>OX451735.1:1143555999-1145955999 GCA_948472305.1 Vicia faba
TTCTGGAATCTACACGAAATTCTATTCATTTTGATATATAATTTTGTGATAGGGAGTTCTATTTTGAAGGAGAAAACGCGTTTTAATATTGGAGATTCTTGCTGAAATGGTGTTATGGGTTTGATAATAATGAAGGTTGAGTTTGGGCATGAGAGGAGTTCATTTGCTGCAAAGATATCATCTTAACCTCTAATAATTCAAGGCGAGTTCCATAGTTAGAACATAGGTAGGAATTTTGGATTTTTGTGAAATTGCAAGCTTTGGGTATAAGGGTTAGAGTGATTAATCCATGATGCATGTTGGTTTTTTCTTGATAAATAGTATGTGATCAATCTGAATTTTGCATGTATGTACCATGGATACCTGGATTGGAATGTGCGAATGAGTTTTTGAGACCTCAAGATAGAGTTGTTACAACTTTAATTTTTCTACATTTCACGGACCGCGCTTAGCACGCAGGGTCGTGCTTAGCATGCAAGGTCGGGCTTAGCACGCCATTCTGAGAGTTGAATTTGGAAAATTCGCAGACCGCGCTTAACGCGATGATCCCGCTTAGCGTGCCCTCATGGGGCTTGAAAAACTATATATTTTGCATAGTGCACTTAGCACAGGAAGCTTCTCTCAGCGTGCCCTCCTGGATAAAATTATGTTAATTGAACCCCTTGAGTGCAGTCCTGTACCATAACGCGTACTGAATGCCTCCTTGGTCTCAGTGATGGTTTGGAAATGTAATGTGTAATAAATATAACTCTTGTGCAATCATTATTCGTTTATAACATGAATATGTACGACTACGATTGGATAATGATTATACATGATTATATGTAGAATTCAATATGCTTGAAAAGCTATGTCATGCTCTTATTAATGGATAAGTATGATTGATACATATGATCGTTGGAAATGAATTTCCTGGAATAATGTTGGAAAATGAATAATGTTGTGTTTGTTCATTTGATTGTTGAAATATCACCTATGTATGCTTGATACCTGTAAATTATAAAATACATTATGTGATAAATGAAATTGTATGAACAATTGTTGATGCCCTTCGTTCTAGTTGAACATTCAGAAGTATTATCGTATTAAACGATGTGATCGTGATAATTTGTAAATATGCTTGAATCAGAGTAAACCTACTTTTAGGTGGTAAACCACTTACGATGGAGAAATATTGTTGGGATGTGCTTTTACCGGCCAAGAGAAAGGAGTCTTCACCAAGTGGTAAACATCGGGGGCTTAGTATGTCATACACACCTGAGCTACCATTGTGATTAATACAAGTGAGGGCCTTTACGGCATGTGCCCGCTTGGATACTCATCTGCATGCTTGGTATGATGGTGACATGATGCCATGTAGGAAATATCACTTTGGACTCACCTCTAATTGTGCCATATAGGCAATACCATTAGGCTTTCGCCCGGTGGGATAGTGTGTTCAAGAAGGCGTATTACACTTGGTGACTCACCTGTATATTACGAATGAATACCATTGCAATGAACGCAAGTGAGGGCCTTTATGGCATGTTCCCACTCGGATACTCATCAGCGTGCTTGATATGATGGGGTTGTGACGCCACTTAGGCAATGTCATAACGAAGAACTCATCACAGATGAAATTCTATGTAAGAATGACCTGAAGTCATCACATGGTGTGCTTGTGTAAGTCTCTTGACAAATAGGCACTAGGACTCACTGAGGGTGTGATAGGTGGCTTAAGTTGGTAGGTAACATACTTCTAGATTCCTCGTACATGAGTACGGGTCTGCATATTATTTATGGCCTTGGCCCGATTGTGTTTTCTAGTTGCCCCATTAGTCATTATGGTACTTCTAATGGTGGTGTTACCCTAATGTGTATTTGTACCCATTCGTGAGGAACCCAAATTTGCAGAGAATCTGTTTTGTTGCATGTACCCTATAGTACCGAGTGAACCCATAAGATAGGAGAACTCACTAAGATTTAGTAATCTCACCCCAATCCTCTCATTATTTTTCAGGAACAAGTAATAAGTGGTAGAATTGCTAGATGGTCGGTTTGAAGACTGCAGATGGGCAGATGGTAGGAAGACCTTTGTAGATGTTATCTTTCTGTTGTGCAATGTTGAAGACAAGCTTATTGTATACGTCCGAATTTGGATTTGTATTGTATACAATTTTAATTTCTTGTCTTTTTCATCTATATGTATGTTTTGCCGTACCACATTTTTAGCATCACTGCATATTATTCTAGACGTATATGTACGGGGTGTTACAGTTGGTATCACAGCATGTCGATTCTTGTCCCTTCCATGAAACATCACTAGCAATTCTTTTCTCCCTCATATGTGTGTGTTGCTATCCTGATTATATTATCATAGTATTCATTCGTTGGCCAAGCCATCTCATTGACTGCATATGTGATGGATAAAATCATGGTGCTGCCACCATGAGGATGCGTAAGATCCAAAGCGACCCGAGTTGAAATGGTAGAGACTTTTTGAGTTGGGAGAGTGTTAGGATTGTTGAGTATGGATTGAATATTGATGCGGATTAATTGGTAGCCCAATTGTCATGGTAAAGTTTGAGACTACTAGAGCTTCCAAGATTCGATGGAACTTTCTCTGGATCCCAATAGAAATGGAGTAAATTCATGAGGCCCTTGAGTAGGATTATAATAAGGGAATTCCGAGATGGAGCGGAGTTTGAAACTACTAGAAATTTACTGCTAAATCCGGGTGCCAGTGGAAAATATGACTTGAGAACCTGTTGGAAGAAAGACTTTTGGGAGTTTTAACAAAGAAGTTAAATCCTTCTAATTACCCTGGTATGGGCAGTAGTTGGATGAACAAGGTGCTATACTCTGACTCATTTTGGTATTTCGTAAGATGTGTGTGGATTACCCAGTAAAGGATTGATATAAGGGGTAGAATTAGTGATATCTAATTGGGAAGATATAGGATACTCGATTAGTGGAAGGACTACTGTATCTTCATTCTTGCTAATCTGTGATTGATCGCTAGAACTACGCTAGGCGGCAGCGAAAGTTGGTGAAAGGGTGAAATACAGTGGCCTAAGCTTCCTGCTAGTTATGATTCTTCTAACCCCGTGTGATGCCATAGAACTATGCTTGATGTTGGGTAATTAGATTAATGAAAACTAGAATTTATCTGAATCATCTACGGGATGATCGCAGTTGTGTCGACTGTTTGAAACCCTGGTATTCCTATTTGTAGAATTATCCTTAGAATCTCATATGTATGAACTGTACGGGTGAGTACGCGCATGGCATAATAAGTCGAACTGAATTCTTATCCATTCTTATCTAGCTTGTTGCTTCCGAGTAAGTAAACCCTTAATGTGTGACACTCTTAGGTTTTAGCATCCTAAGGAGTGTGACTGGAAGTTTTAAGGAGAGACGGCCATAGTGGAAAGCTGTTCAGACATATGACGGTTATGAGTATAGGAAATTGGTGGAGATCGTTATACGCTACAGGGTAGGTTAGTGGAGATCATGGTCTCGTAGTTGGATCACCATGTTACTACTACCAGACAGTTATAAAGCCATAGTATCACTATCGCGCACGAGACATGACAGATATGGGACAACATTGATCCAGAACTTAAGGTAAGTTTATGATTTGGTAATCGTGATATGCGGACTCGAATTCTCATGAGGCAGGTGTAACGAGGATCTATATGTCGTGCTAGATAGTAGGGAACTATCAGGCGATAATGAGATGGATCAAGTTTTGGTACTACGCTTATGAGGACCCTGAGTGGTTGCGGCTGTGTAGGTGACATTGGATAATACCTTGTAGATGTCTCTGATTTCGTGGATTGGTAAGTAAGGAGTATGCATGAATGCCAGAGGTGGAACTAATGTGAGATTGTTATACCTTGGCTGGCATGTTGTGTGGCTATTCTTCAACATTGGTGATCAGTGTTAGAATAGACGAAGTATATCTTGGGTTAGCAGATATGAAATGTATCTATCTGTAGACTCTCAGGACAGAAGCAATGTCAGTCTCGGTAAGTAGAAACACATTGGATTTAGAGTTCCGAAAAATTCCAAAGGGGATGTTTGAAGCACGAAGTATAATTCTTTGAGGTCTTGTTGCACTCTAGACATTAGAAACATTGTGTTTGGGAATGCATCTGAGGTAGTCAGTTTAGTAACAATTTTGAAAACAACGAGGTAGGGCATGTAAAATCAAGCTTCTCAAATGAACTTTTTTTTGATGAAGACAAACCATGATTGACAAATAAGGCAAAGATTATTGATCAAGATAAAATAATATGTGGATAAAGTCTTTGGTTCAAGCACTTAGCAAAATTTTAAGGTATAATGATAATACTTACTTTGAACTTAAGACATAGATGCTCAATGGTCAAAAGAAATCTATTATATTGTCCAAATCCTTAATCAAGTTTTTCTAAGCAAAAAAATCAATTTTCACTTTAATGCAATCGATTTGCACATTGGTGCAATCGATTGCATGCTTAAAATTTTCAAAACATTTGCTATTGTTTCTAAGTGCAATCAATTTGCATGGTTGTGCAATCGATTGCTCTCAATCAATTTTTGATACTGATTTCAAGTGCAATCGATTGCACACTCAAAATATTTGAATTTCTAGCTGTTAAAACCCCGTGCAATTGATTTACACAAAGGGTGCAATCGATTACATGCTGAACGATTTTGAAAAACAGCAGCTTTACTCATGCTTGTTCATAACACCAATTCATGAAAACCTTTCACTCAATCTTGGAAATTGTTCTTGATTCACTTACAGAATTTTATGCTGTTTCAAAAGGGTGCTATGAACATATAAATACTCATTTTCAAAATCATTTTAATCACCTCTTCAAATCATTTTTCCTGAATTTTCAAAAATCAAACTCAAGTTGTTATACATTTTCATACACAAGTTTTCTGCACACTTTCACATACTCAAGCTGTTATACATTTTCATACACAAGTTTTCTGCACACTTTCACATATTGTTAACCAGAAAAATTTGAGCATTATATATATTGAGTCATTGTATACTATTATCATTGGAAGAGAAGATCAATTCATTTATTAAATCACTCAAAGTGATCATTACTACTCAAACTCACTCAAATCAAATATTTCTATATACTTGCTTATTTTTAAGGATTGTTGGAAATAATTTCAAGTGGTTTTATAAATCTTGTTTTTCCAGGATTGTTGGATACAAGTAAAGTCACGTGGAGAGGATTGTTCTCATTGTTGACATAGTGAAAAATCCAAGAGGATTGTTCTTGGTCCAAGAGGATTGTTCTTGGTTTTGGGTAGTTCTTGTTTAAGTTTTCCACAATAAGGAAAACTCTTTCATGTTGAAAGGAGACCGGAGTACTCTCGGACTGTGAGAGGAACCAGGATATATCGCTTGTGTCTCTTTATTTTTTTGTACTTTACTCTTTCATAAACTCACCATAAACCAGAAAAATAATATCCATCATCACTAAAACCATAAAATTTATAAAGTACCTAATTCATCCCCCTCTTAGGCGCACTTCGTACTTACAATTGGCATCAGAGAAGGTTATAGGTAACTGTTCCTAAAAGATCCAGACCGGCTTCCGCAAATCAAAATCCCATTTTCAGAGATGGTGGTAGTAACAACAAGCCTCCTCTATTTTGTGGTGAATATTTTGACTTCTGGAAAATACGCATGAAGGAACATCTAGAAGAACAAGGAGAAGAAATATGGGATGCCGTCGAGAATGGTCCATTTATCCATATAACGGTAATCAATGGTGCTGCCTCATCAAAGTCTAAAGCTGCATGGGACAGAGATGATAAGAAGAAGGTTGTCTATGATAAAAAGGCAATAAATCTTCTTCAAGGTGCACTTAGCATGGATGAATTCTTCAGTGTCTCGGCATGCAAAACAGCGAAAGAAATATGGGATACCTTGGTACAAAATCATGAAGGAACTGTTGAAGTTAAAAGATCAAGACAAAATACCTTGAGTCAAGAGTACGAATTATTTCAATCGCAGCCTAAAGAATCCATCCTTGACTTGCAAAAGAGATTCGTGCACTTGAAAAATCACCTAAGTGCTCTTGGTAAGACTTTAACAAATGATGAACTAAATCTGAAAGTACTTAGGTCCTTAACTAGGGAATGACAACCAAAGGTAACGGCAATTTCAGAAAAGAAAAGTCTCTCCTTCATAACTTTCGCAACATTGTTTGGAAAACTTCAAGAATATGAGATAGAACTCGGAAGACTTGAAAAGCATGAAAATTAAGAGAAGAAATCCAAGAATATTGCTTTAAAGATAGATTCCAAGGAAGTTGAAAAGGAAGACAACCCGGAAGAAGATGAAAATTTCATGCTTCTAGTTAAAAGGCTTGGTAAGTTCTTTGGTAGAAATTACAAATCCTTTTCTCATTCAAAAGGAAAGAAACAATTCATGAAAAAGGAAGCTTCCACATCAACACAAGAAGTCACATGTTATGAATGTGGTAAGAAAGGTCATATCAAGCAGGATTGTCCGAAACTCTCCAAGAAAGGTGGCTACAAAAGCAAAAAGGGATTCAAGAACAAAAAGGCCTATGTTGCATGGGAGGATAATGAAATAAGCTCTTCATCCGACTCCGATAGTGATGAAAGTGCAAATCTAGCACTGATGGCCTCACACCATTCCGATAATGAAGATGATGAGGTTAGTAATTAATTTTCTCTTTTTGATAGTGATGCACAAGGTTCTATAGATGAACTATTAAATGAATGAAAAATTTTGTATAAAACTATTTCATCTCAAAAGAAACAAATTTCATCTTTAGAATAGAAATGTGAAACTATGGAAAAAGATTTCAAAGAAGAAAAACAAAAATTAAGTGATGAACAACAACCGAATTTTGTATGCGAAAAATTGTGAATCACTCTCTTTCCAAATTGTCCAATTAAAAAGAGTTATTGAAAGATATGAAAAAGTTCAAATTGGATTGGAAGGTGTTCTTAGCCAACAAAGATATTCCAATGATAAAATTGGACTTGGTTATTCAAAGTTTTCAAAACCAAGTTCTAATAAAACTATCTTTGTTAAGGCTAATGATTAATCGTCCAAAGAGAAAGTGAACAAACCTAAAATGGATAATCACTATCCTAAAAATAAAACATTTCCTAATAAGAAATATTATCCTTCTATATATAGAAGTAACTTTGAACCTACTTGTTTTTATTGTGGTATTATAGGCCATACACCTAATGTTTGCTATGTTAGAAACTTTAGTGTGGCAAGTGGGCATTATGTGTGGGTAAAGAAAGGCACTAATTATGAAGGACCCAAAGCAACTTGGGTACCTAACAAAACCTAATTTGTTTTGCAGGTATGCTTGAAGACCACATGCAATCTTTGGTATCTTGACAGTGGTTGTTCAAAGCATATGACGGGAGACATAAACCAATTTTCAAATATAGTTATAAAGGCCAAGGGTTTTGTCACTTATGGAGACAATAATAAGGGGAGAATTCTTGGAAAAGGAAAAGTTGGTGCTCCACCTTTCACATCCATTAAAGATGTTCTCTATGTTGAAGGACTAAAGCATAATCTTCTTAGTATTATCTAACTTTGTGACAAAGGCTTCAAGATCAAGTTCACCAAGGATGAATGCTTGATAGAAGATGAAGTCACACATGAGGTTATACTTAAAGGTAAAAGAATCAAATTTAAATGATCTACCAAAATAATGGAGAACTCATAGAGATCATCCTATCGATAAAGTAATTGGTGATATAAGTCAAGGTGTGACAACAAGACTAAATATCAAAGATGCTTGTCTAAACATGGCATTTGTCTCTCAAATTGAACCTTCCAAAGTTGATGAAGCCTTAGGCAATGACCAATGGATTATTGCTATGCAAAAAGAGTTAAATAAATTTTAAAGGAATCAAGTTTGGGAACTTGTCCCTAGGCCAAGCAACAAACACATTTTTGGAATAAGATGGGTGTTTAAAAACAAACTTGACGAAAATGGAATAATTGTTCGGAACAAAGAAAGGTTGGTAGCACAAGGCTAAAATAAAGAAGAAGGAATAGACTTTGAAGAAACTTTCGCTCTGGTTTCAAGGTTAGAAGTTATTCGTCTCTTACTTGCCTATGCTTGTTCATTAAATTTTCAGCTTTTCCAAATGGATGTCAAAAGCGCATTCTTGAATGGATATATCAATGAAGAAGTCTACGTTAAGCAACCCCCGGGGTTCGGAGATTTCAAGAATCCATCTCATGTATTTAAACTGAGAAAAGCTCTCTATGGTTTGAAATAAGCACCGAGGGCATGGTATGATTGACTAAGTAACTTCCTATGAGAAAAAGGTTTCGAAAAGGGTAAAGTTGACAAGACATTGTTTATCAAGAAAATCAAAGGTGACACTTTGCTAGTTCAAGTGTATGTTAACGATATAATTTTTGACTCTTCAAACAAAGAAATGTGTGAAGAATTTTCAGCAATGATGCAAGGAGAATTTGAGATGTCCATGATGGGTAAAATGAATTATTTTCTTGGACTTCAAATCAAGAAATTAAAGGATGGAATCTTCATTAACCAATCCAAGTATTGCAAGGAACTATTGAAAAGATTTGACATGGATAATGGTAAGGCAATGTCTACACCAATGGGTTTCGGTACATATGTTGATCAAGATGAATTAGGTGTTTCCATCGACATTACAAAATATCGAGGTATGATTGGCTCCTTATTATATATTACGGCAAGCCATCCTAACATAATGTTTAGTGTTTATCTATGTGCTCTCTTTAAAAGAAATCCAAAGGAATCTCATCTCATGGCGGTGAAACGGATCATGAAGTATCTCAAAGGAACAACAATTGTTGGATTATGGTATCCTACAGGTACTGTTTGTAATTTAGTTGGTTATTCTGACGCGGATTATGCAGGTTATAAAACTGATAGAAAAAGAATGTGTGGTACTTGTCACATCCTTGGAAATGCATTAGTATCATGGGCCTGCAAGAAATAAGCATGTGTTTCTCTTAGCACGACCGAAGCAGAATATATTGCAGCGGGTAGTAGTTGCACCCAAATATTGTGGCTCAAACAACAACTTCATGACTACAGAATCGATCTAGGATGCATTCCTCTACGGTGCGACAATACAAGTGCAATAAACATTACAAAGAATCCTGTCATGCATTCAAGAACCAAACACATAGATATACAACATCATTTCCTTCATTATCATGTACTTCAAGGAGATATCGAGGTCACATTTGTAGATACTCATAATCAACTTGTCGATATCTTCACTAAACCTTTGGCAAGAGAATCATTTTACAAGATTCGACGAGAGCTTGGCATTCTTGATGAACACGACATATAAGGTGCTTTCTATCCTTGTTATGATTTTATATACTTGTTTTAACATTGTTATATGTGAATGTATATGTTAAGTGGTGTTTAAGTTTAAGAAAAACATGTTTTTGGTCATTTTTGGTTGTTGCAAATCGATTGCACAATAGTGTAAATCGATTTCTCATTAAATTTTTTATTTTTGACCTTTCTGTTTAAGTGAAAATCGATTTCACCATAGTGAAAATTGATTTCACATTGTGCGTTTCAGTTTTCTTTTTCCTCTTTTTGGTGTGCAAATTGATTGCATCTGTATGCAAATCGATTGCACCCACTATAACATGCCTTTATGACAGAAATATTTGTTGGTCAGGATTCCTCTCTCTCTCATATTCCCAACCTCATCTCTATTATTGAAAAGTCAATTAAACTTCATTACATATAATACAACCCACTCATTTTTATTTACTCACAAATCATATCCAAACTTCAGCTCATCAAACATCTTCCTCTCAAAACCTAAAACCTTCCAAACCCTAAAAACACCTTACCCATGGCTTCAAGGCAAAAACGAAAGATGTCAGCTTCAAAGAAACGGAAGAAAAGATTGGTTCATCCTCTGAGAATCCATTAATCTCAACTCTCACCGAAGAACAAGAAGCAAGATTTACAAAGGATTTTCAAAGAAAAATAATGTCCACTCCTAAATATGGTATGCTATCATCCTTTCCCCATGAATGTTTCTCTTTTCAAAATGATTTAACTGCATATGCACTAGAACCATTAATTTAATCTTTTGGTCCATATTATCTGGATCTAGTAAGAGTATTTTTCAGCAATTTGACTCTTCACAAAGGCAAGATGGTTACATATGTGTTGGGTATAAGAATCTCTCTAACCCCTGAGATTGTTGGTGAGATTCTACCTATTCCCTATACTGGAAGCTCTTTGTACGACCCTAAAAATGAGGCATGGGATGATTACAGGAAAAAGGAATTTTATTACAGCATTGGCAGATTAAACGAAGCTGAATTCCATACCAAAAGGATTTGTGGTATAGGAGGAGTGATTCAATCTAGATACTCATGGAGTGCAGGTAACTTTTATATAGATGATCGACTATTTTATTATTTCATGGTCTATATTATGTTTCCACGGGCTAGAAACCACTGCACCGTGGCTGATCTGGAAATGCAACTGATTTATGCAAGGAAGAAAGGTATAAGTGTTAATTGGGAAAGGCTCATAATGGTTCATATGCTGAGGGTTGATGCAAAATAAAAATTTCTACCATATGCTTACTTTGTTACATTAATTATGGAAGAATTTGAAGTTGTTTTTGTTGGTTTTGAGAAAGTTAATATGGATCCAAATATACATAAGATTTCAATCAAAAATGTTGACTCAAGAATGGGTGTTTATTATAATCCAGAAACAAAAACTATAACTTACATTGGTGAAGATGTGGTCGGTGATGAAGGAAACGATGAAGAAGTTGAAGGTGGTGAAGTTGTACCTCCTCCACCTACTGCTCCCTCTGGTCCAAGCAATCAAGATCTTATGGATTTTATGCCTCAACAATTTGCTTCCATGAATACCAACATCAACAACCAATGGAATGCTATCAACAGTTCTACATTAACCCGGATTAATAACTTCCGCACAGATGTGAATCAACAATTTTCTTACCTTTACTCTCACCTTCACATTCCACCATATGACCCAAATAATCCAGCTGCACCTCCACAACATTACACAGAACCTCCTCTACAACAATAATTTCCCAATCAAGGATCTTGGTTCTATAACAATCGGGACATGAATCAACCATAAAGTTCTGTCCAACTTTGTTATGTCTACTATTTTCTGTTATGTCCTTGTTCAGTTATGCTACGTTTTGTTTGATGTTGTTCAGATTTATTTGTAATCGTTATGTTACTATGACTATGTGTATGACTATTCATGATGCATGATTGATTATTTTTTTTAAAATATATTGCTTTATTATTGTCCTTTTTTTGCATCTTTCCCTTCTTTTTGATAATGTCAAAGGGGGAGAAGGATGTGGCACTTTATGCTTGTATATTTCATGTCTTAACTTTATAAGATACTCTTCAACCAAGATGAACAAATTCAAAGGATTCCAACCTTCTCATACAAAGGGGGAGTTATGCATCTTAGGGGGAGAAGTTTCTTTCCGAAAATTACAATGCATCAAGCAAGATCGTTTGTCATCATCAAAAAGGGGGAGAATGTAAAATCAAGCTTCTCAAATGCACTTTTTTTTTGATGAAGACAAACCATGATTGACAAAGAAGGCAAAGATTATTGATCAAGCTAAAAGCATTTGTGGATAAAGTCTTTGGTTCAAGAACTTAGAAAAGGTTTAAGGTATAATGATAATACTTACTTTGAACTTAAGACATAGATGCTCAATGATCAAAAGAAATATTTTATATTGTCTAAATCCTTACTCAAGTTTTTCTAAGAAAAATAAATCAATTTTTACTTGAGTGCAATCGATTTTCATATTGGTGTAATCGATTGCATACTTCAATTTTTCAAAACATTTGCTATTGTTTCTAAGTGCAATCGATTTACATGGTTGTGCAATCGATTGCTCTCAATCAATTTTTGCTACTAACTTCAAGTACAATCGATTTACACACTTGTGCCATCAATTACACACTTAAAGTATTTGAATTTCTAGCTGTTAAAACCCCCTGCAATCGATTTACACAAAGGGTGCAATTGATTGCATGCTGAACGATTTTGAAAAATAGTAGCTTTACTCATGCCTGTTCATAACACCAATTCATGAAAACCTTTCACTCAATCTTGGCAATTGTTCATGATTAATTTACAGAATTTTATACTGTTTTAAAAGGGTGCTATGAATATATAAATACTCATTTTCAAAATCATTTTAATCACCTCTTCCAATCATTTTTCCTGAATTTTCAAAAATCAAACTCAAGCTGTTATACATTTTCATACACAAGTTTTCTGCACACTTTCACATATTGTTAACCAGAAAACTTTGAACATTATATATCTTGAGTTATTGTATACTATTATCATTGGAAGAGAAGAATAATTCATTGATTAAATCACTCAAAGTGATCATTTCTACTCAAACTCACTCAAATTAAATATTGTTATATACTTGCTTATTTTTCAGGATTGTTGGAAATAAGTTCAAGTGGTTTTGTAAATCTTGTTTTCCAAGATTGTTGGATACAAGTAAAGTCACTTTGAGAGGCTTGTTCTCATTTTTGACATAGTAAAAAATCCAAGAGGATTGTTCTTGGTCCAAGAGGATTGTTCTTGGTTTTGGGTAGTTCTTGTTTAATTTTTCCACAATAAGGAAATCCCTTTCATGTTGAAAGGGGACTGGAGTACTCTCGGACTGTAAGGGGAATCAAAATATATCACTCGTGTCTCTTTATCTTTCTGCATTTTACTCTTTCATAAACTCACCATAAACCAGAAAAATAATATCCATCATCACTAAAACTAGAAAATTTATAAAGTACCTAGTTCACCCCCCCCCCCCCCCCCCCGTCTTAGGCGCACTTCGTACTTACAGGGCAATGATCAGAGTATCGCAAGTATGAAACTTAATTTTCAATAGGTATGAGAAGGATCTTGAGGTTGTGCAAGTATGGGACTGCATGGTTAAAGGAAAGCGTAAGAGGATTTGTATTGATTTGTAATGTTAATTAGTGGTCCCGAAGACAATCCGGGGCGATATGAACATCATTAGACGACTACATGGACTAAGTGTGTTTGTGAGAGGATTATTGCATCGATTGACTTACATGAGTTAACGAAAGTGTTGTTATACTAAGAGTATGAAGTTGTATGGTTAGGTAGGAATTATGGAAGAGTTGACAGTGTTATTGTAGAACTTGTACAATGTGGAAGTCGGTAGGGTAAAGCAAACTCCTATTCTGTGAGTATCCAACTTTAGACATTCTTAAACTGAAGCGTGTAACCAAGTTGTATTCATGGACCTAACCAATACTGATAAAATCATTAGTGACATTATTTTGGAATTATTTAACCTCGAAAAGTGGTCTTTATTGAGTGTGTTTAAAATTGTAACGGGTAACGTGATTGGACAAATTCTGAGGAAGGATTGTTGTTATTTGAAGGATCGAGCAAAGAGTAGAAGAGTAATGGGACCAAGTGAGATATGGAGAAAGAGGGATTCAGTAGGTTTCAGGAAATATATGACAGGTTAAGATCAGAGTATCGCAACAGATGAAAGGAGAACCTGATAAGCTTGTAGTAGGTATGAATGGAATACTTGTAACGAGTGTTAACTATAAGAACCTTCCAAAGTGAAACTCTTTGAGCAATATTTTGTTCATCCTAGTCTCTCAAGGATCCACTATAATCTAGAGAGGTATTGTCAATGGACCAACCTAGAGAAGGCTCCATGGTTCATATGAGGTAAGACATTCTTGAGGCAATGATTATAGGTCAACTGTTAGAATTCACCTTTTGTCGGTAGGACGTTGTATGGAGTTGTTGGGTGTCAAGGCTATAGTTGTAGGATTATATATCCTTGTGGCTTCCAGTGGAAGTGCATTGTCTAAGGCTGAAGTAAGGATTGAAGTAAGAAGTTTTGTAGTATAAAGGAGATAACTTGAAGCAAGTCAATTGAGCGTATGGGAATAAGAAGTCAGGACCAAGGAATTTGACAAGCAGTTGTATGACATTGTTTGGACTCGTGTGGAAGCAAAACTGAAGGTTGTCATTAGATAGATGCTGCAAAAAGGATGTATGGTTCTGAGGTAATGCAAGAAGTCACGAGGAAGGAAGTGAAGTTCAATGGTATTGTCATACCCCAAATTTTCCCGCCATGGTACTATAGTCAAAATGATTTCCAAACATGGGTTTTAAAATTCATTTGGTTTATTTACACTGAAATTTTGAGTTTTAAAAATATTCGTTTCCAAGTCTATTTAAAAATATAATAGTTTACTTTTAAATTATGAGTATTTTAAAATAACAAAAACTTGCTCGTCTTTATATACTTTCAATTGGGTTTTTATTTCAAATAAGCAGCATAACACAATTGGTAAGGAATGAAGCTTGCGAATATAAGGTCATGAGTTTGAATCTCACTTGGTGCACTTTGACTATTTTTCTGTCTATATGTTACTAATTTTATTTCCATTTATATTAAAAAAAACCATTTTTATTATTTAAATATTATTTTCGTACTTTTAATTAATGCATTTAAAAAAAAATTATTTGATTTTATGCACTTTTTACCAAAATTGAGTGCAAAAATTATAATAAATATAAAAAATATTTCCTTTTATGTTTAATCGTTTTTTATTGGTCAATCAGTATCAACTTATGTCATACTCATCTTATGATTGGTTAGCCTGGGGACCAAGGAAAACTGGATTTGTCAATTAACTTTATTTCCTAATTTGTTGACCTAATTATCACTATAAATAGGTCACTCTTTCATACTTATTTTTATCAACAACTCACTAGAGTTCTCCTAAAAGTTGTTGCTCGTCACATCAAAGAACAATAACAAAGAAACCCTGAAGTCTCCATCAATAATTTTTTGGAGATCAACAATCTTATCAACAATTATTTTAGGGCTCTGAACATAACACTTAAAATTTTTCTCACAATTAGAGGGTGAGTTTTCTAACACTATCACGCACAACACTTTCGCCTCCAGGTTCGCCCATCTTCGACTTTTCCACCGGTAACCTTGATATTTTCTTGATTTGTTATTTTTTGTCTGAAATCGTGTGTATGCTATGTTGTTTTCATGAATAGGAGTATAATAAAGAACAAAAATGATTAAGGGTAAGAGATACGAAGTCTCTATATGTGTGTTTTTTATTTGAAGCTCTGATTGAAAATGAGATGAAAAGATATATACGATTTAGGTTTATGAGTATTGACCCATTCTTTTCCTTTTTCTATTTTAATATACATGAGGATATTATTTTATTAATTTTTTTCTAAGTAAATGGCGCCACATGTCCTACCTCTATTGGTTATAGTTAAGATGAATGATGATTTAGGCTTGGCTGGTTTCTTAATGTGGGTAAATAATGTAAGTTATGCTTGTAATTTGCTTTTAATTATTTGTTTTTTATTTATTTATTTTATTGGTTTGGGCTTGTTTATTTTAGTAAAATGTTTTCTTTTATATATTTAGGTTTATCTATGTACATAGTTAATATATTTTTTTGGTTAGACTATTTTATTTAGGTTAATTAAGTGTAATTGTAATTAGGTGTTTAATTTTATTTAATCAATAATTTAGTTCATCATGTTATTTTACCTAGAGTAATTTAGTTTATTATTTTGGTCTAATTAAAATTAAAAAATATAATAATCCTTCAAATTTGTACATAAATTAAATCTTTTTTTATCGAATTAATTTAATACTTTACAAAGATATTATTAAATCCCGCTACTTAATTGGGCCAAGTTCAATTTCTGAACTTGGACACTTATAACTTACACAACTTGTATTTTGTGCCCAATTCAATATCTGAACTTCGACCCTCACTTACCAGACCCTCATATTTGACTATCCTGTTGCATAATGCACCCCTCAGTCAATTTGGGGTCAAAATATCTTTGGGTCCATATTTTCTTCTAATATACCACCTATTCCTAATATCCTCACCCGCTCTGTATCCTACCATACTCTTTAACAATGAAACCCTTAAAATAGCTAACCAACGATCAAACCATTTTTCTATTAAGATAATAAAACCCAAGACATTTAAAAAAAAAAGGACTAAATAGAATTACTTTCAAAATTAACTACGATATGCATCTATGATAACTTAACTTACAATCTAGACAAGGTTCAAGGATAATTCGAAATCAATTCTACAAAATCCTATAAAAAGCACCAACCAACACTACGAACTACGAACTACGAATTGGGACTCTGACTCCTCACAAAAGGATACGTAAGCATACAACTTAAAAACCATGGCGATTCTCCTAACTAAAAAATTAAAACCGTATTCCTAAACCTTAAACCTAAACCCTAGTATCCTTATGAACAAGGTAGATGAAGGGGGCCTAATGTTGCAACTGGTTTTTAATACAGAGTCACCGTCCTTAATTTTTATCCTAAGGAAGGGATTATAAAGGAATAACCCAAAAAAAATTCATAGATTTTAGGTCTGACTCGGTTCTAGACGAAGGGAAGGTTTAGGCACCCCTCATCTACCTTGTTCACAAGGATACCAGGTTTAGAAGCGCGATTTTCAGGAAAAAAAGTGTTTTTTATTTATTAGGGAAAAAGGGTTTATTTTTTAATTAGGGGGACTCGCCACAATTTTAATCGTATGCTTACGTATCCTCTTAGGAGGAATCAGAGTCTCGTTTCATAGTTCGCGGTGTTTGTGTTTTTTATGGACTACGCAGATATTTTAATTTCCCTCGTATTTAGTCTGAGTGTGTGAATAGCAGAGATTTGGATAAAGCGTGTAGTTAATTAAAATATGCTTCGTAATCCTTTTTCAAAAATTAGCTATTAAATTAATTTGTTATGAAAATGATTTTATTGTTGGTTAAATGTTTTTTATGTGTTAATTGTAGAAAAAATCTTATTTAAAATGCATGGTTAAACGTAGTTTAATGCAAATAAATAAATAAATTTGAATGAGTTTAGCAAAATATTAATTGATTTATAATAATAATATTTTATTTTATGGGTTGGAAAATAATATGATAGTTTTATATGATAATAAAAATATTAAAATTATAAATATACAAAAAATAGAAAATGTAAAAAATAATAAAATAAACAAATAAATAAGGAAATTAAATAAAAGAAAAGGGGTGTGAATATAATTGAGGTAGTAAAATAAGAGGGGTGCTAGTAGCATGGGCCTGAATTTAGATATTAAATTCAGGCCCAAAGAGGCAAGGGGGGTGCAGGTTTGAACGGTCTAGTAAAAAGATGGGATTTACGCAGTAAGGGCCCAAGTCCAGATTTTTAGACTTGGCCCAATAGTACATAGGGATATGTATTCGTTTGTGTTAGCAAAACGTAAGCGGAGGGAGGTGCGCATAGCAGCTGGGCTTGGCCTAAGGATTTTGGGAGTCTGCTTAAACTCTGTGTGCATGGTCACACAGTCATATGATGAGCATGGGCTTTATGGGACGTATGGTGGGGATCGTGTGGTGGAGATTGTAGGAGAATAATAGCGATTGAGGGCGCATGTGTATGGGATTATAAAATGATTATATTCTCTAATCTTTATTCATTTTTCGTTTCATATATGTTCATCTCTCTCTCTCTCTCTCTCACACATCTTACAACACAAAACCTTAGCCCAAAAGGAACGATCATGGAGGCGCAAAATTCTTCTTCATCTCACTCACCACGACATAATATACAGCTTAACAGTAGTTCCAAACCCCACATCTACATAAAAACACAACAAAGATGAGACCTAAAGCTAAGTCTTATCGTGAATCGCTATGAACTTTCCCATACTCTCCTTCATTCTTCTGATTTGCCTGGTTTTTATATGCTCTTCATGTCTTGTTTCAGGTGCAGCGGCGATGAAGACTATGACAAAGGTGACAGCGGAAGAATCCACAAATTTAGGGTTTCGGATTTTGAAACCCAAATCTTAAGTAAGGACGTAGATTCATGAGCGGCAAGGCCTCCTCCTTCTACTTCTCTGCATCTTTTTCTTAAAAAAAATCTCTATGTAATCTTTTATGTAAAATTCCTCTCTGTAATAATTTTCGTCTCTGAATTCTCTTCCTCAGTTCTCTGTAATTTTTCCCCTTGTATAATTCCTATTTTTTTCCTTGTGTAATCGTCCTCGGGTTTTTTATAACATTTTTTAGGAATTAGGTTTAGGAAACAAATTAAAGTGTTTGTAATTATGATTTGATTGTAGTTGTACAATTTTAATTCGTTTCCTGTTTTAGCTATAAGCTCATGATTTGTTTTGATGTTTTGATTTTGTGTTTGATTTGTAAATGAATTGATCGATTTGCTTTTGCATTGGTCTCATTTAGTTTTATTTCGTTTCCTGTTTTGGTTGATTTTGATTTTGTTTCAATGATTTGAACAACACCCGTTTCAATTAAAAAACATATGTTATTTCTTGTTTAATGAACACAATACTTGTTTCTTTTTGGAAATAAGCTTTTTTCCCTTAACTGAACTGGGCCTATTAGTAATGGGTCGTTCAAAGCCTCCCTTTTTTGTGTTAACGGTCTTCTTATAATCAATAGGACAAAAACATTTTAATTAAGTTCTAAAAATAATCAGTAATAACAATTAATAATTATAAGATAATAATAATTTTATGATTAAAAATAAAAAACAATCTAAAAACAAACCAAAAGCTGAATGGGCCCTCTTTTATTAGAAACAAACATGCACCCCCTAGCTTAAAAAAACCTTAATAACTTAGTGTGCCAGTCTGAAAAATTTAATGGGTCATATCATTTTATTGGGCTTCTTAAAAAGAAAACTAATTTGCTTTATGAACCTCCCCTCAAAATGAACGAAACTCTAACGGGCCATCAGATATTGATGGTTCATTTCTAGATCAATACACCTTTCTTCCTTGTTTTAAACCCCTATAGAAATAAAAACATGTAATAAGATTTATTTAAGTAGAACCCTAAATATAATATAAGGGTAGGGAAAATTTGGAATATGACAGCTGCCCCTATTAATTATCTTTCAACTGAATAGTGCGAAAATACGCAAGTCTCGCACATTCTCATCAGAAGTTTATTAAATATTGGAAGACCCCAAAGTTTGTCTGAAAAATTATAAGGATGCGTTGTACAGCGTCCCCGTGGATATGAAGAGTAGGCATAGACGATGATGTATCATCTTACCAGCGTTTGAACCAATGTTGGTCTGGTTTAGACATGACGACACGGACGACTCGTCAGTATCTAAAAGAGATTGTAACATTTTGCATATTTTACCATAACCTAGGAGGTATATGATACAAGTTTGAAAAGTTGACTTACTAATGCTTGGGGACTAATATAGTAAGTTTTGGTTTTATTTTATTTTATTTATTCATCGCAACCTAGGGGATAAATAAAACACAGTCTGATAACATATTATTGCATGGAGACTAATGCAATGGATTATGCAAGTTTATTCATATATATATCACAACCTAGGGGATAAATATTTGAAAAGGGGCTTGATGATAACATTGCTGCATGGAGACTGAGGCAATGAGTTATATCACGAAGGAAGAAACACATTGTTGCATGAAGCTTGACGCAATGAGTTAAATTATGGATTTCACACATTCTTTCCTGGAGCCTAATGCAATAAGCTATATGGCAAAGGAGAGAAAATATTGTTGCATGAAGCCTGACACAATGGGTTAAATTGCAGATTTCTCACATTGCTGCATGAAGCCTTACGCAATGAGCTATATTGCAAAGAAAGAAACACATTACTGCATGAAGCTTGACGCAATGAGTTAAATTATAAAGGAAGTTGTTTTGATGATCAAATCTTAGATAGCTAAATTAGAGATGAGATTGGATATTTACCAGTTGTTTGTTTTCAACCAAGGTATTAATCTGATGGAGGGCCAAGAGATATTGGTTCTGCCTAAAGTATGTTTTAAGAAATTTCGTGTGTGATGTATGTGCATGATGTATTAGGTCAGTATGTAATCCAGGGTGTATGTGTGTTAAGTGTGTGTGTATTCCCCAAATATGTGTACATGTCCCAAAGTGTTATGAAAAATGTTTTTTCCTCTTCTTTTAAACCATTGGTTTTGAGTTACCAATTCCCCGATGTTGCCTTGTTGCGGTATCTTGGGATTGGTTTGAACATGATGAAGAGTGTCAGCAAGCTCTTGATATTTGTATCGCAGGCACATGCGTAGGTATGGACATAGACATGGATATCGGCATGGACATAGACATCGTCATGGACGTGGGTGTAGACGTGGAAATAGGCATAGATGTGGACATATGCATGGATTTTCTTTCGATAATTTTATAACCCAAACACTTTTTAATGTTTTATAAAATGCCTTTTTAGTGTTTCTGTATGTTAGATGCGCCAAATGTTGTGATAGACATTGATATTTGATATAGTTATATGTACGTCATGCTTGATGTGAGGCTTTTTGATGGGAAATCTATTGCCGAGATTTCCAAGGAATCTACTGTTGAGATTCAATTGTAAACTACCTTCTGCCGAGGTCTTCTGGATAATCATCTGCCGAGATTGACTAGGGGAATCTATTGTCGAGATTCGATCGTGAATTACCTTCTACCGAGCTTTTTTGGAAAATCATCCTCCGAGATCAACCAGGGGAATCTACTACCAAGATTCCATTGTGAACTACCTTTTGTCGAGGTCTTCTGGAAAATCATCCTCCAAGATTAACCAGGGGAATCTTCTGCCAAAATTCAACGTAGAATGGACAACTTGATTTGACAATGATGATTATCTTCATATGAAAAATGGTTTATGCTATGCATGTATATTTGATTGATGCATGAAATATAGTGATTGATTGATGCATGACTTGGATATGTATAAATGGATGATGGACTTTGAAATGTGAATGCGTAATTGGGTTTTTTTAGATATGATCGATCCATGTTGTCAGAATTTGTCAGATGAATGAGATGATAAGTATAGCTTGGTTCTGGATCGAAGAGCCCTAATGCGAGATTTATGCAGCCTTATGCTTTACGGCTATGACTCGAATGGATTTTTGAATGATGCCCTTGTGATGGTTCGTGGATGATTAAAGCGTAGAGGCTTACTTATGCAATAAGGTTTCTTGTCACATGATGGTTGAATGTTATGCTATCATGATTTCTTGATACTCATTTTGAACTCGAAGGTTGCTGATGTAGGAGAAAAGTCCACTGGTGGATTGCAAAAGTATGAAGAGAGCTTTCTTTTTGTGGCCTATCTTTCCCTAATTTGTTGGTAGGGTCTTGGAAGAGACTCTCAATGATATGAACTTGGAAATAGTTTAATCATAATATGAATGACCCTAATATTTTGCATTATGCCCCTGATTAAAAGACTCTTGAAAATGTTTGGCTTTGATGAACCATTTTGAATCAACTCCTTTTGATCGAGCTTCGTAGCGGTTTGCCCAAAAATTCAAATTTTGAAAAGATGTGCCCCTCAATCTCCAGGATCTGGAGGAAGCACCCTCAGAAGGAACTTGGACCTCACCACGAACGTGACATAGATTTCCCCAAGTATTTAGAGCTTGAAACATTTGTACTTGAAGTTGCTTGGTGGGGAATTTGGACCCTACGTGCAGTAGGATGAACTTGGTACGTAATCCCCCAACATTTGAACCTTGTAAGGTCTCCCTTGATTATTAAGGCCTTGAGAGGTTTCTTAAGACTAGGAAACTGAGTCATACCTTGTTGTGATATAACTTGATTAAGGAAAGCCCCTTCGAACAGAGTGCCCCTGATTGAACAATGCTTTGAAATTTGATCCGACTTGATTGAATCTCATAATGATCACCCCTTGTTAATAGTATCTTCATGTGATATACCTCTATGATCATTAGTATTTGCCTCTATTTATAGGGGTCCTCTTAGATGCTTTTACCCTAGTTAGAAGTTTCTTGGAAATGTTGCCTTTGATCAGACGTTTTCTTTTGAAATCTCCTCGATGCTAAGTATTGACTTGTAAATAAAATTGTACATTTTGAAAAGTAATTCCGTTTGATGTACATGCAAGTTTTGAAGTCGAATTTTGAATATAAATGGATGATTAGAGATGGAGATTCGAAGAAACGAAGTGGTTAGTAATAATTTCAACAAACATAGGAGTCAGTTTAACAAAAAATTTGTCGAGTATGCTTTCATAGTTAACCTTGCTTCATTTAGGAATTTTAAAGGTTATAACATGGCCATGGTTCGTGGTTTAAGAAACAAAAGATATAAGGCTAAAAATTTATTTATCCCACCCCATTATACTTTATTTTCTCCAATCCTAAGTTCAATTAATGCAACAAATGTGTTTAATTCCCGGGAGAAATTTCGTAGTCGCGCGGATGATGAGAAGCGTAGATAAAGATCCAAGCGGCTGATGAGAAGCATCGATAAGAACCAAGTGTTGATAAAATCCAAGAGTTGATGAGAAGTGATGTACCCAAAAATTTTCCCTCTCACTTATCAAGAATTTGCTCACAAGATCTCCTTGGGCTCAAGACTGGACTAGGGTTTGATCAGCTCAAGACATCTCCTCAAACACTGATGACCAAAATTAGGGTTTGAGTTTGAACAAGGATTTTTTAGCTTCTAATGTACCATGTTACTTTCATGGATCATCATGGGCCCCCAAGATTACTCATGTCAAGTTTCAAGCCTTAGATCACATTTTTGCTCAGTCAATTGAGCAGTTGACCTAAAAATTAGTTGTATTGGGGAAAAAGTCAATAATGGACAATTTACAGTCAAACTCCATAATTTTTTATCCACATCTAAATTATAAACTCATATGTATCATTTGATCAAGTTTGGACCACAACTCCTCAAGAAATTTGATCAAATCTCCAAAAGGCCAAAATGGTCAAAATTAGGGTTTTGACTGGGAAAGGGCAATTTTTGATTTTTGACCTAAAAATGGTAAATTGGTTTAAGGAATAACCTCAAGAGTCCAATTGCATCATTTTTACATAATGGCATGGTTCAAAACATTGCAAGTCCATTGGATTGACAGATGAATTTTCCAGTCAACTGATCAAAAGTCAATTGTATACTGAAAAGTCAAACTTTGACTTTTTGGTCAAATTCAAGTGTCAAAGATCATAATTCATCAAAACATGTCAAAATAAGAAACTTATTCGTCAAGAAATAAAAAAGTCAAGATTTCATTTTGAAAAGTCAAAATTTCTAATCTTAGAAATTTTTCTAAGTGTTGGAAATTTCATGTTTTTTCATAACTCTGGACAAAATTTTCACCATGACGCAAGATGATTCAAGAGAAACTTCCAACATGAAAGTTGTAGATGTCCATGAAATATACAACTTTGCTTTACAGAACTCCTTCCAAAAATAATTGGATCTCAAGTTATAATTTTATTAACATAGGGTCATGAAACAAAACACTTAGTGAAATTTTGCCTTAATTTGGTCAGCATTTTGACCCAACTTCATGGCACTTTTTCATATAGTTACAAGTTGAATCTTCAAAGGAAATTCAAAGATGGGTTTTAGAGCACATTGCAAGATTTCCAAAATATCCAATAACTCCTTGAGATCATTCTTGAGTAAGGAGAATCGAAGAGATGGAGTTAGGGTTTTGTTACTTGAATTACAAGTAATTTTTGATGAACACTTGAACAAAATCCATGCTAGGCTGCATAATCCCTTCTTTGCATGCCTCAAACATGTTTGTCACTCCATAATTAAATTTTTATACATCTGTTAGGGCTTTGATCCAAGCAATTGAGCTATTTTCCAAGTTGCATTTCCATTTATGGCACAAAGTTAACAATGTCATTCTCGTAAAGTAAGCTTTTTGCATAAAGTTCACATTGAGCCTTTAACTGGTTTCCTCTGATCACACTCCATCCACAAAGTCATAAGCAAGCTTGTTTAAAGAATAACCACTCTATCTTAGCAAGTACACGAGGCATGTAAACTTGTTTTGTCAAAAAATCACATGTTTAACCTAAACATGTAAATTTGAATTTTGATCAACTAGAGCATTACAAACTTGTTGCTTATAAATAAAGTCACTATTTGTGAGCTAGAACACGAGCTTGAGCACCCTGAAATACACCAAAACTCTCTCAAATCAGAAATTTCCCAAAAACTCCATTGTTGCACAATTTCTGACCTTGAACCTCAAACTCACATTTCCCTCGTGCGTTTCTTGGCCTTTTAGTTTCTAAAGCTTCCTTACATCAAGTGTAACTTATCCCTGTACCTGTTTCATTTCTATAACATAATTTACCCTATCTCCCATAACCAAAAACAGAGCATTGCACATTGACTTCTCCAAGTCATTTCAGCCACTCTCAACTCAGGCAAACCAATGCACTAGCTTCCTAGGACCTCAAGGAAGCTAACCTGATCATCACCATCACTTGAAACAAGCTCAAACTCCAAACACGATTTCCAGTTTTGAGATAATTTTTTTCAACTTGGAACTCTTCATACAAGCATCATCAATAGTTTATTTGTGAATAAAATATGTAGATATTATTGCCCTGAAGCTAACCATGTCCTTAGTTTCCATTTATTTTGCTTAAGCTTAGAGAATTTTGAAACTGAAAATTCTAAAACTTTTAGGGTTCATATTAGGGCCATTGAAATTCTTTCTTATCTTTGATCTATAGTTTTAATACTTTACATTTATGGAATCGTGAGAAAATTTACTACAAGTTTCATGTTTACAGTTTTCATTTTTGATGAGAAATGAGCAAGTTATAGTTGGTCTGGCTGGAGGTTGAAGATGAACTCTTCAGAACATGTTTTGCCTTACATATTTATTGTTTCATTTGTATTAACAGATGTATAGCCACCCCTGTGTTAGAAGCGCGCGTCTGTAACCTATGGGACCTAGGTTCGAGCCCCAGTGGTACCCTTTTTCATTTTTTCACATTTTTATGACTTTGTTTGTTTTTTTGGCAGGCGCTGGGCCCCTTTGGGCCTGGTCTGTTTTTTTGTTTGTTTTTGCTCACTAACCTCCCTGTTTCCTCTTGGCACCCCCTGGCACAAGTTATTTATTTATTTATTTATTTCATTTATCTTTTCTTAAATATTTTATTTCTAAATACAAAAAAATCATAAAATATAAAAAATGATATATTTAGATTTTGACTTATTTTATTCTATTTTTTTCATAAAAAATACTTTTTATTTATTCTACTTTATTTATTTTTATTAACTAAATCTTGTAAACTTAATTAATATTATGTTTTTTATTTATTTAGCTTTCACACCATTGAAAATACATTATTTTTAATATTAAAAAAGGGCCAAAAATTATTTTTATAATGCTATAAATATTTTCAAAATAAAAATACTTAGAATACTTTTTTCTAAACTTATTTTCTTTTAATCAACTAAATAGAATTAGGGTTTTATTCAAAAATCTTTTCTTAATAAATTCAAACTTAATTAACTATTTTCTTTATTTAATTAGGTTAAGACAAAATCTCTTTTCATGAAAACCAAACAAATTCATTTTCTTCACATTTTACATCCTTGTACATTTATTTTTATACTTTGTATTTATTTAAATTCCTTGTATATTCATACCCATTCAATTTGGTTGTAATAGATTAGATAGGTTTAATTCTTGCAATCCACATTCAACTTGTACATCCCTTCCCCACAAATGTTGAAATAGCGTAGTAACTTTAAATTTCGCAATTTATCGCTTTTATATAGCATGCTAGTAATTAGGATTTGTATGGAAAGACTAAAAACAATGCTTCCTAATTCAAGACAAAATCAAGCATGAAAACAATACACTTGCACACGCTCCCTAGGGTAAAATCCACTTTGTTGCCTTACAAAAAATGGCCATGTTATGCATGTGAGGTATCCTAGCAAAAAACAAGCAAAAATACAAGATCACGGTCCCTCGATGATGCTATGTAAGTTGCTTTACAAATGATCTTAGTCCCTAAAAAATAATACTAAGATACCTTGAAACATTACTAATCATGGTTATACGATGACCCACGTCCGTCCCGTTTACATCCAAAGATAGGGTTGCTTACTAAATCAATGGTAAGACAACAATGTCAAAGGAAAAGAAAATGAACAAGAAAGACATTTGAGTATGTAGATTTCTCCTAATTACTTGCTCTATTTAAAAACAAACATCCTTGCTATTTTCAAAACAATCACCTACACTTTCAAAACATCTTACAGAACTTGAAAACATTTTCAAAAGATCAACATCTTTGTATACATTCTTACGAGCGAGAATCATTACAAAGATTGCCTAAACAATAGCCTCTTTACAAAATTCTTTCAAAAAACCACACAAAGCACAATTTCAAACAAAAGCAAGTGATCTAGCATGTAACTAAGAGCCCATGGAAAACCATGGATGAAAAGGGTGTTAATACCTTCCCTTTTCATAATCTACCCCCCAAACTCAAGAAATAATCTCAAAAGTATTTCCTGTGCTTTTTCACCTTTCCTTTTGGATAAAATAAAAGTCAGTGGCGACTCTTGTTAACCGCAACATTTGCGATCAAACGTAAAACCTTCAAGTCAGTTCTCCCACCGTATCACAGAACTGGCGACTCTGCTGGGGAAAATTCTAAAAGTGGGGTTACCTTAGGGCTAGATCACATTTACTTGCTTGCATTGTTTGACTTGTATGCTTTACATTATGGTTCTTGGTTTGGGTTTGAATCCTCTACCCGGATTTGGGATACATTATAGGTAAGTAGAAATACATTGTGGAAACTGTGTGGGTATACCGACACGGTCTAAGCAATAGCTATGTTAGTGCGACATATTTATGGATACTGGTAGCCCTTGAGTTAATCAAGGAGAATACGGGGCCGCTGAGTGATGTCATGAAGCACTAATGAACTTTTAGAACCTTTACTTGACCAACTTGGCCTTTAGGATGTAGTGAGATGACCAGCTTTGGTGCAGTCCAAAGTTGGTAGATACTCGATACTACACTCATTGAGGTTTGGTTTCTTGGGATATTTCGGTCGCTATTAAAGAGGCTTGTGCTGAAACAATGACCAAAGAAACAAACCAGTGATATTGAGCTCCTTAGAACCTGGTTACTATTACTAGGACAGGTTGAACCAACTAAACATCAAGAGGGTACTTACCCATAAGACTCCATGCAAGCCTAAACCTAAGGACTTGTTTTCTTTGTTTGTATATACATACTTATACATAACATCATGAACATCATAACATCATACACATTCACTAACCATTTCAAGGATTTTTGGATTCATCTTTGTTCTTGTTTTGTAGGATATGGATTCTCTTCATAGAAAAACTATTCAAGTCAACCTTGTGAGGATCCATCCACAACTTAAGGAGCTAGCTTCAAGGATTCCCTAAAAACTCTCCATTCACCGAGAGACATGGTCGCCTACTCAACTTGGTCACATCCAACACAAATGAGGACATGATGAAGGTGCTCTTTATGTTCTTTCATCCTTTACACCATTGCTTCACATTTCCCGACTATCAACTTGTGCCTACTTTTGAAGAATTCTCCCGACTCTTGAGAATTCCCATTCTCAATCAACTACCTTTCAACGGTATGGAAAGAGACCCAAATCCATAAGAGATTGCTCAAGCTCTACACTTGCACTCATCTGATGTCACAACTCATTGGGAAACAAGGAGTGGTGTCAAAGGTTTCCTAGAAAAGTTCTTGTTCGAGAAAGCCCAAAACTGTTGGACCTCCTTGGATCTGCAAGCCTTTGAGGAAATTGTGGCTCTCCTAATCTACGGGATGGTTTTGTTTCCAAATCCTGACCAACTCATAAAAGTGAATGCCGTCAAAATCTTCATATCGCGCAACCTGATGCCCATATTGCTAGGGGATATCCTACACTCTTTTCACACTCGCACAATGAGGAAAAGAGGTGTCCTTATGTTTAGCACTCCTCTCTTGGAAAGATGGTTTATTTCACATATTCCCTAATCTATACTAAAGAATAAGCAAGGATCAAGGTCACAAAGGTTGATGATGCTCAAACATTCAGACATTCATTGGTGCTCCCGATCCATAGATAATGTTACTATTGTCGACCATTGTGGAGAGTTTCCTAATGTCCCCTTGCTTGGCATTATGGGGGTGTCACCTACAACCCTTGCTTAGCCTTAAGACTGTTTGGTTATGCCTGAAGGGATGGCCCGCACGAGATGCTGATTCAAGGTTTGGTATTAGACTACGACAATGACGATTAAGGTCTTCGCCAGAGATTTATCCGAGCTTGGAGGATGTTGAACAAGGTAGATAGAAAGATTTTGAGGTATAAAAATTCCATCCCTCTTGAGCCTTACCTTAAATGGGTACGAACTCGTGCTCAAAGTCTTATGATGCCTTATCCTTCTATTATCCCGGTAATCATTGAGCCTATCATGGAGGGAGATGTTCCATACACTATCCTACATCCTGATATGCCCACCTCTCTTGAAGACCTACAAAGATATTGGATACAACTCAAGGGAGAGCAGGATACTTTTGAAGCCCAATTATATGCAAGCGAGAAGAAGGTTTTAGAACTCACTAGGCTACTTCATGAAGAGCAGACTCTGAATGCCTACATTGCACCCAAAGAGGATGCGTACTACCTTTCTATCTTAAAGTTTCTTGTATTTATTTTGCCCAAGAAGTCATTGATGTACTCAAATCTTTAATTTATTAATATAACGTGTGTTTCCTTTTTGTCTAAAACTAATTTGAATATTAAAATCCTTGAAATCATTGCATACGCATTTATCATTCATCATAACATAAACATGTTTCTTGCAACAAGTCTCCTCATCTCTCTACTATTTATTTCAGTAAGATGGATCTCGAGCAAACGTTGAAGGACCTCCAAGCTCAGAATGCACAATTTCAACAGTTGTTCTTAACCCTAGCCAAAGGATAAGAAGAGTTGAAGACCTTGCTGGTTGAGGAAAAGAAAAAAGAAGACGAAGAAAATAACCGGAATTATGAATATGGGAAGAAGATTCCAAGGGCAGACAAGAAGGGCCTTAGACTTTGCAACGACATCCGGTGAGAAAGACAACTGTGATCGGTGGATCTGGAACTGACTGTTTAACGCTGGTTCGCGAAATGTCACGGTAAGCAAGAGTCGCCACCGTCTTTTATTTTCTCCAACATGGACAGGACAAAAGCACAGCAAAATTCCTTGTGAGATAGTTTCTCGGTTCGGGAGGTAGATTTATAGAAAGGGAAGGTGTTAGCACCCTTTCTATCCATGGTTATCCATGGGCTCTTAGATACTTGCTCTTTATGTTTTCAAAATGTTTGCTTTTTAAATGTGAGTGGGTTTGAAAAAGTTTCTTTGAAAGATTTCAGAATGACTCTTGTATCTGTCCTCAAGAGTGTTTGAAAAATTGTTTTGAAAGCTTTTTGAAAGTGTCGGTGTGAAAAGGTTTTTGTTTTGTTTTTTAGAGAGAGCAAGTATCCATGAGTAATCTACCTACCCTAAGGAATTAGGCTGTGTAAATGTCCTTAAGGTAGTGTCATCCCACCATTGAGAGATAGGTAGCACCACCGTTGGAGGTGTTCGGGTCAATTCGTTTGTAGGGACGGTGTGGTCACCAGAGCAACAATAGGACACCTTAGAAGCTACCCTTATGCCATTGATCCTTTTTAATTCCGAGGCAACCGTTTCGAGGCAACTGGATCATTTCATGGACATAAGGACTTACTAAAACGTCCTATACTCGACGACCACGTTTCGAGAGCAAGGCAACAGTGAGGCGTACCCTAAGAGTGGTGTGTGAATCTGTGTGTTATTTCAGTTATGTTTTATCTTGTACATGTATCATGGTGATCTACGCTTGTTTTTAATTTAGGCCATACATTCTTTCATGCAATTATAATTTAAAAGTGCGAAAATTTAAATGCGGAAAGTAAAATCCTACGCTATTAAAAGGCGCGGGTCTATACATCACCAAAATACAAAGACCCATTTTTTGATAAAGATGCGGAAAGTAAAGACGGAAAGATAAACCTAATTACTATTACATCTGAGAAACAGTTACATAATGATCGAAAGAAATAATGCGTGAAAAGAATTAAAATTAGGACGTCCGAGGGTTTTGACCCTTTGCATAAAATTAAATTAAATTAAAGTCCAATTAATTATTTAATTAAAGAAAAGAAAGTGTTTTAGTGTTTTTTGTATTTATGAAAAATAAAGAAAAAGAATTAAAAGAAAACCCTAAATCTAGATTATTTTAACTATGAATGAAAATATTAAAGTTAACCTAATTTACTAGTTAATTAATTTATTTACATGTTTATTTACAAAATTAATGATAATTAATAATAATGATAAATAATGATGATTAATAATTTATTTAAGAAAAAGATGAAAATGTCAAAAAAACCTAATTCTAGATACTTTTTACTTATTAAGAAAAAGATTAAAGTTTAAAAACCTAAATTAAACTAAGTTAATTGTTAAAGTTTATTTACAAAAAATAGGTTAGTGATGAAATTAATAATAATTAAAGATATTTGTATTTTTGATTTTTCTATTTTTATTATAGAAAATTATATTATGGTAAAAAAAACAATTAAAACAATTAAAAAAAAATTAGAAAAGAAAAGAAAATAAAATTAAAAAGGATGCAAACCAATGGGGGTTTCAGGCCCAAGGGAAGGTTTTTTTGAACGGTCTGCATTCTTTGGCCATTGGATTGGGTTTCATGGCCATTTGTATTCTGGCTGTTGGCCATTTGTGTTCTGGCCTCAACGTTCCTTAATCTTCTCAGGATGTCTGTCTCGCCATGTATTGGTGTCATGCATAAGTTGTTCTTTTGGCCATTTGGCTTTTGGCTTTTGGCTTTTGGCTTTTGGCTTTTGGCCATTTGGTCATTTGGCTTTTGGCCTCAACGTTCCTTAATGAACCTGCATGGGATCCTGTCTAAATCTGCAGTGTTGAATCTCATGAACACATTAAATAAAAATCATAAAAATGCAAATAAAGCCAATATATGAAGAAATTTAATGTTTAGGCACAATATGACATGTATGAATGATTATACCCTTTTGATCATGGAGATCAAATCAATCCTACCCTTACTGGAAAATTAGTGACCTGAATGCTTTTATGCCCTTTGGATCATGGAGATCAAGTCAGCCTTATCCTTACTGAAGAAGTAGTGAGGTGTTGGTTTGTAACTGTGATGGCTTGTTTGTAGTGAGAGAGGGATTTGTAATAAGGATTTCAAGGTTTTAGGGTTCTTGAAAGAATTTGATATTCTAACAGTATTGTGGAAAGGTTTTTTCTATCTTTTCCTCCTCCCTGGTTTGTGTGAAAAGAAGGTGATTATATAATGGAAATTAGGGTAAAGAAAATGGGCTTTGAATGTGCAATTGGGCCTCCAATATTCACTCGAGTTCGTCACTTTCCAGGCTAAATCGCAGGGACTTAAGTGCAATTTTTGAAGTTGAAATGTGAAAACAAAATGTAGCTGACATCGAGAACTAACTCCTGTCCGAAAATCGGCTCAATCGGATAAACGGTGAATTAGTTATGAATTTTTGAAGTTTCAGCTCAGGCAAACTTATTTTGGGCTCCAGTGTCGACTCTGACACGTTCTTCAATAAAAAACTGGTATTGATCGGTGCATAATTTGGTCTCGACTTTTGAAGCAAAGTTGTAGATCTATGAGTCAGTGACCTTGTGTAAAAATATGAGTCCAATCCGATAAAAATTGACCGAGTTATGAATTTTCGAAGTTTCGGCTCCGATGAAATAATATTCAGCATTCAGGATTTTCAGCGTGTCATGCATTCTGAACAAAAAAGGAAGGCCTTTTGAATACCGTTTGAACTCAATACCTTCTGTGAAAATGTAGCCAACTCAATTTGTGAAATTTTGGCACCAGAACCAGCTCGATACGATGAAAATCGACCAAGTTATGATTTTCTGAACATGACGCAAATAAATTTCTGTCACAAATTTTCTGTATGAAAATACTTGATAAATCCACATTTCTGAAGACCTTCTGATCGAAATTGGCTTCCAGCCGTGAGATATGAAAACGTAGATAATGTCAAGACGGAATTTTGGCCACCGGAACGGGTTCAAAACGAGCCACGATCTTCAAGTTATGAATTTTTTAGCACGTAAAAACTGCACTTTCAGCACACTTTTTCACCATATTTCTTCGAGAAAACTCACACATTCAGATACCTTCTTTAAAGAATTGACTCTTGAGCCAAACCTGAATTTGAGAATACGTTATCAGAGATATCTTGGCAAAATAATACCTGAATATGACGTGCCGGGTTGGACTTGTGAATTTTTCTTGAAATGTTTTAAGAAATATGGGAGGGTAAATTTTGGGGTACAACAGTTGCCCCTGTTCAATCTTCTTAAACCTGAGGATGTAGATTGGCTTGCGTGCCTTTCGTGATCCGAAGGTGGAAGATGATTGAACACTAGAGTGCCCAGAAATTTGCACTCGCATAGTAGAGTATCAGCAACGTGATGGCGGGAATGGGCTTACAGATGCCATTTGGAGAGATGACGGATAGGAGGATGGGCTTATAGATGCCATTTGGAGTTGTGACATAGCCTTGTCGGGAATGGGCTTATAGATGCCATTTGGGAGACTGTCATTATGTGGATGGGCTTATAGATGCCATCTAGGTGTCGATCGCGTGAGAGATTCCTTATTGAGAACTTGCATACCTGAGAAAGAAAGATAATTACCTGGCCTGTTACAAGAGTTGATCTTCAAACTCTTTATGTAGATGTGCCCTGGCTGGATACAGGTATCGAATCTTTAAACTCTTCAGACGTGCCCTAGTAAGATACAGGAATCGAGTCTGGTAATGTTAGTCGTCAACAGATACTCCCTGGCAAGATACAGGAATCGGATCTTCGAACTCTTCAGACGTGCCCTGGCAAGATACAGGAATCGAGTCTGTAATTAGTAAGGTTGGTGAGTTGTCTCTACTGACAGGTTATTTCCATGGACGGGTGGTCTTTAACGACGAGTGTCTATAACGACGGATGTCTATAACGACGAGTGTCTATAACGACGGGTGTCTATAACGACGGGTGTCTATAACGACGAGTGTCTATAATGACGAGTGTCTATAACGACGAGCGTCTATGACGACGGGTGTCTATGACGACGAGTGTCTATGACGACGAGTGTCTATGACGACGAGTGTCTATAACGACGAGTGTCTGTGACGACGACTGTCTATAACGACGAGTGTCTATAACGACGAGTGTCTATAACGACGAGTGTCTATAACGACGAGTGTCTATAACGACGAGTGTCTATAACGACGAGTGTCTATGACGACGAGTGTCTATGACGACGAGTGTCTATGACGACGGGTGTCTATGACGACGGGTGTCTATAACGACGAGTGTCTATAACGACGAGTGTCTATAATGACGAGTGTCTATGACGACGGGTGTCTATGACGACGGGTGTCTATAACGACGAGTGTCTATAACGACGAGTGTCTATAACGACGGGTGTCTATAACGACGGGTGTCTATAACGACGGGTGTCTATAACGACGGGTGTCTATAACGGCGAGTGTCTATAACGACGAGTGTCTATAACGACGAGTGTCTATAACGACGGGTGTCTATAACGACGGGTGTCTATAACGACGGGTGTCTATAACGACGGGTGTCTATAACGACGGGTGTCTATAACGACGCGTGTCTATAACGACGAGTGTCTATAACGACGGGTTGTATCAGATAAATCTTTAGGCATTGATTTAACTGTATTTGTATTATTTGACTGGGTTGGTCTCTTTTGACTGTATTCGTCTACATAGCTGATCATTTAACTGTATCCTTCCTGAAAGGTAAAGGTCAGTCATATGCAATGCATGATATGAATCAAGCAACGATGTTCTCAACACATGAGATTGTATGATATGATGCGTATATGCATGTATCATGATGTATAACAATGTGATGTTATGAGTGTATCTTCGTCTGGGAAAATAGATCCTTGACGGATGCCGGGAAGTCAAATCCTGGGCTGATGTTGAAGAGTGGGATTCTTCGTTTCCGTTGGGGATGATGATTGCAAGAATACCGGTAGGAGAAGATGACTCCGTTGGGGAATAAACTTGGCGAATAGATTACTCTGCGGGGAAAGAGAGGTACTTTGCTGAGGTTGATGAGGATAACTCCGCTGGGGATACCGTTGTTGTGCTCTGTTGGAAGTTTTGATGAACTCCGCTGGGGAATAAGAAGAACTTTACCGGGGACGATATTTTCGTGGTAATTAGCTGAGGATAACCCAGTTATAAGCTCTGGTGGAGGAATAATCTTTGAATAAAGCCGGGGAGATGCATTCGTACTCTGCAGGGGGTGAAGGTATCTTAGTCGTATTCTTCAGCTGAACTTACCTTGGGATCTCGGTGGACAGAGCACCCAGATTGCTTGGACAATTCTTATTGCCCCATCTTCTGCGGGAGAAGGTGCCTGTGAGGTGCTAGACAACTGCCGATTCGACAAATCTTCTTTTGGTAGGCGAGATGACGGGACATAGTCGTACGCTTTGATCCCTAATTTTTGCCTGGACCGCCCTTTCAGGTTTTCAGTCCACTGGGATACCCAGTTTTGCCCAAGCCGCCTTTTTAGGTTTTCGACTTGCCGGGTGCACATATTTTTTTCATTTCATCCCTTATTTTGCCCGAACCCTTTTGGTTCGCCGGGAAGCCCTTATTTTTGCCTAGGTGTGTCAACCTAGCGGGTCTTTGATTATGCGCAGTATTTTTTTTTGACTATGTCCACGCTCTCAGGATGTAGGGAGGTGCCCCTGTCAGTAGTGTAGTGTTGCCATACTACCAGAAGATCTTTGTTTGATCATGCAAGATTTGTTGCTGGGAATTCATGTCCAATGCCCCAAGTGGCTCAGGCGGAGGTTTGCCCCTGGCTGTTTGGCATCTTGAGAGATTCCTTGAATCTTGACTAGACTGCCCCAGATGATGGACAATGATCAGGCCATGCCTCTTGATTGGAGGTGCTTTTGTTCGTTAGGCATTCGTCATGCGAATTTCTATGTTGTTCAAACAAAAAGTCATATGTAAACAAAGTTATTTTAAAAATGCAAAGCTTATGTCTGTCTTGAAGTTTTTGAAAAATGCATTTTTCAGTAAAACCAGCAAATTTTGTAAAATGTGATGTCAACTAAATATTTTATAGCAAGCCTTAAGGAGTCAGGATACCTTTGGTAACAGTATGCTTTCGAACCAACCCATGCTTCAGCTAGGACTTTTAAGGGTTGTAGCATTGCCTGGTTCACGGTTTAAGAAAAAAAGGATAAAGGCTCAAATTATTTGTACCCACCCGCTCTTCGTGATGTTCTTCAAACCTAAACTCAGCTGATCGTGCGTTAGACCTTGTTTGAGTCTTTGCTCTGAAATTCCAGTGATGGTTCGGATGTTGAACGTTTATTTGAATAGGCAGTCATTTTTGTTTGGTTTAGGGTTTGTAAGACCTCTTTCTTTTTCTTTCATTATCCCTGTTTTTTGCCTGAACTGTTTCTTTTTGGAATTACAGTCAGCGGGATGCCCCAGTTTTGTAAGTCTCCTTCATAGGTTTTGACTTAATGGGTTTTTATTTTGAGAAGTAATGATTTCCTGTCTGTATGATTGTTCGGAACCATCACTGTCTTTTGTTTTGTAAGGACCTCTTTGGTGCCATTCGATATGCACTTGGATCAACTGAGAGACTACCCTGCCCCAGGTTATGATTAAGGGTTTTAAATTTCGAAAAGAAAAACTCCTACTTCTTTGGCTCAGAGGGGTTGACGAGGGATTATCTTCCTTATAACTCCAGTGTTTAGGAATTGAAACAATGCTTGTACCTCATCAGCGGGGTCTTTTCAAAAGCATATTGTAGATTGTGGTATCGTTTTCGTCATCCTCCCTCAAGAGGCTTAGAGTTTTTTAATTGAGAGTTGATTATCACAAAAATATGAAAACAGTTTGCATATAGTGAATACGAAATAATTACTTCAAAACAGACATGTGTAATGCATTAATGAAATAACCAAGTTTGACATGAAATAAAATGTTTGAACAATCAAAGAAAATTACAATCTGAACATTCAAATGAACAAAAGTTTCCAATCCTAGCCATGTTTTGACAAGGGAGCAGTGGTCACATTCGGAGTCTCTGGAGAGTCGAACTGGACTTCCTTCGCATCGATCAGATCCTGAACCTTGTTTCTCAAAGTCCAACAATCATCTGTAGCATGCCCCGGGCTGTCAGAATGATAAGCGCAGCGAACGTTGGGGTTATACCTTGAAGGCGTCCTGTTGGGATTCTTTGGAGGGTCCATGAGAGTTAACAACTTGGTTTCCAGCAACTGTGGCAATATCTGGGACAAGGTCATGCCGAGGGGAGTGAATTGCCTTTTAGGTCTCTCTTCCCTTTGCTGATTGTGACGCTGAGGAGCGTCGGTCGGTTTTGCAATAACCACCGCGTTGACATCTTGGCGGTGTTCGGACCTATTCTGCCCTTTTGAGCCATAGACAACACTAGATTCTCTCTTGGATGGTTTCTTCTCAGTGTTCGAGGAGTTATCATTCTGTATTTTCCCCGACTTGATGCCAGCTTCTATTCTTTCCCCGGTCAAGATCAGATCTGTAAACCCAGCAGCAGAATTCCCAATCAGGTGGTTGAAGAATGGACCAGACAGGGTCCCCAAGAACATGTCGACGAGCTCGCGGTCAGTCAGAGGTGGTTGTACCCTTCCAGCAAGGTCCCTCCATTTTTGAGCATATTCTTTGAAACCTTCACCTGCACCCATAGACATTCCCTGAAGCTGAGTGCCGTGGGAGCAAGGTCAGCATTGTACTGGTACTGCTTGTAGAATGCAGTGGCCAAATCCTCCCAGCTGCGGATGTTAGCTCCATTCAGTTGATAGAACTAGTCGAGTTGGGTTCCAGACAGACTATCCTGAAATAAGTGAATCCATAAATTCTTGTCAGCCGTGTAGGGCTGGATCCTCCTTGTGTAAGACCTGAGATGCAGCTTAGGACAGGATGCCCCGTCGTACTTTGCAAAGGCAGGTGCCTTGAATTTGTGCTGGATTACTACCCCAGAAGACAGACCTAGATCCTCGAAGTCCAGGCCAGGCACTTTTTGTATCTCCATGGCACTTAGCCGGTCTTCCAACTGTTTATACCTGTCCTCAGCTGGAGGGTACTGCTCATCATTGTAATCGGTCTCGTTGTCGGAGACCACTGGACTAGGAACCTCCATTTCTTGGGGACTGTCTTTCCCAACAGATGGGGTAGTCTGCTCAACTTCATTTCGTGATCCATTCCCAGATTTGCGTCTAGGGTTGAACAACACCGTCCTCTTCTTCTTCTTTTTCGAAATCAGGGTCTTCAGATCTTGTTGCCCCTGGGCCAAACTCATGATCAGCTCTTGGAACTGGGCGTTCTGATTCTGGAGAGCCTTGATGGATTGCTCAGTAGATGTTTCCGGATTCATGATGAGACTGCTGAAATAAACAGCAAAGAAGGTAAGCAACCTGTAGAAAAAAGGGTACCTGTTATGCAATGATGTGTATGTATGCATGCGATATTTTCAAGGATCTCGTGGGGTAAACAAGAAAATTTGTTAAAATTAGAATCTGGTATCTTGATTGAAGTAACTTCGTGTTGTAGAGAGTCCTTCTTCAAGGGTCAAAGGCTCACCATATCCAGTGGGTCATAGCCCCTGACAACCTTGGCTAGAGGAAAATAAATCCCCTTTGCCCCTTGCCAGACATGTTGGTTCATCATGACCTGCATCACAAGCCCTTGAGATCCTTGAAATGGGTTAGTCCTTATGCGGGATGCATGCAATGGTATGATGTTATGCTATGCATGGGGTAATGTAGGTAAACCCTGTTATGAGTCCCAATTAAGGACTATAAACAAAACCTGCAAGAAACTCAAGTGTCAGATAACAAGCATGCAAGTAGTCAAGTATGAAAGCACACAAGTCACACCACAGCCCTTAGAGTTTAGGCCAGCATGGGGTCTGGGTATTACCCTCTTGAAGTTGGTGGGCTCAAACCTGTCCTATCAAAGTAACCGGGTTCTAAGGGTCCCAATATCATTGGATTGCTTTCATTGTTCATCGTTTCGATTTAGCCACTGAACTGGCGACCGAAATATTCCAAGAAAACAACCCTCAATTGAGTGTAGTATCGAGTATCAACCAACCTCGGACTGCACCAAAGTCAGTTATCTCACTACCCTAAAGAGGCCAAGATGGTTCAATTAAGGTTCCTAAGGTCAGTTGATGCTTCACGACACCACGCGGCGGCCCCGTACTCTCCTTGACTGAACTCAAGGGTTACCGGTACACACCAAAGTGCCACATCAACGTAGCAGACTGCTTCAACCATGTCGGTATACCCCGCACAGTTCCCTCACAGTCTTGTTGCTACTTTCTAAGAAGGTATCCCCCAGATCCGGGTTAGGATCTATAGAACTCCCAAGACAGTACCCACAATAATAAAGCAAACAATTCAGACAATTGAAAACACAAATGATCTTAGTCCTAAGGTACACCTCACTTTAAGTATCCCCAGCAGAGTCGCCAGTTCTGTGATCGGTGGATCTAGAACTGACTGTTTAACGCTGGTTCGCGAAATGTCGCAGTAAGCAAGAGTCTCCACCGTCTTTTATTTTCTCCAACATGGACAGGACAAAAGCACAACAAAATTCCTTGTGAGATAGTTTCTCGGTTCGGGAGGTAGATTTATAGAAAGGGAAGGTGTTAGCACCCTTTCTATCCATGGTTATCTATGGGCTCTTAGATACTTGCTCTTTATGTTTTCAAAATGTTTGCTTTTCAAATGTGAGTGGGTTTGAAAAAGTTTCTTTGAAAGATTTCAGAATGACTCTTGTATCTGTCCTCAAGAGTGTTTGAAAAATTGTTTTGAAAGCTTTTTGAAAGTGTCGGTGTGAAAAGGTTTTTGTTTTGTTTTTTAGAGAGAGCAAGTATCCATGAGTCATCTACCTACCCTAAGGAATTAGGCTGTGTAAATGTCCTTAAGGTAGTGCCATCCCACCATTGAGAGATAGGTAGCACCACCGTTGGAGGTGTTCGGGTCAATTCATTTGTAGGGACAGTGTGGTCACCAGAGCAAGAGTAGGACACCTTAAAAGCTACCCTTATGCCATTGATCCTTTTTAATTCCGAGGCAACCATTTCGAGGCAACTGGATCATGTCATGGACATAAGGACTTACTAAAACGTCCTATACTCGATGACCACGTTTCGAGGGCAATGCAACAGTGAGGCGTACCCTAAGAATGGTGTGTGAATCTGTGTGTTATTTCAGTTATGTTTTATCTTGTACATGTATCATGGTGATCTACACTTGTTTTTAATTTATGTCATACATTCTTTCATGCAATTATAATTTAAAAGTGCGGAAATTTAAATGCGGCAAGTAAAATCCTACGCTATTACAAGGCGCGGGTCTATACATTGCCAAAATACAAAGACCCGTTTTTTGATAAAGATGCGGAAAGTAAAGACGGAAAGATAAATCTAATTACTATTACATCTGAGAAACAGTTACATAATGATCGAAAGAAATAATGCGTGAAAAGAATTAAAATTAGGACGTCCGAGGGTTTTGACCCTTTGCATGAAATTAAATTAAATTAAAGTCCAATTAATTATTTAATTAAAGAAAAGAAAGTGTTTTAGTGTTTTTTGTATTTATGAAAAATAAAGAAAAAGAATTAAAAGGAAACCCTAAATCTAGATTATTTTAATTATGAATGAAAATATTAAAGTTAACCTAATTTACTAGTTAATTAATTTATTTACATGTTTATTTACAAAATTAATGATAATTAATAATAATGATAAATAATGATGATTAATAATTTATTTAAGAAAAAGATGAAAATGTCAAAAAAACCTAATTCTAGATACTTTTTACTTATTAAGAAAAAGATTAAAGTTTAAAAACCTAAATTAAACTAAGTTAATTGTTAGAGTTTATTTATAAAAAATAGGTTAGTGATGAAATTAATAATAATTAAAGATATTTGTATTTTTGATTTTTCTGTTTTTATTATAGAAAATTGTTTTATGGTAAAAAAAACAATTAAAACAATTAAAAAAGAATTAGAAAAGAAAATAAAATAAAATTAAAAAGGATGCAAACCAAGGGGAGTTTCAGGCCCAAGGGGAGGTTTTTTTGAACGGTCTGCATTCTTTGGCCATTGGATTGGGTTTCATGGCCATTTGTGTTCTGGCTGTTGACCATTTGTGTTCTGGCCTCAACGTTCCTTAATCTTCTCAGGATGTCTGTCTCGCTATGTATTGGTGTCATGCATAAGTTGTTCTTTTGGCCATTTGGCTTTTGGCTTTTGGCCTCAACGTTCCTTAATGAACCTGCATGGGATCCTGTCTAAATCTGCAGTGTTGAATCTCATGAACACATTAAATAAAAATCATAAAAATGCAAATAAAGCCAATATATGAAGAAATTTAATGTTTAGGCACAATATGACATGTATGAATGATTATACCCTTTTGATCATGGAGATCAAATCAATCCTACCCTTACTGGAAAATTAGTGACCTGAATGCTTTTATGCCCTTTGGATCATGGAGATCAAGCCAGCCTTATCCTTACTGAAGAAGTAGTGAGGTGTTGGTTTGTAATTGTGATGGCTTGTTTGTAGTGAGAGAGGGATTTGTAATAAGGATTTCAAGGTTTTAGGGTTCTTGAAAGAATTTGATATTCTAACAGTGTTGTGGCAAGGTTTTTTCTCTCTTTTCCTCCTCCCTGGTTTGTGTGAAAAGAAGGTGATTATATAATGGAAATTAGGGTAAAGAAAATGGGCTTTGAATGTGCAATTGGGCCTCCAATGTTCACTTGAGTTCGTCACTTTCCAGGCTAAATCGCAGGGACTTAAGTGCAATTTTTAAAGTTGAAATGTGAAAACAAAATGTAGCCGGCATCGAGAACTAACTCCTGTCCGAAAATCGGCTCAATCGGATAAATGGTGAATTAGTTATGAATTTTTGAATTTTCAGCTCAGACAAACTTATTTTGGGCTCCAGTGTCGACTCTGACACGTTCTTCAATAAAAAACTGGTATTGATCGGTGCATAATTTGGTCTCGACTTTTGAAGCAAAGTTGTAGATCTATGAGTCAGTGACCTTGTGTAAAAATATGAGTCCAATCCGATAAAAATTGACCGAGTTATGAATTTTCGAAGTTTCGGCTCAGATGAATTAATATTCAGCATTCAGGATTTTCAGCGTGTCATGCATTCTGAACAAAAAACGAAGGCCTTTTGAATACCGTTTGAACTCAATACCTTCTGTGAAAATGTAGCCAACTCAATTTGTGAAATTTTGGCACCAGAACCAGCTCGATACGATGAAAATCGACCAAGTTATGATTTTCTGAACATGACGCAAATAAATTTCTGTCACAAATTTTCTGTATGAAAATACTTGATAAATCCACATTTCTGAAGACCTTCTGATCGAAATTGGCTTCCAGCCGTGAGATATGAAAACGTAGATAATGTCAAGACGGAATTTTGGCCACCGGAACGGGTTCAAAACGAGCCACGATCTTCAAGTTATGAATTTTTTAGCGCGTAAAAACTTCACTTTCAGCACACTTTTTCACCATATTTCTTCGAGAAAACTCACACATTCGGATACCTTCTTTAAAGAATTAACTCTTGAGCCAAACCTGAATTTGAGAATACGTTATCAGAGATATCTTGGCGAAATAACACCTGAATATGACGCGCCGGGTTGGACTTGTGAATTTTTCTTGAAATGTTTTAAGAAATATGGGAGGGTAAATTTTGGGGTACAACAACAACCAAGATGGGAAGGGTAAGGAAACAGTTGTTCAGTCTGATTCAGAAAAGGAAGAGGAAGAAGAAGACTACTTTGAAGAACAATACCCTCCAGCTGATGACAAATATAAGCATCTAGAAGAACGTTTGAGTGCAATGGAAATCCAAAAAGTGCCTGGCTTGGACTTTGAGGAATTGGGTTTAGTGTCGGGGATTATCATTCCTCCAAAATTCAAAGCACCTGTGTTCGCCAAATATGATGTAGTTTCATGCCCTAAAATGCATCTCCGGTCCTCTGTGAGGAAAATCCATCCCCATACCGCCGACAAAGATTTATGGGTACATTTCTTCCAAGACAGTCTGTCTGGAACTCAACTTGATTGGTTTTATCAGTTAGAAAGAGCCAATGTCCATAATTGGGAAGATCTTACTGCAGCCTTTTACAAACAATACCAATACAACACTGACCTTGCGCCTACCCGTACTCAGCTCCAGAGTATGGCCATGGTTTCAAATGAAGGCTTTAAGGACTATGCACAAAAATGGAGAGATTTGGCCGGAAGAGTTTAACCTCCTCTATCTGAAAGAGAATTAGTAGACATGTTTTTGGGCACCTAGTCTGGTCCCTTCTTCAATCACCTAATTGGGAGTTCATCGGCCAGTTTTACTGAATTAATATTGACCAGAGAAAGGGTAGAAGTCGAAATAAAAAGTAGAAAGATTCAAAAAGATGCATCCTCTGCTGCTGTAAGGAAACCATTCATCGGAAAAAAGGAAGTGGTTGTTGTTTATCCTTAGAGAAATCAAGATATGGCCGAATGCCATCCAATGGTGGGGGCTGTTATGATTCCTAAACCTGCACCTGATTAGCAAAGAAATAACCAACCAATAATGGAAAGACCAGTTAGACAATTCACCAGAATTAATATGAGCCTGTCTTAGGTATTGCCGCATATGTTAAGATCCAATCTAGTGACCTTAAAAGAAGCTCCAAATAACCCTAACACAACACTCCTCACTATCATCCTAATGCCCATTGCGCATACCATTCTGAGAGTCCCGACCATGACACTAACAACTGTTGGGCTTTAAAGAACAAAGTACAAGACCTCCTTGAAGCCAAAGAGATTGAATTCGATGCGCCAGAAAAGCCCAATTTCATTTCTGACCCTATGCCCAAACACGGCCATAATGCTAACATCATTGAAGAGGATATGTTTGTTACTTCAATTGATGAACTTATGACCCCAGTTCTGACTATCAAAAAGAACTTATTGAATTCCAGTGCTTTCCCGGGATGTGATGAAAGCTGTCATTTCTGTTTGTCCTCACCAACCAGCTGTCCTTTGTTGAAAGCAGGCGTTCAGTGCCTAATAGATAACAAGGAAATTTTGTTCAAAAATACTTTTGTTCCACCTGTTTCTTACAATGATGTTTCCATCATGACCCTTTCCGAAAATTCTTCCAGGGTCTCCACCAAAAGACCCGTTAGAATTACATCAGTTCCAAAAGTATCTCCTTTGATAATCATAATGCATGGACCAGTCCCGTATTTGTCAGAAAAAACCGTACCATGGAATTATGGAGGGGATGTCTAATACCACGATATCAAGCAAGATTGGTCAGCTGCCGAAGATTCAAGTTCCGAGAAAGATAACTCCGATATCAGTAACATTGTCGGGACTAGCAAGATTACCCGAAGCGGAAGGATATTCTCTCCAGAAATTGCTCCCCCAAAAGCAGTTTCTGGACCCGTAATCATTCCTGTTGTTGTTTCTCCTCCGAAGGCTATTTCCAATCCCATAATCATCTCTACCAATGATCCAACTAATAAAGCTATTACAATCCCTGCTATCACTCCTACTGAAATTCCTGCTGCCGAGTCAACCGAGACTCGAGGTAAAAGTATTCTGATTGAGACTATTCGGATGAAGGCGCAATCATTGGCTATCCCTGAGACCTCTCAGAAAGAGATGGAGGAAATCCTAAAGATCATAAAAAGAAGCGACTATGATATAGTTGAACAACTGGGGAAAACTCCATCCAAAATTTCCATGCTGGCTTTACTATTATGTTCTGAGGCGCATGCAAAGGCCTTGGTAAAATTCCTGAAGACTGCTCATGTACCCCAAGAAACATCTACCGACCTGTTCCAAGACTGGGTAGCCATCTTGACTACAGATAATGGTCTAGGTTTTTCAAATGCTGATTTAATGCCAAGAGGAAGGAAGCATAATGAGGAATTTCATGTCTCAGTTGAATGTAGGGGCACAACCTTGGTTCATGTTTTGGTGGACACTAGCTCATCTCTGAATGTATTGCCTAAAAAAGCTCTTGATAGGCTTGACTGTGAGGGATTAACATTAAAGCCAAGCAACATAGTAGTGAGGGCTTTTGATGGCTCAAAATATATGATACATGGGGAAGTGGATATCCCCATAAACGTTGGAACCCAAACATTTGATTCAACTTTTTATGTAATGGATATCTGCCCTTCATACTCCTGCTTGTAAGGCCGACCATGGATTCACAATGCTGGCGCTGTTACTTCTACGTTGCACCAAATGCTGAAGTATCAAATTCAAGGGAAGATTATCATCGTTCATGGAGAAGAAGCATATATGATCAGCCATCTCAATTCCTTCAGATATGTAGAATTAGATGGTGAATTTATTGAAAATCCATTCCAACATTTTGAAGAAGTCCCGCAAGATGTGGCGGTAACCAGGGTTGTTCCCAAGATCACAAGGCCTCCACTAAGGATGTCATCTTTGAAGGATGCAAAGGAAGTGATAGAAGAAGGTGGGTGCACTATCTGGGGACAACTCCCAGATATCCCATACAAATATGACAAGTTTGGCCTAGGTTTCACTTCAAGTGCTCAGAAGGCTGTACGTCATGCTCGTTCTGGAGGACCACCCCTGACGATCAGCAACCTTGAAGTCAACGCGGTAGAGGATGATGAAGATGGCTGCAACCTGGAGGATTGGATTTTCCCAACTGTCAGTGGAGGGCTCAATAATTAGGAGGCTAGAGATTTTGTCCTGATCACTTTTATCCCACAGTAATTTGTCTTTACATTTTGTTAGATCTGTAATATTAAAACAATTCAAACTCTTAAAACCTTGTGTCTTACCCGAGGCACAATGGTCCATTTGTAAGGATTATTATCTCATTTCCATATGTCATCAATGAATCATGGACGTTTTGCATACAAAATTTGTGCTCATTGTTTTTCCTTTTTACATTTTCATTTCTTTCAAAGATAGTTATATCCTTATTGTTGTACCCCAAAATTTTCCCTCTCATTTTACTCAACAAATGTTCATTGAGATATTCAACTTGCTCCGAGATGCCCAAGAGTTGACCAGACAAACTCCCTCCTAAAGCAATGAACCTCCAACTAGGGTTTCCATTTTCATCAAGATGGATGAGCTCCAAAGGCCTAATATGATCTCCATAGTACTAATATGTTCTTAAGACCCCCATGTCAAATTTCAAGCCCGGCACAAGAAGTTTGCTCAGTCAACTGCTCAAATGCTTGAGAATCGACTATATTAGATCAAAAGTCAATTGTGGCCCACATACCGTCAAACTTCAAGATTTTTGGTCAACATCAACATTTTTAAGTGATATTCATCATTTGATAAAGGCTTTATCATGATTCTTCAAGGAATGCTCCTAATTCATCAAAGCTCAAAAGTTTCTAAATTAGGGTTTCTTAGGAAAAGTCAACCAAACTTTGACCAATCATAACTTTCTCATACTTTATCAGAAATTTCTCATCCAAAGCTCATTTTGAAGGGAATTCAATCTCTTACAACTCATATTCAGTCCTCAAGTTCAATAAATGCACTCATAAAAAGATATGAATTTCTACATTATAGGTCCTTTTGAAAAGTCAACAAAAACACCTTTTGGGTCAAAGCTTCTTACATGAACATTGAAGACCCAATTGAGATGAAACCAAAAAGGTTGTTTAGGGAACATCCTAAGATTTATAAAATTCCAAGAACACCTCTCTAGGGTTAAAATTGGTAGAGTTATGAATTGTCAAAGTTGACCATTTTTGGAAAATTGCCAAAAAGTCAAATGTGCCCAAAATTGCATTTTTTGGCAAATGGGCCCAAATTTTTATGCTTGTATCTTATTCCTAGCATGGTCCACGACCCATGAACCACTCCATACATATTTTATTTATTTATTTGATTTATTTTAATTTTTAATCATTTAAAATCCAAATTTAATCAAATAAATGATTTGAAAATAGTAAAGATTTGTTTTGATTGGATTTTGAAGTGAATCACAATCAAAATAGGCTCTATAATGGCAAAAGATTCGTGCAAGGTGGAAAAGAGTAGAAATCTCTACATTTGGAAAGATTGGATGCAAGAATTGAAAGTCATTATTCTTTGGTTTCATTCCAATTTTATGAGCTTAATTTTATTCTCACATATATACAAGAGCAGGCCAACCCTAGAGAGAGAGAGAGAGATTTTTCGTGCGCAACCAGGTTAAAACATCAAGAACAACATTAGTTTTTTTGCAAAAAAGTGAGAATCAGATTTTCAATTACAGGTCATTTCAAGCAGTTTCAAGGCCGGCAACATGTTCCTGGATGCCTTCTAAAGCTAGCAGCATCAATTGCACGCATCAAGGCATCCCCATTTACCTCCAGATACTCACGGTTTAATCATTTTTCCTTTCATCTTGATTGTGCCCATTCAATCGTTTTACATGCTATTAGAATATATTTTCGTGTTCATGATCATCATATGAAGATGTTTGAATAGTCTAATTTGAGTTTCAGTGCAGGAATGGGATTATGCCATTATTAGGGTTTGGAAGCTTGAAATTCGAGTTCTTGTTTTCAGGACAAATTGGAGGGAATTCTGGGTATCAATGGACTCAGGATGAAATTCTTGATTGATCTCTTATGTTGTTTGTGATTTATATTGTCTGTATCATGTTCTTGAATAGCGCATATTTATAGCTACGAACCAAATCCGTCACTACATCTTATAGTGATAGAAATTTGCTATAGGTCAAAGTATGTTACCTAACACAACAGAGCAATGAAAGAGACGATGAGGTGGCCAACCCTCACTAGCCGGTTTGAATTCATGCGCTCTTTTCTTGGCGTAGCATTTAATTACCCTTATATTCTAATTTTCTTATTATATGTATAAACAAGCGCTCCAGTGCAGATGGTCAAGGGTGAGTTGTTTGAGAGGGAGGACCTGGGTTCGACCCAAGGCCTCAACATTTTCTTATTTTCCACTTCATTTGTTCCAGATCCAGTGCGCTTCACCTCCAGGAGATCACCATACACCTCAAATGCATTACCATATGATCAAGTAACGCCAGATCTAACGCCTTGGGGAAGAAGCCACACGGTGGACTCTCACAATGCAGCCCCACTGAATCCAACCTTTGTCTTGGGCCACTAGACTGGGCTTTTGGACATAATTATGTAGCACATCCTCCAATATGGGCCTACACCTCCCCCCCCCCCCTCAGGCCTAATTTCTAATCTTTTCTAGTTTTTTTATTTATTTATTTTCATTATTTAGTTTAATTATTTTTATTAATCAATTTTTTTCATAAAATCATAAAATCAAAACCACAAAAATAGAACTTATTTTTTTTTTCATAATAAATTAATTTTTGTAAATGAATTAATTTCACCAACTTTAATTTACTTTTCATTAATTAAAATTAATTAGAAAAGTTTGGTTAAATTCAAATCTTTTTCTTTCATAAAAAAATTCAAAAGATATTTTCAATGATTAAATTAGGGTTTTTAGGGTTTTGAATCTTTTCTCCAGTTCTTAATTCTCGCGCGTAATTATTTTCGTCATACGATTAATTTTTACTATTGATGTAACTGTGACCGATTTGTAATAGATTAATTAGGGTTTTATTTCCGCATTTTGCTTTCAGTCAATTCTTCATGTATCTACCCCAAAGCCTTGTAATAGCGTAGGACCTTTACTTTCTAGCTTTTATATTTTGTAGGCTTGTATATAATTGTTAGCAACCTAGGCGTGTATGACTAATGAATCAATCTTAGATTACTAAACTGCAAGATGAATATAACTGAAAAAAGCACACTGTTGCACATGTTCACTCCTAGGGTTTACTCCATTCGGTTGCCTCGGAAGTAATGGTCGTGTCCCTCGACTGTAGGGATACCTTAGCAATGACCCGTGATTCAAAGTCATCATAAAGATCATAGTCCCTACTTGTCCCTCGAGTTTCCTACGAATCGATCTTATGATGATAGTCCCTTCGAAATGCTAAGGTATCCTTACTTGTTGCCTTTAGAGACCATTTCGTCCCTTCTAACGTCCCTTTAAAACTCCAATGACGATGCTACCTATTCCTTAATAATAGGATAGCACTGTATAAAGGAAAACAAATAGACTTTTTTTGAGTAGGTAGATTAATTCCTAGGTACTTTCTCAAACAAAATTTTTCACACAAACACTTTGCAAAACAATTATAACACCAACTTCGTCACATTCTTGAGGACTGATACAAGAGTCATCACGAAGTAAAACCTTTTTAAAACAAGCACACACAAGCAATTTCAAAAATGAGCAAGTACCTAGGAGCCCGTGGAAAACCACAGATAGAAAGAGTGCTAACACCTTCCCTTTTTATAATCTACCCCCCGTACTAAGAAATATTCTCAAAAAAGGTTTTTTCTGTTCTTTTTCCTTTTCCTTAGTTGGATGAAATAAAAGTCGGTGGCGACTCTTGCTTACCGCGACATTTGTGAATACAAAATGAAAACCAGTATAACAGTCGGTTCTACCACCGTATCACACTTACACACACTCACACTCACAATGCAGGTCTACATCCATTCGGGATCCCATGGGTAACGATTCTGCTATGGCCTTCTGTGACTCTGAAAATATTATCTACCAAGCCGAAGACAAAGGTGAGGAAGATTGTGAAGTACCAGGGGAACTTGCCAGATTACTACTACAAGAAGAGAAAACCATTCAGCCTCACGAGGAACCCGTGGTTACAATCAACCTAGGTACCAAGGAAGACAAAAGAGAAGTCAAGGTGGGTGCCAATCTGGAACCTAGTGTCAAGGAGCGTCTGATTCAGTTGCTACACGAATATGTTGAGGTCTTTGCCTGGTCGTATGAAGACATGCCAGGACTTGATGCATATAATTTGGTACATCATCTACCTACAAAAGAGGATTGCCCACCAGTAAAACAAAAAGTTCGTCGCATGCGACCAGACATGTCAGAGAAGATTAAAGCAGAAGTCATAAAACAATTCAACGCTAGATTCTTGGCCATCACCTCTTACCCGCAATGGGTTGCCAATGTTATTCCCGTGCCCAAAAAGGACGAAAAGGTACGAATGTGCATGGACTACAGAGATTTGAATAGGGCAAGCCCTAAGGATGATTTCCCACTTCCCCACATTGACATCCTAGTTAACAATACGGTATAACACAAAGTGTTTTCCTTCATGGACGGTTTCTCAGTCTACAACCAAATCAAAATGGCGCCTGAGGACATGGAGAAGACAACTTTTGACACACAGTGGGGCACATTCTGCTACAAGGTTATTCCATTCAAACTGAATAATGCGGGGGCAACCTATCAGCGTGCCATGATAGCTCTATTTCACGACATGATACATCATGAAATAGAGGTCTATGTGGACGACATGATAGCTAGATCTCAAATAGAAGAAGAGCATTTTGATCATTTACAAAAGCTGTTTGAGAGGCTAAAGAAATACAAGCTGAGGTTGAACCCAAATAAATGCACATTTGGAGTGAGGTTTGGTAAGCTTCTAGGCTTTATCGTCAGCAATAAGGGTATTGAAGTAGATCCTGCCAAGGTGAAATCAATACAAGAGATGCTTGTCCTCGTACTGAGAAGGAAGTCAGAGAATTCTTGGGACGCTTGAACTATATTGCCAGATTCATTTCTCACCTGACAGCTACCTGTGAACCAATCTTCAAACTACTGAAGAAAGATCAGGTAGTCAAATGGAATGATGAGTGCCAAATTGCTTTTGAAAAAATCAAAGAGTATTTGCAAGAGCCTCCTATTTTAATGCCACCAGTCGAGGAAAGACCATAGATCATGTATCTGTCCGTTTTGGAAAATTCAATGGGGTGTGTGCTGGGATAACATGACGTGTCTGACCAAAAAGAGCACGCCATTTATTACCTGAGCAAAAAGTTTACCGACTATGAAACAAGATACTCACTGCTCGAGAAAACTTGCTGCGCTCTGGCATGGGCTGCTCGTCGGCTAAGACAGTATATGCTGACCCATACTACCTTGTTGATATCTAAAATGGATCCGATAAAATACATCTTCGAGAAACCTTCTCTCTCTGGGAGAATAGCAAGATGGCAGATGATCCTGACAAAATATGATATACTGTATACTACCCAGAAAGCAATAAAGGGCAGTGTACTAGCTGATCACCTTGCTCACCAAGCTGTAGAAGAGTACCAGTCCATGAAGTTCGAATTCCCAGATGAAGACATCATGATGGTAAACAACTGTGAAGAACTCAGTCCATATGACGGACCTGAACAAGGATCCCGATGGACCCTAGTTTTTGATGGGGCATCTAACGCACTCGGAAATGGTATTGGTGCAACACTCATATCTCCTGAAGGGTGTCATACTCAATTTACTGCAAGACTCTGCTTCAATTGTACAAATAACATGGCGGAATACAAAGCGTGCATCTTTGCTCTCAAAGTTTCCATAGAGTTGGGGATCAAATTGCTAAATGTATTCAGAGATTCAGCTTTGGTTATCAGCCAGATCAAAGGGGATTGGGACACCAAACACCCTAACCTTATCCCTTACAAAGAACATGTTTTAACGTTGCTCCCACATTTTGAGGAGATTACCTTTGAGCACTTCCCGCGAGAAGAAAATCAGCTAGCAAATGCACTAGCCACAATGTTATCTATGTTTAAAATTAAATGGGATAACAAGGCTCCCCATATCCCCATTGAACGAAGGGATGAACCAACACATAGTCACGAGATTAATACTGAAGAAATGGTGGACCAGCCTTTGTTTCACGAAGTCAAGAGGTATCTAGAGGTTCAAGAATATCTTGAAGGAGCTTCAGTCAATGATAATAAGTTCTTAAGGAGATTCTCCGCTAAATTCTTCCTTAGTAATGGCATCATTTACAAACGCAACCATGACTCGGTGTTACTTCAGTGCGTAGACAAGGTTGAAGCTGAAAGGATCATGGCTGAGTTACATGAAGGCACTTTTGGCACCCATTCCAGTGGGCATACGATGGCAAAGAAAATCCTACGGGCAGGCTAGTACTGGTCTACCATGGAAGCATATTGCTATCAACACTCTCGAACCTGCCATAAGTGTCAGATTTATGCTGACAAGGTGCACGTACCTCCGATTCCTCTGAATGTCTTGACGACTCCTTGGCCCTTTGCTATGTGGGGAATTGATATGATTGGGGAAATCAAGCCAACAACTTCCAATGGACAAAGATTCATCTTAGTGGCCATTGACTATTTCACCAAGTGGGTAGAGGCAGCTTCTTTCGCTTCCGTGACCAAGAATGTTGTCGTCCGGTTCATCAAGCAGAATCTCATATGTCATTACGGTATCCCAAACAGGATCATTACAGACAATGGTACAAACCTGAACAATACTATGATAAATTCCTTGTGCGAGCAATTCAAGATTCAACATCACAATTCTTCCCCTTATCGACCAAAGATGAATGCTGCTGTCGAGGCTGCGAATAAGAACATTAAAAATATCATACAGAAAATGACAGTCACATACAAAGATTGGCATAAGATGCTACCATTCGCTCTCCACGGATATCGAACCACAACTCGCACATCAACCGGAGCAACACCCTATTCTCTGGTATACGGCATGGAGGTTGTCTTGCCTATTGAGGTCCAAATCCCCTCTTTGAGAATTATGAAGGATGCAAGGCTGAATGAAGACGATTGGATCCATACTCGACTTGATCAACTAAACTTGATTGATGAGAAAAGGCTTACTGCTGTCTGTCATGGTCAAATGTATAAAAAATGGATGATTAAGGCTTTCAACAAAAAGGTCAGATGACAAGTATATCAAGTTGGAGATCTGGTGATCAAGCGCATCATACTACCGCAAGGTGATCCCAAAGGCAAATAGACTTCTACATACAAAGGACCATTTTTAATCAAAAACATATTCTCTGGTGGCGCAATGATCTTGACCACCATGGATGGGGATGACCTTCCGCACCGTGCAAACACAGACATAGTCAAAAGATACTACGCATAAGAGACCCGCTAGGTTGACACACCTAGGAAAAACAAGGGCATCCCGGCGGACCAAAAAGGTTCGGGCAAAAATTAGGGATAAAACAAAAAAAATGTACACCCGGCAAGTTGAAAACCCGAAAGGGAGGCTTGGGAAAAAAAGGGTTTCCCAGTGGACTAAAAACCTGAAAGGACGGTCCAGGCAAAAGTTAGGGAATTAAAGCGTACGACTATGTTCCGTTGGATCACCTTTACGGACGTCCTTTGGCTTCAACTGACAAACTCAGCGGTTCTGATCAATCTAATCATCTTCGGACGAGGCAACAAATAGACAAGATGCTTGGAGATACAAAGGCTATAGCAGAATGGGATACCCATGGGATTATTGCACATAGCTATCTTTTCTTTGTATCAAAGTTTTCATTTTTTACGACGACATTCTCTTACTAGAATGCTCGTCTCATTGTACAAAAATACTTACTCAAAGTCAATACAAAGATATCCCTTTGAAAATGCAAAACTATCTGTTTTTCTTTACTCTTGTGTTTTGTTTACAAAAACGTCAAATGATTCATTTTTGAACATATGCATTTGAATTTAATTACTGTTTATAAATAAACAAAATAGAAAGACAATCACTGATGGCTTTAAGAGGTAGGGAAATCTCTCTATGCTATTTCCATAATCCCCCGCAGTGTGCAGTTTAATCCCCAGCGGAACAGAGCTTCCAGTTATCAATCCCCAATAGAAGTCGTCAAATTTCTCAGGATTCCCCAATAGGATCTTACAAGCAGTACACGACATCTCCCTTACAACATAGTTTATTTCTCCAGGTAGAAATTCATCAACACTTAGACTTCACAGCATGAAGACTTATATTCCATATCCTCAGCAGCAGTCAGGGATCTATTTTCCCAATCCAACAACAGTACATCAGATTAGCTCACATGTGCATACATCGCACCCATATATCATAAACATTGATGTCACGAATGCATTATACTATGCATTTCATACAACATAACATTGCATATTAGCTAACATTTTACCTTTTTCAGGATAAGATTAATCAACAACTACCATTAACTATGTTCAAAGTCTTCAGATACAGTTCAGATACGCTCCAGACACGGACGTCATTCTGATACTCATTCAGTTTTCAACTTCCAAATATAGTTCAGATACGCTCCAGACACGGATGCCATTTTGATACTCATTCAGATCCAACTTCCAGATACAATACAGATACGCTCTAGACACGAATGCCATTCTGATACTCATTCAGGTTTCAACTTCCAGATACAGTACATATATGCTCAAGAAACGGATGCCATTCTGATACTCATTCAGTTTTCAACTTTCAGATACAACACAGATACGCTCCATACACGGATGCCATTCTGATACTCATTCAAAACCAACTTCTAGATACAGTTCAGATACGTTCCAGACATGGACACCATTCTGATACTCATTCTTTCAACTTACAAATTACAATTTGAAATTCTGGTGTATGCCAGTCTTCAGATGTTTTACTCAATGTCTAGACATCTGATATGACATAATAAATACACTGCAAGGTAGATACCCAATTTTTCGTGATTCAGTACTAAAGAATAACAGAAGCACAGTTTTATCCAAGCTGCTCCAGATATACTTTGAAGGTGCACACGATGTACCTAGTTCTGTTCATCTGTTGCACATGATCAGCAGAGAGCAAACAACCTTCACAGTTCTGTTTTTCCTGCACAGATATCAGCATGGTGTCTTAACATGTTCTGAGACATCATCTGTTACAACATTACAGTTTTACCTTGATATATAACAGACAGAATTATAAAGTGTTAAAGGTAAAAACACAAGTCAGTTGTTGACCCAGTTCGGTGAAACACACCTACTCTGGGGGCATACCAAGCCAGGAAGAAGATCCACTATCAGCAATATTAATTCAGGACTAAACTTCACAAGTTCCCATCCCTCACTTAATCATTTACCCAGTGCAACCTATACCTAGGAACTCCTAGATAGAAACCTACCAGTTTCCATTCCTATTGTCGCAACAACAGAAGTCTTACTCCTACTCAAGAAGTAGTGCCCTCCCACTTGGTTTCCTACATTACAATGAATATGAAGTAATGCAAAAATACTTAGACTTGCTTCACAGCTTCGTCCAAGAACACTCAAACTCTTACCTACAGGTATCGAGTTACACACATGGTAACCTTGCCACAGACCGACAGGTTTACCAAACAGAACACCCCCAATATTACATTATATGAGCCTTTCAAACCCTAGGTTACAATCTGCTATTTATAACCTATTACCCAACTGGATTTGGGCCTTCAAAATCGCAGCAAGCTTTTCTCCTTGCTGTTACAAAACAGCAACAAACTTTTGCTACAATCAAGGTCTTCAATCTTCTAGTTCCTAAAATATCTCCATATTTAGAAACAACATTTTCTTCAAATATTCTGATTGATTCTTGATTGATCTTCAGATTCTCCATAAGAACCGCCACATATATTCTCAGAATATTTAAGTACCAGAACTGTAACTGAATTACCAATTCCGTTGGCGTGATGTCTAGTCAGATGTCATGACATTACATCTAACATGTTGTCCCAGATGTTGAACTTCTTCAATACAACATGTTTAGGAGAACCACGCTCATTTGCTGATACAACAAATAACCTCTTTCATAAATTAGATCACTTAAAACAATTAGGTTACAAGTCACAGCTGTTACAAACGTTCAACATATAACATAGTTAACTAATATTAACTTAATTTCAGGCGCGATGTCATATGCTGATGTTGTGACATCTTACATAACATGTTGGTCCAGATGTTGAACTTCTTCAACCCAACATATTAAAACAACAGAGGGATTATGGGTAAACTTGCTTTCTTATTTGTTTTACAAATGAAGCCAACTCTCCAGCCAGGGCACTTACAATCTCCCCCTTTGGTAAATTTTGGCTAAAACAAATAAGTGCAAGTTGCATATTGGGACCAGGCCACAACACAGTTGAGATGTTACAACATCTTGTCCAACATCTTCTTTGCAGAGACTGATGTCCTTTGAGCAAACAACAAACCTCTATCCCTCATCTGTGAGCCACTCCAAGCCATCGATGGCCCAAGAGGATTTCTTTTCTCTCAATTATTGTTGATAATCTTGATACTGATTACATAGATCATGTAACTCAGATCACAAGTCACAACTATCCTCTTAACTCAGAACACAAGACACAAACAAAGTCACTTAGTTAGAGCGTTCCATTCAGCATGTTGGACATTTCCGTCTGTTGCTTTCACCTGAGTCTCACCTGAGTCTGGGTCCCTATCTTTCTCCCCCTTTTTGGCCAGAATTTGACAAAGACTGCCCATACAGATCCATACCCATGCACAATTTTCCCAGATGCTAACAAACTTCATATTGTTGAAACCCTCTGATGAAGAGAAAGAATAGAGAGAGTCTTCATAAATAATGCAACTTTGGCATAGATAGTAACGACCTTGGTACTTTACTCTGACAGTTTCAGTACCCTAGGACTGATTTTAATGCAGGTACCTACCCTTGGGTTTGACCCTTTGACCATGTCAGGATGAAGTATGTCTTGCCCTTTTAAAACAGACATTTGTCTTTTAGAACAGACTACTCCCTTTATGTACTTGTCTTAGGATCCCCTTTCCAAGAAACATCATTGGCATATTACAATCTGCCTCAGTTATATAATACCTTTATTAGATGACAAGTTATCACCTAAACATTCCAGCTCACTAAACTGCTTCATAATGAGACACAACCGCCCTGTTTTCTTAGCAGATGAAAACATGCTCAAATCCTATGTCGTCATACATTCTGCTATTTTCATATTAGCAGCTTGAAACCATTCCATTTTCACAAAGAGGATGGTTACTCCCTCTGAGTCATACAACTGTACACACATGGGTTTATTAATAATAATCCACACTTCATCCAATTTTCCTCCTGTCTGTAGTTTTAGAGGAAATTAGGAACAATGTCATTAGGCAATGTGATGACATTCGGTCAGACATAGTCCTCTTCAGTCTTGAACACATCATCCCAATAGTTAATAAAGTGCCACACTTTATATCCTACGAGTTTGATGAAGACTTTTCGTACAAACCAATACACCCCCTGTTAGGGACAATCACTTCTCCTCATGGAAACAAGTAGGTCACATTCAATACTCAGTTGGACCTTCAAGACAACTTCTGATTCAAAGTAAATAAGACCCCTTGATGAATGGAAAACATAAGACGCATCTTCATGTCTTCAAGAGCGCACCCTCTGTTCAACAATATTGGTTGAACGCATTCATACTCTGAATCAAACTTTCTCGATAATAATCAGCTGCCACATGTTGATTATCTTGATTCTCTGAATCCACTGCTGAGATAGACCAAATGCCACTGTTTGATCATCTCCTTCATGAATCCTCATATGAAAAAAATCAAATGCCACCTTTTGACTTCTCCATGTTTATCAGACTTCTCCCAAAGATATTCTGATCTTCCAATTGAAATTTGAACTTCAAGCTACAAGTTATCACAAAAGGCTTAGATACACTAAGACAGGAACATGTAACATCTTCTCCACCCAACAACTCCAAAGAGCTGCAAAGAGACGATCTTTTTGAAGTATCCAATCTTCAACTTCGTAGATCATCCTATCTTAAGTTGATGTGCCACTTCACCAACCAAGAATCTGATGTTGAACCAAATGTCACAACATTATGTTATAACATCTAGTTGTTGAATTCAGCTCCTTCTCTAATTTACTTCCTTACCTAGATCAGAACCAGACTGATCCAAGTAACCATCATCAAGATTATGATGTCTTCTTCTTCTTGTAGCTTCAAGTCTGAACACGTTTCCAGGAAACCTTTTCAAGGATCAAATGATTTTGCTGTCACCAAAGAGATAGCTCTAAAGCACCACTCTTCCTGTGATTCTTCACAGGGTCTAGAAGAAGGAATGTTCCCACATCTTTAAGAACATCAGTTATCTTGAACTCCAAGGATAATCAATTAAATACTTGTACTTGTCACAAATAGCAATTGATCATAAATCCTTCCCATTATCCTGTAAGATACTTTCACCATTTGAATACTTTGACATACTCTTCGTGTGTTAATATCTTCTTCTTGCAAGCACTTTCTTTGAGAGACCAAAGAGTTGAGATATCTAGGTTGCCACCCTTGACTCAAGTAAATAGAATTTTCTCTGAACAAACTCTACTCACCTCAACAGATTTGAAACTCCTACCAGATCAGATTCATCCTTAGGATTGAGAGAGATGAATCCTTCCTTGCAAATATGTCACACAACACCCAGAACCCATGTGACATAGGTCAATAGCCAGCTAAACACCAGGCTGAACTAATGTGAGGAGGTTAACCAAATCTCCCCCTCAAACTACCAATCATGGAAGCTCCACACAAAATATCCATGCATTGTACACAAATGTCTCGACATGACATATGACATCCCTACCAGATTCAAGTAACTCCAAGAGTTATACCTGTTCATACTCCAATCACACCAATCAGACTTCAGCTGACCTTAAGTACTTCAGAGAAGACAACAACACCAATCATCAGCAGATATGTATTGCCAGAACATACTACCTTAACCAAATTCTGAGTCTTCATATTCTCACATCTTGAAAGATCTTCCACTTCTAATCATGATGTTTAAATGACAAGATTCATGATCCCAATCTACTTCTATGAAGGAGCAATAATGTTGCACCATCATTGACTTTTATTAACCAATGAGCTTGTCTTTCTTCACACCATAGTACTCCAGGGAACAACTGCTCAGCCCTGATCAATGTCACATCTCAACCAGCTTCACTTCTAGAGTTCTGACTCCTAAAAGTAACCTTCGGGAGCACACAGACATAGTTGACTCTACCATTGTCAACTTTGCACACACAGATGTCTCCTCTTCCAGGTCAGGAGTAGGTTCCAAACAAAAGTATCCCTTTGTTTGACACCCAAAACATATGCTTTTCAACTAGTAGCTGCATACTTGTTCCATCATCACATATAACATCAGTTCCATCACCTTGGAACAAGGCCCTCCTTGAAATTCTTCAAGGTCTTCGTATAACACTAATCCGTGATTATGTGGTTCTTACCATCCTGAACGAAGAACGTCTTCATGAGTGGACTTGAGAGGACTCAAGTATCTGTGACATCTTCAATAGCTTATGTTGAATTCTTGAATATAGTAGCCTTCAATCCACAAGAGGGGAAACACATCAGAGCTTCAGTTTTGCCAAGTATTACACAGCGGAAGAACATAATACAACTCAATCTTTGCACACACACTTTAGGCGTACACAAATCCTAGGTTTGAAAATAAATCAAACCTAGAGCAGCTACCACACAACCAGGCCAAATGCCAATCAACAAAGACATGTACACACAGTTCCTGTCATGAATAGTCCATCCTCCCACTTTAAGGGACCATTCAAGGAAATAACAAACCTTTCCAGGTTACAATCTCCAGTACTAAGATTGACCTTGCAGATACCAGAAAGTATCACCCATGGATCTCATCCAGAAACAGAACAGGATGCCTGCTCTGATACCAATTGAAATTCTGGTGTATGCCAGTCTTCAGATGTTATACTCAATGTCTAGACATCTGATATGACATAATAAATACACTGCAAGGTAGATACCCAATTTTTCGTGATTCAGTACTAAAGAATAACAGAAGCACAGTTTTATCCAAGCTGCGCCAGATATACTTTGAAGGTGCACACGATGTACCTAGTTCTGTTCATCTGTTGCACATGATTAGCAGAGAGCAAACAACCTTCACAGTTCTGTTTTTCCTGCACAGATATCAGCATGATGTCTTAACATGTTCTGAGACATCATCTGTTACAACATTACAGTTTTACCTTGATATATAACAGACAGAATTATAAAGTGTTGAAGGTAAAAACACAAGTCAGTTGTTAACCCAGTTCGGTGAAACACACCTACTCTGGGGGCATACCAAGCCAGGAAGAAGATCCACTATCAGCAATATTAATTCAGGACTAAACTTCACAAGTTCCCATCCCTCACTTAATCATTTACCAGTGCAACCTATACCTAGGAACTCCTAGATAGAAACCTACTAGTTTCCATTCCTATTGTCGCAACAACAGAAGTCTTACTCCTACTCAAGAAGTAGTGCCCTCCCACTTGGTTTCCTACATTACAATGAATATGAAGTAATGCAAAAATACTTAGACTTGCTTCACAGCTTCGTCCAAGAACACTTAAACTCTTACCTACAGGTATCGAGTTACACACATGGTAACCTTGCCACAGACCGACAGGTTTACCAAACAGAACACCCCCAATATTACATTATATGAGCCTTTCAAACCATAGGTTACAATCTGCTATTTATAACCTATTACCCAACTGGATTTGGGCCTTCAAAATCGCAGCAAGCTTTTCTCCTTGCTGTTACAAAACAACAACAAACTTCTGCTACAATCAAGGTCTTCAATCTTCTAGTTCCTAAAATATCTCCATATTTAGAAACAACATTTTCTTCAAATATTCTGATTGATTCTTGATTGATCTTCAGATTCTCCATAAGAACCGCCACATATATTCTCAGAATATTTAAGTACCAGAACTGTAACTGAATTACCAATTCCGTTGGCGTGATGTCTAGTCAGATGTCATGACATTACATCTAACATGTTGTCCCAGATGTTGAACTTCTTCAATACAACATGTTTAGGAGAACCACGCTCATTTGCTGATACAACAAATAACCTCTTTCATAAATTAGATCACTTAAAACAATTAGGTTACAAGTCACAGCTGTTACAAACGTTCAACATATAACATAGTTAACTAATATTAACTTAATTTCAGGCGCGATGTCATATGCTGATGTTGTGACATCTTACATAACATGTTGGTCCAGATGTTGAACTTCTTCAACCCAACATATTAAAACAACAGAGGGATTATGGGTAAACTTGCTTTCTTATTTGTTTTACAAATGAAGCCAACTCTCCAGCCAGGGCACTTACACAATTCAACAATGACTCTTGGATGGCATCTACAAGCCCATCTCCAACAACTTTATATCATCTCTCCAAATGGCATCTTTAAGCCCATTCCCTCTACCATCACATCGCCTAGTGCAAATTTCTGGGCACCCTAGTGTCCAATCATCTTCCACCTTCGAGTCACGAATGGCAAAAACATGTCAATCTAACTCTTCATGCTTAAGAAGATTGAACAGGGGAAGCTGTTGTACCCCAAATTTTTCCCTCTCACTTATCAAGAATTTGCTCACAAGATCTCCTTGGGCTCAAGACTGCACTAGGGTTTGATCAGCTCAAGACATCTCCTCAAAGACTGAAGACCAAAATTAGGGTTTAAGTTTGCACAAGGATTTTTAAGCTTCCAATGTCCCATGTGACTTTCATGGATCATCATGGACCCCTAAGATTACTCATGTCAAGTTTCAGGCCTTGGATCACATTTTTCTCAGTTAATTGAGCAGTTGACCTAAAAATCAGCTATATTGGGGAAAAAGTCAATCATGGTCAATTTACAGTAAAACTCCATAATTGTTTATCCAAATTAACATTATAAACTCATATGTATCATTTGATCAAGTTTGGACCACAACTCCTCAAGAAATTTGATCAAATCTCCAAAAGGCCAAAATGGTCAAAATTAGGGTTTTGACTGGGAAAGGGCAATTTTTGATTTTTGACCTAGAAAATGGTAAATTGGTTTAAGTAATAACCTCAAGAGTCCAATTGCATCATTTTTACCTAATGGCATGGTTCAAAACATTGCAAGTCCATTGGATTGATAGATGAATTTTCCAGTCAACAGATCAAAAGTCAATTGTATACTGAAAAGTCAAACTTTGACTTTTTGGTCAAATTCAAGTGCCAAAGATCATAATTCATCAAAACATGTCAAAATATGAAACTTATTCATCAAGAAATCAAAAAGTCAAGATTTCATTTTGAAAAGTCAAAATTTCTAAACTTAGAAATTTTTCTAAGTGTTGGAAATTTCATGTTTTTTCATAACTTTGGACAAAATTTTCACCATGATGCAAGATGATTCAAGAGAAACTTCCAACATGAAAGTTGTAGATGTCCATGAAATATACAACTTTTCTTTACATAACTCCTTCCAAAAATTCTTGGATCTCAAGTTATAATTTTATGAACATAGGGTCATGAAACAAAACACTTAGTGAAATTTTGCCTTAATTTGGTCAGCATTTTGACCCAACTTCATGGAACTTTTTCATATAGTTCCAAGGGGAATCTTCAAAGGCAATTCAAAGATGGTATGTAGAGCATATTTCAAGATTTCCAAAATGTCTAATAACTCCTTGAGATCATTCTTGAGTAAGGAGAATCGAAGAGATGGAGTTAGGGTTTTGTCACTTGAATTACAAGTCATTTTTGATGAACACTTGAACCAAATCCATGCTAGGCTGCATAATCCTTACTTTGCAGGCTTCAAACTTATTTGTCACTAGATAATTAAATGTTTACACAGCTGTTAGGGCTTTGATACAAGCAATTGAGCTATTGTCCAAGATGCATTTCCATTTATGGCACAAAGTTAACAATGCCATTCTTGTAAAGCAAGCTTTTTGCATAAAGTTCACATTGAGCCTCTAACTTGTTCCCTCTGATCACACTCCATCCACAAATTCAGAAGCAAGCTTGTTTAAAGCATAAACACTCTATCTTAGCAAGTACACAAGGCATGGAAACTTGTTTTGTCAAAAAATCACATGTTTAACTTAAACATGTAAATTTGAATTCTGATCAACTAGAGCATTCCAAACTTGTTGCTTATAAATAGAGTCACTATTTGTGAGCTAGAACACGAGATTGAGCACCCTGAAATACACCAAAACTCTCTCAAATCAGAAATTGCCCAAAAAATCCATTGTTGCACAGTTTCTGACCTTTAACCTCAAACTCACATTTCCCTCGTGCGTTTCTTGGTCTTTTAGTTTCTAAAGCTTCCTTACATCAAGTGAAACTTATCCCTGTACCTGTTTCATTTCTGTATTATCATTTGCCCTATCTTCCATAACCAAAAAGAGAGCATTGCACATTAACTTCTCCAAGTCATTTCAGCCACCCTCAACTCAAGCAAACCATTGCACTAGCTTCCTAGGACCTCAAGGAAGCTAACCTGATCATCACCATCACTTGAAACAAGCTCAAATTCCAAACACGATTTCCAGTTTTGAAGTAAGTTTTCTCAACTTGGAACTCTTCATACAGGCATCATCAATAGTTTATTTATGAATAAAACATGTAGATATCATTGCCATGAAGCTAACCATGTCCTTAGTATCCATTAATTTTGCTTGAGCTTAGAGAATTTTGAAACTGAAACTTCTGAAATTTTTAGGGTTCAGATTAGGACCATTTAAATTCTTGCTTATCTTTGATCTATAGTTTTAATACTTTATATTTCTGGAATCGTGAGAAAATTTCTATAAGTTTCATGTTTACAGTTTTCATTTTTGATGAGAAATGAGCAAGTTACAATTGGTCTGGCTGGAGGTTGAAGATGAAGTCTTCAGAATACGTTTTTCCTTACATATTTATTGTTTCATTTGTATTAACGGATGTACAGCCACCCCAGTGGTAGAAGCGCGCACCTGTAACCTATGGGACCTGGGTTCGAGCCCCAGTTGTATCCTTTTTCATTTTTTCACATTTTTCTGACTTTGTTTCTTTCTTTTTTTTAGGTGCTGGGCCCCTTTGGGCCTGGTTTATTTTTTTGTTTGTTTTTGCTCACTAACCTCCCCGTTTCCTCTTGGCACCCCACCCCATGTTCCAAGTTATTTATTTATTTCATTTATCTTTTCTTAAATATATTTTTTCTAAATACAAAAAATCAAAAAATACAAAAAAATGATATATTTAGATTTTGAATTATTTTATTCTATTTTTTCCATAAAAATTATTTTTATTTATTCTACTTTATTTAATTTTATTAACTAAATCTTGTAAACTTAATTAATATTATGTTTTTTATTTATTTAGTTTTTACACCATTGAAAATACATTATTTTTAATATTAAAAAAGGGCCAAAAATTATTTTTATAATGCTATAAATATTTTCAAAATAAAAATACTTAGAATACTTTTTTCTAAACTTATTTTCTTTTAATCAACTAAATGGAATTAGGGTTTTATTCAAAAATCTTTTCTTAATAAATTCAAACTTAATTAACTATTTTCTTTATTTAATTAGGTTAATTCAAAATCTCTTTTTATGAAAACCAAACAAATCCATTTTCTTCACATTTTGCATCCTTGTACATTTATTTTTATACTTTGTATTTATTTAAATTTCTTGTATATTCATACCCATTCAATTTGGTTTTAATAGATTAAATAGGTTTAATTCTTGCAATCCCCATTAAACTTGTACATCCCCTCCCCACAAATGTTGTAATAGCGTAGTAACTTTAAATTTCGCAATTTATCACTTTTCTATAGCATGCTAGTAATTAGGGTTTGTATGGAAAGACTAAAAACAATGCTTAGAAAACCCTAATTCAAGACAAAATCAAGCATGAAAACAATACACTTGCACACTAGCACCCATAGGGTAAAATCCACTATGTTGCCTTACAAAAAATGGCCATGTTATGCATGTGAGGTACTCTAGCAAAAAACCAGCAAAAATACAAGATCATGGTCCCTCGATGATGCTATCTAAGTTTCCTTACAAATGATCTTAGTCCCTCAAAAATAATGCTAAGATACCTTGCAACATTGCTAATCATGGTTATACGATGACCCACGCTCGTTTCGTTTATATCCAAATATAGGGTTGCTTACCAAATCAATGGTAAGACAATAATGTCAAAGGAAAATAAAATGAACAAGAAATACATTTGAGTAGGTAGATTTATCCTAATTATTTGCTCTATTTCAAAACAAACATCCTTGCTATTTTCAAAACAATCACCTACACTTTCAAAACATCTTAAAAAACTTGAAAACATTTTCAAAAGATCAACATCTTTGTATACATTCTTACGAACGAGAATCATTACAAAGATTGCCTAAACAATGGCCTCTTTAAAAAATACTTTCAAAAAACCACACAAAGCACAATTTCAAACAAAAGCAAGTGATCTAGCAAGTAACTAAGAGCCCCTGGAAAAACATGGATGAAAAGGGTTCTAATACCTTCCCTTTTTCATAATTTACCCCCCGAACTCAAGAAATAATATCAAAGGTCTTTCCTGTGCTTTTTCACCTTTCCTTTTGGATAAAAGAAAAGTCAGTGACAAGTCTTGCTAACCGCAAAATTTTCGATCAAACGCAAAACCTTCAAGTCAGTTCTCCCACCGTATCACAAGAATCCTTGATGATTCTTGAGGTGGAAGTCATAAGATTGTTCTCCAATTTTTTTGTTTTCAATCCCTCATTTTACATGGACCAATTCTTTTAAATTTTCTGGTCCAACGGGATGCCCTAACTTTTGCCGAATTCAAGTTTTTTTTTATTTCCTTTGACTTAGCGGGGTTTCTCTTTGTTTTTTTAATTTCTTTGCTTTTGATTTTAACACTTGTGACTGTCATGCTGATTGTTGTAAGCTTCGTCTTCTTCGTTTCCTTGATCTTGAGTGATGTATTGGGGAAGAAAACATCGTGGACTTTATCTTCGTTGATTCCTTAATTTGTGATGATGAATGCATAGAAGATGATGTGCTCTAATATTTGCTTAGATCGTTCTCTGAATGATGTATCGAGGAAAGAGATATGCTTGAATCTTTTCTTAGATCATCTCGATTCCTGGGATTGGAATGCATCTTCGAATTAATTGAAATCTACCCTGCCCTTCGTTAAGATTAAGGTTTTTTTTAGAAAATAGGAAGAACTCCAACTTCTGGCTCGAGGGGGTTAACTATGGATTATCTCCTTATATCTCCACTATTTGGGAAGTTAAATAATGCCTTACTTTGCCAGCTTGGCCTTATTATTAAAAAGCATATGTAAGCAAAATTCGATTATTTTGTATTTTCATCATTCTCCTTCAAAGTTTGTTAAAGTTATTCAATGTAAGATAGAAAATAAGAATATAACATCGTTGATTATTTGTGGAATGGATTGATTTCAAAAACATGCATGATTATTTGATTAGAATTACTAATCCAAAGATACAAATTTATAGCAAAGAACACTTAGCATGAAAGAAATTACAATTTGAAATGATAAAGGCCTAATGATCTAGAGATAACCCTCCATGTTGATCCACTAACTTTAGGGGATTCTTCTTGGATTTGTCAAAGCAAGGGGTGGTCGTTCACCAATGGGATCCCTTCTTCAAAAGTCAACTGCTTGTTGTCGATCAAATCTTGGACCTTGTTTCTGAAAGCCCAACATCTTTCAAGGGTATGTCCTGGAGAGTTGGAATGATACTCGCACCTAGAATTTTCATCATACTTAGGCGGGAGTGTCCCATTTGGAGGATTCAGTGACCTTTGTTCTACCAAAGATACCTTGAGTAAATTTTGTAGTAGTTGATTGTATGGTATGGGAAGTGGACCAAATCTCCTTGGTGGTAATTTTTGTCTTCCCCTTTGTTGGGCATATCCCTTATGTTGATAGGGTTGTGGTAGTTGCTGTTGAGGTTAGGAACTTTCCATAATGGTGGCATATGTGGTGTTGAATAGGCATGTGACTGGGGTGACGAAGAGTTACCTTCACTCCTCATTAATAAGTGCATGATCAGGGTCATTTGAGTTTTCAACTGGTGGACCTCCTCCTTCAACAGTTCTTGTTCTCTTTTGAGTTCCTCTGTGTCTTCATGGGACATACTTTGAGTTTGCTTAAGAGTATCGAGAATCTTGTTAGCTGATGACAGTTGGATAAGGTTGGAAGTTTTCTGTAAATGTAAGGGATATGAGCTTTATGGAGATGGATGGAAAATGGAAATGTATGAAAAATACTTGGGTGTGCAAAAAAATTTTTTTTTGCTTTTAGGTATGCAATGCGGTGTAGATGTAGTATGAGGGTAGACGTAGGGGTACCCTATATAGGTTCAATGATGATGTCCTATACTGACAGAGATTGATACAGGAAAGAATTCTTTAAGGAAGAAGAAAGACAAAAGAGAATCCCTATAGGCTAGGGATTAAGATTTTCAAAAGAAAAATACTACTGGCTAGGGGTTATAAAAAGACGGAAGCCCTACGGGCTAAAGATATTAGTGGGTGAAAAGATAACCCTTGCGGGTCTAAAGATTGTACTGGGATTTGTGAAAGGTATCCTTAGAAGGTAGGTTCCTAGTATTGGCCTACAGATATTCTACCCTCACCATAAGATGGCTTCCTTAATGGTATCATGAATGACACTAGAGGGAAAGGCATAAGGGCCTTCCTTAAGTGGAGTCTCTTTACAAATCAAAACTTTCGTCTCTAGGTCATGAAAGGTCTCATCATTAGTTTTTGGTTTAAAGGTCGTACAAAGAGTCAATGGTGTCATTCCAAAGTCCTACTTTCCAAGAGGATGTATATCGAGAGGTATTCATTTTGCAGAATTCCACCGACTCTAGACGAAGTCGTCACATAAACTCATAAGGATGATGTAACCCCTTGGATAATAGACGAACCGTCTTTCTAAGGTTTTTTTTGAAAATAATTTTTTGTGAAAATTAAATCCCATCATAGATATAATATGATAAATAATAATAAACAAAATAGATGAGTAAATAAATAAAGCAAAATAAATAAAAAACCAAAAAATAAGAGAAAAACCTAAAGTAGAGGCTTCTAAACCTAGGGTTGAGTCCCCAACAGAGTCGCCAACTGTTGCAAATGGTTTTTAATACAGAGTCGCCACCCTTAATTTTTATCCTAAGGAATGGAATATAAAGGAATAACCCTAAAAAAGTTCATAGATTCTAGGTCTGACTCGGTTCTATATGAAAGGAAGGTGTTAGGCACCCCTCATCTACCTTGTTCACAAAGATACCAGGTTTAGAAGGACAATTTTCAGGAAAAAAGGGTTTTTATATTTATTAGGGGAAAAGGGTTTGTAGTTTAATTAAGGAGACTCGCCACGATTTTAATCGTATGCCTACGTATCCTCTTAGGAGGAATCAGAGTCCCATATTTTGTGGTTCACGGTGTTTGTGTTTTTTATGGATTACACAAATATTTTAATTCCCTGCATACTTAGTCCGAGTGTCTGAATAACGGAGATTTTGGACAAAGCGCGCAGTTAAATAAAATATTCTTTGTAATCCTTTTTCTAAAATTAATTATTGAATTAATATGTTATGAAAATGATTTTATTGTTGGTTAAATGTTTTTTATGTGTTAATTATGGAGAAAATCTTATTTAAAATGCATGATTAAAAATAATTTAATGCAAATAAATAAATAAATTTGAATGAGTTTAGAAAAATATTAATTGATTTATAATAATAATATTTTATTTTATGGGTTTGAAAATAATATGATAGATTTATATGATAATAAAATATTAAAATTATAAATATATAAAAAATATAAAATATAAAAAATAGTAAAATAAACAAATAAAGAAGGAAATTAAATAAAAGTAAATGGGTGTGAATATAGTTGAGATAGTAAAATAAGAGAGATGTTAGTAGCATGGGCCTGAATTCAGATATTGAATTCAGGCCCAAAGAGGCAAGGGATGCAGGTTTGAATTGTCTAATAAAAAGAGGGGGTTTGAGGAGTAGGGGCCCAAGTCCAGATTTTTGGACTTGGCCCAATAGTACGTAGGAGTATGTATTCGTGTGTGTTAGCAAAACGTAAGCGAATGGAGGTGCTCATAGAAGTTGGGCTTGGCCCAAGGATTTGGGGAGTCCGCTTGGACTCCGTGTGGATGCTCATCCGGTCATATTATGGGCATGCACTCTATGGGACGCATGATGGGGATCGTGTGGTTGAGATTGCAGGAGCACAGTAGCAACTAAGGTTGCATGCGTATGGGATTATAACATAATAATATTTTCTAATCTTTATTTATTTTTCGTTTCAAATATGTTAATCTCTCTCTCTCTCTATGCATCTTTTCTATCTCTCTCTCTCTCTCTCACCTCTTACAACACAAAACCCTAGCCCAAAAGGAACGATCCCGTCGGTACAAAATTCTTCTTCCTCTCACTCACCATGACAACAACATATAGCTTAACAATAATCCCAAACCCAACATCTACAAAAAACACAAAAAGGATGAGACCTAAAGCTAAGTGTTACCATGAATCACTATGAACTTTCTCGTACTCTCCTTTGTTCGTCCGATTTTCCTGGTTTTTATATGCTCTTCCTGTCTTGTTTCAGGTGTGTAGGCGATGAAGACGATGACAGCGATGGAATCCACAGATTTAGAGTTTCAGATTTTGAAACCCAAATCTCAAATAAGGACGTAGATTCACGAGCGGAAAGGCCTCCTCCTTCTGCTTCTCTTCACCTTTTTCTTAAAAAAAATCCCTCGGTAATCTTTTTTGTAAAATTTCTCTCTGTAATAATTTTCGTCTCTGAATTCTCTTCCTCTGTCTTTGTAATTTTTCCCCTCTGTATAATTCCTCTTTTTTTCCTGGTGTAATCGTCCTCAAGTTTTTTATAACATTTTTTTTAGGAATTGGGTTTAGGAAACAAATTAAGGTGTTTGTAATTCTAATTTGATTGTAATTTTACAGTTTTAATTTGTTTCTTTTTTTAGCCGTAAGCTCATGATTTGTATTGATGTTTTGATTTTATGTTTGATTTGTTAATGAATTGATCGATTTGCTTCTGCATTGGTTTGATTTAGTTTTAATTTGTTTCATGTTTTGGTTGATTTTGATTTCTTTTAAATGATTTGAACAACATTCGTTTCAGTTATAAAAACATGCGTTATTTCTTTTTTAATTAGCACGGTACTTGTTTCTTTTTAGAAACAGGCTTTTTCTGTCAACTGCACAGGGCCTATTAGTAATGGGTCGTGCAAAGCCTCCCTTTTTTGTGCTAACGGTCTTCTTATAATCAATAGGAAAAAAACATTTTAATTAAGTTCTAAAAATAATCAGTAATAACAATTAATAATTATAAGATAATAATAATGTTATGATTAAAAAAAATCTAAAAACAAACCAAAAACTGAACGGACCCTCTTATTGGGCCCTCTTTTATGAAAACAAAAATACACCCCTAGCTTAAAAAAACCTTAATAACTTAGTGGGCCGGTCAATGGGCCAAATCACATTATTCGACTTCTTAAAAAGAACACTAATTTTCTTTATGGACCCCCTCTCACAATGAATGAAACCCTAATGGGCCATCAGATATTGATGATCCATTTCTAGATCAATACAATTTTCTTCCCTATTTTAAACTCCTATAGAAATAAAACCATATAATAATATATATTTAAATAGAATCCTAAATATAATATAAGGATAGGGAAAATTTGGAGTATGACACCTAACACCTTCCATTCCTTAGGATAAAAATTAATGGTGGTGACTCGTTATCTTTTGCCGGTTATTACAGCTTGCAACTCTGCTGGGGAAACACAACCCTAGGGTCTTAGAGTCTTTCCCTCTTTTTAGTTCTAGGATTTTTCTAAGGTCTATTTTTTGGTATACTATCGTTTCTATATTCGTCATTTTGGTTTATTTATTTATTTATATTATTTATTTACATTATCTTTATTATAATTTAATTTTATTGTTGGTGGGATTTAAAATTCAAAATTTTTCAAAATTTTAGAAAGAAAGTTCATCTATTGGCCAAGGGGATATATCATCCCTGTGAGTTTTTGTGACGACTTTTATTAGAGCCGGTGGAATTAAAAAAAAAAAAAGAAATATATCTCAAGAGGTATCCTCTTGGGGGATAGGACTTTGGAATAAAACCTATGACTTTTTGTATAACTCTAAACCAAAATCTCATGGTGAGACCTTGTATTACCTTAGAGATGAAGGTTTTGGTCTACAATGAGGCTCCACTTAAGGTATGCCCTTGTGCCTTTACCTCTAGTGTAATCCATGATACCCTTAAGGAATCCACCTTATGGGGAAGGGTAGAAAAACTTAGAACCTTTATAGGAACTCTCCTATAGGTTCTTTTATCAACATCTTATCCTTATAACCTGTAAGGGTATCCTCAACTTTATATCTATCCCAAAACTAGTATAGGGTATTCACATACCCTAACCCTTGTAGGGTATTCACTACCCTAAACCCATATGTGTTTCAGTTTGTCAATTACAACCTTTAGGTCCATAGTGATTCCCTTGAGTTTGTTATAATCCCTAGCCTTTAGGGGTTATTATTTGTAAGTCATAATCCCTAGCCCATAGGATTATCTTTTGTATGTATTAATCCTTAGCTTGTAGGGGTTCTTTTGGTGTATAATAATCCCTAGCTTGTAGGGGTTTCACATTGTATATATATCCCTAAAACTCGTATAGGGTGTCCTTAGGTTTATCTTCGTTCTAACCTTGCATTGCATTACGTATCCATGAAAATATTTTCGCATACCATTAAAAGCCAAAAAAAATTTGAATACCCATGCATTTTTGTACATTTATACATTTGAATTTCATGGATTTCCACCATTACCCTTGGTCCCTATCAATCCAGCTAGTAAGATTTCCCGATACAAAGAACAAATTTCAAGCATGCTTCAAGAAAGTTGTGAAGGTCCTAGATTGGTGAAGGAGAGGTCAAACATTGGAGATTCAATGGAGCTTGGTCCTATAAATATTATTGTGGAGAGAAGGCAGCTCTTCATCATACAAGTCAAAGGCTTACACAACACCTCAAATGCCACCACCGTGGGTGATCCCTCCTCATAAATAGCAACTGCCATATTGGCAAAGTTGGTATGCCCAAGAGAAATATAGGGTTGCCCCCATGCTCTGACAAGTCTAAGAACTAAGAAGCATCTCCTAAAGTCAAGTGGATCAAACGAAGAAGCTCTTCCATAGGATCATTAGACTTATCAATTTCAAATTGTAATTTCTATGTTGCTAAGTTGTATTTTGTGTAAATTTACATCTTTTTACTAGTGATTCAAATAAATAATCATGCATATTTTTGAAATCGATTCATTCGTATTCACTCTTCTATCACTTTCCATAAATATTAATTATTCACTTCCATCTCTAATTTCACAACTTTATCAAACTTTGAGGAAGAATGATATAAACTAAATAACCGATTTTGCTAACGTATGCTTTCAATGTAAGACCGAGCTGACGATGTAAGACATTGTTTCAAATCCTAAATAATGGAGAAATAAGGGAATTAATCCGTAGCCAACCCCCTCGAGCCAGGAGTTGGAGTTTTGTTCTATTTTCTAAAAAACCTTAATTTCAACCATGGGCAGGGTAAATCTCAATTCATTCAATGGTATGTTGTTTTTGGGAATAAGAGTAGAATAAAGAACAAAAATGATTAAGGGTAAGAAAGACGAAGTCTCTATATGTGTGTTTTTGATTTGAAGCTCTGATTGAAAATGAGGTGAAAAGATATGTACGACTCTGGTTTATGAGTATTGACTCAGTCTTTTCCTTTTTCTATTTTAATATACATGATTGTTGTACCCCAAAATTTTCCCTCCCATATTCTTCAAGATTTGCCAAGATCAATCTCCAGATGATTCAAAATCCCTCAAGGATTGCACAGTCCAATTGCCTCCTAACACAGTCAAAATTAGGGTTTTGGTTCTTGCAAAGAAATTGAGGTCTTCAAGGGTCCAATCAAGTCCCATATGCCTACATACATTGTCAAGCATTTATATGTCAAGTTTCAAGACTCACAGCATCAAATTGCACAGTCAAAAACCCTAAATGCTTCACAGTTAACTGCAGGGGCAAAATGGTCATTTGAAAGTCAAAAGTCAAAATTTTTGGTCAATATCTTATTTTGAAGCCACAAACATCATTTGATCAATTCTTGATCATGATTTCTCAAAGCATGGCTCAAAAAGTCTCAAGATGCAAAAGTTTCTATTTTTGGACAGTTGAAAAGTCAACTGCAAATTGACCAAGGCATAACTTCTTCACGGTTTATCAGAAAAATCCCATCCAAAGCTCATTTTGAAGATAATGACATTTCCTACAACTCATATTCACACTTCAAGTCCAAGAAATGCTCTCACAAAAAGTTATCAATTTCAACATTATAGGTCATTTTCAAAAGTCAACAAAAAGGCACTTTAAGTCAAAGACCATAACTTGAGATTGGTAAACCAAAATGACATGGTACCAAAGGCATTGGTTAGAGGACTTCAAGACCTTTCCAAAATGTCCAAGAACATGATCATAGCTTAAAAATTCAACAAGATATGCATTGGAGAAGTTGGGAAATTTTTGGGAACTTTGAAAAGTCAACTTTGCTTCAAAAGCTTCAAAATTGCTAATGGGCCTCAATTTCTTTCTTGAATCATTACACAAGGTCTATGCACGACCCATTGAGCTAAAAATGATTTATTTTCTTATTTTTAATTAATTAATTGAATTTTTATTCTTATTAATTCATTTAATTAGATTTAATTATGAGAAAAATATCAAATAATGCTTTTCAAATCTTTTTGTGCAACAAATATATTCATTATATGCTAAAGATTTAGTGCACCAATCAACAAGACAAGATCATCCATATTTGGCAAGATTTGCATGGAAAAAAGATTGAAAAAGATGTGATAAAAATCAAATATTCAAAACATAAATTCATGGATCTTTGGGCTTGTTTTTGACCTAATTTGCTTCATGTACTTATGCAAGACCTAACCTAATGCAAGCATACACGAAAAGCTGCTGAGAAGCTCATAACCAATTTGCAACTTTTGGCCAAAAACTTGAAAACTGATTTCATAGTTAGAGCATAATTCAAAGCTTCTGAAGGATTCCAACACGTTGCCTAAGCATCCAGGAAATTATTGGCATCAAGAACAAGTCCCCATACTCCAAGAATTGGTAGAACTGAGTCACGTTTATCACAAACATTTCCATAATCGTTTTTTAATTTTCACACATCATTCATGTGTTTTAATCGTTGATTTATGTTACTAACATCATTCTAAAGCGATTGGTAATGTTTAATTGGACTAACACTGCCTGTAGCCAGATCTGCCATGGACGAAAATTAGGTTTTCCAAAGCTTCAAAATAGGGCTTTCATGTAGAGGAAAAATTGGACCTTTAGACCCATACAACTGAATTCAGAAGCTCAAGACGAAACGAACCAACACCTCGCGCCCAATTTATTTAATCCATAGGCGTAATCGCTATTTTCTTGAGTTTCAATTTGTGGGGGTTTAAAACCCCCGCTATTTGTTTTCTATTTACAGGAAAAACAAGGAAGAAGATGGACGTGGCTTGATGTTACTGGGAGGTTCAAATATTGGCGCGTTTTTCTTTGTTTCAGTATAATTGCTTTTTTTTCACATATTATAAATCATGGTTATATTATATACAAAGAAACGCAATAGCTCAGTTGGCTGGCAACGTGTCCCTCCAGCGTTGGGACCTGGGTTCGATTCCCAAGTCCCCCCATATGCTTAATAAATTTTGTTTCAATGCTTTCCTGTGTAGCACTCATTCCATGGCCTACCATACACGCTCATGCTTGTGCCTGCCAAGTGGCCAGGAGATCCCATCCAATGGCCAGAACGTGAATTCTATGGTGCACTCCAGTCAACAATCATACACCTGATCAGAAAAGTCAAACGAGCTTATGCTTCAGTGGGCCTGAATTACTCCAATCTTACCTCCATATTGGGCCAGACACCCCCCTTGTTTGTATATTTTCATTTTCTTTTTCTTTTTAATTCTTTTAATTGCCTTAATTATTTTTATTTAATTCACCTCAAATAATTAATTTTCATAATAAAAACAGAAAAATCAAAAATGTTTAATATTTAATTCTTATTAATTTCACTATTAAAATATTTTTGTAAATAAATTTCAATAACTAATTTAGTTAATTTAGGTTTTAAACTTTAAACTTTTTCTTAATAAATAAAAAATGTGTAGAATTAGGTTTTTAACATTTCATTCTTTTTCTTAATTAAATCATTTTTCTCATTATTTATTATTATTGTTAATTACTATTTATTTTTGTAAATAAACATGTACCTTAATCAATTAGTAAATTAGGTTAATTTTAATATTTTCTTAAATAATTAAAATAACTTAGAATTAGGGTTTCTCTTGATTTTAATTTCCTTTATTTTCATAAATACAAAAACATAAAAAAAACAATTTCTTTTCTTTAATTAAATATTAATTAGACTTTAATTTCAATTTAATTTCAAAAGGGTCAAAACCCTCGGACGTCCTAACTTTTATTCTTTCGCACGTTATTCTTTTTTTCTTTTCAAATATTATGTAACTGCTCAAGGCTTGTAATAGTAATTAGGTCTATTTACTTTCCGCATTTTTTATCAAACGGGTCTTTGTATTTTGGCGATGTATAGACCCGTGCCTTGTAATAGCGTAGGATTTATCTTTCCGCATTTAAATTCTCGCACTCTTAAATTCTAAATTGCATGAAAGAATGTATGGTTAATTAAAAACAAGCGTAGCTCACAATACAATGATCAAAGATAACTGTTACACTGAAAACAACACAAATTCACACACCACTCTTAGGGTACGCCTCACCTGTTGCCTTCGAAACGTGGTCGTCAAGTATAGGACGTTTTAGTAAGTCCTTATGTCCATGATCCAGTTGCCTCAAAACAAGTTGCCTCGAAACGGTTGCCTCGGAATAGTTGCCTCGAAACGGTTGCCTCGGATTAAAAAAGGATCAAGGACATAAGGGTAGCTTCTAAGGTGTCCTAACTATTGCTTTGGTGACCACACTGTCCCTACACTCGAATTGACCCGAACACCTCCAACGGTGGTGCTACCTACCTCTCAATGGTGGGATGGCACTACCTAAAGGACTTCTACACAGCCTAATTCCTTAGGGTAGATAGATGACTCGTAGATACTTGCTCTCTCTAAAAAACAAATCAAAACCTTTTCACACCGACACTTTCAAAAAGCTTTCAAAACAATTTTTCAAACACTCTTGAGGACTGATACAAGAGTCATTCTGAAATCTTTTAACGAAAACTTTTTCAAACCCACTCACACTTGAAAAGCAAACAAACATTTTGAAAACACAATGAGCAAGTATCTAAGAGCCCATGGATAACCATGGATAGAAAGGGTGCTAACACCTTCCCTTTCTATAAATCTACCTCCCGAACCGAGAAATTATCTCATAAGGAATTTTGTTGTGCTTTTGTCCTGTCCATGTTGGAGAAAATAAAAGACGGTGGCAACTCTTGCTTCCGTGACATTTCGCGATCCAGCGTTAAACAGTCAGTTCTAAATCCACCGATCACAGAACTGGCGACTCTGCTGGGGAAAGTATAAAAGTGAGGTGTACCTTAGGACTAAGATCACTTGTGTTTTCAATTGTCTGAATTGTTTGCTTTAAATTGTGGGTCTGTCTGGGGAGTTCTATAGATCCTAACCCGGATCTGGGGGATACCTTCTTAGAAAGTAGCAACAAGACTGTGAGGGAACTGTGCGGGGTATACCGACATGGTTGAAGCAGTCTGCTACGTTGATGTGGCACTTTGGTGAGTACCGGTAAACCTTGAGTCCAGTCAAGGAGAGTACGGGGCCGTCGCGTGGTGTCGTGAAGCATCAACTGACCTTAGGAACCTTAATTGAACCATCTTGGCCTCTTTAGGGTAGTGAGATAACTGACTTTGGTGCAGTCCGAGGTTGGTTGATACTCGATACTACACTCGATTGAGGGTTGTTTTCTTGGAATATTTCGGTCGCCAGTTCAGTGGCTAAATCGAAACGATGAACAATAAAAGCAATCCAATGATATCGAGACCCTTAGAACCCGGTTACTTCTGATAGGACAGGTTTGATCCCACCAACTTCAAGAGGGTAGTACCTAAACTTCATGCTAGCCTAAACTCTAAGGGCTTTCTGGTGTGACTTGTGTGCCTTCAAACTTGACTACTTGCATGCTTGTTATCTAACACTTGAGTTTCTTGCAGGTTTTGTTTACAGTCCTTAATCTGGACTCATAACAGGGTTTACCTACATTACCCCATGCATAGCATAACATCATACCATTTCATGCATCCGGCATAAAGACTAACTCATTTCAAGGATCTCAAGGGCTTGTGATGCAGGTCATGATGAACCAAACGTCTAGCAAGGGGCAAAGGGGATTTATTTTCCTCTAGCCAAGGTTAATGACTTGATTCAGGGGCTATGACCCACTCGATATGGTGAGCCTTCGACCCTTGAAGAAGGACTCTCAGCAACATGAAGTTCCTTCAATCAAGCTACCCAGATTTAAATTCTAACAATTTTCTTGTTTACCCCGCGAGGTCCTTGAAAACATTGCATGCGTATCATACATACCATGGCATTACACATACCACTGTTTACAGGTCACTTACCTTCTTTGCTGTTTATTTCAGCAATCTCATTATGAATCCTGAATCATCTACTGAGAAATCCATCAGGGCCCTCCAGGCTCAGAACGCCCAGTTCCAGGAGTTGATTAAGAGTCTAGCCCAAGGTCAACAGGATTTGAAGACTCTGCTCTTGAAGAAGAAAAAGAAGAGAACGGTGTTGTTCAACCCGAGGCGCAAATCTGGGAATGGGTCACAAAATGAAGCTGAGCTGACTACCCCGTCTGTTGGGAAAGACAGTCCCCAAGAGGGAAAGGTTCCTAGTCCAGTGGTCTCCGACAACGAGACCGATTATAATGATGAACAGTACCCTCCAGCTGAGGACAGGTATAAACAGTTGGAAGACCGGCTAAGTGCTATGGAGATACAAAAAGTGCCCGGCCTGGACTTCGAAGATCTAGGTCTGTCTTCTGGGGTAGTAATCCCACACAAATTCAAAGCACCATCTTTCGCAAAGTATGAAGGGGCGTCCTTCCCTAAGCTACATCTCAGATCTTATGTGCGGAAGATCCAACCATACATTGTGGACAAGAACTTGTGGATCCATTTCTTCCAGGAGAGTCTTTCAGGGACTCATCTCGAATGGTTCTATCAACTGAATGGAGCTAACATCCGCAGCTGGGAGGACTTGGCTACTGCATTCTACAAGCAGTACCAGTATAATGCCGACCTTGCTCCCACGCGCACTCAGCTTCAGGGAATGTCTATGGGTTCAGGCGAAGGGTTCAAAGTATATGCGTAAAAGTGGAGAGACCTTACTGGAAGGGTACAACCACCTCTGACTGATCGGGAACTTGTCGACATGTTCTTGGGGACCCTTTCTGGACCTTTCTTCAACCATCTGATTGGGAATTCTTCTGCTGGGTTTACAGATTTGATCTTGACCGGGGAAAGAATCGAGGCTGGTATCAAGGCTGGGAAGATTCAAGAGGCCGCACCTTCTGATACTCACAAAAAGCCTTACATGGGGAAGAAAGAGGCTAATGTTGCATACAGTCAAAAGAGTCATCGTGACCAACATGCAAGGGCAGTCATGATCTCTGGTTCTGCACCATGCCGACAACCACAAAAGGGAAATCAGCGAAGGCCGGATGAGCCTAAAAGGCAGTTCACTAACATCAACATGCCATTGTCACAAGCATTGCAGCACATGTTGAAAATGAATCTGATTGCGGTAATCAACCCTCCTGCAAATCCCAAGACCTCCTCTCCAAACTACAACCCAGAAGCGAGGTGTGCTTATCATTCTGATAGCCCGGGGCACGATACTAAGGATTTTTGGGCGCTAAAATACAAGATCCAGAACATGATCGACGCTAAGGAGATCGAATTCGAGCCTGCTGAGACTCCCAATGTGATCACTGCTCCATTGCCAAAACATGGCTAAGATTGGAATTTTTTTTGTTCATTCGAATGTTCAAGTTGTAATTTTCTTTGACTATTCAAACATTTTATTTCATGTCAAACTTGATTATTTCATTAACGCATTACACGTGTCTGTTTTGAAGTAATTGTGTTCACTATATTCAATATTGCTTTTATTTTTGATGTTCAACTCTCGATTTTAAAATTCTAAGCCTCGTGAGGGAGGATGACGAAAACGATACCACGATCTTTACAGTATGCTTTTGAACAGACCCCGCTGAGGAGGTACAGGCATTGTTTCAATTCCTAAACACTGGAGTTATAAGGAAGATAATCCCTCGTCAACCCCTTTGAGCCAAAGAAGTAGGAGTTTTTCTTTTCACAAAAAAATGAAACCCTTAATCATAACCTGGGGCAGGGTAGTCTTCTCAGTTGATCCAGGTGCACAACGAAGAAGTCTTTACAAAACAAAAGACAATGATGGTTCCGAATAATCATAAAGATAGGCAGTCATTATCTCGCAGAAATAAAAGCCCAATAAGTCAAAACCTATGAAGGAGACTTACAAAACTGGGGCATCCCGCTGACTGTAATCACAAAAAGGAACAGTTCAGGAAAAAAACAGGGATAACGAAATCAAAAAAGAAAGAGGTCCTACAAACCCTCAACAAAAAAGAAAATGATTGCCTATTCAAAATAAACTGTCAGTATCCGAACCATCACTGGAACATCAGAGCAAAGACTCAAACAAGGTCTAACGCACGATCAGCTGAGTTTAGGTTTGAAGAACATCACGAAGAGTGGGTGGGTACAAATAATTTGAGCCTTTATCCTTTGTTTCTTAAACCCTGAACCAGGCCACGCTACAACCCTTAAAAGTCCTAGCTGAAGCATGGGTTAGTTCGAAAGCATACTGTTACAAAGGTATCCTGACTCCTTAAGGCTTGCGGTAACATAACGAGTTGACATCACAGTTACAAAATTCACTTGTTTTATGAAAAACTGCATTTTCAAAAACTTCAAGACAGACATAAGCTTTGCATTTTGAATATAACATTGCTTGCATGTGACTATTTTTTTGAATAGCATAGAAGTTCGCACGACGAATGTCTAATGAACAAAAGCACCTCCAAGCAGGGGCATGGCATGATCATTGTCCATTATCTGGGGCAGTTAAGTCAAGATTCGGAGAATCTCTCAAAAGGCCAACCAACTTGTGGCATTGGACGATCAAACGAAGATCTTCTGGTCGCATGGTAACACAACAACAGAGGCATCTCCCTACATTTTGAGAGCGTGGACATAGTCGGAAAAATACTACGCATAATCAAAGACCCGCTAGGTTGACACACCTAGGCAAAAATAAGGGCTTCCCGGCGAACCAAAAGGGTTCGGGCAAAAATAAGGGATGAAAATAAAAAAATATGTACACCCGGTAAGTAGAAAACCTGAAAAGGCGGCTTGGGCAAAAATGGGTATCCCGGTGGACTGAAAACCCAAAAGGGCGGTCCAGGCAAAAATTAGTGATCAAAGCGTACGACTATGTCCTGTCATCTTACCAGAAGGAAGATTTGCCAATCAGCAGTTATCGAGACCTCAACAGGTACCTTTTCTCCAGCAGAAACTGGGGCAATACGAGTTGTCTAAGCAATCTAATTGCTCTGTCCACCAAGGTACCAAGGTAAGTTCGGCTGAAGAATGTAACCAAGATATCTTAATTCCCCAGAGAGTGAGCCAAGATTCAACAATTCTCCCCAAGCAGAGTTGGACTCCAATCAGCCCTAAAAGGCACAGTATCTCCTAGATTCAACAATTCTCCCCCAAGCAGAGTTAGTCTACTAGCAGCTCTAAGGAAGTTGGGTATCCCCAGCAGATCTCAACATTCCTCAGCGGAGTATACAAACATTCTTAACAAGCATCCCCGGCAGTCTTGATCTAAGATTGTTCCCCGGCGGAATATCGGACATCCAGTGGAGCCACTTCCCCCAGTCTAATCTAAAAAGTTTCCCCAGGAAAGTGGAATCCATCTCCCCCAGCAGGAAGCTTACCCCCAGTAGATTCCGGAAGCTTGTCACCCGCATAGAGTACGAACGCTCCCCCCGGCTTTATTCAAAGGTTATTTCCCCACCAGGATATAACTGGGTTATCCTCAGCCAATTGCCACGGAAAGATCGTCCCCGACGAAGTCTTCCTATCCCCAGCGGAGTTCATCAAACCTTCCAACATAGCTCAACAATGGTATCCCCAGCGGAGTTATCATCAAACCTCAGTGAAGTATCTTTCCCCACAGAGTTCACTCCCCGCAGAGTAATCTATTCGCCAAGTTTAGTCCCCAACGGAGTCATCTTCTCCTACCGGTTTATGCTTACAACCATCATCCCCAGCGGAAACAAAGAACGCTACTCTTCAACATCAGCCCAGGATTTGACTTCCCGACACCCGTCAAGGATTTACTTTCCTAGACAAAAATACATTCATGAATATCATATCTCCATACATTATAGCATGCATACGCATCATACAACACAGATCTCATTTATTTTTAAGAACATCTTAAAATCATGCAGTTCATGCATCATGACATTGCATATGACTAATACTTTTCCTTTTCAGAAAAAAGGTCAATCAAAAGATGATTACCATCTACCTTTACAGTTCCAGATCAACACCGGTAACAAGCCAGGAAAATTCTATGGACGACTGATCGTGGGTTAATATCCGAAACCAGACAGGATAATTATCTACTTGATCATCATGAAGCAACCCTACACCGGTTCCTTCTCCCTCCAAGATGCGGTTTTACACGGGCTCATCAACAGGCAACCCTACACAGGTTCCTTCTCAACCTCAGATGTAATTTTACACGAACTCATCATCAGGCAACCCTACACCGGTTCCTTCTCAATTTTCAGACAAAGTCTTACACGGACTTATCATCAATGTAACCCTCGCCGGTTTCTTTTCTTTCAAAAGAAGTCTTACACGGACTTATTCTCAAGATGACCTTACCCCGGCTCATCAAGAAGTTTTACACGAACTTATCCTGCAGTAACCTTACTCCGGTTCCTCCAGAAGTCTTACATGAACTTATCCTGCAGTAACCTTACCCCGGTTCCTCCAGAAGTCTTACACGGACTTATCCCGAAGTAACCTTACCCCGGTTCCTCCAGAAGTCTTACACGAACTTACCCCGAAGAAACCCTACACAGGTTCTCTCTCTCCAGATGCAATTTTACACGGACTCGTCAAAAGAAACCCTACACAGGTTCTCTCTTTCCAAAGATGCAGCTTTACACGGACTCGTCATCAGAAACCCTACCCAGGTTTTACTTCTTCCAGGATGCAGCTTTACACGGGCTCATCATCAAAGTAACCCCACACAGGTTCCCTTCTTAAACTCTAGACGTAGCTTTACACGGGCTCATCATCAAAGTAAACCTTACACAGGTTTCCTTCTCAACTCCAGATGTAGTTTTACACAGACTCGTCGTCAAAGAAACCCTACACAGGTTTCCCTCCTCCAAAGATGCAGTTTTACACGAGCTAATCATCAGGCAATCCTACACAGTTTCCCTCTTTCAACTTACAAGAATTACAATTCAACAGACAACCTCCAGATGGCATCTATAAGCCCATCTACACAAATATCCATTACACTTCCAAATGGCATCTATAAGCCCATTCCCGACAAGGTCCTGTCATATCCTGATGGCATCTATAAGCCCATCCTCCTATCCATCATCTCTCCAAATGGCATCTGTAAGCCATTCCCGCCATCACACTGCTGATACGCAACTATGTGAGTGCAAATTTCTGGGCACTCTAGTGTTCAATCATCTTCCACCTTCAGATTACGAAAGGCACGCCAGCCAATCTACATCCCCAGGTTTAAGAATATTGAATAGGGGAAACTGTTGTACCCCAAAATTTGCCCTCCCATATTCTTCAAGATTTGCCAAGATCAATCTCCAGATGATTCAAAATCCATCAAGGGTTGCACAGTCCAATTGCCTCCTAACACAGTCAAAATTAGGGTTTTGGTTCTTGCAAAGAAATTGAGGTCTTCAAGGGTCCAATCAAGTCCCATATGCCTACATACATTGTCAAGCATTTATATGTCAAGTTTCAAAACTCACAGCATCAAATTGCACAGTCAAAAACCCTAAATGCTTCACAGTCAACTGCAGGGGCAAAATGGTCATTTGACAGTCAAAAGTCAAATTGTTTGGTCAATATCTTATTTTGAAGCCACAAACATCATTTGATCAATTCTTGATCATGATTTCTCAAAGCATGGCTCAAAAAGTCTCAAGATGCTAAAGTTTCTATTTTTGGACAGCTGAAAAGTCAACTGCAAATTGACCAAGGCATAACTTCTTCACGGTTTATCAGAAAAATCCCATCCAAAGCTCATTTTGAAGAGAATGAAATTTCCTACAACTCATATTCACACTTCAAGTCCAAGAAATGCTCTCACAAAAAGTTATTAATTTCAACATTATAGGTCATTTTCAAAAATCAACAAAAAGGCACTTTAAGTCAAAGACCATAACTTGAGATTGGTAAACCAAAATGACATGGGACCAAAGGAATTGGTTAGAGGACTTCAAGACCTTTCCAAAATGTCCAAGAACATGATCATAGCTTAAAAATTGAGCAAGATATGCATTGGAGAAGTTGGGAAATTTTTGGGAACTTTGAAAAGTCAACTTTGCTTCAAAAGCTTCAAAATTGCTAATGGGCCTCAATTTCTTTCTTGAATCATTACACAAGGCCTATGCACGACCCATTGAGCTAAAAATGATTTATTTTCTTATTTTTAATTAATTAATTGAATTTTTATTCTTATTAATTCATTTAATTAGATTTAATTATGAGAAAAATATCAAATAATGCTTTTCAAATCTTTTTGTGCAACAAATATATTCATTATATGCTAAAGATTTCATGCACCAATCAACAAGACAATATCATCCATATTTGGAAAATTTGCATGGAAAAAAGATTGAAAAAGATGTGATAAAAATCAAATATTCAAAACATAAATTCATGGATCTTTGGGCTTGTTTTTGACCTAATTTGCTTCATGTACTTATGCAAGACCTAACCTAATGCAAGCATACACGAAAAGCTGCTGAGAAGCTCATAACCAATTTGCAACTTTTGGCCAAAAACTTGAAAACTGATTTCATAGTTAGAGCATAATTCAAAGCTTCTGAAGGATTCCAACCCGTTGCCTAAGCATCCAGGAAACTATTAGCATCAAGAACAAGTCCCCATACTCCAAGAATTGGTAGAACTGAGTCACGTTTATCACAAACATTTCCATAATCGTTTTTTAATTTTCATGCATCATTCATGTGTTTTAATCGTTGATTTATGTTACTAACATCATTCTAAAGCGATTGGTAATGTTTAATTGGACTAACACTGCCTGTAGCCAGATCTGCCATGGACGAAAATTAGGTTTTCCAAAGCTTCAAAATAGGGCTTTCATGTAGAGGAAAAATTGGACCTTTAGACCCATACAACTGAATTCAGAAGCTCAAGACGAAACGAACCAACACCTCGCGCCCAATTTATTTAATCCATAGGTGTAATCGCTATTTTCTTGAGTTTCAATTTGTGGGGGTTTAAAACCCCCGCTATTTGTTTTCTATTTACAGGAAAAACAAGGAAGAAGATGGACGTGGCTTGATGTTACTGGGAGGTTCAAATATTGGCGCATTTTTCTTTGTTTCAGTATAATTGCTTTTTTTCACATATTATAAATCGTGGTTATATTATATACAAAGAAACGCAATAGCTCAGTTGGCTGGCAACGTGTCCCTCCAGCGTTGGGACCTGGGTTCGATTCCCAAGTCCCCCCATATGCTTAATAATTTTTGTTTCAATGCTTTCCTGTGTAGCACTCATTCCATGGCCTACCATACACGCTCATGCCTGTGCCTGCCAAGTGGCCAGGAGATCCCATCCAATGGCCAGAACGTGAATTCTATGGTGCACTCCAGTCAACAATCATACACCTGATCAGAAAAGTCAAACGAGCTTATGCTTCAGTGGGCCTGAATTACTCCAATCTTACCTCCATAATGGGCCAGACACCCCCCTTGTTTGTATATTTTCATTTTCTTTTTCTTTTTAATTCTTTTAATTGCCTTAATTATTTTTATTTAATTCACCTCAAATAATTAATTTTCATAATAAAAACAGAAAAATCAAAAATGTTTAATATTTAATTCTTATTAATTTCACTATTAAAATATTTTTGTAAATAAATTTCAATAACTAATTTAGTTAATTTAGGTTTTAAACTTTAAACTTTTTCTTAATAAAAAAAAAGTGTAGAATTAGGTTTTTAACATTTCATTCTTTTTCTTAATTAAATCATTTTTCTCATTATTTATTATTATTGTTAATTACTATTTATTTTTGTAAATAAACATGTACCTTAATCAATTAGTAAATTAGGTTAATTTTAATATTTTCTTAAATAATTAAAATAACTTAGAATTAGGGTTTCTCTTGATTTTAATTTCCTTTATTTTCATAAATACAAAAACATAAAAAAACAATTTCTTTTCTTTAATTAAATATTAATTAGACTTTAATTTCAATTTAATTTCAAAAGGGTCAAAACCCTCGGACGTCCTAACTTTTATTCTTTCGCACGTTATTCTTTTTTTCTTTTCAAATATTATGTAACTGCTCAAGGCTTGTAATAGTAATTAGGTCTATTTACTTTCCGCATTTTTTATCAAACGGGTCTTTGTATTTTGGCGATGTATAGACCCGTGCCTTGTAATAGCGTAGGATTTATCTTTCCGCATTTAAATTCTCGCACTCTTAAATTCTAAATTGCATGAAAGAATGTATGGTTAATTAAAAACAAGCGTAGCTCACAATATAATGATCAAAGATAACTGTTAAACTGAAAACAACATAAATTCACACACCACTCTTAGGGTACGCCTCACCTGTTGCCTTCGAAATGTGGTCGTCAAGTATAGGACGTTTTAGTAAGTCCTTATGTCCATGATCCAGTTGCCTCAAAACAAGTTGCCTCGAAACGGTTGCCTCGGAATAGTTGCCTCGAAACAGTTGCCTCGGATTAAAAAAGGATCAAGGACATAAGGGTAGCTTCTAAGGTGTCCTAACTATTGCTTTGGTGACCACACTGTCCCTACACTCGAATTGACCCGAACACCTCCAACGGTGGTGCTACCTACCTCTCAATGGTGGGATGGCACTACCTAAAGGACTTCTACACAACCTAATTCCTTAGGGTAGGTAGATGACTCGTAGATACTTGCTCTCTCTAAAAAACAAATCAAAACCTTTTCACACCGACACTTTCAAAAAGCTTTCAAAACAATTTTTCAAACACTCTTGAGGACTGATACAAGAGTCATTCTGAAATCTTTAAACGAAAACTTTTTCAAACCCACTCACACTTGAAAAGCAAACAAACATTTTGAAAACACAATGAGCAAGTATCTAAGAGCCCATGGATAACCATGGATAGAAAGGGTGCTAACACCTTCCCTTTCTATAAATCTACCTCCCGAACCGAGAAACTATCTCATAAGGAATTTTGTTGTGCTTTTGTCCTGTCCATGTTGGAGAAAATAAAAGACGGTGGCGACTCTTGCTTCTGCGACATTTCGCGATCCAGCGTTAAACAGTCAGTTCTAAATCCACCGATCACAATGATGATATTATTTTATTAGTTTTTTTCTTAGTAAATGGTGCCACATGTCCTACCTCTATTGGTTATAGTTAAGATGATGGATGGTTTAGGCTTGGCTGGTTTTTTAACGTGGGTAATTAATGTAAGTTATACTTGTAACTTCTTTTTAATTATTTGTTTTTTATCTTTTTTATTGGTTTGGGCTTTTCTATTTTAGTAAAATGTTTTTTTTTGTTTATTTGGGTTATCTATGTACATAGTTAATATATTTTTTTGGTTAAACTATTTTATTTATGTTAATTAAGTGTAATTATAATTAGGTGTTTAATTTTATTTAACCAATAATTTAGTTCGTCATGTTATCCTAGAGTAATTTAGTTTATTATTTTGGTCCAATTAAAATTAAAAAAATATAATAATCCTTCAAATTTGTACATAAATTAAATCTTTTTTTATCAAATTAATTTAATACTTTACAAATATTACTAAACCCTGCTGCTTAATTGGGCCAAATTCGATTTCTAAACTTGGGCCCTTACTACTTACACACTTCTGTGTTTTACTACTAAACTAAGTTTACACCCCTACCTGTATTTTGGACCCAATTTAATATCTGAACTTGGGCCCTCACTTGCCAGACCCTCATATTTGACTATCCTGTTGCAAAACCCACCCTCAGCCAATTTGGACTCAAAATATCTTTGGATCCAGATTTTCTTCTAATACATCATCTAGCCTTAATATCCCCACCCCGTTGTGTCCTATCATACTCTTTATAAATGAAACACTTAAAATAGCTAACCAACGATCAAACCAATTTTCTACTAATATAATAAAACCCAAGACATTTTTGAAAAAAAGAATTAAATAGAATTACTTTCAAAATTATCTACGAACTGCATCTAAGATCACTCAACTTACAACCCAGACAAGATTCAAGGATAATTTGAAATCAATTCTATACAATCCTATAAAAAAACACCAACCAACAGTACGAACTATGAATTGGACAATGATTCATCATTAGAGGATACATAGGCATACGACTTAAAAACGGTGGTGAGTCCTTTAACTAAAAAATTAAAATCCTATTCCTAAACTCTAATATCCTTGTGAACAATATAGATAAAGGGTGCCTAACACCTTCCCTTTGTCTAAAGTTAGTTAAGAATTTAGAATCTATGTATCGATTTAGGGTTATTCTGTTATATTTGTGTCCTTAGGATAAAATTTAATGGTGGCGACTCTTATTTTTTGCTATTTATTACCGGCATATTCTGAGCAAGGAGGAGCTTGGAGAACATTGAGAATGAGGAATATCCGACCGAGATGGATTGTCAAGAATTCCAAGCTACGTAGACTCAGTGCAAGAAAGTAGAAGTTGTGGACCTTAGAAGGATTAATTTCCCCAAAATGACAAGACGGAGTATTAGGAGATAAGTATTGTATTTTCTTGGATGAAGCGACATTCAGATGAAGTTGCAATGTTTAACCAACGAGAAGTGTAAAGTATATTCGTCCCCTCATTAGAGGAAGGTGTGAGGAACCTGTTGTCATGATGATTTGAAGGAATTCGAGGGAAAATTCTATTTAAAGGGGGAGAATGTAACTGATCAGTAAATTATAAAGTATAAATATAGTAATAATGGGGAATCCCAAAGTATCGAACTCAAAGAATGTGTATCAGTATTGAGTTCAATTAGACAAAACTTGAATTGGGGTTTTGGTTTGGAAATTGTCACTTAACAATAATTAAAAATAAATAGAATGTAAATTAAGGCTTTTTCTCATATGTGATTGACCCTTTAATAACCTTTACTCTTGATCTCTTCAACAAGTTCATTACCTTCAACTACTGGCCCTTTAGATTATTTTCCCCTAAGTCCTTATTGATAAAACCTTTAACCATTCATCCTAAATCCTAATTCCTTAGAGATATCTGATGGAGTTAAGCCTTTATTTTATCAAGAGTTAAATCCAGTAACTATAGGGTATCCCTACCTAGTTGATGTCTACTATAGCCTAAGCATACAAAAACCTTAACAACCACGGTCCAATTGGTTATTAAATGTAAATTAATCCTAATTGGTCCTATCAAGAAAGCATGCAAATGTTGCATGATTAAATTGAATAAGAAAACAACTTTATTAAAGAACTCGGGAATTCATAATCATTACAGATTCAAATCTGGGACACCCCACTAGCACTGTGGGGTTTAGCTACTCATATTGTTCAATATAATTTCAGAATAAAAAATTAAACATTACACATAGATGGTGAACTTTGATCTTCAATCGCTTCCGCTCATGAAAGGTCTTTGTTCTCCAACACTTGTGTAGGCTTCAATCTTCAATCCTCAATTCTTCATCTAGCCAAAAAGTCTTAGTTTTCACCGTGGAAACTCCTTTTAATAAAAAAAACTCATTTAGGTCAATTGGAAGTACCTAAAACGCCCCCACAACATAACAGATGAACAAAATAACCTAAAATACTAAAATCAGCATTACAACCCAACACGGGTCGTGTCAGGAAACACAGGTGCCTGTGTTGGACCTTTGGGAATTTGTCTTTTATTTTCTGATCAAGACCTTCTGACATGGACCGTGTCATCCCCCTGACTTCCCATTTCCTTTGTCTCATCCTAGCCTTCATCCTGACACAGATGGCCATGCCATGCCTCATGTAGGTGGATAGTTGTATTTCTTCCAAAATTTTGAGTTTTGAACCGATCTGTCCCGATTTAATCTTTTGAACCTGAAAACACTAAAACACAAAATCAAAGTATAATATGCGATAAAACAAAATAAACCTCAACAAGAAACATAAATGAAAGTAAAATTAATGCTAAATTTCGCTTTAAAAACCACTGATCAAACTCCCCCAAACTTAAATTGTTGCTTGACCTCAAGCGACCATTACAAGAACTCATGAAAAATCACAGCAGACTGGTACTCATACGTGATACATTTATTCCAATTGATAAAAAAATAGCTCACCTGATGTTCACATGACGCGAAGAGTTTGTTTAAGAACCTTTAAATCTCGTGCTTCCTCTTCAGATACCTCTCTAACCATGCTTTGTACTTAAGTCTCTTTCCGATTTTCCTCCTTTTTAATTCGGACAGTTAAATTAAGGCAATGAGAATTATGATGATCATCATATGCACAAGACTAATAAATAATTTTTGTGTAGGAACCAAATAAGCAGTATTGGCTACTTTTAATTACCAATGAAATTTTCAAACCTTGTAGTTGTATATTGTCCTTTTGGACAATGTTTGGGGATCCACCCCCTTTGGGATGAATAATTGGGTGAGGGCTATCCAACTTAGAGAGTTGGTTTTTACTGCCTTTTCATCATTTGGTGCCAACTTTATTTATTTCTCAACCAACCATACCTGCATGTGAATCTAGATTCTTCCAGACTGTATTGATAAACTACTCAAGGAGTACTTCTCAAGATTCAAGCACTATGGTACAAATCTACATGTTAGATTCATATCCTTGTCACATTATTATGAACTTCCTACCCTTAACCAACCTTATCTTTGTCTCTATATACTATTCCCAAACTCTATGAGAACCAAGTTCTTGAACAAAACAAAAACTTTCGGCCAAAATTTGGAGGACTTCAACTCGTGGATTTACACAGCAATTCACATAGAACAAACAAATAATTCGAAAATAAGAAAAAGTAATAAAAACCCCAAAACTTGAACTAAACATTGACCCCAATGTTTCGAACAAGTTCGAGGAAGGTGACTCATAGAGGGGGAATGCAACACATGTTGCTGCCTCCTAGCTTTCACCAGTAAGACTCCATTTTTATTACCCGCAAACAAAACTAAACAAAAAATAAGTTATTAAAGTGTGGGTTTCCTCCCATGAAGTGCTTCATTTAATGTCACATGGCTTGACGGTTCATCCCCTTATGGGGGGTACTTCCTCTTCCACGCCTTGTTTGTTGTCCTTCCCGCAACCCAAAACTCATATAGATCAAAATCATTGACCACTTTGTACTTCCAGTCCCTTCCAACTTCTGTCTTCTCACCTTTGAGTTTCCGTTTCTTTCTCTTCTTGATTTCTGGACTGAACATAGAAGTTTCTGTTGATGCCACCGGAGAGCTTATGCTGGAATTTTTTTGGGAGTGATTTTAAACTTCTAATATATCCTGCTAATTTGATCATACCAGCTGATGCTTGATTCTTTTCACCTGCACCCTTCTTTTTAATCTCCAACACCTTCAAAGTTATCTCCTCATGAAATGATTTCAGTCTCAGATTACCTGTCTCGATATGAAAGTTGCATTGACTAGTCAGCATAAATGGTCGACCAAGAATGATAGGAGTCTCTTCATCTTCAGGAATGTCCGTAATCTGGAAATCTACTGGAAAACCAAAATTGTCAATTTCTAATAATACATCTTCAGCTATCCCATATGATTTCTTGATGGTGTGATCAACAAATTTGAATTTTGTCCCACTCCCGCTTATCTTCTCAATACCGAGCTTCTTGAAAATTGATAATGTCATTAAACTCACACTAGAGCCAGAATCAACCAGAATCCTCTTGAAGGTTCTATCTTTTATGGAACATGGTATTGTAACTGACCCTGGATCCTTCTGCTTGACATGTATTTCCTTTCTAGTGCAATTACATACAATTTCTCATCACATGGTACCGATCCCTCTCTTGTTGATCTCTTCTTTGATAATACCTCCTTCATGAATTTCTGATACAAAGGCATTTTCTCGAGTGCTCCAAAGAATGGTATATTAATCTCTAGCTTTTTGAACAATTGGACAAATTTATCAAACTCTTTCTCTTTTGTGTCCTTCTTTTCCACTCGATATGGATACGAAAACTTGATTTCTTGTTTAGTTTTCTCTTTAACTGGCTTCACATGTGATACTACTTCTTCCTATTTTTTCTTGTTCTCTCTCACTTCCAGCTCTACTTCTATGATACTATTATTAAATTTTACCTCATCTTTCTTTTTTTCAGCAGCTTTCTCATTGCTTGTTGTGACAGCATTAACATTCTCATGATCTTTTTTATTTTCTTGTGCTCATAGCGCTACCTGTTGTGCAATTTGTCCCATTTTAACTTCCAATTTTTTATTGCAGTTGTGGTATTCATGTGATTACTCCTTGTCTCTTCTTGAAATTAAGAGGTGTGGGCAGCCATGTTTTCAATAACCACCTCTCACTCTGCCTTCTAAGGTGCTTGTTGCTGCTGATCTTTCCAGTAGAGGTTCAGATGATTCTTTCACCCAGGATTATAGGTGATAGAATATGGGTTATTTTTCATCAATAATTCCATCCCCTTAATTTGTTGTTGAGTTGTAAGACTTTGCACAGTAAGGTGTGGTCCACTAAAAATTTCACAAGCAACCTTCTGTACCTGTTGAACCTGAGCTACCTGTTGAGTACTCATGTTCATTGCTTTCAACCTTTTCTATACTTTTGCAGCAATTGCTTCTTCAATTTTTAGTTGCTTATTAATTTTTAACTTCAAATCAATCACCCTCCCTGGTTTACTCACAACCCTGTCATATAGCTCCAGATGCTCATTTGCAGCAATGACTTCAATAATTTTCTTCACACTAGTGGTTGTTATAAAGTTGGATGAGCCACTGACTGCTATATTAATAAGTTTCTTTGTCTTCATTCGGAAGACACTCACAAACATCTGCATTTGTTCACTTTGATCCATTATGTGGGTGGGGCAATCTACCAATAACCTCTTGAACCTCTTGTAAGCATCACCTAGTGACTCTCCTTCCTTTTGCTTAAAATTCACAATATCACATCTTTTGCGAATATAAACAGAAGCAGGAAAGTACTCATTAAGAAAAGTCTTCTCCATCTATTCCCAAGTAGTAATACTCCCAGCAGGTAATGAGTAAAACCACTCTTCAGCATCTTCAGAAAGCGCGAACGAGAAAATCCTAAATTTCTTAACTTCTTCAGAGTGTCCCTTAATCTTCAAAGTAGTACTTGTGGTGAGGAATCTCTACAAATTCTTATTGGCATCTTCATTAATCTTTTCGGTGAAATATCTGTTCTCGAGCGGGCGGTTAGTTGAAGGATGCAGTTTAAAATTTGCAATAATGGCCAGTTGATTCATAATAGTCAACTGACCTGCTAGAGAATTGGATCCTCCGTAATCCCCAAGAAGTCTCTTTGGGGGTGGTGGGTTTTCACCCATAGTTTTGGGTTCTGATTATGAACATGAGTCAGTATATCAAAAGGAAATTAAGCTGAGGGTTTTCCTCGCATGTGTAACGGTATAAATGTTGAGACTAAGCCATTGGATTGACTTGACTCGCACAGATCAAAATAAAAATCTCCACCGTGCTTTATTGTTTCCAAAGGAATGGGAAAAGAGTGAATAACTCAAAAAGAGGGGGAGAAAATCTAAGTTTGGGAGTTGGTTATGCAAATGGAAGGTATTAGCACCCTAAACATCTATGGTACTCCACAGGAACCTCTTTGTAAATCTGTGTATTTTGGCTATAAATGTTGTATAAAATAATAGATGGTGAAGATGAGAAAAGAAGTATTTTTTATAATTTTTGCACCTTCCGCGATTGCGAACCTTTAGTGCCTACGTACCACCTTCCGTGTAATAGGGGATCAGGGTACTTGTAGTTCATATTTTAAAAAATTTAAAACACAAGTGTGTTGGTTAAATTTTAAGAGACAAGACGTCATCGTCATTATCCGAGTGGAAAACATACTTACTATCCATAATTATGGGAAAGGATAATTTGCATCATCCCAAAGTGGAGGATATGGCTTGGATTTTAAAATCAACAAAGCCTCACTCAACACCCAAATAGAAAACATCTCCTTTCACTATATATTGTAGAAGTATAATTGTTTGCATCACTACAAGGATTGGCAAGAGTCTAATCTTTTTGAGAAAATTTTAAGGTAAAAAGCCAAAATGGCTAAAAGGTTTGAATGATATTGATTGACTTTTAATATTATCACAAAAAAATGTCCATGTATTATTAAATTGATTAAAGTTTGGTTAAGAAAATGTTTTGAAAATGCATGGACATAAGTCCAAATCTATTATGAAAGTGGTTCAAGTTTTGAAACAAGAAGATTTTTCAAAAGGATGGAGAAGATTTTTGAAATTAAAGAAGATAGGAGGAGATGAAGGGACTATCCTAAAGCATAAGGTAAAAGCTAGGGAAAAGAACCATCTAACCAACAAGAAGCCAACACTTGACATAATAAGTCAATGTAGAATTCCCATCCATTGGATTTGAAACCAAACAATCAAAGATAATAAACCTCTTAAGAAAACCAAGCTTCAATTGCATTAAGTCTTCACAAACATTGAGCAGAGTAACAGTTGTATACAGATGAATTCCTGATCACAAATAAAGCATGTAATCACAATAACCTGCACACAAATAAATAACCCAATGTCTTGGGGTAAACCCCAAGAATCCAAACAAAATAACAGTTGAGGTCAAAAGGTCTCAAAGTAGGTCACATCTTCTAATCCTAAGTCCAAGAAATCTACAATCTCCATAATATTAAGGATAGTAACCAAGTAGTCCAAGTAACATTAAAGTTTTTTTATGGTTCAAGTTGATTATTAGGTATCTTCAAAAAGAAAATGAAAGCTCAAATGAGCAAAAACAAAAAATGACATGAAAGTAAATGCTCAAATGAGAAAAGATGATAATAGCATGAAATGTAAATGCTAAACTAAATGTTCTTAAAGTAAAAGCATAAAATAAAGTCAATTGTTAATGAGTTAGAAATTAGAGGTTAGTTGAATGACCATCTTGAAACTTGCATTTGAAAACTCATTAGAAGATTGATAAAATCAAAGCCCCTCAACAACAAGTTTCATTTTCTTTTTTGTCAAGTATATCATTCATTTCAAAATCTCAAGGGAACAATAAATGATAAATGATGTTTAAGTGATCCAATTTGACCAAAGTTGATGAAAATTCATTAGAGGATTGATAGGACCAAAGCCTCCTAATAATGAATCTCAAGGTTATTGGATCAAATGGTTCAAATTAACATACTTGGGCTTACAAACATGAGTTTGGGCCATGAATGATCATTTTCTCAAATTGGGACAAAATTTAGCGCTATGTTAAGCAATCGTAAGTGGACTTATATATAAGTCACACCTATTTTGAGGCTAGTCAATAGCAATCAATGTACCATATGTTTTGAGAAATGATATGGAAATCATTCTCCAATAACATTTAGTACAATAACAAGGAGATAAGATAAAGAGGGATGGGTTAAGAATTAAACCACATTTGAACCAAAAACTTAATCAAGCTATTATTAAAATCATTCATATATTTTTTGTGGGGTTAAACTCAACACCATGGATCCAATGATGTTAATAAAGCTCATTATCAATGTGAAAATAATATGAAAAGAATGGAATCAAATGGATGCTTGAGCTGAAAATTATGATGAGTCAAAGTTGAGAAAAATAGGTTTACTTTTGTACTCAGAAAAATTCTAAGTTTTTCTTCAAAAAATGACTTATAATGTCTTGCATCCAAACATGGCCTTCCATTTGAAATTTGCTATTGACCAAAAAAGATGTCATGAAGTAGATATCTTAAATGACATTTTGAGACTTGAACCATTTAAAATATCCAAAATATGAGAAGTTTGTGACTTGTTGAAGTTGGCAAAAATTCATAAAATGACCTATAATATTTTGCATCCTTAGGGCATCTTCCATCCATTTTCAAACTTTTCACATAAAATAATAGTTTAAGTTCACATCTTCAAGATCATTATGGAAAAATAATTGCTCAAGGAGATAAAAATTAACCAAGTTATGATCTTTTGAAGTCGCCTAAGGGAATTTGATGGCTTATCTAGAGGACAAGTAATCTTTCTTCATCATTAGGCATCTTCCACACAAAATTTTCTTGAAACTTTTGAAGTGATTTGTTAATAAACCTTTTAGGAGAAGCATATTTTTGGAATCACTCAAAAATTCCAAAAGATGAGCAAGATATAGCCTTTAGAAGTTCAAAATCCTAGCCCCCTAGAGCAACAAAATGCCTTGGAGACCCTTTTCAATTTTGACAAGCCTCCTTGCACAAATACTTTTGTCATGTAAATAGTAGTTGTTGAGGGTGATAAGGAGAAACCATAGAAACCAAAACCACTTCCAAATATTGAGAATTGAGAGAGATATACACTTTGATCAATGAAACCAAAGACTTGTCAAACTATGTCAAACTTCTTCAATCAACCCTTGTACCTTTGAACTATTTTTGACAACTTGAGACATGATGAATCATAATAGACTTTGTCATGATATCATTACAAAATATCTTCAATAATGAAGCATGAATTTCAATGAAGCTTTGTTGAAGAAGGCGTATAAATAAACTCATGAACATATGGATCAACTTGATGGAATGTATTGTGCTTTCACCTATGATACCAACAATTAGAGCAAATATTTATTGTACTTATTAGCAAAAAGTTAATCAATACAAGTAAAGGTGTTTGGTGATTCCCCATGGACAAACCTAAATATGGGATGAAGAACTAAACCCTAGTCTATGATCTTGTTGTGATTGAATTGATATGATATGATAGAGGAATCTTAGGGGGGGAAATTGGGGCACAACAACATGCAAAGGTTAGAAAAAATCAGTAATAATAAAAAGAATTATAAAAATTACAGAAAAGAAAATTTTACTTGCAGAGCAACAAAATTCTAATTGGACTCAAATTACACTCAATAACTTTGTAATCCCCGGAAACGGCGCCAAAAACTTAATCGGTAAATTAGCAAGTGTACTAATTTTCCAATGTAGTAGTAAAGGGGAATCCCAAAGTATCAATCTCAAGGACTGCATATCAGTATTGAGTTTAATTTGTGGTTCAATTAGACAAAACTTGAATTGAGGTTTTGGTTTGGAAATTGTCACTTAACAATAATTAAAAATAAACAGAATGTAAATTAAGGCTTTTTCTCAAATATGAGAAGCATGCTAGGGGTAGGTGTGTGATTTGATCCTGTAATAACCTTTACTCTTGATCTCTTCAACAAGTTCGTTACCTTCAACTACCGGCTCTTTTGATTATTTTCCCCTAAGTCCTTAGTGAGAAAACCTTTAACCATTCATCCTAAATCCTAAGTCCTTTGAGATATCTGATGGATTCAAGCCTTTATTTTATCAAGGGTTAAATCCGGTAACTATAGGGTATCCCTAGTCCTAGGTGATATCTACTATAGCCTAATCTTGCAAAAACTTTAAAAACTGCTGTGCAGTTGGTTATTAACCATAAATCAATCCTACTTGGTCCGATCAGGGAAGCATGAAAATGTTGCACAACTAAATTGAATAAGAAAACAACTTTATTAAAGAACTCAAGAATTCGTAATCATTACAAATTAAAATCAGGGACACCCCACTAGCATTGGGGGGTTTTCTTACTCATATTGTTCAAAGTAATTTTAGAATAAAAATTAAACATTACACATAGATGGTGAACTTTGATCTTTAATTGCTTCCGCTCATGAAAGGTCTTTGTTATCTAACACTTGCATATGCTTCAATATTTAATCCTCAATTCTTTGACTGCCAAAAAGTCCTAGTTTTCATCATGGAAACTCCTCTTAATAGCAATAACTCATTTAGGTCGGTTGGAAGAACCCAAAACACCCTCACAACTTAACAGATGAACAAAATAACCCGAAATACTAAAGTCAGCATCGCAACCCCCCAGGGGCCGTGTCAGGCAACACGGGTGCCCGTGTTGTACCTCTGGGAATTTTTCTTTTATTTTCTGATACAGATCTTCTGACACGGGCGCCCGTGTCAGTCCCCTGACTTCCCATTTCCTTTGTCTCTTCCTAGCCTTCATCCTGACACGGGTGGCCGTGTCATGCCTCATGTAGGTGGATATTTCTATTTCTTCCAAAACTCCGAGTTTTGCACCGATTTGTCTCGATTTATTCTTTTGAACCTTAAAAACATAAAACACAAACCCAAAGCATAATATCCAATAAAACAAAATAAAACCTCAATAAAAAATAGAAATGATAACTAAAATAAATGCTAAATATCTGTGTAAAAATCACTGATCAGTAACATCCCTCTATATGTATATTTCCTAAGTGTGGGAATGTATATGTAGAGTAAGAAATTAAGTGGATTGGTTGTATGTGGACTTGATGGAACCTTGGTAATTATGAATTAGTTGAGGTATATCTTGGTTAATGAATAATCTTGCATTCCATAATAAGGTATTGTTTGGTGGATACTACTATAAATCATATTTCATGTCTAAACTTCGATTTAAGAAATTCTTGAAGATCTGGAATCTACACGAAATTCCCTTCATTTTGATTTATAACTTCGTGTTAGGGAGTGATATGGTGGCAGAACCGACTATTATATTGGTTTTATGTTTGTGTTTGCAAATGTTGCGGTAAGCAAGAGTCGCCACCGACTTTTCTTTTATCCAATAAAAGAAAGGGTGAAAAGAACAGAAAAAGACCTTTCGAGAGTTTTTTGAGTAAAGGGGTAGATTGTGGAAAGGGAAGGTGTTAGCACCCTTTCCATCCGTAGTTATCTACGGGACCTTTAATGCTTAGATCATTTTTTAATATACCTTGTGCTTGTGTGTTTTTGAAAAGTATTTTGAAATGCCATATTGCGGAGATTTACTTTATGGTAACTCTTGTATCAGTCCTCAAGAGTGTTGATAAAGTTTTTTTTTTGAAAATGTTTTGAAATAATTTTGTGTATGCGTAAAATTTTGTTTTTGAGCATAGAATCTAGGAACTATCTACTCTACTCGAAAGGTTCGTTCTTTTCATTTTTACCTTTAGACAGTGCTATCCTACTATTAGTGAGTAGGTAGCCCTATCGTTGAATGTTTGAGGGACATTCGAAGGGACATTTTATAGTCACAAAGGAAACTTGGCAAGAAGTTTTAGTAACTACCCTAGGGTTTTAAGATCATTGTTTACCGAGGCAACATCTAGAGGGTCATCGAGGGACTTATGATATTTTTAAACCAGATGGTAGCCACTAAAATCTCTCACATTTTGAGAGTTGTGACTATTTTTCCGAAGGCAACCAAACTGGGAGTACCCTAGAGGTGCGCATGTGCAAGTGTGTTTGTTTTCAGTTATTTTTGTCTTGTGTTAAGTTTGCTAGCGTTGGTTTTAATTCTTATCATGCAATCCTATTACCATACATCTAAAAGTTAATATGTACATGAATTATAAAATGTGGAAAGTAAATCATATGTTATTACATCCCATGAGAAGTTACAATATTTAGGAACAAATGCGAAAAGATAAACTAACTATTACAAAATCCAAAAAATGCGACCTATACATTCTTTCTAGGATTTAAATAACAAAAGAAAAATAGAGAAAATAAAAACACAAATGAGAAGAGGTTGTTTAGAAATAAAATCAAATGTCCTAAAAAGCCTAAGTATTAAGAAAACAATATTTTTGGTATTTTTGCGGTTTGATTTTAATATTTAAGACCTAAGTCTAAATTAATTTTACTTTTACGAAAAAAATATTAAAGTAATTAAATAATTAATTATCAAAATTTAATCTAAAAAGGAAACCAAGCCTAATGTTTTTTATGATTTTTGATTTTAATGTTTGTAATGAAATAGAAATAAAGAAAATAATAAAAACAAATAAATAAAAGAAAGGAAAAGGGGGAGGCAACAAAAGTAAACAAGGGATGTATGATCTTGAAAACAATATAGGCCCAAGTCAAAGGGAGCCCAGAGGTTGCACTGGATACTGTAAGGGGACTCCTTGAGAGTGCATGATGAGTTTCACGTCTAAGTGTATTGGATTTGGATGCGTTGGGATCTCATGGTGAGGATCGAAGGATGTTCGGCGCATGCCTGGGACACGCCAACATTTAATATGTAAGTAAAACGTTAGAAAAATAAAATGCATGACCTGGGTGTCAAACCCAGGTCCTTCTCCTTAATTTGACTTCCCTCCTAATTCGAATCTGAGTTCAATTGGCAAGAGGTTCCTGTATCACCTAGTTCGAAGCTTGGCTTCTTCGAAGGTCTAAATAGTATTCTGTTGGGGAAAATGTTTTCCTGCAAAATAAACAAACTTTAAAGATCCAGGGGGAACTTACCCCCATAATTTGAACATCTCATTAATTCAAACCCTCTAAGTCCGAATCTGGGTTTGTTTGGCCTGAAACACCCTAAGTCATGAGATTCAAACTAAAACTTAGATCGTGCCCTAACAATGGCATGATCTCATCCTTGCACCTTAGCTTGCACGCAACATATTCATTCAAACACAAGTATCATTAGTAACAAGAATATATAAGTAATGTGTATTTAAATGGTATGAAGGTGCAGTTTTGGTTTTGCAAACCCTTACTAATCGATGTTGCGCGAATCTCTATGGCTTTGGTCCTGGAGATGCTTGCTTAAGGGTTGGTATGGACTGATGGATGTAAGGTTTTTGTCTGGCTTATGCGTGTATGGGTAAGAAAGTTTGTCTGATGTAGTGTATGGTGAGCGTGTGTGTATGGAAAAACCACTTTCCTTTGGCAATGTGTTTCTTATCTCTTTTTTTTCCATCCTCTGGCAATGTGTCCTTAGGCATGTATTTATAGGGTGTAGAGGGAAATGGAAATGGAAAGGGACAACCATTAACCAAGCTTTGAAGTCAAAATCATACAAATTAAAGGATTTCCATTTTTATTGAATTCCTACCCTTTAGGGTTTTGGGATGATCCTGGACATGTTTCAATCCCTGACTCCTTCGAATGCCTCCACGCCTTGCTCTTCGATTGACCCTGAGTTGCTTCCTTCGAATGGATCCAGGCCTCATCATTGTGGCCTATTCGATTGAAGCACTATCTTCCTTAGTAGCTTGATTTGAAACTTTTCAACTAGCCCAATCGAAAACTCCTTTCTGGCCAGTCGAAGCTTCTTTTGTTACCTCCTTTAAATGTAATTATGAAGGAGGCTTGGGCTTAGAATCATGTAGGATTTTGGCCAGCAAGCATCTTGGACTAAGACTCATCATAAAACAAACTGGTTTCCCAAAGTTATGTGTCCTTCGAATGGACCAATTGTAGGTCCTTGGAAGGCACCATTTGTGTGTTTCTTCGAATGGATCTTACTATGTGTAAAAGTGTAGAAAACTTGTGAATCAAAGGCAAGCATGAAGAGGAAGCCTTTTCCTTGTGGATCGAATCCAGACATGAAGAGGCCTTTACCTTGTGGATCGAAGGCAAGTTGAAGGGGCCTTTTCCTTGTGGATCAAAGGCAAGCATGAAGAGGCCTTTGCCTTATGGATCAAAGGCAAGTTGAAGGGGCATTTTTCCTTGTGGATCAAAGGCAAGCATGAAGAGGCCTTTGCCTTGTGGATTGAAGGAAAATTGAAGGGGACTTTTTCCTTGTGGATCGAAGCAGACACCTAAGAGACCAATGCTCAAACGAAGCTTGTATGCAGGAGGCCACTGCTTTGTGAATCAAAATAAACATGCAGGAGGCCACTGCTTGTGAATTGAAGTAAACGTGTAGGGGGCTACTGCTGGTGAGTCGAAGCAAACTTGTAGGGGGCTATTGCTGGTGAATCGAAGCAAACTTGTAGGGGGGCTACTACTGGTGAATCGAAGCAAATCTGTAGGGGGGAATATGCCCAAATGAAGCTTGTGGACCAAAGATTACTCGAAGGGGACCCAATGCTCAACCGAAGCTGGTGGACCAAAGCTTGCTCGAAGGGGACCCAACGCTCAATATAAGATGGTGGACTAAAGCTTGATCGAAGGGGACCAAATACCCAATCGAAGCTTATGAATCAAAGCATGACCGAAGGGGGCTCAATGCTTAATCAAAGCTTATGAATCAAGGCTAACTTGCTCTTCTTTGATTTGATACTTGAGAAACAAAAATCCAATTGTACTTGTGCAAACTTTCCCTTTTGAAAATCCTTGTGAGAACAGCTGCCCCTGTTCAATCTTTTTAAACATGAAGATTTAGATTGGCTTGTTTTCCTTTTGTGATCTAAAGGTGGAAGATGATTGAACACTAGAGTGCCCAAAAATTTACACTCGATGATGTGATGGTTGATTGTGTAGGGAATAGGATGGAAGATGCCATTTGGAGAAGATAACTAAGAGTTGTTGGAGACGGGGTTAAATATGTCATCCAAAGTAGATAATGACTTCACAAGAGGTCTCTTTGTGGGGGATTCCCGTTCCTACTGTCTGAGAAGGAGTCTGTTAGGGAAGGTTGATTTCTGTTGTTCTCCTGCTTAAGAAAAAATATGTGGGGAATATAGTCTAGGAACTTCAGTTGTCCAAGGCTCTACTGAAGAGTTATCTCTGGACTGGAGAGATGAAATTATGTTGTTTTCTGATTGGAATCCAGAATTTACAGTAACTTGCTAGGGAGAATGACATTAAAAGTTGTCTGGAAATGTATTAGAAGGAACCTGTGTAAGGTTGTTTCAGGATGAGTCCGTGTTAGACTGCATCTGGAGATATATGAGAAGGAGCCCGTGTAAGATTTCTTTAAGATGAGCTCGTGTAAAGCTTAATTTGTAAATTGAGAAGGCATCCGTGTAAGATTGCTTCAGGATGAGCTAATGTAAAGCTGCATTTGGAAATTGAGAAGGAATCCATGTAAGATTGCTTCCGGATGAGTTCGTGTAAAGCTGCATTTGGAAATTGAGAAGAAATCCATGTAAGATTACTTCAGGATGAGCGTGTAGATAGTCACCCCATATTGTTTCGGGAATTGATCTACAATCAGCTGTTCACAGATAGTCGTCCTGTCTGGTTTCAGGTATTAATCTAGAACGTGTTTTTGTTGGTCGTTGAGATAGGTGTCTTGTCTGCTTTCAGGCATTAATATCTGACTTGTTTTTGTTGGTCGTTGAAATAGGTGTCCTGTCTGGTTTCAGGTATTAATCTCCGACCTAGGAGAAAGAAAGATAATTTTCCCGTTTGGTTTCGGGTATTAATCTATAATCTGCTCGTGTGGATAGTTTTCCTGTCTGGTTTAAGGTAATAATCTACAACCAATCGTCCATAAATAGTTGTCCTATCTTGTTTCAAGTATTAATCTGGAACTTGTTTTTGTCGGTCGTTTAGATAGTTGTCCTGTCTGGTTTCAGGTATTAATTTCTGACCTTAGAAAGAAAGATAGTTTTCCCGTCTGGTTTCGGGTATTAATCTTTAATCTGCCCATGTAGATAGTTTTCCTGTCTGGTTCTAGGTATTAATCTATAATCAGTTGTTCACAGATAGTCGTCCTGTCTAGTTTCAAGTATTAATCTAGAACTTGTTTTTGTTGGTCGTTGAGATAGGTGTCCTGTCTGGTTTCAGGCATTAATCTCTGACTTGTTTTTGTTGGTCGTTGAGATAGGTGTCCTATCTGGTTTCAGGTATTAATCTCTGACCTAGGAGAAAGAAAGATAGTTTTCCCATCTGGTTTCAGGTATTAATCTTTAATCTGCTCGTGTAGATAGTTTTCCTGTCTAGTTTCATGTATTAATCTACAATCAGTCGTCCACAGATAGTTGTCCTATCGTGTTTTAGGTATTAATCTGGAACTTATTTTTATCGGTCATTTAGATAGTTGTCCTGTCTGGTTTCAGGTATTAATCTCTGACCTTAGAAAGAAGATAGTTTTCTCATCTGGTTTCGGGTATTAATCTTTAATCTGCTCATGTGGATATTTTTCTTGTCTGGTTCCAGGTATTAATCTATAATTAGTCGTCCATAGATAGTTGTCCTGTCTTGTTTCAGGTATTAATTTGGATCTTGTTGAAAATTGGCGATGACATTTGTTGTACCCCAAAATTTTCCCTCCCATAATTCTTCAAGAAAATGCCAAGTCAAACTGCAAAAGTTCCCCAAGGGTTGCACAGTGCAAAGGTCTCCTATACAGTCAAGATTAGGGTTTTTGTTCTGATCAAGAAAATGAAGTTTCCAAAGGTCCAAGCAAGTCTCATATGCCTACAAACATGGTCAAGTATCCTCATATCAAGTTTCAAGGCTTTCAGCACAAAATTGCACAGTCAAAAAACCCTAATTGCACTACAGTCAACTGTAGGGGCAAAATGGTCATTTGACAGTCAAAAGTTAAAATTTTTGATCAACATCTCATTTTGAAGCCACAAACATCATTTGATCAATGCTTGATCATGATTCTCAAAGTTTGGCTCAAAAATCATCAAGATGCAAAGGTTTCCTTATTTGGACAGCTGAAAAAGTCAACTGAAATTGACCAGGGCATAACTTTCACATGGATTATCAGAAAAATTCCATCCAAAGCTCATTTTGAAGAGAAAGACATTTCCTACAACTCATCTTCATACTTCAAGTCCAAGAAATGCTCTCACAAAAAGTTATCAATTTCAACATTATAGGTCATTTTCAAAAGTCAACAAAAAGGGACTTTAAGTCAAAGGCCATAACTTGAGATTGGTAAATCAAAATGACATGGGACCAAAAACATTGGTTAGCGGACTCAAAGACCTTTCCAAAATGTCCAAGAACATGAGAAAAGCTTAAAAATTGAACAAGTTATGCCTTGTAGAAGTTGGGAAATTTTTGGATATTTTGAAAAGTCAACATTGGTTCAAATGACCTAAAATTGCTAATGGGCCCATTTTTCTTCCACAATTCATCATTCCAAGCATGTGCACGACCACTTGGCCCAAAAGGAAGTATTTTTTCATTATTTATTTATTTATTTGAATTTTTATTTATAATAATTCACTTAAATCAATTAAATATGTGAAAAATATTTAACTTAACCTAACAAATCTTTTTGTACATGTTTTATTCTCAATAATTCGTGCATATCCCAATATAGAAAGATTTGGAGAGATTGGAGTTGATTGAGAACAAAAAACACATGGAAAAGATTGAAAAAAGATATTGAAAATCAAATTTTCAAAATCAATGAATGCAATGGATTTGTTCTATTTTTCTTGACCTAATGGACTCAATACAAAAGCCTAATCACAACCCTAATCAATACACACACGCAGCTGCTCAGAAACTTGACAAGGAAAACTGAAAATTTTGTCTAAAAACTGAAATCTGAAAACACCCTTACAAGGGGATTCAAGGCAGAATTCTTGTTTCAATAGCTTCCTCAAGCATCACCGGACATATTCCAATCACAAACATTCATTACAGCTTCAAGAATTGGTAACACGAGTGCAAACTGTACCAAGAAAAATTCATAAGCGTGCATCACGATTCACGCATCCTTTATAACTTTTAATGCTTGATTCATGTTCATTATGAGATTCTGAAACTAACCATACAAATTAATTGCGTTTTTGTGCGATGTACGTGATTTTACCATTGATGCAGGCTAGGGTTTCTAGGACTCCAAATTAGGGGTTTCCTAATACTGTAAAATTAGACCACCACAATGCTATGGATGGATTCAGGGAGTTTGGACGAACAGAAATCAATACTCGCGATCAATTTATGAGGCCTTATGGCCTATTCGCTATTTTTTCATATGGTACTTTCAGCAACGTTTGAAAACCGTTGCTCTTTGCTTGTATATTTCAGGAAAATAAAAAACCCAATGAAGGAGACGATGAAGTGGCGTGAGGTGATAGGGCTATTTGAATCTCGCACGCAAAGTTCACTAACCTTTTGTGTTCTTTTTATAATATTTGTTATTTGTTTATTAATCAAAACGCGCATATAGAACAACTGGCAAGGCACATACGCTGGCAACATCCATGACCTGGGTTCGAGCCCCAGGTCTGTATTAGTTCCCATATTATTTTGTAATCCACGTTCATATGCAATTTCAAGGTTGGAGCGTACAATACGCCCTCCAGATCAAACCATTCACAAAGCCAGGGAGATCAAATCAACGACTCAGATCCCAGGAACATGGTGCATCTTGGTCAACGCCTCTGCACATGAGTAAAAAGTCCACAAGGCCATGAATTGAATTGGGCTCAAAATGCTTGGACTTAACCTCCATATTGGGGACTGACACCCCCCTAGGTTTGCTTTTTTAATATTTCTTCTTTGCATTATTTCTATTCTTATTAAAATTATTATTTGTTTAATTAAATTAATTATTTTCACAAAATATAAAATATCACAAAAAATCAGAAAAAAGAGAAAAAACAATAAATTCTTTTTATTTTAATGTTTTTATAAATAAATTTGCATGTAATTATTTAGTTTTAATTTAAGTTGTAATTTTAATACTTTTAACAAAAATCTAAAAAATGTAGAAATAGGTTTAATTAATAATTGTTCATCCTTTTTTTTTCTTTCATAAATATATTAAATAATTAAATATTTTATTTTTTATAATTAAATTGCATGAAAATAACTTAGGGTTAATTTAGGTTAAAAAACTTCAATATTTTCTTAATAAATTAAAAATAATTAGGATTAGGGTTTGCATCTTATTTTAATTTCAATTAATTAATTTTTTCTATTAAATCCTAAAATACATAAAAATACCAAAAAAACAAATTCTTGCTTTCTTTTAATTTTAATTAATTCCTCATTAATTTAATTTTGCAAAAGGGTCCAACGCCCACGTTCTTAATTTTTATTCTAATTCGCATATTTATTTTATTTTGCTTAAATAATTATGTACCTCTCCCGAAGCCATGTAAATTACTTCTCGCACTTTTAATTCCTTTATTTATTTTTCTGTCAAATCGGGTTCGAGAAACTTTTGGCGATGTGGACCCGCGCCGTTTGTAATAGCTTAGAATTTACCTTTCCCGCAAATATTTTAACTGTTAATCAAAAGCATGAAAGAATGTATGGACAAAATAAAAACAAACGCTAGATCACCAATAACATGACAAGATAAATGCAAATGAAAACAACACACAATTCGCACACACCACCCCTAGGGTACGCCTCACTGTTGCCTTGCCTCGAAAGGTGATCGTCGAGTAGAGGATGTCTTAGTAAGTCCTCATGATCCGAGAACCTGGCATGAGGGTAGCTTCTAAGGTGTCTTCCTATTGCTCCGGTGATCACCATGTCCCGAACCTCGAATTGACCCAAGCACCTCCAACGGTGGTGCTACCTACCTCTCAATGGTGGGATGGCACTACTTGAAAGGACATTTACACAGACGAATTCCTTAGGGTAGGTAGACGACTCTAGATACTTGCTCTAATTTCAAAACAAAATTCAAAAAATACTTTTCACACCGACACCTTTTCAAAAAGCTTTCGAAAGCAATTTTTCAAACACTCTTGAGGACTGATACAAGAGTCGAACTGAAATCTTCAAAGAAACTTTTTAAAACCCACATTGAAAAGCAAACAAACCATTTTTGAAAACACAAGTGAGCAAGTATCTAAGAGCCCATGGATAACCATGGATAGAAAGGGTGCTAACACCTTCCCTTTCTATAATCTACCTCCCGAACCGAGAGCAATCTCTTTAAGGAATTTTTCTGTGCTTTTGTCCTTTCCATTTGGAGAAAATAAAAGACGGTGGCGACTCTTGCTTCCGCGACATTTCGCGAACCAGCGTTAAACAGTCAGTTCCAGATCCACCGATCACAACATTCATCTATCGATCTTTCCTGAAAAGGTAAAGAATTGCATGCATGATCATGATGCATGAAGTGCAAATGATGCTCTCAAAATAAATGAGATTGTGATATATGCATTCGTGCTGCATATGCTTATGACACTTGTAAAATGGTGTATGAATCCAATGTATGAACGTGTCAGTCGTTCTATTGTTGTATTGTTGAACCAGGGAAAATAAATATCTGATTACTGCTGGGGATGAAGAGTGTAAGTCTTCAAATTTTTTTGAAGTTGAAATGTTGGGAGATGGATTTTCGTTGTTAGAGAAATAAACTCTGTTGAGGAAGGGAAACTCTATGAACTGCTTGGGGATTTTTATGAAATCCTGCTCGGGAATCCTGAAAAGCTTGTGACCCAGGTTAGGGAATTCTTTAAGATGTCGAGGCAGTAATTGGAGATTCTTGTTCCTCCAGGGATATAAGAACACCTGACATCATTAGGCTATATGCTGAGGATATGACAATGACTTTATAGTAGGATGCCCCTGCCTATGTACCTGCTGGAGAAAGTATCCATGGGGATTTTGTGGATGGCCTTTAGACATTGTCCCATTTCTTAAAGCCATTGGTAACTGTCTTTCTATTTTTATGTGTGTATTTGTAGACAGTAATCACATTCAAATGCATATGTTCAAAAATAATCACTGAACATTTTCGCAAACAAAACCGAAAGATAAAAAGAAAACAAATAGTTTTGCACTTTCAAAGAGATAATTTTGTATTAATTTGAAGAAATTGTGCCTATAATAGGCGTTTTTGTACAAGGAGACGGACGTCCTAGTAAGATAATACCATCGTAAGAATGGAAACTATACAAAGGAAAAGAACATCTATGTGAAACGTTCCCATTGGGTTCCCATTTTGCTATTTCCTTTATGTCTTTGAGTGTCTCATCTCATTTGTTGCTTGTCCAAAGCTGACTGGATTGACTAGTACTGTTTGAGCTTGACAGTTGATACTGAAGATTGGTTGTAAGGTGATCCAACGAAACATAGTAATATGCTTAAAATCCCTAACTTTTGCCTGGACTGCCCTTTCGGGTTTTCAGTCCACCGGGATACCCTTTTTTGCCCAATCCGCCTTTTCAGGTTTTTGACTTGTCAGGTGTACATATTTTTTTCATATGTATATCCCTAATTTTTTCCCGAACCCTTTTGGTTCATCGGGATGCCCTTATTTTTGCCTAGGCCAGTCAACCTAGCGTGTCTTTGTTCATGCGTAGTATCTTTTAACTATGTCCCCGTTTATAGGGTGCGGAAGGTCGTCACCGTCCATAGTAGTTAAGATCATGGCTCCACTAGAAAATATGTTCTTGATCATTAATGGCCCTTCGTATGTAGGATTCAATTTGCTTCTGGGATCACCTTGCGGAGGGATAATGCGCTTGATTACTAGGTCACCATCCTGATATACCTGATGTCTGACCTTCTTGTTAAAAGTTTTAATTATACGTTTTTGGTACATCTGACCATGACAGAAAGCCGTGAGCCTTTTCTCGTCAATCAGGTTTAATTGGTCAAGTCGAGTGTGAACCCATTGGTCTTCATTCAAACCTGCATCCTTCAAGATTCTCAAGGAATGGATCTGGACTTTAATGGGTAGGACAGCTTCCATACCATATACCAAAGAGAAGGAGTTTCCCCTGTTGATGTGCGCACTATGGTACAGTAACCATGGAGAGAAAATGGTAACATCTCATGCCAGTCTTTATATGTCACTGTCATCTTCTATATGATATTTTTGATATTTTTATTAGCAGCTTCTACAACGCCATTCATCTTCGGCCGGTAAGGAGAAGAGTTATGATGTTGGATCTTAAATTACGTGTAGAGCTCGATGATCATAGTATTATTGAGATTGGTACAATTATCTGTGATAATTCTTTCTGGAATTCCATACCGACAGATAAGGTTATGTCTGATGAATCAGGCTACAACGTTCTTGGTAACAGTAGCAAATGAGGTTGCCTCGACCCACTTTATGAAGTAATCAATGGCAACCAGGATGAAGCGGTGCCCATTAGAAGTTGTAGGTCTAATTTCCCCAATCATATCGATTCCCCACATTGCGAATGGTCGGGGAGCAGTCAAAATGTTCAAGGGGACCGGAGGCACATGTACTTTATCAGCATAGATCTGGAACTTGTGACAAGTTCGTGAATGCTGATAACAGTCTGCTTCCATAGAGGACCGGTAGTATCCTTCCCGTAGGATCTTTTTATCCATTGTGTGCCAACTAGAATGGGTGCCAAAGGTACCTTCGTGTAAATATGCAATAATATTTTTTTCTTCACTTTTGTCCACACACCAGAGCAAAGTAGAATCATTATTGGGCGTGTAGAGGATTTTGTTACTGAGGAAGAACTTGGCAGAGAATCTTCTTAGGAACTTTTTATCGTTAAGTGAAGCTCCCTCAGGATACTCTTGGATTTCGAGATATCTTTTGAATTCATGGAACCAAGGTTTGTCCACTACTTTTTCAGTATCAACCTCGTAACAGTATGTTGGTTCATCCATTCTCTCAATAGTTATCTGAGGAGCTTCGTTATCCCACCTGACCTTTAATATGGATGACATAGTAGCTAGCGCGTCCGCTAGTTGATTTTCCTCTCGTGTAAAATGCTCAAATGTAACTTCTTCAAAGTGTGGAATCAGTGTCAACACATGCTCTCTGTAAGGGATGAGATTAGGATGCTTCATGTCCCATTATCCTTTTATTTGGATTATTACTAAGGCCGGGTCCTCAAATACACCCAAGAATTTGATCCTCAAGTTGATAGCAGCTTTGAGACCCATAATGCATGCTTCATATTCAACCATATTGTTGGTACAATTGAAACATAGCCTAGAAGTGAAAGGAGTATGACATCCTTCGGGAGATATGATCACATCATCGATGCCATTTCCAAGTGCGTTGGAAGCTCCACCAAAAACCATAGTCCACCGGGACCCTTTTTCAGGTCCTTCACCCGGTCCAGGTTGTTCACAATCAGTTACTAACATGACTTTCTCATTCGGGAACTCAAAATTCATGGATTGGTAGTCGTCCAAAGCCTGATGAGCCAAATGATCAACTATTACACTCCCCTTAATTTCTTTCTTGGTTGCGTACTGAATGTCATATTCGGTCAGGATCATTTTCCATCTTGCTATTCTTCTGGAGAGAGCGGGCTTCTCAAAGATGTATTTGATAAGATCCATTTTGGATATCAATAAGATAGTGTGATTCAACATATACTGTCTTAGTCGGCGAGCATTCCATGCCAAAGTGCAACAAGTTTTCTCGAGCAGTGAGTATCTTGTTTCATAGTCGATAAATTTTTTGCTAAGGTAGTATATTGCATGCTCTTTTCGACCAGACTCGTCTTGCTGCCCCAGCACACACCCCATTGAATTCTCCAATATTGTCAAGTACATGATAAGAGGTCTTACTTAAATCGGCGGCATCATGATTGGATGCTCTTGAAGATATTCCTTGATTTTGTCAAAGGCATTCTGGCAATCGTCATTACACTTCACTGCTTGATCTTTCTTCAGTAATTTGAAGATTGGCTCACAAGTAGCAGTTAGATGGGAAATGAATCTGGCAATGTAGTTTAGACGTCCCAAGAATCCCCTAACCTCCTTCTCAGTGCGAGGAGTTGGCATTTCTTGTATAGCTTTCACCTTTGCAGGGTCTACTTCAATACCTTTGTCGCTGACAACAAAGCCTAAGAGCTTATCGGATCTTACTCCAAAAGTGCACTTATTCGGGTTCAACCTCAGTTTGTATTTCTTCAGCCTTTCAAACAGCTTCTGCAGGTGATCAAGGTGCTCCTCTTCAGTCTGAGACATGGATATTATATCGTCAACATAGACCTATATCTCGTGATGGATTATATCATTAAATAAATCTACCATGGCACGCTGATAGGTTGCCCGGTGTTCTTTAACCCAAATGGCATAACTTTGTAGCAGAAAGTGCCCCACTGTGTGACGAAGGTTGTTTTCTCCATATCCTCAAGCGCCATTTTGATCTAATTGTACCCAGAGAAACCATCCATGAAGTAGAATACCTTATGTTGTACGGTGTTGTCAACCAGAACATCAATATGGGGAAGCAGAAAGTCATCCTTGGGGCTTGCCCTATTCAGGTCTCTATAATCCACACACATACGTACCTTACCATCCTTCTTAGGTACCGGAACAACATTAGCAACCCATTATGGATAAGAGGTAACAACTAAGAAACCGGAGTTGAACTGTTTCATGACTTCAACCTTGATATTTTCTGACATCTCTGGCCATATACGACGAACCTTCTATTTCACTGAAGGGCAGTCTTCTTTTGTCAACAGACGATGGACCACGATATCAGTGTCAAGTCCTGGTATGTCTTCATATGACCAGGAAAATACCTCAACATAGTCATGTAGCATCTGAATTAACTTCTCATTGACACTATGTTCCAGATTGGAACCTATCTGGACTTCCTTATTATCCTTTTCAAAACCCAATTTTACTGTCTCAACTGGCTCTTCATGGGGCTGTATTTCCCTTTCTTCCTGTTATAACAGCCTGGAAAGTTCCCCTGGTACTTCACAATCTTTCTCACCTTCGTCCTCGGCTTGGTAGATCAGATTTTCAAAGTCATAATTGGCAATAGATGAACCGTCATCAATGGGATCCAGAGTGGATGTGGATTTGCGGTTTGATATCTGGGCGTGTGTAAGAGCATAGCTATTTTTGAAAAAGTAAAAGAAGGAAATAAAAATTGAGAGCGTAAAATTTGTATGCAAAATGTCCAATGATTTATTAATGACATATGAAGATGAAGTAATAACCCTCGCAAATAGACCATCGTGCCTCGGGTAAGACACAAGGCTTTAAGGTTTCAATTGTTTAAATATTACATATCCCAAAAAACTAAAAGACAATTACTCTTGAATAAAAGTAATAAGAACAAAATCCTTGGCCTCCCAATTGTTGAGTCCACCGCTGATGGTTGGGAAGATCCACTTGTTGATGTCGCAGTCGTTATCACTGTCTTCCAAAGCATTGACTCCACAGTTGCTGATGCGCAGTGGTGGTCCCCCGGCACGAGCACGATGAACAGCTCTTTGGGCCCCTGAAGTAAAACCCAAACCAAACTTTTCAGATTTGTAGGGAATATTCAGAAGTTGGCCCCAAATGGTACACCCACCTTCTTCAACTACTGCTTTGGCATCCCTCAGAGAAACCATCTTCAAAGGAGGTATTGTAAACTTTGGGATATTGGTAGCAGTCTTGGTTGCATCAACCGTCTGTGGAACCTCCTCAAAGTTATTACAGGGGGTCTCAATTAACTCGCCGTCCATTTCAACATACCTGAAAGAGTTCAGGTGGCTCACCATGTATTCTTCCTCACCATGGATTGTGATAATTTTTCTGTTGACTGGGTACTTTAACATCTGATGCAAAGTAGAAGTGACAACACCAGCCCCGTGGATCCAAGAGCGACCCAATAAGCATGAATAAGATGGGCGGATGTCCTTCACGTATAATGTTGAGTCAAAAGTCTGAGTACCAACTTTAATAGGGATGTCCACCTTCCCGTGCACCATTATTTTGGAACCATCGAAGGCCCTCACCATAATGTTACTGGGCTTCAGCGTGAGTCCTTCACAATCCAATATGTCCAAAGCATTCTTGGGTAATACATTCAGGGATGAACCTGTATCTACCAGAACATGAGCTAAGGTGATGCCCCTGCACTCAATAGAGACATGCAGGGCATCATTATGTTTTCTTCCCTTGGGAGTTAGATCAGCGTCAGAAAAAACCCAGTCCATTATCAGCAGTCAGGTTGGCAACATTGTTCTCAAATTGATCAACAGAAGTCTCTTGAGGCACGTGAGCATACTTCAGGTGCTTTACCAAAGCCTTAGCATGGGCTTCAGAGCATAAAAGCAAGGCCAACATTGAGATTTTCGAAGGGGTCTGCCCCAATTTCTCCATAACATTGTAATCACTTTTCTTTATTATCTTCAGTATCTCTTCCATTTCTTTTTTAGAAGCCTCAGGAATGACTTCTTTGTGTGCCTTCGTCTGGACAGGCTCAACCAATACCTTTTTTCCCCGAGTCTCGGTTGAATCAGTAGCAGGGATAACAACAAGGATAACTGTAGGAGTAGCAATGGGAGTAATGACAGGAGTAGCATCAGGAATAATCAAAGGAGTAGCATTAGTCTTCGGAGAGATTTCGGGAGAGAAAACCCTTCTGCTTCTTGTAACTTTATTGGTCCCAACGATGTTTTCGATGTCAGGATTAATATCTTCAGCAACTTTATCTTCAACAACCAATAGGTCTTGCTTGACGTCATGTTAATAGACGTCAGCCCCATAATTCCAAGGAACAACTTTATCAGAGGAATATGGTATTGGCCCAGAAAGGGTGATTATCAAGGGAGCGAACTTGGGAATGGATGTAATCCTGACGGGTCTTTTGGTGGAGACCCTGGGAGGATTTTCAGAAATGGTAATTACTGAGACGTCTTCATACAAATTTCTTGCAAGGGGGACTTACTCAAACAAGATTTCTTTGTTAATTATCATGCACTGGACACCCATTTTCAACAACAAATAACCATCTGGTAGAGACATACATAAGTGGAAACCTTCACCACAACCCATAAATAAACTGGATCGCAATATATTCTCTTTAACAATCATAAGGGGAATAGATAATTCATCCACAGAGGAAACAAACAGGTCATCGTCAACAACATTGACACCCTGGCCATGTTTGGGCATTGGCATAGTTATTACATTAGGTGTCTCCGGAGGGTCAAACTCAATCTCCTTCGCCTTAATAAGATCATGCACCTTATTTTTCAGGGCCCAACAATCGTTTGTATCATGCCCGGGACTTTCAGAATGATAGGCACATCGAGCATTTGGGTTGTAGCGAGGAGATGCAGTATCAGGATTCTTAGGAGCCTCCTTTAGAGTGACCAGATTGGACATCAACAAATGTGGAAAAACCTGAGATAAGGTCATGTTGATCCGGGTGAACTGTCTTCTGGGTGCATCCAGTCTGCGCTGATTGTTTCGTTATTGGTTTGATGCAGGATTGGAAATCATAATAGCCCCTACCGTTGGACGATGTTCAGATTTGCTTTGATTACTCTCTCCATAAGTAGCACTGACCTCCTTCTTTCCAGTAAAGGGTTTATTTGCTGTACTGGAGGATGCATCTCTCTGGACCTTACCACTCTTAATACCAGCTTCTACTTGCTCACCTGTCAATATCAACTCAGTAAACCCAGCTGAAGAGCTTCCAATCAGATGGTTGAAGAATGGACCAGGCAACTTGCCTAAGAACATGTCTACTAGCTCTCTATTAGACAGAGGAGGCTGGACTCTTCCCGCAAGGTCTCTCCACTTTTGGGCATAATCTTTGAAACCTTCTCCGGAACCCATAGACATACTTTGCAAATATGTATGGTTCGGAGCGAGGTCAGCATTATATTGGTACTGCTTGTAAAAAGTAGCAGCCAGATCTTCCCAGTTGCAAATGTTGGTTCTTTCCAGTTGATAGAACCATTCCAAATGCGTCCCTGCCAAACTTTCCGTGAAGAAATGTACCCACAGATTCCTATTAGTAGTGTGGGGTTGAATCTTCCTTACATATGATCTTAAGTGTAGCTTAGGACAGGAGACACCATCATACTTAGCAAAGGTGGGGGCCTTGAATTTCTGCGGGATGACCACCCCTGAGACCACTCCTAGCTCTTCAAAATCCAGCCCGAGGATATTGTATTTATCATCAGCAGGAGGATATTATTCTTCAGAGTAATCAGCCTCTTCTTCATCAGTTCTGGGGTTATTGTCTCCTTCCTTGGCCTTTTCTTCTTGATTGTCTCCCTCATCTGACGGAGTTGTGAAATCTAGAGCTCGCTTGCCCGGTCCTATGAACCTTCTTCCCATATTCAAAACACCAGTTGGTTTCTTTGCCTTCTTGGTCTTCTCCTTGATGGTAAGAGCTTTCAGATCTTTTTTCCCCTTAGCCAGAGCCAGAAACATTTGTTGGAACTGAGCATTTTAGGCTTGAAGATCCTTTACTGTTTGTTCAAGAGCCATTTCTTTTTCTAAAATAAACAGCGAAAAGAATAAGAAACATGTCTCAAAATACCTACTTATGCAATGAAATGCATTATATGCTTATACAATGTTTTCAAGGACTTTTAAGATTTTAAATTTGCTTAGACAAAGAGAGAACAAACATTAATTGCTTTCATAAGTTTAAATGATTACAATGATTCCTCTTGGGCTTACAATGAAAGAAATAGATAAAACAAAACTCCTAAACCAAACAGGACTCAGGCTTCCCATGAGCGCATCCTCTTTGGTGCAATGTAGGCATTCAAACTCTATTCTTCGTGCAGTTGTCTTGTAAGCTCCAAAACCTTTTTCCCGCTTGCGTAGAACTGGGTTTAAAAGGTGTATGGTTATTCTTTGAGTTGAATCTAAGATCTTTGCAATTCCTCAAGAGTAGTCGGCATGTCAGGATGGAGCATAGTACGAGGTACATCTGTCTCGGCAATAGGTTCCATGATGATAGGTAGGATGGAGGGGTAAGGCATCGTGATATTTTGAGCGCATGCTCGCACCCACTTAAGATAAGGCTCCAAAGGGATGGAGTTCTTATTCCCCAATGTCTTGCTATCCACTTTGTTCACCATGCCCCAAGCTCAAATGAACCTCTGGTGATACCCTTGGACATTGTTCTCATAGTCAAATTCAATTCCCTGAATGACAAACAAGGGTGTTGTACCCCAAAATTTGCGCTCTCACTTATCAAGAATTTTCTCACAAGATCTCCTTTGACTAAAGACTGCACTAGGATTGATCAGCTTAAGACATCTCCTTAAGCACTAATGGCCAAAATTAGGGTTTGAGTTTGCACAAGGATTTTTGAACTTCTAATGCCCCATATGACTTTCATGGATCATTTTGGACCCCCAAGATTACTCATGTCAAGTTTCAAGCCTTGGATCACACTTTTGATCAGTCAATTGAACAATTGACCTAAAAATCAGCTGTATTGGGGAAAAAGTCAACCATGGCCAAATTATAGTCAAACCCTATTATTTTTTATCCACATCAAAATTTTAAACTCATATGTAAAATTTAATCAAGTTTGGACCACAATTCCTCAAGAAATTTGATCAAATCTCCAAAAGGGCAAAATGGTAAAAATTAGAGTTTTGACTAGGAAAGGGAAATTTCTGATTTTTGACTTAGAAATTGATCAATTGGTTTAAGGCATTATCTCAAGAGTCCAATTGCATCATTTTTACCTAATGATAGGGTTCAAAACATTGCAAGTCCATTAGATTGACAGATGAATTTTGCAGTCAATTGTATACTGAAAAGTCAAACTTTGACTTTTTAGTCAAATTCAAGTGCCAAAGATCATAATTCATCAAAACATGTCAAAATATGAAAATTATTCATCAAGAAATCAAAAGTCAAGATTTCATTTTGAAAAGTCAAAATTTCTAAACTTAGAAATTTTGTGTTGGAAATTTCATGTTTTTTTAATAACTTTGAGCCAAATTTTCACCATGATGCATGATGATTCAAGAGAAACTTCTAACATGAAAGTTGTAGATCTCCATGAAATATACAACTTTTCTTCACACAACTTCTTTCAAAAGTGTTTGGATCTCAAGTTATAATTTTATGAACATAGGGTCATGAAACTAAAGACTTAGTCAAATTTTGCCCTAATTTGACCAAGATTTTGACCTAACTTCATGACACTTTTTCATATAGTTCCAAGGGGAATCTTCAAAATAAATTCAAATATGGGTTGTATATCACATTCTAAGCTTTCCAAAATGTCAATTAACTCCTTGATATCATTCTTGAGTAGGGAGAATCGAAGAGATGAAGTTAGGATTTTGTCACTTGAATTACAAGCCATTTTTTATGAACACATAAACCAAATCGATGCTAGGCTGCATAATATTTGTTTGCAGGCCTCAAACTTGTTTGTCACTCCATAATTAAATGTTTACCCAGCTGTTAGGGCTTTGATCCAAGCAATTGAGCTATTATCCAAGTTGCATTTCCATTAATGGTACAAAGATAACATTACCATTCTTGTAAAGCAAGCTTTTTGCATAAAGTTCACATTGAGCCTCTAACATGTTCCCTATGATCACACTCCATCCACAAAGTCAGAAGCAAGCTTGTTTAAAGCATAACCACTCTATCTTAGCAAGTACACAAGACTTTGAAACTTGTTCTGTCAAAAAATCACATGTTTAGCGCGCGCCTGTTAACCTATGAGACCTGGGTTCGAGCCCCAATGGTACCCTTTTTATTTTTCATATTTTTTGAAATTCTGACTTGTTTTTTTGCAGGCGCTGGGCCCTTTGGGTCTGGCATTTCTTTTATTTTTTGCTTACTCACTCCCTGCATGCACCCCCTGGCTTTTTATTTTTTATTATTTCATTTTTTTTCTTTTATTTTCATTTCATTTCATATTTTATTTTTATTATTATTATTATTTATATCATTATTATTATTATTATTAATAAAAATCTCAAAAAATAATTTATTTATTTATTTAGATAATAATATGTTTATAATTTATTTCCTTTATAAATACAAAAAGACTAAAAACATTTTGCTTAAAAAAAACAATTAATTTCTTTTCTTAATTAATTAATATTTAGATAATTAGGTTTAATTATTATATTATCCTCTTGTAAATTAAAATCAATTTAGAATTTAGGTTTATTTTAATTAATTAATTTGTTATATCATTTTAATTTAAAACCTTTTCTTAAAAACCTAAAAATGTTTCAAATTTAATTTCTCTTCTTAATTAGTTTAAGATAATTTAATTAATTTTAGTTAATAATTTTTTCTCTAATTAGGGTTAGGTTAAAACCTCTTTTCATAAAAATCCAAACAAAAATCATGTTTCTTTTCCATTTGCATTTGTACTTTATATTTATTCATTTCCTTGTACATTGATATCAAATTCAATTTGGTTGTAATAAATTAATTAGGTTTATATTATTGCAATCCCCATTCACAATTTGTATACCCCCTCCCACAAGTATTGTAATAGCGTAGTAACTTTAAATTCCACAATTTATCGCTTTATATACAAATGCTAGTAATTAGGGTTTGTATGGAAAGAATAAAATCAATCAAATAGAAAATCCTAATTCAAGACAAAAACAAGCATGAAAACAACACACTTTCACCCAAGCACCCCTAGGGTAAGCTCCACTTGGTTGCCTTATACAAAATGACCATATTACGCATGTAAGGTATCTTAGCAAAAACAAGCAAATACAAGATCATAGTCCCTCGATGATGCTATCTAAGTTGCCTTACAAATGATCTTAGTCCCTCAAAAGGAATGCTAAGATACCTTGCAAAGCTGCTCATCATGGCTATACGATGACCCACGTCCGTCCCATTTACATCCAAAGATAGGGTTGCTTACCAAATCAATGGTAAAACAACAATGTCAAAGGAAAAGAAAATGAACAAGAAAGACATTTGAGTAGGTAGAATACTCCTAATTACTTGCTCAATTTCAAACAAAACATCCTTGCTATTTTCAAAAACAAACACTTACACTTTCAAAACATCTTACAAAACTTGAAAACATTTTCAAAAGATCAAACAACTTTGTATACATTCTTAGAAACAAGAATCATTACAAAGATTGCCTAAAAAATGGCCTCTTTACAAAATACTTTCAAAAACCACACAAAGAATAATTTCAAACAAAAGCAAGTGATCTAGCAAGTAACTAAGAGCCCATGGATAACCATGGATGAAAAGGGTGCTAATACCTTCCCTTTCTATAATCTACCCCCTGAACTCAAGAAATAATCTCAAAGGTCTTACCTGTGCTTTTTCACCTTTCCTTTTGGATAAAAGAAAAGTCGATGGCGACTTTTGCTAACCGCAACATTTATGATCAAACGCAAAACCCTTAAGTCAGTTCTCCCACCATATCACAGAATTGGCGACTCTGTTGGGGAAAATTCATAAAGTGGGGTTACCTTAGGGTTAGATAAAATTTACTTGCTTAAATTATTTGACCTATATTCTTTATATTATGGTTCTTTGTTTGTGTTTGAATCCTCTACCCGGATTTGGGATACCTTATAGGTAAGTAGCAATACGTTGTGGAAACTTTGCAGGGTATACCGACATGGTCTAAGCAATAGCTATGTTAGTGCGACATATTTGTGTGTACCGGTAGCCTTTGAGTTCAAAGATAATATGGGCCTCTGAATGATGTCATCAATCACTAATGAACTTTTAGAACCTTTACTTGACCAACTTGGCCTTTAGGATGTAGTGAGATGACCAGCTTTGGTGCAGTCTGAAGTTGGTAGATACTCGATACTACACTCGTTGAGGTTTGGTTTCTTGGGATATTTCAGTCGCCATTAAGAGGCTTGTGCTGAAACAATGACCAAGGAAACAAACCAGTGATATTGAGCTCCTTAGAACCCGGTTACTATTACTAGGACAAGTTTAAGCCAACTAAACTTCAAGAGGGTACTTACCTATAAAACTCCATGCAAGCCTAAACCTAAGGATTTGTTTGTTTTGTTTGTATATGCATACTTGTACGTAACCTCATGAACATCGTGAACACCATATACATCCATTAACCATTTCAAGGATTTTGGGATTTATCTTTGTTCTTGTTTTGTAGGATATGGATTCACTTCGCAGGAAAAATATTCAAGTCAATCTTCTAAGGATCCCTCCACAACTCAAGTAGCTAGCTTCAAGGATTCCTGAAAACTCTCCATTCACTAAGAGACATGGTCGTCTACTCAACTTGGTCACCTCCAACACAGATGAGGACATGATGAAGGTGCTTTTTCAGTTTTTTGATCCGTTACACCATTGCTTCACATTTCTCGACTATCAACTTGTGCCTACTTTGGAAGAATTCTCCCAACTCTTGAGGATTCTCATTCTCAATCAACTATATTTCAACAGTACGGAAAGAGACCCAAAGCCAGAAGAGATTGCTCAACCTCTACACTTGCACTCATCTGATGTCACAACTCATTGGGAAACAAGGAGTGGTGTCAAAGGTTTCTTAGCAAAGTTCTTGTTCGAGAAAGCCCAGAGTTGTTGGAACTCCATGGACTTGCAAGCCTTTGAGGAAATTGTGGCTCTCCTCATCTATGGGATGGTTTTGTTTCCAAATCCTGACCAACTCATAGATGTCAACACCGTCAAAATCTTCATATCCCGCAACCCGGTGCCTACATTTCTAGGAGATATCCTACACTCTTTTCACACTCGCACAATGAGTAAAAGAGGTGTCCTTATGTGTTTCACTTCTATCTTGGCAAGATGGTTTATTTCGCATCTTCCCCAATCTGTATTAAAAAATGAGCAAGGTTCAAGGTGGTCACAAAGATTGATGACGCTCAAACATTCGGACATTCATTGGTGCTCCCGATCCAAAGAGAATGTTATTATTGTCGACCGTTGTGGAGAATTCCCTAATGTCCCTTTACTTGGGATTAGGGGAGGTATCACCTACAACCTATGTTTAGCCTTAAGACAGTTTGGTTACGCCCAAAGGGATGGCCCATACGAGATGCTGATTCAAGGTTTGATATTTGACTATGACAACGAAGATCAAGGTCTTCGTCAGAGATTTATCCGAGCTTGGAGGATGTTAAACAAGGTGGATAGCAAGACATTAGGGCACAAGAATTCCATCCCTCTTGAGCCTTACCTCAAATGGGTATGAACTCATGCTCAGAGTCTTATGATGCCTTACCCCTCCATTCTCCTGGTAATCATTGAGCCTGTCATGGAAGGAGATGTTCCATACACTATCCTACATCTTGACATGCCTACCTCTCTTGAAGACCTACAAAGGGATTGGATACAACTCAAGGGAGAGCGAGATACCTTCGAATCCCAATTCTACGCGAGCGAGAAGAAGGTTTTGGAACTTACTGGGCTACTTCATGAGGAGCAAACTCTCAATGCCTACATCGCGCCAAAGAGGATACGCACTACCTTTTTATCTTAGAGCTTTTATATTTCCTTATAAGCCCAAGAGGCATTAACGTACTCAAGCTTTAACTTATTAATATAACATGTGTTTCCTTTTTGTCTAAAACAAATTTGAATCTTTGAAATCCTTGAAATCATTACATATGCATATACCATTCATCATAACATAAGCATGTCTTTTGCAACAAGTCTCCTCATCTCTCTACTCTTTATTTCAGTAAGATGGATCTTGAGAAAACAGTGAAGGACCTCCAAGGTCAGAATACACAGTTTCAACAGTTGCTCTTGACCCTAGCCAAAGGACAAGAAGAGTTGAAGACTTTGTTGGCTGAGGAGAAGAAAAAGAAGACAAAGAAGGTAACCGGAGTCCTAAATATGGGAAGAAGATTTCATGGGCAAACAAGAAGGACCCTAGATTTTGCAATGACATCCGGTGAAAGAGACAATCAAGATGTGAAAGGCAAGGAAACAGTTATCCCGTTAGAATCGAAAGAGGAAGAGGAAGAAGAAGGCTATTCTGAAGAACAATACCCTCCAGCTGATGACAAGTATAAACATCTCGAAGAGCGGTTGAGTGCGATGGAAATCCAAAAAGTGCCCAGCTTGGAATTTGAGGAATTGGGGTTAGTGTTGGGGATTGTCATTACTCCCAAATTCAAAGCACCTGTGTTCGCCAAGTATGACGGAGTCTCATGCCCTAAAATGCATCTTCGATCCTATTTGACGAAAATTCATCCCCATACCGCTGACAAAGACTTATGGGTACACTTCTTCCAAGACAGTCTATCTGGAACTCAACTTGACTGGTTTTACCAACTAGAAAGAGCCAACATTCACAACTAGGAAGATCTTGTTGCAGCCTTCTACAAACAATACCAATACAATGCTGACCTTGCACCTACCCGTACTCAACTCCAGAGTGTGGCCATGGCTTCAAATGAAGGCTTCGAGGACTATGCGCAAAAATGGAGAGATTTAGCCGGAAGAGTTCAACCTCCTATATCTGAGAGAGATTTGGTAGACATGTTTTTAGGCACCTTGGCTGGTCCCTTTTTCAATCACTTGATTGGAAGTTCATCAGCGAGTTTTACTGAACTGATATTGACCGGAGAAAGGGTAGAATTCAGTATAAAGAATGGAAAGATCCAAAAAGATACATCCTTCGCTGCTATAAGGAAGCCATTTATTGGAAAGAAAGAATTGGTCGCTGTTTATCCTAATAGAAATCAAGATATGGCTGAACGCCGTCCAATGGTGGGGGTTGTTATGATTTCTAATCCTGTTCCTGATCAGCAAAGAAACAACCAACCAAGGATGGAAAGACCAGTCAGACAATTCACCAGAATTAACATGACCCTATCTCAGGTATTGCCACATCTGTTAAGATCCAACCTAGTGACCTTGAAAGAAGCTCCAAAGAACCCTAACACAACATCTCCTCACTATCATCCCAATGCCCGCTGTGCATACCACTCTGAAAGTCCTGGCCACGACACTAATAATTGTTGGGCTCTAAAGAACAAAATACAAGACCTCATTGAAGCCAAAGAGATTGAATTCGATGCGCCCGAAAAGCCAAATGTCATTTCTTCCCCTATGCCCAAACATTGCCATAATACCAATGCCATTGAAGAAGATATGTTTGTTACTTCAGTTGATGAGCTTATGACCCCACTCCTGACTATTAAAATGAACTTGTTAAATGTCGGTGTGTTCCCGGGCTGCGATGAAGGCTGTCATTTCTGTTTGTCCTCACCAACCAGTTGTCCTTTGTTGAAAACAGTCGTTCAGTGCCTAATAGATAACAAAAAAAATTTGTTTGAAAAGACTTTTGTTCCACCTGTTCCTTTTAAAGATGTCTCTATCATTACCATTTCAACCAATTCTTCCAGGGTCTCCACCAAAAGACCCGTTAGAATTACATTGGTTCCAAAAGCAACTCCTTTGATAATTACAATGCCTGGACCAGTCCCATATTCGTCAGACAAAACCATACCATGGAATTATGGAGGGGATGTCTACTACCACAGTATCAAGCAGGATTGTCCAGCCACCAAAGATTCGAGTCCCGAGAAAGTCAACTCCAACATCAGTAATATTGCAGGAACTAGCAAGATTACCTGAAGCGGGAAGATATTATCTCCAGAAATTGCTCCCCCAAAAGCAGTTTCTGGACCTGTAATCATTCTTGTTGTTTCTTCCCCGAAGGCTATTCCCAGTCCTACATTCGTCTCCACTAATACTCTAACTGACCAAGTTGTTACAATCCTTGTTATCATTCCTACTGACACTCTTGCTGCCAAGTTAACCGAGACTCGAGGAAAAGGTGTTCTGGTTGAGTCTGTCAAGACGAAGACACAATCATTGGCTATCCTTGAGACCTCCTGGAAGGAGATGGAGTAAATTCTAAAAATCATAAAAAGAAGCGACTACGATGTAGTTGAGTAACTGGGGTAAACTCCCTCTAAAATTTCCATGCTGGCATTACTACTATGTTCCGAGGCGCATGCAAAAGCCTTGGTAAAATTCCTGAAAACTGCCCATGTACCCCAAGAGACATCTGCCGATCAGTTCCAAGACTGCGTAGCTAGCTTAACTGCAGATAATGGTCTAGGTTTTTTAGATGCTGGTTTAACGCCAAGAGGAAGGGAGAATAATGAGGCATTGCATGTCTCAGTTGAATGTAGGGGCACAACCTTGTCTCATGTTTTGGTGGACACTGGCTCATCTCTGAATGTATTGCCTAAAAAAGCTCTTGATAGGCTTGATTGTGAGGGATTGACATTGAATCCAAGTAACATAGTAGTAAGGGCTTTTGACAGGTCGAAAAGGATGATACACGGGGAGGTAGACATTCCCATAAAAGTTGGAACACAAACATTTGATTCAACTTTTTATGTAATGGATATTCGTCCCTCATATTCCTGCTTGCTAGGCCGACCATGGATTCACAATGCTGGCGTTGTCACTTCTATGTTGCACTAAATGCTGAAGTATCCAATTCAAGGGAAGATTATCACTGTTCATGGAGAAGAAGAGTATATGATCAGCCATCTATATTCCTTCAGATATGTGGAATTAGATGGTGAATTTATTTAAACTCCATTCCAACACTTTGAAGATGTCTCGCAAGATGTGGCAGTAACCAAGGTTGTTCCCAAGATCACAAGGCCCCCACTCCGGATGTCATCTCTGAAGGATGCCCAGGAAGTAATAGAAGAAGGTGGGTGCACTATCTGGGGACAACTCCCGGATATCCCATACAAGTCAGATAAGTTTGGTTTGGGTTTCTCTTCAAGTGCTCAGAAGGTTGTACGTCGTGCTCGTGCCGGAGGACCACCCCTGAAGATCAGAAATCGCGAGGTCAATACCGTAGAAGATGATGAAGATAGCTATGACCTGGAGGACTGGATATTCCCAACTATCACTGGAGGGCTCAACAACTGGGAGGCTAGAGATTTTGTCCCGATCACTTTTATCCCACAGTAATTTGTCTTTACATTTTGTTGGATCTATAATATTAAAACAATTCACACTCTTAAAACCTTGTGTCTTCCCCAAGGCACAATGGTCCATTTGTAAGGGTTATTATCTCATTTTCATATGACATCAATGAATCATGGACGTTTTCGCATACAAACTTTTGTGCTCATTGTTTTTTTTTATTTTTACTTTTTCATTTCTTTCAAAGATAGTTATACCCTTACACACACTCACACTCACAATGCAGGTATACATCCATTCGGGATCCCATGGGTAACGATACTGCTATGGCCTTTTGTGACTCTGAGAATCTAATATACCAAGCCAAAGACGAAGGTGAGGAAGATTGTGAAGTTCCAGGGGAACTTGCCAGACTACTACAACAAGAAGAGAGAACCATTCAGCCTCACGAGGAAACCGTGGATACAATCAACCACCGAAGAAGACAAAAAAGAGGTCAAGATGGGTGCCAATCTGGAACTCGGTGTCAAGGAGCGTCTGATTCAATTGTTACACGATTATGTTCAAGTCTTTTTCTGGTCATATGAAGACATGTTTGGACTTGATGCAAACATTGTGGTACATCGTCTGCCTACAAGAGAGGATTATCCGCCAGTAAAGCAAAAGGTTCGTCGCATGAGGCCTGATATGTCAGAAAAGATTAAAGCAGAAGTCATGAAGCAACTCAACGCTGGATTCTTGGCTATCACCTCTTATCCCCAATGGGTTGCCAATGTTGTTCTCGTGCCCAAAAAGGACGGCAAAGTGCAAATGTGTGTGGACTACAGAGATTTGAATAGGGAAAGCCCTAAGGATGATTTTACACTCCCCCACATTGATATTCTAGTTGATAATACGGTACAACACAAAGTGTTTTCCTTCATGGATATATTCTCAGGTTACAATCAAATCAAAATGGCGCATGAGGACATGGATAAAACAACGTTTGTCACACAGTGGGGCACTTTCTGCTATAAGGTGATACCATTCAGACTAAAGAATGTTGGGGAAACCTATCAGTGTGCCATGGTAGCTTTATTTCATAACATGATACATCACAAAATAGAGGTCTACGTGGATGATATGATAGCCAGATCTCAAACAGAAGAAGAGCATCTTGATCACTTACAAAAAATTGTTTGAGAGACTGAAGAAGTACAAGTTGAGGTTGAGTCCAAACAAATGCACATTTGGGGTATGGTCTGGTAAACTCCTAGGCTTTGTCGTCAGTAATAAAGGTATTGAAGTAGATCCTACCAAGGTAAAAGCGATACAAGAGATGCCTGCTCCTCGTACTGAGAAGGAAGTCAGAGGGTTCTTGAGACGTTTGAACTACATTGCTAGATCCATCTCTCACCTGACAGCTACTTGTGAACCAATCTTCAAATTGTTGAAGAAAGATCAAGTAGTCAAATGGAATGATGAGTGCCAAGTTGCTTTTGACAAAATCAAAGAATACTTACAAGAGCCTCCTGTGTTGATTCCACCAGTCTAGGGAAGACCATTTATCATGTATCTGACTGTTTTAGAAAACTCAATGGGGTGTGTATTGGGGCAGCATGACGAGTCTGGCCGAAAAGAGCATGCTATTTACTACTTGAGCAAAAAGTTTACCGACTGTGAAACCAGATATTCACTGCTTGAGAAAACTTGTTGCACTCTGGCATGGGCTGCTCGCTGGCTAAGACAGTATATGCTGACTCATACTACTTTATTGATATCTAAAATGGATCTGATAAAATACATCTTCGAGAAACCTCCTCTCTCCGGGAGAATAGCAAGATGGCAGATGATCCTGACAGAATATGACATACAGTATACTACTCAGAAAGCAATAAAGGGAAGTGTATTATATGATCACCTTGCTCACCAAGCTGTAGAAGACTACCAATCCATAAAGTTCGAATTTCTGGATGAACGGACCTGAACAAGGATCCCGATTGACCCTGTTCTTTGATGGAGCAACCAACGCACTTGGAAATGGTATCGGTGCTGTAATCATATCTCAGGAAGGGTGTCATACTCCCTTTACTTCCAGAATCTACTTCAATTGTACAAACAACATGGAAGAATTCGAAGCATGCATCTTTGGTCTAAGAGTTGCCATAGACTTGGGGATCAAATCCTTGGATGTATTCAGAGATTCAGCTTTGGTTATCATTCAGATAAAAGGGCAATGGGACACCAAACACCCTAACCTGATCCCTTACAAAGAACATATTTTGACATTGCTACCACATTTTGAGAAGATTACCTTCGAGCATTTCCCGTGAGAAGAAAATCAGCTAGCAGACGCACTAGCCACAATGTCATCAATGTTTAAACTTAAATGGGATAACGAGGCTCCCCAAATCACCATCGAACGGATGGATGAACCAGTACACTGTCACGAGATTAATACTGAAGAAGTAGTGGACCAGCCTTGGTTCCACGAAGTCAAGAGGTATCTCGAGGCTCAAGAATATCCAGAAGGAGCTTCAGTCAATGATAAGAAGTTCTTAAGAAGATTCTCTGTTAAGTTCTTCCTTAGTAATGGCATTATTTACAAACGCAACCATTACTTTGTGTTACTGCGGTGCGTATACAAGGTTTAAGTCGAAAGGATCATGGCCGAGTTACATGAAAGCACTTTTGGAACTCATTCCAATGGGCATACAATGGCAAAGAAAATCCTACGGACAGGATATTACTGGTCTACCATGGAAGCAGATTACTATCAACGCTCTCTAACCTGCCATAAATGTCAGATTTATGTTGACAAGGTGCACGTACCTCCAGTTCCTCTAAACGTCTTGACGGCTCCTTGGCCCTTTGCTATGTCGGAGATTGATATGATTGGGGAAATCAAGCCAACAACCTCCAATGGACACCGCTTCATCCTAGTGGCCATTGACTATTTTACAAAGTGGGTTGAGGCAACCTCCTTCGCCTCTGTTACCAAGAATGTTGTTTCCCGTTTCATCAAGCAAAATCTCATTTGCCTGTATGGTATCCCGGAGAGGATCATCACTGAAAATGGTACAAATCTCAACAACACTATGATCACCTCCTTGTGCGAGCAATTCAAGATTCAACATCACAATTCTTCTCCTTACCGGCCGAAGATGAATGGTGTTGTTGAAGCTGCAAATAAGAACATTAAAAAGATCATACAGAAAATGACAGTCACATACAAAGACTGGCATGAGATGCTACCATTCTCACTCCACGGATATCATACCACAACTCGCACATCAACCGGGGCAACACCCTATTCTCTGGTATACGGCATGGAGGTTGTCTTGCCTATCGAGGTCCAAATCCCCTCTCTGAGGATTATGAAGGATCCAGGGCTGAACGAAGATGATTAGATCCAGACTCGACTTAATCAACTGAACATGATTGATGAGAAGAGACTTACTATTGTTTTCCATGGTCAAATATATCAAAAACGGATGATCAAGGCGTTCAACAAGAAATTCAACGCCAAGTGTATCAAGTTGGGGATCTAGTGATTAAACGTATCATATTGCCGCAAGGTGATCCTAGGGGCAAATGGACTCCTACAAACGATGGACCATTTGTAATCAAAAACATTTTCTCTGGTGGGGAAATGATCTTGACCACCATGAATGGCGAAGACCTTCCGCATCCTGCAAACGCAGACATAGTCAAAAGATACTAAGCATAAGAGACCCGCTAGGTTGACACACCTAGGAAAAACAAGTGCATCTCGGCGAACCAAAAGAGGTTCGGGAAAAAATAAGGGAAAAAACAAAAAACATGTACACCCGGCAAGTTGAAAACCCGAAAGGGCGACTTGGGCAAAAAAGGGTATCCCGGTGGACTGAAAACCCGAAAGGGCGGTCCAGGCAAAAGTTAGGGAATTAAAGCATATGACTATGTCCCGTTGGATCACTTTGAGGATAACCTTTGGCTTCAACTTGTGAACTCGACATTTCCGACCAATTCAATCATCTTCTGACAAGGCAACAAATAGACAAAATGCTCAGAGATACAAAGGCTATAGAAGAATGGGAACCCCATGGGATAAATACACATAGCTATCTTTTCTTTGTATTAAAATTTTCATTTTTTCTTACAACAGCGTTCTCCTACTAGAATGTTTGTCTCATTGTACAAAAATACTTACTCAAAGTCAATACAAAGATATCCCTTTGAAAGTGAAAAAACTATCTGTTTTTCTTTACACTTGTGTTTTATTTACAAAAACGTCCAATGATTCATTATTGAACATATGCATTTGAACATAATTATTGTTTACAAATAAACAAAATAAAAGACAATCACTGATGGCTTTAAGAGATAGGGAAATTTCTCTAAGTTATTTTCCATAAAATCCCCCGCGGTGTGATGTTTAATCCCCAGCGGAATAGAGCTTCCAGTTATCGATCCCCAGTAGAAGTCGTCAAATTTCTCAGGATTCCCCAATAGGATTTTACAGGCAGTATACAACATTTCCCTTACAATAGAGTTTATTTCTCTAAGCAGAAATTCATCACCACTTAGACTTCACAACATGAAGACTTATACTCCATATCCTCAGCAGCAGTCAGGGATTTATTTTCCCCAATCCAACAGTAGTGCAACAAGCTAGCTCATTACACATACATCGCATCCATATATCATAAACATTGATAACGCGAATGCATTACACTATGCATTTCATACAACATAACATTGCATATTAGCTAACATTTCATCTTTTTCAGGATAAGATTAATCAAACAGCTACCATTAACAATGTTCAAAGTCTTCAGATACAGTTCAGATATGCTCCAGACACGGATGTCATTCTGATACTAATTTAGATCCAACTTTCAGATACAGTTCAAATAAGCTCCAGATACGGATGCCATCTGATACTCATTCAGATTAACCTCCCAGATACAGTTCAGATATGCTCCAGACACGGATGTCATTTTTACACTCATTTAAAACTAGCTTTCAGATACAGTTCAAATACATTCCATACACGGATACCATTCTGATACTCATTCAGATTCAACTCTCAGATACAGTTCAGATACGCTCCAGACACGGATGCCATTCTGACACTCATTCAAAACTAGCTTTCTGATATAGTTCAGATATGCTCCAGACACAGATACTATTCTGGAACTCATATAGATTCAACTCTCAGATATAGTTCAGATACGCTCCAGACACGAACGTCATTCTGATACTCACTCTTTCATCTTACAAATTACAATACAAAAAATCACTTTTGGATGGAATATTTAAGCCCATCTCCTACAGATTTCTATCACTTCTCCAAATGGCATATTTAAGCCCATTCCCTCGACCATCACATCACCGAGTGCAAATTTCTGGGCACTCTAGTGTCCAATCATCTTCCACCTTTGAGTCACGAATGGCAAAACTTGCCAATCTAACTCCTCAGGCTTAAGAAGATTGAACAAGGGAAGCTGTTGTAACCCAAAATTTTCCCTCTCACTTATCAATAATTTTCTCATAAGATCTCCTTTGACTCAAGACTGCACTAGGGTTGATCAGCTCAAGACATCTCCTTAAGCATTAATGACCAAAATTAGGGTTTGAGTTTGCACAAGGATTTTTGAACTTCCAATGCTACATATGAATTTCATGGATCATTATGGACCACCAATATTACTCATGTCAAGTTTCAAGCCTTGGATCACACTTTTGATCAGTCAATTGAACAGTTGACCTAAAAATCAACTGTATTGGGGAAAAAGTCAACCATGGCCAATTTACAGTCAAACCCCATAATTTTTTATCCAAATCAACATTTTAAACTCATATGTATCATTTGATCAAGTTTGGACCATAATTCTTCAAGATATTTGATTAAATCTCCAAAAGGGCAAAATGGTCAAAATTAGGGTTTTGACTAGGAAAAGTCAATTTCTGATTTTTGACCTAGCAATTGATCAATTGGTTTAAGGAATTATCTCAATAGTCCAATTGCATAATTTGGACCTAATGATAGGGTTCAAAACATTGCAAGTCCATTGGATTGACAGATGAATTTTGCAGTCAACTGATCAAAAGTCAACTGTATACTGAAAAGTCAAACTTTGACTTTTTGGTCAAATTCAAGTGCAAAAGATCATAATTCATCAAAACATGTAAAAATATGAAACTTATTCATCAAGAAATCAAAAGTCAAGATTTCATTTTGAAAAGTCAAAATTTCTAAACTTAGAAATTTTCTAAGTGTTGGAAATTTCATGTTTTTTCATAGCATTGAGCCAAATTTTCACCATGATGCAAGATGATTCAAGAGAAACTTCCAACATGAAAGTTGTAGATCTCCATGAAATCTACAACTCTTATTCATACAACTTCTTCCAAAAGTTCTTGGATCTCAAGTTATAATTTTATGAACATAGGGTCGTGAAACTAAACACTTAGTGAAATTTTGCCCTAATTTGACCAGGATTTTGACCTAACTTCATGACACTTTTTCATATAGTTCCAAGGGGAATCTTAAAAAGAAATTCAAATATGGGTTGTAGAGCACATTGCAAGATTTCCAAAATGTCAAAGAACTCCTTGAGATCATTCTTGAGTTGGGAGAATCGAAGACATGAAGTTAGGGTTTTGTCACTTGAATTACAAGCCATTTTTGATGAACACATAAACTAAATCCATGCTAGGCTACATAATATTTGCTTTGCAGGCCTCAAAATTGTTTGTCACTCCATAGTTAAATGGTTACCCAGCTGTTAGGGCTTTTATCCAAGCAATTGAGCTATTATCCAAGTTGCATTTCCATTAATGGCACAAAGTTAACATTGACATTCTTGTAAAGCAAGCTTTTTGCATAAAATTCACATTGAGCCTCTAACTTTTTCTCTCTGATCACACTCCATCCACAAAGTCAGAAGCAAGTGTGTTTAAAGAATAACCACTCTATCTTAGCAAGTACACAAGACTTTGAAACTTGTTTTGTCAAAAAATCACATGTTTAGCTTAAGGATGCAAATTTGAATTCTGATCAACTAGAGCATCCCAAACTTGTTGCTTATAAATAGAGTCACTATTTGTGAGCTAGAACATGAGCTTGAAGACCCTAAAACTCACTCAAACTCCCTCTAGCCAGAAACTGTCTCAAAACACCATTGTTGTGCAAATTCTGACTTTACATACCAAACTCCAAATCCCCTCGTGCGTTCTTTGGCCTTTCACTTCCAAAAGCTTCTAAACATAAAATACAAACCATCCAAAGTCCATTTTCTCAACTGTAACACCTCCATCATCAAGTTCCATTTTTAAAAATAAGGGTCTGCAACTTGACTTCTCCAGAGCTCCTCAGCCGTTTTTAGCTCAAGCTAATCATTGCATTAGCTTCCTGGGACCTCAAGGAAGCTCACCTGATCCTTGCAACACTTTCAATCAAACTCATTTGCATTTCATAATTTCCAGTTTTGAGGTATTTCACTTGAACTTCTATCTCATCATTTAAGCATCATTAATGTTTAATTTGTGAAGGAAAAATGTAGACCTCATTGCCACGAAGCTGTACATATCCATAGTTTGCATTTACATGGCCTGAGCTTAGAGAATTTTAGAGTTGAAGTTTCTTAAATTTTAGGGTTCAAATTAGGGCCAGAGAAATTCTCATTTATCTTTGACTTTTAGCTTTAGTTATTTTCATGGTTAGATTCGTGAGGAAGAATGCAACAAATTTCATTTTGTCATCTTCCATTTTTGTTGAGAAATGAAGAAGTTGCAGGTACACTGGCTGGAGGTTGAAGATGAAGTCATCAGGACTTGATTTGTCATACATATTTATTTTTTTGTTTATATGAATGGATGTATAGCCACCCTAGTGGTAAAGCGCGCGCCTGTTAACCTATGGGACCTGGGTTCGAGCCCCAGTGGTACCCTTTTTTATTTTTCATATTTTTTGACATTCTGACTTGTTTTGTTTGCAGGCGCTGGGCCCTTTGGGCCTGACTTTTCTTTTATTTTTTACTTACTCACTCCCTGCATACTTCATGCACCCCCCCCCCCTGGCTTTTTATTTTTTTATTATTTCATTTTTTTATTTTATTTTCATTTCATATTTTATTTTTATTATTATTATTATTTATATCATTATTATTATTATTAATAAAAATCCCAAAAAAATAATTTATTTATTTATTTAGATAATAATATGTTTATATTTTATTTCCTTTATAAATACAAAAAGACTAAAAACATTTTGCTTAAAAAAACAATTAATTTCTTTTCTTAACTAATTAATATTTATATAATTAGGTTTAATTATTATATTATCCTCTTGTAAATTAAAATCAATTTAGAATTTAGGTTTATTTTAATTATTTAATTTGTTATATCATTTTAATTTAAAACCTTTTCTTAAAAACCTAAAAATGTTTCAAATTTAATTTCTCTTCTTAATTAGTTTAAGTTAATTTAATTAATTTTAGTTAATTATTTTTTCTCTAATTAAGGTTAGGTTAAAACCTCTTTTCATAAAAATCCAAACAAAAATCATGTTTCTTTTCCATTTGCATTTGTACTTTATATTTATTCATTTCCTTGTACATTGATATCAAATTCAATTTGGTTGTAATAGATTAATTAGGTTTATATTCTTGCAATCTCCATTCACAATTTATATACCCCCCCTCCCACAAGTATTGTAATAGCGTAGTGACTTTAAATTCCGCAATTTATCACTTTATATACAAATGCTAGTAATTAGGGTTTGTATGGAAAGAATAAAATCAATCAAATAGAAAACCCTAATTCAAGACAAAAACAAGCATGAAAATAACACACTTGCACCCAAGCACCCCTAGGGTAAATTCCACTTGGTTGCCTTATACAAAATAGCCATATTACGCATGTAAGGTATCTTAGCAAAAACAAGAAAATACAAGATCATAGTCCCCCGATGACGCTATCTAAGTTTCCTTACAAATGATCTTAGTCCCTCAAAAGGAATGTTAAGATACCTTGCAACATTGCTAATCATGGCTATACGATGACCCACGCCCGTCCCGTTTACATTCAAAGATAGGGTTGCTTACCAAATCAATGGTAAAACAAAAATGTCAAAGGAAAAGAAAATGAACAAGAAAGACATTTGAGTAGGTAGAATGCTCCTAATTACTTGCTCAATTTCAAACAAAACATCCTTGCTATTTTCAAAAACAAACACTTACACTTTCAAAACATCTTACAAAACTTGAAAACATTTTCAAAAGATCAAAGATCTTTGTATACATTCTTACAAACAAGAATCATTACAAAGATTGCCTAAATAATGGCCTCTTTACAAAATACTTTCAAAAACCACACAAAGCACAATTTCAAACAATAGCAAGTGATTTAGCAAGTAACTAAGAGCATATGGATAACCATGGATGAAAAGGGTGATAATACCTTCCCTTTTCATAATCTACCCCCCGAACTCAAGAAATAATCTCAAAGGTCTTTCCTATGCTTTTTCACCTTTCCTTTTGGATAAAAGAAAAGCCGGTGGCGGCTCTTGCTAACCGCAACATTTATGATCAAACGCAAAACCCTCAAGTCAGTTCTCCCACCATATCACAAAGGGTTATAAGTGATTCCTCCCCTAATGCCTAGGAGTGGGACATTATGGAATTCCCTACAACGATCAATGATGGTAACATCTTCCATAGTTCGAGGGCACTAGTGAATATCTGAATGCGTGACGAATATCAACCTATTAGACCACCTCATTCCTTACTCATTCTTCAACACAGATCGAGGTAGATGAGAAATAAATAACCTAGCCAACAGAGGAGTGCAACACATGAGGGTTCCTCTTCTCTTTACAGTGCGAGTGTTAAAAGAGTGAAGAATGTCTCCGAGTAAAGTAGGCATCAGATTACGAGACATGAAAACTTTGATCGTATTCACATCTATGAGTTGGTACGGATTAAGGAACAATACCATCCCATAGATGAGAAGGGCCAACACCTCTTCAAAGGCTTGTAAGTCCAAAGTATCCCAAAAATGGTGAGCTTTCTCAAACAAAAACTTGGCTAGAAATCCTTTGGCACCGCTTCTTGTTTCCCAATTTGTCACAATGTCAGACCGTTGTAAATACAGGGCTTGAGCGATCTCTTCAGGCTTTGGGTCTCTTTCCATACCGTTGAAAGGTAATTGATTAAGGATAGGAACCCTCAATAACTGAGAAAACTCTTCCATGGTAGGCACCAACTGGTACTCGGGAAATGTAAAGCAATGATGTAAAGGGTCAAAGAACTGAAAGAGAACTTTCACCATGTCTTCATCAGGGCTTGAGGTGACCAAACTGAGGAGTCGACCATGTCTTTTAGTGAATGGGGAATTCTCAGAAACCCTTGATGCCAACTCTTTGAGTTGATGAGGAACCCTTACAATGTTGACTTGGATAGTATTTATGCGAATGGGCGCCATGTCCTACAAAACAGACACAAAGGTAAGTCCTAAAAGTCCTTGAAATGGTTAGTGTGACATGCCATGTTATGATGTTATGATGTTATGTACAAACAGATATATACAATCACACAAACATATCCTTAGGTTTAGGCTTGTATAGATTCTGTTGTACCCAAAAATTTGCCCTCCCATATTTCTCAACATATTTCAAGTGAGGTTCTCAAATTGCTCAAGGAAGTTCAAGGGTTGACCAGACAAACTCTCTCCTAAGGCAGTCTACCTCAGATTAGGGTTTCATTTTGCACAAAGGTACTTGAGTACAAAAGATCCCAAATTATCACCATTGTCCTAATATGTTCTGAATATCATTCATGTCAAGTTTCAAGCCTTGCAGAGGATGTTTGCTCAGTCAATTGCTCAAAGGCCTGAAAATCGACTATGCCAGGGCAAAAGTCAAATGTTGCCCACATGCAGTCAAAATTCAAGATTTTTAGTCAACATCCTCATTTTGAAGCATTATCCATCATTTGATCAAGTGTTGATCATGATTCCTCAAGGATTACTCATAATTCATCAAAACCCAAAAGTTGCTAAATTAGGGTTTTGTAGGAAAAATCAACTCAACTTTGACCAAGCATAACTTTCTCATACTTTATCAAAAATGACCCATCCAAAGCTCATTTTGAAGAGGATGTAATTCCCAACAATTCATATTCATCTCCTGAGTTCAAAATATGCACTCACAAGAAGATATAAATTTGGACATTATAGGTCATTTTGAAAAGTCAACAAAAACACCTTTTTTGTCAAAGCTTCATACATGAACATGGAAGACTCAATTGAGATGATACAAAAAACATTGATTAGAGGACATCTTAAGCTTTCTAAAAAGTCCAAGAACACATCTCTTGGATCAAAATTGAAAGAGTTATGCATTGGTAAAGTTGACCCTTTTTGCAAAATTGCCAAAAGTCAAAGGTGCCCAAAATTGCAATTTTTGTCAAATGGGCCCAACTTTTTATACTTGCATTGAGTTTGTAACATGACCCACGACCCATGATCCTTCCCATTTGTCATTCTTTTATTTTTGTCATTTATTTTGATTTTATTTCAATTAAATCAAATAAAATCAAAATAAAATCATGAAAATATCAAAAACTAATCAAAGCTTGAGATTTTGTGCATGTTTAGGTCTATTATACAGATGGAGATGGAATCAAATTGTGCAAGCTTCATTTGGACACAAAAAGATAGGATTTGCTCAATTTAGAAAGATTTGCACTAAGAATCAAATCACGAATCAATGATCATTATTGGAGAAGATTTGAAACCAAATTGCAACCCTAATTCATTCTTGGATACATAAGGAAGGATTGCAGATCAAAGACAGGGGCATTGGAGGCGTGTAAAGGTGAAAGTAACTTTAAAAAAAATCAAGAAAAGTTGCAAACTAATTTCCCAGTTCTAGGCTTCCTCAAGCCATTCCAGTCACAAAAATCATTTGCTGGACATCCAAGGATCAAGATTCAACCATTAGCAAGCTTTCTAACCCCCAGAAACGCACAGTAAGTGTCCCACGATTTCCATACTTTCTTGAAATCGAATATCACAATTCTGTCACTTTTAACATGATTTATTTGCATATTCTTAATCCTTGACTCATTTGCAAGCTAACGGTTGTATTTAATTGCATTTCTATTGACTTCATACCAAGATGCCATGATTAGGGTTCGAGCTTTGTTTTTAGGGATTTTGCACACAGGAACAATTGGCTATCAATAGTGGTATCATGATGCTCGTGAGGTTGCAACGAGTTGATTGGTACCACTGGTATTGATTTTTCATACAAGGGCAGGATTTTGGAAAGGTACAGGGTTGTACCTACGCCCATTTGACCGTAGGTAAAAGTTTTTTGATCTAACACGACAGAAACGATGAGGAAGATGATAACGTGGCGCCCCATGAATGGCCCATTCAAATTTACGCGTGTTTCAGAGTTAGCTTTATTGTTTTATTATATAATATTATTTTGTTATTAGTTATACAACTAATACATCCAGCTCAGCTGGCAAACGTGCAATGGATGAATGCTGAAGGACCTGGGTTCGATCCTCAGGTCCCCATATTTTCCTTATGTTTATTTTCTTTGCATAATCAGGCGTGCTAGCATCCAAGGTATCCACCATACACCATCAATATCCAGCCAACAGATCTCCAACAAGGCAGATCCAATGCCTTATCCTTGAGAGTCCATCATGGGCATCAGTTAAGCGTGCACACAAGATTGAGAAAGTCAAACAGGGCGAGGCGCTTTTGGGCCCAGATTTGCCATCAACGCCCCCTGTTTGCTAGCATAACACCAGGCCCATTCTATTTCTTTTCTAATTTCCTTTATTTAATTTAATTAGATTAATTTATTTTCTAACAAAATAATTTCTTTTTTCACAAAAAAAATCATAAAATCAATTTCACCAATTTAGAATTTAGGCTTTTATTTTATCAAATTTAATTTTATATTAGTTTTAATTTAATTTAGGATTAATTCTAATTTTTTTCATATATTTGAAATAAATTAGAAAGATTAGGGTTTGTTCTTAATTCAATTTTATTTCTTTTTTCAATAAACAAAGTACAAAAATAGGTTAATTTAATTATTTTTTCTCAAATTTAAATTAGTTAGTAATTAGGTTTTCATTTATTCAATTAAAATCTTATTTTCTCAAAACAATCAAAACAACAAAAAATGATTTTTCTTTTTAAGTTTTAATTAGGTTTAGATGGGGCCAAAACCCTAATTCCTTTTCATTTAATTCATCGCGCGTGTTTTATTATTTTTGCAAATATTAATGTAACTGCTTATGGTATGTAATAGTTTAATTAGAATTTTCTTTTATTTATCGTTTTACGGGTTTTTGGCTATGTAATTAATCCCCCTCCCCGAAGCCTTGTAATAGCATAGTCTTTATTTCTCGCATTTTAATTCTCACAAATATTAACTGTTAGATGTATGTTAATAGGATTGCATGACAAGACTGTATGTTAATTTAAAATGGCTAGCAAACCCTAATGTGCAAAGATAATAACTGAAATCAAATCACTCGCACATGCGCACTCTTAGGGTATACTCTCACTTCAGTTGCCTTCGATAAACGGTCATTAAATATAGGGTGTTTTAGTGGTCGCCCTCCTGTCTAAACAAAGATCAAAAATCCCGTTCAGAAATGTTGCCTCGGAAAGGTTGCCTCAGAAATATTGCCTCGAATATGATCTTAAGACATTAGGGATATTACTAAGACGTCCTAACATTGTTTTAGTGATCGTACGTCCCTTTCGAATTGACCCTTACAATTCCAACGACAGTGCTACCTATTTCTCAATAGTAGGATAGCGTTATCTAAAGGAAACAAGAATAGAAACGATCCTTTTTTCGAGTAGGTAGATGCTAGTAGGTACTTGCTCAAAAAACAAACTTTTTTCACACTTACACTTTTTCAAACAAAGTTTCAAAAATCACTTCCTAACACTCTTGAGGACTGATACAAGGGTTAAAACGAAGCAAAACAAAACTTTTCAAAAATAAACACACACAAGCAATTTTAAAATGATGAGCAAGTACCTAAGAGCCCATGGAAAACCATGGATAGAAAGGGTGCTAATACCTTCCCTTGCTATAATCTATCCCCCGTACTCAAAATCTTGGAAAAAGGAATTTTCTGTGCTTTTTCCTTTCCATTTGGATAAAATAAAAGTCGGTGGCGACTCTTGCTTACCGCGATATTTTGCGAATATAAAACGCAAAATGCAAACCAGCATTTTCCAAAACAGTCGGTTCTGCCACCGTATCACAGAACTGGCGACTCTGCTGGGGACTTAATAAGTGGGGTATATCTTAGGATTAGTTCATCATAAATTGCTTCTCTTTGTTTGTTTTGGTTGCTTTACTTTTGAGGGTTTTGTATTGGGAGCTACTATAGATCCTAACCCGGATCTGGGGGACACCTTTTAGGTAAGTAGCAATAAACTGTGAGGGAACTGTACAACGTAGACCAATATGGTTGAAGCAGTAGCTACATTGATGTGGCACATTGGTTGGTATCGGTATCCCTTGTGGAGAAACGAGGAGAATACGGGGCTGCTATGTGTGTCGTTAAGCATCAACTGACCTTAGAACCCTTAATAGACCAACTTGGCTATTAGGAAGTAGTGAGATAGCCGACCTCGGTATAAAACTGAGAATTGGTTGATACTCGATGATACACTCATTGAGACCATACTCTCGAGATAGTTCCGGCCGCAAGAAAATATTGTGTGAGCTGAAACCATGACCGATGGAGGATGGTCAGTGATATTGAAAACCTCTAGAACCCGGTTACTTTTGCTAGGACAGGTTGAAACCAACTGAACTTCAAGAGGGTAATGCCTTTGACCCCATGCAAGCCTTAAACTTAAGGGCTTTTTTTTTGTGACTTGTTTGCCTTTACCATGTCTGTTATCTGCTATACCTGTTGTTTGTTTATCATGACATCATAACATAACATGCATACTTCATTATACTAACCATTTCAAAGACCGAGGGGATTTATCTTTGTTCTGTTTTGCAGATTATGGCTTCCGTGTGCAGAAACACCATCTGAGTTAACTTTGTGCAAATACTTGCTCAACTCAAGGAGTTAGCCTCAAGAGTTTCCGAGACTTCTTCGTTCATTGAGAGACATGGTCAGCTTATTATCCTAGTTACATCAAAGTTTGATGAGCAGATGATGAGTGTGTTTTTCCAGTTCTTCGATCCTGTGCATCATTCCTTCACTTTCCCAGACTATCAGCTGGTTCCCACTTTGGAATAGTTCTCTCACTTATTGGGCATATCCATCCTTGAGCAGATGCCCTTCACAGGTATGGAAGAGACTCCTAGACCAGAAGACATTGCTTCAGCTCTACACTTGAAACGGGCTGATGTAGTATCCAATTGGGAGACACGAAGCGGGGTCGAAGGTTTCTTATCCAAGTTTCTGATAGATCAAGCCCAGCTATTCTGGGATAGTTTGGACTTTCAGGCTTTCGAAGATATCTTGCCTCTCCTTATCTACGGTTTGGTTCTCTTCCCGAATCCAGATTCCTTTATAGATGTGAATGCGGTCAAGATCTTCCTGTCTCGCAATCCTGTGCCTACTCTACTGGGTGATATCTTGCATGCCCTCTACACTCGTACTGTGCGTAGAAGAGGGACCCTTATGTGTTGCATGTTGTTGCTATCGAGGTGGTTTATTTCGCACCTCCCTAAGTCCGTGTTGAAGAATGAAGAAGGTTAAGGATGGTCTTACAGGATAATGTCCCTTGCCCATACATACATTCTTTGGAGTTCCAAGGCTATGGAAAACACTGTTGTCATTGATCGTTGTGGGGAATACCCTAATGTCCCATTTCTTGGAATCAGAGGGGGTATAACCTATAATCCTTGTCTAGATTTGCGACAATTTGGCCGTGCTCGGAGAGACGGTCCCCATGAGCTACTTCTTACAGATATCGCATTTGACTACAAGGAGGACGTTGACGAGAATCTCCAGAGGTTCATACGAGCTTGGGGCATGGTGAACAGATCTGACCCTCAAGAACTAGGACCAAGGACTTCTTTCCCTATGCAGCCTTATCTCCAGTGGGTCCGAGCTCGTGCCCAGAAGCTTGGGATGCCCTATGAAGCAGTATTTCCAGTAATTATGGAGCCCACCAATGAAGAAAGCATTCCTTATACAGTTCTTTATCCTTACATGCCCACTGATCCTGGGGTGTTGCAAAGATCCTGGATTCAGCTGAAAGAGGAAAGGGATACTTACCGGGAGAAGTACCATGAGAAAGAAAGGAAGATATTGAAGCTCACCAGGCAGCTCGAGAATGAAAGAACGATCAACGACTACGTCAGCACCAAGGGGAAGCGTCCATGGGATTTTTTATTTTGCTTTTTTTAGTTTAGATTTGTTTTCCATTTACTTCTTTTGTAACGCCTTAAAGGCATTGTTGAACCTTTTTACGAATTAATCTAATAAAGTTTGTTTATTATTTAGTTTACAAATTTAAATCTCCCAAAGTCTTTGAAATCATTACATACGCATCGTGTTGTACCCCAAAATTTTCCCTCCCATATCCTTCAAAATTTGCCAAGTCAAAGCTTCAAGATCTCCTCAAGGGGTTGCACAGTTCAAGGGCCTCCTTAACAGTCAAAATTAGGGTTTTGGTTCTGATCAAGAAAATGAAGTTTCCAAGGGTCCAATCAAGTCCCACATGCCTATAAATATGGTCAAGCATCCTCATACCAAGTTTCAAGACTTTCAGCACAAAATTGCACAGTCAAAAACCCTAATTGCACTACAGTCAACTGTAGGGGCAAAATGGTCATTTGACAGTCAAAAGTTCAAATTTTTGGTCAACATCTCATTTTGAAGCCACAAACATCATTTGATCAATTCTTGATCATGATTCTCAAAGCTTGGCTCAAAAATCATCAAGATGCAAAAGTTTCCTTATTTGGACAATTGAAAAAGTCAACTGTAAATTGACCAGGGCATAACTTCCACATGGATTATCAGAAAAATTCCATCCAAAGCTCATTTTGAAGATAAAGACATTTCCTACAACTCCTCTTCACACTTTAAGTCCAAGAAATACTCTCACAAAAAGTTATCAATTTCAACATTATAGGTCATTTTCAAAAGTCAACAAAAAGGGACTTTAAGTCAAAGGCCATAACTTGAGATTGGTAAATCAAAATGACATGGGACCAAAGGCATTGGTTAGAGGACTCAAAGACCTTTACAAAATGTCACAGAACATGAGCAAAGCTTAAAAATTGAGCAAGTTATGCCTTGTAGAAATTGGGAAATATTTGGATATTTTGAAAAGTCAATATTGATTCAAATGACCTAAAATTGCTAATGGGCCTCTTTTTCTTCCACAATTCATCATCCAAGGCATGTGCACGACCATTTGGCCCAAAGGGGTTTTTTTTATCATTTTTATTTATTTATTTGGATTTTTAATTATTAATAATTCATTTAATTAAATTAAATATGTGAAAAATACTAAACCTAATTTGTTGAATCTTTTTGTGCATGAAATAATTTCAAGATATTGTGTATAATCAGATTTGGAAAGAATCTTGCTAATTGGTCATGATTTGGTAGAAGTTTGCATGAAAAAGATTTGAAAGCTAATGCCATAAAAATCAAATATTTGTTTCATCAATTCATGGATTTCTTTTGATCAAATTCTTAACCTAATCACCCATATACATATATGCAAGCAAACCCTCGTGTTTTTGGACAAAAAGCTGCGCCATAGACAAGAAACAACACTTGAGTTTTTGCTTAAAAATTCCAAATCTTAAAACCATCTTCTAGGTCGATTCAAGCCAAGAAACTTGTGCCATCACCTTCCTGAAGCTTCAAGGAAGGTTTTCCAATCAAAACCATCCATCCTAACATCAAGAAACGTGAGAACGATGATGCCCTGTACAGAAAATTTCTTGCATTCGTACATCATGAATCATGCGTTTTTGGCAATTTTTAACATTTGATTCATATTCATTGTTTGATTCTAATGCTAACTGTATGGTTTAATTGTGTTTTTGTGCACCCTTGAGGATTTCACCATGAATACGCGCTAGGGTTTCCAGGACCTTGAATTAGGGTTTTTTAGTTAAGGAACAATTGGCACATGGGACCTAGGCCATTCCACTCAGCACGCTTGGACGATGCTAAATCCACCCTCGCGCTCAATTTATGAGCTGCCCTGAGCTATTCGTTATTTTTGCAAAAGTGACTTTCTGGAACGGTTCAAAACCGTTGCCAGTTCTTTTTGTGTTTCAGGAAAAGAACAAGCCAAGGAAGATAAAAGATAGGTGGCCAGCGTTGATTGGATCATTCAAAAATTCGCGCTAAAAAGTCATTAACGCGTTATTTTATGTTATAATGATTATTTGTTATTTAATATACAGAAAGCGCAAGTGGCACGATTGGCAAGCATAGGCGTTGGTAATGTTCAGGACCTGGGTTCGATCCCAGGTCCCCACCCCTTTCCTATTATTTTTCCTTCAATTATCATCCTATGCAAATTCGCTTCCAGGTTCCACCATGCATCCATCCTCTAGGTGTGCCACGCGTATAGCAGGATCATTCAAAAGGCCCAGATCTGAAGAACATGATAGGCTGCAGTCAACACCTCTACACGCTAGTGGAAAAGTCAAAGAGGCCAGGGACAATTGGGCCCAAAAATGCTAATCAAAACCTCCCAATTTGGGGGCAGACCCCCTAGGTTTGCAATGTCCTTCTCACTATTTTTTTATTTTGATTCAATTTTTATTTATTTATTAATTCCTTTAATTTAATATTTTTCATAAAAAAAACATAAAAACAATAAGAAATCAGAAAAAGACAAAATTAAAATACATTTATTTAATTAATATGTTTTTGTAAATAAAATTCATTAATTCACTTAGTTTTAAATTTAGGACTTAATCTTAATATTTTTGCAATAAAAATCTAAAATTTGTAGGATTAGGGTTTAATTAATTTTTTATCCTTTTTTCTTTTATTTCACAATAATTAATTATTAAAATATTATTTACTTTTATAAATCAAGATTTGCATGTAAATAATCAGGTTAAAATTTAATACTTTCTTAATAAATAAAAGCTATAGAATTAGGGTTAATTTAATTTTAATTTCATTTAATCTTTTTCATTAAAACTCATAAAATACAAAAATACCAAAAATAACTTCTTTTCTTTAATTCAATTAATTTAACAATTTAATTTAATTCCATTAAAAAGGGTCCAACGCCCTCGTTTCAATTTAAAGTTTTAATTCGCGTATTTATTTCTTTTTCTTTTAATATTTATGTACCTCTCCCAAAGCCATGTAACATTTATATTTCGCACCTTACTTTTCCTTATTTATTTACTTTCTGTCAAATCGGGTCCTGGATTTTAATTTTGGCGATGTGGACCCGCGCCTTTTGTAATAGTTTAGAACTTTACCTTTCTCGCACTTTTTAACTGTTAAATAATGGAATGCAAGAATGAATGACAATAAATAAAAACAAACGCATAGCTCACACATAACCTGACAAGACAAAAATAAATGAATCTGACACACAAATCACAGACCACCCCTAGGGTACGCCTCACTGTTGCCTTGCCTCGAAAGGTGATCGTCGAGTAGAGGATGTCTTAGTAAGTCCTCATGATCCGGGAACCTGGCATGAGGGTAGCTTCTAAGGTGTCTTCCCATTGCTCTGGTGATCACCATGTCCCGAACCTCGAATTGACCCGAACACCTCCAACGGTGGTGCTACCTACCCCTCAATGGTGGGATGGCACTACTTTAAAGGACATCTACACAGACGAATTCCTTAGGGTAGGTAGACGACTCTAGATACTTGCTCTAAATTTCAAAACAAATCAAAAATACTTTTCACACCGACACCTTTTCAAAAAGCTTTCGAAAGCAATTTTTCAAACAATCTTGAGGACCGATACAAGAGTCGAACTGAAATTTTCAAAGAAACTTTTTAAAAACCCACAGTTGAAAAGCAAACAAACCATTTTTGAAAACACAAGTGAGCAAGTATCTAAGAGCCCATGGATAACCATGGATAGAAAGGGTGCTAACACCTTCCCTTTCTATAACCTACCTCCCGAACCGAGAGCAATCTCTATAAGAAATTTTTTTGTGCTTTTGTCCTTTCCATTTGGAGAAAATAAAAGACGGTGGCGACTCTTGCTTCCGCGACATTTCGCGAACCAGTGTTAAACAGTCAGTTCCAGATCCACCGATCACAGAACTGGCGACTCTGCTGGGGACTAATCTTAAAGTGAGGTGTACCTTAGGACTAGGATCACTGTGTTTTCAATTGCTTTCCTTGTTTGCTTTATTATTGTGGGATTGTCTCGGGAGTTCTATAGATCCTAACCCGGATCTGGGGGGATACCTTCTTAGCAAGTAGCAACAAGGCTGTGAGGGAACTGTGCGGGGTATACCGACATGGTTGAAGCAGTCTGCTACGTTGATGTGGCACTTTGGTGTGTACCGGTAACCCTTGAGTTCAGTCAAGGAGAGTACGGGGCCTCCGCGTGGTGTCATGAAGCATCAACCGACCTTAGGAACCTTAATTGAACTATCTTGGCCTCTTTAGGGTAGTGAGATAACTGACTTTGGTGCAGTCCGAGGTTGGTTGATACTCGATACTACACTCAATTGAGGGTTGCTTTCCTGGAATATTTCGGTCGCCAGTTCAGTGGCTAAATCGAAACGATGAACAATGAAAGCAATCCAGTGATATTGGGACCCTTAGAACCCGGTTACTTCTAATAGGACAGGTTGAGCCCACCAACTTCAAGAGGGTAATACCCAGACCCCATGCTAGCCTAAACTCTAAGGGTTTCTCTTGTGTGACTTGTGTGCCTTCGTACTTGACTATTTGCATGCTTATTATCTAACCCTTGAATTTCTTGCAGGTTTTGTTTATAGTCCTTAATTGGGACTCATAACAAAGTTTACTGAATTTCTTGCAGGTTTTATTTTTAGTCCTTAACTAGGACTCATAACAGGGTTTATTGAATTTTCTTACAGGTTTTGTTTATAGTCCTCAATAGGGACTTATAACAGGGTTTACTCACATTACCCCATGCATACCATAACATCATACCATTGCATACATCCTAACCCATTTCAAGGATCTCAAGGGCTTGTGATACAGGTCACGGTGAATCAACTATCCCAGCAAGGGGGAAAGAGGATTTATTTTCCTCTAGCCAAGGTTGTCAGGGGCTATGACCCACTTGATATGGTGAGCTCTGATTCCTGAAGAAGGTTCCCCTAACCAAGGTTGTTTGGAAAGCAAAACCAGACATGATGACTAAAGTCAGGGGCTATGACCCACTGGATATGGTGAGCCTTTGACCCTTGAAGAAGAATTCTCAATAACATGGGTTTCCTTCAATCAAGCTACCGGACCCAAGTTCTAACAATATTGTCTTGTTTATCCCGCGAGGTCCTTGAAAACATTGCATGCATACATACACATCATTGCATAACAGGTACCCTTGTTGCAGGTTACTTACCTTTCCCGCTGTTTATTTCAGCAATGGCTTTCCAACCAGACAACCGAGACCTTCTTGCTCAAGAGACTCGGTTCGGGGAAATCCTCCTGAATCTATCCAAGGGGCAGGAGGAGCTAATGACACTTCTCAGGGGGACCTTTGTCAGGAACAGCGCTGAGGACGAACGGCTGAAACACCTGCAAGCTGAGATGGATGCAATGAAAGCCCAAATGCTGGGGCAGGGGACTGCTATTCAAGGTTTAGCTCAAAGACAAGAAGAGCTCGGTGTTCTCATCAACCAACTGCTTCAGAGTAACCAACTGGGGAAAGCGTCTAAGGGTAAAAAGCCAGTCATCGTTCAACCGCCTTTGAGACAAGGAGATAAGGGGAGAGCTTCTCAAAAGGCTCCAGTGTCACAAGTTCAGCATCAACCTCACCGACTTCAGCCAGACAAGTCCAGGAGGCAATTCACCCCGTTCAACATGTCGCTGTTTCAAGCTTTACAACGCCTGTTGAGATTGAACCTGATCACATTAAGGGCTCATCCCTGGAACCAGAACACAGTATCTCCTGTCTATGATCCCAATAAAAGGTGTGCCTACCACTCTGCCTATCCAGGACATGATACAAACGAGTGTTGGGCTTTGAAAAACAAGATCCAGGACCTGATTGATGAAGGGGCACTGGAATTCACACAAGATGGTCAGGCTGAATTTTTCTACCATCCCTCCAAGGCTCACCATTTGAAGTGACAAGCCCTGAGACTAGAAAACTTTTGTTCATTCGAATGTTCAAGTTGTGTTGTTCTTTGATTGTTTAAACATTTACTCATGTTAAACGTTGTTATTTCATTAATGCATCGCATATGTCTGTTTTGAAGCAATATATTCGTATTCACTATATGCAAATTATTTTCATATTTTTTCTGATGTCAACTCTCAATTAATAATGCTAAACCTCTTGAGGGAGGATGACGAAAACGATACCGTGATCATTACAGTATGCTTTTGAACAGACCCCGCTGATGAGGTACAGGCATTGTTTCAATTCCTAAACACTGGAGTTATAAGGAAGATAATCCCTCGTCAACCCCTCTGAGCCAAAGAAGTAGGAGTTTTTTTTTTCTTTTCGAAATTTAAAACCCTTAATCATAACCTGGGGCAGGGTAGTCTCTCAGTTGATCCAAGTGCATAACGAATGGCACCAAAGAGGTCCTTACAAAGCAAAGAAAGACAGTGATGGTTCCGAATGATCAATAAAGAAAGGTAGTCATTACCAAAATCATAAAAAAGGCCCATTAAGTCAAAACCCATGAAGGAGACTTACAAAACTGGGGCATCCCGCTGACTGTAATTCCAAAAAAGGAAACAGTTCAGGCAAGAAAAAATAGGGATAACGAAATCAAAAAGAAAGAGGTCTTATAAACCCTCAACAAAAAGGAAATGACTGTCTATTCAAAATAAGTTATCAACATCCGAATCGTCATCGGAAAATCAGAGCAAAGACTCAAACAAGGCCTAACGTATGATCAACTGAGTTTAGGTTTGGAGAACATCACGAAGAGCGGGTGGGTACAAATAAAAGTTGAGCCGTTATCCTTTGTTTCTTAAACCGTGAACCAGGCCATGTTATAACCCTTAAAAGTCCTAGCTGAATCATGGGTTAGTTCGAAAGCATACTGTTACGAAAGGTATCCTGACTCTTTAAGGCTTACTATAAAGAAGGAGTTGACATCACGCTTTACAAACATTCATTTGTTTTATGGAAAAAATGCATTTTCAAAAACTTCGAGACAGACATAAGCTTTGCATTTTTAACATAACTTTGTTTGCATATGACTTTTGTTTGAACAGCAGGGAAATTCGCACGATGAATACCTAGTGAACAAAAGCACTTCCAATCAAGGGGCAGACATGATCATGGTCCATCATCTGGGGCAGTCCAATCAAGATTCAGGGAATCTCTCAGGGCCAAACAGCCTGGGGGCAAATCTCCTCCTGAGTCACTTGGGGCAGTCCAACAACGAATCTCGCCTGATCAAACACTTTCTGGTGGCATAACTAAACACTTATAACAGGGACAACTCCCTACATTCTGAGAACATGGACATAGTCGAAAAAAATACTACGCACAATCAAAGACCTGCTAGGTTGACATACCTAGGCAAAAATAAGGGCTTCCCGGTGAACCAAAAGGTTCGGGCAAAAATAAGGGATGAAATGAAAAAATCTATACACCCGGCAAGTCGAAAACCTGAAAAGGCGACTTGGGCAAAAATGGGTATCCCGGTGGACCGAAAACCCGAAAGGGCGGTCCAGGCAAAAGATAGGGATCAAAGCGTACGACTATGTCCTGTTATCTTGTGACCTGCCTACCAGAAGAAGGTTTGTCCATCAACAACTATCAGCACCTCACAGGTCTTCCTCTCCAATATCAGAAACAGGGGCAATGATGAGCTGTCCAAGCAAGCTAATTGTTCTGTCCTTCAAAGGCACCAAGGTAGGTTCAGCTAAAGAACAGAACCAGATATCTTAATTCCCCAGAGAATGAGCCAGCAAGCAGTACACTCTCCTCAAGCAAAGCTGTTATCAAATCTTAAGGAAGTTGGGTATCCTCCAGCAGATATCAACATTCCCCAGCAGCATATATATTCTTAACAAGCATCCCCGGCAGTCTTAGTCTAAAGGTTGTTCCCCGGCGGTATTTCAAACATTCAATAGAGTTACTTCCCTAGCATCTTAAAGCTTCCCCATGAGAATCCAATCCAGCTTCCCCAAGAAAGTTGGAATCCATCTCCCCAAGCAGTAAGCTTATCCCCAGTAGATTCTGGAAGCTTATCCTCGCAGAGCACGAACGCGTCCTCCGGCTTTATTTTAAGAGTTATTTCCTTACCAGGATATAACTGGGTTATCCTCAGCCAAAAGCCACGGAAAAGTCGTCGTCAACACAGTTCTTTCTTATCCCTAGCAAAGTCTATTAATACTTCCAACGCAACAATGGTATCCCCAGCGAAGTTACTATCAACAACTCAACAAAGTACCTCTCTCCCCACAGAGTGTTGCTTCCCAGCAAGATCGTCAGGGTATTTTTCTCCCCGCAGAGTAATCCATTCGCCAAGTTTATTCACCAACTGAGTTATCTTCTCCTACCGGTATTCTTGCAGTTATCATTCCCAGCGGAAGCAAAATCTATTCTCCAACATCATCCCAGGAGTGACTTCCCGGCACCCGTCAAGGATTTACTTTCCTAGACGAAAAAATACATTCATAAACATCACACTTCCATACATCATTATAGCATGCATAGATGCATCATATCTTACAAATCTCATTCATGTTGAGAACATCATTGCTTGGTCCATATCATGCATTGCATATGACTGACCTTTACCTTTCAGGAAAGATTCAGTTAAATTCTCAATCATATTTCAAGACCTAGACCGGTTCAGTTAAATCGACTCCAAAGATTTCTTATCCAGTCCAAGGCCTTCTCTAGTCCAGTTAAATCGACCCCAAACAGATTTTTCTGATGAAGACTCAGTAGAAGTTATCCAAGGTTTTCCCAATAATTGCTATTGAGGTTGTAATCGCCTATGGTTCTCTCCCCGATACTGCGGAGATGATAATTCCATCCAAGGTTGTCTCAATGATTGCTGTTGAGGTTGTAATCGCCTATGGTTCTCTCCCCGATACTGCGGAGATGATAATTCCATCCAAGGTTGTCTCAGTGATTGCTGTTGAGGTTGTAATCGCCTATGGTTCTCTCCCCGATGCTGCGGAGATGATAATTCCATCCAAGGTTTTCTCAATGACTGCTATTGAGGTTGTAATCGCCTATGGTTCTCTCCCCGATACTGCAGAGATGATAATTCCCACCAAGATTCTCTCAATGTTTGCTATTGAGGTTGTAGTCGCCTATGGTTCTCTCCTCGATCCTGCGGAGGTGGTAATCCCAAGATTTTCTCAACGATTGCTGTTGAGGTTAAAGTCATCCAAGATTTTCTCAATGATTGCTGTTGAGGTTAAAGTCATCCAAGGTTCTCTCACCGTTCCTGTTGAGGTAGTAACCATCCCTAGTACATTCACCACCTTTTGAAGCTCCAGATTCAGCTCCTGTAACCAGTCAGGACATATCTATACAAAGCATCTGAAGACCAGCTCCTGCAACATGTCAGGTACTCATTTTTCTTTTGCAGGTACGCAAGTTCTCGCTAAGGAATCTCTTATGCGATTGACATCCAGATGGCATCTATAAGCCCATCCACCTATCCATCATCTCTTAGCATGGCATCTATAAGCCCATCACCCTATTCATCAATCTCCAAATGGCATCTATAAGCCCATTCCCACCATCATACTACTATGTGAGTGCAAATTTCTGGGCACTCTAGTGTCCAATCATCTTCCACCTTCGGATTACGAAAGGCACGTCAGCCAATCTACATCCTCAGGTTTAAGAAGATTGAACAGGGGCAACTGTTGTACCCCAAAATTTGCCCTCCCATATCCTTCAAAATTTTCCAAGTCAAAGCTTCAAGATCTCCTCAAGGGGTTACACAGTTCAAGGGCCTCCTTAACAGTCAAAATTAGGGTTTTGGTTCTGATCAAGAAAATGAAGTTTCCAAGGGTCCAATCAAGTCCCACATGCCTATAAATATGGTCAAGCATCCTCATACCAAGTTTCAAGACTTTCAGCACAAAATTGCACAGTCAAAAACCCTAATTGCACTACAGTCAACTGTAGGGGCAAAATGGTCATTTGACAGTCAAAAGTTCAAATTTTTGGTCAACATCTCATTTTGAAGCCACAAACATCATTTGATCAATGCTTGATCATGATTCTTAAAGCTTGGCTCAAAAATCATCAAGATGCAAAAGTTTCCTTATTTGGACAGTTGAAAAAGTCAACTGCAAATTGACCAGGGCATAACTTCCACATGGATTATCAGAAAAATTCCATCCAAAGCTCATTTTGAAGATAAAGACATTTCCTACAACTCCTATTCACACTTCAAGTCCAAGAAATGCTCTCACAAAAAGTTATCAATTTCAACATTATAGGTCATTTTCAAAAGTCAACAAAAAGGGACTTTAAGTCAAAGGCCATAACTTGAGATTGGTAAATCAAAATGACATGGGATCAAAGGAATTGGTTAGAGGACTCAAAGACCTTTCCAAAATGTCCAAGAACATGAGAAAAGCTTAAACATTGAGCAAGTTATGCCTTGTAGAAATTGGGAAATTTTTGGAAATTTTGAAAAGTCAATATTGATTCAAATGACCTAAAATTGCTAATGGGCCTCTTTTTCTTCCACAATTCATCATCCAAGGCATGTGCACGACCATTTGGCCCAAAGGGAAGTTTTTTTATCATTTTTATTTATTTATTTGGATTTTTAATTATTAATAATTCATTTAATTAAATTAAATATGTGAAAAATACTAAACCTAATTTGTTGAATTTTTTTGTGCATGAAATAATTTCAAGATATTGTGTATAATCAGATTTGGAAAGACTCTTGCTAATTGGTCATGATTTGGTAGAAGTTTGCATGAAAAAGATTTGAAAGCTAATGCCATAAAAATCAAATATTTGTTTCATCAATTCATGGATTTCTTTTGATCAAATTCTTAACCTAATCACCCATATACATATATGCAAGCAAACCCTCGTGTTTTTGGACAAAAAGTTGCGCCATAGACAAGAAACAACACTTGAGTTTTTGCTTAAAAATTCCAAATCTGAAAACCATCTTCTAGGTCGATTCAAGCCAAGAAACTTGTGCCATCACCTTCCTGAAGCTTCGAGGAAGGTTTTCCAATCAAAACCATCCATCCTAACATCAAGAAACGTGAGAACGATGATGCCCTGTACAGAAAATTTCTTGCATTCGTACATCATAAATCATGCGTTTTTGGCAATTTTTAACATTTGATTCATATTCATTGTTTGAATCTAATGCTAACTGTATGGTTTAATTGTGTTTTTGTGCACCCTTGAGGATTTCACCATGAATACCCGCTAGGGTTTCCGGGACCTTGAATTAGGGTTTTTTAGTTAAGGAACAATTGGCACATGGGACCTAGGCCATTCCACTCAGCACGCTTGGACGATGCTAAATCCACCCTCGCGCTCAATTTATGAGCTGCCCTGAGCTATTCGTTATTTTTGCAAAAGTGACTTTCTGGAACGGTTCAAAACCGTTGCCAGTTCTTTTTGTGTTTCAGGAAAAGAACAAGCCAAGGAAGAAGAAAGATAGGTGGCCAGCGTTGATTGGATCATTCAAAAATTCACGCTAAAAAGTCATTAACGCGTTATTTTATGTTATAATGATTATTTGTTATTTAATATACAGAAAGCGCAAGTGGCACGATTGGAAAGCAAAGGCGTTGGTAATGTTCAGGACCTGGGTTCGATCCCAGGTCCCCACCCCTTTCCTATTATTTTTCCTTCAATTATCATCCTATGCAAATTCGCTTCCAGGTTCCACCATGCATCCATCCTCTAGGTGTGCCACGCGTATAGCAGGATCATTCAAAAGGCCCAGATCTGAAGAACATGATAGGCTGCAGTCAACACCTCTACACGCTAGTGGAAAAGTCAAAGAGGCCAGGGACAATTGGGCCCAAAAATGCTAATCAAAACCTCCCAATTTGGGGGCAGATCCCCTAGGTTTGCAATGTCCTTCTCACTATTTTTTATTTTGATTCAATTTTTTATTTATTTATTAATTCCTTTAATTTAATATTTTTCATAAAAGAAACATAAAAACAATAAGAAATCAGAAAAAGACAAAATTAAAATACATTTATTTAATTAATATGTTTTGTAAATAAAATTCATTAATTCACTTAGTTTTAAATTTAGAACTTAATCTTAATATTTTTTCAATAAAAATCTAAAATTTGTAGGATTAGGGTTTAATTAATTTTTTATCCTTTTTTCTTTTCTTTCACAATAATTAATTATTAAAATATTATTTACTTTTATAAATCAAGATTTGCATGTAAATAATCAAGTTAATATTTAATACTTTCTTAATAAATAAAAGCTATAGAATTAGGGTTAATTTAATTTTAATTTCATTTAATCTTTTTCATTAAAACTCATAAAATACAAAAATACCAAAAATAACTTCTTTTCCTTAATTCAATTAATTTAACAATTTAATTTAATTCCATTAAAAAGGGTCCAACGCCCTCGTTTCAATTTAAAGTTTTAATTCGCGTATTTATTTCTTTTTCTTTTAATATTTATGTACCTCTCCCAAAGCCATGTAACATTTATATTTCGCACTTTACTTTTCCTTATTTATTTACTTTCTGTCAAATCGGGTCCTGGATTTTAATTTTGGCGATGTGGACCCGCGCCTTTTGTAATAGTTTAGAACTTTACCTTTCTCGCACTTTTTAACTGTTAAATAATGGCATGCAAGAATGAATGACAATAAACAAAAACAAACGCATAGCTCACACATAACCTGACAAGACAAAAATAAATGAATCTGACACACAAATCACACACCACCCCTAGGGTACGCCTCACTGTTGCCTTGCCTCGAAAGGTGATCGTCGAGTAGAGGATGTCTTAGTAAGTCCTCATGATCCGGGAACCTGGCATGAGGGTAGCTTCTAAGGTGTCTTCCCATTGCTCTGGTGATCACCATGTCCCGAACCTCGAATTGACCCGAACACCTCTAACGGTGGTGCTACCTACCCCTCAATGGTGGGATGGCACTACTTTAAAGGACATCTACACAGACGAATTCCTTAGGGTAGGTAGACGACTCTAGATACTTGCTCTAAATTTCAAAACAAATCAAAAATACTTTTCACACCGACACCTTTTCAAAAAGCTTTCGAAAGCAATTTTTCAAACACTCTTGAGGACCGATACAAGAGTCGAACTGAAATTTTCAAAGAAACTTTTTAAAAACCCACAGTTGAAAAGCAAACAAACCATTTTTGAAAACACAAGTGAGCAAGTATCTAAGAGCCCATGGATAACCATGGATAGAAAGGGTGCTAACACCTTCCCTTTCTATAACCTACCTCCCGAACCGAGAGCAATCTCTATAAGGAATTTTTCTGTGCTTTTGTCCTTTCCATTTGGAGAAAATAAAAGACGGTGGCGACTCTTGCTTCCGCGACATTTCGCGAACCAGTGTTAAACAGTCAGTTCCAGATCCACCGATCACACATCCCATTATCATGCACATCATTACAGGTACCATTACAGGTTTCTCATCTTCTTCGCTGTTTATTTAAGCAACATGTCTTCTGATCAAGCCATCAAAGATCTTCAGGCACAAAATGCCTAATTCCAAGAGATGTTCTTGAGCTTGGCTAAAGGGCAAGAGGATTTGAAAACTCTCATTCTGAAAGAGAAAGAGAAGAAGAAGAAGAAGGTCGTTCTTCTGAGTATGGGTAAAAGGTTTGGGGATAGGTTGAAATAGAAAGTTGATCTGTCCTTTTCTTCCAAAGAAGGGGAGAACCAAGAAGAAGAAAAAGGCCCCAGTCATGTAGTTTCTGATAATGATACAGATTATGATGATGAACAGTATCCTCCTGCTGAGGATAGGTACAAGTAGTTAGAAGACCGTCTGAGTGCCATGCAGATTCAGAAAATCCATGGGTTGGATTTCGGAGAACTGGGATTGGTATCGGGAGTGGTGATCCCTCATAAGTTCAAAGCTCCTGTTTTTTCCAAGTACGATGGAGTATCCTGTCCAAAACTCTATCTCCGCTCGTACGTCAGGAAAATCCAACCCCACATTGTTGATAGAAATTTGTGGGTGCATTTTTTTCAAGATAGTCTGTCAGGGACTCAGCTTGAATTGTTTTATCAGTTGGAAGGAGCTAATGTCCGAAACTGGGAGGACCTTGTTGCTGCTTTTTATAGGAAGTATCACTATAACACCGACCTTGCTCCCACTCGTACTCAGCTTTAGAGTATGTCTATGGGTGCAAGTGAAGGTTTTAAGGACTATGCTCAAAAGTGGAGAGACCTAGCTGGAAGAATCCAACCCCCTTTGTCTGATAGGGAGTTGGTTGACATGTTTCTAGGGACGCTATCTGGTCCATTTTTCAATCATTTGATCGGCAGTTCGTCATCTGGGTTTACTGAGTTAATTTTGATTGGAGAGATAGTAGAAGGTGGTATCTGAAGTGGTAAGATACATAAGGACACTTCATCAAGTGTAGTAAAGAAGCCTTTCACTGGTAAGAAAGAAGCTAGCATAGTCTGTGGCTCGAGGAGCCAAAGCAGACCTGAACACTGCCAAGCAGTAAACGCGGTAGTGATATCAAGACCCACCATTGCTCCATAACGCAACAATCAACAAAGGGTGGAAAGACCACAGAGACAGTACACTCGGCTCAATATGACCTTGTCTCAAATTCTACCATAATTATTAAAGACCAATCTGGTAACTCTGAGGGAAGCCCCGAAGAATCCCAACACCACATCTCCTCAATATAACCCGAATGCCCGCTGCGCCTATCATTCCGAAAGTCCAGGTCATGATACAAACAACTGTTGGGCCTTGAAAAATAAGGTGCAAGACTTGATCGAAGCCAAAGAGATTAAGTTTGACGCTCTGGAGAAGCCCAATGTCATAATTGCTCCTATGCCCAAACATGGTCATGGAGTGAATGCTTTGGACGATGATTTATTTGTGACCTCCATGGAAGAGATTTATACTCCTTTGATAACAGTTAAGAAGAATTTGTTGTTAGCCGGTTTATTTTCGGGTTGTGGTGAAGGTTGCCACATGTGTTCAATTCTGCCAGCCAATTTCCACTTATTGAAGTCAGGTATCCAACGCTTGATGGATAACAAAGAGATCATGTTCGAAAATACTATGATTCTGTTGGTTCCAATTCAAGATATTTCCATCATTACCATTTCCACCAATCCTTCCAAGGCTTCCCCGAGAAAGCCTGTTAGGATTACACCCGTTCCAAGAATTGCTCCGTTAATAATTACTGTCCCTGGTCCTATCCCATACACTTCGGATAAGGCTGTCCCTTGGCACTATGGGGCCGATGTGTATTACCATGGAGTTAAGCAAGACTTAAAGAGTGAGGAAGCTGATATCAGTAATATTGTCGGGGCTAGCAAGGTCACTAGAAGCGGAAGACTCTTTTCTCCCGAGATTTCCCCTTTGACTGTTCACCAACCTGTTGTCATTCCATCTGCTAGTACATCAGCTGCTATCCCAGTTCCTATCCCAGTTATCACCCCTGTCGCCGAGCCATCTGGCACTCGGGGCAAAGAAATAACAGGTGAGCCTGCCCAGACGGAGGCACCTAAGAAGATTATTGTAGAAACCTCTAAGCATGAGATAGAGGAAATTCTGAAGATTATCAAGAAGAGCGATTATAACGTAGTCGAGCAGCTGAGGCAGACCCCATCAAAAATTCCATGTTGTCCTTGTTATTATGTTCTGAAGCCCATGCAAAGGCTTTAATTGCATTCCTCAAAACTGCACATGTTCCGCAGGAAACGTCGGCCGATCAATTCAAAGATTGTGTAGCTAGCTTGACTGCCGACAATGGGTTGGGTTTCTCATACGCAGATTTGACTGCTAAAGGAAGAAATCACAATGATGCTCTGCACGTCTCAATCGAGTGCAGGGGCACTACTATAGCCCATGTACTGGTGGATACCGGGTCCTAATTGAATGTTTTGCCAAAGAAAGCATTAGACCGTATGGACTGTGAAGGTTTGATTTTGAAGCTGAGCAATATTGTGGTTAGGGCTTTCGACAGGTCAAAAAGGATGGTGCACGGGGAGGTGGACATCCCTGTTAAAGTTGGCTCTCAGACTTTTGCATCCACCTTCTACGTGATGGATATCCGACCATTATATTCTTGCTTGCTGGGTCGCCCTTGGATTCATAAGGCTGGGGCAGTGACTTCTACGCTCCATCAAATGTTGAAATATCCGGTAAAAGGGAAGATTGTCATGGTACGAGGTGAAGAAGAGTATATGGTAAGCCATCTTAATTCCTTTCGCTACATGGAGATGGATGGGGAATTTATCGAAACCCCTTGTCAGAACTTTGAAGAGGTCCCCCAGACTTTGGCGTCAACTGAAGTTGTTGCTGACAAACCTCCGATGAAGATGTCTTCCCTCAAGGATTCCAGGGCTGTAATTGAAAAAGGTGAGTGTGAAAATTGGGGTCAGCTCCCTGATTTTACACACAAGACTAAAAAATTTGGTTTGGGCTTTACTATCGGGGTTCAAAGGGCTGTTAGGCGCGTGCAGATTGGAAGACCTCCTCTGCATATCAGCAATCAGGGAGTTAATGCGGTTGAAGATGGTGAAGAAGATTCAGACATCGACAGTTGGATCTACCCGACGATCAATGGTGGATTGAACAACTGGACGACGAAGGACTTCATACCTGTTTCTTTTATTCCACAGTAATTGACTTTTGTTTTGAAAGTTGTAATAGACAGTTTGAAACATTACGGCCTGGTGCCTTTCCCGAGGCACCCTAGCTTTGCTTGTCAGGGCTTATTATTTGTCATTTTCATATATCATCAATAAAGCATTGGACGTTTTCTTGCATTACAAAATATGCGCTCCTTGTTTTTCTTTTCAGTCTCTCGCTTTATTAAAACAGTTATGCTCTTACACACACTCACGTAACATAATGCAGATCCATATCCATTCTGGATCCCATTGATAACGACTCTGTTACTGCCAGTTATGACTTCGAAAATCCGATCAACCAAGCCGAGGACAAAGGTGAGGATGATTGTGAGGTACCTAGAGAACTTGACAGACTGTTACTACAGGAAGAAAGGGCCATACAGCCTCATGAAGAGCCAGTTGAATTAGTAAATTTGGGTACAGAGGAAGACAGGAAAGAGGTCAAGATAGGTGTGAATCTGGAGCCTAGTGTCAAGAAACGGTTGATACAGATTCTACGCGGCTATGTTGAAATCTTTGCTTGGTCTTATGAAGATATGCCCGGTTTGGACACCGATATTGTGGTTCATCACTTGCCAACTAAAAAAGACTGTCCTCCGGTAAAGTAGAAGGTTCGTCGTATGCGCCCTGAGATGTCTGAGAAAATCAAAGCTGAGGTCATGAAACAGTTTGACGCCGGATTTCTAGCTGTTACTTCTTACCCGCAGTGGGTTTCCAACGTTGTTCCAGTGCCCAAGAAGGATGGTAAGGTACGAATGTGTGTGGACTATAGAGATCTGAATAGGGCGAGCCCCAAAGATGATTTCCCACTTCCTCATATCAATGTTCTGGTCGACAACACCGCGCAGCATAAGATCTTCTCTTTCATGGATGGCTTCTCTGGTTACAATCAGATCAAGATGGATCTTGAGGACATGGAGAAGACAACCTTCGTTACGCAGTGGGGCACCTTTTGTTACAAGGTAATGCCTTTCGGGTTGAGAAATGCTGGGGCAACTTATCAGCGCGCCATGGTCGCTCTATTCCATGACATGATTCACCATGAGATTGAGGTTTACGTTGATGACATGATCGCAAGATCCCAGACTGAGGAAGAACATCTTGACCATCTCCAAAAACTATTTGACAGGTTGAAGACGTACAAGCTAAGGTTGAACCCGAACAAGTGAACCTTCAGGGTAAGGTCTGGTAAGTTGCTGGGTTTCGTCGTCAGTGATAAGGGTATTCAAGTGGACCCTCCCAAGGTAAAGGCTATATAGGAGATGCCAGCTCCCCGCATAGAAAAGGAAGTTAGAGGCTTTTTGGGACGTCTGAACTACATCGCCCGATTCATTTCACATCTGACTGCTACTTGTGAGCCAATCTTAAAGCTGCTGAAGAAAGATCAAGTGGTAAAATGGAATGACGAGTTCCAGACCGCTTTCGAAAGGATCAAAGAATATCTTCAAGAGCCACCAATTCTGATTCCTCCAGTTGAAGGAAGACCTTTGATCTTATACTTGACAGTACTGGATAATTCAATGGGGTGCGTGTTGGGGCAGCATGACGAGTCTGGCCGAAAAGAGCATGCTATTTACTACCTTAGCAAAAAGTTTACCGGCTGTGAGACCCGATACTCACTTCTCGAGAAAACATGTTGCGCTTTGGCATGGGCTGCTCGCCGGCTGAGACAGTATATGCTGACTCACACTACCCTATTGATATCAAAGATAGATCCAATCAAGTATATCTTCGAAAAGCATGCCTTGTCCAAAAGAATAGCAAGATGGCAGATGATCTTAACTGAGTATGACATCCAATACACAACCCAAAAAGCAATTAAGGGGAGCGTGTTGGCGGGTCATTTGGCGCATCAGGCCGTGGATGACTACCAATCCATGAATTTCGAGTTCCCAGATGAGAACATCATGTTGGTGACCGACTGCGAGGAACCTGGACCGGATGAAGGACCTGAGGAAGGATCCTGATGGTCTATGTATTTTGACGGAGCCTCAAACGTGTTGGGTAATGGCATTGGCGCTGTGATCATATCTCTTGAAGGTTGTCATACTCCGTTCACCACACGATTATGTTTTAACTGCACCAATAATATGGCGGAGTATGAAGCATGTATCCTAGGTCTTCGAGCTGCTATTGACCTGAGGATTAGGTTCTTGAGTGTATTCGGAGATTCGGCTCTAGTGATCAGTCAGATAAAAGGCGAGTGGTATACGAAGCACCCAAATCTTATTCCTTACAAGGAGTATGTACTGACATTTCTTCCACACTTTGAGGAGATAACCTTTGAACACTTCCCGAGAGAGGAGAATCAGTTAGCGGACGCGCTAGCTACCATGTCCTCTATGTTCAAATTCAGGTGGGACAATGAAGCTCCCCAGATTACCATCGAGAGATTAGACGAGCCTGCACATTACTGTGACATCGAGACTGAAGAGGTAGCAGATAAACCCTGGTTTCACGAGGTAAAGAGGTATCTTGAGGCTCAAGAGTACCCCGAGGGTGCATCTGGTAATGATAAGAAGTTCTTGAGAAGGTTCGCTGCGAATTTCTTCATCAGTAATGGGATCCTTTATAAGCGTAACCATGATTCAACCTTACTGCGATGCATGGACAAAAACGAGGCAGAAAGGATTATGGCAGAATTACATGAAGGTACCTTCGGAACTCATTCCACTGGACATACCATGGCAAAGAAAATCCTATGGGCAGGATATTACTGGTCTACTATGGAAACCGATTGTTATCATCATTCTCGAACCTGTCATAAGTGCCAAGTCTATGCCGATAAGGTGCATGTACCTCCAGTTCCTCTGAATGTTGTGAAAGCTCCTTGGCCTTTTGCAATGTGGGGTATCGACATGATCGGCGAGATTAGACCTACTATATCCAACGGACATTGTTTCATTCTGGTAGCTATTAATTATTTTACGAAGTGGGTTGAGGCAGCTTCCTTTGCTACAGTAACCAAGAACATCGTGGTGCGGTTTATCCGACATAATCTGATCTGTCGATACGGTGTACCGGAGAGGATCATTACAGACAATGGTACAAATCTCAATAATATGATGATCACCGAGCTCTGTAAACAGTTCAAGATACAACATTACAACTCTTCTCCCTACCGGCCGAAGATGAATGGGGATGTTGAGGCGGCTAATAAGAACATCAAGAAGATTGTGCAGAAGATGACAGTGACATACAAAGAGTGGCACGAGATGTTACCATTCTCTCTTCATGGGTACCGCACCTCAGCACGGACATCGACAGGGGTAACACCCTACTCTCTGGTGTATGGCATGGAGGCAGTCTTGCCCATCGAAGTCCAGATACCATCTCTAAGGGTAATGAAGGATGCGGGTTTGAACGAAGACGACTAGATCCAGGCCCGACTTGATCAGCTGAATCTAATTGATAAAAAGAGACTTACTGCTATTTGTCATAGTCAGACGTATCAAAAGTGGATGATCAAGGCTTTTAACAAGAAAGTCAAACGTCAAGAATATCAAGTCGGGGATCTGGTGATCAAACGCATCATATTACCGCAAGATGATCCCAGGGGAAAATGGACCCCCACGTACGAAGGGCCATTTATGGTTAAGAACATCTTCTTAGGAGGAGCTATGATTCTAACAACCATGGATGGTGACGACCTTCCTCACCCTGTCAATGCATACATAGTGAAAAAATACTACGCGTAATCAAAGACCCGCTAGGTCGACTGGCCTAGGCAAAAATAAGGGCTTCACGGAAAACCAAAAGAGTTCGAGCAAAATTAAGGGATGAAAATTAAAAAAAAAACTGTACACCCGGCAAGTCGAAAACCTGAAAAGGCGGCTTGGGAAAGAAAGGGTATCCCGGTGGACTGAAAACCCGAAAGGGAGGTCCAGGAAAAAATTAGGGATCAAAGCGTAACACTATTCCTCATTGGATCATCTTGCGACCAGACTTCGGTATCGACTATCAAGCTCATACGACACCAATCAATCTGATCTACTTTCGACCAAGTAGCAAAGTGATGAGACGCTCGAAGATATAAAGGCAATAGCAGGGTTGGAACCCAATGGGATTGTTCATATAGTTGTTTTTCTTTCTTTTTTCACAAATTGTATAAATTCTATTCTTTCGGCGGCGTTCTCTTACTAGGACGTCAGCCTCTTGTACAAAACGCCTATTACAGGCTAACTTCAAAATCAATACAATTCAATTTCAGAAATTTCAACTTGTTTTTTCTTTTTCTGTTTTGTTTTGCAAGAACATCCAATGATTCATTTTTGATATATGCATTTGAAAATAATTGCAGCTCATAAATATTTACATACGAAGCAAAAGACAATTGCTCGTAATTCCAGGAATAGGGGCAAACAAGAAATTCCCAAACCTTACAATTGCTCTACCCACCAGGTACGGGGATAGACCCAGCTGGAGAATATAACTAAAGATACATACACTCCCCGTAGAGTAATAACTATCCGAAGAAAGTGGTGTTAGCTCTCCCCAGCCGAGGTTCATAATCACGAATAAGTCGACAAAATCATCCCCAAGCAGAGTTTACCTATCACCCACCATAAAAGTTCACCATCAGTGGAGTTTATTTCTTCCATAGGTAGAAATTCACTCCCCGACAGAGTTCATCATCACCAGCAACGGTAATTCATCCCCAGCGGAGTTATTTCTCCAAATCAGCAGATCTTCTAGCAGAGTATCTCTCTTCCCCACAGAGTCATACTCTCGCAAATTTATTCTCCAACAGAGTCTCTCCCAGCGAAAGGTAATTGATTAAGGATAGGAACCCCCAATACCTGAGAAAACTCTTCCATGGTAGGCAACAACTGGTACTCGGGAAATGTAAAGCAATGATGTAAAGGGTCAAAGAGTTGAAAGAGAACTTTCACCATGTCTTCATCAGGGCTTGAGGTGACCAAACTGAGAAGTCGACCATGTCTTTTAGTGAATGGGGAATTCTCAGGAACCCTTGATGCCAACTCTTTGAGTTGATGAGGTACCCTTACAAGGTTGACTTGGATATTGTTTATCCGAATGGGAGCCATGTCCTACAAAACAGACACAAAGGTAAGTCCTAAAAGTCCTTGAAATGGTTAGTGTGACATGCCATGTTATGATGTTATGATGTTATATACAAACAGATATATACAATCACACAAACATATCCTTAAGTTTAGGCTTGTATGGATTCTGTTGTACCCCAAAATTTTCCCTCCCATATTTATCAATACATTTCAAGTGAGGTTCTCAAATTGCTCAAGGAAGTCCAAGGGTTAACCAGACAAACTCTCTCCTAAGGCAGTCTACCTCAGATTAGGGTTTCATTTTGCACCAAGGTACTTGAGTCCAAAGGATCCCAAATGCTCACCATTGTCCTAATATGTTCTCAAGATCATCCATGTCAATTTTCAAGCCTTGCAGAGGAAGTTTGCTTAGTCAATTGCTCAAAGGCCTGAAAATTAACTGTGCTAGGGCAAAAGTCAACTATGGCCCACAAGCAGTCAAACTTCAATATTTTTGGTCAACATCCTCATTTTGAAGCATTATTCATATTTGATAAAGGTTTGATCATTATTCCTCAAGGATTACTCACAATTCATCAAAACCCAAAAGTTGCTAAATTAGGGTTTTGTAGGAAAAGTCAACTCAACTTTGACCAAACATAACTTTCTCATACTTTATCAAAAATGACCCATCCAAAGCTCATTTTGAAGAGGATGGAATTCCATACAATTAATCTTCATCTCCCAAGTTCAAAATATGCACTCACAAGAAGATATAAATTTGGACATTATAGGTCATTTTGAAAAGTCAACAAAACACCTTTTTTTTCAAAGCTTCATACATGAACATGGAAGACTCAATTGAGATGAGACGAAAAGGGTTGCTTAAAGGACATCTTAAGATTTCTAAAAAGTCCAAGAACACATCTCTAGGGTCAAAATTGAAAGAGTTATGCATTGTTAAAGTTGACCCTTTTTGCAAAATTGCCAAAAGTCAAAGGTGCCCAAAATTGCAATTTTTGTCAAATGGGACCAACTTTTTATTCTTGCACTGAGTTTGTAACATGACCCACGACCCATGATCCTTACCATTTGTCATTCTTTTATTTTTGCCATTTATTTTGATTTTATTTCAATTAAATTAAATAAAATCAAAATAAAATCATGAAAATATCAAAAACTAATCAAAGCTTGAGATTTTGTGCATGTTTAAGTCTATTATACAGCTGGAGATGGAATAAAATCGTGCAAGCTTTATTTGGACCAAAAAAAGATTGGATTTGCTCAATTTAGAAAGATTTGCACTAAGAATCAAATCATGAATCAATGATCATTATTGGAGAAGATTTGAAACTAAATTGCAACCCTAATTCATTCTTGGATACATAAGGAAGGATTGCAGATCAAAAACAGGGGCATTGGAGGCGTGCAAAGGTGAAAGTAACTTTCAAAAAAATCAAGAAAAGTTACAAACTGATTTCCCAATTCTAGGCTTCCTCAAGCCATTCCAGTCACACAAACCGTTTGCTGGACATCCAAGGATCAAGATTCAACCACTAGCAAGCTTTCTAACCCCCAGAAACGCCCTATAAGTGTCCCACGATTACCATACTTTCTTGAAATCGAATATCATAATTCTGGCACTTTTAACATGAATTATTTGCATATTCTTAATCCTTGAGTCATTTGCAAGCTAATGGTTGTATTTAATTGCATTTCTATTGACTGCATACCAAGATGCCATGATTAGGGTTCGTGCTTTGTTTTTAGGGATTTGCACACAGGAACAATTGGCCATCAATAGTGGTACCATGATGCTCGTGAGGTTACAACGAGTTGATTGGTACCACTGGTATTGATTTTTCATACAGGGGAAGGATTTTGGAAAGGTACAGGGCTGTACCCACGCCCATTTGACCGTGGGTAAAAGTTTTTGATCTAACCCGATAGAGACGGTGAGGAAGATGATAACGTGGCGCCCCATGAATGGCCCATTCAAATCTGCACGCGTTTCAGAGTTAGCTTTATTGTTTTATTATATAATATTATTTTGTTATTAGTTATACAACTAATACAACCAACTCAGCTGGCAAACATGCAATGGATGAATGCTGAAGGACCTGGGTTCGATCCCCAGGTCCCCATATTTGCCTTATGTTTATTTTCTTTGCATAATCAGGCGCGCTAGCATCCAAGGTATCCACCATACACCATCAATATCCAGCCAACAGATCTTCAACAAGGAAGATCCAATGCCTTATCCCTGAGAGTCCACCATGGGCATCAGTCAAGCGTGCACACAAGATTGAGAAAGTCAAACAGGGCCAGGCGCTTTTGGGCCCAGATTTGCCATCAACACCCCCCTGTTTGCTAGCATACCACCAGGCCCATTCTATTTCTTTTCTAATTTCCTTTATTTAATTTAATTAGATTAATTTATTTTCTAACAAAATAATTTCTTTTTTCACAAAAAAAATCATAAAATCAATTTCACCAATTTAGAATTTAGGCTTTTATTTTATCAAATTTAATTTTATATTAGTTTTAATTTAATTTAGGATTAATTCTATTTTTTTTCATATATTTAAAATCAATTAGAAAGATTAGGGTTTGTTCTTAATTCAATTTTATTTCTTTTTTCAATAAAGAAAGTACAAAAATAGGTTAATTTAATTATTTTTTATCAAATTTAAATTAATTAGTAATTAGGTTTTCATTTATTCATTTAAAATATTATTTTCTCAAAACAATCAAAACAACAAAAAATGATTTTTCTTTTTAAGTTTAAATTAGGTTTAGATGGGGTCAAAACCCTAATTCCTTTTCATTTAATTCATCGCGTGCATTTTATTATTTTTGCAAATATTAATGTAACTGCTTACGGTATGTAATAGTTTAATTAGGATTTTCTTTTATTTATCGTTTTACGGGTTTTTGGCTATGTAATTAATCCCCCTCTCTGAAGCCTTGTAATAGCGTAGTCTTTATTTCTCACATTTTAATTCTCGCAAATATTAACTGTTAGATGTATGTTGATAGGATTTCATGACAAGACTGTATGTTAATTTGAAATGGCTAGCAAACCCTAATGTGCAAAGATAATAACTGAAATCAAATCACTCGCACATGCGCACTCTTAGGGTATACTCTCACTTCGGTTGCCTTCGGTAAACGGTCATTAAGTATAGGGTGTTTTAGTGGTCGCCCTCCTGTCTAAACAAAGATCAAAAGTCCCATTCGAAAATGTTGCCTCGGAAATGTTGCCTTGAATATGATCTTAAGACATTAGGGATATTACTAAGACGTCCTAACATTGCTTTAGTGATTGTACGTCCCTTTCGAATTGACCCTTACAATTCCAACGACGGTGCTACCTATTTCTCAATAGTAGGATAGTGCTGTCTAAAGGAAACAAGAATAGAAACAATCGTTTTTTCGAGTAGGTAGATGCTAGTAGGTACTTGCTCAAAAAACAAACTTTTTTTCACACTTACACTTTTTCAAATAAAGTTTCCAAAAACACTTCGTAACACTCTTGAGGACTGATACAAGGGTTAAAATGAAGAAAAACAAAACTTTTCAAAAACAAACACACACAAGCAATTTTAAAATGATGAGCAAGTACCTAAGAGCCCATGGAAAACCATGGATAGAAATGGTGCTAATACCTTCCCTTTCTATAATCTACCCCCCGTACTCAAAATCTCGGAAAAAAGGAATTTTTATGTGCTTTTTTCCTTTCCATTTGGATAAAATAAAATTCGGTGGCGACTCTTGCTTACCGCGACATTTTGCGAATACAAAACGCAAAATGCAAACCAGCATTTTCCAAAACAGTCGGTTCTGCCACCGTGTCACAGATTCCATAGGTAACTACCCTCTTGTAGTATAGTTGGTCCAACCTATCCTATTAATAGTAACCGGGTTCTAGGGAATCTCAATATCATTGATCTTTCTTCATCGGGCATTGTTTCAGCACAAGCCTATTTATTGACGATCAAAATATCCCGAAAATAAGATCTCAATGAGTGTAGTATCGAGTATCAACCAACTTCAGATTGCACCAAATTCGGCTATCTCACTACTTCTTAATGGCCAAGTTGTTCAATTAAAGGTTCTAAGGTCAGTTGGTGCTTCACGATACCACAGAGCGGCCCCGTATTCTCCTTGACTACTCAAGGGCTACCGGTACCAACAAATGTGTCACACCAACGTAGCTATCGTTTCAACTGTGTCGGTATACCCTGCACAGTCCCCACGATCTATTATTACTTACCTAAAGGTGCCCCAGATCTGAGTGTAGGATCTTTACAAGTAAACCAAAGCAAAAACCCATAAAGATAAAGCAATCAAAGCATACAAAGAAATAAAATTAAATATGACCTAAGCTCTAAGGTAACCCCACTTTTTATTTATATCCCCAGTAGAGTCGCCAGTTCTGTGATATGGTCGCAGAACCGACTGTTATACTGATTTTGCGTTTGTGTTCGCAAATGTTGCGGTAAGCAAGAGTCACCACTGACTTTTCTTTTATCCAACAAAGGAAAGGGTGAAAAGAACATAAATAGACCTTTCGAGAGTTTTTTGAGTAAGAGGGGTACATTATGGAAAGGGAAGGTGTTAGCACCCTTTCCATCCGTAGTTATCTACGGGCTCTTAGATGCTTAACTCATTTTCTGAAATACCTTGTGCTTTTGGTTATTTTTGAAAAGTATTTTGAAATGCCATAGTGCGGCGATTTTCTTTATGGTAACTCTTGTATCAATCCTTAAGAGCTTTGATAAAGCATTTTTTTGAAAATGTTTTGAAAGAATTTTGTGTATGTGTAAAAGTTTGTTTTTGAGCATAGCATCTAGGAACTATCTAATCTACTCGAAAGGTTTGTTATTTTCTTCTTTTCCTTTACACAACGCTAACCTACTATTAGTTAGTAGGTAGCCCTATCGTTGGATGTTTGAGGGATATTCGAAAGGACGTTTTATAGTCACGAAGGTAACTTGGCAAGAAGTTTTAGTAACTACCTTAGGGTTTTAAGATCATTGTTTACCGAGGCAACATCGAGAGGTTCATCGAGGGACTTATGATCTTTTTAAACAAGAGAGTAGACACTAAAATCTATCACGTTTCGATATTTGTGACTATTTTTCCGAAGGTAACCAAAGTGGGAGTACCGTAGAGGTGTGCATGTGCAAGTGTGTTTGTTTTCAGTTATTTTTGTCTTGTGTTAAGTTTGCTAGCGTTGGTTTTAATTCTTATCATGCAATCCTATTACCATACGTCTAACCGTTAATATGTACAGGAATTATAAAATGCAGAAATTAAATCCTACTCTATTACATCCCATGAGCAGTTACAATATTTAGGAACAAATGCAAAAAGATAAACTAACTATTACAAAATCCAAAAAATGCGACGTATACATTCTTTCTAGGATTTAAATAACAAAAGAAAAATAGAAAGAAAAAAAATGAGAAGAGGTTGTTTAGAAAGTAAATCAAATATCCTAAAAAGCCTAAGTATTAAGAAAACAATATTTTTGGTATTTTTGTGGTTTGATTTTAATATTTAAGACCTAAGTCTAAATTAATTTTACTTTTAAGAAAAAAATGTTAAAGTAATTAAATAATTAATTAAAAAAATTTAATCTAAAAAGGAAACCGAGCCTAATGTTTTTTATGATTTTTGATTTTAATGTTTGTAATGAAATAGAAATAAAGTAAACAATAAAAACAAATAAATAAAAGAAAGGAAAAGGGGGAGGAAGCAAAAGTAAACAAGGGTGGTATGATCTTGAAAACAACATAGGCCCAAGTCAAATGGAGCCCAGAGGTTGCACTGGATCCAGTAAGGGAACTCCTTGAGAGTACATGATGAGTTGTACGTCTGAGCGTATTGGATCTGGATGCGTTAGGATCTCATGGTGAGGATCGAAGGATGCCCGACGCACGCCTGGGACACGCCAACATTGAATCTGAAAATGAAACATTATAAAAATAAAACTTATGACCTGGGTGTCAAACCCAGGTCCTTCTCCTTAATTTGATTTCCCTCCTAATTCAAATTTGAGTACAATTGGAAAGAGGTTCCTGTATCACTCAGTTCAAAGCTTGGCTGCTTCGAAGGTCTAAACAGTATTCTATTAGGGAAAATGTTTTCCTGCCAAATAAGCAAACGTTAAAGATCCAGGGGGACCTTAACCCCCTAATTCGAACCTCTCCCTAATTCAAACCCTCTGAGTCTGAATCTAAGTTTGTTTGGCCTAAAACACCCTAAGTCATGAGATTCGAAGTAAAACTTAGATTGTGCCCTAATAGTGGCATGATCTCATCCCTTCACCTTAGCTTGCATGCAACATATTCATTCAAACACAAGTATCATTAGTAATAAGAATATATGCGCAATATGTAATTAAATGGTACGAAGGTGCAGTTTTGGTTTTACAAACCCTTATTAATCGAAGACGCGTGAATCTCTATGGCTTTGGGTGTGGAGATGCTTGCTTAAGGGATGGTATGGACTCCTGGATGTAAGGTTTTTGTCTGGCTTATGCGTGTATGGGCAAGAATGTTTTTGTCTGATGTAGTGTATGGTGAGCGTGTGTGTCTAGCAAAAATACTTTCGTTTGGAAATGTGTTTCTTATCTCTTTTTTTCCGTCCTCTGGCCATGTGTCCTTAGGCCTATATTTATAGGGGTGTAGAGGGGAATGGAAATGGCAGGGGAAGGCCATTAACCAAGCATTGAAGGAAAAATCAAACAAATTAAAGGATTGTTATTTTTGATGAATTCTTACCCTTTTAGGTTTTGGGATGAACCTGGACATGTTTCAATCCATGACTCCTTCGAATGCCTCCACGCCTTGCTCTTTGATTGGTCCTGAGTTGCTTCCTTCGAATGGCTCAAGGCCTCATCATTATGGCCTCTTTGATTGAACGACTATCTGCCTTAGTAGCTTGATCTGAAACTTTTCAACTAGCCTAATTGAAAACTCCTTTCTGGCAAGTCGAAGCTTCTTTTGTTACCTCCTTCAAATGTAATTATGTAGGAGGCTTGGGCTTGGAAGCATGTAGGATTTTAGGCCAGCAAGCATCTTGGACCAAGACTCATCATAAAACAAACTGGTTTCTCACAATTATGTGTCCTTCAAATGGACCAATTGTAGGTCCTTGGAAGGCATCATCTGTGTGTTTCTTCAAATGGATCTTACTATGTGTCAAAGTGTAGAAAACTTGTGAATCAAAGGCAAGCATGAAGAGGAAGCCTTTGCCTTGTGGATCAAAGGCAAGCATGAAGAGGCATTTGCCTTGTGGATCGAAGGCAAGTTGAAGGGGCCTTTTCCTTATGGATCGAAGGCAAAAATGAAGAGGCCTTTGCCTTGTGGATCGAAGGCAAGTTGAAGGGGCCTTTTGCCTTATGGATTGAAGGCAAGCTTGAAGAGGCCCTTTCCTTGTGGATCAAAGGATAGTTGAAGGGGCCTTTTTCGTTGTGGATCGAAGTAGACACGTAAGAGACCAATGATCAAACGAAGCTTGCATGCAGGAGACCATTGCTTTGTGAATAAAAAAACATGCAGGAGGCCACTGCTGGTGAATCGAAGCAAACTTGTAGGGGGCTATTGCTGGTGAATCGAAGCAAGCTTGTAGGGGGCTAATGCTGGTGAATCGAAGCAAACTTGTAGGGGGCTACTGCTGGTGAATCGAAGAAAATCTGTAGGGGGCATATGCCCAAATGAAGCTTGTGGACCAAAGCTTGCTCAAAGGGGACCCAATGCTCAATCGAAGCTGGTGGACTAAAGCTTGCTCGAAGGGGACCCAACGCTCAATCGAAGCTGTTGAACCAAAGCTTGATCGAAGGGGACCAAATACCCAATCAAAGCATATGAATCAAAGCATGATCGAAGGGGGCTCAATGGTCAATCGAAGCTTATGAATCAAGGCAAACTTCCTATTCTTAGATTTGATGCTGGAGAGCCAAAAATCCAATTGTACTTATGCGAACTTGCCCTTTTTAAAATTCTTGTGAGAAAATGTCTTGAGAAAAAGGAGAGCAAATTTTGGGGTATAACAGGGAGTTCTGTTTCAAAGGAGGAAAATGCGTTTGAACATTGGAGATTCTTACTGAAATGGTGTTACGGATTTAATGATAATGAAGGTTGAGTTTGGGCATGAGAGGAGTTCATTTGCTGCAAAAATGTCATCTTAACCTCTAATAATTCAAGTTGAGTTCCATAGTTAGAACTTGGATAGGAATTTAGGGTTTTTGTGAATAATTTTGTGTTTGTTCATTTGGTTGTTCAAATGTCAATTATGTATGCTTGATATATGTATATGATAAAATGCATTATGTGATGAATTAAATTGTATAAACAATTGTTGATACCCGTCATTCTAGTTGAACATTTAGAAGTATTATTGTATGACATAATGTGATTGTGATGATTTGTAAATATGCTTGAATCAGAGTAGACATACTTTTAGGTGGTAAACCACTTACGATGAAGAAATATCGTTGCGATGTGCTTGTGGAGGCCAAGAGAAAGGCGTCTCCATCAAGTGGTAAACATCGAGGTCTCGGTATGTTGTACACATCTGAGCTACCATTGTGATGAACGCAAGGGAGGGTCTTTATGGCATGTGCCCACTTAGATACTCATCGGAATGCTTGGTATGGTGGGTGACGTGATGCGATGTAGACAATATAATTTCGGACTCACCTTTAATGGTGCCACGTAGGTAATACCATTAGGCTTTCGCCCGATGGGCTAGTGTGTTAAAGAAGGCGTATTACATTTGGTGATTCACCTGTGTATTACAAATGAATACCATTGCGATGAATGCAAGCGAAGGTCTTTATGGCATGTGCCCGCTTGGATACTCATCGACGTGCTTGGTATGATGGGGTTGTGACGCCACTTAGATAATATCATAACAGAGAAATCATCATGTATGAAATTCTATGTAAGAATGATCTGAATTCATCATGCGGTGTGCTTGTGCAAGTCTCTTTACAAATAGACATTAGGACTCATCGAGGGTGTGATAGGTGGCCTAAGTAGGTAAGTAACGTACTTCTGGATTCCTCGTACATGGGTACGAATCTTCATATTGTTTATGGCCTTGGATTGATTGTGTTTTCTTGTTTCCCCATTAGTCGTTATGAGACTTCTAATGGTGGTGTTACCCTGATGTGTATTTGTACCCATCCGTGAGGAAACCCGGATTCCCGGAGAATCCATTTAGTTGCATGTATCCTGTAGTACTGAATGAACCCATAAGATAAGGGAACTCAGTGAGATTTAGCAATCTCATCCCAATCCTCTCATTATTTTCAGGAACAGGTTATAAGTGGTAGAATTTCTAGATGGTCGGTTTGAAGACTGTACACGGGCAGATGGCAAGAAGACCTTCGTAGATGTTATTTTTCTGTTGTGCAATGTTAAAGACAAGCTTATTATATACATCCGAATTCGGAGTTATATTGTATAACATTTTAATTTTTTGTCTTTTCAAGCTTTATGTATGTTTCGTTGCACTGTTTTTTTAACATCATTGCATTATATTCTAGACGTATATGCACAGGGTGTTATAGTATAAGTTATAAAACTAATAACTTTATAGTTTTTATCTCTATAAGAGTAGACTTGAGTGAAGGGTGAAATAATTTAAAATTAAAGTTATTAAAAATGAGAGAATATATCGAGTTAAACTAAAATTAAAGGAGGATTGAATTAATCAAAGTTTATATTGATTAAAAAATAAAAAAGAAAGAATGAAAAATTTTAGGAAATTATTTAAAACTAACTATTTAATTAAATAAGTATAATTATAAATTACACAATATATTAGTACAAATATTTTTAAATGTCATGTATGACAAATTAATTTGATATTTATCTTTTTTTATAAAAAATAATAATTTCATTTCTTTGATAATTTTTTAAATTGAAATATTTAATTATGACAGTTACTATCTATTTGATTCATATTGATATTCTAAGATAGAATTTACTCTACATTCTATTGTTATTTTAATTCATATTTATGGTTGAATTTTTATTGATTTTATAGTGATATTTAAGAGGGATAGAGTGACTCACCAACTATTATCAGTTTATAGATTTATTTTGTCTCACTAAAACTCTATTTTTCCTTATATTTTTATTTGTATTATCATAATCTTCTATTTTTCTTTAGGTTTTCTTTTTTATTTTCATAATCTTCTATTATGTGCGGGTTTTGAATATATATTAGATAATTTTATTGAAAAATTAATCTTAAGCCTTTATTTTATTAAATATTATGTGCAGATATTGAAAATATATTTGAGAATGTTATCGCAAGACTGATTCTTATGTGATAATTTTTTATGTCCTATATTTATTATTCATCTTCTTATCATTGATATCATAATTTTAAATTACTCTTTTAAGATAGATTGCATTGTAGAAATTAGTTTAGCGATTCAAATATTATATATGAAAAACAATATAACATACTTTTTCAACGAGGTATGAGATTTTTATAGTTTACCTATATACAAATTTTATTGTATAAGTTACAAAACTAATAATTTTATAGTTTTTCTCTCTATAAGAGTAGAATTAAGTGAAGGGTAAAATAATTTAAAATTAAAGTTATTAGAAATGAGAGAATATATGGAGTTAAACTAAAATTTAAGGAGGATTGAATTAATCTAATTTATATTGATTAAAAAATATGAAAGGATGAGCCATTTTAAGAAATTATTTAAAACAAACTTATTAACTGAATAAGTTTAATTGTGAATTACATAATATATTAGTATAAATATTTTTAAATGTCCTGTATGACTAATTAATTCAATATTTTTTCTTTCTTTATAAAATTAATAATTTCATTTCTTTGATAATTTTTTTAAATTGAAATGTTTTATTATGACCGTTAATACCTATTTTGATTCATATTGATATTATTTAAAGTAGAATTTACTCTACATTATATTTTTTTTAATTCATATTTATGGTTGAATTTTATTGATTTTATAATGATATTTAGGTGGGATAGATTGACTCACTAACTTTTTTTCAATTTATACGGTTATTTTGTCTCACTAAAAATCTATTTTTTCTTATGTATTCATTTTCATTTTCATAATCTTCTATTTTTCTTTAGGTTTTCTTTTTTATTTTAATAATCTTCTATTATAAGCGGGTTTTAAATATATATTCATTAATTTTATTAAAAAATTGATCTTAAGCTTTTATTTTATGAAATATTGTGTGCGGGTATTAAAGTTATATTTGAGAGAATATATCGAGTTAAACTAAAATTAAAGCAGAATTTAATTAATCAAAGTTTATATTAATTAAAAAACAAAAAAGAAAGAAATAAAAATTTTAAGATACTATTTAAAACTAACGGTTTAATTAAATAAGTTTAATTATAAATTGCACAATATATTAGTATAAATATTTTTAAATGTCATGTATGATTAAGTAATTTGATATTTATCTTTTTTTTATAAAAAATAATAATTTTATTTCTTTGATAATTTTTTAAATCGAAATATTTAATTATGACAGTTACTATCGATTTGGTTCATATTGATATTATTTAAGATATAATTTACTCTACATTCTATTGTTATTTTAATTCATATTTATGATTGAATTTTTTATTTATTTTATAATGATATTTAAGAGGGATAGAGTGACTCACCAACTATTATCAGTTTATAGGTTTATTTTATCTCACTAAAACCCTATTTTTTCTTATGTTTTCATTTTTATTTTCGCAATCTTCTATTTTTCTTTAGGTTTTCAATTTTATTTTTATAATCTTCCATTATGTGCGAGTTTTGAATATATATTCGATAATTTTATAGAAAAATTGATCATAATCTTTTATTTTATAAAATATTACGCATGGGTATTAAAGATATATTTGAGAATTTTATCGAAAGATAGATTCTTATGTGGTAATTTTTTATGTCCTATATTTGTTATTCATCTTCTTACCATTGACATCATATTTTTAAATTACTCTTTTGAGATGAAATGCATTGTATAAAATAGTTTGACAATTCAAATATTATATATGAAAAATAATATTATATATTTTTTAAGTGAAGGGTGAAATAATTTAAAATTAAAGTTATTAGAAATCAGAGAATATATCGAGTTAAATTAAAATTTATGTAGGATGGAATTTATCAAAGTTTATATTGATTAAAAAAAGAAAGAATGAACAATTTTAAGAAATTATTTAAAACTAACTATTTAATTAAATAAATTTAATTATAAATTACACAATATATTAGTATAAATATTCTTAAATGTCATGTATGACTAATTAATTTTATATTTATCTTTTGTTTTTAAAAATAATAATTTCATTTCTTTGATAATTTTTTTAAATTGAAATATTTAATTATGAAAGTTACTAACTATATGATTCATATTGATATTATTTAAGTTAAATTAACTCTACATTATATTGTTATTTTAATTCATATTTAAGGTTGAATTTAGATTGATTTTATAATGATAATTAAAAGAGATAGAGTGACTCACCAACTTTTATTAATTTATACGTTTATTTTGTCTCATTAAAACTCTATTTTTCCTTATGTTTTCATTTTCATTCTCATTATCTTCTATTTTTCTTTAGGTTTTCTTTTTTATTTTCATAATCTTCCATTATGTGCAGGTTTTGAAGATATATTCGATAAATTTGTTAAAAAATTGATCATAATCTTTTATTTTATAAAATATATGCACATGTATTAATGATATATTTAAGAATTTTATCAAAAGATTGATTCTTATGTGGTAGTTTTTTTATGTCCTGTATTTGTTATTCATCTTCTTACCATTGACATCATAATTTTAAATTACTCTTTTGAGATGGATTGCTTTGTAGAAAATAGTTTAACAATTCAAATATTATATATGAAATATAATATTATATACTTTTTCAATGAGGTATGAGATTTTTATAATTTACCTATATACGAATTTTATTGTATAAGTTACAAAACAAATAATTTTATAGTTTTTCTCTCTATGTGAGTACACTTAAGTGAAAGGTAAAATAATTTAAAATTTAAATTATTAAAACGAGAGAATATATCGAGTTAAACAAAAATTTAAGGAGGATTGAATTAATCAAATTTTATATTGATTAAAAAAAAGAAAGGATGGACAATTTTAAGAAATTAATTAAAACTAACTATTTAGTTAAATTAGTTTAATTATAAAATACACAATATTTTAGTATAAATGTTTTTAAATGTCATGTATTACTAATTAATTTCATATTTGTCTTTTTTAATAAAAAATAATAATTTCATTTCTTTGATAATTTTTTTAATTAAAATATTTAATTATGACAGTTATTATCTATTTGATTCATATTGATATTCTAAGATAGTATTTACTCTACATTCTATTGTTATTTTAATTCATATTTATGGTTGAATTTTTATTGATTTTATAGTGATATTTAAGAGGGATAGAGTGACCACCAACTATTATCAGTTTATAGATTTATTTTGTCTCACTAAAACTCTGTTTTTTCTTATATTTTCATTTGTATTATCATAATCTTCTATTTTTCTTTAGGTTTTCTTTTTTATTTTCATAATCTTCTATTATGTGCGGGTTTTGAATATATATTCGATAATTTTATTGAAAAATTAATCTTAAGCCTTTATTTTATTAAATATTATGTGCAGATATTGAAAATATATTTGAGAATGTTATCGCAAGACTGATTCTTATGTGTTAATTTGTTATGTCCTATATTTGTTATTCATCTTCTTATCATTGATATCATAATTTTAAATTACTCTTTTAAGATGGATTGCATTGTAGAAATTAGTTTAGCGATTCAAATATTATATATGAAAAACAATATAACATACTTTTTCAAGAGGTATGAGATTTTTATAGTTTACCTATATACAAATTTTATTGTATAAGTTACAAAACTAATAATTTTATAGTTTTTCTCTCTATAAGAGTAGAATTAAGTGAAGGGTAAAATAATTTAAAATTAAAGTTATTAGAAATGAGAGAATATATGGAGTTAAACTAAAATTTAAGGAGGATTGAATTAATCTAATTTATATTGATTAAAAAATATGAAAGGATGAGCCGTTTTAAGAAATTATTTAAAACTAACTTATTAACTGAATAAGTTTAATTGTGAATTACATAATATATTAGTATAAATATTTTTAAATGTCCTGTATGACTAATTAATTCAATATTTTTTCTTTCTTTATAAAAATAATAATTTCATTTCTTTGATAATTTTTTTAAATTGAAATATTTTATTATGACCGTTAATACCTATTTTGATTCATATTGATATTATTTAAAGTAGAATTTACTCTACATTATATTTTTTTTAATTCATATTTATGGTTGAATTTTATTGATTTTATAATGATATTTAGGTGGGATAGATTGACTCACTAACTTTTTTCAATTTATACGGTTATTTTGTCTCACTAAAAATCTATTTTTTCTTATGTTTTCATTTTCATTTTCATAATCTTCTATTTTTCTTTAGGTTTTCTTTTTTATTTTAATAATCTTCTATTATAAGCGGGTTTTAAATATATATTCGTTAATTTTATTAAAAAATTGATCTTAAGCTTTTATTTTATGAAATATTGTGTGCAGGTATTAAAGTTATATTTGAGAGAATATATCGAGTTAAACTAAAATTAAAGCAGAATTTAATTAATCAAAGTTTATATTGATTAAAAAACAAAAAAGAAAGAAATAAAAATTTGAAGGGACTATTTAAAACTAACTGTTTAATTAAATAAGTTTAATTATAAATTGCACAATATATTAGTATAAATATTTTTAAATGTCATGTATGATTAAGTAATTTGATATTTATCTTTTTTTTATAAAAAATAATAATTTTATTTCTTTTATAATTTTTTAAATCGAAATATTTAATTATAACCGTTAGTATCGATTTGGTTCATATTGATATTATTTAAGATATAATTTACTCTACATTTTATTATTATTTTAATTCATATTTATGATTGAATTTTTTATTTATTTTATAACGATATTTAAGAGGGATAGAGTGACTCACCAACTATTATCAGTTTATAGGTTTATTTTATCTCACTAAAACCCTATTTTTCCTTATGTTTTCATTTTTATTATCGCAATCTTCTATTTTTGTTAAGGTTTTCAATTTTATTTTTATAATCTTCCATTATGTGCGAGTTTTGAATATATATTCGATAATTTTATAGAAAAATTGATCATAATCTTTTATTTTATAAAATATTATGCACGGGTATTAAAGATATATTTGAGAATTTTATCGAAAGATAGATTCTTATGTGGTAATTTTTTTATGTCCTATATTTGTTATTCATTTTCTTACCATTGACATCATATTTTTAAATTACTCTTTTGAGATTAAATGCATTGTATAAAATAGTTTGACAATTCAAATATTATATATGAAAAATAATATTATATATTTTTTAAGTGAAGGGTGAAATAATTTAAAATTAAAGTTATTAGAAATCAGAGAATATATCGAGTTACATTAAAATTTAAGTAGGATGGAATTTATCAAAGTTTATATTGATTAAAAAAAGAAAGGATGAACAATTTTTAGAAATTATTTAAAACTAACTATTTAATTAAATAAATTTAATTATAAATTACACAATATATTAGTATAAATATTCTTAAATGTCATGTATGACTAATTAATTTTATATTTATCTTTTGTTTTTAAAAATAATAATTTCATTTCTTTGATAATTTTTTTAAATTGAAATATTTAATTTTGAAAGTTACTAACTATATGATTCATATTGATATTATTTAAGATAAATTAACTCTACATTATATTGTTATTTTAATTCACATTTAAGGTTGAATTTAGATTGATTTTATAATGATAATTAAGAGAGATAGAGTGACTCATCAACTTTTATTAATTTATACGCTTATTTTGTCTCACTAAAACTCTATTTTTCTATATGTTTTCATTCTCATTCTCATTATCTTCTATTTTTCTTTAGGTTTTCTTTTTTATTTTCATCATCTTCTATTATGTGTAGGTTTTGAAGATATATTCGATAAATTTATTAAAAAATTGATCATAATCTTTTATTTTATAAAATATATGCACATGTATTAATGATATATTTAAGAATTTTATCAAAAGATTGATTCTTATGTGGTAGTTTTTTTATGTCCTGTATTTGTTATTCATCTTCTTACCATTGACATCATAATTTTAAATTACTCTTTAGAGATGGATTGCTTTATAGAAAATAGTTTAACAATTCAAATATTATATATGAAATATAATATTATATACTTTTTCAATGAGGTGTGAGATTTTTATAATTTACCTATATACGAATTTTATTGTATATGTTACAAAACAAATAATTTTATAGTTTTTCTCTCTATGAGAGTACACTTAAGTGAAAGGTAAAATAATTTAAAATTTAAATTATTAAAACGAGATAACATATCGAGTTAAACAAAAATTAAAGGAGGACTGAATTAACCAAAGTTTATATTGATTAAAAAAAAAAGGATGGACAATTTTAAGAAATTAATTAAAACTAACTATTTAGTTAAATTAGTTTAATTATAAAATACACAATATTTTAGTATAAATGTTTTTAAATGTCATGTATTACTAATTAATTTGATATTTGTCTTTTTTAATAAAAAATAATAATTTCATTTCTTTGATAATTTTTTTAAATTTAAATATTTAATTATGACACTTACCAACTATTTGATTTATATTGATATTATTTAAGGTAGAATTTACTCTAAATTAGATTATTATTTTAATTTATATTTATGGTAAATTATTGATTTTATAATAATATTTAAGAAGGATAGAGTGACTCGCCAACTTTTATCAATTTATACGCTTATTTTGTCTCACTAAAACTCTATTTTTCCTTATGTTTTTATTTTCATTTTCATAATCTTCTATTTTCCTTAGGGTTTTCTTTTTCTTTTTTCATAATCTTCCATTATGTGCGGGTTTTGAAGATATATTCGATAATTTTATTGAAAAATTAATCATAACTTTTATTTTATAAAATATTATGCGCATGTATTAAAGATATATTTGTGAATTTTATCGAAACATTGATTCTTATGTGGTAATTTTTTTATGTCCTATATTTGTTATTCATCTTCTTAGTATTGACATCATAATTTTGAATTACTCTTTTGAGATGTGTTGGATTGTACAAAATAGTTTGATAATTCAAATATTATATATGAAAAATAATATTATATACTTTTTCAACGATGTATGAGATTTTTATATTTTACCTTTATACGAGTTTTAATATATATGTTATAAAACTATTAATTTTATAGTTTTTTTTTTCTCAATAAGAGTAGACTTAAGTGTAGGGTGAAATAATTTAAAATTAAAGTTATTAAAAATATGAGAATATATCGAGTTAAACTAAAATTAAAGGAGGATTGAATTAATTAAAGTTTATATTGATTAAAAAATAAAAAAGAATGAATGAACAATTTTAATAAACTATTTAAAACTAATTGTTTAATTAAATAATTTTAATTATAAATTACACAATATATTAGTATAAATATTCTAAAATGTCATGTAAGACTAATTAATTTGATATTTATCTTTTTTTTCTAAAAAATAATAATTTCATTTCTTTGATACTTTTTTTAAATCAAAATATTTAATTATGAGAGTTACTATCTATTTGATTCATATTGATATTATTTAAGATATAATTTACTCTACATTCTAATGTTATTTTAATTCATGTTTATGGTTGAATTTTATTTTATTTTATAATGATACTTAATAGGGATAGAGTGAGTCACCAATTATTATCGGTTTATAAGCTTATTTATTCTCACTAAAACTTTGTTTTTCCTAATGTTTTCATTTTTATTATTATAATCTTCTATTTTTCTTTAGGTTTTCTTTTTTATTTTTGTAATATTCCATTATGTGCGGGTTTTAAATAAATATCGATAATTTTGTTGAAAAATTGATCTTAATCTTTTATTTTATAAAATATTATATGCTGATATATTTGAGAATTTAATCGAAAGATTGATTCTTATGTGGTAATTTTTTTATGTCCTATATTTGTTATTTATCTTCTTACCATTGACATCATAATTTTAAATTATTCTTTTGAGATGGATTGCATTGTAGAAAATAGTTTGACAATTCAAATATTATATATACAATTCAAATATTATATATGACAAACATTATTATATATTTTTTCAACGAGGTATGAGATTTTTATAGTTTACATATATACAAATTTTAATGTATAAGTTACAAAAATAATAATTTTATAGTTTTGCTATTTATAAGAGTAGACTTATGTGAAGGGTGAAATAATTTAATGTAATATCCTAAATTCTCTAAACCAATTATATGACAATAATCTATTTAGTTGGAATAGAACAAAAGGGTGTTTTAGTTATTATAATTTAGTTGAGGGGAAAGTTAGATATTATACCCATTGTATGAGACATAAGGAATTGTTTGGCATTGTCTCATCTTTGTCTATTGGACAAAAATTAGAAATATAGAGAGGATGAGAAGAGAAGCATGAAATAGGAAGAAGAGAGGAAATCCATCCCAACTCAAGTTCATCATTTCTTGCATGCAACTCAAGAATCACCATCATCTTCATCCCTTTTGCTGATTTTCATAGCTCTTCATCATCTCTATCAAGGTGAGTCTCTTGGATAGTGACTTGGGAAAAATCAAGTTTATGACATGGTTGGGGTTTTAGGGATTTGAGTGAAAAATTTTGATGCATGTTTTATATAATTGATGAATAGCATGACAATGTATTGTATTTCGTATCTCTTTGTTGTGGATAACTGAGATTGAATGTGAAAATGGGATTTGGAACCCAAAAACAGAACTAATATCGTTCTCATTTTTTTTTTGCATTTCGCAGATTGCGCTTAGCGCATGGGGTCGCACTCAGTGCATCCTCCTAAAAGTTGAGTTTTAGAAATTCCTGGTCCACGCTTAACGCGATGATATTGCCTAGCGTGCCCTCTTGGGACTTGAAATTTAATTATTTTGCAGAGCATGCTTAGCGCGTGAGGCTCCGCTCAGCATGCCCTCCTGGACAAAACTATTTTATTGTAATCCCTTGGGCACATTACCGTACCTTAATGAGTACTGAACGCCTCCTTGATCCTTGTGATTGCTTGTAGTTGAATTGCATCATGAGTATAACCTCGTGTAATCATTATTTTCTTATGATATGAACACGTACGATTATGATTCGGATCACATTGTATGATAAATATCATGTATGAGTACTCATGGATGTGTATGCTTAATGCATGTGTAATTTTTAGATCTCATTGTATGATAAATGTCATTTTATAATCATTTTCTTTATTCTTGTTCATTCCGGTTGAATATTCGGATGGATTTGCCTTGGTGGCTTGATATGATTGTTTGACATATATATGAATCGAAGTAGACATAAACTGAAAGGTGGTAAAGAGCTTATGACATTTATTACTGACGTGATGAGGTGTTGGATCATTTTGAGGTTCTTGGTAAGTAATGCACACCTGAGCTATCATTGTGATGTGTCTCGAGTGGGTCTGAAAGGGCTTTTCCAGCGAGTGTAAATGTCGGTGTGCTTAGTATAGCGAGGGTGTGATGCCATGTAGGCTACATCATGTCAGGAAACCGTCTCTAGTGGTGCCAAGTAGGCAATGCCACTAGGCTTTCTCCCGGTGGGATCGTGTTGCCAAGATGGCGTCTTTGTACTATGCTTGATTTGTTCGCTCACACGTGTGTTTTGATGATTGACGGGGTCGTGACGCCATGTAGGCAATGTCACTTCTGTAACTCGTCACAAATGAAATTCCACTTAGGACTCATATGTCCCATCATATAGTGTGGTAGTACAAGTCTCTTAATGTGATGCATGGGAGTAACTCACCGAAGGTGTGAAATACGTAGCCTAGATAGGAAGGTAGAACTTACTTCTGGATTCCTCGTACACGGGTACGAGTTTGCATATTGGTTTATGTTTGGCTATGTACTTATGTTTTTTCCTTATTGGTTAGTTATGAGACTACGAATGATGGTGTACCTGATTGTGTACTTGTACCTGGCTGTGAGATAAAACCTGAATTCTTGGTGAATTTGTTATGATGAATACACCCTGTAGAATTGAGTGAACCCTTAAGATAGGGAGACTCACTGAGATTTAGTAATTTCACCCTATTCTAATTATTGTTTTTCATGTTCTTCAAGGTAGGATCGCGACAAGGGTAAGATTGCTTAGCTTGTGCATGATGTTTCCTGGTGACATTTTGTTGTTTTTTATCATTATGTTTTTTACCCTCGAAATTATGTATTAGTACTTATGGAATTCGTATTGTTTTGGCCATGACAGTTTTGGCAACTTGTAACTGGAACTAATACTCATTCTTATTATGCTGCTTATGTATGAATGTTTTGTATACTATATTAATACCATATACATATATTCTAGGAAATGTTTGTGTGGGGTGTTACAGTTGGTATCAGAGCAGGTCGATTCTCGGCTTTGCCATGAAACACGATAAGCCAGCTCAATTTTGCTTCATATGTGTAGTTGTTGGCATGATTCCTTATGTTCTACTTGTCGAATTGAGCCTAATCAACTTGATTCTATGTGTAGGACAAACATGAAGATGATTGATGGACACAGAGGTCCCGGAAGGCCTAGAACTAGAAATATGGAGTTTGAGCCTGAAGCTGGAGATGCTAATGCACCTTGGCTTCACATGATGCAACATATGCAACAATAAAATCAGATGATGATACAGATGATGCATAATATGCATGGCTAACAACTAGCCGCTCGCGCTCTTGTTCCCCAAGCTCAAGTTGGCCCAAATTTTTGTGCCTTTTTCAGAATGAAATCACCAAAGTTCATGGGTGGCTTGGATCTTTTGGCTACCCATGATTTCCTGTATAGCATGGAGATGGTGTTCCATGGAATTCATTATACTGAGGAAGATAAGGTGATGTTTGTTACTTAGATGTTGAGGTGTCGGCTGGAAGATGGTGGGATATTGCATCTACCGACTTCACTTCTTAGATGATTCTGATAGATTGACAGTAGGGGTGTTCAAATCCAAACAAATCCAAACAAAAAACCGAAAACCGATCTAAAAAACTGAAAACCACAAAAAATCAAAATTTATTGGATGTGCTTGGATGTCATTTTGTGAAAGTCGATCTGTTCGGATTGGATTTCGGATTAATTTTTCAAAACCAATCCAAACTAAACCAAACCGCATACATATATTTTTATACTTATTTACTTTTTATTAGTATGATACTTTACGTGAATTTATTATGAGATGATAATAATATTTTGAATAATAGTTATTAGCTTGGTATAATTTATTTATTTTTATTATTTCAATCATAATCAACCACTCTCATTTTATAATATTAACTTTAATATATTATATGTTATATATTATATCAAATCTATGATTTATTAGTAGTTTTATAATATTAATAAAAATATAATGTGTAATTTGGATATCCAAAAACCGATCCAACTTAAACCGCATAAAATTGGATCAGATCGGATTGGATTTTTTTAATATATCATCCAAAACCGAATCAAACCGCAAGTAAATTTATCTTTGGATCGGATGATTTTTTGTCTTAAAACTGATCCAAACCGAACCGCGAACACCCCTAATTGGCAGTTGCGATACGGTGGGAGAACTGACTTAGGTGTTTTACGTTTGATTGCAAATGTTGCGGTTAGCAAGAGTCGCCACCGACTTTTCTTTTATCCAAAAGGAAAGGTGAAAAAACACAGGAAATACATTTGAGATTATTTCTTGAGTTCGGGGGTAGATTATGAAAAGGGAAAGTATTAGCACAATTTTCATCCATGGTTTTCCATGGGCTCTTAGCTACTTGCTAGATCACTTGTTTTTGTTTGAAATTGTACTTTGTATGGTTTTTGAAAGTATTTTCTAAAGAGGCCATTGTTTAGGCAAACTTTGTCATGATTCTCGTTCGTAAGAATGTATACAAAGATATTGATCTTTTGAAAATATTTTCAAGTTTGAAAGATGTTTTTGAAAGTGTTGGTTTTTGTTTTGAACATAGCAATGATATTTTGGTTTGAAAATGAGCAAGCAACTAGGAACATTCTACCTACTCAAAAGTCTTTCATGTCCATTTCCTCTTTTCTTTGACATTGTTATCTTACCATTGATTTGGTAAGTAACTCTATCTTTGGATGTAAACGGGACGGGCATGGGTCATCGTATAACCATGATTAGCAATGTTGCAAGGTATCTTAGCATTTTTCTTTAGGGACTAAGATCATTTTGAAAAGGCAACATAGATGGCGTCATCGAGGAACTATGATCTTGTATTTTGCTTGTTTTTGTTAAGATACCTCACATGCGTAATATGACTATTTTTATAAGGCAACCAAGTGGATTTTACCCTAGGGGTTCTTGTGTGCAAGTGTATTGATTTTCGTGCTTTGTTTAGTATTTGATTAGGGTTTGCTACTTGTTGATTTTATCTTCTCATAAAAACCCTAATTACTAACATTTGTATAAAGCGATAAATTGCGAAAAAATTAAAGTACTATGCTATTACATCATTAGGGGACGGGGTTGTACAAATTTACAAATGGGGATTGCAAGAAAATTAAACATAATTATTTATTACAACCATATTGAATATTATACAAAATTGAAAATAAAATGCAAGAACATAAATGGAAAAAGAAATGATTTTTGTTGTTTTTTTTTATAAAAGGGGTTTTGTCTTGATTAAGTGAGATGATTAATGAAAAATAAAAAAAATTTAAACCTAAATTAATTAGGAGGGAAATTAAGTAAAAAATGTTTTTTTAAGGTTTTATTTATGAAAAGTTTTTTTAACTTAATAAGAAAAAACATGAATATTAATTAATTAAAATAAACCTAAGTTCTAAATTGATTTTAACTAAGAAAATAAAATAATATACTAATTTAACCTAAGTCTAAAAATTAATTATTTAAGAAAAAAGAAATTAATTTGTTTTAAGAAAATGTTTATTAGTCTTTTTATTTTAAGAAGAAAATAAAATATATAAGTATAAATAATAAATATAAATAAATTTGAATTTTTTTATGATTTTATCAAAATAATAATAGTAATAATAATAATAACAATAATATTAATAATAATAATAAATAGAAATAAAATAAAAATGAAATAAAATAAAAAAGTATTCAGGGAGGTAGATCAGTAATGCAAGAGGTGTTATGAGAAAAAAGGATTAGGCCCATATGAAAGCCCATGCGCTTCAAAAAAACACAAAAAGTCAGAAAATAGTGAAAAATAACAAAAGGTCATGCTGGGGCTTGAACCCAGGACCTAAGGGTGACAGGCGCGCGTTTTAACCACTGGGGTGGGGATACATCCGTTAACTTGTGTGAAAGGATAAATATATAACACAAAATGCACCCTGATTACACTTCATCTTCAACCTCCAACCAAAAGATCTGTAACTTCTTCATCTCTCAACAAAAATGAAAAGTTCAAACATGAAAGTTGTGGCATTTCTTCCCACGAATCCAACCATGTAAATAACTTAAGCTAACAGTCAAAGATGAATGAGAATTTTTCTGGCCCTAATTTAAAACCTAAAAATTTCAGAAAACTTCAACTCTAAAATTCTCTAAGCTCAGGCCATATAAATGCAAACTATGGATATACACAGCTTAGTGGCAATGGTATCTACATTTTATCTTCACAAATCAAAATCATATGATGCTTGTATGAAGAGATAGAAGTTTGAAAACATACCTCTTGCAATTGGAGTCGTGTATGGAGTTTGAGCAACCTTTGTGATGGCCTGATGATTTCTGTAGCTTGCCTGGACCTCCTTGAGGGTGTTCCAACTCCTACTTTTCTTTGAGGATGGCTGAAACTCCCAACTCAAGTCAGTTGCAAACTTCAAATTTGGAAATGGTGGATAGTGATGGATGAGTTACAGTCAAGAAACAGGGGTATGGATCACTTTGATATGATGTATATTAAGTGTTTATATGGTTAAAACTCAATACGCACGAGTGGATTTGGAGATGGCTATGTGAGGTTTAAAATTGTCAAGTTATGGCAGATTTTGAGTTGCAGAGTGCTTAGAAGTGTTTTGGGGTCCTAGAATTCGTGTGTTGTGTTGCAGTAGACTTGTGTATATGTATGGAAAAGATTAGAGATCAAATGCACTCAAGGTTTCTGAGTTCTAGCCTTTTGGCTCTATGACTTGCTTTTGAAGAAAAGTGAGAAGACAAATCTCAAAGTGTTGTACAAGCATGTTCTGAGTTCAAAGAGGCTTTAGACATATTGCTTTTGGTTTGTAGGGGCTGTGTGTGCAGAAAGAACAAGTGCAAAGCTCAAGAAGTTGACAATTGCAAAAGTGATGCTTTATCAAAATGGAAATGGCAACTTTGTGCCATAAATGGAAATGTAACTTAGATAAAGGCTCAAGTGCTTGGATTAAAGCTCTATCAGCTGTGCAAACATTTAATTATGGAGTGACAAACAAGTTTGAGGCCTGCAAAGCAAAGATTATGCAGCCTAGGCTTGGATTTGAATTTTTTTTCATCATGAAATGACTTGTAATTTATGTTTGAAAACCCTAACTTCATCTCTTCGATTCTCCTTGCTCACAAATGATCTCAAGGAGTTCTTGGACATTTTGGAAATCTGGTTATGTGCTCCACAACCCCTATTTGAATCACTTTTGAAAATTCCCCTTGGTACTATATGAAAACGTGCTATGAAGTTAGGTCAAATTCCTTACCAAAACTAGGGCAAAATTTCACTAAGTGTTCAATTTCAAGACCATGACTTTATGAATTAATAACTTGAGATTCAAGCATTTTTAGAAGAAGTTGTGTAAAGAAATGTTGTAGATATCATGAAGATCTACAACTTTCATGTTGAAAGTTTCTTTTGAATCCTCATGCATCATGGTAAAAAATTTACTCAAAGTTGTGAAAAAACATGAAGTTTTAAGCACTTAGAAAAATTTCTAAGTTAGAAAACTTTGACTTTTCAAAATGAAATATTGAATTTTTGATTTCTTGATGAATAAGTTTCATATTTTGACATGTTTTGATGAATTGTGATCTTTGACATTAGATTTTGACCAAAAAGTCAAAGTTTGACTTTTCAGTGTACAGTTGACTTTTGATCAGTTGACTGAAAATTCACTATCAATCCAATTGATCTTGAGAAATGTTTTAGGTCATGCCATTAGGTCAAAAATATGAAATTGAACTCTTGAAACCATGCTTCAAACCAGTTGACCATTTGCTAGGTCAAAAATCAGAAACTGCCCTTTCTCAGTTAAAACCCTAATTTTGACCATTTTGCCCTTTTGATGATTTGACCAAATTTCTTGAGGAATTATGGTTCAAACATGATCAAATGATACATATGAGTTTATGTGATACGGTGGCAGAACCGACTGTTAATACTGGTTTGCGTTTTTTGTTTGCAAAATGTCGCGGTAAGCAAGAGTCGCCACCGACTTTTATTTCATCCAATCATGGAAAAGGAAAAATAATAGAATTTTTTCGAGATTTCTGAGTATGGGGGATAGATTATAGAAAGGGAAGGTGTTACCACCCTTTCTATCCATGGTTTTCCATGGGCTCTTAGATACTTGCTCATCTTTTTAAAATTGCTTGTGCGTGTGTGCTTGTTTTGAAAAAAATTTACTTCGTGATAACCCTTGTATCGGTCCTCAAGAGTGTGACGAAGTTTTTTTTGAAAATTTGTTTTGAAATGTGTTTGTGTGAAAAGTTTTGTTGAGCAAGTACTTAAGATTCTACCTACTCGAAAAAAGATTGTTCGTTCTCGTTTCCTTTAGACAGTGTTATCCTACTATTAAGGAGTAGGTAGCCCCGTCGTTTGAGTTTGTAAGGGACGTTCGAAAGGGACAAATACAGTCACTAAAGAAATGGGTTGGAAACTTTAGTAGTAACCCTAGAGTCCTAAAGATCTTTCTGAGGCAACATTTGAATGGGACATTCGATCTTTTAGATAGGAGGGCAACCACTAAAATCTCCTATGCTTAAATGACTATTTTACCAAACGCAACCGAAGTGAGGCAAACCCTAGGAGTGAAATATGTGCATGTGAATTCTTCGGTTAATTAGTCTTTTCACATTTAGGTGATCTACCATTTTAATTTCAAGCATTCTTTCCATACAATCCTATTAGCCATGCATCTAGACAGTTAAAGATTTGCAGGAATTAAAAGTGCGAGAAAATAAACCTAGTTATTACAATGCTTTGGGGAGGGGGATTAATTACATAACCAAAAATAGGGGATTAAACGGTAAATGAAAACCCTAATTTAAATCTATTACAAACCCTTGGCAGTTACAAAATAATAAAAAGAGAAATAATTAAAACGCGCGGCGAATTAAATGCGAGGACGTTAAAATAACCTAAAACCCTAATTGAGAGAGAAAATATTTTTTGTGTATTTTTATTTAAGAAAACAATTTAATTGTAAATTAATTAAACCCTAATTTCTAATTGTTTTTAATTATGAAAAAAAGAAATTAAATTAACCTAATTTTCTAATTAAATTAAAATAAATATTTTATGAAAAAAATGATCTTTTTGTGATTTTGTGATTTATTGATTTTATGATTAATAAAAAAGGTAATTAATTTTTGGTGAAAATTAATTAAACAAATTAATTAAAATAAAAGAAATAAAAAAAATGAATTAAAAATGGGTCTGTGTTGAATTGCTGAAGGAGGGTGCATTTCTGAATTTTCCAGGCCCAGTAGTGTTGAGCCCAGTATACGCGCCTGATCCCATGTTGTGTTGACTTGAAGACGCATCATGGTCTCTCATCTGGAGTGCGTTAGATCTGATGCTGTGCTGATCAAGTGGCTGGATGCAAGGGTGTATGGAAGGCGCCTGGGTGGGAGATACATAGGATCTGTTGAAAGAAAATAAAACAAAGAAACGTTGGGACCTGGGATCGAACCCAGGTCCTCATGCTTAGCACCAATGCTATGTTTCCAGTTGCGCTACTATTGTTATTTGTTAACATAATAAAGCCAAAATATAATATATGGAAACAAGATAAATTGAACCCAAAGTGTGCGAAGTTTGAATGGAACAGTCCTATAACTCCAAGTCATCATCTCCTTCATGGAGACCGTCGTATTAGGCAAAGACTTATACCCACGGACAAACTTCTATGGCTAGAAACCTGTAAGTATCAAAAATCCAATACAAGCACGATAAATCACTTATGAATACATTAATTAATTTGTTTTGACCTCACAAACACGATGGCATCCTTCATTTAGGCTAATTGTTCCTGTATTCAAAAACCCTAAAAATGAAAGGTGAACCCTAGCAATGGCAGATACGCGTACAGGCTTCAAAAATACAATTAAACTATCCAGTCATCTTGCAAACATGTCAAAGATCACAAATATGTCAATTAAATGTGTTAATGATGCAGGAATTATGGTAATCGATTCTGGAAAAAATTGCAAACCGTGTGAGTTATAACTTGCGTTTCTTAATGCTTCGGACCTTGCAAACGATTGGGATGGCTTCCTGAGACGTCCAGTGATTGATTGGCAATGCTAGGATGGCTTGAGATGGCTTGTGGAGTGAAAACCGATTCACACTTTTCTTTGAAATTTTTGAATTTGCTCTACCTCTTTCACGACTGCCAGCCCTTGTCTTTTGCCTTGTACTTGTTCAATATATACCCTTGAGTGAATTAGGGTTATAAAATTGGCTTGAATCTTTTGGAATTAAGAAGATTTGATATGATTTTCATGCCATAGGTAATCTTTCTAAATTGAGCCAAATCATTCCTTTCTTGTACCAATCAGCCCTGATTCGTTTTGGTCTTGATATCTCTGCATAATTTGATTGAGATCTTGTCCAAAAATCAAATCAAAACATATATTTGCTATTATTTACCAATTATTTGATTTAATTCAATTTTTAATTAATAAAAAATAAATAAAATGGAAAATGAAGAAAATAACATGTGGATAAGTAATTGGGTCATGGACCACGTTATAAGTGAGGTGCAATCATGAAATACTAAACCCATTTGGTAAAAAATGCACTTTTGAGCATATTTGACTTTTGGCAATTTTGCAAAAAGGGTCAACTTTGACAAGGAATATCTCTTCCAATTTTAACTCTAGATAGGTGTTCTTGGACTTTTTAGAAAGCTTAGGATGTCCCCTAAGCAACCCTTTTTGTCTCATTTCAATTGGGTCTTCCATGTTCATGTAAGAAGCTTTACCCAAAAGGTGTTTTTGTTGACTTTTCAAAAAGACCTATAATGTAGAAATTCATATCTTTTGATGAGTGCATATTTTGAACTTGTGGGCTGAAGATGAGTTGTAGGGAATTGCATCCTATTCAAAATGAGACTTAGATGGAAACTTTCTGATAAATTATGAGCAAGTTATGTTTGGTCAAAGTTTGGTTGACTTTTTCCTGAGAAACCCTAATTTAGCAACTTTGGGGTTTTGATGAATTCAGGGCATTCCTTGAAGAATCATGATCAAAACTTGATCAAATTATGTATATCACTTCAAAATGTTGATGTTGACAAAAAATATTGAAGTTTGACTGTATGTAGGCCACAGTTGACTTTTGACCTAATATAGTCGATTCTCAAGCATTTGAGCAGTTGACTGAGAAAACTTCTTGTGTAAGGCTTGAAATTTGACATGGATGGTCTTGAGAACATATTAGGACCATGGAGAACATATGAGGTCTTTGGAGTTCACCTATCTTGATGAAAATGGAAACCCTAGTTTAAGATACATTGCCATAGGAGAGAGTTTGTCTGGTCAATTCTTGGGCAACCTTGAGCAAATTGGGGACCTCAATTGAAATGTGTTGAGTGAAATGGGAGGTAAAATTTTGGGGTACAATAGTTTATAATGTTAATTTGGATAAAAAATATGAAGTTTGACTGTAAATTGGCCATAGTTGACTTTTTCCCCAATACGGATGATTTTTAGGTCAACTGCTCAATTGCCTGAGCAAAATGTGATCCAAGGCTTGAAACTTGACATGAGTAATCTTGGGGTCCATAATGATCCATGAAAGTCATATGAGGCATTTGAAAGTTCAATTATCCTTGTGCAATCTCAAACCCTAATTTTGGTCATCAGTGCTTAAGGAGGTGTCTTGAGTTGATCAACCCTAGTGCAGTCTTGAACCAAGAGAGATATTTGTGAGAAAATATTTGATAAATGAGAGGGAAAATTTTGGGGTACAAAAGCAGCCCCTGTTCAATCTTCTTAAACATGCAGAGTTAGATTGGCGGATTTTCCATTCGTGACTTGAAGGTGGAAGATGATTGGACACTAGAGTGCCCAGAAATTTGCACTCGAGGATGTGATGGTTGATGGTATAGGGAATGGGCTTAAAGATGCCATTTGGAGGGGTGATGGAAAGTTGAAGGAGATGGACTTGTAGATGCCATCCAAAAATGATTGTTGAACCGTATATGTAAGCTGAAACTGAATGAGTATCAGCATGGCGTCCGTGTCTGGAACGTATCTGAACTGTATCTGAAAGCCGAATCTGAATGAGTATCAGAATGGCATCCGTGTCTGGAGCATATCTGAACTGTATCTAAAATCTAAATTTGAATGAGTATCAGAATGGCATCCGTGTCTGGAGCATATCTGAACTGTATCTGAAAGCTGGATCTGAATGAGTATCCGAATGGCACCCGTATCTGGAGCGTATTTGTACTGTATCTGAAAGATGAATCTGAATGAGTATCAGAATGACATCCGTATCTGGAGCGTATATGTACTATATCTGAAAGCTGAATTTGAATGAGTATCAGAATGGCATCAGTGTCGGGAGCGTATCTGTATTGTATCTAAAAAATTGAGTCAGAAGAAACCCATGTAAGATTGCTTCAGCTGGTCGTGTAGATAATTGTCCCAACTTGTCTCAGGTATTAATCTCTGACCTTTGTAAATTGTTGATGATAGCCATCTGTTGACTGATCTTTCCTGAAAATATGAAAGATTAGTTGTATGCAATCTTATGATGTATGAAATGCATTGTATAATGATGTTCTCAATAAAAATGAATGAGATTATGTTTTATGTGTTCGTGTTGTCAATGTCATGACATAAGGATGTGGTGTATGGGTATGTAAGCTATGTTGTTGTAACACTGTTGGATTAGGGGAAATAAATCCCTGACTGTTGTTGGGGCCGTGGAGTGTAAGTCTTCATGTTTAGAAGTGTTGATGAGTTGATGAGCTCCTATTTGTTAGAGAAATAAACTTTGTTGTAAGGGAAACACCGTGTATTGCTTGTGAAATTATGTTGGGGAATCCTGAAAAATTGGGCGACTTCTACTGGGGATTGATAACTGGAAGTTTTGTTCTATTGGGGATTAAGCTGCACACTATGGGGAATTTTATGGAATAGTCTAGAGATATTATCCTATTTCTTAAAGCCATTAGTGATTGTCTTCTATTTTATCTCGTTTGTAAACAGTAGTTATGTTCAAATGCATATGTTCAAAAATAAATTATTGGACGTTTTTGTTAACAAAACATAGAAAATAAAGAAAAACAGATAGTTTTGCACTTTCAAAGGAGTATCTTTGTATTAACTTGAATAAGCATTTTGTACAATGAGACGAACATCCTAGTAAGAGAATATCGTCGTAAAATATGAAAATTTGATACAAAGAAAAGATAATTATGTGCAATAATCCCATGGGGCTCCCATTCTGCTATAGCCTTCATGCCTCTGAGCATCTTGTCCACTTGTTGCCTTATCCGAAGTTGATTGGATTGATCAGAACCGCCGAGTTTGTCAGTCGAAGCCAAAGGTTGTTTGTAAGGTGATCCAAATGGGACATAGTCGTACGCTTTGATTCCCTAACTTTTGCCCGGACTTCCCTTTCGGGTTTTCAGTCCACCGGGATACCCTTTTTTTCCTAAGTCGCCCTTTCGGGTTTTCAACTTGCCGGGTGTACCGATTTTTTTTGTTTTTATCCCTAATTTTTTCCCGAACCTTTTTGGCTCGCCGGGATGCCCTTGTTTTTCCTAGGTGTGTCAACCTAGCGGGTCTCTTATGCGTAGTATCTTTTGACTATGTCTGCATTCACAGGGTGTGGGAGGTCGCCACCATCCATGGTGGTCAAGATCATTGCTCCACCAGAGAATATGCTTTTGATCACAAATGGGCCTTCATATGTAGGAGTCTATATGCCCCTGGGATCACCTTGTGGAAGTATGATGCGCTTGATCACCAAATCCCTAACTTGATATACTTGGCGTCTGACCTTTTTGTTGAAAGCCTTGATCATCCGTTTTGATACATTTGACCATGACAAACAACAGTAAGCCTTTTCTCATCAGTTAAGTTCAGTTGATCAAGTCGAGTTTGGATCCAATCATCTTCATTCAACCCTACATCCTTCATGATTCTCAGAGAGGGGATTTGGACCTCAATAGGAAAGACAACCTCCATGCCGTATACTAGAGAGTAGGGTGTTGCCCCGGTTGATGTGCGTACCGTGGTACGATAACCGTGGAGAGCGAATGGTAGCATCTCATGCCAGTCTTTGTATGTGACTGTCATTTTCTGTATGATCTTTTTGATGTTCTTATTTGAAGCTTCGACAAGACCATTAATCTTTGGCCGGTAAGGGGAAGAATTGTGGTGCTGGATCTTGAATTTCGCACACAGTGCGGTGATCATAGTGTTGTTAAGATTCGTACCATTTCCAGTGATGATTCTCTCTGGGATACCGTACCGACAGATGGGATTCTGTTTTATGAACCGGGCTACAACATTCTTGGTAACGAAAGCGAAAGAAGCTGCCTCAAACCACTTCGTGAAATAGTCAATGGCCACCAAGATGAAGCGGTGTCCATTAGAGGTTGTTGGCTTGATTTCACCAATCATATCGATGCCCCACATAGCAAAGGGCCAAGGAGCCTTCAAGACATTCAAGGGAACTGAAGGTACGTGCACCTTGTCAGCATAGATCTGACACTTATGACAAGTTTGAGAGTGTTGATAGCAATCTGCTTCCTTGGTAGACCAATAATAGCATGCCCATAAGATTTTCTTTGCCATCGTATGCCGACTAGAATGGGTGGAAAAAGTGCCTTCATGTAGATTAGCCATGATCTTTTCTTCCTCAACATTGTATATGCAACGGAGCAAAACAAAGTCATGGCTGCATTTGTAGAGAATGCCATTACTAAGGAAGAACTTAGCTGGAAATCTCCTTAAGAACTTCTTATCATTGACTGAGGCTCCTTCCTGATATTCTTGGGCCTCAAGATACCTCTTGACTTCGTGAAACCATGGCCGGTCCACTACTTCTTCAGTATTAATCTCGTGACAGTGGGCTGGTTCATCCATTCGTTCAATGGTGATCCGGGGAGCCTCGTCATCCCATTTAAGTTTAAACATGGATGACATTGTGGCTAGCGCGTCTGCTAGCTGATTTTCTTCTTGCGAGAAATGCTCGAAGGTAATCTTCTCAAAATATGGGATCAATGTCAACACATGTTCTTTGTAAGGGATAAGGTTAGGGTGTTTGGTGTCCCATTCCCCTTTGATTTGGCTGATGACCAAAGCCGAGTCTCCGAATACATTTAAGGATTTGATCCCCAAATCTATGGCAGCTTTGAGACCAAAAATGCACGCTTCGTATTCTGCCATGTTATTTGTACAGTTGAAGTAGAGTCTTGCGGTAAAGGGAGTATGACATTCTTCCGGAGATATGAGTATAGCAACTATACCATTACCGAGTGTGTTGGACGCCTCATCAAAAACCAGGGCCCATCGAGATCCTTGTTCAGGTCTGTCATATGGTCTGAATTCTTCGCAGTTGTTTACCATCAAGAAGTCTTCATCTGGGAATTCGAACTTCATGGACTCGTAGTCATCTACAGCTTAATGAGCAAGGTGATCAGCTAGTACACTCCACTTTATTGCTTTTTGGGTAGTATACTGAATGTCATATTCCGTCATGATCATCTGCCATCTTGCTATTCTCCCAGAAAGGGCATGCTTCTCGAAGATGTATTTTATGGGATCCATTTTGGATATCAATAAGGTAGTATGGGTCAGCATATACTGTCTTAGCCGGCGAGCAGCCCATGCCAGAGTGCATCAAGTTTTCTCGAGCAGTGAATATTTGGATTCATAGTCGGTAAACTTTTTGCTCAGGTAATAAATAGCATGCTCTTTTCGGCCAGACTCGTCATGCTGCCCCAACACACACCCCCATTGAGTTTTCCAAAACAGTTAGATACATGATCAAGGTTCTTCCCTCGACTGGTGGCATTAAAACAAGAGGTTCTTGCAGGTACTCTTTGATCTTATCAAAGGCAGTTTGACACTTATAATTCCATTTAACTACTTGATCTTTCTTCAATAATTTGAAGATTGGTTCACAAGTAGCTGTCAGGTGAGAAATAAATATGAAAATGTAGTTTAAACGTCCCAAGAATCCTCTGACTTCCTTCTCGGTGCGGGGAGCAGGCATTTTTTGTATAGCTTTCACCTTGGCAGGATCCACTCTGATACCTTTATTGCTGACGACAAAGCCTAGGAGTTTACCAGACCTCATCCCAAATGTTCATTTATTCGGGTTCAACCTCAGCTTGTATTTCTTTAGTGTCTCGAACAGTTTCTGTAAATGATCAAGATGTTCTTCTTCTGTTTGAGATCTGGCTATCATATCGTCCATATAGACCTCTATTTTGTGATGTATCATGTCGTGAAATAGAGCTACCATGGTACGTTGATATGTTGCCCCAGCATTCTTCAACCCAAATGGCATAACCTTGTAGCAGAATGTGCCCCACTGTGTGACAAAGGTTGTTTTCTCCATGTCCTCAGGCACCATTTTGATTTGGTTGTAGCCTGAAAAACCGTCCATGAAGGAAAACACCTTATGTTGTGCTGTATTGTCAAACAAAATATCAATATGGGGGAGTGGGAAATCATCCTTAGGGCTTGCCCTATTCAAATCTCTGTAGTCTATGCACATTCGTACTTTACCGTCCTTTTTAGGCACAGGAACAACATTGGCGACCCAATGCGGATAAGAGGTGACGGCCAATAATCCGAGGTTGAATTATTTCATGACTTCGGCTTTGATCTTCTCTGACATGCCTGGTCGCATGGGATGTACCTTTTATTTTACCGGGGGCAGTCTTCTTTTGTTGGTAGACGATGTACCATGATATCTGCATCAAGTCCTGGCATGTCTTCATACGACCAAGAAAAGACCTCAACATAATCATGTAGAAACTGAATCAGACATTCCTTGACACTAGGTTCCAGATTGGCACCCACCTTGACTACTTCCTTGTCCTCTTCGGTACCTAGGTTAACTGTGTCCACTAGCTCTTCGTGGGGTTGAATGGTCCGCTCTTCTTGTTGTAGTAACCTTGCTAGTTCCACTGGCACTTTTAAATCTTCCTCACATTCGTCTTCGTCTTGGTAGATTAGATTTTCAGAGTCACAAAAGGCCATAGCAGAATCGTTACCCATGGGATCCCGAATGGATGTAGATCTGCATTTTGAATATGGGTGTGTGTAAGAGTATAGCTATCTTTGAAAGAAATAAAAATGTAAAAATGAAAGATAAAGAACACAAAGTTTGTATACAAAAACGTCCATGATTCATTGATGACACATGAAAATGAGATAACAACCCTTACAAATGGACCGTTGTGCCTCGGGTAAGACACAAGGTTTAAAAAAGTCGAAATTATTTAATCATTACATATCCGACAAAATTAAAAGACAATTACTGTTGGGTAAAAGAAATTGGGACAAAATCTTTAGATTCCCAGTTGCTGAGTCCTCCATTGACAGTCGGGAAAATCCATTCCTCCAGGTCGTAGTTGTCCTCATCATCCTCTACTGTGTTGACTCCGTAGTTGCTGATCTTCAAAGGGGGTCCCCCAACACGAACACGGTGTACAACTTTCTGGGCTCCTGAAGTGAATCCTAAACCAAATTTGTATGACTTGTATGGGATATCCGGGAGTTGGCCCAAAATAGTGCACCCGCCTTCTTCTACCACTTCCTTGGCATCTTTCAGGGAATACATATTTAGCAGAGGTCTTGTAATCTTTGGTATTTGGGAACCAGCTTTGGTTATTGCCACAGTTGGTGGGACTTCCCCGAAATTCTTAAATGGAGTTTCAATGAATTTGTCGTCCAATTTCACATATCTGAAGGAGTTTAAATGACTGACCATATATTCCTCTTCTCCATGGATAGTAATGATCTTCCCCTTGATTGGGTACTTCAGCATTTGATGTAACATAGAGGTGACAGCACTAGCATTGTGAATCCATGGTCGGCCCAATAAGCAGGAGTAGGAAGGGCGAATGTCCATCACGTAAAAAGTTGAATCAAAGGTTTGGGTTCCAACTTTTATGGGGATGTCCACCTCCCCATGCACCATTCTCTTTAAATCGTCGAAGGCCCTTACCACTATATTGCTGGGTTTTAAGCTCAAACCTTCACAGTCGAGTCTATCAAGAGCCTTCTTAGGCAGCATATTCAAAGACGAACCGATATCCACCAAGACATGGGCCAAAGTTGTTCCCCGACATTCGACAGATACATGCAATGTCTCATTGTGCTTCCTCTCTCTAGGTGTCAAGTCAGCATCAGAAAAGCCTAAACTATTGTCCGCGGTCAAGCTGGACACACAGTCTTGGAACTGATCAGCAGAGGTTTCTTGTGGTACATGGGCAGTTTTAAGGAAATTCACCAAGGCCTTTGCATGAGCCTCGGAACACAATAATATAGCCAGCATGGAAATCTTTGACGGAGTCTGCCCTAACTGCTCGACTACATTGTAGTCGCTACTCTTTATAATCTTCAGAATTTCTTCCATCTCCTTTTTGGAAGCCTCAGGGATAGATACTGTTTTTGCCTTCATTCGGACAGGCTCAACCAAAATGTTTTTTCCCCGAGCCTCGGTCGACTCAGCGGTAGGGGTGTCAGTAGGTGTAACTATAGGAGTTTTAGTAGTGGTGGTGTCAGCAGGGGTAGCCAAATGGGTTGTTGTAGTAGTAGTGTTAGCAGGAACATGAACAGGGATGATCACAGGACCGGTGACAGTCTTCGGAGGAGCAATCTCTGGAGATAAAATTCTTCTACTTCGAGTTATCTTGCTGGTTCCCGCAATATTACTGATGTCTGGGTTATCTTCCTCAGAAATCGAGTCTTCAACAACCGACCAATCTTGCTTGACACCGTGATACTAGACATCTCCCCCATAATTCCATGGGACGGTCTTATCTGATGAGTAAGGGATTGGCCCAGGCATAGTAATTATTAGCTGAGCTACTTTAGGAACTGATGTAATCCTAACGGGTCTTTTGGTGGAGACCCTGGAAGGATTGGCGGAAATGGTTATTATTGAAATATCTTTGTAAGAAACAGTTGGAACATGAGTCTTTTCAAACAAAATCTCGTTGTTATCCATCAGGTGTTGAACACCTACTCTCAATAAACGACAACTAGTTGGTTGGGATAAACAGAAGTGACAGCCTTCATCACAACCCGGAAATAAACCAGCCTTCAATAGGTTCTTTTTGATGGTTAGGAGAGGAGTAACAAGTTCACCAACAGTAGAAACAAACATATTATCTTCGATAGCGTTAACACCACGGCCATGCTTGGGCATAGGAGCGGTAATAACATTCGGGATCTCGGGAGCATCAAACTCTATTTCTTTGGCTTCAAGGAGGTCTTGTACTTTGTTTTTCAAATCCCAACAGTTGTTAGTATCATGGTCGGGGGCTTTCTGAATGGTATGCACAGCGAGCATTAGGATGGTAGTGAGGAGATGTTATGTTAGGATTCTTCAGAGCTTCTTTCAAAGTTACCAGGTTGGATCTCAACAAATGTGGTAGTACTTGAGATAGTGTCATATTAATCCAGGTAAATTGTCTTACTGGTATTTCTGGAGGTTGATCATTCCTTTGTTGAGTAGGCACATGCTTAGGGATCATGACAACCCCCACCATTGGACTGTGTTCAGTTCTTTCTTGATTCCTTTGAGGATACACAACACCAACCTCTTTCTTCCTTATAAATGGTTTCCTTACATCGGCGGAGGATGCGTCTTTCTGGATCTTCCCACTCTTAATCCCAGCTTCCACTCTTTCTCCGGTCAGGATTAATTTAGTGAAGCCTGATGAGGAGCTTCCAATTAAATGATTAAAGAAAGGACCGGAAAGGGTACCCAAAAACATGTCTACTAGTTCTCTTTCGGAAAGGGGAGGCTGGACTCTTCCTGATAAGTCCCTCCATTTCTGAACGTAGTCTTTGAAACCTTCATTTGAAGCCATAGCCATACTCTAGAGTTGAGTACAGGTAGGAGCAAGGTTCGCGTTGTACTGATATTGTTTATAGAAAGCAGCGACAAGGTCTTCCCAATTGTGGATGTTGGCCCTTTCTAGTTGATAGAACCAATCAAGTTGAGTTCCAAATAGACTGTCTTAGAATAAGTGGACCCATAAATCTTTGTCCAAAATATGAGGTTGTATCTTCCTCACATAGGATCAGAGATGCATTTTGGGGCATAAAACTCTGTCGTATTTAGAAAATATCGGTGCCTTGAATTTTGGTGGAATGATAATCCTAGACACCAAGCCTAGCTCCTCAAAGTCTAGCCCAGGTACTTTCTGGATTTCCATTGCGCTTAGTCGTTCTTCCAGATGCTTGTACTTGTCATCGGCCGGGGGATACTTCTCTTCCGAGTAATCCTCTTCTTCTTCTTCTTCTTCACACTCTTGCTGGACAAATGCTTCTTTGTCTTTCCCATCTTGATTGTCTTTTTCCCCAGATGACGTTGCAAAATCTAGGGTCCTTCTTGCTTGTCCTTGTAATCTTCTTCCCATATTCAGATCTCCGGTTACTTTCTTTTTCTTCTTCTTTTCTTCAATCATCAAGGTTTTCAGATCTTCTTGTCCTTTGGATAGAGTTAAGAACAACTACTGAAATTGAGCATTCTGTGCTTGAGGTCCTTTACCATTTGCTCGAGATCCATCTTACTGAAATAAACAGTAGAAAGATGAGGAGACTTGTCGTAAGAATCCTGCTTATGTTATGATGAATGGTAAATGCATATGCAATGATTTCAAGGAACTTGGAGATTTAAAATTGCTTTAGACCAAAAAGAGAACACACATCATATTAATAAATCAGAGCTCGAGTAAATCATGCCTCTTTTGGGCTTACAAAGAAGTACAAAAACTCTAATATAAAAAAGTTATACGCATCCTCTTTGGTGCGATGTAGGCATTCAGGCTCCGCTCCTCAAGAAGTTGCTTAGTGAGTTCCAAAACCTTCTTCTCGCTGGCGTAGAATTGGGCTTCAAAAGTGTCTTGCTCCCTCTTAAGTTGTATCCAATCCCTTTGTAAGTTCTCAAGAGAGGTGGGCATGTCAGGATGCAGGATAGTGTGCGGAGCATCTCCTTCCAGAACAAGCTCTATGATTATCAGGAGAATGGAGGGATAAGGCATTATAAGACTTTGAGTGCGAGCCCGTACCTATTTGAGGTATGGCTCAAGAGGGATGGAATTCTTATGCCCCAATTTCTTGCTATCTACCTTGTTCAACATCCTCCAAGCTCGGATAAATCTCTGGCGATGACCTTGATCATCGTTCTCGTAGTCAAATACCAAACCTTGAATGAGCATCCCATGTGAGCCATCCCTCCGGGCGTAACCAAACTGTCTTAAGGCTAAACAGCGGTTGTAGGTGATACCTCCTCTAATGCCAAGTAAAGGGACATCAGGTAACTCACATCAACGGTTGAAAATACTAACATTCTCTATAGATCGGGAACACCAATGAATGTCTGAATGTTTAAGCGTCGTCAACCTATGTGACCACCTTGAACCTTGCTCGTTCTTCAATATAGATTGGGGAAGATGAGAAATAAACCATCTTGCCAAGAGAGGAGTACAAAACATAAGGATACCTCTTTTCCTCATAGTGCAAGTGTGAAAGTAATGTAGGATGTCTCCTAGCAAAGTAGGCACCGGGTTACGAGACATGAAGATTTTGACGGTGTTTACATGTATGAGTTGGTCAGGATTTGGGAACAAAACGATCCCATAGATGAAGAGAGCCACAATTTCCTCAAAAGCTTGCAAATCCAAAGAGTTTCAACAGTTTTGGGCTTTCTCAAACAAGAACTTTGCTAGGAAACCTTTGACACTACTCCTTGTTTCCCAATTAGTTGTGATATCAGATGGTTGCAAGTGTAGAGCTTGAGCAATATCTTCTGGCTTTGGATCTCTTTCCGTACCGTTGAAAGGTAGTTGATTGAGAATGGGAATCCTTAAGAGTTGGGAGAATTCTTCCAAAGTCGGCACAAGTTGATAATTGGGAAATGTAAAGCAATGGTGTAAGGGATCAAAGAACTGAAAGAGCACCTTTATCATGTCTTCATCAGTGTTTGAGGTGACCAAGTTTAGTAGGAAACCATGTCTTTCGGTAAATGGATAATTTTCAGAAATCCTTGATTCTAGCTCTTTAAGTTGAGGAGGGATCCTTACAAGATTGACTTGAATGGTTTTCATGCGAATAGAATCCATGTCCTACAAAACAGAACAAAGATAAATCCCAAGATCCTTGAAATGGTTAGTGAATGCGAGTATGATGTCATGATGTTTATGATGTTATGTACAAGTATATATACAAACAAAGCAAACAAGTCCTTAGGTTTAGGCTTGCATGGAGTCTCATAGGTAAGTACCCTCTTGAAGTTTAGTTACCTCAAACCTGTCCTAGTAATAGTAACCGGGTTCTAAGGAGCTCAATATTACTGGTTTGTTTGTTTGGTCATTGTTTTAGCACAAGCCTCTTTAATGGCGACCGGAATATCCCAAAAAACCAAACCTCAATGAGTGTAGTATCGAGTATCTACCAACTTCGGAATGCACTAAAGTCGGTCATATCACTACGTCCTTATGGCCAAGTTGGTTAAATAAAGGTTCTAAAAGTTCATTAGTGCTTCATGACATCACTCAGCGGCCCCGTATTCTCCTTGACTACTCAAAGGCTACCGGTACCCACAAATATGTCGCACTAACGTAGCTATTGCTTAGACCATGTCGGTATACCCCTCACAGTTTCCACAACGTATTGCTACTTACCTATAAGGTATCCCAAATTCGGGTAGAGGATTCAAACCCAAACAAAGAACCAAAATATAAAGCAATACAAGTCAAGAAATGAAAGCAAGTAAATGTGATCTAGCCCTAAGGTAACCCCACTCTTAAAATTTCCCAAGTAGAGTCGCCAGTGCTGTGATACGGTGGGAGAACTGACCTGGGTGTTTTGCGTTTGATCGCAAATATTATGGTTAGCAAGAGTCGCCACCGACTTTTCTTTTATCCAAAAGGAAAGGTGAAAAAGCACAGGAAAGACCTTTGAGATTATTTCTTGAGTTCGGGGGGTAGATTATGAAAAGGGAAGGTATTAGCACCCATTTCATGCATGGTTTTCCATGGGCTCTTAGTTACTTGCTAGATCACTTGCTTTTGTTTGAAATTGTGCTTTGTGTGGTTTTTGAAAGTATTTTGTAAAGAGGTCATTGTTTAGGAAAACTTTGTAATGGTTCTCGTTCGTAAGAATGTATACAAAGATGTTGATCTTTTGAAAATGTTTTCAACTTTGAAAGATGTTTTTGAAAGTGTTGGTGTTTGTTTTGAATATAACAAGGATATTTTGGTTTGAAAATGAGCAAGCAATTAGGAACATTTTACCTACTCAAAAGTCTTTCATGTCCATTTCCTATTTCCTTTGACATTGTTATCTTACCATTGATTTGGTAAGTAACTCTATCTTTGGATGTAAACGGGACGGGCGTGGGTCATCGTATAACCATAATTAGCAATGTTGCAAGGTATCTTAGCATTTTTCTTTAGGGACTAAGATCATTTTGAAAAGGCAACATAGATAGTGTCATCGAGGGACTACGATCTTGTATTTTGCTTGTTTTTGCTAAGATACCTCACATGCGTAATATGGCCATTTTTATAAGGCAACCAAGTGGATTTTACCCTAGGGGTGCTTGTGTGCAAGTGTATTGATTTTCATGCTTTGTTTAGTCTTTGATTAGGGTTTGCTACTTGTTGATTTTGGCTTCTCATACAAACCTTAATTACTAGCATTTATATAAAGCGATAAATTACGAAAAAATAAAATTACTACGCTATTACATCATTAGGGGATGGGGGTGTACAAATTTACAAATGAGGATTGCAAGAAAATTAAACCTAATTATCTATTACAACCATATTGCATATTGTACAAAATTGAAAATAAAATGCAAGAATATAATGGAAAAAGAAATGATTTTTGTTGTTTTTTTTATGAAAGGGGTTTTGTCTTGATTAAGTGAGATGATTAATGAAAAATAAACAAAATTTAAACTTAAATTAATTAGGAGGGAAATTAAGTAAAAAAAATGTTTTTTTAGGGTTTTATTTATGAAAAGTTTTTTTAACTTAATAAGAAAAAATATGAATATTAATTAATTAAAATAAACCTAAGTTCTAAATTGATTTTAACTAAGAAAATAAAATAATATACTAATTTAACCTAAGTCTAAATATTAATTATTTAAGAAAAAAGAAATTAATTTGTTTTAAGAAAATGTTTTTTAGTCATTCTTATTTTATGGAGAAAATAAAATATATAAGTATAAATGATAAATAAAAATAAATTTGGATTTTTTTATGATTTTATGAAAATAATAATAATAATAACAACAATAGTATTAATAATAATAATAAATAAAAAATTAAAAAAATGAAATAAAATAAAAAAGTAGTCAGGGAGGTGGATCAGTAATGCAAGAGGTGTTATGAGAAAAAAGGATTAGGCCCACATGAAAGCCCAGACGCTGCAAAAAAAACACAAAAAATCAGAAAATAGTGAAAAATAACAAAAGGTCACGCTGAGGCTTGAACCCAGGACCTAAGGGTGACAGGCGCACGCTTTAACCACTAGGGTGGGTGATACATCCGTTAACTTGTGTGAAAGGATAAATACATAACACAAAACGCGCCCTGATTACACTTCATCTTCAACCTCCAGCCAAAGGATCTGTAACTTCTTCATCTCTCAACAAAAATGAAAAGTTCAAACATGAAAGTTGTGGCATTTCTTCCCACGAATCCAACCATATAAATAACTTAAGCTAACAGTCAAAGATGAATGAGAATTTTTCTGGCCCTAATTTAAAACCTAAAAATTTCAGAAAACTTCAACTCTAAAATTCTCTAAGCTCAGGCCATATAAATGCAAACTATGGATATGTACAGCTTCGTGGCAATGGTATCTACATTTTATCTTCACAAATCAAAATCAAATGATGCTTGTATGAAGAGATAGAAGTTTGAAAACTTACCTCTTGCAGCTGGAGTCGTGTATGGAGTTTGAGCAACCTTTGTGATGGCCTGATGATTTCCGTAGCTTGCCTGGACCTCCTTGAGGGTGTTCCAACTCCTACTTTGCTTTGAGGATGACTGAAACTCCCAGCTCAAGTCACTTGCAAGCTTCAAATTTGGAAATGGTTGATAGTGATTGAGGAGTTACAGTCAAGAAACAGGGGGTCTGAATCACTTTGATATGATGTATATTAAGCGTTTAGATGGTTAAAACTCAATACGCACGAGTGGATTTGGAGATGGCTATGTGAGGTTTAAAATTGTCAAGTTATGGCAGATTCTGAGTTGCAGAGTACTTGGGAGTGTTTTGGGGTCTTAGAATTCGTGTGTTATGTTGCAATAGACTTGTGTATATGTATGGAAAAGGTTATAGATCAAATTCACTCAAGGTTTCTGAGTTCTAGCCTTTTGGCTCTATGACTTGCTTTTGAAGAAAAGTGAGAAGACAAATCTTATAGTTTTATACAAGCATGTTTTGAGTTCAAAGAGGCTTTAGACATATTAATTTTGGTTTATAAGGGTTGTGTGTGCAGAAAGAATAAGTTCAAAGCTCAAGGAGTTGACAATTGCAAAAGTGGTGCTTTATCAAAATGGAAATTGCAACTTTGTACCATAAATGGAAATGTAACTTGGATAAAGGCTCAAGTGCTTGGATTAAAGCTATATCAACTGTGTAAACATTTAATTATGGAGTGAAAACAAGTTTGAGGCCTGCAAAGCAAAGATTATGCAGCCTAGGCTTGGATTTGAATTTTTGTTCATCATGAAATGGCTTGTAATTTAAGTTTGAAAACCCTAACTTCATCTCTTCGATTCTCCTTGCTCACAAATGATCTCAAGGAGTTCTATGACATTTTGGAAAGCTGGTAATATACTCTACAACCCCTTTTTGAGTCACTTTTGAAAATACCCCTTAGAACTATATGAATTAATAACTTGAGATCCAAGAATTTTTATAAGAAGTTGTGTAAAGAAATATTGTAGATATCATGAAGATCTACAACTTTCATGTTGAAAGTTTCTTTTGAATCCTCTTGCATCATGGTGAAAAATTTACTCAAAGTTGTGAAAAAATATGAAGTTTTAAACACTTAGAAAAATTTCTAAGTTTGAAAACTTTGACTTTTCAAAATGAAATCTTGACTTTTTGATTTCTTGATGAATAAGTTTCATTTTTTGACATGTTTTGATGAATTGTAATCTTTGACATTGGATTTTGACCAAAAAGTCAAAGTTTGATTTTTCAGTGTACAGTTGACTGAGAATTCACTATCAATCCAATTGATCTTGAGCAATGTTTTAGGTCATGCCATTAGGTAAAAAAGATGCAATTGAACTATTGAAACCATGCTTCAAACTAATTGACCATTTGCTAGGTCAAAAATCAGAAACTGCCCTTTCTCAGTCAAAACCTTACATTTGACCATTTTGCCCTTTTGATGATTTGATCAAATTTCTTTAGGAATTATGGTTCAAACTTGATCAAATGATACATATGAGTTTATAATGTTTATGTGGACCAAAATTATGAAGTTTGATTCTAAATTGGCCATAGTTGACTTTTTCCCCAATACAGCTGATTTTTAGGTCATATGCTCAATTGCTTGAGCAAAAGTGTGATCCAAGGCTTGAAACTTGACATGAGTAATCTTGGGGGTACATAATGATCCATGAAAGTTATATGAGGCATTTGAAAGTTAAATTATACTTGTGCAATCTCAAACCGTAATTTTGGTCATCAGTGCTTAAGGAGGTGTCTTGAGTTGATCAACCCTAGTGCAGTCTTGAACCAAGAGAGATCTGTGTGAGAAAATATTTGATAAATGAGAGAGAAAATTTTGGGGTACAACAGCAGCATTTTAAGACATCACTTCTGGAGAAATACTACCCCAACACCCCGCGTGCCCAGAAGGAAAGAGAGTTCCAGTTGTTCAAACAAGGTAGCATGTCAGTGTCCAAGTATGCTGAAAAATTTGAGGACATGGCTGACTACTCCAGGAAATCTATGTATGGGCCAAATGAATTGTGGAAGACTGATCACTTTATGTTTGGGCTGAATGCTAATATTGCCCACAGTGTGTCTCAAAGGGAGTTATCCACTTATGATGAGTGTTTGAGGCAATGTTATGTTGCCGAAAACAGTTTGAAAAGGGTTCAAAATGAAAGAGAGGAAAGTAGGTCGGTAAGAAAGGAACAAGGAAGATCAGGCCAATACCTAAAGCCACACGGTTCACCTTCAGCAAAGAAACCATCTAATGGTAACCGTTCAACTCAACAACCCTAGTGTAACAAGTGGAATAGGAAGCATTTTGGAGACTGTATGGCTAGTCGTGGAAAATGTTACATTTGTGATAAAAACAGGTCATTATGCAAAAGCATGCCTGAGCCGGGTGGTATAAGAGAAGACTGCAGGTCATGTTTATACCTTGGATGCGAGGAAGACCCAAGGAAACACAAATCTTGTTGGTGGTACGTGTTATGTTAATAATCAACCTTTATTTATGTTAGTGGATTGTGGGGAAACTCATTCTTTCATTTAAAATTCGTGCGTGAAATAAATTAGTTTTGAAGCGAGTTTTCTACCTAATCCTATGATAGTCTCGCATGTTATGGATGGTGTTATAGAAACTCAGAAAGTTTGCAAATATTGTTCTATTACTTTCAATGGTCGTAGGTTCTTGATTGATCTTATCTACTTTCCACTTAAGAAGATCGATGTAATATTGGGAATGGACTGGTTATCAGCTAACTCAGTGTACATCGGTTGTAAAGAGAAGGCAATCTTCATCCCTACCGAGGAGACCACTCTTGTTGGTGCTATTGGTAATCTGATCGAAGGTACAATTAAATTGGTCAATTGTGTTTTTGCTCAAGAAAAGTATTTTCTTTTGGTTCTTACTACGGATCCCGAAAGTAAGAAGAGTGTGTCAGAGATTCCTGTTGTGTGTGAATTTCCCGATGTATTCCTAGAGGATGTCACTTCTCTTCCACCAGAAAGGGAAGTTGAATTCTCTATTGATCTTGTTCCAAGAATCACCCCGATTTCTATTGCTCCATATCGGATGTCTCCTGCAGGCTGAGGGAATTAAAGAGTCAATTAGAAGAGATATTGGTGAAACACTTTGTTCGGCCCAGTGTTTCTCCATGAGGTGCTCCTATTCTACTGGTAAAGAAGAAGGACAGTAGTATGCGTTTGTGCATCGATTATCTCCAGTTGAATAAGGTGGCCATCAAGAACGAGTATCCTTTACCATATATTGATGACCTCATGGATCAGTTGAAAGGAGCCGGTGTGCTCTCGAAGATTGATTTCAGGTCAGGATATCATCAGACTCAGGTCAAGAGTTCAGATATATCGAAGACCACATTTAGGACACAGTATGGCCACTATGAATTCTTGGTTATGCCATTTATATTGACCAATGCTCCCGTAATTTTTATGGATTACATGAACCGTGTGTTCCAACCATAAATAGATCAGTTCATAGTAATATTTATAGATGATATTCTAATTTATTCTCAAACTGTGGAAGAGCATATGGAACATTTGAGGATTGTATTGTCTGTGCTGAGGGAGAAGAAGTTATTTTCAAAGTTTAGCAAGTGAGAGTTCTAGATGTCAGAAGTTAAGTTTTTTGAAAATGTTATTTCTGGTGGCGGTGTAGTGGTAGACCCATCTAAAGTATAAGATGTGATAAATTGGGAGCGACCTAAGAATGCAACTGAAGTCTGAAGTTTCTTAGATTTGGCAGGTTACTATCATAATTTCATTATGGGATTTTCCAAATTGGCGCGACCTTTGACAAGACTTGGGAGGAAGGAAGTTTCTTACAATTAGAATTCAGAGTGTGAGAAAAGCTTCCAGAAGTTGAAGGAGAAACTGACTACCGCTCTAGTGTTGATGATTCTGGACCCAGAATGATCTTATAAAGTGTTATGCTATGCTTCCAAGAAAGGTTTAGGTGGTGAGTTGATGCAAGATGGTCAGGTTATAGCTTATGCATCTAGACAGTTAAGGTCGCATGAAGAGAATTATCCTCCTCATGACCTTAAGCTTGTTGGAATAGTTTTTGCGCTTAAGGTGTGGCGACATTACTTATATGGAGTCCACTTTGAGATGTTCAGTAATCATAAGAGCTTGATGTATATTTTCAATCATAAGGAACACAATATGTGTCAGAGGAGGTGGATGAAGTATCTTAAGGATTATGATTTCGATTTGAAGTATCATCCCAGGAAAGCTAACAAAGTGGTGAATGCCTTGAGTAGGAAAGAAATTCGAGTTACGAAGCTAATGGTGTTAGAATTTGAGTCATTGGAGAAATTCATAAATCTTGATTTATAGTTCGAATGGATACCAACCGGCATATTAATCAGTAACTTGAATGTTAAGAATGTTTTGCAAGAAATAATACGCCAGGCGCAGTGCAATGATATAGAGTTGCAAGTTAAGGAAAGTCTTCTAGATTTATTTTGACCGATCGATGGGATTATTTTGTTCAGAGACAGAGTGTGTGTACCCAGTGATATAAAGTTGAAGAGGAAGATTGTGAACAAAGCCCACAAGAGTAAATTTACCATTCATCCCAGATCGACCAAGATGTATCAAGATTTAAGGAAGAATTTTTGGTGGCCCGATATGAAGAGGGATGTTGCTAACTATGTGGAGCAGTGTGGGATTTGTCAACAGGTGAAGATAGAACACCAGAGGCCCGGTGTTAAGTTGCATCCATTGGACATTCCTATATGGAAATGGGACAAAATTTCTATGGATTCTATCATGGGATTACCATGTACTTTAGGTGGACAGGATCCTATATGAGTGATTGTGGATCAGTTGACGAAGTCCGCGCATTCCTTGCCAGTTAAGATGACTCATAAGAAGATTCACCTAGCAAGGTTCTTTGTGGAAGAAATTGTAAGATTTCATGGTGTACCGTCTAATATTATTTCAGATAGAGATCGGAAGTTTACTTCACTATTTTGGAAAGCGTTTCACCATGGGATGGGGATTGATTTGAATTTGATTACTTCAAATCATCCGTAGACTGATGGATAAATAGAAAGAAAAATTCAGACAATTGAAGACATGTGGAGAGCATGTATTCTGGAAAGTGGTGGAAATTGGAAGGATCATTTGCATTTTATTGAATTTGCGTACAACAATAGCTATCACTCGAGTATCGCTATGGCACCGTATAAGCCTTATATGGAAGGAAATGTCGATCACCATTGTGTTGATCGGAAGTTGGTGAAAGAGGAATTCTTAGACTGGAAATAATTCAAGAAACAACAGAGAAGATTAAGACGAACCAAGAAAATATGAAGAAAGCGCAAGATCACCAAAAGAGTTATGCGGATAAAAGGAGAAGAACCTTGAAGTTTGATGAAGGCAATCACGCATTTTTAAAAGTTACTCTGAGGCTAAAGTTGAAAGGACCGTTTAAGACGAGAAAACTTAGCCCGAGGTATGTGGGACTGTATCAGATAATGGGACGGGTTGGCGAAGTTGCATACCAGTTAGTGTTGCCTCCTTCACTATCCGGGCAGCATGATGTATTCCACGTGTCTCAGCTTTGGAAGTTCGTTCCAGATTCATTTCATCCTATCCTTCCAGATACAATTAAGATAGAACCAGATACTTTCTATCAACCGCAACACGTTTGTATTTTGGAATATGCTAGCAAATCCTTGAGGAGTAAGGAGATACCTCTAGTGAAAGTGCTTTGGGAAGCATCTCGTCTCGAGGAAGCTACTTGGGAGCTCGAGTCGGAGATGAGAGGTAATTATCCTCGTCTATTCTGATAAGTTTTCGAATTCGAGGAGAAATTCTTTTTAAGGGGGGGGGGGAGAGAATGGAATATCCTGAATTCTCTAAACCAATTATATGACAATAATCTATTTAGTTGGAATAGAACAAAAATTTGATTTAGTTATTATAATTTAGTTAAGGGGCAATTTAGATATTATACCCATTAAATGAGACATAAGGAATTATTTGGCATTGCCTCATCTTTGCCTATTAGACAAATATAAAAAATATAGAGATTAAGAGAACAGAAGCGTGAAAGAGGAAGAAGAAAGGAAATCTATCCCAACTCAAGTTCATCATTTATTGAATGAAACTCAAGAATCACCATCATCTTCATCCCTACTGGTGATTTTCGTAGCTCTTCATCATCTCTATCAAGGTGAGTCTCTTAGATAGTGACTTGGGGAAATGGGTTTTATGACATGCTTGGGATTTTAGGAATTTTAGTGAAAACTCTTGATGCATGTTATTTATAATTGATGAATATCATAACAATATATTATATTTTGTATCTATTTGTTGTGGGTAACTGATATTAAAGGTGAAAATGTGATTTGGAACCCAAAATAGAGCTAATATTGTTGTGGTTTTTTTCTGTATTTCACAGACTCCGCCTAGCGTATGGGGTCGCGCTCAGCACACCCTCCTAAAAGTTGAATTTTGGAAATTCATAGATAGCGCTTAGCGTGATGATCCCGCTTAGCATGCCCTCTTAGGACTTTAAATTTAATTATTTTACAGAGAGCGCTTAGTGCAGGAGGCTCCGCTCAGTGCACCCTCCTTGAAAGAACTATGTTATTGTAATCCCTTGAGTGCAGTCTCGTACCTTAGCGAGTACCAAACGCCTTCTTGATCCTTGTGATTGCTTGTAGTTGAATTGCATTATGAGTATATCCTTGTGTAATCATTATTTTCTTATGATATGAATATGTACGATTATGATTCAGATCACATTGTATGGTAAATATCATGTATGAGCACTCATGGATATGTATGCTTAATGCATGTGTAATATTGGGATCACATTGTATGATAAATTCCATGTTATAATCATTTGCTTGATTCTCGTTCATTCCGGTTGAATGTTCGGATGGATTTGCCTTGGTGGCTTGATATGATTGTTTGATATATGTGTGAATCGAAGTAGACCTAGACTAGAAGGTGGTAAAGTTCTTATGACATTGATTACAGACACGATGAAGTGTTGGACCCTATCGACGTTCTTAGTAAGTCATACACACCTGAGCTACTATTGTGATGTGTCCCTAGTGGGTCTGAAAGGGCGTTTCAAACGGGCATAAATGTCGGCGTGCTTGGCATGTCGGAGGAGTGATGCCATGTAGGCTACATCATGTTGGGAAATCGTCTCTAGTGGTGCGACATAGGCATTGTCAGTAGGCTTTCGCCCGATGGGATCGTGTTGTAAAGATGACTTCTTTGTATTGTGCTTGATGTGTTCTCTCACATGTGAGATTTGATGATTGACGGGGTCGTGACGCCACATAGGCAATGTCACCGGTGTAACTCGTCACTAATAAAATTCCACTTAGGACTCATTTATCCCATCATGTAGTCTGCTAGTACAAGTATCTTGATGTGATGCATAGGAGTAACTCACGAAGGGAGTGAAATGCATAGCCTAGATAGGAAGGTAGAACTTACTTATGGATTTCACTTACATGGGTACGAGTTTGCATATTGGTTTGTGTTTGGCTATGTACTTGTGTTTTTGCCTTATTGGTTAGTTATGGGACTACCAATGATGGTGTACCTGATTGTGTACTTGTACCTGACTGTGAGATAAAACTCGGATTCTCGGTGAATGCGTTATGACGTATGCACTCTGTAGAACCGAGCGAACTCTTAAGATAGGGAGACTCACTGAAATTTAGTAATCTCATCCCATTCCAATTATTACTTTTCAGGTTCTTCAAGACCGGATCGCGGAAAGGGTAAGACAGCTTAACTTGACGATGATGTTTCTTGGCGATGTTTTGTTGTTCTTTATTATTTTGTTTTGTACCCTCGAGATTATGTATTGTTTTGGCCATGATAATTTCAGCAACTTATAACTGGAACTAATACTTATGCTTATTTCGCTGCTTATATATGAATGTTTTGTGTACCATATTAATACCATATGCATATATCCTAAACAATGTATATGTGGGATGTTACATAATTTAATATTAAAGTTATTAGAAGTGAGAAAATATATCGAGTTAAACTAAAATTATAGGAGGATTGAGTTAATCAAAGTGTATATTGATTAATAAAAAAGGACAACAATTTTAAGAAATTATTTAAAATTAACTATTTAATTTAATAAGTTTAATTATAAATTACACAATATATTAGTATAAATATTTTTAAATGTCATGTATGACTAATTGATTTGATATTTATCTTTTTTCATAAAAAATAATAATTTCATTTCTTTGATAATTTTTTAAATTAAAATATTTAATTATGACAGTTACTAAATATTTGATTCATATTGATATTATTTAAAGTAGAATTTACTCTATATTATATTGTTATTTTAATTCATATTTATGGTTGAATTTTTATTGATTTTATAATGATATTTAAGAGAGATATAATGACTCACCAACTTTTATCAATTTATACGCTAATTTTATCTCACTAAAAATCTATTTTTCCTTATGTTTTCATTTTCATTTTCATTGTCTTCTATTTTTCATTATTTTTTTTTTCATAGTCTTCCATTATGTGATGGTTTTGAAGATATATTCGATAATTTCATTGAAAATTTTATCATAATCTTTTATTTTATAAAATATTATATGCGGATATTAAAGATATATTTGAAAATTTTATAGAAATATTGATTCTTATGTGGTAAATTTTTTATGTCCTATATATGTTATTCATCTTCTTACCATTGACATCATAATTTTGAATTACTCTTTTGTGATAGATTGCATTGTAGAAAATAGTTTGACAATTCAAATAATATATATGAAAAATAATATTATATAGTTTTATAACGATGTATGAGATTTTTATAGTGTACCTTTATACAAATTTGAATGTATATGTTATAAAACTAATAATTTTATAGCTTTTCTCTTTATAAGAGTAGACTTAAGTGAAGGGCGAAATAATTTAAAATTAAAGTTATTAAAAATGAGAGAATATATCGAGTTAAACTAAAATTTAAGGAGGATTGAATTAATCAAAACTTATATTGATTAAAAAATAAATAAGAAAGAATGAAGAATTTTAAGAAATTATGTAAACTAAATATTTAATTAAATAAGTTTATTTATAAATTAGACAATATATTAGTATAAATAGTTTTGAATGTGACTAATTAATTTGATATTTACTTTTTTTATAAAAATAATAATTTCATTTCTTTGATAATTTTTTTAAATTGAAACATTTAATTATGAGAGTTACTAACTATTTGATTCATATTGATATTATTTATGGTAGCATTTACTCTACATTGTATTGTTATTTTAATTAATAATTATGGTTGAATTTTTATTGATTTTATAATGATATTTAAGAGGGATAGAGTCATTCACCAACTTTTATCAATTTATACACTTATTTTGTCTCACTAAAACTCTATTTTTTCTTATGTTTTCATTTTCATACTTTTTTCTTCAGTTTTTTTTCTTCATAATCTTCCATTATGTGCGGGTTTTAAAGATATATTCGATAATTTTATAAAAAAATTGATCATAATCTTTTATTTTATAAAATATTATGTGCATGTATTAAAGATATACTTGAGAATTTTATAGAAATATTGATTTTTATGTGGTAATTTTTTTTATGTCCTATATAGGTTATTCATCTTCTTACCATTGACATCAGAATTTTGAATTACTCTTTTGAGATGGATTATATTATAGAAAATAATTTGGCAATTCAAATAATATATATGAAAATAATATTATATCGATTTTCAACGATGTATGAGATTTTTATAGTTTATCTTTATACAAATTTGAATGTATAGGTTATAAAACTAATAATTTTATAGTTTATCACTCTATAAAAGAATATATCGAGTCAAACTAAAATTTAAGAAGGATTGTATTAATCAAAATTTTATATTGATTAAAAAATAAACAACAAAGAATGAAGAATTTTAAGAAATTGTTTAAAACTTACTATTTAATTAAATAAGTTTAATATAAATTACACAATATATTAGTATAAATAGTTTTGAATGTCATGTATGACTAACTAATTTGATATTTATATTTTTTTATAAAAAATAATTATTTTATTTCTTTGATAATTTTTTTAAATTGAAATATTTAATTATGACGTTTACTAACTATTTGATTCATATTGATATTATTTATGGTAATATTTACTCTATATTATATTGTTGTTTTAATTAATATTTATGGTTGAATTTTTATTGATTTTATAATGATATTTAAGAGGGATAGAGTGACTCGCCAACTTTTATCAGATTATAGACTTATTTTGTCTCACTAAAATTCTATTTTTCCTTATGTTTTCATTTTCATTTTCATAATCTTCTATTTTTCTTTAAGTTTTCGTTTTTATTTTCATAATCTTCCATTATGTGCGAGTTTTAAAGATATATTCGATAATTTTATTGAAAAATTGATCATAATATTTTATTTTAGAAAATATTATGTGTAGGTATTAAATATATATTTGAGAATTTTATAGAAATGTTGATTCTTATGTGGTAATTTTTTTATGTCTTATATAAGTTATTCATCTTTTTACCATTGATATCATAATTTTGAATGACTCTTTTGAGACGGATTGTATTATAGAAAATAGTTTGACAATTCAAATAATATATATGAAAAATAATATTATATAGATTTTTATAGTTTACATTTATACGAATTTGAATGTATAAGTTATAAAACTAATAATTTTATAGTTTTTCTCTCTATAAGAGTAGACTTATGTGAAGGGAGAAATAATTTAAAATTAAAGTTATTAAAAATGAGAGAATATATCGAGTTAAACTAAAATTTAGGGAGTATTGAATTAATCAAAGTTTATATTGATTAAAAAATAAACAAGAAAGAATAAAGAATTTTAAGAAATTATTTAAAACTAACTATGTAATTAGTAAGTTTAATTATAAATTACAAAATATATTAGTATAAATAGTTTTAAATGTCATGTATGACTAATTAATTTGATATTTATCTTTTTTTATAAAAAATAATAATTTCATTTCTTTGATATTTTTTAAATTGAAATATTTAATTATGGCACTTAATAACTATTTGATTCATATTGATATTGTTTATGATAGAATTTACTCTACATTATATTGTTATTTAAATTCATATTTATGATTGATTTTTTATTGATTTTATAATGATATTTAAGAGGGAAAGAGTGAGTCACTAACTTTTATCAGTTTATAGGCTTATTTTGTTTCACTAAAAATCTATTTTTCGTTATGCTTTCTTTTTTATTTTAAAAATCGTCTATTTTTCTTTAGGTTTTTTTTTCATAATCTCCCATTACGTACAAGTTTTGAAGATATATTCGATAATTTTATTGAAAAATTGATCATAATCTTTTTTATATAAATATTATGTGCGGGTATTAAAGATATATTTGAGAATTTTATCGAAATATTGATTCGTATGTAATAATTTTTTTTATGTCCTATATATGTTATTCATCTTTTTAGCATTGTTATCATAATTTTAAATTACTCTTTTGAGATGGATTGCATTGTAGAAAATAGTTTGACAATTCAAATAAGATATATGAAAAACAATATTATATAGTTTTTCAACTATGTATGAGATTTGTATAGTTTACCATTATACGAATTTTAATGTATAAGTTATAAAACTAATAATTTTATAGTTTTTCTCTATATAAGAGTAGACTTAAGTGAAGGGTGAAATAGTTTAAAATTAAATTTATTAGAAATGAGAGAATATATTGAGTTAAACTAAAATTTAAGGATGATTGAATTAATCAAAGTTTATATTGATTAAAAAAAAGAAAATATGAACAATTTTAAGAAATCATTTAAAATTAACCATTTAATTAAATAAGTTTAATTATAAATTATACAATATATTAGTTTAAATATTTTTAAATGTCATTAATGACTAATTATTTTGATATTTATCTTTTTCATAAAAAATAATAAATTTATTTCTTTGATAATTTTTTTAAATTAAAATATTTAATTATGAAAGTTACTAACTAGTTGATTCATATTGATATAATTTAAGGTGGAATTTACTCTATATTATATTATTATTTTAATTCATGTTAACGGTTGAATTTTTATTATTTTTATAATGATATTTAAGATGGATAAAGTGAATCACCAACTTTTATCGATTTATAGGTTTATTTTATCTCACTAAAATTCTATTTTTTTCTTATGTTTTCTTTTTCATTTTCATAATCTTCTATTTTTCTTTATTTTTCTTCTTTTATGTTCATAATATTCCATTATGTGTGGGGTTTGAAGATATATTCCATAATTTTATTGAAAAATTTATCATAATCTTTTATTTTATAAAATATTATGTGCACGTATTAAAGATACATTTGAGAATTTTATCGAAATATTAATTTTTATGTGGTAATTTTTTTATGTCCTATATATGTTTTTCATCTTCTTACCATTGACATCATAATTTTGATTTACTCTTTTGAGATGGATTGCATTGTAGAAAATAGTTTGACAATTAAAATAATATTTTTATAAAACAATGTTATATAGTTTTTCAATGATGTATGATATTTTTATAGTTTACCTTTATATGAATTTTAATGTATAAGATATAAAAGTAATAATTTTATATATTTTTCTCTTTATAAGAGTAGACTTAAGTGAAGGGTGAGATAATTTAAAATTAAAGTTATTAGAAATGAGAGAATATATCGAGTTAAACTAAAATTTAAGGAAGATTGAATTAATCAAAGTTTATATTGTTTAAAAAAAAGAAAGGATGAACAATTATAAGAAATTATTTAAAACTAACTACTTAATTAAATAATTTTAATTATAAATTACATAATCTATTAGTATAAATATTTTTAAATGCCATGTATGACTAATTAATTTTATATCTATTTTTTTTATAAAAAATAACAATTTCATTTCTTTGTTAATTTTTAAAATTGAAAATATTTAATTATGATAGTTACTAACTAGTTGATTTAAATTAATATTATTTAAGATAGAATTTACTCTATATTATATTGTTATTTTAATTGATATTTATGGTTGAATTTTAATTGATTTTATAATAATATTTAAGAGGGATAAAGTGACTCACTAACTTTTATCAATTTATAAATTTATGTTGCCTTACCGAAACTCTATTTTTCCTTATGTTTTCATTTTCATTTTCATAATCTTATATTTTTCTTTAGGTTTTATTTTTTATTTTCATAATCTCTCATTATGTGTGGGTTTTGAAGATATATTTGATAATTTTATTGAAAAATTGATCATAATATTTTATTTTATAAAATATTATGTGCATGTATTAAAGATATATTTGATAATTTTGTCGGAAGATTGATTCTTATTTGGTAACTTTTTTATGTCCTATATTTGTTATTCATTTTCTTACCACCTACATCGTAATTTTGAGTTACTCTTTTGAGATGAATTGCATTGTAGAAAATAGTTTGACAATTCAAATATTATATATGAAAAAAATATTATATACTTTTTCAAAGATGTATGAGATTTTTATACTTTACCTTTATACGAATTTTAATGTATAAACTATAAAACCAATAATTTTATAGTTTTTCTCTATATAAGAGTAGACTTAAGTGAAGTGTGAAATAATTTAAAATTAAAGTTATTAGAAATGAGTAAATATATCGAGTTAAACTAAAATTTAAAGAGGATTGAATTAATGAAAGTTTATATTGATTAAAAAATAAAAAAGAAAGAATGAAAAATTTTAGGAAATTATTTAAAACTAACTATTTAATTAAATAAATATAATTATAAATTACACAATATATTAGTATAAATATTTTTAAATGTCATGTTTGACAAATTAATTTGATACTTATCTTTTTTTATAAAAAATAATAATTTCATTTCTTTGATAATTTTTTTAAATCGAAGTATTTAATTATGAAAGTTACTATCTATTTGATTCATATTGATATTTTAAGGTAGAATTTACTCTACATTCTATTGTTATTTTAATTCATATTTATGGTTGAATTTTTATTGATTTTATAGTGATATTTAAGAGGGATAGAGTGACTCACCAACTATTATCAATTTATAAATTTATTTTGTCTTACTAAAATTCTATTTTTCCTTATATTTTCATTTTTATTATCATAATCTTCTATTTTTCTTTAGGTTTTCTTTTTTTATTTTCATAATCTTCTATTATGTGCGGGTTTTGAATATATATCCGATAATTTTATTGAAAAATTGATCTTAAGCTTTTATTTTATTAAATATTATGTGCAGATATTGAAAATATATCTGAGAATTTTATCGCAAGACTGATTATTATATAGTAATTTTTTATGTCCTATATTTGTTATTCATCTTCTTACCATTGACATCATAATTTTAAATTACTCTTTTGAGATAGATTGCATTGTAGAAAATAATTTGACGATTCAAATATTATATATATGAAAAATAATATAACAGATTTTTTCAACGAGGTATGAGATTTTTATAATTTACCTATATACAAATTTTATTGTATAAGTTACAAAACTAATCATTTTATAGTTTTTCTCTCTATAAGAGTAGAATTAAGTGAAGGATAAAATAATTTAAAATTAAAATTATTAGAAATGAGAGAATATATAGAGTTAAACTAAAATTTAAGGGGGATTGAGTTAATCTAATTTATATTGATTAAAAAATAAGAAAGGAAGAGCAGTTTTAAGAAATTATTTAAAACTAACTTATTAACTGAATAAGTTTAATTGTGAATTACATAATATATTAGTATAAATATTTTCAAATGTCCCGTATGACTAATTAATTCAATATTTTTCTTTCTTTATAAAAAATAATAATTTCATTTCTTTGATAATTTTTTTAAATTGAAATATTTTATTATGACAGTTAATAACTATTTGATTCATATTGATATTATTTAAGGTAGAATTTATTCTATATTATTTTTTTTTAATTCATATTTATGGTTGAATTTTATTGATTTTATAATGATATTTAGGAGGGATAGAGTGACTCACTAACTTTTTTCAATTTATACAGTTATTTTGTCTCACTAAAAATCTATTTTTTTCTTATGTTTTCATTTTCATTTTCATAATCTTCTATTTTTCTTTAGGTTTTCTTTTTTATTTTCATAATCTTCTATTATATGTGGGTTTTGAATATATATTCGTTAGTTTTATTAAAAAATTGATTTTAAGTTTTTATTTTATGAAATATTATGTGCAGGTATTGAAGTTATATTTGAGAGAATATATCGAGTTAAACTAAAATTAAAACAGGATTTAATTAATCAAAGTTTATATTGATTAAAAAACAAAAAAGAAAGAAATAACAATTTTAATAAACTATTTAAAAATAACTGTTTAATTAAATAAGTTTAATTATAAATTACACAATATATTAGTATAAATATTTTTAAATGTCATGTATGATTTAGTAATCTCACTCCAATCCTCTGATTATTTTTCAAGAACATGTTATAAGTCGTAGAATTGCTAGATGGTGAATTTTGAAGACTGCAAGCGAGCAGATGGTAGGAAGACCTTTGTAGATGTTATCTTTCTATTGCACAATGTTAAAGACGAGCTTGTTGTATACATCCAGATTTTGAGTTGTATTGTATACAGTTTTAATTTCATGTCTTTTCCAGCTATTTGTATGTTTCTTTGTACTATATTTAACATTACTGCATATTATTCTAGATGTATATGTACGGGGTGTTACAGTTGGTATCAGAGCAAGTCGATTCTTGTCATTTCCATGAAATATCACTAGCAATTCTCTTCTCTCTCACATGTGTGTGTGTGTGTTACTAACCTGATTTCTACTATCGTAGTACTCAGTCGTTTAGCCTACCCATCTCCATGACTGCATATGCGATGGATAGGATCACAATGAAGCCACCACGAGGATGCGTAAGATCCGAAGCGACTCGAGCTGAAGTGGTAGAGACCTCTTGAGTTGGGAGAATGTTGGGATTGTTGGACATAAATGGTGTGTTTGACGCGGAATAGTTGGCCGCCCAAATATCACGGTAAGGTTTAGGACTACCAGAGTTTCTAGGATTCAGTTGGACAAAGTGGAATTTTCCATAAGATTCTGTAGTAGTGAAGGAAATCCACAAAGAACCTAAGAAGGGAAGGTACACTATGCCAAAATTTCTCTAAGGCAACGCACCTTAGATAACACTTATGTACCAAAGCATTGCTATATGTCCCGATAAAATTTTAAATTTAAAAACTATATACATTAGACAACGCTTTTGAAAAAAACGCTCCCTAAAGTTAAGAAAAAGTGATGCCTAAGCCACACTTTAGGCAGCGCTGTCTAAGGTCAATTAAAATGAAATAAAAAAAATAAATTCTAGAAAGCGCTACCTAAATTCAAAGCGCTGCTATAAGTCCAATAGTAAAAAGCGCTTCTAAAGCCACACTTTAGGCAACACTTTCTACTACAAAATTTGTTTTAGGTAGTACACTATAGGCTGTGCTTTTTTCCTAAAGCGCTACTATATCATTAAAAAAAATTGAGAAAAAACGCTGCTAAAGGCTTACTTTAGAAAGCGCTTCTAAAAAGTGGTGCTTAAGGCCATACATACCCATGCTTTAGAAAATGCTTCTAGAAAGTGTTGCTAAAGGATGTGTTTAGAAAGCGCTTCATATAAGTGCTGCTATAGGCCATACATCAGAAAGCGTTTTTTAATTAAAAATCGCTGTTAAAGGAAATACATTAGAAAGCGCTTCAAGAAGCACTGGCTAAGGTCATTAATTTTTAATTTCTAAATTAAAAATACGAAAACCCTAAAACTCAAATTTTACCCATATTCTCTCAAAATCAGAAAGGTTATGTTACTATCTCTACAACTCTCGAATCTCTTTGCGTTACTTCCCTTTAACCTTAAACCTTCGCGTTACCGGAATCTCTTCGATCAACTTCGGACTACATCACCTTCTTCGCCTCTCCAGCTCTTCAACGACACCTTCGCCTTCGTCGTGGTTCGCTCTCCTCACAAATTCCTCTCCACAAGCAACAACCGTAAGTCATTCGGAACAACTCCCTTCGTTTCAGTTCGACATCAAATTGCATCTTCAACTGTTCTAATCATTTTGACATTTTGGTAAGTTTCAATTTCTTTTGATTTGAACTAATATGTTGATGGATATGTGAAAATGATTTTAATCTGTGAAATGATACGTTTCTTGAACTTGAAACTATAGTGGTAAATTCTGTTGAAGATGGTCCTCCACCTATTTACTGTATCAAACCATTGATTGCTTATTCTCAAAACCAGGTCAATTGACTTCTACTGTTATTTTTTATATTTACTATTATTACAAAAATTTGATGAAAGGTGAATAATGAATGGCAAGTTGTATGCAACTATACTAATTATCTAATGAATATTATCTAAAACACAAATTATGACTATTGTTGCTCTCTTGAAGTAGTTCACGTTTCTATACCTTTTCACAATGAGCTCATCATTTCCAGCTTCTTGACTTGGAGGCAGAAGAGCTTTTAATTTCAACCATGGATAAACTAGTGTTTTAAGCATCAAAATTTAATTTTAATTTGCTTAAAATTATAGATGAAATTAGTACAGTTTTTTGGTTTACACCTAACTTCATCGTTGGAACCAAACGTCTAATGGATAATCAAAACTCTGCCACAATACACTCTTAGTTCCATTGGGGTAAGGTTGTTCAATTACAAAGTTACATGTGTCTAGCATAGTAGCCACAATATTGTTTATAGGTTGAGGTGAAGAGTAAATGATTATTTCTTTCCTATATTCAAATTCAATTTTGAGCACACCAGATATGTTTAGAGATAGAACCGCTGAAATATCAATAGGTTGGTTTCTATTATACATCCATATTACTGATCGTCCTTCAAAATTAGCCATATTTACTATATACAAGTAAAGTACCTTCGCTTGTTCCGTCGAAAAATAGACAATACTTGTCTTGCTTAGAACATAGACTGGAGTTGGCACCTAATCTTTCACCTGCCTTCAAACTATCATTTCTTGCTTTAACACAAATACTAGTAGTCCACCACACCCATAAGTAGTATATCAATACAACTTGTTTTTTTATTTTAAACCTTATGATCATCAATATTGTTTCAAAAATGAAGATAAAATTAACCTATTCAAAATGAGATTGTTATATAATTTGCTAGAATAAAGATACTCACCAAACATGTTGGAAACTTCATACAAGTGATTTAGGCCCTCATAAGACTTTGTGTTTCACACAATTAATCTCAAACTAACTCTATCTTTAATTATTTTTCCACTACAAAATGTTGTACTAAAGTATATTTTGCTACCACTTTTTTTAAAGGAAGAGAAAAAGATTACCCTCATATTATAATTACGGTTATTTTATGTTGAGGTTTAAGAAAGAAATTATTATTTTGAATCAAATAGAGATTCTAACTATGATATGAGTTTCTAACTTGTGATTTATTTTAATATTCAACACATTTCATTTAATTAATTAGTTTTAACTAAATCATATTATGTTATATTATATAGTACTTTGATGAACACAAGTCTTCTACTTACTTGAAAGATCAATTGGACGAAATTAAGGAGGATTAGCATCAATACATTATTGAGATGAGAATTTTATAAGTTATTGTGACACTTTCATTTATGAGAATTTTAAATATATATAAGTTTGAGTTTTGATGAGATACTATGTCGTCATTAGTGTGATAATTGTGTGTTGTTGTTATGCGAAAGGTCAGTTATGATGGTATTGAGTTTAAATTTAAATAAAGTTTTGTTTGTATCATGGTATAAATTGGGGAATTTTTAATGGTGGGTTATAACAGATTCTTGATTTGTTTTTGTTACATTGTTTTGTGTTAAATTATAATAGTTATAAGATTTAAATGTTATATATATAGCTTGATTCTGATATGCCTTTGTTGGTTTTGTTTCAGGTAGGTGCATATGTAGAAGATATAGAGATAACAAGTTCATTTAGGATTCTTCATTGTTGTTGTTTGCAGAGAAGATAGTAGAGAAGATATCAACTCTAGAAGATAGTAATATGTACATTTGCTGCATACTTATTAGATTAAAGTTGTGTATATAAATATGTTAATTTATGTATATATAAATTATTGGATTCTTTAATTTGTATCAAATTTATGTATATATAAATAATTGGATTAAAATTTTATATATAAATATGTAAATTTGATGCATACTTATTGGATTGAAGCTGCAAATTTATGAAATTTGGTGCAAATTTGAAAGACAATGCTTATTTTAAAGGATTATTTGTAGAGAGCGTTTAAAATATAAGTTGTATATTTTAAATAATCAATGAACATTAGACAGCGCTTTAAACAAAAAGGTGTTGCCTATAGTGGGGAATAAAAAGCACTTTTAAAGAAAGCGCTGCCTAAAGAGGTGCAATAAAAAGCGCTTCTATATAGTAAAAAGTGTTGCCTAAAAGGGACTTTAGAGAGCGCTTTTAAAGAAAGAGTTGTCTAAAACAGAAGAAGAAAAAGTGAACAAAAATATAAATTACACAGCGCTTTTAAAAGCGTTGTCTAAAGGGGTGCTTTAGAAAGCGCTTCTTATGTAAAAAGTGATGCCTATAGGGGCCATTAGATAGCGCTTATTGAATAAAGCGCTACTTAAAGGCTACATTAAGCAGCACTTTTACATTGACAAAAAGCGTTGTCCATACTTACAACAACACATGAATAGGAAGCACTTTAAAGCGATGTCTATGGCAGAAAAAGTGTTGTTTATTCCTTATATAGCGTAGTGGTAGTAAGGAAATTTTGTGATGGAACTAAGTTTGGAACTCCTAGAAATTCGCTGCTCAATCCTGGTGCCAATGACGGATATGACTTGAGAATCTGTTGGATGAAATACTTTTGGAAGTTTAAATGAAGAAGTCGGATCTTTCTGGTTACCTTGGTGTGGGCAGTACTTGGGTGGACAAGGTGTTACTCCGACTTATTTTAGTATACCATAAGCTGTGTGTGGATTACTCTGTAAGGGATTGATAGAAGGAGTGGAAGTGGGGATCCCTAATTGGGCAGGTCTTGGACACCCTATTAGTGAAGGGGGTATTGTATCTCCATTCTCGCTAATCTGTGATTGAACCCTAGAACTACACTAGGCGGCAGCCGAAGCGAGAGGAAGCAGGAAGTATGGTGGTCTAAGTTCTTGCTAGTTATGATTTGTCTAACCCCGAGAGATGTCATAGAATTGCACTTGGTGTTGGGTAATTAGATGAATGGAAACTAGTGTCTATCCAGAGCATCTACGGGATGATCGCAGTTGTATCGACTGCTTGGAACACTGGTATTCCTATCTATATAATTATCTTTAGAATTTCTTATGCATGCACTGTACGGGTGAGTATGTGCATGGCATGGTAAATTTGAACTGAATTCTTACCCAGTCTTATCTAGCTTGTTACTTCCAAGTAAGTAAACCTTGAATGTGTGACACTCTTAGGTTTTAGCATCCTAGGGAGTGTGGCTGGAAGGTTTTAAGGAGAAACAACCTCAGTGGAGAGTTATTCAGACATCAGATGGTTGTGACTATAGGATACGGCTAGATATCGTTATACGCTAATGAGGTATGTTACTTGAGATCATGGCCTCGAATTTGAACCACCATGTTAGTACTATCAGACAGGTATAATGTCGCGGTATCACTATCATACATGAGACGCATGGGTCGTCTTTTCCCGAAAAATGCGGGACAATGTTGATCTGAAACTCGAGGTAAGGTTCTAATTTGGTACTCGTGAGACGCGAATTTGAATTCTCATAAGGTAGGTGTGAAAGGACTCGTGTGTCAAGCTTGATAGAGGAGAACTAGTCAAGCAAGAAATATTAGGATGGATCAAGTTCTGGTACTACGCTTATGAGGACCCTGAGTGGTAGTGGTTGTGTGGGTGATATCAGATGATACCTTGTGGATATTTCTGGTTTCATGGAGTGGTAAGTAGTAAGTGTGCATGAATTCCAAAGGTGGAACAGATGTGAGATTGTTATATCTTCGTAGAACATTGTGTGGCCATTCTTTAACATTGGGAATCAATGATGGAATAGATGAAGTATATCATGGTATATCTCGATGTAAGATGTATCTAGAGGAGTATCTATAGATCCTCAAAGGTGAAGAGATCTCAGTCTCGATAAAGTATAGGCACATTGGTTTTAGATTGCCGTGGAATTTCAAAGGGAGATATCCAAGGCACGAAGTACAATTCCTTGCATTGTAACTGCACTCTATACATTAAAAATGTTGCATTAGGGAATGCATCCGAGGAAGTCAGTTTAGTGACAGCCTCAGAAACAACGAGGCATGGTAGTGAGACGCTCATAGAAACTTCTAAGGATGGATTGAAATTTGCATCAGAATGAGAAGGATCTTGAGGCTGTGCAGGTATGAGACTACATGGTTAAAGGAAAGCGTATGAGGATTTGTATTGGTTTGTAGGATTAGTCAGTGGTACCAAAGGCAATCTGGGGCGTTACGAACGTCATTATACGACTACATGGATAAAGTGTAACTGTGAAAGGATTATTGCATCGGTTAAGTCACATGAGTTAACAAAGGTGTACTCACACTAACAGTTTGTAGTTGTATGGTTAAGAAGAAACTATGGAAAAGTTGGAAGTGTTATCGTAGTTGTTGTATGACGTGGAATTCAGTGGAGTAAGACGAACTGATGTTCGGTAAGCATTTGGCTTTAGACGTTCTAGAACCAAAGTGTGTAACCAAGTTGTGCTCCATGGATCTAACCAAGACTAATGTAATCATTGGTGAACTGATTTTGGAAAATACTCAACCTTAAGAAATAGTCTTTGTTCAGTGTGCTAAAGACTCTAGCGCGTATCGTGATTAGACGAATGTCGAGAAGGAACTATTTCTATGAAGGGATTGAACAAAGTGTAGTATAGAAATTGAACCAAGTGGATTGTGGATGTAGTGTAATTCATAGGATTTCAAGAAGTGTGTAAATGAATTGAGATCAGAGTAGTGCAGCAGATAAGAGAAGAGCCAAATAAGCCAGTAATAGGTCTGAATAGAATGGTTGCATGACTTGTTTGAGTAGAGACATCTTCCTAATAGAAACTTGTCAAAAATATGTTTCTTCTAAGGTCTCTCAATGATCCACCATGATCTAGATAGATGTTGTTGATGGATGGTCTTAGAGGAGACCTCGTGGTTGGTATGTGGTAAGATGGTCATGAGTCAACGGTTGAGCTTGTGATCATTGAGCATTAGGAAAGTAAAGATTTTGCTTGAAGTGGACTCTTTTTAATGGTGTCTTGTGCACTTATGAGCGTGTATGAAGACTTGGGCGATGATTGTCGGTTAACCGTTATATTTCACCCTTCGTCAGCGGGACATTTTATGGAGTTATTGGATATTAAGACTATAGTTGTAAGATTGTATATCCTTGTAGCTTCCGGTGGAAGTGCCTTGTCTAAGATTGAAGTAAGAAGCTTTGTTGTACGAAGAAGGTAGGCTTAGAGTAAGTCAATCTGAAAATCTGGGAATTTGAAGTCAAGACCAAGAAATTCTATAAACGTCAGTATGGCGTTTGGACTCGTGTGGGAGCAAATTTGAGATGTCATCATTAGAGAGATGATGCAGCAAAAACGTATGGATTTGAGGTAATAGAAGAAGTCAAGAGAAAAGAAGTGGAAAAAATTAGTGGCAAGTGTTGAGTAAGGATGAGCTTGGCGAACATTGAAGATGAGGAATATTTGACTAGAATGGATTGTGAGGAATTCTAAGCTACGCAGACTCAGCGCAAGGAAGTAGAGGTTATGGACCTCAGAAGGATTAATCCCTCAGTATGACAAGACAGAGTATCAAGAGATAAGTATTGTATTTACTTGGATGAAGCGGTATTCAGATGGAGTCTCAAGGTTTACCAAATGAGGAATGTAAGGAAAATTTCATCCCCTCGTTGGGAGAAGGTGCGGAGAGTGCGTTCTCGTAGAGGTTGGAAAGAATTCGAGGGAGAATTCAATTTAGGGGGTGAGAATGTAACATTTCTATTCCTCTAAGCATGAAGCCAAGTTAAGTCATACCTAAACGTCTATTAGTGTCAAGATGTCATTAAAGTTTATACATCTTAAACATTTTTAAGGGAGAGACTAATAAATAGTTGGAATGTAACTAAATGGCAAACTTGTAATACTAACTTGGTTGGAGGGTATTTTGGCCATTAAACACTTAGTGCATGGAATCTTAAGGGCATGTTGGTAAATAGAATACACAAATCATATTTTGTTGGAAGATAATAGAAAGAGAGAACGAAGAAGTCATGTTTTCTCTCTTCCAAACTCCATTTTTGTACTCCGTGAACAACCCTCACATAACAGGTCATAACTCTCTACTCGTAACTCCATTTTGAGAAATTAAGTTCTAAAATCTAAACGAAATTCCATTCATTTTGATATATAATTTTGTATTAGGAAGATCTGTATTGAATGAGCAAAATGCTCTTGAAGTTTGTTAATCCTTGCGGAAAATGGAAGAAAGGGTGCTACGGATTTTATAGTGTTAGAGGTGGAAGTTTCATCAAGATAAGAGCTCAATTGTAGCATGGATGATATCTCAACCTCCTTATATGCAAGGTGTATCATAGTAAGAGACTTGGGGTTTCAAGCGTTTAATATGAAAATTGGGATTTATGGGTTAAGTTGAGAAATTGATGATGCATGTTGGTTTTTATTGATTAATGACATGTTCCTAACCTAAAACTCATATTGGTATGTTGTGGGTGCTTGATTTGTAGTGTGGTATGAGAGTTTTTGAACCCAAAAAAGAATTGATATCGTTCTAGTTTTATGCATTCCGCAGATCACGCTTAGCGCGTGGGGTCGCGCTTAGCGGGCCCTCTTGAGACTTGAATTTGGTAAATTCATAGACCGCTCTTAGCGCGCTGGCCTATGATTAGCATGCTCTCCTGGGACTTGAAATTTATTATTTTACAGAGCGCGCTTAGCACGGAGGCTCCGCTCAGCATGCCCTCCTGGACAGAACTGTATTAAGGAAACCCTTTGATTGCAGTCCCATACTATAGTGAGTACTAGATGCCTCCTTGATTTATGTGATTGCTTGGAAATGTATTGTATAATGAGTATAATCCTTGTGTAATCATTATTTTCTCATAACATGAATATGCACGATTACAATTTAGACCACATTGAATGATAAATGACATGTATGATCATTTATGGATGTGTATGCTTAATGCATGTGGTATGATGAAATGAAATTATGTGATCATTACTTGTTTCCATCTTTCTGGTTGAATGTTCGGATGGATTTGTCTTGGTGGCTTGATGTGACTGTTTGATATATGTGTGAATCGAAGTAGACCTAGGCTAGAAGGTGGTAAAGTGTTTATGATAGTTATTACCGTTGCAATGAGGTGTTGGATCCTATCAGTGTTCTTGGTAAGTCATACACACCTAAGCTACCAATGCAATATGTCCCGAGTGAGTATAAAAAGGCATTTTCAACGGGCGTAAACGTTGGCGTGCTTGGTATGGCAAGGGCGTGATTCCATGTAGGCTATCATGTTGGGAACTCGTCTCTAATGGTTCCATGTAGGCAATGTCACTAGGATTTCTCCCGGTGGGCTCGTGTTGTCAAGATGGCGTCTTTTTACCGTGCTTGATGTGTTCACTCACACATGTATTTTGATGACTGACGGGGCCGTGATGCCACATAGGCAATGTCACCGCTGTAACTCGTCACTGATGAAATTCCACTTAGGCCTCATATGTCCCATCATGCAGTGTGTCAATACAAGTATCTTGATGTGATTCACAAGAGTAACTCTCTGAGGGTGTGAAATGTGTAGCCGAGATAGAAAGGTAGGACTTACTTCTAGATTCCTCGTACACGGGTACGTGTCTGCATATTATTTGTGGCCTTTGTGTCAGGCCTTGTGCCAGTTATATTTTATTGTTGCCTCATTAAATGGTTATGGGACTACCAATGGTGGTGTACTTTGTTGTGTATTTGCAACTGGCCATAAGGAAAACCTCGGATCCATGGCGGATCCGTTTTGTTGTATGCACCATGTAGAACCGAGTGAACCCTTAAGATAGGGAGACTCGTTGAGATTTAGTCATCTCCCCCCAATCCTCTTATTATTTTTTGAGAACAGGTTATAAGTCTTAGAATTGTTAGATGGTGATTTTGAAGACTGCAAGCGAGCAGATGGAAGGAAGACCTTTGTAAATGACATCTTTCCGCTGTGCAATGTTGAAGACGAGCTTATTCTATACGTCCGGATTTTGAGTTGTATTGTATACAATTTTAATTTCTTGTCTTTTCCAAGTAATTGTATGTTTCTTTGTACCATATTTAATATCACTACATATTATTCTAGACATATATCACTATGCCATATCAGGGAATAGACAGCATTTTTTTCCATAGATAGTGCTTATAAGCGCTGCCTTTTCCTCACTGTTGTAACCATAGACAACGCTTTTTGTCTATGTGAAAGTGCTGCTTAATATAGACCTTAGACATCTCTTTATTGAATAAGTGTTTTCTAAAGGCCCCTACAGGCAGTGCTTTTAACATTATAAGCGCTTTCTATAGTGTGCATATAGCAGCGCTTTCACTTTAGACAACGCTTCAGAAAGCGCTGTGTAATGTATTTTTTTTTCTCTTTTTTTTTATATTTTAGGAAGGGATTTATTTTGAAGCGCTTTCTAAAGTCCCCTTTAAGGCATCGCTTGTTATTTCACAAGTTCTTTTTATTCCCCATCATAGGCAGCTGTGATACGGTGGGAGAACTGACTTGGGTGTTTTGCGTTTGATCGCAAATGTTGCGGTTAGCAAGAGTCACCATCGACTTTTCTTTTATCCAAAAGGAAAGGTGAAAAAGCACAGGAAATACCTTCGAGATTATTTCTTGAGTTCGGGGGGTAGATTATGAAAAGGGAAGGTATTAGCACCCTTTTCATCCATGGTTTTCCATGGGCTCTTAGTTACTTGCTAGATCACTTGCTTTTGTTTGAAATTGTGCTTTGTGTGGTTTTTGAAAGTATTTTGTAAAGAGGCAATTGTTTAGGAAAACTTTGTAATGATTCTCGTTCGTAAGAATGTATACAAAGATGTTGATCTTTTGAAAATGTTTTTAAGTTCGTAAGATGTTTTGAAACTGTAGGTGTTTGTTTTGAAAATAGAAAGGATGTTTTTGTTTTGAAATGGAGCAAGTAATTAGGAGCATTCTACCTACTCAAAAGTCTTTCATGTTCATTTCCTCTTTCCTTTGACATTGTTATCTTACCATTGATTTGATAAGTAACCCTATCTTTGGATGTAAACGGGACAGGCGTGGGTCATCGTATAACCATGATTAGCAATGTTGAAAGGTATCTTAGCATTCTCTTTAGGGACTAAGATCATTTGAAAGGCAACATAGATAGCGTCATCGAGGGACTATGATCTTATATTTTACTTGTTTTTGCTAAGATACCTCACATGCGTAATATAGCCATTTTGTAAGGCAACCAAATGGATTTTACCCTAAGGGTGCTTGTGTGCAAGTGTATTGTTTTTCATGCTTGGTTTTGTCTTTGATTAGGGTTTTCTAATTGATTGGTTTTAGTCTTCCCATACAAACCCTAATTACTAGCATTTGTATATAAAGTGATAAATTGCGGAATTTAAAATTACTACGCTATTACAATACTTATGGGAGGGGGTGTACAAATTATAAATGGGGATTGCTAGAAAATAAACCTAATTATCTATTACAACCATATTGAATTTGTACAAGAATTGAATAAATAATTTATAAAATGAATAAATATACAAGAATGTAAATGTAAAGAAAATGGATGTTTATTTGGATTTTTTAGGGAAAATGGTTTTTGTTTTAACCTAGTTAACTAAAAGAAAAATAATTAGTTAAATTAGTAAAAAGTAAAACCTAAATTTACTAGGAAAATAAATTAAATACAACCCTAATCTATTAATTGACTAAAAGAAATTAAGTTTGTGAGAAGAATATTTTTGGTATTTTTGTCTTAAAAATAATTTAGTATTATAAAATATTTTTGTTCTTTTTATATTTTAAAATAATATATTTAAATTGTGTAAAAGAAAATAACTAAAACCCTAGTTTTTTTTAAATTAAATTTACAAAATCAATTAGTAAAATAAATAAAGTATGATTAAATAAAATGATTTTTTGTGTAAAAAGAAATAATTAAACTATATCAAAATATAAATCTAATATTTATATTTTATTTTTTTAGTATTAGATAAAATATTTAAGAAAACAAATAAATAAAAATGAGAAAAAGAAAATAAAATGGGCCACGGTATGAATAGGCAGCAAGGGGGTCAGAAGTAAAAAAAAACATGAGGCCCAAGAGGACGAGGCCCAACGTTGCCAAAAAAGGTCAGAAAATGTGAGAAATATGAAAAAAAATCCCAAAAGGGTACCACTGGGGCTCGAACCCAAGTCTCTATAGTCACAGGCGCGCGCTTCTACCACTAGAGTGGTTATACATCTGTTCATATACACAAAAAAACAAATATATGATAGAAAACAAGTCCATGGCCTGAACTTCATCTTCAACCTCACGCCCAGCCAGAGTACATGCATCTTGTTCATCCCACATCCATTTGCAAAAATGTAAACATGAATCTTGTAGAAAATTTCCTCACGATTTCAGAATGCAAAGCAATAAAATTAAAGATCAAAGACAAGCATGAATTTTAATGGCCCTAATCTGAATCCTAAAAATCTCAGAAACTTCAACCTTAAAATTCTCTAAGCTCAAGCAATATAAATGAAAACTATGGACATGGTGTTGGCTCCTAAACTCGACACCTTTGTTTTTATTAATATAAACCATTAATCATGAGGGACGGTTTCGATCAGCTGATTCTGTCGAAATGCTCATCAGAAGATGGCAAGGTACTTGGAGAATTTCTTCTAAGTAAGAATCTTGTTGCCTTCGACGTTGAAGGTGCTTCTCGACAGAGGTATTCGACGCTCAGAGTGGAACAGTTTGAGATTCAAATGTTTGGAGGGAAAACGGTTCCCAGCGGTTACCAAGTGCAACGTGCCAAGATCTGGAGCGTCGAATGCTGTGAGCGTGCCAAGTGGAGTCATCTCGAAGCAGCGTAACTGCCTGACGGTTACTTGAGATGTGTTTAGTATAAATATTAGTTGTTCACGTAGTTTTTCGCGTGTGTTCACAATTATATACAAGTCACTCATATAGATTCAAGTACCCAGTGTGAGCGAAAGAATTGTTGAGAATGTATGTGTGAAACACCACTTTAATTAATCAAAGTCATTTATTTTCCAGAACTTTACTGCCTCTTCATTTACTTTTCCCAGTCGAAGCCTTTATTCAAAGCTTTCTTTTATTCTACCAAGTTTTCTTCTTCATGAAATTTACATAAAGTATCTTTATTTTCTTGTCATTAACCATCATTAAACTTAGTCAAAACCCCAAAAATCAACCATGTCTTAGGATCAATCTGATTGATCCAGCGAGTCACCAAATAAGTAACCTTTTGGAAGATCAGCGGTTGTTTACCAATTTCCACGGTAAACAAATTGGCACACCCGGTGGGACCTTGTGTTGATTTTGAAGGTTAACCGTATTTACACAGAATATCATCTTTTTCGAGAAGTATTGCATGTTATTGAGAAGTGGTAGAATATACACTAACAATACCAATACTGCCAGAAGAAGAGAAGCGATGGCGAATCCGCCAAACAATAATGAAATCCCACAGACGAATGTGGGAACAACGGTTATCCCAACCGTAAGTGAAGCGATAACCGCTGGTTCAACACCAGCAGTAACGGTCACACAAACGAGGCCAATGCCTCCGTTCACTGGCCCCAGAGTGCCTTTAGGAACTCCCCCACCAAGGGGAAATCCAGGAACAAGGCCTTATGTTCCCCCAGGATTTGTGACAGGCGGTCCAAATCGAGAACCACTCTATGGCATGCCAACGTCTGAATTGGCTAGCCTGACGAACGCTGCGTCCACTTTTTCAGACCCTTTAGTGAGTGCCTCTTCGCCACTCCAAGGTTCTGGAGTTGGTATGGCGAACAGAAATAGGACCCAACTCTTAGGAGGAACGTCCCAAGTAGCGCATGGCCTTACAAATGCCTCGACAGCAGTCTTGAGGCAGCAAATGGACGAAAGCAACCATGATATGGTTCAAATGTTGGCAAAAACTTTAAGTACAGTGTTGAATCCTCTAATACAAAACACCACCCAGTCGAATCAGCAGATGACAGCGCAAATGACGCGTCTGGCTGATTTCTTTGGGGTACCCCAACCTATTCGACAGCCCCAAAGGGCGCAAATAAGGGGAAATCAAGGTATACTCTTAGAGGAAGAAACCACTATTAACCAAGTCCAGCAGCCTGTCGAAGAAAACCTTAGGGCACGATTGGAACAGCCTGTCGAAGAACCTAGGGTCATAGCCCCAGAGGTAAGGATAGTCAACAGAAACCAAAATGCTGACGAAGTAGTTCAGCACATCCAATACCAAAACATGGGTTTGGAAAATAACCTGGCAGCCATGATCGAAAGAATCATGACGCAAAATATGATGAATATGGGCTTTCGTAGGCCCAACTTCACATCCCCACTATCAGAATATGTGTTACAAACAGACTTACCTCCTAGATGTAAAGTCCCTAAGTTCACTAAGTTTTCAGAGGACACGACAGAATCTACTGTCGAACATGTGGCGAGATACTTGATCGAAGCAGGAGATATTTCAAACAACAAAAACCTGAGGATTAAGTATTTCCCAAGTTCTTTAACAAAGAACGCGTTTACTTGGTTCACAACTCTCCCCCCTAATTCGATCCATCATTGGACCCAGTTGGAGAGATTGTTTCATGAGAAATTCTACATGGGACAAACCAAGATAAGCCTGAAAGAATTGGCCAGTGTAAAGAGACGTTTCACTGAACCTATAGACGAATATCTAAATAGGTTTAGGTTGCTCAAAGCAAGATGCTTTACACAAGTGCCAGAACATGAGTTAGTCGAAATAGCCGCAGGAGGGCTAGACTATTCCATTAGGAAGAAGTTAGACACTCAACACCTGAGAGACATGGCCCAATTGGCCGATAGAGTTCGACAGGTAGAACGCCTTAAGGCTGAAAAAGCCAAGGCGACAAAAACTCATAAAAGAGAGAGGATAGCGTATGTCGAAATGGATGATGAAGATCCAGAAACCTTCGACGAAACTATAACCGTCGAAGAAAGCGAGGTCGATTTAGCGGAACTGAAACAAGGGCCACCATACTCTTGCAAACTGTTAGTCCCCTCAAGTGGAAAAAATCCCACTGGTCCAGAAAGGACCAACGATAGGTTCCCCAAAAAGACTTACAGTTTTGATATTACAAAATGTGATGAAATTTTTGACTTACTTGTAAAAGATGGCCAAATGATAGTACCCCCAGGGGTAAAAGTGCCTCATCTCAATGTTTTCTTTTCAGGAATCTCGTGCAAGACGCTATCGAAGAAGGGAGGTTGAAGTTTGCTGACAAGACCCCCATGACTGTGGACTCTAACCTGTTGTAGGCTGAAGCCCATTATGCTGAACCTTCAGAGGTGAACGTGATCGAGGCATCCAGAAGCCAGGCGAAGAGGCCAGGAATAACCATGGTCGAAGTCACCAAGGATCATGTCAACATGCCAATCTTTGGCAGTTTTTCTGGGAATCTATCTAGAAAAACAATTGAAGAGGTCCAAAAGGCGGTCGAAAGCCCAAAGCTGGAGACAGTTGGAGCCCAAAAATCTGGAACAAAACCCAGTTCTTACTTGGCTGCAGTTCTTACTTGTCAACATGGTCGAAGTCTCTGAACCAAAAGCATCAGAGGAGGCCATTAGGCAAGAATAAGCCAACAAAACTGCTTTCCCTCGGGAAAATGAAAATCTGGCAGATTTCCTGCAAAGATGCCAGAAGAAGAAGTCAGAAGTGATGATGTGTCCTCGATGCAGCTCGATTTTCGACAAAAAAGCTGCTGAACATATTCAAGGTGTAAGAGCAGCAAACAGAAAAAGGGAAAGTGCTGATACTCGACATGACCCCAGAAGAACCTACCAAAAGGGTTCAAATCAAGAAAAGAGGCCACTGACTTTCAGGCCTCCAACCAATGTGACAGTTGATACATGGTACAAAACATCAGGTCGAAAGAGGCCAAGCGAGGAAAGATGGCACTCCTTCGAAGTGCCAAGAGGTTCATCTTTTACACATAAGAAAGAACCTCAGGTTGCTACCCCTAAAGTGACCCGGGTATCAAGCAACTACAAAGGGAAGAATCCCATGTCTCGATCTCAATGGAGGAGATACCAGAGGCGACGAAAAGCTGAGAGGGAAGCTGCTAATGAACCAAAGGCAGAATCAAGTTCAAATGTTCCTCAGAGAAAGCAGAGGAAGCCTCTGGAAAGACAACCAGTGACCAATAGGCTAGTCTGGCCTAACCAGGGTGAAGTTGATAACGAAGATGGCTCTGAGTCTGATGACACCCTAGATATCATGGTGAACATAGTCTCAGTTTTGCCAAGAGAGTTCAACCGCCAGGTGGAGGTCGAAACAAGCGATTGGGAAGTTGAACAAGAAATGGCCAAGCATAGGCCAGTGTGCTATTTCGTCATGGATAATGGCGCTACTGAAGAGCAGAATGGGTTCTTCGAACCTCCTACAGAGGCGATGAAGAATCACCTCAAGCCTTTATTTATAAGGGCTAAACTCGAAGAAACCACAGTAAATAAGATCTTGGTAGACTGTGGGGCAACCATCAACATCATCCCTCACTTTATGCTAAGAAAAATAGGCAAAAGCGATGAGAACATCAAGCCTCACAACATGGTCCTGTCGAATTATGAAGGCGGCATAGGGACCACTATGGGTGTGATCCAACTGGACATCAAGGTGGGATCTATCCTTCGACCAACTATGTTTATGGTCACATCGGCCAAACCAAATTATAATCTTTTGTTGGGCCGTGAATGGATACATGGTGTTGGAGCTGTACCATCATCAATGCACCAAAGGTTGATACTATGGCGTCCTGATGGAATGGTCGAAAACATGGAAGCAGATCAAAGTTATTACTTGGGCGAAGTAAATCACCTAGGATTGGTAGACTTCGACAAAAATCTGGCTCACATTGGGCCATGCCCAACACCTGACTTCGACTTGGCGCCAGCGCCAAATACTTTTTGTTCCTTATACCTGCACCCTGAGCATGGTTTTCAATGGGACAGAGAAGACTTGTCCCACATTGATTTTAGTGGGCTAACTGATATCCAGCCAACTGGTTAGGGAAGTGAATTCAGTGACAATGACTGAGTCACAATCACTGCAGCGAATTTCGGCTTACGTAGCCGAAACAAGGATGATAACGGCTCTCGAAGCCGAGGTAAAATATATGGCCACACAGGCCAATGATCAAGAGTTACCTTCTGCAGGTCTTGGAAAGGATTTCGATCCAGAACCTCCTGATATCATGCCAGAAGGAATGCAGGAACAAAGGCTCGACGCCATCTACGACGATGAGCCTTTGGGATTCGAAAAGGACCCCTTAGCGAACAACATCAAGATGCTAGCGCAGGATCCTTTAGAAGAAATCAACTTGGGCGAAGGGTTAGAGAAAAACCCAACTTACATTAGCGCAAAAATAGACCCAGAACTCAGGTTGGAAGTAATCCATTTGTTAAAGGAGTTCAAGGACTGTTTTGCATGGGATTACGACGAGATGCCTGGTCTCGACAGAGGATTGGTAGAACTTCAGTTGCCAATCAAACCTGGGAAGAAGCCAATCAAGCAAAGTCCAAGACGCTTCGCTCCAGAAATACTGTCGAAGATCAAAACGGAAGTCGAAAGACTGCTGAAGTGCAAATTCATACGAGCTACGAGGTATGTCGAATGGATTGCAAACATTGTGCCAGTGATTAAAAAGAATGGTACATTGAGGGTGTGCATAGATTTCAGAGATTTGAATGCTGCTACACCCAAATATGAATATCCTATGCCTGTGGCGGAAATGCTAGTCGATTCTGCCGCTGGCTATGAGTACCTGAGTATACTCGGTGGTTATTTAGGATATAATCAAATATTCATTGCTGAAGAAGATGTGTCGAAAACAGCTTTTCGATGCCCCGGGGCTTTAGGCACTTATGAATGGGTAGTGATGCCTTTTGGCCTAAAGAACGCTGGGGCAACAAATCAACGAGCGATGAACTCTATCTTCCATGATTTTATTAACACTTTTATGCAAGTATATATTGATGACATTGTTGTAAAATCTGTTTCCAGGAAGAACCATATAGACCACCTTCGACAATCATTCTAAAGAATGAGAGAACATGGTCTGAAAATGAACCCTTTGAAGTGTGCATTCTGTGTAAAAGCTGGAGATTTCTTGGGCTTCGTCGTCCACAAGAAAGGAATCGAAATCAACCAGAACAAGACGAAGGCAATTCTGGAAGCGAAAGCGCCAGCGAACAAAAAGGAACTGCAATCTCTGTTAGGCAAGATAAATTTCCTGAGGAGATTCATATCTAACCCAAGTGGGAAAGCTCAAGCCTTTTCACCCTTACTTCGATTGAATAAGGAAAGATTCGAATGGGGGCAAGAGCAACAAGAAGCCTTCGACAAAATCAAAGGGTATCTCACAAAGCCACCTATTTTGGTGCCTCCTTGCAGCAACAGGAGTATGAGATTGTACATAGTTGCATCCGACAAAACTTTGGGAAGCATGTTAGCCCAAGAAGATGAAAATGGAGTCGAAAGACCCATTTACTATCTTAGTAGAGTTTTGAACGATGCAGAAACTAGATATAGCAAAGTTGAAAAATTATGTCTATGTCTTTATTTCTCTTGTACAAAGCTCAAACAATATATAAAACCAGTTGATGTGTATGTTTCATCTCGTTTTGATGTTTTCAAATACTTGTTGTCGAAACCCATCTTGCACAGTCGAATTGGCAAGTGGGCGCTAGCGTTAACTGAGTACTCCTTGACCTTTATGCCTCTTAGGGCAGTGAAAGGGCAAGTAGTGGCAGACTTTATAGTCGACCACTAAATTCAGGTTGAGGATATAAATTATGTGGAGATAGAGCCTTGGAAATTCTACTTCGATGGTTCCAGTCATAAAGATGGAACAGGAGTAGGGGTCTTGATTATTTCTCCAGAAAAAATTACAACAACATTCAAGTACAAGATATCAGGTACTTGTTCGAACAATGAGGCTGAGTACGAAGCTCTAATTACTGGCCTTGAGATATTGTTGGAATTGGGGGAAACTCGAGTCGAAATAATGGGAGACTCAGAGTTAGTCATTAAGCAAGTCACAAAAGAATATAAGTGCATAAGAGAAAATCTTATTATGTACTTTGTGATAGCAAATCGTTTATTGAAAAAATTTGAAATGGTCAACATTCGACACATACCCAGATTGGAAAATCAAATAGCCAACAATTTGGCACAAATTGCATCTGGGTACAAAATTTCAAAAACGAGATTACAAAGAGCAATCGAAGTCCGAGAAAAAATAAAAGCAACTTGTCTGTCACCAACAGATTTGAAATCGACAAGACTAGGGTATGCTGATCAAAGGAACTTTGAAATTTCGTTCATAGACAATTTGTCAGAGCAAGATTGGAGGAAACCCATTATGGATTATCTACAAAATCCAGCAGCTTCGACAGAACGAAAAATAAAATATAGGGCGTTGAGTTACGTACTCATGGGTAATGAGTTATTTAAGAAGACGCCTGAAAGGGTATTGCTAAAGTGCTTAAGTGAAACGGAATCATACATAGCCCTTTCGACTACGCACGCTGGAGCATGTGGGGCTCACCAAGTGGGCCATAAGATGAAGTTGTTGTTGTTTCGACAAGGACTATACTGGCCCACCATCTTGAAAGATTGTGTCGAGTTCGCGAAGGGTTGCCAAGAATGTCAAGTCCATACAGGCATCCAACATGTACCAGCAAGCGAACTTCACTCAATAGTGAAACCATGGCCCTTTAGAGGATGGGCGTTGGACCTTATTGGAGAGATTCGACCAGCATCATCAAAGAGCCAGAAGTATATATTGGTAGGCATTGATTATTTCACTAAGTGGATCGAAGCTATTCCTTTAGTCAATGTACACCAAGAAAATGTCATTGAATTTATTCAAAAGAACATTATCTTTAGATTTGGAATCCCTGAAACTATAACGACTGATCAAGGATCAGTTTTCACCGGTCGAAAGATGCAGGAATTCGCTCAAGAAACAGGCTTTAGACTCCTAACATCAACGCCTTATTATGCACAGGCAAACGGTCAAGTCGAAGCAGCGAATAAAATAGTGATTGGCTTGATAAAAAAGCATGTAGGGAAGAAGCCAAAAAATTGGCATAAGACGTTAGATCAGATCTTGTGGGCCTGTCGAACGTCCCCAAAAGAAGCCATAGGTACAACACCGTATCGGCTAACTTTTGGTCATGACGCAGTGTTGCCAGCGGAAATTTGTCTTCAATCTGCAAGGGTTCAGAGACATCATGATATCCCCTCTGAGGTTTATTGGGATATGATGTTAGACGAACTAGTAGATTTAGACGAAGAGAGACTACGCGCTCTCGACCTACTAAGGATTCAGAAGAAAAGAGTAGAAGACTCTTACAATAAAAAAGTAAAACCTAAGGCATTTTCGCCTGGAGAATTAGTTTGGAAGGTGATTCTCCCCATGGATCGAAGGGATCGAAGCATGGGAAAATGGTCACCCAAATGGGAAGGACCATTCAGAATTATCCAAACTTTTTCTGGTGGAGCTTATGAAGTCGAAGAGTTAGGTGAAGTTAAAAGACTCTTGAGAGTAAACGGCAAATATTTGAAAAAGTATAAACCTATGCTCCAAGAGATCAAAATAAATAGCAAGTAATGATCAAATTAACCATAAATAGCCAAAATGGAAAATTTTATAAGAATTAGCCAAAATGGTTACATTGTCAAATAAATATTACAATACATGGTTAATAAATGGCTGAGTAAATTAGAAGGGGATAGAATCTCTAAGTCGAAGGTACTTGGCCTGCTACGGCTCTAGTCTTTTGTTGCACAAGGCATTCGCCTGGGAAAGTTTGGCAATTTGGTCATCGAAGGCTTGGGCTTTCTCAGCAAACTCTAGGCCTCGTGTAACTTCAGCTTGGCTCTCTGTGTCTGAAACAGTCGAGAGAAGCTCCTCCTTGCGTTTGGTATTAGCATTTATCTTGGCCTCCAGCTCTTCAATTTGCGCCTTTATAGAGGCATTGTCTCGATCTATGGCGTCAATTTCTTCTTGCTTGGATGCCTTCTGCTTCGACAACTCTGCAATTCGAGAAGTCGTCTCAGCTACCTCAGTCCAGGCAGAAGAACTTTTGCCATGTAGCGCTTCGAGCTGGCTGTTGAAGCCCCTCTGACGTCGATAGTCTGCAGAGACTTGATCAATAATGGAGTATAACTCCAAGATAAAGCTCGAAACCTCTGGAGTCACAGCAAGCAAGTCGACTGCATTCAAAACAGCTCCCAAGCAAGACGGAGCAGTGGGATCCCCCTCCAAAGCCTTCATCAGATCTTTCTTGAAGAACTGAGCCTTGACCTTCATCAAAGCCTCATCGAGAGGAGAAGTCGAAGTGGACTTCCCCGATTGAGTAGAAGCATCATGACTAAGGTCAGATGAACTTCCCCTACTCTCGATAATGGCATTCAGGTAGCCAATGGGATCAGTTTGCTTCAAGAGTGCTAAGTCTTCTTTAGACTTAGGCTTTGTCGAGGTGGTAACCCTTACAGCAGCGTTGGCTTGAGGTTGAAGTTGTTGAGTAGCGTTTGCATCGACATGACTCTCTTTGACCTGAAGTTCAGTAGTGCCAGCATCAGCGTGATCCCCTTCGTCATGTTGTTCCTCTGACAGATCGATCACTTGAGTTTCTTTTGGTTGTTGTTCCTCTGCTTCGGCATTGGTTTCATCGTTCGCCAATTCCTCCTCTTGTGGCCTACTGTGTTCAGCAGAGTCTAGTGTCTCTGAAGTCTTTGGTGCTGAACTTTCAGTGGTCTCCTGAAAATAGAAGAGGAAGAATCTTCTGGTTTAGAAAGAGACACAATCGAACGTGAGCATCGACACCTGAACCAAAAAATGGTCAGAGAAACTACCTGCAGAGGAACTTCAGCCCCAGGGCTGGAATTATCACTTTCGACGGGTTTATTGAGCAAAACATTTAGCTCCTCCTCTGTTGGCTCTTCGATAATCACGGGAGGTGGCCTGGGTCTTCTCCCTGCAACCTTTATTCTGATTGTGGGTCGAGGCTCAGGAGAAGGAGCATCTTTCTTCAGTTTTCTCCATTTAAGAGGAGCGGGGGGAGATTCGTCCTCGTCGTCGCTCCCAGATTCAACTGTTAGTGCAGGTCGTTTCTTGGGTGAAGGTGCCTGAAAACCAATTGGAGTTCGATTTAGAACGCTACATCGAAAATCAGGATGTTAAAACCAGAAGGAAATAATAAAAGTTTGGTTACCGGTGCTGAAGGTTTTATCGAAGGGCCTCCCCCCTGATGGCTTTCTGTAGTTTTCGCCGGTGCTGAAGGTTTTGTCAAGGGACCTCCTCCCTGATGGCCTTTTGCGGTTTTCTTTGCTGCAGGCTTTCGAACAACTGAAAGAAGACAAGTTATAATTAACAAGTTACCAGTCGAAATGGAAAGACAAAATAATTTGGAGAGTGAACATACATTTCTTTATTTTGTCAAGGACTAGAACGAAGGACTTCTGAAGTTCGTCCACAAAATCTTTCTCGTCGAAGAACTCTTCAGCATAGTAACTCTTCCACCAGTCTTCGAAGGATGGTGAACAGAGGAAGTTAAGTTGATAGTCGAACAGTGAAAGTACTGTTCGACCAGCGTACCTTCCAATATGCTTGGTGGCAGCATCCTCAGTATAGTCATTGCAAAAATATAACATTGATTTCTCCCTAGGAAAAATAGGAGAAGGAAGTGATTGAATGATACCAAACTGTCGAGAGACCAAGTTTGGTTGGTAAGCGATCAAGCTCAGGTGATTCTTGGAGCTCTTAAAGTGCAGTGGCATTATTCTGGGTGTGAGAAATGCTTCCCACATTATTGTGTGTTCTTCGACATGAGGGTCACCTGACGACTTGGGATGGGGCCTGATGAACCATTCTGGACCAACCTTTCGACGAGCGAAAGGAGCCATGGTCGAAGTGAATTCTTTTCTTCTTGCAAACATCAAGACGAAGTTTGCAAAAGTCTGTTGAAGTTCCAGCCCATCTTCAGTCGGGGTCAGTAGAGCTAATCTGGTGCCTTCGATACACCTTTTTTCTATCTCAGGAGCTTGCTCATTTATCTGAGTTTTCTGAGGTAAGAAAGACTCGAAAGTGGCATTTAGCCATAGTTGAAGTAGCCAAAAGGGTCCTGCAAGCAACAGACTGGCTCTATTTTCGATGACCTTTAACAGAGTCGCTCCACTGCTGATCGACTCGTACAGATTCGCCAGGATTAATTCTGCCAAACAAATGTTTTGGCCATGGTGAAGCTGGGTAGCAAGGGTGACCATTTTCTTTGTCACCTGTAAAGACTTTGTGCAGAACACAAAGCGTGACAGCCAAAGGGCTAGAAACGCAATGTGCTCCACATCCGTCACATTGGCTGTCGACCTATCATGGTAATGGTTGATATAGGTGGTATAGGTGGGTTTCGTAGCTGAGAACCCAATTTGGTCCTCCGACATTTCCTCTGGGTCGAAATAATCCCCAGTTGGTCGAAGACCGGTGATGGCAGCCACGTCGAAAAGCGTGGGTGTTAGCATTCCACAAGGAAGGTGGAAAGTGAAATGAGTATAATCCCAAAAAAGCAAAGAGGCTATCAGCATCTCAGGGGAGTAGTTGAGACCCGTCTTCGACAGCATGACTAGGTCGTATATCCCCAGGTTCTTCCAGATCGAAGCCTGGCTTTTTTCCATTTTCTCTAGCCAAGCGCTGTAGTCTGGTGTGAGGCTAGGGCTAGACCTAAAAGCCCTAACACCCCTATTGAAGAAGCGAAGATCTATCTTCTCCTTAGCGGGATCTTCGTTGTCATCTGCAGCTTTTTTGGAGCACCCAACAGGTTTGAGCGCCTCAAGCACTGGGAAGAAGTTCTTGATCTTCATGGATTCATCAATGCATGTGGATAACGGGCCAGACATGGCGAAAATCTGGTTGGAGTATCCAACCGGAATCAGTAGTTGATGTGAATAAGCTTCACGCTCAGCAGTTTCCAGGGGTTCAGGAACCCTTCGCAGGTCTGTAGAGGTAACTGTTGGAACAGTTGTGAAGATTTTTGGTTTAGCATTTCTAGAAGGAATGTTGGAACTAGGAGCATTAGAGGAACCTGAAGCCATTTTTGGGTTAAGATTGAAGGTGGAGTGAAGAAGAAAGTGTTTGCAAGTTTGCAGAAGTTTTGTTTAACAATAAGGTTTGAATGCAGAATGGCGTGAAAAAGTCCCACAATGGGTACTTAGCGCTATTTATAGTGGTTGGGAAATCACAAAATTCGAGGCCATTTAATGTTGCAGAAGATAGTGGGACACGTGGTGCTCCTTCGCTAACATAGTCGTTCTGCAGAAACGAAACGGTGCAGCGTGCGCCCTCGTTTTTGGGAAATTGTCATGATGACAATCTGTGAAAAGACATTGGGCACGCTAAACGCCTTACTGAGGTGACGTCTTAGGTACAGATGGAATGATGGCTTTTTCTTGGGATTGTCAGTTGGTTGGTAGAAGACAAAAAGCACACAGGTTAATCTGTGGCTAAGAATGAAGGACAGGTGTCGAGTGGAATCTCAAAGAATGCCTTTTTCTTTTCAGCGTCGAAATAAGGCATTCTTGGGGGGAAATTTGTTGGCTCCTAAACTCGACACCTTTGTTTTTATTAATATAAACCATTAATCATGAGGGACGGTTTCGATCAGCTGATTCTGTCGAAATGCTCATCAGAAGATGGCAAGGTACTTGGAGAATTTCTTCTAAGTAAGAATCTTGTTGCCTTCGACGTCGAAGGTGCTTCTCGACAGAGGTATTCGATGCTCAGAGTGGAACAGTTTGAGATTCAAATGTTTGGAGGGAAAACGGTTCCCAGCAGTTACCAAGTGCAACGTGCCAAGATCTGGAGCGTCGAATGCTGTGAGCGTGCCAAGTGGAGTCATCTCGAAGCAGCGTAACTGCCCGACGGTTACTTGAGATGTGTTTAGTATAAATATTAGTTGTTCACGTAGTTTTACGCATGTGTTCACAATTATATACAAGTCACTCATATAGATTCAAGTACCCAGTGTGAGCGAAAGAATTGTTGAGAATGTATGTGTGAAACACCACTTTAATTAATCAAAGTCATTTATTTTCCAGAACTTTACTGCCTCTTCATTTACTTTTCCCAGTCGAAGCCTTTATTCAAAGCTTTCTTTTATTCTACCAAGTTTTCTTCTTCATGCAATTTACATAAAGTATCTTTATTTTCTTGTCATTAACCATCATTAAACTTAGTAAAAACCCCAAAAATCAACCATGTCTTAGGATCAATCTGATCGATCCTGCGAGTCACCAAATAAGTAACCTTTTGGAAGATCAGCGGTTGTTTACCAATTTCCACGGTAAACACATGGTTAGCTTCAGGGCAATGATATATACATTTTTCATTCACAAATAAACCATTAATGATACTTGTATGAAAAGTTCAAAGTTGAGATAACTTACCTTGCAAGAGAGTATCGTGTTTTGAGTTTGAGTAGCTTTTAGTGAGTTCCAATGATTGGATTAGCTTCCTCAAGTTCCCAGGAAGCTAATGTGATGCTTAGCTTGAGCTGAAAGTTCCTGAGGAGTTCTGGAGAAGTCAAGGTGCAAGGTGCTGTTTTTGAAAATGGTGGATGATGATGGAGGTGTTACAGTGGTGTTGCAGGTGTTGGAATTGTTTATGTATGTTATTTAGAAGCTTTTGAAAAGGCCAAGAAACGCACGAGCAAATTTGGAGATTGGATTCAAAACTCAAAATGGCAAGTTTTGAGGTGTTTTTGGTGATTATGTGTTCTTGGTGTTTTCAGGGCTCAAGCATGCGTGGGATTTGTGGCAAAAAAATTGTGTATGTATAAGCAAAAGGTCTTAAGTGCTTTTGAGAGTCAGAAGTACAAATTACAAGCCAATGGCTATGTTACTTGATTTTCAAGAAAAGTGGGAAAACAAGTTTCAAGAGGAAGTACAAGCATGGGCTAGGTGATTGTATGTGTTGAGATCAGTTTCTCTTGAGTTATAAGACATGTATGATCAGAAGAGAACAAGTGCAAGGCTCAAGAACAAGTTTTATGCAAAAAGCTAGTTTATCAAAATGGCATTGTGCACTTTCTTCCCAAAATGGATATAAAGCATGGCCTTGCATTGAATGCTTGAATTGAGACCTCTAACAGCTGTGCAAGCAATTAATTATGGAGTGCCTAACAAGTTTGAGGCATGCAAAGTAGAGGTTATGCAGCATAAGTTTGAATTTTGAATCTTGTTCATCACAAAATGACTTGTAATTCAAGTGTGAAAACCCTAACTTCATCTCTTTGATTCTCCCTACTCAAAAATGATCTCAAGGAGTTCTTGGACATTTTGGAAAGCTTGTAATGTGCTCTACAACCCCTATTTGAAAATTACCCTTGGAACTATATGAAAAAGTTCCATGAAGTTGGGTCAAAATCCTGACCAAATTAGGGCAAAATTTCACTAAGTGTTTTATTTCATGACCATGTGTTCTTAAAATTATAACTTGAGATCCAAGAACTTTTGGAAGGAGTTGTGTAAATAAATGTTGTATGTTTCATGTAGATCTACAAATTTCATGTTGAAAGTTTCTTTTTAATCATCTTGCATCATGGTGAAAATTTTGCTCAAAGTTGTGAAAAAATAAGAAATTTCCAACACTTAGAAAAAATTCTAAGTTTAAAAATTTTTACTTTTCAAAATGAAATCTTGAATTTTTGATTTCTTGATGAATAAGTTTCATATTTTGACATGCTTTGATGAATTGTGATCTTTGACATTTGATTTTGACCAAAAAGTCAAAGTTTGACTTTTCAGTATACAGTTGACTTTTGATCAGTTGACTGAAAATTCATTTGTCAATCCATTGAACTTGAGCCATGTTTTGGGCCATGTCATTAGATAAAAATGATGCAATTGGACTCTTGAGATCATACTTTAAACCAATTGATCATTTTCTAGGTCAAAAATTAGAAATTTCCCTTTCCCAGTCAAAACCCTAATTTTGACCATTTTTCCCTTTTGAAGATTTGATCAAATTTCTTGAGGAATTATGGCCCAAACTTTATCAAATGATACATATGAGTTTAAAATGTTGATGTGGATAAAAAATTATGAAGTTTGACTATAAGTTGACCATATTTGACTTTTTCCCATTATAGTTGATTTTTAGGTCTACTACTCAATTGATTGAGCAAAAGTGTAATCCAAAGCTTGAAACTTGACATGAGTAATCTTGAGGGTCCACTGTGACCTATGAAAGTCATATAGGGCATTGAAAGTTCAAATATCCTTGTGCAATCTCAAACCCTAATTTTGGTCATCAGTGTTTAAGAAGGTGTCTTGAGTTGATCAACCCTAGTGCAGTCTTGAGCCAAAGGAGATCTTGTGAGCAAATTCTTGATAAATGAAAGGGAAAATTTTGGGGTGCAACAACTGCCCCTGTTCAATATTCTTAAGCCTGAAGAGTTAGATTGGCGAGTTTTTCCATTCGTGACTCGAAGGTGGAAGATGATTGGACCTTAGAGTGCCCAGAAATTTGCACTTGATGATGTGATGGTTGATGGTATAGGGAATGCACTTAAAGATGCCATTTGGAGGGATGATGGAATGTTGTTCGAGATGGGCTTGTAGATGCCATCTAAAAATGATTGTTGAATCATATCTGTAAGCTGAAACTGAATGAATATCAGAATAGCGTCCGTGTCTGAAGCGTATCTGAACTGTATCTGAAAGTTGAATCTGAATGAGTATCAGGATGGCATCCGTGTCTGAAGCGTATTTGAACTGTATATGAGAGTTAAATCTGAATGAGTATCAGGATGGCATCCATATCTGGAGCGTATCTGAACTGCATATGAGAGCTGAATCTGAATGAGTATCAGGATGGCATCCGTATTTGGAGTGTATCTGAACTGTATCTAAAAGTTGAATCTAAATGAGTATCAGGATGGCATCCGTGTCTAAAGCGTATCTGAACTGTATTTGAGAGCTGAATCTGAATGAGTATCAGGATGGCATCCGTGTCTAGAGCGTATCTGAACTGTATCTGAGGATTGAATCTAAATGAGTATCAGGATGGCATCCGTGTCTGGAGCGTATCTGAACTGTATCTGACAGCCGAATCTGAATGAGTATCAGGATGGAATCCGTGTCTGGAGCGTATCTGAACTATATCTGAAAAGCCTTTGAACATTGTTAATGGTAGCTATTGATTAACCTTATCCTGAAAAGGGTAAAATGTTAGCTAATATGCAATGTCATGTTGTATGAAATGCATGGTGTAATGAGATTGTGATACATGCATTCGTGTTATCGATGTTTATGATATATGGATGCGATGTATGCGTATGTGAGCTAATCTGCTGCACTGCTTGTTGGATTTGGGGAAAATAAATCCCTGACTGCTGTTGAGGATAAGGAGTGCAAGTCTTCATGTTTTGGAGTGTTGATGAATTTCCACTTAGAGAAATAAACCTTGTTGTAAGGGAAATGTCGTGTACTGCTTGTAAAATCGAATCCTGAGAAATTTGGCGACTTCTAACGGGGAGTGATAACCGGAAGTTTTGTTCCGCTGGGGATTAAACTGAACACTGCGGGGGATTTTATAGAAATAGCTTAGAGAGATTTCCCTATCTCTTAAAGCCATTAGTGATTATCTTTCTATTTTGTTCATTTGTAAACGGTAGTTACGTTCAAATGCATATGTTCAAAAATAAATCATTGGACGTTTTCATAAACAAAACACAAGAGTAAAGAAAAACAAATAGTTTTGCACTTTCAAAGGGACATCTTTGTATTGACTTTGAGTAAGTATTTTTGTACAATGAGACAAACATTCTAGTAAGAGAATTCCGTCGTAAAAAAATGAAAGTTTTATACAAAGAAAATATAGCTATGTGAAATAATCACATGGGATTCCCATTCTTCTATAGCCTTTGTGTCTCTGAGCATCTTATCTATTTATTGACTTGTCCGAAGCTGATTGAATTGATCAGAACCGTTGAGTTTGCAGGTTGTCTGTAAGGTGATCCAATAGGGACATAGTCATATGCTTTTGTTCCCTAAATTTTTCCTGGACCACCCTTTCGAGTTTTCAGTCCATCGGGATACCCTTTTTTTCCCAAGCCGCCCTTTCGGGTTTTCAGCTTGTCGGGTGTACATATTCTTTTGTTTTATCCCTAATTTTTTCCCGAACCTTTTTGGTTCGCCGAGATGCCCTTGTCTTGCCTAGGTGTGTCAACCTAGCGGGTCTCTTATGCATAGTATCTTTTGACTATGTCCGCGTTCAGGGTGCGGCAGGTCGTCGCCATCCATGGTGGTCAAGATCATTGCTCCACCAGAGAATATGTTTTTGATCACAAGTGGTCCTTCGTATGTAGGAGTCCATTTTGCCCCTGGTATCACCCTGCGGTAGTATGATACGTTTGATCACCAGATCCCCGACTTGATACACTTGGCGTCTGACATTTTTGTTGAAAGCCTTGATCATTCGTTTTTAATACATTTGACCATGACAGACAGCAGTAAGCCTTTTCTCATCAATCAAGTTCAGTTGATCAAGTCGAGTCTGGATCCAATTGTCTTTGTTCAGACCCACATCCTTCATGATTCTCAGAGAGGGGATCTGGACCTCAATAGGCAAGACAACTTCCATGCCATATACCAAAGAGTAAGGTGTTGCCCCGGTTGATGTGCGCGCTGTGGTACGATAACCGTGGAGAACGAGTGGTAGCATCTCATGCCAGTCTTTGCATGTGACTGTCATTTTCTGTATGATCTTTTTGATGTTCCTATTTGCAGCTTCGACAATATCATTCATCTTTGGCCGATAAGGGGAAGAATTGTGATGCTAGATCTTGAATTGCTCGCACAGGGCGGTGATCATAGTATTGTTTAGATTCGTACCATTGTATGTGATGATCCTCTCCGGGATACCATACCGACAGATGAGATTCTGGTTAATGAACCGGGCTACAACATTCTTGGTGACAGAAGCGAAAGAGGCTGCCTCAACCCACTTTGTAAAATAGTCAATGGCCACTAAGATGAAGCGGTGTCCATTAGTGGTTATTGGTTTGATTTCCCCAATTATATTGATGCCCCACATAGCAAAGGGATAAGGAGCCGTCAAGACATTAAAAGGAACTAGATGCACGTGCACCGTGTCAGCATAAATCTGACACTTGTGGCAGGTTCGAGAGTGTTGATAACAATCTGCTTCCATGGTAGACCAGTAATAACCTGCCCGTAGGATTTTCTTTGCCATTGTATGCCCACTTGAATGGGTGCCAAAAGTGCCCTCATGTAGATCAGTCATGATCTTTTCTGCCTCAACCTTGTTTACGTAATGGAGCAAAACAGAGTCATGCTTGCGTTTGTAGAGAATGCCATTACTAAGGAAGAACTTAGCAGAGAATCTCCTTAAGAACTTCTTATCATTGACTGAAGCTTCTTCCAGATATTCTTGAGCCTCGAGATACCTCTTGACTTCGTGAAACCAAGGCTGGTCCACTACTTCTTCATTATTAATCTCGTGATAGTGAGCTGGTTCATCCATTCGATCAATGGTGATCTGGGGAGCCTCGTTATCCCATTTAAGTTTAAACATGGATGACATTATGGCTAGTGTGTCTGCTAGCTGATTTTCTTCTCGCGGGAAATGCTCGAAGGTAATCTTATCAAAATATGGGATCAATGTCAACACATGTTCTTTGTAAGGTATAAGGTTAGGGTGTTTGGTGTCCCATTCCCCTTTGATCTGACTGATGACCAAAGCTGAATCTCCGAATACATTTAAGGATTTGATTCCCAAATCTATGGCAGCCTTGAGACCAAAAATGCACGCTTTGTACTCTGCCATGTTGTTTGTACAGTTGAAGCAAAGTCTTGCAGTAAAGGGAGTATGACTTCTATTGCACCCCAAAATTTTCCCTCCCATTTTACTCAACATATGCTCATTAAGACCCTTAACTTGCTCAAGGATGCCCAAGAGTTGACCAGACAAACTCTCTCCTAAAGCAATGAACCTCCAACTAGGGTTTCCATTTTCATCAAGATGGGTGAACTCCAAAGGCCTCAAATATTTTCCATGGTCCTAGTATGTTCTCAAGAACATCCATTTCAAATCTCATGCCTTGCACAAGAAGTTTGCTCAGCCAACTGCTCAGATGCTTGAAAATCAACTGTATTAGGTCAAAAGTCAACTGTGACCCACATACAGTCAAAATTCAAGATTTTTGGTCTACATCAACATTTTGAAATGATGTCCATCATTTGGTCAAGGGTTAATCATAATTCCTTAAGGAATGCTCCTAATTCATCAAAACTCAAAAGTTGCTAAATTAGGGTTTCTTAGGAAAAGTCAACCAAACTTTGACCAAGCATAATTTTCTCATACTTTATCATAAATTTTTTATCCAAGGCTCATTTTTAAGAGAATCCAATTTCCTACAATTCATCTTCATCCCTAAAGTTCAAAAAATGCACACATAAAAGATACGGATTTCTACATTATAGGTCCTTCTGAAAAGTCAACAAAAACACCTTGTGGATCAAAGCTTCTTACATGAACATGGAAGACCCAGTTAAGATGAAACCAAAAGGGTTGTTTAGGGGACATCCTAAGATTTATAAAAAGTCCAATAACACCTTCCTAGGGTCAAATTGGAAGATATATGCATTGTCAAAGTTTTCCATTTTTGGAAAATTGCCAAAAGTCAAATGCACTCAAAAGTGCATTTTTTGTCAAATGGGCCTAGCATTTCAGGATTGTATCTTGTTAGGGACATGGTCCACGACCCAAACACTCTCCCACATATCATTGACTTTATTTATTTAATTTATTTTGATTTTAATCATTTAAAAAATAAAATTAAATAAAATAAATGATATAAATTAGTAAAGATTTGTTTTTGATCTGATTTTGAATAGAATCACAATCCAATTATGCTGTCAAACAAAATCAAATCTTGCAAAGGGTGATTGGCATGAGAATGGCATGATTTGGCTTCATTTAGGAAGAAATAATGCAAAGAGGAAATCAAATCCAATCTTCATAATTTTCCAATATTTGAATACTTTTTGTTGACCTAATTCAGTGTACTACATCTATAGAACAATTCCCAAGCACAAAAAAGAGGATTGACCACGTGAAGCTGCCAAGACAAGTTGCCACTTTTTTCCAAAAAGTCTCAAGACGAATTCAATATTAGAGCCATCCTCAAGGAGACTTAAGGATTGCAACACGTTCCTGGACACCTACAGAAGCTTTTCCAACCATTTACACGCATTAAGACGCCTAGAATCAGTCTTCATATCTCTCACGGTTTGCCATATTTCTTGAATTCGATTTTGATTATTTGCGCATGGTTAACATTTTTTAAGCATACCTTCATGTTTATATTGTAATTTGGAACGTATTGGTATGATTAATTATAAGTTTTGATGCATATATGGACAATTTCCATTATTAGGGTTTATGCTTGCGTTTTAGGGCTTCTTTGTACATGTAAAATTAGGCCAACAAAATGGTGCCATGATACTCGTGAGATCAAGACGAGTTGATTGGTGTATTTAGAATTAATTTATCATGTGTTGTATGGATTTTTGAAGATTGCAGGTTTATGGCTATGGAGTTCTGTCCGTAGGTATAAATCTGATACCTAAGACGACGGACAGGGAAGAAGACGATGACTTGTCACCACCCCACTGGTCCATTTGAGTAATCGCGTGTGTTTTTGCTTTATTCAGCCTATCCACTATTTTTTATATATTATATTTTGGCTTTATTACATTAACAACTAACCAACGCAGCGCAGATGGCAGGGCGTAGGGACATGTGAACTAAAGGACCTGGGTTCGATCCCAGGTCCAAACGTTTTCTTTTTTTCTGAACATTTAATTGCAGATCCAGCGTGCCTCATAGCTTAGCGTCCATCATGCGCCCCACTAATCCAGCCACTGGATCATTACCAACACAGATCCAACGCTCAAACCAAATAAGGATCATGGTACACTCTCCATGTGCACCAACATTGAATCAGGCGTGGGGAATGGGCTCACCCATAATGGGCCTGGACAAATTCAGAAGCACACCCCCCTGGATTGCTTATGCAAGCCCAAGTATATTCTTTTTTATTTCAATTCGTTTTATTAATTATTAATTATTTCATTTTTCAAATAACACCAAAAATAATGTTTTTTATTTAATCAAAAAAATCATAAAAACATCAAAATTCATTTTTTTATAAAAATATTTTATTAATTAATTAGTTTAATTAAATTAGGGTAATTTAATTCTTTCTTTTATTATAATTTAAAATAATTAGAATTAGGGTTTAATTTTGTACATAACCTAGTTTTTTCTCAAAAATAACATAACTATTTCTCAATTAGATTTTTTAGGTTTTCCAATTGTTTCTTGCATTTAATTCGCCACACACGCTTTTAATTTTCCCTTTTTTATTATTGTAACTGCTCCGAGTTTGTAATAGATTTAAGTAGGGTTTTAATTATGCATTTTATTTTCAGTCAAAATAATTATGTATCTGTCCAAAGCCTTGTAATAGCTAGGACTCTAGTTTCTCGCATTTTAATTTCCGTAAACTATAAACTGCTTAGATGTATGTATAGGATCGTATGGAAAGACAAATTGAAATTAAAACAGTAGAAAACCCTAATTGTGCAAAGATAATTAACTGAAAAAAATACACTTGCACATGCTCACTCCTATGGTTTAACCCACTTGGTTGCCTTCGGTAAACGGTCATAAAGTATAGGGAATGTTAGTGGTCGTCCTCTAGTCACAAAAGATCTAAAATGACCCATTCGGATGTTGCCTCGGAAAAAGATCTCTAAGGCTTTAGAATGATTACTAAAAGAAACAAAATGTTATGCCTCAGGAAGCACGTGTAATTCAAATCCACCAATGGTTATCAACCACATCATTGTCTTCTCCCCAGAACTGTTATCTTTGATACCAGACCTTTACCTACGGACAAAACTGTCACTAAAGGCTATAGCGACAGTTTTTGTCCATAGCTATAACCCTGCAACATTCAAAAACATAATACAAGCCAAATAAATCCTAACTAAGGGCATATATCAACTAGAAATTATGCTCTGAGTTCATTGGTACCCTTGATCTGACGTAATTTCTCCTCTATAGATAATCCCTAATTTGAGACCTTGAAACACTAACAATGGCATCATGCCATTCTGTGATGGATGTTGAACATGATTCTTGATGCTTCAGAGCTTGGTAAGGGATGGAATCGTTTCAATTCACGTCCAAGAACGTGATTTGATCCTTGGAATGGCTTGAATCGGCATGTAGAGATAAATTCAAGTCTCACTTTTCTTTGAAAATTTTGAAATTTGTTTGACTCCTTGAGGCAGGCTGCGTGTCTGTGTTCTCTTTGTTAGGGTTCACAATACCTCTGTATATGTATGTGAATCAAATTAGGGTATTATTTTTGGCATGAATCAAAGATATGAACGTGCTTTCATTATGCTTCAAATCTTTCCAAATGTGAAGATTTCCTCCCTTTCCAAGCTTGCACGAATTTTCTTGGTATTATACAGCATATTTGGATTGTAATTCAATTCAAAATCAAATCAAAACAAATCTTCATTATTTTTATATCATTTACTTAATTTAATTTGATTTTTAAATGATTAAAATCAAAATAAATTAAATAAATAAAGCCAATAATGCATGGAAAGGTATTTGGGTCGTGGACCAAGCTAGGAGTGAGATGAAAGCATAAAAAGTTTGGCCCATTTGAAGAAAAATGCATTTTGGGCATGGTTGACTTTGTGCAAATTCCCAAAAATGACCAACTTTGACAATGCACATCTCTCTCAACTTTGACCCTAAAAGGGTGTTCTTGGACTTTTTAGAAAGATTAGGATGTCCTCTAAACAACCCTTTTAGTTTCATCTCCATTGGGTCTTCCATGTTAATATAAGAAGCTTTGACCCAAAAGGTGTTTTTGTTGACTTTTGAAAAGGACCTATAATGTCTGAATTTATATCTTTCCATGAGTGCATTTCTTGAACTTGGGGGATGAAGATGAATTGTAGGGAATTGAATCCTCTTAAAAATTAGCCTTGGATGGGAAGTTTCTGATAAAGTATGAGAAAGTTATGTCTGGTCAAAGTTTGGTTGACTTTTCCTATAGAAACCCTAATTTAGCAACTTTTGAGTTTTGATGAATTTGGGGCATTCCTTGAGGAATCATGATCAACCTTTGATAAAATGATGGGTTTTACTTCAAAATGTTGATGTTGACCAAAAATCTTGAAGTTTGACTGCATGAGGGTTACAATTGACTTTTGACCTAGTATAGTTAATTTTTAGGCATTTGAGCAATTGACTGGGCAAACTTCTTGTGCAAGGCATGAAACTTGACATCGATGATCTTGAGAACATATTGGGACCATGGAAAATATTTGAGACCTTTGGAGTGCACATATCTTTATGAAAGTGGAAACCCTAGTTGAAGGTTCATTGCCTTAGGAGAGAATTAATCTGGCTAATTCTTGGGCATCCTTGAGCAATTGAGGGCCTCTAGGAGTATGTATTCAGTAAAATGAGAGGGAAAATTTTGGGATACAACAGTGTGTTTCTTCGAATGAACCATATTGTGCGTCATAATATAGAAACTATGTTGAGGGGTTTTAGAGGTGGATTCAGAGCAGGCCTGAAGATAGGCATTTCCCAGTCGAAGCTTACATACAGATAACCATTGCTTTGTGAATCGAATGCCAATTGAAGGGGCCTTTTCCTAATGGATCGAAGGAAAGTTGAGGGGCCTTTTTCCTTGTGGATCGAAGGCAAGTTGAAGGGGCCTTTGCCTAGTGGATCGGAGGCAAGTTGAAGAGGAATCACTTGTCTTGTGGATCGAAGCAGACACGTAAGAGACCAATTCTCAAACAAAGCTTGTATGCAGGAGGCCACTGCTCTGTGAATCAAAATAAACATGCAGGAGACCACGACTTTGTGAATCAAAATAAACATGTAGGAGGCCACTGCTTTGTGAATCAAAGAAAGTATGTAGGAGGCTACTGCTGGTGAATTGAAGCAAACTTGTAGGGGGATACTGCTGGTGAATAGAAGCAAACCTGTAGGGGGCCATATTCCCAAATGAAGCTTGTGGACCAAAGCTTGGTCGAAGGGGAACCAACGCTCAATCGAAGATGCTAGACCAAAGCTTGATCGAAGGAGACCAAATACCCAATCGAAGCTTATGAATCAAAGCATGATCGAAGGGGTCTCAATGCTCAATCGAAGCTGGTGGACCAAAGCTTGATCGAAGGGTACCAAATGCCCAATCAAAGACTTTGAAACAAAAGCTCGCTTGAAGGATTTTAGATGCCCAATCGAAGCTTATGAATCAAGGCTAATTTACTCTTCTTTTATTTGATGCTTGAGAGCCAAAAATCCAATTGTACTTGTGCAAACTTGCCCTTTTGAAAATCCTTGTGAGAAAATGTCTTGAGAAAAAGAAGGGCAAATTTTGGGGTACAACACCATCCTTAGACTTTCCTTGTATATTGAGTAACGTACCAATAATACTTTCAAATACATTTTTTCCAATATTCATAACATCAAGAAAATGTCTTACCTACAACGACTTCCAATATGGCAATTTAAAAAAATTTACCTCTTCTTCCACCCACCTTTGACAAGCGTATGTGTAAAAGGCTTGCCAAACTGAGTACTCATATCTTTCATCTTCTCAAAAGCTTGGTCACGTGTCAACTTAGGTGGAGCTCTATCATGGTCTAGATTTCAATTGAATGCCTTTCTCCACCCACGGTAGTGATGATTAGATTTTAAGAATCTACGATGACCGAGAAATACATTCTTTTGACAAAATTCCAATTGCTTCCACTTTGTTTGTTCTTCATAAATAGGACATGATTTTTTACCTTTAACTTTATACCCTGATAGACTTTTGTATGCCGAAAAATCATTAATTGTGCCAAACAACATCGCCCTCAAATTGAAACTTTCTTTCCTATATCCATCATAAACCTCCACACCGTTCTCCCACAAAATCTTTAAATCTTAGATTAATGGTGTCAAGTATACATGTTGTACCCCAAAATTTTCCCTCCCATTTTTACTCAAAACATATTCCTAGAGGTCCTCAATTGTTCAAGTTGACTAAGGATTTACCAGACAAATCCTCCTCCTAAGACAATGAGCTCCAAACTAAGGTTTCACTCCTCATCAAGATGTTTGAGTTCCAAGGGTCATAAATGACCTCCACTGCCCTAATATGTTCTCAAGATCATCCATGCCAAGTTCCATGCCTTGCACAAGGAGTTTGCTCAGTCAACTGCTCAAATGCCTGAAAATCAACTACATTAGGTCAAAAGTCAATTATGACCCACATATAGTCAAACTTCAAGATTTTTGGTCAACATCAACATTTTGAAGTGATATCCATCATTTAATCAAGGTTTTATTATGATTCCTCAAGGAATGCTCTTAATTCATCAAAACTCAAAAGTTGCTAAATTAGGGTTTCTATAGGAAAAGTCAACCAAACTTTGGCCAGGCATAACTTCCTCATACTTTATCAAAAATTGCTCATCTAAGATCGTTTTGAATAGAATCCAATTCCCTACAAGTCATCTTCATCCCTCAAGTTCCAAAAATGCACTCATGAAAAGATATAAATTTAGACATTATAGGTCATTTCAAAAAGTCAACAAAAACACCTTTTGGATCAAAGCTTCTTACATGAACATGGAAGGTCCATTTGAGATGAAACCAAAGAGGTTTCTTAGAGGACATCCTAAGTTTTCTAAAAAGTCCAAGAACACCCTCTCAGGGTCAAAATTGAGAGAGAGATATGCATTGCTAAAGTTGACCAATTTTTGGGAAAGTTCATGAAGCCAATATTGATCAAATTTGAATTTTTTTCCAAATGGGCCCATCTTCTTATGCTTGAAACTTGTTTCTAACATGGCCCACTACATTTGAGTTCATCCATACATCATTATTTTATTTATATTATTTATTTTTAGATTTTATCAATTAATATACAAAATTAAATAAATAAATAAAACAAATAATGAAAGATATGATTTTCTAATCTTTTCTCATCAATGGATAAGATAAGCTGGAAAATCAAGGGAAAAACGCACAAGGCAAGAGAGGGGACAGATTTTATCATTTCTGAAAATTTGGATTAAATATGAATGATATTAAATAACATGATTATATTTGATCTCTTGGCATTTTTGTTGACCCAGAGTGATTCAATATATAAACACAACAATCCCAACCCTAATGGACACGTAGAGCTGCCTCCACAAACCTTAAAATCTTTCTCTAAAATCCAAAAAAAGTGCCATTCGTGTAAAAGAATATCAGCTCTTTTCAAGACAAACCAAGCATTCAGTCTGCCTCCTGAAGACTCCAAGAAGCATTCCCCATCATTAAGCAAGCCCAGCACGCCTAGAAACTCCCTCACGCAATCCCTCTGATTTGGTAAAATTCTCAAACTCAAACTTGTGATTCAGGTGATATAAATTGAATCTTTGCATTAGCATATGTTCATAATGTTATTCTAAGATGTTTTGAATCATTAGCTACAAGCATGCACGCAGAAACAACAAGGTGCCATTGCTAGGGCACAAAGGTTTTTGTTTTTCGTATCTGTATTTGCAGGCATCTTTAGGTCAAATGGAGGCCAGCATCGTGATCACAGCCCTTGAAATAAGGGGGGCAGGGTACCATTTACACTTTGATCCATTGTATTTGGCAGGTTTGGCATTTTGAAGCTTCCGGAGCTGAGATCCGGCATCGTTGACTGGTTTGAATTCCATTGGCTTGTGTATCATCACATCATTAGTCCATGTCAAAGCTGATTGGGTGCATTTTGAATGTTTGACATTTGGATTGTTCTTTCATTATATTATAATCTTTATATTGTATACATGAAAGAGTTAACAACACATATGCCAAAGGAGTAAGTATGCAAAACCAAAGACCTGGGCTCAATCCCAGAAACCAACAATTTTTCATTTTCCCAATATTTCTTACAGGTTCCAGTGTATGGCGCCCTCATACGTACACCATACGCCCAAGATTCACCACCATCAGATCATGTCCTGGCCAGATCTCACGCCTCCAAGAAGTAGTCACATGGTGGACCTCCCAGAAGCCACCACACTAGATCCAGTGCAGGATATAGGCTTGCATCAATCTGGGTTTGTCCAGTTCTTCTTCACACCTCCAGAATTACTCTCACACCAGGCCCATTATTTCCTTTTTAATTTCTTTGATTTGTTTTAATTATTTGTTTAATTATTTTTACAAAACAAAATATCCTTTTTACTAAATCATAAAATCGTCAAACATTAGAATTAGGTTTTTTTTAATAATTAATTTCATTAATTAATTAGATTAATTTAATTAGGGAAATTTAAATTCTTTTTTCCATAATTAAAATCAATTAGAAAATTAGGGTTAATTTGCAAATATTTAATTTTCTCAATCAAAAAATAACAAAAATATTTTCTTTGATTTCCTTTGAATTTAGACTTTGATTCCCGTATTTAATTCGTCGCGCGCGCAATATTTTATTCCAATTATTGTATTTGCTTCAAGTTTGTAATAGCTTTAAATTAGGGTTTATTTTACTGCTTATTATTTTACTGTTCAATCCCCAGTTTGTTTTGGTTATGTAACCCCTTTCCCGAAGCCTTGTAATAGCGTAGATTTACTTTTTCGCTTTTAATTTTTTGCAACTATAAATTGTCTAAATGTATGTATAGTAGGCTTGTATGCAAAATATAACGATTAAATGAACATACAAAACCCTAATTGTGCAAAGATAAATAAACTGAAAAATAAACACTTGCACACGCTGACTCCTAGGATTTGCCCCACTTTGGTTGCCTTCGGTAAACGATCATGAAGTATAGGGAGTCTTAGTGGTTGTCCTCTAGTCCCAAAAGATCTAAAATGACCCATTCGAATGTTGCCTCGGAAAGATCTTTAGGACTCTAGGGTAATTACTAAGGTTTCCTAACCATTGCTTTAGTGATCGTAATTGTCCCTTTCGTCCCTTTCGATCGCCCTTAAACTCCAACGATGGAGTTTCCTACTCCTTAATAGTAGGATAACACTGTCTAAAGGAAATAGGAAAATGAACAGACCTTTTTCGAGTAGGTAGAAACTTTTAGGTACTTGCTCAAGTAAACTTTTTACACATACACTTTCAAACAAGCTTTTCAAACTAAAGTTTTCAAAAACATTTTATCACATCCTTGAGGACTGATACAAGGGTTATCATAAAGTGAAACGCCGCACTAAGGCAAAATTCAAAAATTTTCAAAAACACAAGCACAAAAGCAATTTAAGAATGAGAAAGTACCTAAGAGCCCATGGAAAACCATGGATAGAAATGATGCTAACACCTTCCCTTTCTATAATCTACCCCCCGTACTCAGAAATATCTCGAAAAAGGTTTTTTATGTTCTTTTTCCTTTTCCTTTGTTGGATGAAATAAAAGTCGGTGGCGACTCTTGCTTACCGTGACATTTGCAAACAAAAAACGCGAACCAGTATTAACAGTCGGTTCTGCCACCGTATCACAATACGTCTATGTCATTCCCTGGTTGTTTAGGTTCAGGAATTAACATAGATAACATCATGTACTTGTTCTTCATACATAGCCATGGAGGTAGGTTATAAATCTTAATAATCACAGGCCATGTTGTATGTGAGATACTTTGAAGACCATGTTTGTTCATTCCATCAGTAGATAATGCAAAGCAAAGGTTTCTTGCTTCTCCTTCAAAATCAGGATAATCATTATCAATTTTAGACCACTGTGGTGAATATGTTGGATGTCGAAACTTTCCATCAATAATTATTTCATCTGCATGCCAAGTCAAGTGTCTTGCATCGGTTTCACTACGAAACATGCGTCTAAACTCGGAGTTATAGGAAAATACCACAAGACTTTTGTTGGAGACAATTTTTTCTTATATCGAGATAAACCGCATTTAGGACACTCATTTAACTATGCATATTCGTTTCGAAACAAAATGAAATCATTTGGACAAGCATGTATCTTATCATAGCTCATGCCAATAGAGCAAAACATTTTTTTGGCCTCATATGTTCGATCAAGAAGAACATTATCCTCCAGAAGCATATCTTTCATAAGGACTAATAACTCTGAAACTTTTATCCGACCATCCATTGCTCACCTTTAAGTTGTATAACTTTAATACCGCAGACTGTCTTGTGAATTTAGTGCAACCTTTATACAACGATTTCTCTGCATCGCTTACCAACCTCTCAAACATTTTGGGACAATCCTGAAGATCTTCTTCAAGTGCTTCTAAAATCTCTTCGACACGATCACAATCGTATGTATATCTGCCATTGTCGTCTAAACCATATGTCATACTATCCCCCGGTTCAACATTCTCGTTACTTTTCTCACCATGAAATATTCAACATGTATAACTTTGATCAATTCCATTCCTTAGTAAATGTGATTCCAACCCAACTGCATTAACCCGACCCCCATAACAACAAACCAAGCAAGCACATTTCATTCGAATGGGGTTTTTGGCATGTTCAAAAGCAAACTTAACGAATTCTAATACCCCATTCTCGTACTCTTTTGACAATTGATTGGAAGGCATCCATTTTTTATCCATGGTTTTACTACTAACTAGCCTAAACAAAAAAACTATAATTAATCACGTAGCTATAAAAAAAGAAAAACTAATTACCTGCAGAGAAGTCAACAACTTTTGGAACCACACAACGTAAGATTATGAAAGCGGCTATGAAATTGGGTAGTAACTACACATAAACAATTAGGTTCACTACTTCAATTTCAAACATGTTTAAAACAAAACGAGTTTTAAGTGTATCTTGTAATATATTAATGAACCTAACTTTGTAAACTCCTTACCTGAGATGTTGATCTTTTAGAAAGCCAAGCTATTGAATACCACAATTCACAAATTTATCTCTGGCCTAATAACAAAAGAAAAACAAAATCGCGTTGAAGAACTTACAGAATCGCGGAAACCTTACAGAAATATATGAACATAATCGCGTTGAAGTTACGAAATATATGAACAGAATCACGTTATGAATAAAGATATATGAACTTATACAAGCAAAAGGGGTAAAACTTTCTTGGAACAAAATCTCGGTAAAACTTTCAAAAAAGAACTGTGAGCAGCAACAACTAACACTTGATTATAACACAATGCATTATATATGAATCAAAGTAGTAAAACTTTACTACCTTAAAATCTCAGTATCACAATCAACAACAAATAGCAACTTCCTGAAACATTCAGCACAACTTTTTTGATCAACAACACTTTCCAAAAACATGCAGTTGAAATCAGAACCGTATAGAAGAAAATAGAATCGCGTTGAAGACCTTACAAAATCGAGCAAAATAGAATCTCATAGAACAAAACAGAATCATGGAAAACAAAACAGAATCGCAGACTAAAGTGAGCGAAATCGTTGTTTGGAAATTTTTGTTGGATAATCATTGTTGAAAATGTTGTTCGAAATCAGTTGCAGAGAAACGTTCGTCGTTGGAGAATCGTCGCAGAGAAATATGTTTTGAGAACGAAAACTGAGTTTTAGGGTTTTAGTTTTTTTAATTTAGAAATAAGACATTAATGACCTTAGGCAGCGCTTTTTATAAAGCGCTTTCTGATGTATTACCTTTAGCAGCACTTTCTAATTAAAAGTGCTTTCTGATGTATGCCCTATAGCAGTGCTTATGACCTTAAGCAATGCTTCTTAAAAGCGCTTTTAAAGTAGACCTTTAGAAATGCTTTTACTCAAATTTCTTATAAGGTTATAGCAGCGCTTTCTAAAATAAGCCTTTAGCAGCGCTTTGGGCCTATGACAGTGCCTTCTACTGTTGGGCCTATAGCGGTGCTTTGAGTTTAGGAAGCGCTTCTAGAATTTATTTTTTTATTTCAATTTTAATTGACCTTAGGCAACGCTTTCATAAAGCACTGACTAAAGTGAGGCTTAGGCAACGCTTTCTCTTAACTTTAGACAATGCTTTATTTCAAAGCGCTGTCTAATATTTATAATTTAAAATTTGAAATTTTATCCTGATATTTAGCAGCGCTTTCATAAAGCGCTGCCTAAAGTGAGGCTTATGAGGCATTTTTTCTTAACTTTAGGCAGCGCTCTTTTCCAAAACGATGTCTAATATATATAATTTAAAATTTAAAATTTTATCGTGACATATAGCAGCGCTTGGATTTACAAGCGATGTCTAAATTGCACTGCTTAAGAGTTGTTTTGACGCAGTGTATGTACGGAGTGTTACAAAATAGATCACAATCTTTTATTTTATAAAATATTATGTACATGTATTAAAGATATATTTGAGAATTTTATCGTAAGATTGATTCTTATGTGGTAATTTTTTTATGTCCTATATTTGTTATTCATCTTCTTACCATTGACATCATAATTTTGAATTACTCTTTTGAGATGGATTGCATTGTAGAAACTAGTTTGACAATTCAAATATTATATATGAAAAGCAATATTATATACTTTTTCAACGATGTATGAGAATTTTATAGTTTACCTTTATACGAATTTTAATATATAAGTTGTTAAACTAATAATTTTATAGTTTTTGTCTCTATAAGAGTAGAGTTAAGTAAAGGGCGAAAAAATTTAAAATTAAAGTTATTAAAAATGAGAAATCTATCGAGTTAAACTAAAATTAAAGGAGGATTGAATTAATCAAAGTTTATATTGATTAAAAATAAAAAAGAAAGAATAAACAATTTTAAGAAATTATTTAAAAATAACTATTTAATTAAATAAGTTTAATTATAAATTTTTACAATATATTGGTATAAATATTTTTAAATAACATGTATGACTAATTAATTTGATATTTATCTTTTTTTTATAAAAAATAATAATTTCATTTCTTTGATAATTTTTTTAAATTGAAATATATAATTATGACTCTTACTAACTATTTGATTCATATTGATATTATTTAAGATAGAGTTTACTCTACATTATATTGTTATTTTAATTCATATTTATGGTTGAATTTTTATTGACTTTATAATGATATTTAAGAGGGATAGAGTGACTCACCAACTTTTATCAGTTTATAGGTTTATTTTGTCTCATCAAAACTCTATTTCTCTTTATGTTTTCTTTTCATTTTCATAATCTTCTATTTTTCTATAGGTTTTCTTTTTTATTTTCATAATCTTCCATTATGTGCATGTTTTGAAGATATCTTTGATAATTTTATTGAAAGATTAGATATTTTATTTAATTTTAAAATATTATGTACATGTATTGAAGATATATTTGAGAATTTTATCGAAAAATATATATTTTTTGTGGTAATTTTTTTATGTCATATATTTGTTATTCATCTTCTTACAATTGACATCATAATTTTGAATCACTCTTTTTGAGATGGATTGCGTTGTCAAAAATAGTTTGACAATTCAAACATTATATATGAACAACAAGATCATATATTTTTTAAACAAGGTATGAGACTTTTATAGTTTACCTTTATACGAATTTCAATGCATAAGTTATAAAACTAATAGTTTTATAGGTTTTTCTCTCTAAGAATTTATCATATGTGTTGTTTAAGGTAACATTCAAAAATCTTGCATGTTAGAAATATGTTTGAAGAACTTTAATTTAGTAGTGTTAGTGCTCAAGGTAATGGAGAACAAAAGGAATGGAAGAATATATTTATTGCTCTGCAATGACGACTACAGAATATGTAAGAAAGATTGATTACAAAATGACAGCTACAACTACTCTATTTATACACACAGTAAATTTCCATGTAGATCCTAATAAAAGATAAACTTAATAACTAAGTTAACAAGAAAACTAAACTCAATACCTAAGCTAACAAAATAAACTCAACTACAGAAGCTGAACATACTTCTGCGACGCAACCTCAAAAGCTTATGCTTCTGACTAATAACAACTTATGAATATATTAAACTACTGCTTCTAACTAAGCAGTCTCAAAAACTTTCAGCTTCTGACTAACAACCTCAGAAGCTCTACTACTTCTGAGCAACACTACTTATGAGTAATAACTCACAAGCTTTTGGTTCTAACAATAATTTCATAATATAAATTACTTCCAACAGCATCCCTTAATTCATATTTAGCTAACCAAAAACTCCAACACTAATTTGATCCTTCAAATAGATAAAGTGTTCTGTCTTGACATCCTGCAAGTTGTTTCTAGGTGCTACAATATGAAACTTCTAATACTCCATTCAGAAATGCAGATTTCATCTTGAAAACCCATCTGAAGCTTATGGCTTTCTTTTCCTTTGAAATCTTAGTCAACTCCCAAGTCTTATTTCTTTCTATAGACTCAAGTTCTCCATTCATGGCCTTCAGCGACACTTTCTTCTTCAGAGCTTCACATGTTAGCAATGAAACCACTGGTTGCTTCTTGGAGCACCAAGAAATGGGACTTTCCATATACATGAAAAATATCCAGAAGTACTTCTTCTATTAACTCTGTCACCATACTATTCAGAGTCTGAATAGCATATCAGCTCTAAGTTGGATTTAACACCAAAAAGGAATAATGCTCCATTCCTCAGAGTCCCTTAAATACCTTACAACTTGTCAAACTCTATAAATCTCCTTGGTATTTTTCTAATTTGTCGTGGCCTCTGGACTTGTTCAGAATCTCCTTCTGATTCTGGAACAATATCTCCTTCTGTACTTTCTTCATAAGTTAGACTACCACTAAAAGCTACACCTTTGTTAACTTTCGGACCTTATCTAGAACCATGCCTTCAGAAATACCACCTTCAAAATCATGACCACTGTCAGAGGCTGGACTACCTTCAAAAGCTCCTCCTTCAGAAGGTCCACCTTCAGAGTCAAGATTACCACTAGAAACATGATCATCTCTAGAAGCTTCTCCTCCAGAACCTACATTTTCAGAGTTTTTCCTTCTAGAAGCTTGATCGCCACCAGATTCTGGATCATTGTTAAAATATGAATCAAAATCAGATTCACCATCTGACTCATCTTTATAGTCTCCATCAGATTCTTCATCTTCAGACTCTAGCTCTTCTTCATAGCTTTCAAGTTTTGACTCATGTTCAAAAACTTCAGGTTCTGATTCATCTTCATAAGCAGAATTTCCTTCAGATTCTAACTCATCTTCTGATTCTTCTTCAGACTCAGAATCACCTTCAGATTATGACTTGTCTTCAGCTTCATAATCATCTTCTAACTCTGACTCATCTTCAAAAACCTCAGATTCTGACTCATCTTTAGAATCTTCAGAGTAATCTTGTGATTCTGACTCCTATTCTTCTTCCCCTTCAAAATCATAAAATGATAATCGCACAGGTTCCTCATCAGATTTATAAGCCATTAATAACACAGGTTCATCATCAGAATCTTGTCTGGCTATTTTTGATTCTTCTTTGTTTGACCAACAATCTTTAGCAAATTAGTCAAACCTATTACAACAGTAACACTGAACCATTCTCTTGTCATACTTCTCTTTTCCCTTATGATATTTCTTCTTATCAGAATAGAAGACTTATGACTTCTGAGACTGCTAAAGTGGTAAAGCGGCAAGAAAAATGTAAGTATTAATTAATTAGTGATATTTAGGTTATATCATATCGTCTCCACATGGATTAGTTTATTGAACTATCGTTTGAAAATTTCTCGTTAACGAGTTTGGGTTAAAATGGGTTATAAGTAAGGTGCAGGAAATTAAAGTTATTAAGACGAAAATAATTCATTCAATGGAGAAGAGACTTATCAAGCATGCATATAATCCAATCTTCACAGACTTAAACCTATCGACCAGTCATACCCGACCTACAATACTCATCAATATCATCATGTGTCAAACAAAACATCCACTATGTCATCTCAGCAACGATCTCTCAACCACCTCAACAACACAGAAGTCAACTGTGTTATTTGCGTCGACAATATCTGAGCACGACACAACCAACAAATAGGTATTAATCACAGACACTCAAGTGAATAATAGCACTAAATATATCTTTAGAATCTAGACACTATTAAACAATCATCCTAGATAATAATTCGACCAATATATGTCAATAACAACCCAAAACCCAAGCACAAAGCAAAAAAATCTAGGACAACAATCGACAAAGATTTGTAAAGCAAGTTTTATACAACGCCATGGGCGAAAAATATACATGAGCTCAAAGTAAACACATATAGAAACCCAACCAAAAGAGAAAACACAAGGAAGAAGAGAAATAAACCACAAATCTCTCGGTTTGTCAGCACCAATCGAAGAGCAATCCACCCCTGATCATCCGCATGCAAGCTCCATAACAGTTATCTAAGCTAATCTACCATAAAATAAAGGTGATTGAATTTGGGAACAAATACACTCCAAAAACCATAACCTAACAATGAATGAAATGAAAGTTTTACAACAAATTTCAGCAGACCACACTAAGCATGTTTGGCGTGCTAAGCACGACTTATTCATTTTACACATCAAACTGCCTAAAATCGCGCTAAGCTCACTATCTATGCTAAGCGGGCTCAAAAAAATTCTTCTGCCAAATTTGTCAAAATTGTGCGTAACGCGCTAGAGGATGTGCTTAGAGCGGTCTCTTGAGCAGAACTTCTCAAAACTGTGTATTTTATTTCGAAAACACGCATATGGAGTTGTGTCTTCGAAACCTTATTCCTCGATGCTCCAAATATGCAACAAATACCCACAAAAGAAGTAAAATATATCAAACGATACACAAATGAATCAAGAACTCAATTATGTATAAATTAAACATATTTATATAAAAGTTGGGTTTATTTAGCCGATATTAATACAAAAAAAGTCAATAAGTACAACAAAAAGTTTATACAAAAATAACTACAATTTTCCTTTATTAGAGACCTACCATGTATTTTTTGCTTCTGGTCCTTCTTGACAAAAGAAGCTTTCAGAACCTACTCAACTACTCTTTCAGAAGTTCTCTCAGTCATACACAACTCTTGTTCCTCTAGACTACTTTGCTGCTCTTCAATTTTCATGGTGTCCAGATCTTTAGAATATTCAATTTCTACAACAATATAGTCAAATTAAGGGGTAAAGACCTCAATACCTTCTCTATTATTACTTGTTCAGAAATAGTTTCTCCACAAGCTTTCATCTCATTAGTGATCAGAATCACTCTAGAGATATACTCAAATACCTTCTCGTTATCCTTCATGTTGATATTCTCATATTGCTTTCGTAGAGACTAAAGCTTCCCCTTCTTCACTGATGTGTCACCACCGTAACACCTAACTAGTGTGTCCCATGCAACCTTTGTCATTATCTAATTAACTATTTTCTCAAACACATTCCTATCCATACTATGATGGATGTAGAACAACACCTTCTGATCTTTCTTCCTTGTATCTCTCTGTGTGTTTCTTTGTTCCTCTATTGCATCAGCTACAACCGGAACATAACCATCATTGAGGAGGTAAAGAACATCTTGAGCACAGAACAAGACATACATCTGAATTATCCAGTGATTCTAGTTATTACCATCGAACAATGGAAGTTTGGTGCTCATACTACGTTTCTGTTCATCTTTAACCTTGTGCAAGTCACTTAGATCTCACTAAACAGTGTTTCTCAACCCCGCAAAATCAGAAAATGTGATTCTTTTATGATTCTGTTTAAGATTCAACACGAATTTAAGAAACGAAATCAATCATACAATGCCTCACCGTTTCACTCGTGTTTCCATGTGGATCTGAACCGGAGCTCTAGATACCAATTGTTAGTGCACAAGGTGATGAAGATAAAAAATAATGAAAAAAAATATAATTATTGCTCTATAATGATGGCTACAAAAGCTGTAAGAAAGATTGATTACAAAATGACATCTACCACTAGTCTATTTATACAAACAGTAAATTGTCACGTAGGTCATAACAAAAGGTAAACTTAATAACTAAGTTAACAAGAAAACTAAACCTAATACCTAAGCTAACAAAAGAAACTTAACTCCAGAAGTTGAACATATGAAAATCATGTAAAACATAACAACAACATACACAAAAACGAGAGAATAAGGAAGAAGAAGAAGAATACTTTTATGTATAAAGGACAAGATTTACGACTATACTGTAGAATAGGAAAGTCAATGGTGAAGAAAAAGAGAAAAATGGGTGCTAGGATTTTGTTGTGAAAGATACGACGATACTGTCAAGAAGCGAGAGTTAATTTGCTTATATATGTGTAAACAATTGCACAAGGGTTGAAATTACCAACCGTGGTGAGATATATGTGTGTGTGTGTGCGCGTGTGTGTGTGACATCTATTTTATTTTTATTTAAAAATAAATAAAAAAGAAAAGGTGCACCTAACGTTAAAGGAATAAATTATTTGATGGAACTGAAGTTCGAACCCATGAAAGCTTGACTGTATAATTACGATTATCTCAACAATCGTTATTATAACCTAACAATTTTTAATTAAAAAATAAAAAAAATATTGGCGCCCGAGTTTTGAGATGTCACCACGGTGTTGGGTAGAACCGTGATGAATTGGACGTTATTATTTATGCGTTTTGTAGTAGTGCAAAAAACATTGTTTGAAGCTAGTTTTAACTTTCTCTTTATAGTAGTTCTGCTTGTTTGGATTCAAATTGTAAAGACTTGGAATGTAAGTAAATAAGTCTGATATCTTGTTGCAGAAGCTTGAGTCAGATTTTAAAGCATTTATTGAGAAGATCAGTGGCGATCTTTAATCTAAAGAAATACACTCTCAGCAACACAATGAATTGTTTCTAGTCTTGAATATGTGGAAGCTGAACTTCAGCAACTTAAAGTTACAAGATTGGAGTTTTATTTTTTATGTTATGTTTTGTGATGTTTATTGTATTCACAATTTGTTGTGTTGTGTTTTCTGGAGTTACATGACCAGTATAATTGTAGAAGAATTGTTATTGTACACATAATTAATATTTTGCAGAAGGTTTTAATCTCTGAAAACAAAATATCTTCAATTTAAATAAAATATTTTTTTTAATATATATATTAATTCGACTTATTTAACTAATGCTGATATGTCACGTCAAATATCTAAAGTTAAGGTTTTTCAAAAGTTTTAATGACAAAGGCCTTTTTATATAACAGAACAATTCTTAAAAGATTAATATGTAACATTTTTTTAATTAAAAAACAAATAAAAATTAAATTAAGTTAAGTGATTTTGAAATTAATTATACCAATGATTTAAAAAACCTGCTATTTTGATACTGATCTGTACATACACTGTCGCCTACACCGTATGTATCAACAAAGTAACATGCCCTTGCACAAAAAATAAAGTAAATTAAAGTAAAAAAATTATAAAAAAATAAAATTGATATATCTTCCGATCATTATTATACATGAAATTAACTTTTTGTAATATATTTAAATGTTAATATATTTAGTCTATATATAAATTAAATACATTAATAATCAAATATATAATAAAAAAATTAAATTTATTTATAATATAATAACCGGAGATCATAAATTTTAAATATATTAATCCAAGGTAAGTGTTTAAGTAAGTTGTCGAATATTTCCTCATGATTTAATTGATTTTGTATAAAGTAATTTCTTTGGTACCAAAAGGATAATTGTGGGAGATTATATCTGGCACAAAAAGGATAATTATGGGAAACAGCAAAAAGGACCATTTTAAAAATGAAAATATAGTTGTAAAAGTAGAAGGGTAGAAAAACATTCTTTCTTACACTCCATATCCCAAGACTAAGCATGGGGCTCTAAGGTTTATCGTAATTTATTTAATACAAAGAAAAAAACAACATCATACTATTAATCTGATTTCATGTTATCTCAATACAGTTAGTACGATGAAAATCTCATGTGCATTCCATTTGGTGCTTGAACCCTAGGAAATTTCTCTAGTTTAGTTTCTCCTACTTCTTCCCACCTACCATCAACATTAAATACATATTAATAAAATATTAAAATCATCCAAAATTTTGAGGTTTAGATTTTAGATTAAAAATTAATCACCTGTATCTTGTTAGAATGTAGTGCAAAAAAGTTGAAATTTCTGTGATTCCCAACTCTTTTGCTGGACAAAGTCTAGTGCCACCTCCAAATAGCAAGAAGTAATTGTGTGATTCTAAATTCTTCTCCTGCATATTAATTTTAATGATATCAATATAATTTATCCAATGATATACACTTTTTTATGGATTAAAAAAATAAAGGTTTTTACTAACCATCCATCTCCATGGATTGAAAATTAATGGATCAGGATATAGAGAAGTGTCATAATTTATCTCTCTTGTAAATACATATATTCTCCATCCTTTAGGAATTAAATAGCCTAAAAATAAAAACATAGATTAGTAACAGTTTCTTTTTATAACTGCGCGCGTATCGGTAGAATTTAATCTTTTCAGTCGAAAAGAATTACAATAAACAATGTTTAAAGTTAAAATTTCCGTATACCTAACCACCTCCCTTATTTTTCAATCCTAATCCTAATTTTTTTCAATCCTAATCCTAATAATAATAATAATAATAATAATAATAATAATAATAATAATAATAATAATAATAATAATAATAATAATAATAATAATAATAATAATAATAATAATAATAATAATAATAATAATAATAATAATAATAATAATAATAATAATAATAATAATAATAATAATAATAATAATAATAATAATAATAATAATAATAATAATAATAATAATAATAATAATAATAATAATAATAATAATAATAATAATAATAATAATAATAATAATAATAATAATAATAATAATAATAATAATAATAAAAACATACCATTTAGTTCCACATCATGAGTGGTTTTCCTTAGAACTCCATTAACTACTGTGGCTAATCTAGATGTCTCCATAATCACCTGAAAAAATTAAATAGAAAATTGAAAAAAAAAATTATTAGCAATTATTAAATTAATTAAACTTAATTAATTCATTAAAAATGCATACAATCTTACCGCACGTGTAAACTTCATTGATTTGAGTTCATCAAAATTAAATGGTTCATTTGGCTTTTTCCTCTCTCTTATGGCCACATGCTCTTTCTACAACATGATCCATATAAAGTTTAAAAATATTCTAACCAATATTTAATATGGCAAACATTAATTTTAATTGAAAATGATTATATTATAATTCAGAAGATAATTGAATTTTGTACTCACTCTAATTTCTTCAAGAGCTTTGGGATTGTCATGGAGAAACTTGAGAGCCATCATAGATGTGGTTGAAACAGTTTCATAACCAGAATACATAAGTGTAAGTTCTAGGTCAAGGATTTCATCATCATTTAGTTTGTACTTATTTTCGTCTGTTTTCATTAAACAACTAAGCATGTCTTTGTAAGTTTCATTCAATGCTTTTCTTTCCTCTAGTATTTGTCTCAACATGCTAAGTAAATCCTTCCTTGCCTGCAAAACATAGTCAAATTTGCATATATTAAAATGTACTTTGAAGTATTAAAAAAATTAGCACCAAATATTCATATTGAATGGGCGTTTGATGTCTTACACATACATTCTACATAGAAACATGTGTTTTTCGTATCATTAGTATTATTAAATTTATATTTAATGTTCACGTATCTTTGTCATGTGTCGGTGCTTCGTAAAAATATTATAATGCTCTTCATATCAAGTAGCACTAAAATGTGGAAAAAAATATCAATGATCAAACCTGAACTCCATTGTAATAATTTGTTCCGGGAAGATTAATTGGCAGAGAAAGTGTTCCTAAAACAAGCTTAAAAAAATGTGTCTTGAAATAATCAGCCCTTTTTGACCTAGGGTCTATACTTGCAATTTGATCCAAAATTGAAAGGAATATCACCTGTTTAAATGTTCAAGAGTTTTCATCAATTAATAATACCAAACCAAACAAAAAATGACAAATCATAGGATAAATCACTTAACCAGAACAAAAACACAATTAAACCATTTATGTAACTGAATCCTAAATAACATTAGTTCTGGATTAATAAGATCGGTTTTGGTTCAACTTTCAGGTCGATTTTAAAAGAGAATAAAATTTAATATAATTGTACAAACCTCTTTAGTATGATCTTGAAGGTTGATGATTTTGCCATCCCAATCACTTAATTGAGAACTCATAAACCTATCAATTCTTGGCAAAACTATATCTCTTAACATTTGTGGGCTAACAAGTGATAAAAGTGCACCTCTCAAGAACTTATGAGCAGGGCCATGAACAGCAGCAATATTAGAATTTCCTAAGATATCTAACATAGATTGAGGATATCCAGCAACAAGACCTTTTGATTCATTCATCAATATGTATCTATTAAGCTCTGCATCCATACAAATAACTGTAGGACAACCAAATATGTGTGATTTGAAAAAACTTCCATACCTGCCATTCACATAAAATAAAATTTTTAAAAATTTAACCATGATTATTATTGAGTGAAATTTACATGCATATCGAAAGTGCTTACCTGGTACTAAGGTAGAGTCATTTAAGAAACATTAATAAGAAACTTGTCTCTAATATTTAGAATGGGATAACTGACCCCACTTCATTTATATTTTCTTAACACATTGACCCCACTATAAATATATTAACATCCCACTCCTTACATGCAACACACGTCCACAAACTATTTATTATTCTAATCGATAGAGCTAATGACTTAACCTTTTTATTTATAATAATGCATCCCTTTTAGTAATTTACCAAAAAAATATTTTTATCGAATTATCGTTCAATAGATTAGCATGATATTATGCATTCACTTATAATAAATTTCTTTTCTTAACTTATATTAGTTCAAGAAACATTTTTAAAAAATTGTATTATTGAATAGATTTTTTATTTGATTAACGCTCTGGTATTCTAGAATTTGGTAGAATTTGGTTGAATATCTGTCCATCATCAAATCATTGAATGTCACGTCACTTTTTCATATAATTTATTTATAAAAAAATTAAAAATTAAACTACACTTTATTTAAAGGTATCAATATTCAATTAAAGCTCATAAACATCTCTTTAGCATCTTTAAAATTGGTTTTGAAAGTGAATTTTCCAAATAAATTTTTTTATTTATTTTATTTCTATAAAAATTTTAAAAAGGTAAGTTACAAAACGAAAAAACTTACCTATAATTATTTAGGTATGATTTTTACTATTTTTCAATGAAAATATGATAAATGTAATTAAATATCATTTAAGAGTGAAAATAAGAAAAATATTATATATGTAAAAGGAAATTATATATTTATAATATTTTCATTCGAAATTAATAAGAATCACACTTAAATTATATATAAGTTTTTTCTTTTACCAAATACATTTTTCAGAACACATTTAGAAAGTTAAATTACCAAAAAAATTAATTTATATATGTTTGAAAAAATATGTTATGTATTGTGTAAAATAAATTTATATTATCAATCAATCAACCGTATATTCCATCAAATAAAATTTAAATTTTAAAAATTATTTTAATGATATAATAAATTATTAACTTTATTAGATTATAGTTAAAAAAATTATACTATCAATACATATCAATTAAACTCTATATTTTTTAAAATATTTTTTAAAAACAAATTTATAAAATATGCTTAAAAAAATAATAACTAATTTAAAAATATTATTTACTTTTAAAACTTATGTTTAGTTTTAAACCTTATTTTTAGTTGTGATATCTGCAGCATTGCATGGATTGTCCCTTCTATGAATTTCGGGAAAAAAACAAAATGTAAAGCTAACCTCCCTTTAAAATATAAAAACATGCACGTAGAGTAAATATAATTCCCAAATATTAGTGTCTTCAACTTGTGAATTTATACAGTGATATACTTAATTTAATCTCTAAATTTTCTTCGATATAGTAATCTATAATTTTATTTAATGATGTTATCGTTAGAGGTGTACAAAAAAACCAGTTAGTGATGACCAAATTCATATCTAAATTGTTCTATTTATTAAAACTCAATCCAAATATTAAATATTGAATTTGGTGGTCCATCTATGGTTAAAGTGGTAAACCGGTACCCATAAAATGGTTATTGAGTATTCAAATTTCTCTCATCAAATTTTTTAGCTTTCCAATTTTCACACTTTCTCAAGAAAATAAACTCTACACATTTTCATAAAAATTGAATAATGTTTAACACTTTATTTCAAATGACTAATTATTAAATAAATATAAAAATGTTTAATTATAGTTAAAAAATATGCAAACACTCTCAAATAAATTGAAAGATATAATATACTAAACATTTAAAAAGCAAGATATATTAGTATCACTGTAGAAGACAAATTTAAATTTGAAAGAAATTTGTTTGAACTTGATCTCTTTTCATTCAATATACATATACTTTATATAAGAAAACGAATGTGCACAGTAAATTAATTAATATTATATATCTCAGTATTAATTGATTTTTCTTTTAAGATTGATAAAACAAAAATGATCATTTAAACATAAAAAGGTTTTAAAAAATACTTTGCAACCGTGAGAACGACTGCGACAAAATGTTTTGGACATATGTCGATATCGATACTGTTATATCCGTTTTATATTAAAAAACAAATTATAATTAATAATTTACACTGCGACGAAAACAATCAATATCGTAACACCTCTATCGATCGAAATTGCAAAAATTGTAAGACGACCGCGATAATTTTTTAAAATCTGCTTAAAATTAAATTAAGAACGTGCTTTATTAATGTTTAAAAAAAATTAATACTGAATTAATTTTAAAATTTTATTAATTAAAATGAATTGAATATAGATTAAATTATATTTAAATAATTTGGATTAAAATTAAACGGTTTGAAGCCAATTATATTTTTTAAATCAGTTTTTGTGATTAATGATTTGGTTTGTAAACCATAACCATAAAATTAGATTGGATCACAATATATGGTAACCATGCACGCCCCTAATGTCTTATTCTTTAAGTACTCTATTTATCTTTAATTATAAAATTATTTTCACTTTTAATTTTTTCCTTAATAAAAATATTTTTATATAGATTATTAATTAATGATTTTATAAAAAAAGTTGTTTAATATATCATCGAAAAACAAAGTGTTTTTCTTTTTTTTATGATATTAATAATTCTATAAATGGACACGTAAAAGTAACCAAAATTTGAAAAAGTCAGTATTATAAATATTTTTTAATTCTAATAAACTTTCTTAAACTCTTCTATAAAAAGAAAAGAAAATAACATTTCTATATGTGTTTATAATAAATTAATTTAACTCCATTAATTGAAATATCTAGATCGTATTGACACATGCATTTTTTTATCCTTTTTATCAAAATGAAAAATATAAAATCTCATAAAAGATTTTACTTTTTTGATTTTATACCTAATAATCCCAAATTTTTATCTCAAAACAAATTAAATTTTCAAAAATAACTCCATTATAAGTCCTATCTACTATGCAAGTATACAACCCAACAAACATAATTACATTAAGAGTGGCAATGAAACAGTGAATTAAACTAAGTGCATGTTCAGAATTCAGATGAATTTAAAAAATCCCAATGACATATTAATTTTTGTAAAAATTTAAAAAAATATATTTTTACTAATTTTAACAAGATAATGCCTATGTTTGAAAAAAATGGCACGTTTAAGAAAACCACATCAAGAAATCACGTTGACGTAAAAGCTCAATTACGAAGCTTCTATATTTTCATGGCATACCCTAATAAAATGTATCAAAATCACTTTTTTTTAAACTTGTGCAAGTGAACAATGGAAGATTTAATAGAACATATAAAATTATAAACATAAGAGATACTCATATGAATATTTTACCTTGCTTGTTGTTTTTTCATGAAATCTGGACCTTGTTTAAGAAACTTACTTGTCTCTCCAAAAACTGGCCACCCCATTGTACCAGGTGGCAAACCTTTCTTCCTATACCTTATTTCATTCCATCTCAAGAGACCATAGCAAAAATAGAGAACCAAGAATACACCAGCAATTGCCATGAAAAATGCCATTGTTGCTCTCACTTACAATTACTAGAAGAACAAAAAATGTTACGGTTTTTTATGTTCTAGTTATTTAAAAGTGCACATAAATACACATATATATATAGGCCTTTGGAACTATCTCGGACAAATAAATCTCCCTCTAAATAGAAAAACATAAATTGAGTAAACAGATTTCAAGAAAAAAAATAAACAATTGATTGAAATAAATGATCATTGATTGAGACCTTTTAAATAAATTAATGGTCAAAGTTTAGTCTCTGACTCTTGTATGGCGAGGCCTATAATACCCCTCTTATAAAATTAGGAGTAATTCATTTCAAATTATTTATACCAATGGAATTTTGGTATATAAAATAATTTTTTAAAATTACATTTTAATTTAAAATCTTATGACATAGAGTCTATGCAACTTCTCACTTAAAAAATGTTCAACATCCTCTTTTTCCTATAATATGGATATCATTATTTACACTTGGTATAACCAATATCTTACTACTCAAAAATCAAGTTATATATATATATATATATATATATATATATATATATATATATATATATATATATATATATATATATATATATATATATATATATATATATATATATATATTCATTTAATTTTGATCCTTTATATATTTTGGTTAATATGTGATTTTAAAATTTTAATTTATGTTACAAAATTTCATTAGTACATGTCATTAGAGGTAAATTACTTCCCAATTTAATGAGAGGTAGCTAAGAACTTACCCTCATTGGAGAATTTACTCCAATGGAAGGTGCATACTTTTGATCATGTTATTTGGATAAAAAAAGATGCTATGGCGAAGCTCAATGGTATTCAAGATTGTCTGTAGAGAAATGAGTATAGTGTTGGGCTCAAGAAGCTTGAGAAGAAGTTGCAAGGGGAGTTTAATTTCATGTTAAAGCAGGAAGAGCTTATGTGGTATCCACGATCGAGATCCGTTTGATTAATGGATGGTGACTGAAACACAAAGTATTACCATTTGTAAGCTGTTAACAGATGTAGGAGGAATGTCATCAATATGCTTGAAAATGATGATGGTCGTTGAATTGAGGATAAAGATCAACTGCAGGCTCTGGTAACAAATTTTTATTGTAAACTCTTTTCTATGGATTATAAGTGGAGCATCCAAGAGTAAACCAAGATTACTTTTCCTAGTTTAAATGAGACATGTATAATCTTGTTAGAGGCTTCCATCTATAATGAAGAGGTGCAAAATACGTTGTTTATGATGAAGCTTTAGAAAGCTCATGGTTCTGATGGATTTCCGGCAAGATTCTATCAAGATTCCTGGGGTACTGTTGGGAGAAGTGTTTGCGAATTTGTTAAGAAAAATTGGTGCAATCCAGAAATTATTGTTGAGGTTAACTAGACAGATATTTTACGATGCCTAAAGTAAATAACCCTCAAATTATTGCTAAGTTTCACCCGATATCTCTTTGCAATACCATTTACAAAGTTGTCAACAAGGTTATAATGGAGATATTTAAGAGTTGCATTGCTAAGTTATTTTCTCCGTTTTAAATCGGTTATGTGCTAGGGAGATCCATACATGAGAACATCATTATAGCAAAGAAAACCATGAATATTATGCAAAAAAAAGAAGGGGGAGAAAAGTTTCTTTGATATCAAGATTGATCTTTCAAAAGTATATGACAAACTCAGTTTGGATTTCATTTGGAAAGTTTTGATGGAAATAAAGCTCTCAATTTCAATGTCCAGCCTTATAATGCATTCATTTACTAGTGTAAAATCAAATGTTAACTGGAACAGTGCTAGAAGTGATTTCTTTCGGCCAGAGCGAGGTATTAGATAAGGGGACCCCATTTCGGCCTATCTCTTTGCCTTGTGTATGGATAAAAATTCGCATCTTATTGAACAAGAAGTTATGGATCATAAGTGGAATGTAATGCAAATGGGGAAACATGGGCCTAACATCTCTCATCTCATGTTTACAGACGATTTAATTCTTTTTGGTGGAGATTCTGAAAAGAAAATTCAAAGTGTTGTGAAGACTCTGCACAAGTTTTATAGTATGTTAGGTCAAGAAGTCAGTGCTGACAAGTCTAGCATTCTTCTCTCCAAGAACGTCAGTAAAAGTGGGAAGATGAAGCTGATACAAATGTGTGGTTTCAAAGAGACAAGTCAGTTTGGAAAATATCTTGGTGTTTCGCTTAGTGTAAAAGCTTTAAAGAAAGTTACCTATTAGTACTTGGTGGATCAATTTTCATCTAGGCTCATGAATTGGAAAACTAACATGTTATCTTTTGTAGGTCGTGTTACTCTAGCGAAAAGTGTGATTGAAGCTATCTTGACATATCCAATAATGATTAATTTGTTTCCAAAAGCTTGCATTGATAAAGTCTGTAAGTTGCAATGAAACTTCATTTGGGGAGATACATTGGATAAGAGGAGAATGTTTGCGGGGAAATTGGAAACATTAGCTCTGTAACACCCCAATTTTTAGAAGTTATTTATTTAATGAATTATTAGGAGTATTTGTGAATAATTGATGTTTTATATGATTATGTGTGATGTACTGGTATGAGGTTGTGCATGATGTGAATTATGATGATTAGAAGTATTAGAATGGTTAAATAATCATTTAGTAATTATTTGGATTATTATTGAGAATATAATAATAGGAATAATTATTTAAAGGGTTATTTTAATTAGAGTGGGGTGTTGGTAATTAGTAAAAAGAGTGAGGATGTGATGGTAAATAGAGGTTGACTAAGTGAGGTAAATTGAGGAAGATATTAGGGGTCCTTTGTGATAACAGAGAGAAAATAGTTGTTATTCTCACAATCATTCGTGAAAGTTGGAGAAGAGAGGCTAGGGCACAAAGGCTTTGGAGAGAATCATTGTAAGAGGCACAAAGAACATAATCAATCACTCGAAACAATAAGGTAAGGGGTGTATATTTGATTATTATATTTGATTTAAGTGGTAGATAGAGGTAGGGCTTGCCTTAGGTTTCATAGATGGTGATTCGATGTTGTTTGATGGAGAATTGATAGATTAGTGATGAATAATGACCCGTAAATGTTGTATAACTAATGTAGTATATTAATTTGTTGATAGATGATGAATCCCTATAATTAGATGATGTTTTAGGACCTATAAGGTAGTGAAATCGCAGAAAAATCGCAGAAAAATTCAGCACAAAACAGCATGCGTCAACTCAAAGAGGTCATGCATCGACTCATGCAGGTTCAAGACTCAGTATGCATCGACTCATTGGGTCGACCTGATCACACCGAGGCAGACAAAATACCTATGCGTCGACTCAAAGGGGGCATGCATCGGCTCAAGCAATCCAATTTTTAATAGATTTTTCTAAAGGTCATAACTTGAGTTTCTGGACTCCGTTTGAGGTGTTGTTCGAAACGTTGGATAGCTAAAGCGATGAACCATATTTATAAGGAGTAAAATGAAGAATAAGAAGGATAATTATAGTACCCAAGTTAGGATATAATTAGTTTCCCCGTGTTGAATCGCTATGATGTTTTGTGGTAATGAAGTATGATGATGATATGTTGTTAATATGATAATTCTGTTTTATATGATGATATGATGATGATGCTTTGCTTATATGAGTACATATGATGAGGTTTATATGATGATGTTGGTGAATACATGAATGATGATTCGTATGACTAGTTGTGGTCGTTTATATTATTGTTGTGCATCATGCATTCATTGGACAACTTTGGGCCATTTTAATGCTTTGGGACGTTGGTCCAGTGATTTGGTCTCAATCACATTGTATGGATTTGGGATGTCTATGATTTGCTCCGATTCCAAGTGATAATCGATCCTATGATTGGGGTCTTTGGAGGATGATGGCCTAGTGTCCATCAAATGAATTGGTACCACATGCATGAGTATATGTCCTTGTACTACATCTTATGTGGCATTGCATGGTTCTTAAATTGATGATGTTGTATTGTGTTTTTGAATTTGTATAATTATTGAGGTACTTGGAATATAACAATGCCGAGTTTAAGTTGTGATACTTTTGGTTTATTCTGCTATATCTATTACTTATATCTTATATAATGATTGTGATGAACTCACCCTTTCTGCTTGAATATTGCCTCTACATGGGTAAGGTGCAGGTAATCGAGAGTAGTCCCTAAAGGCTTAGAATAATAGCTTGGAGCTTGTGTTTTATTTCCGTTGAGTCTAGAAGGTCTTGCTCAGATATGTAACATCGGGGACAGAAACACTTTGTTTTGAAAACTATTTTGTTCTTGTTTTGTTATGACATTTAAATTGTTTATGTGGAGTTTAAATTATGTTGAATTGTGAACCATGAATTATGGGGAACTATGAAGTGTTTTAATGAACTTGTTTAAACTATGATTCCGCTGCAAGTATGTGAAACCTTGATAATGGATATGCACATGAATAATTTTGAAAACCCGTGTTACATAATAAGACTAGCACGTATGATTATTTCACGAATAAAATATGATGCCCTTTTGTTGTATTACTCTGATATTATTTTAAATAATTATGAATATTCTATGGGGTTTAGAAGGGTGTTACAAGCTCAGCCTAAAAATTATGTTGGGATAAGACTTCAAAATCTTGAGGTTGTGAATATGGTCTGCTTGATGAAGTTGAACTGGAAGCTGATGACAAATTCTAAGGAGTTATGGTGCCTTGTTTTGAAAGGTTTGTATGAGGACCACGATGAGGTTGATGATAGTCAGATTAAACCTTCTGATTCTAATCTTTGGAAGGCTCTTCGTAAAGGCACGCCACAACTAAAGGAGTTTGGTGTTTAGTGTACTAGGGATGGTAGTAGCATAAATGCGTGTACTAATAATTGGGTGTAACCAGGAATAAGTATCCTTGATTATGGTATTTAAGTTCCTAAGATGATGCGTGATGCAAAGGTGAAGGATATTGTAGATGATAATGTCCATTGGAACTAGAATAAATTGAAGAATTGGATTTCGTCGGTTGTGTTGGATAAATTACGAGAAATTCTTCCTGCTATTGAGGGAAATGATTATGATAGATTTATGATATCAGGAAATGAAAGGGGAAAATTCACAGCGAAAAAGATGTACAAAACCTTTGATAATGTTAATGAGCAGACAAAAGATAACGTTTAGAAGCAAATTTGGAAGATTAATGCACCTGAGCGAGTTATAATCTTTCTTTGGCTTTTGAAACATGATAGGCTAATTACCAACTTTAACAAAATCAAGATAGGATTACGATCCGCGACTTGTAAGTTGTATGGCCATGTGAGTGAAACCATATTTCATGTGATGAATGACTTCCCTAAAGCCATGTATTTATGGAATAATATTGTTCCAAAAAAATTAGTTTAGGTTTTCTTCAAGCTGGATTTGAAGTTTTAGATTGATTTGAATATCACTACAAGAACTGGGACCAGATTAGATTAAAATTGTTTCTGAGCTATTGGATGTCATTTGTCATGCACATGGCGCAATAAATATGAGCATGTCAATGACTATGATCGGCCCTTTGACCCGAGAGCGTATATTAGTCAGAGAGCTACTAAGTATGTTGAAACAGTGAAGATGAACAAGGTTATTATGGAGAAAAATAAAGTAGGGAAGTGTATTGCTTGGTCCCCTCCTCACATGAACTAGATTAAGTTGAATGTTGATGGAGCTTGTACGGATGGTTCGATACCGGGGTGTGGGGGAGTGATTAGATATGATAAGAGTCGTTGGGTTGGTGGGTTTGCAAAGTTCCTTGGTCATTGCAATGTCTTCATGTAAAAATTGTGGGGTTTGTATGAAGGTATCAAGTTAGCTTTATCTCGAGGCTTTATGAAAGTTGAGGTAAATGTGGATTCTTCCATGGTGGTCCAAGCTATTGATATAAGGTGTTCAATTATGATAGAGAGTCCGGTGATTATTAATCAAATTCGAAGGATAATATAAAATTTTAAAGAAGTGATTGTTTGTCATTCTTTCAAAGTGACAAATAAATGTGTGAATATGTTAGCTACTGTTGGTTGTAGTGTTAGACCTGACATTGTTTTTTATGATTTAGATCCTAACTTTTTAGTGAGCTTGTTTGATGCGGATGCTAGAGGTTTTTCCACCTCTAGATTGTCATGTGTTTAGTCCTTTATTGTTTTCGTGATTCAGCCTTCATTGTTATAAAAAAAGTTCAATCTCTGACGACGCCATTTATTTATATTTGTACATTAATGTAATCAAATCGTTGATATTTATAAATTAATTAAAAATATATTTTATTAAAATGCATGACTGTTAGCACATTTCATTAGACTCTATATTAAAAAATAATATTTTTTTTACTCTTTACCTTTACTAATAAAAGTTTAAAAAAAAATTATTTACTTTATAATTATGAAAAAACAAACTCTGTTTATTTAGTGAAAGCAACTCGCTATGATATGGTTTATGACAAAAACCAAAAGGGGCGTCGCCGCCTGGAAAAAGTGGTGGCGAAGCGTCCGAAGACGGCGGAGAGAGACAGTGTAACAAAAGCAGCCATAGAAATCGATACGAACATAAGGAATACGATGATAGAAGAGAATGAAGCACCACCAAAAGAACCGAAACCAACGATGGAGGATCCCAAACCCATCCCACCGAAATCAAAATTGAAAAACAAAAAACCTTGGGTTGACGTCATTCAAGGGAACAGAAGCATGAATCGGGGAATGACAGTGGGTTATGCAGCTCCCATGATGGTGAACGGGGAAATCGTGATACAAATCGAAGAAGACTATGTTGCTGATGAACTTGAATTTTGGGAGAACGCTCTAATCCTATTTTCTCTAGGGGATACTCTCTCGATGAATGCGGTGAAAAAAATTATGAAGAAAACCTGAAATTTTGTATCTCTTCCAGAACTATACTACAATGATGCGGGATATTTCATCGTGCGTTGCAAGAGTAAGGAAGATCAAGAACAAATCTTGGCTCAGGGACCCTACTTCATATATGGTAAGCCTATTTTCTTGAAGATTTTGTCTATGGAATTTGAAATTAAAGAGGATTTGTTGTGTGTCTTGGTGTTATGAATTACATTTCCTAATTTTCCTCTACACCTATGGGGGGAGAAATGTATCTCTAAGATTGCTAGTGCTATTAGAAAACCAATCACTATGGATGAATGCACCGCCAAAAAACTTAGAGCTTCATATGCTAGAGTTTTAGAGGAAGTAGATATCACACAAAAACCTAAAAAAAGTGTAAAAATAATGGATCATAGAGGAAAGCTGGTTGAACAAATCATTGACTATGAGTGGAGACCTAAATATTGCCATAGCTGTCTAAAAATAGGGCATGATTGTACTGAGAAGCAACAGCTTGTTAGACAACAGACCAAAGTGTGGAAACTTGTGGCACTCAAACCTATTGTTGAAGAGAAGATAGAGGAAGAGCCAAGACCATGATGGAGGAAACAGAGGAAACTAATGGGGAGAATAAGACTCCAGGTCTGAACCCTCCTTGGATCCCGGTGACATCTAGCAGAGCTAATGGTAGAGGTAAAAGACAACAAAAGACCCCTAGAGAAAGCAACACAAACTTATTCCAAAACCTCTTAACCGTCTTGAGGACTGGAGAATGTATGATAGGGGAAGGTAGTAATTCTCAATGATTGTGACATGGAATGTTAGAGGAATGAATAAAAAGGCTAGACATAAAGAGATAGGGTTCTACATCTCAATTTTCAATGTGCCTGTTGTAGGTTTACTAGAAACTGGAGTCAAGAAGAACAAAGATATCAATATCATAAATAAATTGGGAAATAATTGGAGTTACTGTGATAACTACTCTCACCATGCTAATGGCAGAATTTGGCTTTTGTAGAAAAGCAAGGAGGTTGATGTTATGGTGCATAGAACTGAGGAGCAATTCATTCATGCTTCAGTGTATGGTTTGGATCAACAACTGTAGTACCAGGTCACTATCATCTATGCTTCTAACCAGTGGGAGAAAAGACTTAAGTAGTGGAAGGATATAGAGCATATTGGAGCTAACATGGGTCATCCTTGGATTTCCATAGGGGACAACAATAATGTGATATCTACTCAGGACAGTGTAGGAGGGAACAATATCTCTGAAAAAGAGTATAAAGATTTGGTGGAAATGATGCAAAACACGCACCTGTTTGAAGCTAGCATTAAAGGTCCCCACTTCACCTGGTCTAACAAGCACACTGAGGGAATTATTTTCTCTAGAATTGACCACATGTTAGGCAATGCAAAGTGGTTTCAGAAATATCAAGATGTTAATGTGTATATCCTTAGGCCTAATATTTCTGATCATGCCTCCACCCCACCACGGTGGACAATCAGGTGCAGCAAAGGAAAAAAAGTATATGTTTAAGTTCCTTAATTGTATTACACGGGAATCTACTTACTTATAGACTATTAATAGTAGCTGGAATCAGAATGTTAAGGGGACTACCATGAATAAAATATGGATAAAATTGATGAGACTGTGAATGAATCTGAAGCCTTTGATGAGGAGATATTCTGACATTCAGGTGCAGATTAAGAAAGCTAGGTAGGATCTTAAAGATGCTCAATATTTCCTTAGTAACAACCTGTTTGACAAATCAACTATTGAGCAAGCTAAGATTCATACAGAGCATGTGATCCACTTAAACCAGATGGAAGAATCAATCTTGAAGCTAAAAGCTAAAGAAGACTGGTTGAGACTGGGAGATAATAATAACTCTTATTTGAAGGTGTGAGAAGCATAAGAAAAAAGGTTTGAATTGGGTTTCACTAAAATAAATATTAAATCTTTTTCATTGATAAAATAACAAATTAACTTGTAACATAAAAATAAATAAACACAATTATTTTTATCCTGGTTCACTGTTAACTAAGCTACTCCGGTCCAACCCGCAAGGTGATTTGCCTTCAACAAGGACTTAATCTACTATAACAAAATTGATTACAGACAACCCACAATAAGTCAGATAAACATTATTAGCACTCCAAATAAGTCAGTTAGTCCTTATTGCAAATGTACTTAAACCGCATCAAGAGTTTTCTTGAGATCTGACATTTACTTGTTCTCTCAAGGAATCAACAACATTTGAATACTTTCAGTGTATTTACAGTTTTTTTCTTCTAAGCATATTACACAGACATTTCAGTACAAGAAAAACACCTAAGTGTTTTACAGCAAGATACGAGCAATAACTCATTGCTTGTTTACAAAACTATACACAGAAGATTTCTCTAAAGAGTTTGCACAACGCTTTGGTGTAGTTTTGCTTGAGCTTGATTTAATCCGATATATTTGTATAACGTTGATTCTTATGTTTCTTCAGCTTCTAAGTATTTCTTTTCATCTTGTAAAATATATCCATTGAAAGGGTAGAAAGTGAATAGGAAAATAAAGTTGTTTGTTCTCAACGGTCATAATGAGAGTGGTCATAGTAAATTAAGAAAGAGTTATCCTTATGCCACCCTAGAGGGTAGAGGTCACATATCAATCTTTGTACCTTTTGTACACCATCACACGTTAACCATTTAGAACTTCTTCTTATCTTCATAGGCTTTAGATAATTGGAATGTTTGAAGCTTGTTGTAAAAAAAACCACTCTTAAATATTAGAACCTAAGTCTTGGAGTCTTCGGAACTTGTCCTATCAGAACATCGTCTTCAGCACTTGGTTGTAAGAACTTTCTTTTCTTCAGATCATCAGAACTTGTTCAGTAGAACCTCGTCTTCACAATTTTCAGAACTTGCAACTCACAGAAGCAAAGCTTTAGAAGACCTCAAAAGCTTAACCATAAAGTCACGATCAGAACTTCTTGTACTAACATTCCTAAGACCAGTTGCATAAGATGAATCCCATAATATTGACTTCAACTGTAACACGTAACCACATGTTTTCATCTAGTAGTGTTTATGTTCAGAACAAATGATGTCACATGCCTTGATACCAAATTTAGAACATTACAATAGCAGCTACATACTAGAACAAAACTATTAGAGTATACAATTGTTCTTAATGATATCATGTAAAGTTATCATCAAAATCTTAAGGCTAGATGTAGAAACACTTCTTGTTCTTACAATCTCCCACTTTTTGATGATGACAAAATCATGTATTTTAATAGAACAATTTATACAGGGTAATCACCCTAGCCGACAAATTCAGAGTTAAGCTCACAGCTTCCCCTGAATCTGTTAATCCCAAAATTTCATTTATGTTTGTTCAGAGACTCCCCCCGAACCCAAGACTCACAAAATAAATTTTGAGTTGTCAGAACATAGAAATTGAGAAGGAACACTTACCTACAACAACTCATCAGAGTCTGACTAGAACACCTGGTCTTCATCTCAGAACTTGGTTACTATCAGAACTTGATGAAGAATCAAAACTTGATTTTGAGCCTAATTGAATAATACCACACATCATTTATCAAAATACTATACTTTTGGAGAAGTTCACTACTTCTTAAGCATCCACGTTTGATTTGATATATTTCAATATATCATGCATTCAGACAGTTCACAACTTATGAATAGAACATAGGTTGCAAAAGCACATGTATCAGAGCACATCTTTTGAGTGACATCTCTGTGTTAAGCATGCATCATAATGTTGACTTGACTTCCTTTTAGGAGAGCACATCTTCTGAAGCTTTTAAGTATGAATTCCATACTTTCAGAAAGTTCACAACTTCTGAACAATAAGATATCAAGCAAGATTGCCTTAATTTTAGTAAGTTTATAACTTCTGAATTATGTTTGATACATCTGTTTGAATATTCATATATTCATAAAGTGTACAACTTCTTATATATGAAATAAGAGTTGATTCCATCCATAAGGTTCTCAACTTTGGCATTAGGAGCTTCATATTCAACCTGTCTTAGAATACTCAGTGAAATTATTCAAAGTTCCTGGAATGAAACATTAAACAAACAGTTAGTAGCAACAACTTGTATATGTTTGAGATTAAGATTTTGAGAATAAATATTATCAAAATCATTTTACTTTCACCCCCTTTATCAGAAATCAAAAAAGTAATAAAGAGACAGAGAAATGAACTTTGAACATAATATATTCAAACCAGAGAATTGTTTGGCTAAAATTCAAGTTTTAAATTCTGTCTTGAAACATACAGTTTAATAGAAATGTTTGGTAAGATTTTATGGAATGAAAATATTGAGTTAGCACACATAAATCCAATCAAATCATAACAAAACAAAACATTATATTAATTGAACAAGGAATTACAAGTACACAAGAAATGACCTGAAAAAGACAAACACACAACCAGCAGAAAAAAAACCCAAAAAAAACTAAGCTTCAAGAACTTCACATTGAACTTCCTCAAGGACATCCTCAGGTCCATTGCAACGAATGGCTCCAATAATCCTAACTCTGGTGAAGAGAACAGAGAAAACTCTTGCAAAAGGTATAAAGACACAGTGCCTAGATCTGGAATTAATGATTGAGTCTCTTAGGTAGTTAAAAATGGATTGAGGTAAGTTGATTCTAATATTCACTTTCTTCAACAACCTTCGTCATCTTGAACACTTCAACATGATGAATGCTCAACAACAAGAGGCTGCTCAGTTTTCTAAAGAAATGGAACAAGCCCTAAATCCTTCTGGGTCGTCTTCTTCAACTATTCCAACTCATTGCTAAGAAGCAAAGAGAAGCTGAAGCTAGAGCACTCCAAGAGATAGAAGAAGCTAGGATTAAGTATGAGGAAGATGTCAGAGTTGCTAAGGAAGTCAGGTTGGCTCGGGAAGCTGAAGAGGCAGAAAAGGCAAGACAAGATGCTTTTCAACGGGCATCGTTTCATCCTGGTAGCGATTGATTACTTTACGAAGTGGGTTGAAGCAGCTTCCTTTGCTACCGTAACCAAGAACGTCGTGGCACGGTTCATTCGGCACAATCTGATCTGTCGATACGGTGTACCAGAGAGGATCATTACGGATAATGGTACCAATCTCAACAACAAGATGATCACTGAGCTCTGCGAGCAATTCAAGATACAACATCATAACTCTTCTCCCTACCGGCCAAAGATGAATGGGGTTGTGGAAGCAGCAAATAAGAACATTAATAAGATTGTGAAGAAGATGACAGTGACATACAAAGACTGGCACGAGATGTTACCATTTGCTCTTCATGGGTACCGTACCTCAGCACGGACGTCAACAGGGGCAACACCCTATTCCTTGGTTTATGGCATGAAGGCAGTCTTGCCTATTGAAGTTCAGATACCCTCTCTCTGGATTATGAAGGATGCGGGCTTAAGCGAAGACGACTGGATTCAGACCCGGCTTGATCAGTTGAACCGAATCGACGAGAAGAGACTTACTGCTCTTTTTCATGGTCAGACGTACCAAAAACGAATGATTAAGGCATTTAACAAGAAAGTTAGACGACAAGAGCAACCCTTAAACCAAAATCTCATGACGAGACCTTTCATGATCTAGAGACAAAAGTTTCGTTCTGCAACGAGGCTTCACTTAAGGGAGGCCCTTGTGCCTTTATCTCTAGTGTTATTCATGATACCCTTAAGGAAACCACCTTATGGGGGTAGAAATCCGTAGGCGAAAGCTAGGAGCCTGCCTTCTAAGGGTACCTTTCATAAAAATCCCATCACTAAGCCCCACATCCATGCATTCATACATTTTTGCATTTCATATATTCATTAAACTCTATTTCTTTTTGTTTATCTTATTAACATGGTAAAAAAAAAGGATAATAATTAAAGTTTTTTTGGTCAAGTGTCCTAAAAATGAGTACCAAAGGGAAAAAATGTGTCTGTATCAATGCCATCAAGCCAGATATGACAAAAATCAAGGCTATAAAGAGGAAACTGTTTGAAAGAGCTTTGAAGATGGTCACTCGTCGCTATGGGGATACCCTTGACTTAACCAAAGTAGAGGTAAAATTGGATGCTATTTTTTTCCCTAATTCAGTTCTACGATCCTCCATTGAGGTGCTTTACTTTTCAAGACTTTCAGCTAGCACCGACTCTGGAAGAATTCGATAGACTTTTGAACTTTTCTAAAGAAAAAGCTAATGTAGGTATCGGGAAGACTATTGACGTCAAAATCTTGGAAGAGGGTTTAAGGACCCCTTATTCCGAATTGTCACGTAATTACAAAAAAGAAGGCGACGTACAAGGGATTAAGAGATGCTACTTGGAGACTAAGGCTTTTGACTTTACCAATAATAAAGAATTGTAATCTTGTATCGATTGTTTAGGATTGCTTGTATTTGGTGTAATCTTATTTCCATGGACTTTGGACTATATTGACCCTACGACTATTAGCGTATTTTGGGGCGCAAAAGTTTTCAATATAGATCAAACTCCCGCTTTACTTTCTGACATTTATTATGAACTTCATATGCAGTACAAAAAGGGAAGGGGTATTCTAAATTGTTGCATCCCAATATTGTATTCTTGGTTTATGACGTATCTCTTCAAGGAAGATTACATGATTCTGAATCCGATGAGGTATGAGTGGCCTCAAAAATCAAGGTCTCTTACTATTAATTCTGTGTTATGGTATGCAAGGAAACTGGACATTAGAGATATCATCTATAAATGTGGAGACTTTCCTAATGTTCCATTGATCAGATCGTGAGGTTGCATCAACTATAACCCTACCTTGGCTCTACGACAACTAGGGTATCCTTTGGAAGATAAATCCTCAGATGAACAACTCCAACAATTAATCATTCATGACATGGGAAAAAAGACCAAGAGTTGCTCAACAAAGTCATCCGGGCTTGAAATAGGGTTAATAAAAGAAAAGCTGAAAGAAAGAATGTTATGGAAAAAGAACCCTACACTCGATGGGTTTTGGATCGGGTACGGGTTATCAAGTTACCATTTGATATAGATCCTGAATACAAGCCATAGGTCCCAGAGGCTCCACCTATATCCTTAAAAGAAACAGACAATTTGAAGAATGCCTTAAAGCAAGCTCAGAGGGAGAAAGAGGAATTTGATCTCAACCTCCATAACTTAACTAAAGAGAAAAGGCAAATGCAGTGCATACTTGAATCAAAAGACCAACAGATTCAGAGAGGTAGAGAAGAATTTGAGAAGGAGAGTCTTAAGTGAAAGAGTTCGAATGAAGGGTTGTTATGTGCTAATTTCAACTTGGATTCCCACAACCAAAGGTTAGAAGATGCCGCTAATGAAATTGAGAGATTATGTACGTGGTATGAAAAGGCGATGCAAGACAAGAAGGTGATGGAAGAAGATCTAAGGGCTCAAATCCAAAGTTTGGCGCAAGCTTCTTTAGATCAAGAAGAACAAATGAAGTATCTTACCACCAGACTCCAGGACAGCCAAGAATCATAGATAAGGGAACAACTTGAAAGGATGAGGGCAGAAAGGCTTCTCACCCAGAAGACTGAAGAATACGAACAAGTATGCCTTGCGTTAGAAGGCCTCCAAAAAGATTTCCTAATACAACAAAGACTTTATATGGAGATAAGATCTGAAAAGTTATATTGGGATGAGTAGTATGTGAAGATCTCCCAAGTGGGAAGGGATAATCACAAGATAATTCCTGATCTTTACCGAAAATATCGATACTACAAAGACAAGCATGCAAGACTCGCCTTCCTAGACAACAATCTCATCGAAGACATCACCAGGAGATTAAGAGACATAGAAAAATATGATGGTTCCTCTCCCAAAAGACATTGAAGACTTCCTCAAGATTTGCAGAACATTGGTCGATCGTTTCAGAGCAGACATCCGCAGACGCGATTAGAAGACTGTTTCCCGTTGTTTATTTCTTTAAGCAGGTTTATTGTTTTAAAGTTGGAATATTTTTCAATATCTGAACTGTATTCTTTTTCTAAAAAACAATTATTATTTTAATAAAGGCATTTTATTTTCGTATCTTGTTCGCGTATTTATTTTTTAAGATACTCACCAATAAAAAAGCAAAACCTGAAAAATAAAAATGTATATCCAAGTGAATAAGACATTCAAAAACGAAACTCTTAGCATATTCATACGCATTCATGAATTCAAAAACATTTGCATCTTATAAATTCATAACACAAAAAACTCATTTTTTCAAAAACCTCCAGTTAAACCATTGGTAGAAGAAAAGCACCGCATCCATGACCACCATATCAGACAAGAGCCCATCAACAAAAAGTGATGGAACAAATTAAGGAGAACCAAGACGCCTTCAAGGAAGATTTTAAGCAAGTCAAGGGCAATGTCGACTCAATGATAGGGGATATGAGTCAAGTTCTTCTAGCCATGAAGAACATCATTGAAAGACAAGAGCAAATCCCCAGGGCAGCCTTTTAAGAAGTATCCCAGACCATTGGTGCATCGAGTGGTCACCAACCAATGAAAGAGCCAGAAGAAGGACCTCAAAAGTCAACTATGGCTCAACAAGAGACAAGACAAGCTGATACTAAAGGCTTTGTCCCACCTCCACCAAAGGTAGGGGCATACCATGCCTTGCATATTCCAATTAACAACGCAGACAACTACTTGGACTTGCAATTGGAGGCCACGAATTAGAGCATGTTAATCAATCACCTCAAAGAACAACTCATACTCATGCTACTGAGAATCCCTTGGTGCTCAAATAGTACATAGCTCTTAAGGAAAAATTAAAGATGTGGAGGATTATAATGCTTTCAATGTTGATGCACTCGAAATGGGTCTAGTTCCTGATATGGTGATCCCGCCAAAATTAAAAGTACCTGACTTTGGAAAACACAAGGGGCTCACATGTCCAAGGAACCATTTACGCATGTATTGAAGGAAGATGCATGCTTATGCTCAAGACCAGAAGCTGGTGATTCATTGCTTCTAAGACAGTTTAAGTGGGGCATCCCTGGATTGGTACATGTAGTTGGAACAGGTTCATGTTCAGACATGGGCAGATCTTGCTAATGCTTTCCTGAAATAGTATAAATATGACTTGGACATAGTGCCTACCAGCATGCAACTCCAGAATTTGTCCCAGAAAAAGGAGGAGTCTTTCAAGGAGTATGTTCAAAGATGGAGAGAAATGGCAGCTCGTGTACAACCACCACTTTTGGAGAAAGAACTAGTCGATATGTTCATGGGAACCTTGCAAGGGTTATACTATGAAAAGATGGTAGGAAGCGTCTCTTCCAGATTTTCAGATTTAGTAACTATTGGAGAAAGGATTGAAGCTGGAATAAAAAGTGGAAATATATAAGGAGGGTCATATGGTGCCCCTTACAATGACAAAATACATGTTCCCAACTTCACGAAAAGGAAGGAAGGAGAAATTAATGTTGTAGCCTCACAACCAAGGGCACAATAACTATAATTAATTTCGCGAGGACAACAACATAACAAATTTTAAAGGCCTATAAGAAAGTTTGATCTGCTCCCTATCTCACCCATTCAATTATTACAACACTTAGTCAAGGCATCTTTGGTAGAGCTAAGACCTCTAGCTTCTCCAATCGGGCCACCCCCACCAAGATACAATTCCAAATGCGAGTATCACTCCAATTCTCCCAGCATATCATAGAACAATGTTGGGCCTTCAAACATAAAGTTCAAGATCTGTTGGATTCTCAGTATATCACATTTGATAAGTCGAATATCAAGTAAAACTCCATGCCTCCGCATGGTGGACCAGCAATAAATACAATTGAAGTAGTCGCTGACTTTGGGGCAACCAGATGAGTAAAGGCCCCCAATAAATTTGTTGAAGGAATATATGTTGGAGTGTGGGTTCCTTTTGGAACATAATGAAGCTTTTGAAAAAACATTACAAAAATTGGTGGACCAGGGGATAGTCCAATTCAGGTCATACCCTAAAGAAGAATATGTAGATGCGATCAAGGGAAGTACAAAGAAGCCATTGGTAATTCCTTTCTAAGGGTCAAACTTTAATAAGAAGAATCTTGTGATTCCATGGGGAGAAACAACACTAGTAATAACACCAAAACAAACTCTGAGGATACTAGTAGTTCCAAAGACTACGATGGTAATTAGGGGGCCATCTCCTACCCCTTACGAAAGAGAAAAATAAGTACCATGGAGTTATGATTTGAATGTATACATCAATTGCTTAAAACAAGAATGTGAGCCATCATCAAGTTAAGGACCTGCAATCTCAAATGTAGCAGGAATAAGGGGCTTGACTCGCAGTGGTCGAATCTTTGGCTTCAAACCGCAAAAGAAGAATGATGTTGTGTAAAAAATAAGCATGACACGTTGGTGAAAGATAAGGGAAAAGCAGTGGTGGAGGAAAATCAAGAACAAGAGCCTCCGAGTAAGAAATTTATTGATCAAGAGGCAGAAGAATTTCTGAAGATAATCAAGAGGAGTTATTTTAGGGTGGTGGATCAACTTCACCAAACCCCAACCAAAATTTATATACTCTCGTTACTCATCAATTTGGAAGTGCATCGAGACTTACTAATGACAGTTCTAAGTTCTGCTCATGTCTCAAAAGAGATTACCGCAAACCAATTTGACAATGTTGTAGCAAATTTGATGTCTGGATCATATATGGGTTTTAATGATAGTTAGTTACCTCCACAAGGTCGAGCTCACAATAAGGAATTACACATTTCTATTCAGATAGGTACTACAAGCTTGTCCAAGGGACTCACCAATACCGGTTTTACCCTCAATGTGTTACCAAAATCTAGCTTGATGAAGTTAACACTAGATGGTGTTGTGATAAGATCAAGTTCTATGATAGTTATAGCTTTTGACGGTTCTCAAAGTTCAGTATTTGGAGAAGTGGAACTTCCTATCAAGATGGGCCCATACATGTTTTATATCACTTTTCAAGTCATAGATATAGAACTAGCATATACAGGTTTACTCGGGCGACCCTGGATTCATGAAGTTCTTTGTTGAAGGAAAATTGGTCATAATCGACGGTCAAGAGGACATCTTTATAAGTCACATAGAATCCTACAGGTACATCAGTGCTAATGAAGACTATATAGCCACACCATTTCAAGTCTTAGAGGTTTCCTCAATGGTAACCTTACCGGTGGAAAAAAGTCAAGAAACCTAATGTAACTTCGTGGAGAGATTTACAAATAGCAGTGGAAAGTGGTGCCTCAAAAGGGGTGGGGAAAGCTCCTGAATATACCCGAGAAGAAGAATCACTTTGGTTTGGGTTACGAACTATCAAAGGATTCTCTGAAGGGAAAGGCACAATTTCCTCCAATCCAGGAGACTTTCATCAACCAAGGAGTAGAATGGAGCATAGGTGGCAATGATATCTAACAAGAGAAAAATCAAAAGGGAATCTGATTTCATCCATGAATGCGTCCCAGGCGAAGAACTCAAGAATTGGGCAGTTGTAGAGATTCCCAAGATATTTTTACCAAAGTAATTTTTCTTGATTTTAAAAGAACCTATGTCAAGCCAGAGGCATATGGGTTGTTTGTAAGGGTCCCTCATTCTAGTTCAGACAGTATTCATGATTAATAAAAGTTATATTTCGCATTCCATTAAGATCCATGCCTTTCTCTTGCATTTATCTCTTATATTTAAAAATGGAAATACTTTTTCTGCATATGCATTTTTCAAAATTCACATACTAAAAAACTGCACCAAAACATGATAAATGTGCAGATCCATTCCCAAAATCACCGATAATGTTACTACTGCTATCCAATATAATTTTGAGGCACCCATTAACCAAGTCGAAGAGGAAGATAATGAAGATCTTGAACATTCTAAATAATTGGAGAAGGAGATAGAGCAAAAAGCGGACAGTATACAACCATACCAGGAATATATTGAGGCCATTAACCTTGGCATAGAGGAAGATCCGAAAGAGATCAAGCTAGGGGCAACATTGGAGAAAAGCGTCAAAGAAATGTTGATCAAGTTGCTACATGAATATATGGATATATTCACCTGGTCTTACAGAGATATGCCAGGATTTGATACATACATTGTGGTGCACAAATTAACTCTTAAAGAAGGTTGCTCCTCGGTCAGGAAGAAGCTCAGAAGAAATCGTCCGGACATGTCCACCAAGATTTTAGAAGAGTTCCTTAAACAATTTGATGCAGGGTTCTTAGCAGTGGTAGAATATCCACCTTGGATAGCTAACATTTTACCAATACCCAAGAAAGATGGTAAAGTATGCATGTGTGTAGATTACCGAGATATGAATAAATTAAGTCCCAAAGAAGATTTCCTATTACCTCACATAGATGTCTTGGTGGAAAATACAACTCAAGCTTCAGTATTCTCGTTTATGGATGGTTTCTCAGGCTATAATCAAATCAAAATGGCATCCAAAGATATGGAAAAGACTACTTTCATGACACCTTAGGGAATTTTCTGTTACAAGGTAATTTCATTAGGTCTGAAGAACGCATGAGTAATCTATCTAAGGGATATGGTCACACTATTCCATGATATGATTCACAAAGAAGTTAAGGTATATGTACAAGATATGATTGCCAAATCCCATACGGAGGAGGATCACATCATACATTTACAAAAACTATTTGAGCGTATGCACAAGTTCAAACTAAGGTTGAATCCAAACAAGTGTACATTTGGTGTCAGATTAGGCAAGTTACTTGGTTTCATTGTAAGTCAGCATGGTATTGAGGTAGAACCTAACATGGTAAATGCCATACAAGAAATTCTAGCTCCAAGGATAGAGAAAGAGGTTTGTTGTTTCTTAGGACGATTGAACTACATTTCAAGGTTCATATCGCACCTAACTGCTATGTGCAAGCCTATATTCAAATTACTGCGAAAATATCATACGGTGGTATGGAATAATGATTTCCAGACAGCTTTCAAGACAATAAAGAAATTTTTACAAGAACCATCGATCTTAATGCCACGAGTTCCCAGAAGACCACTCATCATGTATCTGACAGTGCTTGAAGGATCAATGGGATGTGTATTGGGGAAACATGACGAAACTGTTAGAAAAGAGCATGCAATCTACTACCTCAGCAAGAAATTTACTGACTGCGAAACCAGGTACTCACTTCTCGAGAAAACTTGTTGTGCATTGGCTTAGGCTACTAAAATTTTAAGGTAATACATTTTAACTCACACCACATGGTTAATAGCAAGAACGGATCCTTTAAAGTATGTGTTCGAAAAACCAGCTCTTACAGGAAGGATTACTTGATGGCATATGTCACTATCAGAGTACGACATCTAATATGTTACTCAAAAGGCCATCAATGGTAGTGTACTAGCTGGCCATCTATCTTATCAGCCATTACCAGAGTATCAACCAATGAAGTTTGACCTTCCAAACGAAGATGTCATGGTTATAGGTGACTACGAAATACTAGGGCCCAATGAAGGACCTGAACCAAGAGCATGTTGGACACTCATGTTCGACGGGGCTTCAAATGAATTTGGGCACAGAATTGGAGAAGTTTTGACTTCTCTGAAGAATTATCACAAGCCATATACTACAAGGTTATGTTTTGACTGCACCAACAATATTGCCGAGTACGAAGCTTGTATAATGGGTCTAGAAGCGACCATCAATCTAAGAATTAAACATCTCAAAGTATTTGGAGAATCCACGTGTTGTACCCCAAAATTTTCCCTCCCATATTCTTCAAAGTTTTGATAAGCATCATCTCAATTTGCTCAAGTCTACTCAAGGGCTACACAGTCAAGCACCCTCCTAAGCCAGTCAAAAACTAGGGTTTTGGTTCTTGCAAGAAAGTTGAGGTTTTCAAGGGCTCAATCAAGTCCCATATGCTCATATACATTGTCAAACATCTACATGTCAAGTTTCAAGGCTCACAAGGTCAAGTTGCACAGTCAAAAACCCTAATTGCTTCACAATCAACTGTAGGGGCAAAATGGTCATTTGGCAGTCAAAAGTCAAAAATTTTGGTCAACATCTTATTTTGAAGCCACAATCATCATTTGGTCAAATCTTGATCATGATTCCACAAGAATGGCTCAAAAATCATCAAGGTGTCAAAAGTTTCTATTTTTGGACAGTTGAAAAGTCAACTGTAACTTGACCAAGGCATAACTTTTTCATGGTTCATCAGAAAAATCCCATCCAATGCTCATTTTTAAGGGGATAAAATTTCCTACAACTCATCTTCACATTCCAAATCCAAGAAATGCTCTCACAAAAAGTTATCAATTTCAACATTATAGGTCATTTTCAAAAGTCAACAAAAAGGCACTTTAAGTCAAAGACCATAACTTGAGATTGGTAAATTCAAATGACATGGGACCAAAGTCATTGGTTAGAGGACTTCAAGACCTTTCCAAAATGTCCAAGAACATGTTCATATGATCAAAATTGAGCAAGATATGCATTGGAGAAGTTGGGAAATTTTTGTGAAATGGCCAAAGTCAACTATCCTTGAAACTTTAATTTTTGACAAAAGGGCCCACTTTTTCCACTTGGTTCAGCCTTGTCATGCCACCCACGTGTCCCATGATCAATTTCAAGATTAAACATTAATTTTTCTATTTTTATTTAATTTTATTTGATTTAATTAATTTAAATCCATAAAATTCAAATAAAAATTAAAAATAATAATTAAGGGATATCTTGTGGTTTGAATGACCTTGATGCATCATAATACACATGCCAAATTCGTGCCAAGCCTATTATGAGCATGAAATTCAAATTTTGAACAAAAATGGCAAGTTTCTTTAATGGTGGTTATGATAAAATCCAAAGCTTAATGGCAATGGTTAAAAGCTCCTTAATGTGACTGATTATCATCCAAGCATACATATGCAAGCCTCTCCAATAAAAAACATGACCTAGAGACACCTAAAACGGCATAACCAAATTCAAAATTTTGGAAGAAAAACCAAAAACTGTTTTCAATCCTCCAGTGCAATTCAAGCATTCCTTTTGATCCAGACACATTCCCAACCCTCCCAGGAACGATTTGCAGCCAAGAACGAGCCTTAACCCTCCAAGAATCACCTCAATACAGTCACACGGTTCATCATCTTTTTCATAATCTAAATTCATTTTTTACGCATCATTAACACATTTTGAATACTGTTTTGCATTGCTGACATTGTTATGAAGCTTTTGATATAACTTAATTTGATTATGGTGCCTTAAAATGAAAGTTGCCATTGGAGAGTGCTAGGGTTGCAGAGCTTTTGATTTGGGGCTTTTCCCATACTGTAAAATCAGAACATCCAAGGCACATGGTTGAAACCAGCATGATGAGACGAACATGTTGGACACCTCGCGCCCTTTTTATATAGCTCAGGGGCCTAATCGCTATTTTTGATGTTTTCATTTTGTGGGGGTTTAAAACCCCCGCTATGTGTTTTATATTTCTGCATATTTCAACGAAGAAGATGAGGCGTGGAAGGATGGGATTGGACCATTCAAAAAACGCGCGCTACTTATTTCTTTTTTCAGCATATAGTGCGTTTATTCTATATTATATTGTTTTCTTATTTTACTAACAAATACGCATGAGAGGTCTAGTGGTACAGATGCTGGCTTGCAACCATTGGGACCTGGGTTCGATCCCCAGGTCCCCCAAAGGCTTGTTGAATTTTATCCAAATATGATCTTATGCAGGCAACGTGAAACAACTCACCATAAACCTCACATCCCAGCTTGCCAAGTGTCCCTCAGAAGCAGATCCAACGGCCAAGAGAGGGAGCACACCATACTCCTGGTCAACCAGCGCCCCACTCAATTCCCAAAGTCAACGGGCTTTGTGTAAATGGGCCTCACAATTCCATAAACACCCCAATCTGGCCCAAAACCCCCCTTGGGTTTGCAATTTTTATTTTGTCATTTTTATATTTTGTTTGTCTTATTTTATTTTTTCCCTTTTATTAACTATTAACATAACTAACTTTTTTTCATAAAAAAAAAAGAACTAATATTATTATTATCATTAATTTCATTTTATTTTTGTAAATAAATACTAATAAATTGAATTAATTTTAATTAGGCAACTTTAACCTTTTTTCTTAATAATTAAAATAAATTTAGAATTAGGTTTTTTTATTAACTTTTAATTTTAATTCCTTTATTTTATTTTCATTAAAAAACATAAAAACACAAAAAAAATATTTTTTCTTTTAATTAAATTAATTAGTTAATAATTAGTTTTAATTCCATTTAATCACAAAAAAGGACAAAAAATTCATTTCTTTTCTTAAAAGGGTCAACACCCTAAAGACTTCCCGATTAATTTTTACTCGCGCGCATTTATTTATTTTGATTATTTATGTAATTGTCTCCAGATATGTAATAGTTAAATAGGAATTTTACCGCTTTACTTAATTTCTCGTACTTATTTACCAAAACGGGTCTTTGTTTGTTGGCGATGTATATACCCGCGCCTTGTAATAGTTAGAATTTATATTTCCGCAATTTACTTTTCCGCACTCCTAACTGTTAAATGCATGAAAGAATGTATGTAAATAAAATCAAACCGTAGCTCACAAGTAACATGCAAAGACAAACATTAACTGAAAAACAACACACAAAGCACATGCCACTCCTTAGGGTACGCCTCACTGGTTGCCTCGACGTGGTCATCAAGTATAGGGTGTCTTAGAGGTTGCCCTTTGTCTAAAGATCCAGTTGCCTCGAAACGGTTGCCTCGGATAAAAGGATCTAGGACATTAGGGTTACTTCTAAAATGTCCTACCATTGCTTTGGTGACCACACTGTCCCTTAATCGAATTGACTCGAACACCTCCAACGATGGTGCTACCTACCTCTCAATGGTGGGATAGCACTATCTAAAGGACTCTTACACAACTTAATTCCTTAGAGTAGGTAGATTTCTCTTAAGTACTTGCTCTTTTCAAAACAAAACAAAAACAACTTTTTGCACCCCACACTTTCAAAAAGTTTTCAAACAAAATACTTCATACACTCTTGAGGACTGATACAAGAGTTACCTAGAAGTTTTCCAAACAAACTTTTTTTCAAAACCTACACATACTTGAAAAGCAAACAAATTTTGAAAACATAAGAGCAAGTACCTAAGAGCTCGTGGATAACCACAGATAGAAAGGGTGCTAAATCCTTCCCTTTCTATATATCTACCTCCCGAACCGAGAAACATTCTCGAATAAGGAATTTTGCTGTGCTTTTGTCCTTTCCATGTTGGAGAACATAAAAGACGGTGGCGACTCTTGCTTACTGCGACATTTCGCGAAACCAGCTAAAAAACAGTCAGTTCTATTTCCACCGATCACAGAACTGGCGACTCTGCTGGGGATATAATAAGTGGGGTGTACCTTAGGAATAGTTCATCATCATGTTTTCAATTGCTTGCTTTGCTTGATTTAATATTGTGGGCCTGTTTTGGGAGTTTCATAGATCCTAACCCAGATCTGGGGGATACCTTCTTAAAAAGTAGCAACAAACTGTGAGGGAACTGTGCGGGGTATACCGACACGGTTGAAGCAGTTTGCTACGTTGATGTGGCACTTTGGTGAGTACCGGTAACCCTTGAGTCAAGTCAAGAAGAGTACGGGGCCGCCGCGTGGTGTCGTGAAGCATCAACTGACCTTAGGAACCTTACTTGACCATCCTGGTCTCTTTAGGGGTAGTGAGATGACTGACTTTGGTGCAGTCCGAAGTTGGTTGATACTCGATACTACACTCATTGAGGGTTGTTTTCTTGGAATATTTTGATCGCCAGTTCAATGGCTAAATCAAAACAATGAACACAAAAAACAACCCAATGATATTGAGCTCCTTAGAACCCGGTTACTTTTGATAGGACAGGTTTTTGAGCCCACCAACTTCAAGAGGGTAGTACCCCAAACTTCATGATGGCCTAAACTCTAAGGGCTGTCTTGTGTGACTTGTGTGCCTTCAAACTTGACTACTTGCATGCTTGTTATCTGACACTTGAGTTTCTTACAGGTTTTGTTTACAATCCTTAATCTGGACTCATAACAGGGTTTACCTACACTACTCAATGCATAGCATAACATCATACCATCATACCATCGCATACATCCTACATAAGGACTAATCCATTTCAAGGATCTCAAGGGTTTGTGATGCAGGTCATGATGAATCAAATGCCTAGCAAGGGGCAAAGGGGATTTATTTTCCCCTAGCCAAGGTTGATAACTTGAGTTAGGGGCTATGACCCACTCGATATGGCGAGCTTTGACTCTTGAAGAAGGACTCTCAACAACATGAAGTTACTTCAATCAAGCTACCGAATTCAAATTCTAACAAGTTTCTCTGTTTACCCCGCGAGATCCTTGAAAACATTGCATGCATATCATACATATCATTGCATTACAGGTACACTTTTTACAGGTCACTTACCTTCTTCGCTGTTTATTTCAACAGTCATCATGAATCCTGAATCATCCAATGAACAAGCTATCAAGGCCCTCCAGGCCCAGAACGCCCAGTTTCAAGAGCTGGTCATGAACTTAGCCCAGGGACAATAGGAATTGAAGACTCTGCTTTTGAAGAAAAAGAAGAAGAGGACTGTTTTGTTCAACCCTAGACGCAGATCTGGGAATACACTGCAGAATGAAGCTGAGCGGACTACTCCATCTGTTGGGGAAGGCAGTCACCAAGAGGGAAGGGTTCCTAGTCCCGTAGTCTCCGACACCGAGACAAATTTCAATGATGAACAGTACCCTCCTGCTGAGGATATGTACAAACGGCTGGAGGACTGGTTAAATGCTATGGATATCCAACGTGTGCCTGGGTTGGACTTTGGGGACCTAGGTTTATCTTCTGGGGTGGTGATCCCTCACAAGTTCAAGGCACCTGCTTTTGTAAAGTACGACGGGGCTTCCTGTTCTAAGCCGCACCTCCGTTCATACGCAAGGAATATCCAGCCCTACGCGGCAGACAAGAATCTATGGATCCATTTCTTCCAGGAAAGTCTTTTAGGGACTCAGCTCGAATGGTTCTATCAGTTGGATGGAACCAGTATTCGTAACTGGGAGGACTTGGCAACTGCTTTTTATAAGCAGTATCAGTATAATGCCGACCTCGCTCTTACACGTACCCAACTCTAGGGTACGTCACTAGGGACGGGTGAAGAATTCAAGGAATATGCGCAAAGGTGGAGAGACCTGGCTGGAAGGGTGCAACCACCTTTGACTGACCGTGAGCTCGTTGACATGTTCTTGGGGATCCTGTCTGGTCCTTTCTTCAACCATCTGATTGGGAATTCTTCTGCTGGGTTTACAGATTTGATCTTGACCGGGAGAGGATTGAAGCTAGTATCAAGGCTGGAAAGATTCAAGAAGCTGCACCTACTGATGCTCATAAAAAGCCTTACAGTGGGAAGAAGGAGTCCAATGCTGTGCATAGTAAAAAGGGTCGCCATGATCAACATGTAGGGGCAACCCAGATCTCTAATCCTAGGCCTGCTCAACAAGGACAGGGGCAGCAACGTAAGGAGGTCGCATCCAAGAGACAGTTCACTAAGATCAACATGTCACTGGATCAAGCGCTACAGCAAATGTTGAAGGCAAGGCTGATTACCTTAAGGGCTCCTCTCCGGAATCCAAACACTTCTGCTCCTAACTATCATCCCAACGATAGGTGCGCATACCATTCTGATAGCCCGGGGCATACTACGGACAACTGTTGGGCTCTGAAGAGCAAGGTCCAAGACATGATTGACGCCCAAGAGATTCAGTTTGAAGCACCAGAGACTCCAAACATAATCACTGCTCCTTTGCCCAATCATTGAAGGCTTTTGTTTATTTGAATTTCCGAGTTGTATTTTTCTTTGCTTATACAAACAATTAATGTCATAGCAAACTCTTTTATTTCATTAATGCACTCCATATGTCTGTTTTTGAATTAATCCAATTATTTTCACTATATTCAAATTGCTTTCATATTTTTTGATAAACGCTCGGTTAATAATTCTAAGCCTCTTGAGGGAGGATGACGAAAACGATACCATGATCTACAGTATGCTTTTGAACAGACCCCGCTGATGAGGTACAGACATTGTTTCAATTCCTAAACATTGGAGTTATAAGAAAGATAATCCCTCGTCAACCCTTTTGAGCCAAAGAAGTAGGAGTTTTTCTTTTCGAAAATTAAAACCCTTAATCATAACCTGGGGCAGGGTAGTTCTCTCAACTGATCCAAGTGCATAATCAACAGCATCAAAGGAGTCCTTACAAAACAAAAGACAGTGATGGTTCCGAATGATCATAAAGACAGGCAGTCGTTATCTTTCAGAAATAAAAACCCAATAAGTCAAAACCTATGAAGGAGGCTTGCAAAACTGGGGCATCCCGCTGACTGTAATCACAAAAGAAACAGTTCAGGCAAAAAATAGGGATAACAAAATCAAAAAGGAAAGAGGTCCTACAAACCCTCACCAAAAAATAACTGCCTGTTCAAAATAAATTGTCAATATCCGAACCATCACTGGAATGTCAGAGTAAAAACTCAAACAAGGTCTAACGCACGATTAGCTGAGTTTAGGTTTGAAGAACATCACGAAGAGCGGGTGGGTACAAATAAAATTTGAGCCTTTATCCTTTGTTTCTTAAACCGTGAACCAGGCCACGTTATAACCCTTAAAAGTCCTAGCTGAAGCATGGGTTAGTTCGAAAGCATACTGTTACAAAGGTATCTTGACTCCTTAGGACTCGCTGTAAAATCCTGAGTTGACATCACATTTTACAAAATTTGCTTGTTTTACTGAAAAAATACATTTTCAAAAAACTTCAAGACAGACATAAAGTTTGCATTTTTAGAATAACATTGTTTGCATATGACTATTTGTTCGAACATGCAGAGAAATTCGCACGGCGAATGTCTAGTGAACAAGAATCTTCTCAACCAAAAGGTCACCTCAAGCGGAAGAAACACTTCTGGTCAAGGGGCACGGCATGATCATTGTCCATCATCTGGGGCAGTTGAGTCAAGATTCGGAGAATCTCTCAAAAGGCCAACCAGCTTGGGGAAAATCTCCATCTGGATCACTTGGGGCATTGGACGATCAAACGAAAATCTTCTGATGATGTGACAACACTTCTGACAGGGGCAACTCCCTGCATTCTGAGAGCGTGGACATAGTCGAAAAAATACTACGCGCAATCAAAGACCCGCTAGGTTGACACACCTAGGCAAAAATAAGGGCTTCCCGGAGAACCAAAAGGGATCGGGCAAAAATAAGGGATGAAAATGAAAATCTGTACACCCGGCAAGTCGAAAACCCGAAAAGGCGGCTTGGGCAAAAAAGGGTATCCCGATGGACTGAAAACCCGAAAGGGCGGTCCAGGCAAAAGTTAGGGATCAAAGCGTACGACTATGTCCCGTTATCTCGTCACTTGTATACCAGAAGAAGATTGGTCAATCGGCAGTCATCAAGAACATCCACAGGTACCTTCTCCCACAGAAACTGGGGCAATGAGAATTGTCCGAACGGTACAGGATACTCTGTTCACCAAGGTACCAAGGTAGGTTCGGCTGAAGAACGTAACCAGGATATCTCCACTCCCTGTAGAGAAAGACAAGATGCAACAATACTCTCCTCAGGCAGAGTTGATCTCCCAATCAGCCCTGAAAAGGCACAATATCTCCAACAAGTCAGCAACGCTCTCCCCAAGCAGAGTTAGCCTACTGTCAGCCTTAATGAAGTTGGGTATCCCCAAAAAAATCTCAACATTCCCCAGCGGAGTATGCAGATATTCCTTAACAAGCATCCCCGGCAGTCTTGGTATAAGATTGTTCCCCGGCGGAATACAGACACCCCAGTGGAGCCATTCCCCAGTACAGTTCAAAAGTTTCCCCAGGAAGGTTGAATCAATCTCCCCAGTAGATTCTGGAAGCTTATCCCCAGTAGATTCTGGAAGCTTATCCCCTGCAGAACACAAACGCGTCTCCCCGGCTTTATTCAAAGGTTATTCTCCACCAGAGCTTATAACTGGGTTATCCTCAGCCAATTACCACGGAAAGATCGTCCTCGGCGAAGTTCTTCCTACCCCCAGCGGAGTTCATCAAATCTTCCAACAAAACATATCAACGGCATCCCCAGCGGAGTTATCATCAAACCTCAGCGAAGTATCTCCTCCCACAGAGTAATTCTCCGTAGAGTAACCTCTCCAACAAGTTTATTCCCCAACGGATTCATCTTCTCCTACCGGTTTATTCTTGCAACCATCATCCCCAGCGGAAACGAAGAACTTCACTCTTCAACATCAGCCCAGGATTCAACTTCCCGGCACTCGTCAAGGATTTATTTTCCTAGACGAAAATGCATTCATAAACATCACATCTTCATACATTATAGCATGCATATGCATCATAAACACACAATCTCATTTATTTTTGAGAACATCATGACATCATGCATTTCATGCATCATGACATTGCATACAACTGACGTCTGGCCTTTTCAGGGAAAAGGTCAATCTAAAGATAATTACTATCAACTGTCGCAATTCCAGATTCGATTCCTGTATCCAGCCAGGGCACGTCTGAAGAGTTTCCAGATTCGATTCTCGTATCTAGCCAGGGCACGTCTGAAGAGTTTGAAGATTCGATTCCTGTATCCAGCCAGGGCATATCTGTTGACGACTAATTCCAAATTCGATTCCTGTATCTAGCCAGGGCATATCTGCATGAAGAGTTTAGAGATTCGATACCTGTATCCGGCCAGGGCATATCTGTAGACGACCAAGTTCCAGATTCGATACCTGTATCTAGCCAGGGCATATCTGTGAGCGATTGATTATGGATTCGATACCTGTATCTAGCCAGGGCATATCTACATTAAAGAGATTAAAGAGATAGCTGGGAAATGCTCCAGATATGGATGCTTTTCTTTTGCTTATTCAAAGCTTCAGATATAGCTTGGAAATGCTCCAGAGATGGATGCTATTCTTTTGCTTATTCAAAGTTTCAGATATAGCCGGGAAATGCTCCAGATATGGATGCTATTCTTTTACTTATTCAAAGCTTCAGATATAGCTTGGAAATGCTCCAGAGATGGATGCTATTCTTTTGCTTATTCAAAGTTTCAGATATAGCTGGGAAATGCTCCTGATATGGATGCTATTCTTTTACTTATTCAAAGCTTCAGATATAGCTTGGAAATGCTCCAGAGATGGATGCTATTCTTTTTCTTATTCAAAGTTTCAGATATAGCCGGGAAATGCTCCAGATATGGATGCTATTCTTTTACTTATTCAAAGCTTCAGATATAGCTTGGAAATGCTCCAGAGATGGTTGCTATTCTTTTGCTTATTCAAAGTTTCAGATATAGCCGGGAAATGCTCCAGATATGGATGTTATTCTTTTACTTATTCAAAGCTTCAGATATAGCTTGGAAATGCTCCAGAGATGGATGTTATTCTTTTTCTTATTCAAAGTTTCAGATATAGCCGGGAAATGCTCCAGATATGGATGCTATTCTTTTACTTATTCAAAGCTTCAGATATAGCTTGGAAATGCTCCAGAGATGGATGCTGTTCTTTTGCTTATTCAGATTTTCTCTTCAGAGATAGCTTAGAAATGCTCCAGAGATGGATGTTATTCTTTTGCTTATTCAAGAGTTTCCTTTCAGAGATAGCTTAGAAATGCTCCAGAGATGGATGTTATTCTTTTGCTTATTCAAGAGTTTCCTTTCAGATATAGCTGGGAAATGCTCCAGAGATGGATGCTGTTCTTTTGCTTATTCAGAGATAGCGAAGAGATGCTCTGGACCCGGATGTTATTCTTTCGCTTATTCATATTTTCTCTCCAGTAATAGCTCAGAGATGCTCCAGAGATGGATGTTATTCTATTGCTTATTCAGAGAAACTCCTAAAGATAACTTAGAGATGCTCCAGATCCGGATGCTATTCTATTGCTTATTCAGATTTCCTTCTAGAGATAGTTCAGATGCAACCCAAGCATGGCGACATTCTGATACTTATTCCAGATTCCGTCCAAAGATAGTTCAGATGCAACCCAGACATGGCGACATTCTGATACTTATTCAGATTTCCTTTCAGAGATAGCTCAGAGACGCTCCTGACCCGGACGATATTCTATTGCTTATTCACATCCAAACTCCTAAAGATAACTTAGAGATGCTCCAACCACAGACTCTATTCTATTGTTTATTCCAGATATAGTTCAAAGGCGTCCCAGACATGGCGACATTCTGATAACTCATTCCAGATTTCCTTCTAGAGATAGCTTAGAAATGACCCGGACACAGATGCTATTCTATTGCTTATTCCATATTCCCTTCTAGAGATGGTTCAAATGCGACCCAGACATGGCGACATTCTGATACTTATTCCAGATCTCCTTCCAAAGACAACTTAGAGATGCTCCAGCCCGAATGCTATTCTATTATTTAGTCCAGATTCATTCAAAAGACAGTCCAGATACGATCCAGATTCGGATGACATTCTGTCACTCATTCAAACACAGTATGGATATACCCCAGACGCGGCGGTCATTCTACTATTTATTCAGACGTCAACAATTAGACACAGACTAGATATGCTCCAGACACGGAAGCCATTCTATTTCTTATAAGGACGCATCTACCCATTACCTTTCCAAATGGCATCTATAAGACCATTCCCGACAAGGTCCTGTCACATCTCCAAATGGCATCTTTAAGCCCATCCTCCTATCCACCATCTTTCCAAATGGCATCTATAAGCCCATTCCCGCTATCACACTGCTGATACTCCACTATGTGAGTGCAAATTTCTGGGCACTCTAGTGTTCAATCATCTTCCACCTTCGGATCACGAAAGGCACACAAGCCAATCTACATCCCCAGGTCTAAGAAGATTGAACAGGGGCAACTGTTGTACCCAAAAATTTTCCCTCCCATATTCTTCAAAGTTTTGACAAGCATCATCTCAATTTGCTCAAGTCTACTCAAGGGCTACATAGTCAAGCACCCTCCTAAGCCAGTCAAAAACTAGGGTTTTGGTTCTTGCAAGAAAGTTGAGGTTTTCAAGGGCTCAATCAAGTCCCATATGCTCATATACATTGTCAAGCATCTACATGTCAAGTTTCAAGGCTCACAAGGTTAAGTTGCACAGTCAAAAACCCTAATTGCTTCACAATCAACTGTAGGGGCAAAATGGTCATTTGGCAGTCAAAAGTCAAAATTTTTGGTCAACATCTTATTTTGAAGCCACAATCATCATTTGGTCAAATCTGGATCATGATTCCACAAGAATGGCTCAAAAATCATCAAGGTGTCAAAAGTTTCTATTTTTGGATAGTTGAAAAGTCAACTGTAACTTGACCAAGGCATAACTTTTTCATGGTTCATCAGAAAAATCCCATCCAATGCTCATTTTGAAGGGGATAACATTTCCTACAACTCATCTTCACATTCCAAATCCAATAAATGCTCTCACAAAAAGTTATAAATTTCAACATTATAGGTCATTTTCAAAAGTCAACAAAAAGGCACTTTAAGTCAAAGACCATAACTTGAGATTGGTAAATTCAAATGCCATGGGACCAAAGGCATTGGTTAGAGGACTTAAAGACCTTTCCAAAATGTCCAAGAACATGTTCATATGATCAAAATTGAGCAAGATATGCATTGGAGAAGTTGGGAAATTTTTGTGAAATGGCCAAAGTCAACTATCCTTGAAACTTCAATTTTTGACAAAGGGCCCACTTTTTCCACTTGGTTCAGCCTTGTCATGCCACCCACGTGTCCCATGATCAATTTCAAGATTAAACATTAATTTTTCTATTTTTATTTAATTTTATTTGATTTAATTCATTTAAATCCATAAAATTCAAATAAAAATCAAAAAAATTAATTAAGGGATATCTTGTGGTTTGAATGAACTTGATGCATCATAATACACATGCCAAATTCGTGCCAACCCTATTATGAGCATGAAATTCGAATTTTGAACAAAAATGGCAAGTTTCTTTAATGGTGGTTATGAGAAAATCCAAAGCTTAATGGCAATGGTTAAAAGCTCCTTAATGTGACTGATTCTCATCCAAGCATACATATGTAAGCCTCTCCAATCAAAAACACGACCTAGAGACACCTAAAACGGCATAACCAAATTCAAAATTTTGGAAGAAAAACCAGAAACTGTTTTCAATCCTCCAGTGCAATTCAAGCATTCATTTTGATCCAGACACATTCCCAACCCTCCCAGGAAAGATTTGCAGCCAAGAACGAGCCTTAACCCTCCAAGAATCACCTCAATACAGTCACACGGTTCATCATCTTTTTCATAATCTAAATTCATTTTTTACGCATCATTAACACATTTTGAATACTGTTTTGCATTGCTGACATTGTTATGAAGCTTTTGATATAACTTAATTTGATTATGGTGCCTTAAAATGAAAGTTGCCATTGGAGAGTGCTAGGGTTGCAGAGCTTTTGATTTGGGGCTTTTCCCATACTGTAAAATCAGAACATCCAAGGCACATGGTTGAAACCAGCGTGATGAGACGAACATGTTGGACACCTCGCGCCCTTTTTATAAAGCTCAGGGGCCTAATCACTATTTTTGATGTTTTCATTTTGTGGGGATTTAAAACCCCCGCTATGTGTTTTATATTTCTGCAGATTTCAACGAAGAAGATGAGGCGTGGAAGGATGGGATTGGACCATTCAAAAAACGCGCGCTACTTTTTTCTTTTTTCAGCATATAGTGCGTTTATTCTATATTATATTGTTTTCTTATTTTACTAACAAATACGCATGAGTGGTCTAGTGGTACAGATGCTGGCTTGCAACCATTGGGACCTGGGTTCGATCCCCAGGTCCCCCAAAGGCTTGTTGAATTTTTTCCAAATATGATCTTATGCAGGCAACGTGAAGCAACTCACCATAAACCTCACATCCCAGCTTGCCAAGTGTCCCTCAGAAGCAGATCCAACGGCCAAGAGAGGGAGCACACCATACTCCTGGTCAACCAGCGCCCCACTCAATTCCCAAAGTCAACGGGCTTTGTGCAAATGGGCCTCACAATTCCATAAACACCCCAATCTGGCCCAAAACCCCCCTTGGGTTTGCAATTTTTATTTTGTCATTTTTATATTTTGTTTGTCTTATTTTATTTTTTCCCTTTTATTAACTATTAACATAACTAACTTTTTTTCATAAAAAAAAAAGAACTAATATTATTATTATCATTAATTTCATTTTATTTTTGTAAATAAATACTAATAAATTGAATTAATTTTAATTAGGCAACTTTAACCTTTTTTCTTAATAATTAAAATAAATTTAGAATTAGGTTTTTTTTATTAACTTTTAATTTTAATTCCTTTATTTTATTTTCATTAAAAAACATAAAAACACAAAAAAAATATTTTTTCTTTTAATTAAATTAATTAGTTAATAATTAGTTTTAATTCCATTTAATCACAAAAAAGGACAAAAAATTCATTTCTTTTCTTAAAAGGGTCAACACCCTAAAGACTTCCCGATTAATTTTTACTCGCGCGCATTTATTTATTTTGATTATTTATGTAACTGTCTCCAGATATGTAATAGTTAAATAGGAATTTTACCGCTTTACTTAATTTCTCGTACTTATTTACCAAAACGGGTCTTTGTTTTTTGGCGATGTATAGACCCGCGCCTTGTAATAGTTAGAATTTATATTTCCGCAATTTACTTTTCCGCACTCCTAACTGTTAAATGCATGAAAGAATGTATGTAAATAAAATCAATATGTATCTCACAAGTAACATGCAAAGACAAATATTAACTGAAAAACAACACACAAAGCACATGTCACTCCTTAGGGTACGCCTCACTGGTTGCCTCGACGTGGTCATCAAGTATAGGGTGTCTTAGAGGTCGCCCTTTGTCTAAAGATCCAGTTGCCTCGAAACGGTTGCCTCGGATAAAAGGATCTAGGACATTAGGGTTACTTCTAAAATGTCCTACCATTGCTTTGGTGACCACACTGTCCCTTAATCGAATTGACCCGAACACCTCCAACGATGGTGCTACCTACCTCTCAATGGTAGGATAGCACTATCTAAAGGACTCTTACACAGCTTAATTCCTTAGAGTAGGTAGATTTCTCTTAAGTACTTGCTCTTTTCAAAACAAAACAAAAACAACTTTTCGCACCCCACACTTTCAAAAAGTTTTCAAACAAAACACTTCATACATTCTTGAGGACTGATACAAGAGTTACCTAGAAGTTTTCCAAACAAACTTTTTTTCAAAACCCACACATACTTGAAAAGAAAACAAATTTTGAAAACATAAGAGCAAGTACCTAAGAGCCCGTGGATAACCACGGATAGAAAGGGTGCTAACACCTTCCCTTTCTATAAATCTACCTCCCAAACCGAGAAACATTCTCGAATAAGGAATTTTGCTGTGCTTTTGTCCTTTCCATGTTGGAGAACATAAAAGACGGTGGCGACTCTTGCTTACCGCGACATTTCACGAAACCAGCTAAAAAACAGTCAGTTCTATTTCCACCGATCACACCACGCTACTCATATACCAAGCCAACGACGAATGGGACATTAAACACCCCAAATTGATTCCATATAGGGATCATGCTTTAAAACTAGCTACGAAATTCACTAAGATCACGTTCAGTCATATTCCACGAGAAGAAAATCAGATGGCAGACGCCTTGGAAACTCTATCGGCCATGTTCAAAGTAACTTGGCCAAACCATAAACCACACATTACAATCAGACATTTTCAAGAGCCTGCATTGCCTTGCTATTGAAGAGGGACTGGATAACAAGCCTTGGTTCTATGAGATCAAGAGGTACCTTGAAAAACAAGAATATCCAGAAAATTCCTCTATCATTGATATACGAACTCTGCGAAAGCTAGCCTCAAAATTCTTTCTGAGTGGTGATGTGTTATACAAAAGAAACTACGCTATGGTGCTACTCAGGTGTGTGGAGAAACAAGATGCGGACACGCTTATGAGTGAAATCCATGAAGGTAATTTTGGAACTCATACAAATGGGAATGCCATGGCGAGAAAAATCCTGCAAGCAGGTTATTACTGGTTAACGATGGAAGCCGATTGCTACCATTATACAAAGATGTGTCACAAGTGCCAAATATACACCGACAAAATTAATGTACCGCCGACTCTTCTGAAATTCATGAGCTCTCCTTGACCATTTTCAATATGGGGAATTGATATGATAAGCATGATCAAACCCGAAGCATCTAACAGACACCAGTTCATACTGGTTGCCATTGATTACTTCACCAAATAGGTAGAAACGGTATCTTATACGAATGTGACAAGTCAAGTGATTACTCGATTCATCAAACAAAATCTCATAAGCAGATATAGGGTTCAGAGTATAATTAGTACAGACAACAGGTCCAATCTGAACAACAAAATGATGAAGGAGTTATGCGATAATTTCAAGATCGAGCATCATAATTCCTCACCATATCGACCCAAGATGAACTGGGTTGTTGAAGCTACCAATAAAAACATCAAGAAAATCATTCAAAAAATGGTGAAGACATACAAAGATTGGCATAGAATTCTCCCCTTTGCTCAACATGGCTATCGTACTTCTATATGTACATCAATAGGTGTTACTCCTTTCTGACTGGTATATGGCATGGAGGTCGTACTCGTAGTTGAAATAGACATTCCATCACTTCGAGTTCTAATGGAAACAAATCTTGAAGAAGCAGAGTGGGTGCAGACGCGACTTGATTAGGTCAACCTCATTAAAGAGAAACGCTTGACAGCATTGTGCCACAAACAGTTATATCAGAAGCGGATGAAGAAAGCATTCAATAAGAAAGTACGCCCTCGAGTGTTCAAAGAAGGGGATTTGGTACTCAAAAATATTATGCTACCTTACCTCGATTCACGTGGTAAATGGACACTCCACTACGAAGGTCCATATATGGTAAAAACAACATTTTCTGGTGGTGGTCTCGTCCTCACAATAATGGATGGGAAAGAACTACCACATCCGGCAAATTCAGGCACAGTCAAAAAATACTATGTATAAAAATATCGCTAAGTTCGAACCCTAAACAAGCGAATTAGGAAAAAAGGAGCGTCTTGGTGGATCGAAAACCCTAAAGGGAGATCCAGGCAAAAATCAGAGACATACACACAAAAATTATTATCCCGGTGGATTTAAAACCCGATAGGGCGATCCGTGCAAAAATTAGGGATCTTATTCAAATAAATAAAGAACAAAAATACTACGATCTAAGAACTATGACTGCAAACCACAAAGGAAGAGATTGATCCAAATCATTTAACTCAGAAGAAAAGGAGAGTTGAAATATCAAAAGGATATTGGGGAAACAACAGTAACAATTATCATTTTCATTGCCATTTCCAGTTTTAAAACTTTCTGTAATTACCTCTTTCAAGGAATTGCATCTTGTACTCTCGCCTATTAGAGGCATATCTAATCAATAAAACATTTACTTTTTAAATCTTTTAATTGTGTTTTTCCATTTTAGACTTGTTTGTAAAGTACTACGATTATTTTTTGTGAATACTGCATTGAAATCATTTTAGGGATTTGACAAAAAAAAGCATTTGATGAAATATCAAAAGGAATTTTGGTTAGAAAAACATCAAAAGAAAATCCAAGCCTACTTCCAAGCCCAGACCTACGTCCACATCTATGTCTATGTCTTTTCCTGCATCCACAACTACGTCCACGCCTGCGCCTATGATACAAATATCAAGATCCTGCGTACACCTTTCATCTTGCTCAAATCAATTCAAGGATACCATAGCAATGAAACATATAGGAGTTGGTAACACAAAACCAATGGTTTAAAAGGATATAATATCAAAAACATTTTTACATTTGGGGCATATACACACATTTGGCACATATGTAAATATTTGGGGCATACTCGATGCGCATACACTTTGGGTTCCATATCAATCTGGGACATTATGCATATACATCATACATGGCATTTTTTCCAAACATACTTTAGGAAAACCAATATCTTTGGGTCCTTTGTCAGACTATCAAAATAAACGTTTACCTTGGTTGAGAACATACACAATCGATAAAAATTCAATCTCATATTTGATCTAGTTATCTAAGATTTGATCATCAAGAACACTTTTCAATCATCTACCTCCTAGGTTGTGGTAGGTGTGCAAATTGTTGGATTCATATTATTCATTCCCTAGGTTACAATGAATACGTGAATTCACCCTCATATTATTTACTCCCCAGGTTGTAGTAAACAGGACGAAATCTACGATATAACTCATTGTGTCAGTGTCCATGTAGCGATGTTGTTATCAAGCCGTTTCAATTATTTATCCCATAGGTTGCGATAGATATGTGAATTTCCAGGGTTATATTATTCATCCCCTAGGTTATGATGAATAATGTAAGCCCACTCCTGTTGTCTTTTATCCCCTAGGTTGTGATAAATACACAGGTTCACCCTCATACTGTTTAATCCTTAGGTTGTAGTAAACATAATGAAATCTGCATAATCCATTGCATCAGTTTCCATGCAACAATGTTTTATCAAGATTTGTTTTATGCATCCCCTAGGTTGCGATGAATAGACAAAATTAAATCAAATCAAAACTTACTATATTAGTCTCCAAGCATTAGTAAGTCATCTTTTTCAAAACTTGTATCATTTACCTCCTAGGTTATGGTAAATATGCAAAAGAATCTACAATCTCTTTTAGACACTGACGAGTTATCCATGTCGTCATATATAATTTAAATCAAAGCTTTGGTTCAAACATTGGTAAGATGATACATAATCATCTATGCCTATTTTTCATACCCATGGGAACGTTGTACAACGTATCCTTATAATCTTTCAGACAAATTGTGGGGTCTTCCATTATTTAATAAACTTCCGATCAGAACATGAGACTTGCGTATTCTCACACTATTCAATCAAAAAGGTAATTAAATAGGGGCAACTGTCATATCTCAAAATTTTCCCTACTAGTTCCTAAAATTTTATTCCTAAAAGGTATCATTTTGCTTTATGTGTTCATGGGGTTTAGTTTTTGAAAGGGGGTTTAATGGGCTTTTCTAAATCAGAAAAGTCCATGTAAAATTTTAAATCCATGAAAGCTTCACTTGATAAAAAGGGTGCATCTTAGGTTAGGGGGCTTAGCATTCAATTTTCTAAGCCCATTTCTGTTAGACAATGTGATTGATTTAGAAGGGGGGTTGAATAGTTCGTTTAAAATAATTTGTGATTTTTAAAATTGTTTTCAGAAAAATATGCAAAAGCTTCCTGGAATCTCCAATCGTCTAAATGATCCTCTATTGAAAAGATCGGATATGCATAACCGTATGAGATATAATGACAAAATAAAAATCAATATGTTTTACTCAATTGATCAATCACTTATACACCCTTAAAGATTATTAATTACTTCCAATGAGTTAAATGAGATAAGGATAAGCACAATCAATAATTTGTGTACTAGTTAATTTGTCAAACACCTTGTGAGTAAAGCACCGTAGGTTTGATTTTACTAAATTGTAGTGGTAAGTTTTCTTAGGTATCAATTAAAAGGATTATTACCAATGTTTTGAAATGAACTCAACGCACTACAATTTCAATAAATGCAGATTTGACAAATTAATTTTCGCATAATATAGTAATCAAGTATAGAGATAAAGAAAAAGCAGAAGAACACACGATTTGTTAAGGAAGTTCCCCTTGTCGTCCTCGCGTAGGGTACGTCTGCCCCCAATTCTAGAATCTAAAATTAAGATATTTTATATTAAGTTGCAAATGATACAAGAGAAGAGATAGTTCACAATACAAACAAAACCAATGTTGCTGATGTAACAGTATTTTTCCCTTTCCTTGGTTTGAGCAAAACCAAGTGCCAAATTCATCGAACAAACCTTCGGTTACAGCTACTTGATTAAGCAAACCTACTATTTATTAATCCTTTCACTCGGCTGATTTCAATTGCAAGAAATTTGACCCTAAATCAATCTTCACAATCTTCCAGTTACTACTACTTGCTTAAGCAAACCCACGTTTCTTAATCCTTTCACTTGGATGAATTTAATGAAGCAAAGACTTATGCAAAAACCCTTGCACCAATATGAATCTTGGAAGAGAAAATCCAAAATATTTTATTCAAGAACATCCCACAATTGCTCAACCCAAATCTGAATTGAATCCTTGATTTAAATGTTATCACTACAACAATTTTCTTGAATCAACAACCATGATCATGTGTAGATGTTGATTTTTGAGAAGAGAGGATGAAGATGATGAGCACTATGTGTATATTTCACTAGTTCTTGTTGTCTTCAAATAATGATGCATAAAGAATATATATATATGTTACCTAATAGCCAAGACCCACAAACATAGCAGAAAATCAGATGAGGCCAGCGAACGGTCGACTCAACCAAAAGTAGGGGTAGGCGCGACACAACCCACACCCAGAGAGAAAACTGTTTTGAAGTGCAATGCACCGACCACTTTAGGACTTGCATCGACACAAAATTTGAATATTCTGATTCCTAGGTTGAGTCGACCTAAAGAGTCGACGTGATACATCTAGCAGTCAGAGTGAATTCCATTTTGAAGTGCAGTGCATCGACCGCTTCAGGGCTTGTGTTGACGCAAACTTTGAATATTTTGATTTCCAGTTTGAGTCGACCGGAAGGGTTGACCTGACACATTCAGGGCTTGATTGAAGATTGTGAGTCAACCACACATATCTTTGAGTCGACGCACAGATTGAATTTTCTCAAAAATAAGTGTTTCTGGAGATCTTCATTCCAATTATTCCATTGAAAGATTGTTCATAGAACCAACCCAAATAGAGAGAGATTAATAATCATTTTGACATCATTAAAATACTTATAGAGAGACTTTTCCCTCACAATTTCATTTTTGGGTTAAGGCTTCTTTTGCTTCCGGCCCAGTTCAAGTTTTGAAGGGGTTTACAATATTAAAAATTCTTGTATCTTTCTAAATCAAAAAGGATTATGTAAGCTTTTTGGCCCATTTAGAATTCTATAGAAGGGGGGTATGCTGAGTACATGAGGGGATTTATTGATTAAATTGGACCGACCCACTATGGTATTAAGGTCCATTTTAAATAAGAAGGGAGTATGCTTTATTTTAAGAGGCCCATAAAGCAATTCATTTTGTTTAAGGCCCAATAAATTAAATCAGAATGGCCCATTTAGGTTTTAAATAAGTTTGAAGAGGTGTATGAGCAACTCGTTTTTTGTTAAAGCCCAATAATTAAAACAATGTGGCCCATGTCAGTTTTGGTTTTGAGAAACTATATTTGTTTATTACAAACATTATTATTATTATTAAACGTTACTTTTATAATCTTGATTTAAACATTTTTGTTTTATTGATGGAAGAAAACATTGACAGATAAGTCAAAATTGAAACTAAAACTTGAAACCTTCAATCGCACAATCCAAGACCAATCCAAAAACTTATAGTCCAAAACAGAAAATAATGTTCATTGTTCGAATCAGGAAAGAAAAATGATTATTTTAATATTATAACATATATTGTTCAAATTACATAGAATCAAATCTTTACATTCTTTGAACCATCCGAAGATCTTACAAAACATTTACAAACACAATCAAATCTTTACTAAGGAAAAATCAATCAAACAAAATCAATATAAAGAGGAACTAATTTATAACAGAATCAATCTCCAAAATAGAACCAAATCAAATCTTAAAAAAATCAATACAAATTCACTATAAATTACAAACAAATAAACTAATATGTGAATCCATGATTCTCTAAAAAATAACGACAATCATAAATTTGTTTCCTAAAACATCTAAATCAAAACACTATAAATAAAACCTAATTTCTATAAAGAAAAGGAAGAAAAATGTAGAGGAGAAGATTGACAGAGGAAGAAATTGACAGAGATCCAAGAGAGCCTGAGAGAAGAAGGAGAGCCTCGCCGCCGTAATCTTTGTACATCGCTGCTCCGTGTGAACTAGGTTTTCAGCATCTTAAACCCTAGATCCTTGAACTATCGCCGCTACTGCCTCCAACGCCTTCTCTAAATACCTGTCAAAAGCATAAGAAAAGGGATCAGAACGAGAATGATACGGATGAAAGGCTCGAAGAATAGTCATAGGTAACGAAACCTAGCTTTTTTTTCTTCTCTTGTGTTTTCTTCTGATTGTTGTTACGGTTGGGGTTTTGTTGGGTTAGATTAAGGGAGGTAGGGTTTAAATTAAGGGGAAGGGTCGATCATCGCCGGTTAGGGTTGAGAGAGACAACATAATTTAGTTTTTTATTGTGTGGTGAGAAGAGAGGAAAGAGATCAGAGAGAGAGAGAGAGACGAAAAATGACAAAAGCATTTTGCAAAACGAAAATATAAATCTTATGTAATCTTGTGTGTCGTATGTTACCATGCCCTCTCTGTCATAACCGTATGATCATAATCCAATGCCCCAATTAGAGTGCCTATCATAATACCATACATCCTCCCACACCTTGTCCAAACGGATCCCAAATACCACTGGGCATGGCCCAGTTACTAATCACGCCCCCTTTGCTTTTGTTTTTTCTAACCACGCGCAAATTCATAACTCCTTAGCCTAATGGGCCAAGTCCAACATCTAGACTTGGGCCCTTACTCGCTACGCCCCCAACTTTTACTAACCTATTCAAATATACACTCCCATGTGTTGGGCCTGAATTCAACATCTGAATTCAGGGCCCAAATACCAGTACCACCATGTTTTGCTAGCCTAAAATAATTCACACCCCCTGCTTTTTTTTATTTATTTTCTTTTATTATTTTATTATATTTATTTTTTATATTTTGATATATTTATAAATTATAATATTATATTTTAATATTATTTATTATGATAAAATCAATATTTATTTTCTAAACTCATCCAAATATTTATTTTATTGTATTAAAATTATTTTAATCATGCATTAATAAGATTTTTTTATAATTAACACATTAAAAAAAATTTAACCATTACTAAACTCTTTTTCATAATAAATCAATTCAACAATCAATTTTCAAAAAAGGATTACGAGAATATTTTAATCGACCGCGCACTTCGTCTAACTACTCTGCTATTCAGACACTCAAACTTAGTACAAGGGGAATTCAAATATCTTCATAATCCATAAAAACACCAACCAACTATGAACTACGAATTAAGACTCTGATTCCTCATAAGATGATACGTAGGCATACGACTAAAATCATGGCGAGTTCCCCTAATAAAAAATTAAAACCCTATTTCATAAAGATTAATTCTAAACCCTAGTATCCTTGTGAACAAGGTAGATGAGAGGTACCTAACACCTTCCTTTCGTCTAAGCACGAGTCCAACAAACCTATAATCTCTAACTTTTTAGGGTTAACTTTTATATTCCCTTTCTTAGGATAAAAATTAAGGGTGGCAACTCTCATTTTAAAACCGGTTACAACACCAGGAAATGGCCTAAAGTCTCACCCGACGACTAAGACACAAGCACACGACATAAGCAACATGATTTTCAGAATTCTACACCGCTCCTGCTTCACCCGACGATGCTCCCGACGCTCACAACACTCTGACACCACTACAACGCCACCCGACGCTGCTTCCAAAATAGCAAATCCTTGTTTCTTTTCTTGGCTTTCTTTCTTTGCCTTATTCATTTCTTGGCTAAAAAATGAATCTTGAAGCTTTTATTACTCCATGCTCCAATCATGCTCAAATGCCTACAAAATGAATGGAAAACTATCAAACGATATACAAATGAATCAAAAAATCAATTATGTATAAACTAAACATATTTACATAAAATTCGGGTTTATTCAATCGATATTAACAAAAAAGAGTCGTTAAGTGCAACAAAAAGTATATACAAAAATAGCTATGATTTGCACTTATCACTCATGTACTGCAGTTTTAAAGCAAAAATGCTATTTTTTTTGTAGAAGCTGATTTTTCATAATTTGTGTCAATTTTAAACTTGTTTTGAATACTTTATAAGACCTCTAATGCAAGGGCGCGCCAAATTACACAAAGATACCGTCCAATATATATAAATGCTAAGTTTTCCTAGTTTTGACATCGTGAAAAACATCTAATGGTGAAGTTGCACTCACATATGTGAAGTGATTGAAATTTTCCACTTGAATGATGAGACATGATTGTGAGAAAGTCCAAGTAAATATTCTCCATATCAAGTTGATGAAAATGCTTAATTTCTAATACTCGTGGGTACGAAGTTGTGTTTTCCACTCAAATACGATAAAATGTCTTTTCATTTTATAATTAATCAACAAACTTTCATGGTTATTTTAACCACGAACTACGAGACTCTGACTTCTTCATTACACATGGAGCATACATAGGCCCATGACTCTTGAAGTCTTGGTAATAAAAAGTAATAATATAATACTTATTTTCTCATCACCCCTATATTTTTGCAAATAACCAAGTTTTATTATAACACAAATTTTCAGGAGGTTCTTATGGAGCACCATAGATGTGAGAGGTGGTAATATCTCCCCCTTCATAACCAACCCTTGTATCCAGATCTTTCTTTTTGTTTTATTATCGTGTGAATTTTCTCGATATTTTCTCTTTCCTTTGGAAACAATAAAGTTCGGTGGCGACTCTTGTTTTTCTTCGAGTTAAGTTAATCAATAGATTAATCTCAATTTTACCCACCACGGCGGAATCAAAATTGGTTAGAAAAATAATTATATGAATAACTGTATTATATTTGAAGAACAACTTACACTAATGAATAATTTTAAAGTATCTTGTATCTCATCATTTATCTCACGTTCTTTCATGGTTAAAATCTCTTCAAAGTTTCAAGTTCTTTATACAACACTTATTTTTCTACTAATTCATTCTTGAAAGTATAAAATTTGATGCTTTGAGAAATGAATAAATATGAAAGAAAATTGAACAAAAACTAAAAGTATTGGAGATATTTTAGACATAAAATAGCATGAGATAAATGACGAGTTGTTGAATGCTAGAAAATCATTAAGTGTAAGATATGTTTCTAATACAACATAATTTTTCATATGATTATTTCCAAAATCAGTTTAATAGGTTATATGTTCAAAGATGGGTTAGTGAAACAAAAAAATGACATTAGATGTAATAAACTCAATTAGACGGAATAAGATGAAAGCTACATAAAGAACCATAAAAAACATAAACTCAATATCAATAACAATCTAAAACTCAAACAAAATAACAAAACTATACTACAATATAAATTTTTTTTATACTTTTGAGTAGTACAAAAACTAAACAATAACAACAACAATATCAACAATGAGTGTCAACAACAAGAACTTAAAACCTTTAGGGTTTCAATAACAAGTCTCAACAACAACAATAATATCAACAATAATATAAAACCTATAACATAGGTTTGTTTACACAACATCAACCATAACAACATCAACAACAAGATAAAATATATAACATATATATGTTTAAACAACAACATCAACAAGATAAAATCACTAGAGTTTCAGATCTCAACAATAACAACAACAACAACAACAATAACAATATGAATAGTGATATTTGTCGTACCAAATCTTTGAAGATGAAGTGAAAAAATTTTTTTGGATCTCTGAAGAAGAAATAAGAATCCTAAACACATATCATCTTTGTATTGAAAATTATATGTGTTTATGGATCTCGTTGTTTAAAGCTCTCTTGTTTAGGACTCTTTGTTACGGTTACGTTTGTGTTGCTTAGAAAAGTGAAACTGAATGCTAAAAGTTAAAACTATATATATATTAGAGAAACAGTTTCACCTCGGTTGGAAAATAAAACTGAGGTGAAAAGTGGCGTATTTTTAGATTAAAAATAAATATTCAGGAAGACGTCATTTTTAATGAAATAAAAACATAATCTAAAGTTGTTGGGATTCGAAGCATGTACATTGAACTAGTTTACCCCCAATTTTCATAAAAAATGACTAAATAAATTTTATATTAAAACATAAATAATCAGGAAGATGCCACTTTTAATGAAATAGAAACGTAGTTATTAGGATTAGAAACATGTACACTGAACTAGTTTACCCCTCAATTTTCATAAAAAAATTGACTGAATAAATTGTATATTAAAAATAAAATAATCATAAAGATGCCACTTTTAATTAAATAAAAACATAATATGAAGTGTTGGGATTTGAAGCAAGTACATTGAACTAGTTTACCGCTCAGTTTTCATAAAAAAAAACTAACAGAATAAATTTTATATTTTTTTAAGAAAAAAATATGGCGTGTCCAAGAATTATATCTTAGTTTTTTGTGTGAGGTGAAATCGTTGTCATAAAAAATTATTTTTCTAATAGTATTTCATTTGAATATTTGTAAATAAGTATTCAAATAATATTTAAGATTTAATTGCAATTTTGGTCCCTCTATTTTCAATTTTTTTTAGTTTTGATCATTCCATTTTAAAATTCGATTTATAAGCCTCTCTATCACATTTTTGGGGGATTTTAGTTCCTCGCTTCATTTAGTATCATTTTGTATGATGCGACATAACTTATATAAGTGGCAAAAAAGAAATTATTACACATCAATTTAAATTAATTTTTATTTTAATAATAATATAAATTATAATATTTATTAAAAAAATAAATAAATTAAATCATCATGAATTTTAAAAAATTATTATTATTTTTCTAATTAAAATATTAAAATTAAGTAAATTAAATTTGAATAACCATAAATTTAATTAAATTATCTAAATTGAAATTAAAAAATAATAATAATTAATTATTAAAAATGTTTAACAAACCATGAAAACTATGAAATTAAGCTCATGACACATTTATTTATAAAAAAATATGAATTTTGTTTTTAAGTTAAAATAAAATAAATGTTTAATTACCAAAGAAAGCTACCCAATACAAATATTGGCAATCTCTCAATCTTGTTTTGAATAATTAAGTTTACAATATTATCCTTATTAATTTGGAAAAATTTGTAACACTAACATGTTTTAACAAAAAGCTCTAAACATTTGTCTTCGTATACCGTTTAAGAAAAGAAATCGCAACTAGTAGATCTTCAGCAAATGAACAATAATCTCATTGATTTTGAAAAACAAAGATCTAATTTTTTTGAGGCTTAGTTGAGTAAAGTAACATTCCTAAAATTGATTTTAAGAATAACAATTCCTAATTTTCTAGATTTTTTTATATCCTTGAAACAGATTTGGAAGGATGAAGAAAATTAAAGATATATGAGGAAGAAATAATGGGCATCACTCTCTGACCTCCCAAATAATCGAATTGATATGGTCGATGTCAGAGACGGCAGATGTTGTCATCATCAGAGTTTAGGACGATTAAATGTTACACTGTGTGGCTGCAATTGGAAGAAGCTAACCAACCATAAAGGAAGCTATTTTATTAGTTGTTGAGAGAGAGGGAGTAAAATAATGAAGAAGCAATTATGTTAATATTTCATAAGAATCAAAACTTGATGGAAAATGAATCATCCTGATGGATATTTTCTGGTGAGTCTCTCAATTTTGAAGGGTCGGAATTATGAGAGTTGGTGTAAACAAATGAAGGTTGTTTTCTGTTATCAAGATCTTTTGGATCTTGTGAAAGAAGGAGTAACACCACTTGAAGAAAACACGACCGATGAAGAAAAGTCCGCACACAAAGAATTGAAGAAGAAGAGTTATAAATCTATCTTTATAATTCATCAATGCATTGATCCAGATAATTTTGAAAAGCTGGGTGATGTTGAATCAACGAAAGAAGCATGTGAAATTCTGGAAAAATTGTTTAGAGGCATTGAAAAGTTGAAATAGGTGAGGTTACAAACTTGTTGCACCCCAAAATTTTCCTACCTGACTTTGCTTTTATTTGGCTTAGGCTTTACACTTCATCTGCATATCCTCATTAGATTATTTGCATGTAATTCATTCCTTTATTCAATAAGGCATTGGTTCCAAGGATTACTGGTCATGCAAGCTAGGGTTTCACGTTGATTTTGATGTTTCTTCAACAAATAATATTGTTTCTCTAGGCTTGCTTCTTTGAGTATTGGACTATGGAATTAGGGTTTGGAAGCATGGTTATTAGGGGTTTCTTTCTCCTCGGGCTGCAAGGTCTATTCTTCATCCACATTCATCCAGGCCAAGGATTAGGGTTTCCCTACACAAGGTTAAATATTCGGGTTTTCAACTAAGTTTTCTTGCACTAGGGTTTTTCCCTCCATCATCACAAGCATTCTCTTTTCTAAGGATCATCAAGCCACTTTTTTCATTCTATGAGCATCTCAAGTGGATTAGGGTTTTGCACCCTTTGTACATGGATTGGTTGAAGTTCATCAATACAAGTGCTTAGGGTTTCATCATTGGTTCATAGGTTATTAATTTTAATTAGGGTTTTGATCCTATTCAACACCTCAATACATTATGAAATGAGGCTAGGGATCTCGAGCATCTCAAGTCATCCTTTCCTCATTTTTTCTTGTTCATCAAAGCATTAGGGTTTTGAAATTCATCAGATAAAGTTAGGAACTAAGGTTGCTATTTTAGGCCTAATATTTATCATTTTTAAAGTATTCATCAAGATCATTTCTTCATGTTCATATTATAATTTAAAGTTATGCAACTTTGCATCTCTGAACTAGGGTTTTCAATTGATTGGAAGATTGGTAGATTTAGTTGAAAAATTATTCAATTTGCCTAAAAGCCAAACATTGTCTTTTTGATATTTTTGGTAAACCATTGTCATATCAAGTCAAATTTCAAGAAAATATGAATGATGGATGAATTGAATCAAGAAAATCATGAAAATCAAGAAGTTTGTGAAAGTTGATCATATTTGAGAAACTTGAAATTTTTTCTAAGTGTCAAAATTCCATGTTCATGGAGGTAACTTTTCAAGGTTGCAACTTCCTCCTTAAGCATCCATTTTGAGAAAACAATGGCTAAAATTCAAGATTTAATATTATACATCATAATGAAGAGTTCGGATTCAAAAGCATTCTTTAATTGCTTATAACAAAAGAGAAAAATGTGATGTCAAATTGTGAATATTGTTAAAACACTTAGAATTTTTTCTAAGTGTCAAACAACTTTAACTTTGGTTTTTGATGATATGTTTTCTCCATGATCCAAAATGATTCAATGCAAGTGTTCAAAATAAAAGTTGAATTTCATGATCCCATCTTTCCACTGATACCAAGAGCAAGAAGTTATGATTTTTGCAAAGTAGCCATGGTAAGGCTATTTGGTGGACAAAATTATATATCAAAATCAAGTCAAGGCCTTGTTCCATGTTTCTATGCAATGTACCAATCCTTTTGCTGCACCATAGCATGCATTATCTCTGCATACAAGACTCCAAACACAAGCCCCAAACTTTGCCAAAAATGGTGCAACCATGAGCTTGTCACATAAGGCATTTTCCAAATTTTCCAAAAATACCCTTCTTGCCAAAACTTGGTCAAGACTTCTCCATGAAGTTTGATCTTAGCACACTCATTCCAAACCTCAAATACAAGTTATCCAACCCTAACAGAAGAGCTCAAAATGGTCATTTAGAGCCAAAACCAAACCTTAGCCATGGTGTACCTCATTGTCATTTTTGTTTGAATTAAGTCAATAAGAAGCATTGATACCTCAAGACCAATCCCAAACCTCTATGGTAACCTAAACCAAGATGCTATAAAACCTAACACAAGCCCATTGTTGTTGTACACAAGAAATCACCATTAAAACTCCATATTTGTTATTAAGGTTGAAATTTTCGAGATTCACTATTCTCTCAATCTTTTTCCATTTATCTTTTACAATTCACCATCTACACACATCACATAACCTTCTGTAAGCATTAATTTACCATTGTAACAACCAAATCACACCACCCAACCTCCATCTTTTTCACTTTGCAATTTAATTTAGGGGGAAGTTTCAGACTGTTTTAAACAAACCACTCATATCAACACACTCCTGGAGACTCAAGGAAGCTAATAGTTATCTTCTCTTCTTTCTATAACAATGTTTGAAAGGGCATCAAACTCTCTCCGATAGGTACACTTATGCACACTTAGTTCTCATATTTTCAAGCATCTTTTTCATCCATTCTTTTTGCAATTATGTTTGTATTGATGTCATGAATAATAGCCTAAAATATCGTACCTTGATTGTTCATGTATAAGATTTAATTTTGTTTTGAAATTTCAGGTTTTCTCTGGTTTTTGATTGATTATGAGTTAGAGTTAATTATAATAAAAACTAAGGCCATGGTTGTGTTCCTTGCGAAATTTGTGCAAAATGGTATATTCACTTTTCATTTTTGATGCAAAATTTATTTCGGCCATGGATGTGTTGGAACTGTGCGAACGATGAAGAAGATAATGACCATTGTTCAACTATTTTTTAAGTTTGTTTTTTTATTGGTCATTGTTGTTAGTTTAGCTTTTGTTTAATTGTAATCATGTCATGAATGAAAGAACAACTCGGTTGCACTGGTAAGGCGTGTATTTGGTGACTGAATGGGTGTTGGTTCTATAGCCAATGGCATGCATTGCTTATTTTTTTGTCATTTTTCTTTTTGTTTCATATTTTCTTATATTTCTATGTTTCTTTTTTCTATTTTTTTAATGCAAACCTAGTTTTTTTAATTGATTTTGTCCCATTGTTTTGTTGTATCTTTATATTTTATTTTCCACCAAAAATACCAAAAAAAAATTATTTGATGTAGTTTTGTTTAGGTTCTTTTGCATATTTTTATTTGACTTTTCTTCATGTTTTGCTTGATTAAATTTAAACTTAGTCCAAACTTGTTTCTTATGCCATGACTTGATATTTTATTAATGATATGCCTTTTGTTTCTTGATGACATGATTATTTAGTTTGATTTAGGGTTTTAGATTAAATGGTAGCATGATATTTATGAATTTTTGTTTTGTTGTCTATATGTTCAAAACCCTAGTTTTTCCATGTTGCTTATTTTTCCTTGTTTCAATACTTGATGCCATGAGGCCATGTTCCCTCTTCTTTGATTTTTGATATGACATTGGTTTTTATCTTCATAGGGTTAGGATTGATTTGTTTGTATACTTATGCCTAATGTAAAACCCTAATTCCATGAGATTGCTTTGATTTGAGTGCTTAATGTATGTTTTCATCTTGACATGTCTCAAAGCTTTCATTATGAATATGTGATATGAATGCATTGTTCATTTCCTTCACCATGCCTTGGTATATGTCTTTTTTTTTATTTTTTTTTTTATGCTTAAGATGCTTAGGTTTGATGATTCATAGTAATATGTATATGTGTTTACTTGATCCATGTTTTGTTGTTTTAGTTTGAGTAATTCTTTTACCATGACATTGTTTGTTTCCATTTGGTATTTGCTAATAGCATGATGTTGTACCCCAAAATTTGCCCTCTCATTTCTTCAACATTTTCTCACCACAAGACCCTTGGAGCTCAAGATCAAGTTAGGGTTTGCTCTGCTCAAAACTCCTCCTTGCACTGTTGACCCAAATTAGGGTTTGAGTTTGCACAAAGATGTTTTGACCTAAAATGCCCAAAATGACTTTCATGCTTCATGTTGGACTCACAAGTTTATCCATACCAAGTTTCAAGCCTTGATTCCAATCTTTGCCCAATCAATTGGATAGTTGACCTAGAAATCAGTTGTATTGGGGAAAAGTCAACTGTGGTCAATTGACAGTCAAACCTCATGATTTTTGACCCAAATCAACATATTGAACTCATATGGACTATTTGATCAAGTTTGGATCATAATTCCACAAGAAATTTGATCAGATCACCAAAAGGGCAAAATGGTCATTTTTAGGGTTTTGACTGCACAAAGGCAATTTTTGACTATTTGACCTAACCAATGGCAAACCAAGCTCACATTTGGACTCAAGGAATCAATGGCATTGTCTTGACCCATTCAACAAGTTCAAAAGATCCCAAATGCACAAGATTGACAGATGAATTTTCCAGTCAACTGAGCAAAATTTGACTGTATACTGAAAAGTCAAACTTTGACTTTTTGGTCAAAATCAAGTGTCAAGATTCATTTTTTATTAAGACATGTCAAATTATGAAACTTGTTCATCAAGAAATCAAAATTTTCAAATTAGGGTTTGAAATGAAGAAATTTCATAACTTAGAAATTTTCTAAGTTATGAAACTTCCTTATTTTTTCCTAACTTTGTTCCATTTTTTCATCAAGATATATTTGGATTCAAACAAAACTCAAAACATAAAAGTTGTAGTCCATTGAAAAATCTACAACTTTGATTCACAAAGTTTTCTCAAAAGAAGCTTGTAGCTCAAGTTATAATTTTTGGAATAGGGGTGCAAAACATTCTTAACTTAGAAATTTTTTGACCTATTTTAGGCAGGATTTTTGTCCAACTTCATGGCCACTTTTCACATGCTTCCACTTGGAATTTCAACTTGCATTACAAAGATGGATTGTATTACACATTCCAAGCTTTCCAAATTGTCTAAGAACTCATCAAACACCCTTGTGGTTAGGGAGAATCGAATTTGGGAAGTTAGGCAAAAGTCACTTTGTTCATGGCCAATTTCATGTTCATAACACTTTGCATTTTTCAAGTCAGCTTGCACAAGCTAGATTACAGGCCTCTAACCCTTCTCACACTAAATAATTAAATGCCAAACCAATGTGCCAAGATGTTATTTTGTTCATTTGGTCATTACACACAAAATTAATCCATAACTAGAAAAATTAACTTTGCCATTTTTGAAAAGTAATGCTTTATGTCAAATACAAATCCAAGAGGCATGGGCCATATCTTTGGAGCTAGAATTTTGTACACAAATCACTCTGATCAAGAACAAGAGGTGCAGCATAGTTTAGGGCATTGGACATGTCTGTTTTGAAACTTGCATTTTCTTGCTTCAAGTAGAAGAAAACTTGCATAACAGATCCCATCTCTCATTCCTGCAAGAACCAACTAAAACAAACTTTCTCCATACATTGCATACTCCCTAACAGACCTAAAACACGACCAAAGTACCCTTGATCCCTCCTCATACAGAAAATCACCATTTTGCTGCACAAAACAGGGCATTCTGCATTTTGATTTGGTCAGCTCAATCCATTCGTGCGCCTTGGCCAAAACCACTTCATACACACTCCATAACATCCATACAAACTATCCCAAGCCTTGAAAACATACTGTAACACCTCTAACCAAGTTTGCCATTTTCACTTTTCTCTCTTGCAGGTTGACTTCTATAGCTCGATTCAGTAAGATTCAAAGCAAGCCAAGCATAGAGGAAGCATCCCTGGACCTCAGGCAAGCTGTACAAATCTTCAAATTCCATTGAAAGAGCCTCCATTGTTGCACACGATTCAAGCTGAACAGGTAAAAGTTTGAACTTCTATCTCTCTATCCAAGCATATCTAGGCTTAGGTTTGTGAAGAAAGTATGTTCTATTCATGGCGATGAAGCTACCCATATCATTACTTTTCATTTATGTTGTGTGTACTAAGAGAATTTTGAACCTGAACATTGGAAAAAAGTTAGGTCAGGAATTGGGGGAGGAGAAATTCTCTCTCATTTCTGAGAGTTAGAACAACTTTTTTATATATTTGAAATCGTGGCTTCAAGCTCTACAAGTTTCATGTTTTAAGATTTGTCAAAGGATCAAAGAATCAGAAGTTAGTGTGATGAACAAGAAGGCGCGCGTTTTTGTTTGAAAATGGCTGGAGGTTGAAGACAAAGTCCTTTGGGCTGGGCTTGATTCATTTTTCTGTTTGCACCCTCACTTTTTCACTTACACCCCCTTGGCCCATTGTGTGTTATTTTTATCATTTTTGATTTTTTCTTTTTGTTTCTGACTTATTATTTTTTGTCAAAATATAAAAAATATTAAAAACATTTTTTCAACCATTTTTGCATTTTATTTGGATTTTATTTGTTTTATTTGAATTTATACATTATAAATAACATATATATACTTTTACTTAAAATACTAAAAATAATACAAATACATTTTATTTTCTGATTTTATTTTATTTTATCTTTTGAAAACATTTTCTAAAAAATATACTTTTTTTTGTAAATAATAAATATTTTTATTTTTGTGTATATTTAATATATTTAATATATAATATAAATACTTATATATTTAGAATATTTAGGATAAAAATACAAAAATAATACATTTTTATTTTTATTAATATTTGACCTCAAAAATCACTTTTTTACAATATACTTCCTTTTTATTTATTTTTTGTATATAATTAATAAATGTTGTATAATACATAATAAATACTCTTTTATTTACAAAATTAGGGTTTTTGCCCTAAACCATGAAAATACCCAAATTAACCTTTTTTTTATTTTTGTTTATTTGTTACATGAAAAATACTTTTTACATACATATAAAACCATTTTTGTGCATTTTGCATATTTATTGTATTTATTCAATTATTTGTACAATTAAATAACTTGTATATTCAATTTGGATTGTAATAGTTTAGATTTAAATTTCTTGCTAAACATCCCCCATTTGAACATTTGTACCCCCATCCCATAATTATGTTGTAATAATTTAGGACTTTAAATTCCGCATTTTAAAGCTTTCTAAATATGCCATGATAGACTTAAGGTTTTGTATGCAAAAATCAAATAACAAATAGCTTGACTAAACAAAAGACAAAAAGCAGGAAAATGGACAACACCAATCACACTTGCACCCCTAGGGTTACTCCACTTGTTGCCTTCAATAATGGGCCATGTTGCATGTTGGGTGTTTTTGGCAAAATAAAACAAAACAAATCAAATGATCATAGTCCCTCGATGACGCTTTCGAAAGTTGCCTAAAAATGATCAAGTCCCTTAAAGGAAAAGTTGCCAAAGAAACTTGGCACTATTGCAATCATGGTCTAAACGATGACCCGCGCCCGTCCCGTTAACATCCTAACACAAGATTGTCCACCAAATACAATGGTGGAACAAAATTGTTAAAAGGGTTAAAACATAGGAAAAACCTTTGAGTAAATTTAGGGGTAGACAACTCTTAGTTACTTGACCAATCTTGCAAAACAATCCTTGCCATTTTTCAAAACCACACATCACAACACACTTTCAAAACAACTTTCAAAAACATTGAAAACTTTTCAAAAGACAAAAATATCTTTGTATACATTCAAACATGAATCATTACAAAGGTTGCCACAACAAATGGCTTTCTTTTCAAAACATTTTCAAACCCACACACAAAACACCATTTCAAACAATTGAAAATGCAAGGCAAGTGATCTAAGCAAGTAACTAAGAGCCCATGGATAACCATGGATAGAAAGGGTGCTAATACCTTCCCTTTCTATAATCTACTCCCCAAACCCAAGAAAACATCTCAAAGGTTTTTGCTGTGCTTTTTAACCTTTCCTTAGGATAAAATAAAAAGTCGGTGGCGACTCTTGCTCAACCGAAACATTTGCGAAAACAAACGCAAAACCTCAAGTCAGTTATCCCACCGTATCACACATGACATGTGTTTCTCTTATTGTTGAATCTTGTCTCATATTTAAGTCCTTAAAATCTTGCTTTGTGCATAAATTGTGATTTGATCTTGAGCTTTTTTTTTGTTTTGGTATTCGAGGCTTGATTCACTTGATGTTTTTGATCATTACTTGTTTGATTCACATGCTCCCTTAGGATTTTTTAGTCCAACTTAATCTTTTGATTAATATTTGGATTGAAATAGATTGTGGGACTCAATCTAAGTATGACAACTTCGATTAGGGATCCTTATTTCAATACAAACTCTAAGATCATTGATGCATGATAACTTTAGGTTATATTTTCCTTTTTCATCTCCACTTTAGACCCATCTTTGCATGATAACATTTAGGATTAAGTGTCACATTAGACTTTTTTTATTTTCCTTTGTATTACATCCTTTAAAACAAAAAAAAATTATTAATAAAAAAAATTCAAAAACACTTAACAAATAATGATGAGGATTGTATGCCATAAGCCTTAAGTAATGTCAAAGAATGATGTTGTGTATTCCTAACCTTTTTCTTCCTCCATTCATAGACTTTAGTATAATTCAACTCACAAACCCTCTCAAAACTAAAGAGGTGAAATATCTAAGTGTTCCTGTATTGGGTAACATTTACTACTATCTTCAGTAAAAACACTCCAAAAAAATCCAAATCACTTTTCCTTAGAGCCATTTTTCTATTTAAAACTTTTTCAAAAAAGGACATGTTAATTCCTTTATACACAATACAACAATGCTTGAGTCTCTAAAGGTCGAACGAAAATGTTAGAATATGAACTTAGCATCGTCCATAAAAAACTCACAACAAACAAATTTTTTTAGAAGAACTATAGAGTTCTGATTCCCTTTGGGATTCTTAGGCACTAAGTTGTAAAACTCGGACGAACTGAATAAAAAAAAACTTTTGTTTTTCCCTCTTTAATTCATTCATACATTTCCTTATAAAATAAGTTTTAAATATTCACACCCTTTGATTAGAACAACAAGAGTGCATTACATTGAGTACAACGTACGTGAGGGGTGCTAATATATTCCCCTTGCGTAATCGACTTTCGTACCCTTATCTTGGTAGAAATACCATATTCTTTCCCATCCTAGAGGTTTTCTTGATATTTTACTTTCCCTCTTTGGGATAAATAAAGTTCAGTGGCAACTTCAATATTTAGTTTTTTTAGAGGCGCTTCAAAAATCACAAAAGAATGTATGCATTGCTTCAGATGGAAGAATATGAAAGCATAAATGATTTCTTCACTAAGGTTACAAAAATGTTGAATCAAATCAAGGTATATGAAGAAGAGTTGACATCAAGATCAGTTGTTGCAAAGATCTTAAAGTCATTGGCTCCTAAGATCGACCATGTGTTAGTATCCATAGAAGAGTCGAAAGAGTTTTCAACATTGACAAAGAAAGAGCATCAATGGACACTTGAATCTTATGAACAAATAATGGCTGAAAGAGTTGTAGGCAAGTAGAAGAGTGATGTGGCTCAGCAAGCACAGTCAGCAAGAGAAAAGGAATGCCAAGGAAAGTGGTTCGACAACAACGATAGAGGAGGCTACAATAATTCGACTGGTAGAGGAAACCAACAATAAGGAAATTTTTGAACCAGAGAAGACACTCGCACCAAAGCACCCAAAGAGGTGGTGCTACAGGTAGAGGAAGAGGTGGTGGTCGAAAACCTGAAAAAAATCACATCCAGTGTTTCAATTATCAAAAGTATGGCCACTATTCTAGTGATTTTCCAGAAAAACAAAAGAGTCAAGAAAGTGATGCAAAGTTTGCAAAAGATGAAAAAAAAAGATGATATTGATGGCTGTGATACGGTGGGAGAACTGACTGTGGTTTTGTGTTCGTATTCGCACTTGTGCGGTTGAGCAAGAGTCGCCACCGACTTTTTATTTTATCCTAAAGGAAAGGTTGAAAAAGCACAGCAAAAACCTTTTGAGATTTTTCGTGGGTCCGGGGGGTAGATTATTAAAAGGGAAGGTATTAGCACCCTTTTCATCCATGGTTATCCATGGGCTCTTAGTTACTTGGTTTTTAGATCACTTGCCTTGATTTTTGATTGCTTAAAAATGGTGTGTGTGTGTGTGTTTTGAAAATGTTTTTTTGAAGAAGATGCCTTGTCTTAGGCTAACCTTGTAACAATTCTTTACTCGAATATTTTACAAAGGCGTGTATCTTTTCGAAAAGATGTTTCAAAATGTTTTGAGAGTTTGTTTGAAAGTGTTGTGGATTATGGTTTTTGAAAAGAAGGCAAGCGTTTTTGCAAGTTGATCTCAAGTAACTAAGAGTTTTATCTACCTTATTGTACTCAAAGGTTTTCTCTATGTTTTCAACCCTTTTTAACAATTTTGTTCCACCACTGAATTTGGTGGACAATCTTGCGTTTAGGAAGTTTATTCGGGACGGGCGCGGGTCATCGTATGGACCATGAATGCAATGGTGCCAAGTGTCTTTGGCAATTTGTTTTGAAGGGACTATGATCATTCCGTTTTAGGCAACATTCGAAAGCGTCATCGAGGGACTTATGATCATTTGAATTTGTTTTGCCAAAGATACTCGACGTGCAAGCATGGCCCATTTTGGAAGGCAACATGTGGGATCACCCTAGGGTGTGCAAGTGTGATTGTGTATTGATTTCATGTATTTGTCTTGCATTAGGTTATCTAGCGTTTGATTTTATGTACATGCAAACCCTAGGTCTAATCATGGTATAATTGAAAGCGGTAAATTGCGAAAATGTAAAATCTACGCTATTACAAAATAAGTATCCGGGAGTAGGGGTACAAATTTATGAATGGGGATGAGACTTAGGAACATAATGTCCAATAATTTAACCAAACCGAACCAATCAAATGTAAATGTAACGAGTGTCAACGTAAGCAAATTTATAATGTATCAAAATGCAAGTATATTGTGTAAGTGTACGTGCATATGTGTATTTGTATATGTAATTATTTACTGGTGCGAAATGTAAAATTAATGTGTATTGAGTATTATTTTGACCTAAAGAAAAACTAAGTGTTTATTTAATCTTTGCTTTGTGATCTTATACTTTCTTTGATATGTACAAAAAGAATGTTTTACTTAAATGTTTTAAATTCTAATTAAATTATGTGTAAAAATGTATCTTTATTTATTATATACAAAAGGTATGTTTTAAAATAAAAATCAAGGATTAAATTAGAAAAAATGTATTTTTATTTATTATATACAAATTAAATGAAAAGTATTTTCAATTTTTTATTATATGGTGCAATAAAAATGTATGTTGATTATTAAAGTATTATTGTAAAAATATATTAAGTTAGAGAAAAAATATATTTGTTTAAAGATGTTGTATATAAAAAGAGAAAAGTTAGTGTTAATTTATTAATAAAATACTTGTTTTATAAAAGAAAAAGGGTTTAAGCCTCTAAATGGGCCTTAAGGGCATTAAATCCAAACCAAAACTGAAGACAAGGGGGGGGGGGGGGGTGTATGAGGAATTGTCTTGGGCTTAGGTGGGATTGAAACGGGCAAAGCCCATAGCGCAAACAATTGTTTTAGGGTTAGATTGCTTTGTTTCAGTTGGACAACGCTTAGGGTTTGTGACACGGCGCTCCTGCCTTGTCTTCTCTGTTCACGTTCTTCTTCGTTCGCGTTCTGCTTCTCTGAGTTCTCCTTCGTCCCGAAGGCCACCCGTACTCCACATCTCCCTCTTCCCTCCAACAGAGCAAACGGCGATGGATTCACGGTACGATCAAATTCCTATTCGTTTTAGGTTTTGTTACAATTTTTGCATGCTCATAATTTCCATGTTCATTGATTCTGAGTTTGTGTTTATGTGATTTTTTGAGATTTTATGAAAGGAAAAAGATGGTGGAAAAGCTACCTGGAGGAGGAGGAGGGAGGTTTTGAGTGCGTAGGAGGCCGGGACAAGGAAGTTGAGGCGGAGACACGTGATGCTTGCTTGGATGACACTTGGTATTTCTGTACTCTTTATCTTCTTGCCATTTGAGGGTTTTGATGATGAACTGACTGAAAATCCCTTTTTGAAATTTCACTTCTTTCTTCTTCTCTCCTACTGTATACACGTTACCTTTAATGCTTTTGTCGTCTATGTTGATTTGCCTGTTGAAATGTGATGCCTTTTCATGTTGAGATTGCTGATTTGTTTGATACCTTGCCTTGACTTCTGTCGCCTATTTTGCTCGTATGCTTATGTTGCTTGCTTTTTGATTGCCCTGTGATGATATCTTTCTGAGGGCTTGAATGCTATAACTGTAATATGCTATTGTTGAAGCTTTTGCTTTGATTAGCCTCTCTTCTTCTTCTTCTACTGTATGCTTGAATTAATGGCCCATGATGATGTTTGGTTTGTTCGCCTATGATGAGAGTTTCTCTGAGGCTTGTACTGTTGGATCTTTTTAGTGTTGATGAGATATGTTTTGAGTTGTTGGCTTTTGCAACTGGTAAGGTTTTCTGGTTATGGGCATATGCTGTTTTTTGTGATATATTTGGCTTTGAATGGTTAAGGTTTTAGGCCATGTATTGTTGGCTTATGCTTAGGCAGGTTCTGGTTTAGGCCATATGTTTATGGTTTCGAATGATTTTTTGTGATATTGGTTTGATGGCTCAATCAAGTTTGGGGTTTTTCTGGTTTATGTTAGGCTTCAGGTGAGGTGAGGCTTGAGGCTTCAGGCTTCATGTTAGGCTTTTTGACAGGTTATCTGGTTTTTGAGGTTTCAGCAGGCTTTGGGATTTATGGCATATGCAGGATTTTGGCTTTTAGGTTTGGAACTGATATATTTGCAGATTATGCTGGGTTCTGAGCTTTTTTATTTTGATATGGCCTTACAGATTTTGTTGCTTGTGAAGCTTCACAGGTTGGAGGGCTTTGGTTATGGTTATGACAGTAGGTTTTTGGTTGGAAGGCTTATGCAGTTTTTCTATCTTTTGTGTGGGTTTTTTTGTTTTTTATATCTGTCCGTATGGCTTTGCTGTTGCAATTTTTATATTTGTTTTTGTCTTCCAGCCCCTTGGTCCCTTGGCGCCTAGGATCTTTTTGAATATCTCAAGCTTTGGCATCTTTTCTTGGGTCAAGCTACTGGGCAGACTTGCAAGGTTTTGGCATTTCCTGTTTTGTGATTACTTCTGCTGTATATCTCTGTCTAATTTGGGTAGCACTGATATATGCTTCTTTTAGCCTTCATCCTCATTGTCTTATTGCAGTTTTGCTTTCTAAATTTTCTTTATGCCTAAAGCCAAACAGTAAGCCCACACTTCTCCTCTTTTCTTCTCTCTCTTTCCAATATTTAAGCATATTAAATTGCTTATTATGCATAAATTCTGAAAAGCAAATTGGCCTAGGGAAATGATGCATTGATATCCTGCTTGCAATACATGTTGAATACTGCATATTTTACCTTCTCCTTTCTATGCTGTACGCTTCTTGACAGTATTGATGATATTTGTGTCTTTAGTTAGACCAATCTGTTTGCCTTCATAGTTTGATTTGCACCACTGTTTGAAGCTATGCAGTTTGACCATCTTTTTGAATTGTGCAATTTTTATATTTGTGCATTCATCTTTAATTTGCAAATATTTTTCACCCCTCTTTGTGAACCGGGAGAAATCCCGTGATTTGCAGAGAGGGTCAACTGATCCCGGCCGTTTGCTTTTAATGATGAACTGTCTTTTATTCATCTGTCATTACTTATTTATCTGCTCTTTGACCTTTCTTTTTTTTTCTCTTGCAGATGAATAATCGAATGGAGGGGAGAAAAGGATGAAGATTTTGAAGAATAGAAGACTTAGAAAAATAGGATAGTTTCATTTTTTATTTAAATTTAAATTAGTGTAAAATCATTGTTTGTAAATAAATTGTAAACAATAATTGTACAATTAATTTAAGAATAAATAAAAGTTTTCATTATCCAATTAATTCTGTTTTCTCTTTTATTGTTTATTCATTTACTTATAGTTCTTTAAATTAAAATAATTGAAAAATAAATTCCAATCACTTAATTTTAGAATAATAAATAATTTAAATAAACAAAGCTTTAACAAATTGATCAGTTAAACCTAGTCTTTCCAATATCCAAAGTAAAGCAAAAGTTAACCAAAACAACTGGTCAGGCGCATTCCCTTTTCACTGATTTTTACCAAACACTGTAAATCCAAACTGCATATATCCTTTGACTGGTTCCATCAAACAAACGTGAATTCAAACCAAATGCCTCTTTTTACTGATTAGGTCAAACAAATGCGAATCCAACCCAAACTTCGAAATAACTTGCAAGATGCTGTAGAATTTAAATCCTTTTGAGAACGTGCCCAAAAAAAACCTAATTCCTGATTAAATTCCAAAGAGCGTTCGCCTGATCAAAATTGAGCCAAAAATCAACCAAAACCCTAAGCCAACTGTGTGAAACATTCCAGGGCCCCCCTGAAAAATCAATAAAACCCTAATTTCGTCCTGACTGACGAGAAAAGTCTGTTTGACTAATTCTTGAGTCAGTTTGAAAAATCAGGAAACGCCTGAAGCTACGATTTCTTGTGGAAAAATGCGAGGGCAAATTTTGGGGTATAACAGTTGCCCCTGTTCAATCTTCTTGAACCTGAAGAGTTAGATTGGCGGGTTTGCCTTTCGCGACTTGAAGGTAAAAGAAGATTGGACACTAAAGTACCCAGAAAAATTTGCACTCGGCGATGTGATGGTAGAGGTGAATGGGCTTAAAGATGCCATTTGGTGATGGGCTTAAAGATGCCATCCGGAAATGTTGAACTATATGTCAACGGTGAGTGGACGAGTATCAGAAAGGCCTCCATGTTTTGGAACATCTCTGAACTGGGGGTCTGAATAAGCAATAGATTGACATCCGTTTCTGGAGAATCCGTGAACTGTTTTCAGAAGTCTTGAAGTTGAATAAGCAATAGAGCAGCATCCGTTGTTGGGAAGCGTCCGTAAATTGTTTTCAAAAGTTGAGAAGAGTCTGAACAAGTGATAGGTTAACATCCGTTACTTGGAGAACCCGTGAACTGTTTTCAGAAGTCTTGAAGTTGAATAAGCAATAGAGCAGCATCCGTTGTTGGGAAGCGTCCGTAAACTGTTTTCAAAAGTTGAGAAGAGTCTGAACAAGTGATAGGTTAACATCCGTTACTTGGAGAACCCGTGAACTGTTTTCAGAAGTCTTGAAGTTGAATAAGCAATAGAGCAGCATCCGTTGTTGGGAAGCGTCCGTAAACTGTTTTCAAAAGTTGAGAAGAGTCTAAACAAGTGATAGGTTAACATCAGTTACTTGGAGAACCCGTGAACTGTTTTCAGAAGTCTTGAAGTTGAATAAGCAATAGAGCAGCATCCGTTGTTGGGAAGCGTCCGTAAACTGTTTTCAAAGGTTGCATCTGAACAAGCGATAGATTAACATTCGTTGTTGGGAAGAATCCATAAACTGTTTTCAGAAGTCTTGGAGAAGAATCTGAATAAGCAATAGGTTAACATCCGTTACTTGGAGAACCCGTGAACTGTTTCCAGAAATCTTGAAGTGGAAGAGGAACCGGTGTAGGGTTTCCTGATGATGAGCTCGTGTAAAACTACATCTGGATGAATCCGGAATAAGTGTCATAATGTCGCTGTGTTTGGGTCACATCTGAATTATTCCTGGAAAAAATCTTGGAAGATAATGATTTTAGTCTTTCGACTGATCTTACCTGAAAAGGCAAAGAGTTAGTTATATGCAATGTCATGATGCATGATGTAATGTATGTTATGTAGTGTGAATGTAAATGGATGCGCATGTAAGTTGGAGAGCTGTCTTGCAAAGGATAGATGAATCCGGGATGGCTTGAAGATAACAGTATCCTGACTGCTGCCGGGAGGAATAATTCCTGGTTGTTGCTGGAGAAAAAAGGAGCTTGGGTTGTATACCAATCTTCTGGGGAATTCCTGATGACTTCTACTGGGGAGTTCCACTCTAATAGACTCATGCTGGGGAGGTAAGACTGAGAATCTTCAGCTTGGTGGGAAGTATCTCTGGCGACTTCACTGGGGAACAAAACTCTGGGGAGAAGGTTCATTAGTCTGGCTCCGCTGGGGATACCGAAACTTAAATTCTGAGGGGAAATGAGTTCTGGAGGATTCTCGGGCTGGGAATAACAAAGATAAACTCCTCTGGGGATTGTATTGACAAGTCATGTTGGGGAACTCTGATGAACTCCGCTGGAGGTAGGAAGAATTTTGGCGAGTGCGATCTTCCGTGGCAATAAGCTGAGGATAACCCAGTTATAAGCCCTCGTGAGGAATTACTTTGAATAAAACTCCAGAGAGACGTCCGTACTCTGCAGGGGATAAGCTTCTAGAATCCACTGGAGATAAGCTTCAGGGTTTGCTGGGGATATGGACTCCAAACCTCCTGGGGGGTTTCCTTTGAAAGGGTGTCAAGATATCCAACTGTACTTTCAACCTATCAGTAATCTCCTTTCTTGCTTCATAAAAAAAATGATTATGTTCAAATGCATATGCCTATTTAACAAAACATTGGACGTTTCTCAAAATAAAACAAATAGTGCAAAAGAAAAGAAAAGGACACAAATTTCTGGGAAAAAGTATTTGTATTAACTTTCTCTGAGTACATTTGTACAAAGGAGACAATCATCCTAGTAAGAGGATTTTGTCGTAAATATTGAAAAATTTATACAAAATAAGGATGGCTATGTGAAATAATTCCATGGGATTCCATTCTGCTATAGCCTTCACAACTCTGAATATCTGTCCATTCAATGCTTCGTTTGCCGATGACTGGATTGATCAGAAGCCCGGGAACTGGTTGATGAAGAGATTGTCTCTGAATTGATCCGACGAGACATAGTCATACACTCTAATTCCCTAACTTTTTCCTGAACCGCCCTTTCGAGTTTTCGATCCACCGGGAAACCCCTTTTTGCCCAAGCCGCCCTTTCGGGTTTTCAACTTGCCGGGTGTATAGATCTTTTTTATTTTTATCCCTAATTTTTTGCCTGAACCGCCCTTTCGGGTTTTCGATCCACCGGGATGCCCATTTTTGCCCAAGCCGCCCTTTCGGGTTTTCGACTTGTCGTGTTATTTTATGCGTAGTATCTTTTGACTATGTCTGCGTTCGCCGGGTGCGGCAAATCGTCGCCGTCCATGGTGGTCAGAACCATTGCACCACCAGAAAATATGCTCTTGATCACAAAGGGTCCTTCATATGTAGGAGTCCATTTGCCCCTGGGATCACTTTGCGGCAAGATAATTCGCTTGATTACGAGATCTCCGACTTGATACACTTGACGTCTGACTTTCTTATTGAAGGCCTTGATCATTCGCTTTTGATACGCCTGACCATGGCATATAGCAGCGAGTCGCTTTTCGTCGATCAGATTGAGTTGATCAAGTCGGGTCTGCATCCAATCATCTTCATTCAAACCTGCATCCTTCATAATCCTTAGAGAAGGAATCTGAACTTCCATAGGCAGGACAGCTTCCATGCCATATACCAAAGAAAATGGGGTTGCCCCGGTTGAAGTACGTGCCGTCTTATGGTATCCATGCAGAGCAAATGGTAACATCTCATGCCAGTCTTTGTAAGTGACTATCATTTTCTGAATGATCTTCTTAATGTTTTTGTTCGCAGCTTCAACAGCACCGTTCATCTTCGGCCGATGGGGAGATGAATTATGATGATAAATCTTGAACTGTTTGCACAAAGCGGTGATCATTGTGTTATTCAAATTTGTACCGTTGTCTGTGATGATTCTGTCTGGAACACCATACCGACATATGAGATTTTGCTTGATGAAGCGGGCAACCGCATTCTTAGTGACAGAGGCGAAGGAAGCTGCTTCGACCCATTTGGTGAAATAATCAATGGCAACTAGGATGAAGCGATGTCCGTTGGAAGCCGTGGGCTTGATCTCTCCAATCATGTCAATGCCCCACATTGCAAATGGCCAAGGAGCAGTCAGAATGTTGAGAGGAACCAGAGGGATATGAACTTTGTCAGCGTAGACTTGACATTTGTGGCAAGTACGGGAATGTTGATGGCAGTCTGCTTCCATGGTAGACCAGTAATAGCCTGCCCTTAGGATCTTTTTAGCCATTGTATGCCCGCTCAAGTGAGTGCCAAATGTACCGCTGTGTATATCAGTCATGATCAACTCTGCTTCAGCTTTGTCTATGCATCAGAGTAATACACAATCATGGCTTTTTTTGTAAAGGATGCCGTTGCTCAGGAAGAATTTGGCAGAAAATTTCCTTAAGAACTTCTTGTCATTTACGGAAGCTCCTTCGGGATAATCTCTAGTCCCGAGATACCTTTTGATTTCATGGAACCAGGGTTGTTCCACTACCTCTTCGGTATTAATCTCGTGACAATGCGCAGGTTCATCCATTCGCTCGATGGTGATTTGGGGAGCCTCGTTATCCCAGTTGAGTTTAAATATGAAGGACATTGTAGCTAAAGCATCTGCTAGCTGATTCTCTTCTCGCGGGAAATGCTCGAAGGTAATTTGCTCGAAGTGAAGCAACAGTGTCAGGACATGTTCTTTGTATGGGATAAGATTAGGATGCTTGGTATCCCACTCTCCTTTGATTTGACTGATAACCAAAGCCGAGTCCCCAAATATGATCAAAGATTTAATCCCCAAGTCTATAGAAGCCTTGAGACCAAAGATGCAAGCTTCGTACTCAGCCATGTTGTTTGTGCAGCGGAAGCAAAGTCGGGCCGTGAAAGGTATGTGACAACCCTCCGGAGAAATGAGTACTGCACCGATACCATTTCCAAGTGCATTTGAAGCACCATCAAAGTACAGGGTCCATCGGGATCCCTTTTTGGGTCCGTCATACGGTCCGTTACTTTCAATGTTGTCCAAATTCATGATGTCCTCGTCTGGGAAGTCAAATCTCATGGGTTGATAATCTTCGATAGCTTGATGAGCCAGATGATCAGCTAGTACACTCACTTTTATAGCTTTTTGAGTGGTGTACTGGATATCGTACTCAGTTAGGATCATTTGCCATCTAGCTATTCTTCCAGATAAAGCGGGCTTTTCGAAGATATACTTGATAGGATCCATTTTGGAAATCAACAAGGTAGTATGAGTCAACATGTACTGTCTTAGTCGGCGAGCAACCCATACCAAAGCGCAGCAAGTTTTCTCGAGCAGTGAGTAGGGAGTCTCATAGTCGGTAAACTTTTTGCTAAGGTAATAAATAGCATGCTCTTTTCGACCAGACTCGTCATGCTGGCCCAAGACACACCCCATTGAGTTATCCAAAACGGTTAGATACATGATCAATGGTCTTCCTCCGACGGGTGGCATCAGAATAGGAGGTTCTAGCAAATACTCCTTGATCTTATCAAAAGCGGCTTGGCAATCGTCGTTCCATTCAACTACCTGATCTTTCTTCAAGAGTTTGAAGATTGGCTCACAGGTAGAAGTCAGATGAGAGATGAATCTGGCAATATAGTTCAAGCGCCCCAAGAACCCTCTAACCTCCTTTTCAGTGCGGGGAGCAGGCATCTCTTGTATTGCTTTCACTTTTGCGGGATCGACTTCAATGCCTTTGTCGCTTACAATGAATCCTAGAAGTTTACCAGACCTAACTCTAAAAGTGCATTTACTCGGATTCAGCCTGAGTTTGTATTCTTTCAGCCTGGAAAACAGCTTTTCTAGATGTTCAAGGTGCTCCTCCTCTGTTTGTGACCGAGCTATCATATCGTCCACGTAAACTTCAATCTCATGATGTATCATATCATGAAACAAAGCTACCATGGCGCGTTGATAAGTTTCCCCTGCGTTCTTCAGTCCGAACGGCATCACCTTATAACAGAAAGTGCCCCATTGTATGACAAAAGTTGTTTTCTCCACATCCTCGGGGGCCATTTTGATTTGATTGTAGCCCGAGAATCCATCCATGAAGGAAAACACTTTGTGCTAAGCTGTATTGTCGATTAGAATGTCAATTTGTGGAAGTGGAAAATCATCTTTGGGGCTGGCCATATTCAAATCCCGGTAGTCCACACACATCCTGACTTTGCCACCTTTTTTAGGTACTGGCACGATGTTAGCGACCCATTGAGGATAGGACGTAACAGCCAGGAAGCCAGCGTCGAATTGCTTCATTACTTCTGCTTTGATCTTTTCAGACATGTCAGGCCTCATTCGGCGGAGTTTTTGCTTGATCGATGGACAATCCTCTCTTGTGGGGAGACGGTGAACCACGATGTCTGTGTCTAAACCCGACATATCTTCATAAGACCAGGCGAAGATCTCAACGTACTCATTCAACAACTGTATCAGACGTTCCTTGACATTTGGTTCCAGATTGGCACCCACTTGCACTTCCTTCCGGTCTTCTTCGGTTCCCAAGTTGACAGTCTCCAATGACTCTTCGTGAGGTAAGATGGCTCTTTCCTCTTGCTGTAGAAGTTTGGCTAGTTCCCCTGGTACTTCACAACCTTCGTCATCTTCATACTCGGCTTGATTGACCAGATCTTCAGAGTTATTGAAGGATATAGAAGAATAGTCACCCATGGAATTCGGAGTGGATGGGTACCTGCGTTTGTGAGCGTGGGTGTGTGTAAGGGATAGCCATCCTTAAACAAAAAATGCAAAAGGAAAGAAAATGAACGCAAGCAGTTTATCAAATGAAAAACGTCCAATGAATCATTACATATGGCATATGGATATGAAAAATAATCAAAACCCTTACAAATGGACCTACATGCCCCGGGCAAGGCATGAGGTGAATGATAGTGTACGGATTGTTTGAAAATAGATATTACAGACCAAATTGAAATGTTTGACAGATAAATTACTGATGAATAAAAGTGATGGGGACAAAGTCTTTTGCCTCCCAGTTGCTCAATCCTCCTTTGACAGTCGGGTAAATCCACTCTTCGATGTTGCTCTCTTTGTCTTCATCCTCCAAAGCGTTGATTCCGTAGGGAGAAATTTTGACTGGCGCCCTTTCAATCTTCGACCGGCGCATAGCTTTCTGGGCTGCAGCTGTGAACCCTAATCCAAACTTTTCGGTCTTATATGGGATGTCAGGTAACTGCCCCCATGCTGAATTATTCCCTTCCTTTATTGCGGCCCTTGCGTCCTCCAGAGATGCCATCCTGGCCATCTGCCTCGGTGTCTCAGCTGCCAATTTTGCTACTGTTATTTCAGGAAGGACCTCTTCGAAATGCTGAAAAGGGGTCTCAATGAACTCCCCTTCTACCTCCACATATCGGAATGAATTCAAGTGACTAATCATGTACTCCTCTTAGCCATGGACGGTAATGATCTTTCCCTTGACAGGATACTTCAACATCTGATGTAAGGAAGATGTGACTGCCCCAACATGGTGTATCCAAGGCCTACCCAGCAAGCAAGAGTATGACAGACGGATGTCCATCACATAGAAAGTGGATTTAAACACCTCGGTGCCTATCTTGACGGGAATTTCAACCTCCCCATGGACCATTCTCTTCGACCCATCGAAAGCTCTGACAACAATATCACTCGGCTTCAACTCCAACCCTTCACAATCTAGCCGGTCCAAGGCCTTCTTAGGCAATACATTCAGCGACGAACCAGTGTCGACCAAGACATGCGCGAGGGTGGTTCCCCGGCACTCGACTGAAATATGCAAAGCATCATTGTGGTTTCTACCTTTAGGAGTTAGGTTGGCATCAGAGAAACCTAATCCATTGTCCGCAGTAAGGCTAGCCACGCAATTTTGAAATTGATCTGCAGAGGTTTCCTGGGGCACATGGGCTGCCTTCAGGAATTTTATCAGAGCTTTAGCGTGCGCTTCTGAGCAAAGTAGCAGTGCCAGCATGGAAATCTTTGAGGGGGTTTGCCCTAGCTGTTCTACCACATCGTAATCACTCCTTTTGATTATCTTCAAGATCTCATCCATTTCCTTCTTGGAGGTTTCTGGGACGACCAAGGGTTGAGCCCTCATCCCGACGAGCTCATCTTGGATTCCCTTACCTTTGTCAGCAGTGGTAGGAGAGACAGTACTAGGGACAACAACATCTTCAATCGGAGGGGTTCTAGCAGAGAGTTTTATTGGTGCAGGGACGACCTTGTCGGCAGATGAGGGTCCAAAGATTGCTCTTGGAGGGGAAATCTCTGGAGAAAATATTCTCCCGCTTCGGGTGATTTTGCTCGTGCCTGCAATGTTTCCAATGCTGGCCTCTTCATCATCCGAACTTTCTTCAGTTATTTCGATTTGCTTAATACCATGGTAATAGACGTCACCGCCATAGTTCCATGGGATCGACTTCTCAGAAACATAAGGGACAGGCCCTGGCATTGTTATCTTCAAAGGAACAGATTTCGTAGCTGGCGTAATCTTAACAGGCTTTTTGACGGCCTTGGAAAGATTGGCGTGAATGGTTATGATTGAGACATCTTCAGTATGAACTGGAACAGCAGAAACTTTTTCAAACAAAATTTGTCGATTATCCATAAGGCCCTGGATGCCTTTCTTCAGTAACGGACAATCAAATGGCAGAGAGTAACAACAATAGCAGTCTTCCTTACATCCCGGGAAGATCCCGGCCCTTAACAGATTCAACTTAATGGTTAGCAATGGAGTTATCAGATCATTGACATCAGCAACATACAAATCTTCTTCAATGGCATTGACATTTCGGCCGTGCTTCGACATGGGTGCAGATATCACATTAGGCTTCTCCGGAGCGTCAAACTCCACTTCCTTCGCCTCTATCAGGTCTTGGATTTTATGCTTGAGTGCCCAACAATCATTGGTGTCGTGCCCAACAGGCACATTTAGCATTAGGATGATAATGCGGAGAGGACGTATTCACATTCTTTGGTGCCTCCTTGATGGTGGCGAGATTCAACTTTAACAGATGGGGAAGCACTTGCGCTGGAGTCATATTAATGCGGGTGAACTGCCGTTGTGGCCGTTCCACCCGTTGTTGATTTGGTCTGGACTGGTTATAGTGAGGCTGCTCACTCGGAGTGTTTTGAATCATTACGGCCCCCACAGTTGGCCGATGCTCCGTCTTCCCTGCTCTTCTCTGAGAATATACCATAGTTGTCTCCTTCTTAAAAGGCTTCTTCTCAACACTTGCAGTAACACCCTTCTGAATCTTTCCTGACTTGATGCCAGCTTCTATTCTTTCGCCCGTTAAGATCAAATCGGTAAACCCCGCGGAAGAGTTACCAATCAGATGATTGAAAAATGGCCCAGATAGGGTCCCCAGAAACATATCAACGAGTTCGCGGTCGGTTAAAGGAGGCTGCACCCTGCCAGCCAAATCCCTCCATTTTTGTGCATATTCTTTGAATCCTTCGCCGGTTCCTAACGACATACCCTGAAATTGGGTACGAGTAGGAGCAAGGTCAGAATTATACTTGTATTGTTTGTAGAAAGCGGTGGCCAAATCTTCCCAATTTCTGACACTGGTTCCTTCTAGCTGATAAAACCACTCCAACTGAGCTCCCGAAAGGCTGTCTTGAAAGAAATGAATCCAAAGGTTTTTATCTGCCGTATAGGGTTGAATCTTTCTCACGTAGGACCTGAGATGCATTTTAGGACAGGACAACCCATCATACCTCACAAACACTGGCACTTTGAATTTTGGGGGAATCACGATCCCGACGACCAAACCCAAGTCTTCAAAATCCAAACCTGGTACTCTTTGTAGCTCCATGGCAGCCAACCTGTCTTCTAAACCCTTGTATTTATCATCAGCTGGAGGGTATTGCTGATCAGAATAATCTTCATCCTCTTCGACCTCCTCTTCTTCCGCATCAGACTCGGAAGGTACCGCAGCTCCACCTCCTTTGCTGGTTCCTTCATCAGAGATAGGAGGAAATTCCAGCACTCTCCTAGCTTCTCCGTCAAATCTTCTCCCCAAAGTAGCCACCCCGAGTCTCTTTTTCTTCTTTTTCACTGGGTCCTTGTTCCCCAATTGAGTCTTGATATCCTCCTGACCCTTAGCCAAGGTCACCAGGAGTTGCTGGAATTGTGCATTTTGAGCTTGCAGGTCTTTGACTGTTTGCTCGAGATCCATCCTACTGGAATAAACAACAGACAGATAAGGAAACCTGTTGAAGAGACCTGCTTATGCACATGATGGATGATATGCTTATGTATGCAATGCATTCAAGGATTTAGGACATTCAAAATTGTTTCAGACAAAGAAGAACGCACGTCATATTAATAAGAAGAACTTTGTTAGTACATAAATGCCCCATGGGCCAAATGTTACAAAATAACTTCTCAAGGCAAAAAGACATTGCGCATCCTCTTTGGTGCGATGTAGGTGTTGAGGGCCTCTTGCTCATGGAGTCGGCAGGTAAGCTCTAGAACCTTCTTCTCACTGGCGTAGAAGCTAGCTTCAAAAGTATTCCGTTCCTCCTTGAGCTGAATCCAACTTTTTTGCAATTCCTCCCACGATGTGGGCATGTCTGGATGTAGAATGGTGTAGGGAACCTCTCCCTCATTGACGGGCTCTTTAATCACTGGGAGTACATTAGGATAAGGCATTGTTGTACCCCAAAATTTGCCCTCCCATATTCATCAAGAATTATCAAAGTCAAGGTCACAAAATTCCCCCCAGGGTTGTGCAGCTCAACTGTCTCCTAGATAGTCAAAACTAGGGTTTGAGTTCTGGTCAAGCAAATGAACTTTCCAAAGGCCCAATCAAGTCTCATGTGCCTACAAAGATGGCCAAATATCCTCATGTCAAGTTTCAAGGCATTCAGCTCAAAATTGCACAGTCAAAACCCTAAATTGCACTACAGTCAACTGTAGGGGCAAAATGGTCATTTGACAGTCAAAAGTTCAAATTTTTGGTCAATATATCATTTTGAAGCCACAAACATCATTTGATCAATGCTTGATCATGATTCTCAAAATTTGGCTCAGAAATCATCAAAGATGCAAAAGTTGCTATATTTGGACAGCTGAAAAAGTCAACTGAAATTGACCAGGGCATAACTTTCACATGGATTATCAGAAAATTTCCATCCAAAGCTCATTTTGAAGAGAAAGACATTTCCTACAATTCATCTTCATACTTCAAGTCCAAGAAATGCTCTCACAAAAAGTTATCAATTTCAACATTATAGGTCATTTTCAAAAGTCAACAAAAAGTGACTTTAAGTCAAAGGCCATAACTTGAGATTGGTAAATCAAAATGACATGGGACCAAAGGCATTGGTTAAAGGACTCAAAGACCTTTCCAAAATGTCCAAGAACATGTGAAAAGCTTAAAAATTGACCAAGTTATGCCTTGTGGAAGTTGGGAAATTTTTGGAAATTTTTGAAAGTCAACATTGATGCAAAAGGCCTAAAAATGCAAATGGGCCTATTTTTTTCCAAGATTCTTCATGCCAAGCCTATGCACGACCACTAGGCCCAAAGGGAAGTATTCTCATATTTTTTAATTATTTATTTGAATTAATATTAATTTATATTCATTTAAATGATTTTAATATATGAAAAATATCAAACTAACCTAAAAAAATCTTTTCATGCACATTATAAACTCAATATTTCGTGTAAGTCTTAAATAGGCAAATTTGGATGAGATTGGATCATGATTGAACAAAAACAACATGAAAAAGATATGAAAAAAGATTTTCCAAAATCAAATATTGAAATTCATCAATGCATAAGATTTTGTCCAATGTTTCTTGACCTAATCACTCCATATATGATCAGAATGAGAACCCTAATGCTACAAGACTGCAAGCTGCGCTCAGAACCTCATTACAAACTTGCAAAAATTCTCAAAAAGTTGGATTCTGAAATCAAAGTTATAGGGCGATTCAAGGCACCAAACCAATTGCAATAGCTTCCTTGGACAATTCTGAACGTGTACCAATCATTAACATCAACAAAAACCCCTTGAACTGGTATCAAGAACCTTGACTGAACCTTGAAAATTTCCAAATCGCATATCATATTCTAAGCATCTTTCATGAATTTTGTTTGTTGATTCTTATCCTTTGTGAAAATCTAAAGCTAACTGTGGTGTTTAATTGTATTTTTATTGACCATATGCGATTATGCCATTGCTAAAAGTTAGGGTTTTCAGGAGCTTGAATTAGGGATTTTGTGTAGAAGAAAAATTAGGACTTCTGGATACCATGGTTGAATTTAGTGCTCAGAGACGAGAAGATCCATGTGCTCGCGAACAATTTATGATGCCCAGGATGCTAATCGCTATTTTCTTGTAGGTTGCTTGAGGCCACGCATCCAAAACCGTGGCTAAAGGGTTTTGTTTCAGAAAATAATGGGGAAGATGACGCGCTGGCAACCACTGAGTGGTTCGTTCAAATCAGCGCGCGCTTTTAGGGACCACTGACCAATTTTGATATTTGTTATTTAATTGATATATTATGTTAATTGAAAGTGAATGGTTCAGCTGGCAACGCACTACGCATGTGACATCAAAGACCTGGGTTCAAATCCCAGGTCTTGCAAAAGTTCATATTATTTTTCTCTTGGCAATCTCATACAGGTCTCACACAAAGACTCACCGTACACGCTATGTCCAAGCCACCCACGTGTCCCAGGCAATCAAATCAAGGGTATGGATTCCAGGAGTGCAATGAATATCAGTCAACGCATGACACATGATCCAGAAAGTCAATAAAATTCCATGCTTATTGGGCCAGGCTTTTCACAAAAACACCTCCTTATTTGGGGCAACACCCCACCCTGGTTTGCATTTTATATTTTTTTCTCACTTTTATGTTTATTGTTTTATTTATTTTTATTGTCTCAATTTAATTAATTAATTTTGTTTACAAAAAACATAAAAACATTCAAAAAAATCAGAAAAAGCCAAAAAATCAATAAATATTTATATTATAATTATTTTCATAAATAAATTAGAATGTAAATTATTTAGGTTAATTAGGTTTTAATTCTAATTCCTTTTAATAAAAAATCAAAAAATGTAGAATTAGGTAAATTGATAATTTTAATATCTTTTTAATTTTTGTTCTTTTTTCCACAATAGTAATTATTATTTATTTATTTATTTTTATAATTAAAATTGTACATAATAAATTTTAGGTTTAATTTAGATCTTAATTTAATTCTTTCATAATGATTAACAAATAATTAGAATTAGGGTTTTACCTCCACTTTTTTAGCTTTAATTAATTCTTTTTCCTTTAAATATTAAAAAAACACAAAATATCAAAAACATTTAATCATTTAAGTTTTAATTCTCATTAAACTATTAATATTTTGCAAAAGGGTCCAACGCCCGTCGTTAATCATTTAATTTCGCATGATTTATTTTTATCGTTTATTATAATTATGTAATTGTCCCAAAGCGTTGTAATTTACTTTTCGCACTTTATTTCTTCGCATTATTTATTTTTCCGCTAAATCGGGTCCGGTTTAATTTTGGCGATGTGGACCCGCGCCTTTGTAATAGTTTAGCTTTATTTCCTCGCAAAATATTTAACTGTTAACCAAGCATGAAAGAATGAATGTCTAATTAAAATCAAGCGTAGAACACAACAAACATGACAAGACAAATAACTGAAACATGACACACGATTCGCACACACCACCCCTAGGGTACGCCTCACTGTTGCCTTTCGAAAGGTGGTCGTCGAGTAGAAAACGTCTTAGTAAGTCCTCATGATCCGGGAACCTGGCATGAGGGTAGCTTCTAAGGTGTCTTCCCATTGCTCTGGTGATCACCATGTCCCTAAAAATCGAATTGACCCGAACACCTCCAACGGTGGTGCTACCTACCTCTCAATGGTGGGATGGCACTACTTTTAAGGACATCTACACAGACGAATTCCTTAGGGTAGGTAGGTTCTCAAGGATACTTGCTCTAATCTCAAAACAAACTCAAAAGACTTTTCACACTGACACTTTTCAAAAGCTTTCAAAGCAAACTTTTCAAACACTCTGACGTATGAGTCGATCTGAAATTTTTCAAAGAATCTGTTTAAAACCCACATTGAAAAGCAAACAAACAATTTGAAAACACACATTGAGCAAGTATCTAAGAGCCCATGGATAACCATGGATAGAAAGGGTGCTAACACCTTCCCTTTCTATAACCTACCTCCCGAACCGAGAGCGATCTCTTAAAAGGAATTTTTCTGTGCTTTTGTCCTTTCCTATTGGAGAAAATAAAAGACGGTGGCGACTCTTGCTTACCGCGACATTTCGCGAACCAGCGTTAAACAGTCAGTTCCAGATCCACCGATCACAGAACTGGCGACTCTGCTGGGGACATAAATTTAAAGTGAGGTGTACCTTAGGGCTAAGTCATAACTGTGTTTTCACTTGTATTGTTTTGCTTGCTTTATTATTGTGGGTTGCATCGGAGATACATAGATCCTAACCCGGATCTGGGGATACCCTGTTAGGTAGCATAAGCTGTGAGGGACCTGTCCGGCGTAGACCGACACAGGTGAAGCAGTGGCTACGTTGGTGTGGCACCTTAGTCTGTACCGATATCCCTTGTGTCGCAACGAGGAGAATATGGGTCTTCTAAGGAGTCATTAAGCACCAACAACCTTAGAACCTTAATTGACACAACTTGGCCTTTAGAACAGTAGCAGTATGCTACGCCCATTGAGGCTAAACTCTCGTGATGGTTCTGGCCGCAAGAAAAGATTGCGATGCTGGAGTTATAACTGATTGAGGGTAGTCAATGATATTGGGATCCTCTAAGAACCCGGTTACTTTTGATTAGGACAGGTATGAACCAACGAACTGAAAGAGGGTAATACCTAGACCTCATGCTGGCCTAAACCCTAAGGGCTCTTTTGTGTGACTTGCGTGCCTTCATACTTGACTACTTGCATGCTTGTTATCTGACCCTTGATGTCTTGCAGGTTTTGTTCATAGTCCTTAATCGGGACTTATAGCAGGGTGTACTAACCACTTGCAGGTTCTGTTTATAGTCCTTATTTGGGACTTATGACAGGGTTTACCAAATTACTTGCAGGTCTTGTTTATAGTCCTTAACCAGGACTCATGACAGGGTTTACCAAATTACTTGCAGGTTCTGTTTATAGTCCTTATTTGGGACTTATGACAGGGTTTACCAAATTACTTGCAGGTCTTGTTTATAGTCCTTAACCAGGACTCATGACAGGGTTTACCAAATTACTTGCAGGTCTTGTTTATAGTCCTTAACCAGGACTCATGACAGGGTTTACCAAATTACTTGCAGGTCTTGTTTATAGTCCTTAACTAGGACTCATGACAGGGTGTACTAACCACTTGCAGGTCTTGTTTATAGTCCTTAACCAGGACTCATGACAGGGTTTACCAAATTACTTGCAGGTCTTGTTTATAGTCCTTAACTAGGACTCATGACAGGGTGTACTAACCACTTGCAGGTCTTGTTTATAGTCCTTAACTAGGACTCATGACAGGGTTTACCAAATTTCTTGCAGGTGTTGTTTATAGTCCTTAACCAGGACTCATGACAGGGTTTACCAAGTTTCTTGCAGGTGTTGTTTATAGTCCTCAACTGGGACTCATAACAAAGTACTGAATTTCTTGCAGGGTTTGTTTATAGTCCTTAATTGGGACTCATAATAGGGTTTACCTACATCACCCCATGCATAGCATGACATCATACCATTGCATACCATTGCATACATCCTAACCCATTTCAAGGATCTCAAGGGCTTGTGATGCAGGTCATGGTGAATCAATTATCCCAGCAAGGGGCAAAGAGGATTTATTTTCCTCTAGCCAAGGTTGTCAGAGGCTATGACCCACTTGATATGGTGAGCTTTGACACCTGAAGAATGATCCCCTAGCTAAGGTTATCAGGGGCTATGACCCACTGGATATGGTGAGCCTTTGACCCTTGAAGAAGGACTCTCAACAACATGAAGTACCTTCAATCAAGCTACCGGTTCCAAATGCTAACAAATTTTCTTGTTTACCCCGCGAGATCCTTGAAAACATTGCATGCATATCATACACATCATTGCATAGCAGGTATCCTTGTTGCAGGTCACTTACCCTTCTCGCTGTTTATTTCAGCAATGGCTTCCCAACAAGGTAACCAGGGTCTTCATGCTCAAGAGACTCAATTCAGAGAAATCTTCCTAGGTCTATCCAAGGGGCAGGAAGAGTTGAGGGCACTCCTCATGGGGAATCTGATCAGAAAGAGTCCTGAAGATGACAAGGACGAACAGCTGAAACGTCTACAAGCTGAGGTAGACACATTGAAAACCCAGATGCTGGGGCAAAGGGCCCTCATTCAAGGTTTAGCTCAGGAACAAGGAGAGCTGAGGGCCATGATCAGTCAGCTTCGTCAAGACATGAAGCAACCAGCCCAAGTCAGGGACCAAGTCTTTGATCAGCCACCAAGAGGACCAAAGTCTGGTATGGTGAAGAATGAACCTCTCCAAACTGCTACTACTTCACAAGCCCAGTATCAACGGGGTAATCGACGCAAGCGATACACGCCTGGAAGACATTTCACTGAGACTGGCATACCACCATCTCTAATACTGGAACACTTGTTGGAGGTCAATCTGATTACTTTAAAGGGTCCTCCCCAAAATCCTGACATCTCTGCTCCTACTTATAACCCTGATAAAAGATGTGCCTACCATTCTAACAGTCCTGGACATGACACCAACGACTGTTGGAGCTTGAAGAACAAGATCCAGGACTTGATCGACGGAAGGTTACTGGAGTTCATGCCGGGTGGCCAAATGAAATGCTTCTGCTGAGAATCTCCCATCTGAAGGGACTAAGTCAAACTAGAAAACTTTTGTTCATTCGAATGTTCAAGTTGCATTTTTCTTTGATTGTTTAAACATTTATTCATGTCAAACGTTGTTATTTCATTAATGCATCGCTTATGTCTGTTTTGAATCAATATATTCGCATTCACTATATGCAAACTGTTTTCATATTTTTTCTGATGACAACTCTTGATCTTCAATCCTAAGCCTCTTGAGGGAGGATGACGAAAACGATACCGCCATCATTACAGTATGCTTTTGAACGGACCCCGCTTATGAGGTACAGGCATTGTTTCAATTCCTAAACACTGGAGTAATAAGGATGATAATCCCTCGTCAACCCATCAGAGCCAAAGGAGTAGGAGTTTTTATTTTCGAAAATCAAAACCCTTAATCATAACCTGGGGCAGGGTAGTTCTCTCAGTTGATCCAAGTGCATAACGAATGGCACCGAAGAAGTCCTTACAAAACGAACAAAGACAGTGATGGTTCAGAACAATCAAAAGGACAGGCAGTCATCATCAAAATTCATAAATGAAAAGCCCAAAAAGTCTAAACCTACCAAGGGGACTTATGAAACTGGGGCATCCCGCTGACTGTAATTCCAAAAAGGAAACAGTTCAGGCAAAAAAGAAAGGGATAACAAAAATCAAGAAAGAGGTCTTACAAACCCTCAACAAAAAAGAATGACTGCCTATTCAAAATAAGTTATCAACATCCGAATCATCACCAGAAAATCAGAGCAAAGACTCAAATAAGGTCTAACGCACGATCAGCTGAGTTTAGGTTTGGAGAACATCACGAAGAGCGGGTGGGTACAAATAAAATTTGGGCCTTTATCCTTTGTTTCTTAAACCGTGAACCAGACCACGTTATAACCCTTAAAAGTCCTAGCTGAAGCATGGGTTAGTTCGAAAGCATACTGTTACGAAAGGTATCCTGACTCCTGAAGGCCTACGGTAAATACGGAGTTGACATCACGTTTTACAAACATTCACTTGTTTTATGAAAAAAGAATGCATTTTTTTAAAAAACCTTCAAGACAGACATAGGCTTTGCATTTTTAACATAACTTTGTTTGCGTATGACTTTTTGTTTGAACAACAGGGAAATTCGCGCAATGAAAGTTTAATGAGCAAGAGTATCTCCAATCAAGGGGCATGGCATGACCATGGTCCATCATCTGGGGCAATCCAATCAAGATTCGGAGAATCTCTCAAAAGTCAAAAAGCCTGGGGCAAATCTCTGCCTGAATCACTCGGGGCATTCCGACAATGAATCTTGCCTGATTAAACATCTTCTGGTAACATGGTAATATAAACAGCCAGGGGCACCCCCCTGCATTCTAAAAACATGGACATAGTCAAAAAGATACTACGCAAAATCAAAGACCCGCTAGGTTGACACACCTAGGCAAAAATAAGGGCCTCCCGGCGAACCAAAAGGGTTCGGGCAAAATGAAGGGATGAAATAAAAAAAATCTGTACACCCGGCAAGTCGAAAACCTGAAAAGGCGGCTTGGGCAAAAATGGGTATCCCGGTGGACTGAAAACCCGAAAGGGCGGTCCAGGCAAAAGTTAGGGATTAAAGCGTACGACTATGTCTTGTCTTCTTGTCATCTGTCTGCCAGAAGAAGGTTTATCTCCCAACAACTAGCAGCATCCCACAAGTGCCTCCCCCACAAGAAACAGGGGCAATAAAGAGTGGTCTAAGCAATCTGGTCGTTCTATCCTCTAAGGTATCAGGGTAGGTTCAGCTAAAGAACATAACCAATACAGTTCAATACTTCCCTAGAAGAGTCCAATCCAGCTTCACCAGCAAAGTTGGAAGTCATATCCCCAGTAGATTCTGGAAGCTTATCCCCTCGCAGAGCACGAACGCGTCATCCGGCTTGATTTAAAGAGTTATTTCCTTAACAGGATATAACTGGGTTATCCTCAGCCAAGAGCCACGGAAAGAACGTCGTCGCCGAAGTCTTCTTATCCCCAGCGAAGTCCATTCATACTTCCAATACAGCAAGGTATCCTCAGCGAGGCATCCTCAACAATTCAGCAGAAGCATCCCCCACAGAGTATTTCTTCCCAGCATGGTCGCTAGGATATCTTTTTCTCCCCGCAGAATCCTCCATTCGCCAAGTTTATTCCCCAACGGAGTTATCTTCGTCTATTGGAATTCTTGCAACTATTCTTCAACATATCAGCCCAGGATGCGACTCCCCGGCACCCGTCAAGGATTTATTTTCTTAGACAAACATACATTCATAAAACGTCACATACATCATTATAGCATGCATATGCATCATACTACACGCATCTCATTGATATTGAAGACATACAGTTCATACATCATGATCTTGCATACAATTATGTTCTACCTTTTCAAGAAAAAGATCAATACAAAAATGATTACTATCAACTAACGCAATTCTTTCTAGATATAGTTTCAGATGTAAACCCAGCGATGGTGACGTTCTGATACTGCTTCCAGAATTCCTTCTCGATATAGTTTCAGATGTAAGCCCAGCGGTGGTGACGTTCTGATACTGCTTCCAGATTTCCTTCTAGATATAGTTTCAGATGTAAGCCCAGCGGTGGTGACGTTCTGATACTGCTTCCAGATTTCCTTCTAGATATAGTTTCAGATGTAAACCCAGCGATGGTGACGTTCTGATACTGCTTCCAGATTTCCTTCTAGATATAGTTTCAGATGTAAACCCAGCGATGGTGACGTTCTGATACTGCTTCCAGATTTCCTTCTAGATATAGTTTCAGATGTAAGCCCAGCGATGGTGACGTTCTGATACTGCTTCCAGATATCCTTCTAGGTATCCTTCAGATATAGTTTCGGATATGATCCAGAGATGGTGACGTTCTGATACTGCTTCCCGGTATCCTTCAGATATAGTTTCAGATATGATCCAGATATGGTGACGTTCTGACGCTGCTTCCAGATCTCCTTCCAGATATAGCCCAGATGTAAACCAGATATGGCAACATTCTGTCACTTATTCCAGTTGAAGATATTTCAAGACCTCCTCTAGTCCAGTTAAATCGACCCCAAACAGATTTTTCTGATAAAGACTCAGTAGATATTCTCTTATGGTCCCCTCTCCAACGGCGTGTGAGGTGGTAATTCCTTTTTCAGATGTTTTCCTCTCCGGCATGAGCGTGAGGTGATATTCTCTTATGGTCCCCTCTCCAACGGCGTGTGAGGTGGTAATTCCTTTTTCAGATGTTTTCCTCTCCGGCATGAGCGTGAGGTGATATTCTCTTATGGTCCCCTCTCCAACGGCGTGTGAGGTGGTAATTCCTTTTTCAGATGTTTTCCTCTCCGGCATGAGCGTGAGGTGATATTCTCTTATGGTCCCCTCTCCAACGGCGTGTGAGGTGGTAATTCCTTTTTCAGATGTTCCCCTCTCCGGCATGAGCGTGAGGTGATATTCTCTTATGGTCCCCTCTCCAACGGCGTGTGGGGTGGTAATTCCTTTTTCAGATGTTCCCCTCTCCGGCAGGAGCGTGAGGTGATATTCTCTTATGGTCCCCTCTCCAACGGCGTGTGAGGTGGTAATTCCTTCTTCAGATGTTCTCCTCTCCGGCATGAGCGTGAGGTGATATTCTCTTATGGTCCCCTCTCCAACGGCGTGTGAGGTGGTAATTCCTTCTTCAGATGTTTCCCTCTCCGGCATGAGCGTGAGGTGATATTTCCTTTCAGATTATAATTTCCTATAGTTCCCTCTCCAACGTGAGTGAGGTAACTCCCTTTGAGATTGTAATGTCCTATGGTTCTCTTCCTGACACTACGAAGATGGTAATTCTCACCAAGATTTTCTCAACGAGCGTTGTTGAGGTTGAAATCATTCAGGATTCTCTTACCCTTCATGCTAAGGCAGTAACCATCCCTGGTTCATTCATCAGCGTTTGAAGCTCCAGACCCAGCTCCTGTAATCAGTCAGGACACATCTATATCAAGCATCTAAAATCAGCTCCTGCGACGTGTCAGGTACTCATTTTTCTGTTTTGCAGGTATGCAGGTTCTCGCTAAGGAATCTCCTACGCAATCAACACCCAGATGGCATCTATAAGCCCATCATCCTATCCAAGCAACATCCAGATGGCATCTATAAGCCCATCATCCTATCCAAGCAACATCCAAATGGCATCTATAAGCCCATTCCCTCATCATCACCGCTACTATGTGAGCGCAAATTTCTGGGCACTCTAGTGTTCAATCATCTTTTACCCTCGGATTACGAAAGGCACGTCAGCCAATCTGCATCCTCAGGTCTAAGAAGATTGAACAGGGGCAACTGTTGTACCCCAAAATTTGCCCTCCCATATTCATCAAGAATTATCAAAGTCAAGGTCACAAAATTCCCCCCAGGGTTGTGCAGCTCAACTGTCTCCTAGATAGTCAAAACTAGGGTTTGAGTTCTGGTCAAGCAAATGAACTTTCCAAAGGCCCAATCAAGTCTCATGTGCCTACAAAGATGGTCAAATATCCTCATGTCAAGTTTCAAGGCATTCAGCTCAAAATTGCACAGTCAAAACCCTAAATTGCACTACAGTCAACTGTAGGGGCAAAATGGTCATTTGACAATCAAAAGTTCAAATTTTTGGTCAATATATCATTTTGAAGCCACAAACATCATTTGATCAATGCTTGATCATGATTCTCAAAATTTGGCTCAGAAATCATCAAAGATGCAAAAGTTGCTATATTTGGACAGCTGAAAAAGTCAACTGAAATTGACCAGGGCATAACTTTCACATGGATTATCAGAAAATTTCCATCCAAAGCTCATTTTGAAGAGAAAGACATTTCCTACAATTCATCTTCATACTTCAAGTCGAAGAAATGCTCTCACAAAAAGTTATCAATTTCAACATTATAGGTCATTTTCAAAAGTCAACAAAAAGTGACTTTAAGTCAAAGGCCATAACTTGAGATTGGTAAATCAAAATGACATGGGACCAAAGGCATTGGTTAAAGGACTCAAAGACCTTTCCAAAATGTCCAAGAACATGTGAAAAGCTTAAAAATTGACCAAGTTATGCCTTGTGGAAGTTGGGAAATTTTTGGAAATTTTTGAAAGTCAACATTGATGCAAAAGGCCTAAAAATGCAAATGGGCCTATTTTTTTCCAAGATTCTTCATGCCAAGCCTATGCACGACCACTAGGCCCAAAGGGAAGTATTCTCATATTTTTTAATTATTTATTTGAATTAATATTAATTTATATTCATTTAAATGATTTTAATATATGAAAAATATCAAACTAACCTAAAAAAATCTTTTCATGCACATTATAAACTCAATATTTCGTGTAAGTCTTAAATAGGAAAATTTGGATGAGATTGGATCATGATTGAACAAAAACAACATGAAAAAGATATGAAAAAAGATTTTCCAAAATCAAATATTGAAATTCATCAATGCATAAGATTTTGTCCAATGTTTCTTGACCTAATCACTCCATATATGATCAGAATGAGAACCCTAATGCTACAAGACTGCAAGCTGCGCTCAGAACCTCATTACAAACTTGCAAAAATTCTCAAAAAGTTGGATTCTGAAATCAAAGTTATAGGGCGATTCAAGGCACCAAACCAATTGCAATAGCTTCCTTGGACAATTCTGAACGTGTACCAATCATTAACATCAACAAAAACCCCTTGAACTGGTATCAAGAACCTTGACTGAACCTTGAAAATTTCCAAATCGCATATCATATTCTAAGCATCTTTCATGAATTTTGTTTGTTGATTCTTATCCTTTGTGAAAATCTAAAGCTAACTGTGGTGTTTAATTGTATTTTTATTGACCATATGCGATTATGCCATTGCTAAAAGTTAGGGTTTTCAGGAGCTTGAATTAGGGATTTTGTGTAGAAGAAAAATTAGGACTTCTGGATACCATGGTTGAATTTAGTGCTCAGAGACGAGAAGATCCATGTGCTCGCGAACAATTTATGATGCCCAGGATGCTAATCGCTATTTTCTTGTAGGTTGCTTGAGGCCACGCATCCAAAACCGTGGCTAAAGGGTTTTGTTTCAGAAAATAATGGGGAAGATGACGCGCTGGCAACCACTGAGTGGTTCGTTCAAATCAGCGCGCGCTTTTAGGGACCACTGACCAATTTTGATATTTGTTATTTAATTGATATATTATGTTAATTGAAAGTGAATGGTTCAGCTGGCAACGCACTACGCATGTGACATCAAAGACCTGGGTTCAAATCCCAGGTCTTGCAAAAGTTCATATTATTTTTCTCTTGGCAATCTCATACAGGTCTCACACAAAGACTCACCGTACACGCTATGTCCAAGCCACCCACGTGTCCCAGGCAATCAAATCAAGGGTATGGATTCCAGGAGTGCAATGAATATCAGTCAACGCATGACACATGATCCAGAAAGTCAATAAAATTCCATGCTTATTGGGCCAGGCTTTTCACAAAAACACCTCCTTATTTGGGGCAACACCCCACCCTGGTTTGCATTTTATATTTTTTTCTCACTTTTATGTTTATTGTTTTATTTATTTTTATTGTCTCAATTTAATTAATTAATTTTGTTTACAAAAAACATAAAAACATTCAAAAAAATCAGAAAAAGCCAAAAAATCAATAAATATTTATATTATAATTATTTTCATAAATAAATTAGAATGTAAATTATTTAGGTTAATTAGGTTTTAATTCTAATTCCTTTTAATAAAAAATCAAAAAATGTAGAATTAGGTAAATTGATAATTTTAATATCTTTTTAATTTTTGTTCTTTTTTCCACAATAGTAATTATTATTTATTTATTTATTTTTATAATTAAAATTGTACATAATAAATTTTAGGTTTAATTTAGATCTTAATTTAATTCTTTCATAATGATTAACAAATAATTAGAATTAGGGTTTTACCTCCACTTTTTTAGCTTTAATTAATTCTTTTTCCTTTAAATATTAAAAAAACACAAAATATCAAAAACATTTAATCATTTAAGTTTTAATTCTCATTAAACTATTAATATTTTGCAAAAGGGTCCAACGCCCGTCGTTAATCATTTAATTTCGCATGATTTATTTTTATCGTTTATTATAATTATGTAATTGTCCCAAAGCGTTGTAATTTACTTTTCGCACTTTATTTCTTCGCATTATTTATTTTTCCGCTAAATCGGGTCCGGTTTAATTTTGGCGATGTGGACCCGCGCCTTTGTAATAGTTTAGCTTTATTTCCTCGCAAAATATTTAACTGTTAACCAAGCATGAAAGAATGAATGTCTAATTAAAATCAAGCGTAGAACACAACAAACATGACAAGACAAATAACTGAAACATGACACACGATTCGCACACACCACCCCTAGGGTACGCCTCACTGTTGCCTTTCGAAAGGTGGTCGTCGAGTAGAAAACGTCTTAGTAAGTCCTCATGATCCGGGAACCTGGCATGAGGGTAGCTTCTAAGGTGTCTTCCCATTGCTCTGGTGATCACCATGTCCCTAAAAATCGAATTGACCCGAACACCTCCAACGGTGGTGCTACCTACCTCTCAATGGTGGGATGGCACTACTTTTAAGGACATCTACACAGACGAATTCCTTAGGGTAGGTAGGTTCTCAAGGATACTTGCTCTAATCTCAAAACAAACTCAAAAGACTTTTCACACTGACACTTTTCAAAAGCTTTCAAAGCAAACTTTTCAAACACTCTGACGTATGAGTCGATCTGAAATTTTTCAAAGAATCTGTTTAAAACCCACATTGAAAAGCAAACAAACAATTTGAAAACACACATTGAGCAAGTATCTAAGAGCCCATGGATAACCATGGATAGAAAGGGTGCTAACACCTTCCCTTTCTATAACCTACCTCCCGAACCGAGAGCGATCTCTTAAAAGGAATTTTTCTGTGCTTTTGTCCTTTCCTATTGGAGAAAATAAAAGACGGTGGCGACTCTTGCTTACCGCGACATTTCGCGAACCAGCGTTAAACAGTCAGTTCCAGATCCACCGATCACAGGCATCATTAGACTTTGGGCTCGGGCTCGTACCCACTTGAGATAGGGCTCAAGAGGGATGGAGTTCTTGTGTCCCAGAGTCTTGCTATCAACCCTGTTGAGTTTTCCCCAAGCTCTGATGAATCTTTGGCGAAGTCCTTGCGCATCGTTGTCGAAGTCAAAAACTAGGTCAGGGATCAACATGTCATGAGGGCCATCCCTCCGTGCATATCCAAATTGCCTCAAAGCTAGGCAAGGGTTGTAGGTGATACCTCCCCTGATTCCAAGTAAAGGAACATTAGGAAATTCTCCGCAACAATCGACAATGATGACATTTTCTCTGGACCGAGAACACCAATGCACATCAGAATGAGTAAGAGTCATCAACTGTTGGGACCACCTTGAACCTTGGTCATTCTTCAAGACAGATTGTGGAAGGTGCGAAATAAACCACCTTGCAAGGAGAGGAGTACAGCACATGAGAACACCCCTCTTTCTCATTGTTCGTGTGTAAAATGAGTGAAGGATGTCCCCAAGCAATGTTGGTATTGGATTTATGGAAAAGAAGATTTTGACGGCGTTGACATCTACCAATTGGTCAGGATTTGGGAACAAGACCAACCCATAGATAAGGAGTGCCACAATCTCTTCAAAGGCTTGTAGGTCCAATGAATTCCAACATTCTTGTGCCTTCTCAAACAAGAATTTTGCTAAGAATCCTTTGATGCCGCTTCTGGTTTCCCAATGCCCCTTGATGTCGGATGGTTGTAGATGTAATGCTCGAGCAACATCTTCTGGCTTTGGTTCCTTTTCCGTACCGTTGAAGGGTAGTTGATTAAGGATAGGAATTCTCAGGAGTTGAGAAAACTCCTCCAAAGTGGGCACCAACTGGTAATCAGGGAAAGTGAAACAGTGGTGAAGAGGGTCAAAGAACTGGAATAGCACTTTCATCATGTCTTCCTCAATGTTGGTGTTGACTGAGCAGTCTACCATGTCTTTCACTGAAGGATGAGTTTTCCGGAATTCTTGAGGTGAGCTCCTTGAGATGAGGAGAGATTCTCACAAGGTTGACTTGGATGGTATTTCTGCGAGGAATTTCCATGACCTACAAAACAAGAACAAAGATGAAGATCCAAACCCTTGACATGGTTAGTGAATGCATATGATGCTTCATGATATTTATGATGTATGCACAAAACATATGTACAAGCAAATCACACCAACCCTAGTTTCAGGCTTGCATGAGGTTTCATAGGTAAGTACCCTCTTGAGTGTGGTTGGCTTAAAAACCTGTCCTATAAATAGTAACCGGGTTCTAAGGAGCTCAATATCACTGGATTATTTTCATTGTTCATTGTTTCGGTTTAGCCACTTAACTAGCGACCAAAATATTCCAAGAAAACAACCCTCAAATGAGTGTAGTATCGAGTATCTACCAACTTCGGACTGCACCAAAGCCGGTCATCTCACTACCCCTAATAAAAGGCCAAGATGGTCAAGTAAGGTTCTGGGTCATTAGTGCTTAGTGACATCACTCAGCGGCCCCGTACTCTCCTTGATTGAACTCAAGGGTTACCGGTACTCACAAATATGTCGCACTAATATAGCTATTGCTTCAACCGTGTCAGTATACCGCGCACAGTTTCCACAACGTATTGCTATCTATGAATGTTTCCCAAATCCGGGTGTAGGATTTCAAGCCCAAACAAGAGAGCCACAAAAGGTAAAGCAAGCAAAGTAAATAATTAATCATGCAAGAAGGTGATCTAAAAACCCTAAGGTAACCCCACTTTTAAGTTTATTCCCCAGCAGAGTCGCCAGTTCTGTGATACGGTGGGAGAACTGACTGTGGTTTTGCGTTCGTATTCGCACTTGTGCGGTTGAGCAAGAGTCGCCACCGACTTTTTATTTTATCCTAAAGGAAAGGTTGAAAAAGCACAGCAAAAACCTTTTGAGATTTTTCGTGGGTCCGGGGGATAGATTATGAAAAGGGAAGGTATTAGCACCCTTTTCATCCATGGTTATCCATGGGCTCTTAGTTACTTGGTTTTTAGATCACTTGCCTTGATTTTTGATTGCTTAAAAATGGTGTGTGTGTGTGTTTTGAAAATGTTTTTTTGAAGAAGATGCCTTGTCTTAGGCTAACCTTGTAACAATTCTTTACTCGAATATTTTACAAAGGCGTGTATCTTTTCGAAAAGATGTTTCAAAATGTTTTGAGAGTTTGTTTGAAAGTGTTGTGGATTGTGGTTTTTGAAAAGAAGGCAAGCGTTTTTGCAAGTTGATCTCAAGTAACTAAGAGTTTTATCTACCCTATTGTACTCAAAGGTTTTCTCTATGTTTTCAACCCTTTTTAACAATTTTGTTCCACCATTGAATTTGGTGGACAATCTTGCGTTTAGGAAGTTTATTCGGGACGGGCGCGGGTCATCGTATGGACCATGAATGCAATGGTGCCAAGTGTCTTTGGAAATTTGTTTTGAAGGGACTATGATCATTCCGTTTTAGGCAACATTCGAAAGCGTCATCGAGGGACTTATGATCATTTGAATTTGTTTTGCCAAAGATACTCGACGTGCAAGCATGGCCCATTTTGGAAGGCAACATGTGGGATCACCCTAGGGTGTCCAAGTGTGATTGTGTATTGATTTCATGTATTTGTGTTGCATTAGGTTATCTAGCGTTTGATTTTATGTACATGCAAACCCTAGGTCTAATCATGGTATAATTGAAAGTGGTAAATTGCGAAAATGTAAAATCTACGCTATTACAAAATAAGTATCCGGGAGTGGGGGTACAAATTTATGAATGGGGATGAGACTTAGGAACATAATGTCCAATAAGTTAACCAAACCGAACCAATCAAATGTAAATGTAACGAATGTCAACGTAAGCAAATGTATAATGTATCAAAATGCAAGTATATTGTGTAAGTGTACGTGCATATGTGTATTTGTATATGTAATTATTTACTGGTGCGAAATGTAAAATTAATGTGTATTGAGTATTATTTTGACCTAAAGAAAAACTAAGTGTTTATTTAATCTTTGATTTGTGATCTTATACTTTCTTTGATATGTACAAAAAGAATGTTTTACTTAAATGTTTTAAATTCTAATTAAATTATGTGTAAAAATGTATCTTTATTTATTATATACAAAAGGTATGTTTTAAAATAAAAATCAAGGATTAAATTAGAAAAAATGTATTTTTATTTATTATATACAAATTAAATGAAAAGTATTTTCAATTTTTTATTATATGGTGCAATAAAAATGTATTTTGATTATTAAAGTATTATTGTAAAAATATATTAAGTTAGAGAAAAAATATATTTGTTTAAAGATGTTGTATATAAAAAGAGAAAAGTTAGTGTTAATTTATTAATAAAATACTTGTTTTATAAAAGAAAAAGGGTTTAAGCCTCTAAATGGGCCTTAAGGGCATTAAATCCAAACCAAAACTGAAGACAAGGGGGGGGGGGGAGGGGGGGGGTGTATGAGGAATTGTCTTGGGCTTAGGTGGGATTGAAACGGGCAAGGCCCATAGCGCAAATAATTGTTTTAGGGTTAGATTACTTTGTTTCAGTTGGACAACGCTTAGGGTTTGTGACACGGCGCTCCTGCCTTGTCTTCTCCGTTCACGTTCTTCTTCGTTCGCGTTCTGCTTCTCTGAGTTCTCCTTCGTCCCGAAGGCCACCGGTACTCCACATCTCCCTCTTCCCTCCAACAGAGCAAACGACGATGGATTCACGGTACGATCAAATTCCTATTCGTTTTAGGTTTTGTTACAATTTTTGCATGCTCATAATTTCCATGTTCATTGATTCTGAGTTTGTGTTTATGTGATTTTTTGAGATTTTATGAAAGGAAAAAGATGGTGGAAAAGCTACCTGGAGGAGGAGGAGGGAGGTTTTGAGTGCATAGGAGGCCGGGACAAGGAAGTTGAGGCGGAGACACGTGATGCTTGCTTGGATGACACTTGGTATTTCTGTACTCTTTATCTTCTTGCCATTTGAGGGTTTTGATGATGAACTGACTGAAAATCCCTTTTTGAAATTTCACTTCTTTCTTCTTCTCTCCTAATGTATACACGTTGCCTTTAATGCTTTTGTTGTCTATGTTGATTTGCCTGTTGAAATGTGATGCCTTTTCATGTTGAGATTGCTGATTTGTTTGATACCTTGCCTTGACTTCTGTCGCCTATTTTGCTCGTACGCTTATGTTGCTTGCTTTTTGATTGCCCTGTGATGATATCTTTCTGAGGGCTTGAATGCTATAACTGTAATATGCTATTGTTGAAGCTTTTGCTTTGATTAGCCTCTCTTCTTCTTCTTCTTCTACTGTATGCTTGAATTAATGGCCCATGATGATGTTTGGTTTGTTCGCCTATGATGAGAGTTTCTCTGAGGCTTGTGCTGTTGGATCTTTTTAGTGTTGATGAGATATGTTTTGAGTTGTTGGCTTTTGCAACTGGTAAGGTTTTCTGGTTATGGGCATATGCTGTTTTTTGTGATATATTTGGATTTGAATGGTTAAGGTTTTAGGCCATGTATTGCTGGCTTATGCTTAGGCAGGTTCTGGTTTAGGCCATATGTTTATGGTTTCGAATGATTTTTTGTGATATTGGTTTGATGGCTCAATCAGGTTTGGGGTTTTTCTGGTTTATGTTAGGCTTCAGGTGAGGTGAGGCTTGAGGCTTCAGGCTTCATGTTAGGCTTTTTGACAGGTTATCTGGTTTTTGAGGTTTCAGCAGGCTTTGGGATTTATGGCATATGCAGGATTTTGGCTTTTAGGTTTGGAACTGATATATTTGCAGGTTATGCTGGGTTCTGAGCTTTTTTATTTTGATATGGCCTTACAGATTTTGTTGCTTGTGAAGCTTCACAGGTTGGAGGGCTTTGGTTATGGTTATGACAGTAGGTTTTTGGTTGGAAGGCTTATGCAGTTTTTCTATCTTTTGTGTGGGTTTTTTTGTTTTTTATATCTGTCCGTATGGCTTTGCTGTTGCAATTTTTATATTTGTTTTTGTCTTCCAGCCCCTTGGTCCCTTGGCGCCTAGGATCTTTTTGAATATCTCAAGCTTTGGCATCTTTTCTTGGGTCAGGCTACTGGGCAGACTTGCAAGGTTTTGGCATTTCCTGTTTTGTGATTACTTCTGCTGTATATCTCTGTCTAATTTGGGTAGCACTGATATATGCTTCTTTTAGCCTTCAGCCTCATTGTCTTATTGCAGTTTTGCTTTCTAAATTTTCTTTATGCCTAAAGCCAAACAGTAAGCCCACACTTCTCCTCTTTTCTTCTCTCTCTTTCCAATATTTAAGCATATTAAATTGCTTATTATGCATAAATTCTGAAAAGCAAATTGGCCTAGGGAAATGATGCATTGATATCCTGCTTGCAATACATGTTGAATACTGCATATTTTACCTTCTCCTTTCTATGCTGTACGCTTCTTGACAGTATTGATGATATTTGTGTCTTTAGTTAGACCAATCTGTTTGCCTTCATAGTTTGATTTGCACCACTGTTTGAAGCTATGCAGTTTGACCATCTTTTTGAATTGTGCAATTTTTATATTTGTGCATTCATCTTTAATTTGCAAATACTTTTCACCCCTCTTTGTGAACCGGGAGAAATCCCGTGATTTGCAGAGAGGGTCAACTGATCCCGACCGTTTGCTTTTAATGATGAACTGTCTTTTATTCATCTGTCATTACTTATTTATCTGCTCTTTGACCTTTCTTTTTTTTTCTCTTGCAGATGAATAATCGAATGGAGGGGAGCAAAGGATGAAGATTTTGAAGAATAGAAGACTTAGAAAAATAGGATAGTTTCATTTTTTATTTAAATTTAAATTAGTGTAAAATCATTGTTTGTAAATAAATTGTAAACAATAATTGTACAATTAATTTAAGAAATAAAAGTTTTCATTATCCAATTAATTCTGTTTTCTCTTTTATTGTTTATTCATTTACTTATAGTTCTTTAAATTAAAATAATTGAAAAATAAATTCCAATCACTTAATTTTAGAATAATAAATAATTTAAATAAACAAAGCTTTAACAAATTGATCAGTTAAACCTAGCCTTTCCAATATCCAAAGTAAAGCAAAAGTTAACCAAAACAACTGGTCAGGCGCATTCCCTTTTCACTGATTTTTACCAAACACTGTAAATCCAAACTGCATATATCCTTTGACTGGTTCCATCAAACAAACGTGAATTCAAACCAAATGCCTCTTTTTACTGATTAGGTCAAACAAATGCGAATCCAACCCAAACTTCGAAATAACTTGCAAGATGTTGTAGAATTTAAATCCTTTTGAGAACGTGCCCCAAAAAAAACCTAATTCCTGATTAAATTCCAAAGAGCGTTCGCCTGATCAAAATTGAGCCAAAAATCAACCAAAACCCTAAGCCAACTGTGTGAAACATTCCAGGGCCCCCCTGAAAAATCAATAAAACCCTAATTTCGTCCTGACTGACGAGAAAAGTCTGTTTGACTGATTCTTAAGTCAGTTTGAAAAATCAGGAAACGCCTGAAGCTACGATTTCTTGTGGAAAAATGCGAGGGCAAATTTTGGGGTATAACAATGGTCCAACAAGAGATGAAGAGTGATTCAAGGACCAATAATACTTGGACTCAGGATTCTCATCATACATGTCTGGAAGGAAAGATTGGATTGTCAATATTAAAACACTCAATGAAGAACATGGTTAAATTTGCAAATGACAATACTCTAGCCACTTAAGGTATTGGTGATGTTGTGATTATGAGAAAAGATGGAAAAGGTCAGTGATTTCCAATGTATTGTATATACCAGACATGAAAATTAATCAGCTAAGTATAGGGAAGTTGGTCGAAAAAAACTACAACATGTTTATTAAAGAGAAGTTGATGAGAGTTATCGACTCAAGAGGAAGTTTAATTTTGAAGCTCCAATGTCTCAAAATAGAACCTTAAATATTAAGCTTAATATGATGAAGCACAAGTGCCTTGCAATTGCAACTAGTATGGATGAGTGGATATGAAATTATCGACTTGGACATCTCAACTTAAAAAAACATCAGAGATTTGAAGAAAAGAAATATGGTTTCAGGGTTACCATAAATTGACATTCCAAACAAAGTATGTGAGGAATGTGTGCAGGCGAAGCAACACAAGAATATCTTCTACAAGGATGTAGGAAGCAAGTCAAAGGCAATTCTTGAAGTCATATACTCTGATGTAAGTATTCCTATCCAGGTGGATTCAATTGGAGGTAAAAAATACTTTGTCACATTCATAGATGATTTCAGTCGAAAATTATGGACATACCTAATCAAGAAGAAAATTGAAATGATCGAGGTATTTGCCAAGTTTAATCTATGGTCGAAAGACAAAGTGGTAGAAAGCTAAGGATTATGAGAACTGGTGGTGGAGAATATATGCCGAAAGACTTTAACATATTATGTGAGAAATAAGGGATTGTGCATGAGATGGTGCCACCCTACACTCTACAACAGAATAGAACTGAAGAAAGGATGAATATAACCATCATAAACATAGTGAAAAGTATGTTGAAAGATGAGCATTTACCTAAAGAGTTTTGGGGTGAAGTTATGTCGACTACAACATACATTTTAAACAGATGTTCGACAAACAATCTAGAAGGAATCACGCCAGAAGGATGTTGGTATGGTGTCAAACCTAGCTTGAGTCATCTGAAGGTATTTGGATCTATCGCATATAGACATGTGCCAGATCAGTTGAGAAGAAAATTTCATAATAAGTCGAGTCAAATAATCCTAATAGGATATCATTCAACTAGAGGATGCAAGTTGTTCGATCCTGTAAACAAGAAAGTAATGATCAGTAGGGACATGATTATAGATGAACTTAAGGAATAGGATTGAACTGAGAATGTAAAAAAAATTTGAAAAGGTAATTTACCAAATACATTTCTTAAAACACTTTTAGAAAGTTAAATTACCAAAAAAAATTATTTATATTTTTTGATAAAAATATGTTATGCGATGTGTAAATTAATTTTATATTATCAATCAATCACTAACGTATATTCCATTAAATAAAATTTAAAATTTAAAATTATTTTAATGATACAATAAATTGTTAATTTTTATTGGATGATAGTGTAAATTTTACACTATCAATACATATCAATTAAACTCTATATTTTTAAAACTAATTTTATTTTTTTTATAAAATATACTTAAAAAAACTAATTAAAAAATATTATTTACTTTTAAACATTATTTTTAGTTGTGATATCTGTAACATTGAATGGGTTGCCCCTTCTATGAATTTTGTGAAGTCAAACTTCTCTATGACGAATATGTTTTGATGAAGACAAATCTCTTAGTGGCAAGAAGGAAAATATGATCTCCAAAGATAAAGAATCGTGTTCAAGGCTTTGGATTCAATAACTAAGTTTCAAGAAGGTATAATGATAATAATTACCTTCACTAAAGTCTTAGATGCTTAAATGATCAAACCCTCATTGCATAACTTATTCATGTGCATGACATAATCAAAAAAGTAATTTTCAAGTTTTAACTGATGCAAATTCATTTACACCTGTATCATGTCTAAAATCCCTTTGTAAAATTACACATTTTCACTGTGTAAATCGAGTTGCACTGGATGCAAATCGATTGCATACTGGGAGTTTTTGAAAACTTATAAATGTTTCCTCTGTGCAAATCGATTTGCATCTAGAAGCAATCGATTTTCACTTGTTCGAATTTGAAAAACCAATATCTTTTTTATCATCTTTTCATGCCTCTCTTCATGGAACATTTTCATTATGTCTTGGTATTTGTTCATGGTATTTTTCAAAACTTTACCATGATTCATAAAGGTGTTATGCACATAAAAATACATGAAATTTCAAATTACAATTCACCTCTTCCAATCAAACTCTTAGATTTTCAAAATTCACATTTCAATTAATCAATTTTTATTCAAGAATTTTTCTGCATACTTTCACATCATCTAAACTAGAAAATTCTTGAGCATTCAACACTTTAGTGTTTGTGAATTATTGTCATTTGAATGGAAGATCAATTATATTGATATATCCCTTAAGATTATAAAAGTAATAATTACTTTACATCTTTATTCATTATTTATTGTGAAAAATTCATAAGTATCAAGGACCGTTGATATTAGGTGTGTTTACTTGTTGTTTAGAATTGTTGGAAACAAGAGAGTAGAAAAGAAATGATTGTTTTTTTATCTACTTGGTTGGTTAGTATACCCTGCTATCCAGAATTATTGGAAACAAGAGTGTTGATTTTGAGATGATTGTTTTCACTTCAACTTGGTTGGGTTTAAGGTGTTGTTGCCTTGGTTATTGGTTAGAGTCTTGTATAGAGAGGCCAAATGTGTCTTGTCTAGATATCTAACAATAATAAAATGTCTTTCATGTTAAAAGGGGACTGGACGTACCTTTAGATTATGATGGGAACTAAGATACATCCTTGTGTTATTTATTTTTTCTACACTTTGTCACCAAATCAGAAAAATAAGAACAACTAGTGTCTAGAAAGCATAATTTTAAAGTACCTAATTCACCCTCTTCTTAAGCACACTCTGGAACTTATAGTTAGCGTCAAATTATGTTATAGGTAACATGTTCCTAAAGATTCAGAATGACTTCCACAAATACAAATTTTATTTTTAAAGATGGTGGTAGCAATAAAAAGCCTCTATTAGTAGTCACATCTAGAATCTCAATAAAATGAAGTATGGAAAGCGGTTGTAAATGGTCCTTTCATTCCTACAAGTGTTGTTAATGGAGTTGGCACCCAAAAGTTCGAAGGTTCATGGGATAAAGATGACAAGAAAAAAGTTCTTTACAATAAGAAAGCAGTAATTCTTATTCAAGGTGCTCTTACCATGGATAAACTCTTTTATATTCTGGCATACACAACAATAAAAGAAATTTGAGATAATTTGGTGGAAAACCATGAAGGAACCACCAAAGTTAAACGATCTAGATTAAACACTTTGAGTCAAGAGTACGAATTATTTAGAATTCAACCTCGAGAATCAATCTTTGACTTACAGAAAAGATTTGTTCATTTGATAAATAACTTGAAATCACTTGGTAGCAACACATCATTTCGATGATGAAGAAGAAGAGGTTAGTAATGAAATATCTTCTTATGATAATTATGTTCTAGATGTTATTGAAGAACTACTTAATGAATGTAAGATTTAGTATAAAATGGTGTCAACTTAAAAGAAACAAATTTTATCTTTTAAAGAAAAGATTGACACCATGATAAATAATTTTGAAGTTGAAAAACAAAGTTTTCTTGAAAAATAAAAACAAAATCTTACATGCAAAGAGTGTGATTAACTTTTGTTCTAAATTGTCGGATTGAAAAGAGTTCTTGAAAGGTATGAAAAAGGATAAGTTGGATTGGAAAAGGTTCTTAGTCAACAAAGATATTTCAATGATAAAAGTGGACTGGGTTATTCTATTTTAAACAAACTAAGTACTAGTAAAACTATCTTTGTTAAAGCAAGTGACCAATTCACCAGAGAAAGCGAAAAAAGTACAAAAATTTCATCATCATCCTAAGAAGAGATTTGTTAAGAAAAAATATTATGTTCCTAGATATAGAAGTAATTTATTTCTACATATTTTTATTGTGGTATATTTGATCACACACCTAATGCTTACTATGTAAGAAATTTTAGTGTGGCAAGTGGGTATTATGTGTGGGTCAAGAAAGGAAATAATTATGAAGGACCCAAGGCACATCGGATACCAAACAAAAATTAATTTGTTTTGTAGGTTGGCTTGAAGACTACTAAAAATTTATGGTATCTTGATAGTGGTTGTTCTAAGAATTTGATGGGAGACATAAACTAACTTTCAAATATAGTTCTAAAATCTAAGGGTTATGTCACATACGGGGACTATCATAAAGTAAAAATTCTTATCACTGGTAAAGTTGGAGCTACACCTTTTATATCAATTGGAGATGTGCTTTATGTTGAAATCTAAAGCATAATCTTCTAAGCATAAGCTAACTTTGTAATAAAGGCTTCAAAATCAAATTCAAAAGATGAATGCTTGATTGAAAGTAAAGCCACTAATAAGGTAAAATTCAAAGGTAAAAGAATAAACAATAATTGCTTATATTATATCTTAAATATGATATGCATGTTTGTTTTATGTCTTGATATTAATTCTTATCTATGGCCTTGTTTACTTGCAAATTTTTATATTTCACCCATCTTTCCCTTCTTTTTGATATTGTCAAAGGGGAGAAATGTGTTATGTGTTATACTTGTGTGTTTCCTTGCTTTTAAAAGGTACAAATAATTCTTCATGATGATCAAGTTCAAATATCTCTAAGTTTCACATATAAAGGGGGAGTTATACATTTTAGAGGGAGAAGTGTCCAAAAATTATAATACATCAAAGAGGAATATTTGTCATCATCAAAAAGGGGGAGAATGTAAAGTCAATCTTCTCTATGATGAATATGTTTTGATGAAGAAAAATCTCTTAGTGACAAGAAGGCAAATACGAACTTCAAAGATAAAGCATAATGTTCAAGGCTTTGGAATCAAGAACTAAGTTTCAAGAAAGTATAATGATAATACTTACCATCACTAAAGTCTTAGATGCTCAAATGATCAACCCGTCATTACATAACTTATTCATGTGCACGATATAATCAAAAAGGAAAATTTTCAAGTTTTAACTGATGCAAATCGATTTGTACTTTGAAGCAATCGATTTGCACCAGTATCATGTTGAAAAACCCTTTGTAAAATTTCACATTTTTCACTGTGAAAATCGATTTGCACTGGATGCAAATCGATTGCATACTTGGATTTTTAAAAAAATTATAAATGTTTCCTTTGTGCAGATCAATTTGCATCTAGAAACAATCGATTTGCACCTGTTCAAATTTGAAAAACCAGTAGCTTTTTTTAACATCTTTTCATGCCTCTCTTCATGGAACATTTTCATTATGTCTTGGTATTTGTTCATGGTATTTTTCAAAACTTTACCATGATTCATAAAGGTGTTATGCACATAAAAATACATGAAATTTCAAATTACAATTCACCTCTTCCAATCAAACTCTTAGATTTTCAAAATTCACATTTCAATTAATCAATTTTTATTCAAGAATTTTTCTGCATACTTTCACATCATCTAAACTAGAAAATTCTTGAGCATTCAACACTTTAGTGTTTGTGAATTATTGTCATTTGAATGGAAGATCAATTATATTGATATATCCCTTAAGATTATAAAAGTGATAATTACTTTACATCTTTATTCATTATTTATTGTGAAAAATTCATAAGTATCAAGGACCGTTGATATTAGGTGTGTTTACTTGTTGTTTAGAATTGTTGGAAACAAGAGAGTAGAAAAGAAATGATTGTTTTTTTATCTACTTGGTTGGTTAGTATACCCTGCTATCCAGAATTATTGGAAACAAGAGTGTTGATTTTGAGATGATTGTTTTCACTTCAACTTGATTGGGTTTAAGGTGTTGTTGCCTTGGTTATTGGTTAGAGTCTTGTATAGAGAGGCTACGTGTGTCTTGTCTAGAGATCTAACAATAATAAAATCTCTTTCGTGTTGAAGGGGACTAGACGTGCCTTCGAATTATGAAGTGAACTAGAATACATTCTTGTGTTCTTTATTTTTCCGACACTTTAGTGCTTTCTAACTCTTACACAAAATCAAAAAAATAAAATAAAATAATATCTAAAAACTAGAGCTTTAAAATACCTAACTCACCCATCTCCTCTTAGACACACTCAAAAACTTATAAATTTTGGGGGAAAAAACAAAATATAAAACTACCATCCCTTTAAAAATATAAAAACATGCATGTAGAGTAAATATAATTCTCAAATATTAATGTGTCTTCAACTTGTGCATTTATATAGTGATATACTTAATTTAATCTCTACATTTTTTTGGACAAAGTAATCTGTAATTCTATTTAATGATAATGATGTCATCGTCTTATTATTTAAGTACTCTGTTTATCTCTAGTTATAGAATTCTTGTCACTTTTTATTTGTTCCTTAATAAAAAATATTTTATAAATTCTATATATATTATTAATTTTTTTTATAAATATGCTTGTTTAATATATCATCGAAAAACATAAGTGTTTTTCTTTTTTATGACATTAATAATTCTATAAATGAACATATAAAAGTAACCAAACTTTGAAAAAAATAGTATTATAAATATTTTTTAATACTTATAAACTTTTTTAAAGTCTTCTATAAAAAGAAAGAAAATAACATTTCTATAAGTATTCATAATAAATTAATTTAACCCCATTAATTGAAATTTCTGAATTGATATTGACACATGCATGTTTTTTTTCTTCTTCTATCCTTTTATCAAAATGGAAAATATAAAATCTTATAAAAGATTTTTCTTTTTTGATTTTATACCTAATAATCACAAATGTTTATCTCAAAACAAATTAAATTTCTAAAAATACCTCCATTATAAGTCCTATTTACCATACAATACAAGTATATAACCTAACAACATAATTACATTTAGAGTGGCAATGAAACAGTGAATTAAACAAAGTGCATGTTCAGAATCAGAATTCAGATGATTTTAAAGAATCCCAATGACATAATCATTTTTGTAAAATTTTAAAAAATGTATATTTTTACTAATATTTAGCAAGATAAGGCCTATGATTGAAAAAATGGCACGTCAAGAAATCACGTTGACGTAAAACTCAATTACGAAGCTTAAATATTTTCATGACATGAATGCCTCGGGACGAAGCTTCTATATTTTCATTGTTTTTACAAAATGTAATTCTGTACAATTTTCCAATCATTAAACAAGAAAAACAATTTCTAATCTACAAAAGCATAACCTCATAAAATGTATCAAAATCACTTATTTTTTCAACTTGTGCAAGTGAACAATGGAAGATTTAATAGAACATATAAAATATAAACGTAAGAGATACTCATATGAAGATTTTACCTTGCTTGTTGTTTTTTCATGAAATCTGGACCTTGTTTAAGAAACTTACTTGTCTCTCCAAAGACTGGCCACCCCATTGTACCAGGTGGCAAACCTTTCTTCCTATACCTTATTTCATTCCATCTCAAGAGACTATAGCAAAAATAGAGAAATCTTTCAAGAGGTTAGGGTTTGATGATTATATATAGAGGTGTTTGCGATTCGGTTTGGATCAGTTTTAAGGTAAAAATTTATTTGATCTAAAGATAAATTTACTTACGGTTCGATTCGATTTTGAATGATATTTAAAAAAATTCAATCTGATCCGATCCAATTTTATGCAGTTTAATTTAGATTAGTTTTTAGGTATTCAAATTACACATTATATTTTTATTAATATTATAAAACTATTAATAAATTATAGATTTGATATAATATATAACATATAGTATATTAAAAGTTAATATTACAAAATGAGAGTGATCGATTATGGTTAGAATAATAAAAATAAATAGATTATACCAAACTAATAAATATTATTAAAAAAATAATTATCATCTAATAATAAATTCATGTAACATATCATACAAATAAAAGGTAAATAAATATAAAAATATATGTATGTGGTTCGGTTTGGTTTGGATCGGTTTTGAAAAATTAATCTGAAATTCGATCTGAACCGATCGGTTTTCACAAAATAACATTCAAACACATTCAATAAATTTCGGTTTTTTGAGATTTTCGATTTTTTGGATCGGTTTTCAGTTTTTTTTTATTTAGATTGGTTTGAATTTGAACACCCCTAATTATATAGCTACGAACATCTTGTTGATGATAATGGTAACAAGATAGAAAGAAGAATGATGATAGATTTACAAAAGAAAGATTACAAGAATCATCACAAAGGTAGAATCATTATGTTGAATGCTAGTTTTTATACTGACTATCAGAAGATCTCAAATAGAGACACAACAAAGTCTATATATATTTGATTCCCTAAAGATGACTCTCAAGTAAAAGAAACCAAGATGCTTACCTTGATCCAGAAGTATGAAACCTTCAAGATGGAAGATGATGAAACTGTTGAGAACATGCTCTTAAGGTTTCAAACTCTTGTGCCAGGAATGAAAGTTCTGAACAAAGGCTATTCTACGATAGATCACGTCAAGAAAATTATCAGAAACCTACCCAAGAAGTGGAGGCTTATGGTAACTGTCATACCCCAATTTTTGACCTAAGATCCTATCTTCATTTGCACTTTTTTTATATACATCAAAGTCACGAAATATGGTCGTTTTCGAACTTCTCACCTTCGAGCATTACCTATGCAGAGATTATCAAGTGTTGTGAACGTTTTATCTTATGCATGACTAACTTCTAATCAAGCATGAAGTGTATGTTTTTTGTTTCTTTGATTTCATGTGCAGAAACATATCTAAATCAAGAGCATCAAGCGTCACGCCTCAATTAAGGTTTTGAGTCTCTCAAGCCAGAAGTACATTTGATCATTGATTCTCAAAGACTGATCCATCTAGGCACAATTTCTAATCTTGGAGTTTAGAGTCTCGAACATCGTTCCGGCTTATTTTGATCACGGATGTCTCAAGTGTGATAGCTTATTTCGGGGAACTTTCAGAGAATCTTGTATTTATTTTCATGCTCTGTTCAACAAGTGGCCTCAAGATTCTCCGAAATTCTTCAAAAAAAAAAAAAACAGTCAAGATTTCATGAACACTGGTTCACGTGTGTTTCACCTTGCCTTGAACTACAAAAATAGTATAGGTTTATAATTAGTTTTCACCTCAAAAATAGCCATCAAAATTATATTAGAATTGTCTTTCTTTTATTTTGACTAAACGTTAGTTGTTTAATTTCTTTTTTCAATTATTCGATCTTTATATTTTGTTCACTCCATACAAATTATATTAGAATTGTCTTTCTTTTATTTTGATTAATTGTTGGTTGTTTAATTTCTTTTCAATTATTTAATCTTTATATTTTTATTTATTTTGCATCTACTCCAAAGGAAAAATCAAATTCATTGACTTCATGTCATCGAGTATCTAATATGATTGTGCGAAACTCCTTCATACATTTTAGTTTTTTTTGTTAAACTTAAGTTAAATCTCCTAAAAATCAATTTTTAAACTTACCTTCTTTTAAGTCAAAACTTCGACAATAGGTCGTTGTATCTTCAAAATCTCATTCACACCCATTTTAACCAAACAAACAATTTTAACCAAAAAACAAATATTTCAAAAGGTTCCTGCGGAGTACCGCAAATGCATTGGATGCTAGTACCTTCCCTTTGTATAATCAACCCCGAACCTTCAATCTCTTTCAAAAATGCATTGTATTTTCATTATTTTTAAGTATTACTTTACATTGCACATTTAAGGGTTTTATTTCGCTCTTTTCTCTTTTCCCTTGGAAATAATAAAGCGCGGTGGCGACTCTTGCTTTTGCGAGTCGAGTTAATTAATAGCTCGATCTCCGATTTTCACCGCTACATTTTTTATCGCTACAGAATTGGCAACTCTGCTGGGGAAAGATTGACCTCTTGATGGTTAATTCCTAAGTGGGTTAAGCCTAATTTGTCATATCTGTTTTTATTATTATTTGTTTGTTTAATTATATGTTATATATTATGGTTATTTGGGTGTTGATGATACTTACAAAGGACAAGTCCTACACCCGAACTAAGTTACATTAAGAATAAGACGAATGATATAGTCATGTTAACTTTGAGGGAGTAATCCCAAAGAAGGAGATATGAAATCCCCCACTAAGTGGATGACTCTTTGACTATAGTATTCGTTTACCGAGTAATCAGGAAGATGTTACTGCTTTCGACCTAGGAGCCAGAGAAGCTGAGAACCGTAGAATCCTTAACCCATCTTGGCCTCTTAGGTGTAGTGCGGTGACTATAACGGAGTAATCCAGAAGTAGTTGCCACGCGATGCTGCACTCATACGTTTCTCTTGAGAATATTGCTAATTACTGAGTAATCGAGACGTTGTTAATATCCGAAGAAGGAACATAGACTCAGAACTTTTAGAAACTTGTTTTACAAGTGCGATTAAACCTTTAGTACATACCTTGGGGGGTGGTCTTTACCTTTTACTCCATGCTCGTAGCGTTGAACCTTTGAACCCCCATGTTTGTGAGCTTATATGTAATTGTTGCATTATCATTCATTCATGCACCCATAAGCATTCTTTAAACATGTTTTTTTCAAGGAACTTAAGAATGATTTTTGCAGACATCTCAGGTACTTTTTACCATGGATTTTGGAAAAAGGATCACTCGGAGTTACAGTTTCAAGGATCCTGAGATTTAAGAGTTGAAGAGTTTGATTCCCAATATTGAGAATCTTACGGATTTCCGAAAGAAGTATGGATCTATTATTTATCTTATGAAGTGCAAGATGAAGGAGGGTATCCTTACTACGTTGGTCCAATTCTATGATCTGTTGTATCTGTGCTTCACTTTTTCCGATTATCAGTTGATGCCCACTTTGGAAGAGTATTCTTATATACTTGGTTTACCAATCACCAACTGTGTTCCTTTCTCCGGTTTAAAGGGGGACCCAAGTCTCATGAGATAACAGCAGTTACCCACTTGAGAAAGTCTGAGATAGAAGATAACATGACTACCAAGGGAGGAATCTGAGGCTTACCTGCACAGTTTTTGTTGAAGAAAGCTCGTTACTTCGCCGAGATAAAGGATAATGTCACCTTTGAAACTGTATTTGCTTTTCTTGCCTATGGGTTATTCTTGTTCCCTAACATCGATAAGTTCGTGGATGTCAATGCCATTAGGATCTTTTTGATTGGAAATCCAGTCCCTACGCTGCTAGGAGATACCTTCTATTCCATCCATCTTCGGAATTCCTACTAAGGTGGGATGATTATCTGTTGTACACCATTGTTATACTAGTGGTATATTTCCCACTTACCTGGGTCTTTTGTTTTTTGGGATCTCAAGAAGGAGCCACGGTGGGCGCCAAAAATTATTTCTCTTACTCATTTCGACATTGATTGGTATGACCAAGCTTATTATGATGTGAATATCATTAATAGTTGTGGTGTTTTTCCCAATGTACCTCTTCTTGGTATAAAGGGAGGGATTAACTACAATCCTGTTCTTGTGTGCCGACAGTTTGGATACCCAATGAAAGACAAGCCAAACAACATTCATATGAGTGGTTTCTTTCTCCAAGAAGGAAAGGATCATAAAGCAGATAAGGAGGAGATTTAAAGGGCTTGGCGCCATGTCCATAGAAAGGGAAGAGACATATTAGGGAAGAGAGGTGTTGTTTCTTTGGAGCCTTACCTTCAATGGGTTCGTGCTAGGGCTTGTGTTCTCAAGATGCCTTATTATCCCGAGAAACCCTTATTCCCTATTGCTACACCATCATCTACTGTCATTCCTATTGAGAACACGAAAGAGTATCAGGAAAATCTGGCTAGAATGAAGTCTAAAAGAGATGCTTGGAAGGAAAAATATAGTATATCAGAATACGAAAATAGGGTCCTGACTAGACAACTGAAGGAGAAGGAGGATGTGCTATTTATCCAACTTGGTTGGTTTATTAATCATGATGAGAAGCTTCGTCAGAAAGATGCATTGCTCAAGAAATATGCTAAGGAAAAGAAGATAAAGAAGGAAGATTTGATAGACGTTACTCCTGTTTCTAATCCATGGAAGAAAGTTGTTGGTGAGCTGATAGCCGAGAAGGCAGAGATGGAAGACTTCTATGAAAAGAAGATTAGGAAGCTCAAGTTACAAGTCATATTTAGTCCTTCGTCTGATGATGATTATGAATGATCACAGTCCCTAGCTTTTATTACTTATGCCATTTTGTAAAACTCTTTAAAGGGATTTTATGTTCCAAAGTTGTAATTTTCTGCCTTTTATTAATGAAATAAGTTTTGTTTTTCCAAAGTTCTTTACCATTGATGTTTGCAAAGTTATCAAGGTTTTAAAGTTCCGTGAAAAACTATCAAAAATAAATAATCATTTGCATCGCATATCATACATCATTCAACATTCAATATTACATGTTTTCTAGAGTCTTATTCTTGCTTCTTTTTCCACTTCGATAGACCATCAAGTTGTTTCACCTGTATAATACTCGAGCCAATCGTCGAAAGAGAATGGAAGATCTAGAGAAAGAAAATCATGAGCTTCGCGAGGAGGTTACTACTCTTCGTACTGGAATGGAAAAATTGACCGCTTTGGTGGAAAGCTTGATGGCTGCTCAGAATCAACCATCGAATTCGACCACTGAAGCACGAGCTCAAACTACTGCAATTTCTGAGGTCATCACTACTTCAGCCTCTTTGGCTCAAGTCAACCCTCCGCAACATCAAATGTCAAAATTTTTTCCATGGGGTATGCCTTACAATTTCACGCCAGAATGGTACCATCCTACTGTGAAACCCATGATTCAACCTATTGTATCCTTTCCTCAACCTGAGATGACTACTGTGCAACCCGTGATCCAACTTATGGTATCTTTCCCTCAACTTGTAAAGACTATTGTTGATCCCGTGGTTCACACTATTCCATATACAAATGAACCCATTTATCATGCTGAACCTGCTGAAATTTTAGGCATCTTCGATAGGACAGATGAGTTCCAAGACCAATTCCATGAAATGCAAAGCGAAATTAGAGCACTTAGAGGGAAAGACTTGTTCGGGAAAAATTCTCATGACTTATGTTTGGTCCCAAACGTGAAAATACCATCTAAGGTTAAAGTGCCAGACTTTGGAAAATAAAAAGGTTAGGAAGATGTCCACCTACTTTGATGATCATAAGCTATTAATTCATTACTTCCAAGACAGCTTAACTGGTGTCGCCCTAAAATGGTACATGGGTTTGGATAGCACCCGAATCCGCAACTTTAATGAACTCAGTGAGGATTTTGTTCTTCAATACAAGTATAATGTTGACATGGCCCCAGACCGAGATCAACTTCGAGCTATGTCCCAGATGGATAGAGAATATTTTAAAGAGTATGACCAAAGATGGCGTGAGATTGCTGCTCAAATCAATCCTCCCCTCGAGGAAAAAGAAATGAAGAAGATTTTTCTGAAAACATTAGGTCCCTTCTACTATGAGAGATTGATCATAAGTGCGCCTAGAAACTTCAATGAAATGGTGAATATGGGCATGCGACTTAAAGAGGGAATCCGTGAAGGGCGTTTAGCCAAGGAAGGTGGTACATCTAGTGGTGTTAAGAAATTTGGGAGTGTCTTCCCCAAGAAGAGGGAACAAGATGTTAGTGCAATTTTTCCTGGAAGGCCGAGAAGAGGATATTCACACGTTGCAGCATTCACTCCTGCTATCCACCCAACAATGGTATCTCCAACCTATCAAGCTTCTCCAATTCAACAACGAAAATTTCAGCAAAAACCTCGACAACAGGCTCCTCAATTTAACAATCAGAATCGTTCGCCGAGAAAACCACAGTTTGATGTAATCCTAATGACTTACACCAAGTTGTTCCCGGCTTTGATCTGGAAGAATCTCATAACAACAAAACCTCTTCCTATTGCACCAAATAATACTTCCCCTTGGTACAAGGCTGATCAATTATGTGTATATCACCAAGGTTCTCCAGGACATAATATTGAAAATTGCTTTTCTTTGAAGGCAGATGTCCAAAGGTTAATCAAGAGTGGTATTTTGTCTTTCAAAGATATTAACCCAAATGTTCAAGCTAATCCATTGCCTCAACATGGGGCAGCATCGGTAAATATGGTTCACGGATGTCCTGGAAAGTTTAGAGTCTACCAAGTTAAGCATATAAGGGACTCACTGATCAGAATGCATCAAAGTTTAAGTAGACTTGCTTTCTTTAAACATCGACATGATTATGACGTTTGCGAATTTTGCTCAAGAGAAGTTGATTGCCTTGTTGTGAAAGAAGATATTCAGAAGTTGTTAGATTAAAGGGTCATTACCATCACATATGACAGAAATCCAGATAATGAGGTGAATTTTATAGTGCCACAGTTCAACATGCCTGAACCAATGGAGATTGCTTATGATAGTTAGACTTCATATGCTGCTCCTTTGATTATTTGTCCACCTGGTCCCGTGCCTTATAACTTGGACAAAGCCATACCATACAAATATAATGCCACAATGATTGAGAATGGAGTAGAAGTCCCCATATCACCGATGCCATCTTTTGTAAATATTGCTGATGTGAGTAGAGTCACAAGAAGCGGGCGCATCTTTGCAGGTATACCATCGAAAAGGCCTGAAGTTCAAGTTAGAAAACCTATACCAGTGAAAGTTCCGATGATGAATTTTGAACCAAGGGTCGAGGCAGGCCGATCCAGTGGTCCTAACCCACATCCTGATGATGATGAGATTTTGAAACTCATTAAGAGAAGTGAATACAAGATCGTCGACCAACTATTGCAAACTCCTTCCAAGATTTTTGTGCTTGCTTTACTAAGAGATTCAAGTGCCTATAGGGAAGCTTTAATGAAGGTCGTGGACTAGGCGTTCATAGATCATGATGTGATGGTAGACCAATTTGATGGAATTATGGGAAACATTACCTCATGTAATAATCATGGTTTCAATGATGAAGAGCTTCCGGAAGAGGGAAGGAACCATAATATGGCCTTTCATATCTCAATAAATTATGGAAATGATGCTTTGTCAAGTGTGCTGGTAGATATAGGTTCATCATTAAATGTACTGCCCAAAACTACATTATCTCGACTATCACATCAAGGTGCTCCTATGAGGCCTAGTGGGGTAATTGTCAAAGCGTTTGATAGTTCTAGGAAAACTGTCATCGGTGAAGTGGATTTCCCCATGAAAATTATTCCTCATACCTTTCAGACTACTTTCCAAGTAATTGATATTCATGCTGCCTACAGTTGCCTATTGGGTCGCCCATGGATCCATGATGCAGGGGAAGTCACTTCCACGCTCCATCAAAGATTGAAGTTTGTGAGGAATGGGAAGCTGGTAACAATTGTTGGATAACAGGCTATGGTGGTAAGCCCATTGTCATCTTTTTCCTATATTGATGCTGATGAGGATATTGGAACCCAATTTCAAGCTCTATCTATCGCTAATAATGAAGTAAAGAAGCAAGGGGCATCTATTTCTTCTCTTGAAGATGCACGACGAGTGGTTGAGAGTGGTTCGGCTGAAGGATAGGGCCAGGTGTTGACTTTGCCTAAAAACAAGTTTGGAGAAGATCTTAGTTTTTATATCGTGTCTGCAAGAGCTAAGTAAGATACAGTTACCCGTCCAATACAAGAAGTTTTTCAAAGCGCAAGTTTTATTCATCCGGCTCCGCCCGAAGTTGATGCTATAATGAAATGATTCTGAAGAGGATTTACCTGACTTTGTAGCACATGGAGTGGTTTGCCAGAATTGGACTGTTGTGGATATTCCTTCTATGATGCACATTTCAGAGTAATGCTTTGTTCTATTTTGAAAAAACCTTTCTCTCTTCCCAAGGAGAGAGTGTTTTTGTGTCGGGCTATGTTAAAAATAAATCCTTTTTGCTCTGCCCAAGGAAAAAGAGAAGATGTTTGGGCTTTTGTTTCAAGTATTACCAATCATAAATAAAAATGTTATTTTGTCCCCTATATTATTTTTACTTTTCCCTTTTTTTGGAAAATGGTAACAAAAATAGAAAATAATAATAATAAAGAAATATAATAATCTTTTATATATATATGTAAAACCTTGATATTAATCTAGTTCTAAAATAAAGCATAAATCATATGTGCAGATTAACCCATGACCTAACCATTGAAAACAATCAACCTATACCCCCTCCCAACTTTGAATTCCCTGTGTTCGGAGTCGAGGAAGAGGATAGTGAAGAGATCCCTGATGAAATTTCCTGCTTACTTGAGCACGATGAAAAGATCATTCAACCATTCGATGATCCCGTGGACATGATCAATTTGGGTAATGAAGAAGGACCAAAAGGAAGTCAACATTGGAGCGTTGCTTATCCCAGAGGTCAAATAAAAAATGTTAGAGCTTCTCAGAGAGTATGTAGACGTGTTTGATTGGTCCTACCAAGACATGCCAGGATTGGATAACAATATTGTGGAGCATCGATTCCCGTTGAGACTTGAATGTCCGCCGATTAAGCAAAAGTTGAGAAGGACTTGTCCCGATATGGCTGACAAGATCAAAGAAGAGGTCCAGAAACAAATTAACACAGGCTTCCTCATTACATCAGTTTATCCTCAGTTGTTAGCCAATATAGTGCCTGTTGCTAAGAAAGATGGCAAGGTTCAAATGTGTGTGGACTACAGAGATCTGAATAGAGCCAGACCAAAGGATGATTTCCCATTACCACACATTGATGTATTGGTCGAAAGCACAGTAAAGTTCGAAGTTTTTTCTTTTATGGATGGTTTCTCTGGTTACAATCAAATCAATATGGCACCTGAAGATATGGAGAAGACAAACTTCATTACACCTTAGGGGACATTTTGTTATCGAGTACTGTCATTTGGTTTAAAGAATGTTGGTGCAACGTACTAGAGAGCCATGACCGCTCTGTTCCATGATATGATGCATAAAAATATAGAAGTTTATGTAGATGATATGATTGGCAAATCACAAACTGAAGAAGATCATGTGGAGCATCTATTGAAATTATTCTAATGTTTGAGAAAGTATAAACTCTGTCTGAATCCTAACAAGTGCACTTTTTGTGTTCATTCTGGAAGACTTCTGGGTTTCATTATCAGCCAACGAGGTATTGAGGTAGACCTTGATGAAGTCAAAGCTATTCGAGAGATGCCCGCACCCAAGACAAAAAATCAAGTAAGAGGATTCCTTGGAAGGTTGAACTATATTTCCAGATTTATATCTCATATGACTGCTACCTGTGGGCCGATTTTTAAGCTTCTTTGGAAAAACCAAGGATGTGTATGGACAGAAGATTGTCAGAGATCTTTTTATAGAATCAAAGAATATTTAATCGAGCTTCCCATCTTGATTCCTCTAGTGGAAGGAAGACCTTTGATCATGTATCTGACCATATTGGAAGATTCCATGGGATGTGTGCTTGGTCAACAAGATGAGGCTGGAAGAAAGGAACATGTCATATATTATCTGAGTAAGAAATTCACACACTGTGAGTCTCGATACTCAATGCTTGAGAAAACCTGTTGTGCTTTATCTTGGGCTGCTCTCCGTCTGCGCCAATATATGATTAACCACACTACTTGGTTGATCTCCAAAATGGATCTGATCAAGTACATCTTCGAAAAGCCCACCTTGTCTGGAAGAATAACTCGTTGGAAGATGTTATTATCTGAATATGACATTGAGTATCACAACCAGAAAGCAATCAAAGGAAGTTTTCTAGATGATCATTTGGCTCACCAACCAATTGATGATTATCAATCCATCAAGTTTGACTTCTCATATGAAGATGTTATGTACTTGAAGACCAAATATTGTGAGGAGCCATTACCTAGAGAAGGACCAGATCCCGAATCCTGTTGGGGTTTGATATTTGACGGGGCTGTAAATGCTTATGGAAATGGAATTGGGGCAATCATCATCACTCCCCGGGGTACTCATATCCTGTTCACCGCGAGGTTGAAGTTTGATTGTACGAACAACATGGCTGAATTTGAAGCATGTATTTTGGGTCTCGAAGAAGCGGTGGATATAAGGATCAAGATTCTTGACATATATAGAGACTCGGCTTTAGTATTCAATCAAATCAAAGGAGATTGGGAGACTCGTCATCCTGGTTTGATCCCTTACAGAGATTATGCTAGAAGATTGTTAACTTTCTTCGACAAAGTAGAATTACATCATATCCCTAGAGATGAGAACCAAATCCCTGATGCTTTAGCTACTTTGTCTTCTATGTTTCAATTGAATCATTGGAAAGATGTGCCTTCAATCAAAAATATGCGCCTTGACAGAATCGCTCATGTGTTCTCAGCAGAAGAGGTCACCGACGACAAACCGTGGTTCTATGACATTAAACGTGTTCTTCAAACTCAAGAGTACCCACCTGGGGTATCCAATAAATATAGGAAGATGTTGAGGAGTTTGGCAAGTAGTTTCCTCCTCAATGAAGAAGTATTATATAAGAGAAATTATGACATGGTTTTGCTCAGATGCGTGGATAGACATGAAGCAGACATGTTGATGCAAGAATAACACAAAGGATCCTTTGACACTCATGCCAATGGACATGCAATGGCTAAAAAGATGTTAAGGACGAGCTACTATTGGATGGAGATGGAATTCGATTGCTGCAAATATGTGAAGAAATTCCATAAGTGCCAAATTTATGCGGACAAGATACATGTGCCACTGACCCTTCTCAATGTTATCTCTTCACCTTGGCCTTTCTCTATGTGGGGCATTGATATGATTTGAATGATTGTACCTAAGGCTTCAAATGGTCATCGTTTCTTCTTAGTGGCCATTGACTACTTTACTAAATGGGTGAAAGCAGCATCATATGCTAATGTGACCAGACAGGTGGTAGTCATATTTATCAAGAATCAGATCATTTGTCAATATGACATCCCGAGAAAGATCATCACTAATAATGGTTTGAATTTGAATAACAAAATGATGAGAGAGATTTGTGAAGAGTTCAATATCGAAGATCACAGATGAATGGGGTTGTTGAAGCTGCTAATAAAAACACCAAGAAGATTATCCAAAAGATAGTGGTGACTTACAAAGATTGGCATGAGATGCTCCTGTTTGCTCTACATGGGTACCGTACTTCAGTTTGAACTTCAACAGGTGCAACTCCATTTTCTCTAGTATATGGCATGGATGCAGTACTCCCCGTGGAGGTTGAGATCTCGTCTATTAGAGTTTGATGGAAGCTAAGCTTTCTGAGGTTGAATGGTGTCAATGTAGATATGATCAGTTAAATTTAATAGAAGAAAAGAGAATGACAACGTTGTGTCACGACCAGCTATATCAGCAAAGAAAGAAGAAGGTATTTGATAAGATGGTTCGGCCACGCAAATTCAAAGAAGGTGACCTCGTGCTCAAGAAGATATTATCTTTCCAACCTAATTCTAGGGGCAAATAGGCTCCTAGTTATGAAGGATTGTTTGTTGTTAAGAAGGTTTTCTCTGGGGGTGCCATGATTCTTACAAATATGGACGGTGAGGAGCTCCCACACTCCGTGAACGCTGATGCAGTCAAGAAGTACTTCGCCTAAAATTGAGATGACAGATAGCTAAGTTTAAAAACCAAAGGGGCGGTTAAGCAGGCTTTTGATCAGACCAGTCACAACAAATTTGAGCATATCTTGGAATTCAGGGTTGTTAGGGAGAATATGGGTCATTGTTTTTGTAACATTTTATTTCATGTACCATTTACCAAATTTTTGTAAACCTTTGGAGTCACGCCATTAGCGGATTACCATCTTATTAATGAAATTTGAGCATTTATCCTTTTTGTGTTTTTTTCTATCGGGGAAAATTTCAGTTTTTATAGCAATATTTGAAACAAAGTTAATTAGAGTATCCCTATCTTGAAATGTGTCGTGAATATTGAAAGTAATATTAACAGTTGTGTTGTACCCCAAAATTTTCCCTCCCATTTTTATTCAAGACATTCTCATAAGGTTCCCAATTTCTCAAGGATGACCAAGAATTGACCAGACAAATTCTCCTCCTAAGCAATGAACCTCTAATTAGGGTTTCACTTTTCACCAAGATGTGTGAGCTCCAAGGGCTCAAATGTTTTCCATGGTCATAATATGTCTTCAAGATTGTCCATGCAAAATTTCATGCCCTGCACAACAAGTTTGCTCAATCAACTGCTCAAATGCTTGAAAATCAACTATACTAGGTCAAAAGTCAACGATGGCCTATATACAGTAAAAATTCAAGATTTTTTTGTCAACATCAACATTTTGAAGTGATATCTATCATTTGATCAAAGGTTGATCATGATTCCTCAAGAAATTCTCCTAATTCATCAAAAGTCAAAAATTGCTAATTAGGGTTTTTATAGGAAAAGTCAACTGAACTTTGACCATCCATAACTTTCTCATACTTTATCAAACAATTTTCTAACAAGGGTCATTTTTAGTAGAATACAATTCCCTACAACTTCTCTTCAGTCCTCAAGTTCAATAAATGCACCATTGGAAAGATACAAGCTCATACATTACAGGTCACTTTCAGAAAGTCAACAAAAGACACGTTTTTCCAAGACCATTTACATCAAGATAATTTATCCAAATGCAAAAATAGTAAACATAGAGGTTGTAGGGGACATCTTGAGATTTCTAAAAGTCAAAGATCACCTCCAAAAGATAAAAATTGAGAAAGATATGGCTTGCACAAGTTGGACAATTTTTGAGAAAGTGCATGAAGTGCAAATTGAGAAATATTGAACTTGTGGACTAATGGGCTTAGGGTTTAAGGTTTGAACGTGTTTACAACATGATTAAGAACCCCTAAAACGATCCATGCATTATTTTAATTTTTATTTCATTTATTTTTTATTTTATTTATTTAAACTCAAATTAAATCAAATAAAATGAAAGATCAATGCACAAGGTATGTAAAGCTTAAGATTTGAATTTCTTGGGGTCCAAATAGCTCATAGCAAGATGTCAAAATCGTGACAACCAAACAAATATCATTAAGACAAGATTTTCACAAGTTTGGAAAGTTTTTCAAATGAATTTTGGAAACAAATCATGCAATTGATGCCATGAGATTTCTTCCATTATTTTTGACTTAAATCCCTCCACTATATAAACACAACACCCTCATACACTAGAGAGCACGGAATTGGATGCCCAAGAACACTCTCTAAAAACTTCAAATTTTGTCAAAACTAGGGCAAAGTCAAAACCAAAGATCCAGTCACTTTCAGTCCAAGCCATCAATTACAAATCATTCCTGAGGTATCTAAGGGTAAGAGTAGGTCAAAAGTCATGGCCATTGATGCTTGAAACAAGAATACTTATCTTCTCCGATTTGCTTTTCTTTTAAACATTCATTTAACTAATTTCATGCATTGCTAATGTTTATTAACTGCCCAAATGAGTTCTTATTGTCACGTAGAACAGGTTTGAATCACAAACAATAGCTTGGCTTAGTGGATGAAGCGCCTAACTGTGACCTAAGGGGAATGGGTTCAACACCCACCCCATGCATTTTTCACTTAATTTGTTTTCTATCATTAATTTAATTAACATATAAAATCACAAAAAAATCATTAAATATTAGTTTTAGGCTTTTAATTAATTAAAATAATTTTTAACATAAAAGTTGTTTTGATTTAATCAATATTTATTTTATTTCATAATTAACTTGTAAATTAATCAGAGTTAGGTTTTTAATTATTAATTTACACTTTTATTATTTTCCAAACAAAAAATACCAAAATATATATTTTCTAACACTTAGAATCTCAGGTTTTAATTATTTTCTTAACATTTTTATTATTTTTATTTCTATTCATTTTCTATTTATATTTATTAGACAAATTGTATAGGTCACATAATAATTGTAATAGCCGTAGTTTAAATTCTCGCAGTTTCATTATTTATGTAACTACACCAAAGCCCTGTAATAGCGTAGGAACTTTATTTCTCACCTTTATATTTCTTGTAAACTTGTATATATTTAACTACTACTAATTAGGCATGTATGGCAAGATCTAAAAAGAAACAGTAGAAAACTCTAATTTCAAGATAAATATAACTGAATTGAACACACTTCTCACACTTACACCTCTAGAGTAACCTCTCTGGTATCCTCAGAAAACAATGGTCATGTCCCTCGAACGTAGGGATACCATTATCAAAGACCCTCGATATAAATCATCATAACAGATCATAGTCCCTCGATGTCCCTCAAAGTTGTTTATGATATATGATCTTGTCCTTCGATGTTTCCTACGAATATATGATGACGTCCCTTCAAATTGCTAAAGGTATCCCTACATGTTGCCTTCAATGACCATAATTACGACCCTACGCGTGTCCCTTAAACATCCAACGGCTAGGGCTACCTACTCACTAATAGTAGGATAACACTGTCTAAAAGAAAAGAGGAAAAGAACAACCTTTCGAGTAAAGTAGATAGTTCATAGATGCTTGCTTAAAACTAAACCATTTTTCCACATACATATTTCAAAAAACAACTTTCAAAAACATTTGCTTTATCAACACTCTTGAGGACTGATACAAGAGTTATCATAGAGAAAATCTCCGCATTAAGGCATTTTCAAAACATTTTTCAAAAACACAAAGCAGAAGGTATTTACAAAATGAGCTAAGCATCTAAGAGCCCTTAGAAAACTACGGATGGAAAGGGTGCTAACACCTTCCCTTTCCATAATCTATCCCCCTTACTCAGAAAATTCTCGAAAAGGACTTTTTCTGTTCTTTTCACCCTTTCCTTAATTTGGATAAAAGAAAAGTCAATGGTGACTCTTGCTTACCCCAACGTTTGCAAAGACAAACGCAAAACTAATATAATAGTCGGTTCTGCCACCGTATCAAAGAACTGGCGACTCTGTTGGGGATATATAAAAAAGTGGGGTTACCTTACAGTTAGTTCATTTTAAAAACTTTTGTATTTGCTTGCTTTGTATGCTTTATCTTTGGAGGGTGGTTTGGGTTATTACTATAGATCCTACACCCGGATCTGGGGAACACTTTTAGGTAAACATCAATAGATCGTGGAGACTGTACGAAGTAGATTGACATGGTTGAAGCGATAGTTGTGTTAGTGTGACACTTTGGTTGGTACCCGTATCCCTTGTGTTGAATCGAGGAGAATACGGGGTCGCCGTGTGGTGTCGTAAATCACTAACGGACCTTAGAACCTTAGTTGAACAAACTTGTCCATTAGAAAGTAGTGAGATATCCAGCCTCGGTGTAAAGCTAGGGATTGGTTGATACTCGATACTACACTCATTGAGATCATAATTTCGAGATGTTTCGGCCACAAGAAAAGATTGCTAAGCTGAAATAATGCTCGATAAAGGAAGATCGGTGATATTGAGACTCCTTAGAACCCGATTACTATTTCTAAGACAGGTTGAACCAACTGAACATTCAAGAGGGTACTTACCTACAAACCCCATGCAAGCCTAAACCTAAGGCTGCTTGTGTGATTTGTTTGCTTTTAACTTGAGATACTTGTAGGGATTTTATCTAACAACATGATCTCCTTGCAGGTTTTATTTACAGTCATTATCCAGTAACCTGGACTTCCTAGACTCACTTATCTTCATCACCTCACACTTTTGCTTAACGCATAGCATACACATCATAACATCATGCCACATCATTTCCTTAACCATTTCAAGGATCTCAAGGGTTTGTGATGCAGGTTATGATAAAGGGGCAAGGGGATTTATTTTCCTCTAGACAATGCCGTCAAAAGACCAAAACACGACAACTTGAGTCAGGGGCTATGACCCACTTGATATGGTGAGCTTGACTCTCATAGAAGGACACTCAACAATACAAAGTTCTTCAATCAAAGCTGCAAATTTCAACTTCTGAAATTTTCTTGTTTACCTCGCGTGATCCTTGAAAACATTGCATGCATGCCATTTCATAACAGGTCTTCCAGTACAGGTTTCTCATCTTTTCGCTGTTTATTTTCAACAAAAGAAATGGCCCTTGAACAAACTGTAAAAGACCTTTAAGCTCAAAATGCTCAGTTTCAACAAATGTTCATGGCTTTGGCCCATGGGCAGGAAGAACTGAAAGTTCTCGTCATCAAAGAGAAGAAGAAGAAGGTAAAGAAACCGGCTGGAATCTTGAATATGGGAAGAAAAGTCTAGATCTTTCAACTCCATCAAATAAGGGGGATAATCATGAAGAAGATAATAACCCTGAGGATGATGAAGAAAAAGATGATTATTCTGAGGAGTAATATCCTCCTGCTGATGATAAATTAAAATAGTTGGAGGATCGTCTCAATGCTATGGAGATTCAACAAATACCTGGCTTGGACTTTGAAGAATTAGGGCTGGTTTCTGGCGTGATCATCTCACCAAAATTCAAGGTTCCCACGTTCGCCAAATATGACAGGGTCTCTTGTCTTAAGCATCACTTGAGATCACATGTCAGAAAGATCCAGCCTCACGCTGCTGACCATAATTTATGGGTCCATTTCTTCCAAGAAACTTTAGCTGGCACGTAACTGGAGTGGTTCTATCATCTAGAAAGAACAGACATTCATACCTGGGAAGACTTGGCTGTTGCTTTCTACAAGCAGTACCGATACAATGCTGACCTCGCTCCAACTCGTACACAATTTCAAAGCATGTCTATGGGTTCTAGCGAAGGCTTCAAGGAATATGCCCATAAATGGAGGGATCTAGCTGGAAGAGTACAACCTCCTCTTAATGATCGGGAAATGGTAGACATGTTCATGGGAACTCTGACAGGCACATTCTTTAATCTGCTGATTGGGAGTTGCTCATCTGGGTTCACAAAGATAGTTCTAACTGGAGAAAGGATCGAAAGTGGTATCAAGAGTTAGAAGATCCCGATGGCTGCATCTTCTAATGCTGAGAAGAAGCCATTTGCTGGTAAGAGGGAAGCCAATGCTGTGTATGTCCATAAGGGTCGTAATAAGGCAAACTGCCACCAATCTGTAGGGGCAGTGTTGGTCTCTAATTCGGCACGCGTGCAACGACCACAACAACAGGGTAATCAGCAAAGGAAAGACGAGCCTAAGAGACAGTTTACCAAGATCAACATGCCGCTGTCTCAAGAATTACAACATATGTTGAAGATGAATTTGATTACGTTGATAGGACCTCATCCAAACCCTAAGACTTCTTCTCCTAACTACAATCCTGATGCAAGGTGTGCCTATCATTCTGGCAGTCCTGGGCACAATACTAACGATAATTGGGCATTGAAATACAAGATTCAAAATATGATTGATGCCAAGGAGATTGAGTTCGACCCTCCTGAGACTCCCAACGTGATCACTACTCCCATGCCAAATCATGGCCAGGATTGAGAGCATTTTTGTTCATTTGAATTCTCAAGTTGTATTTTCTTTGTTTGTTCAAACAATTATTGTCATGTAAAACTTTATTATTTCATTAATGCATAGCACTTGTTTGTCTTGAATTAATTTGTTTTCATTATGCTTAAACTTCTTTCTTACTTCCCTTTTGTGATATTCAACTCTTGATTAAAATCTCTAAGCCTTTAGAGGGAGGATGACAAGAACGATACCATAATCTCTACAGTATGCTTTTGAACAGACCCCGTTGATGATGTACAGGCGTTGTTTCAAATCCAAAATAATGGAGTTATAAGGAAGATAATCCCTAGTCAACCGCTTTGAGCCTAATAAGTAGGAGTTTTCTTTTCACATAAATTAAAACCCTTAATCATAACCAGGGGAAGGGTAGTTTTCTCAGTTAATTCAAATGTGCATTCAATCGCAAACTTTCCCCTTCATGCACGATAAATAGTGTAGAATATGCTCTCCAAAAGATGGTGATGGGTCCACATAATCGTCAAGGCAGGAAGCCATCATCTCTCAAAAGAAAAGCCCGTTAAGTCAAAACCTATGAAGGAGACTTAAGAAAAAAATTGGGGCTTCCCGCTGACTGCAATCACAAAAGAAACAGTTCAGGAAAAAGACAGGGATAATAAAATCAAAAAAGAAAGAGGTCCTACAAATCCTCAACAAAAAGAAAAGGTCACAAAAATGACTGCCTTCTCAAACAAACATTCAATTTCTGAGCCATCACCGGAATATCGGGGTCAACCGTCCAGAACTCAACTGGGACTCGAAATGCATAATTAATTGAGCATAGGACTGAAGAACATCAGGAAGAATGAGTGGGTACAAATAAATTTGGAGCCTTTATCCTTTGTTTCTTAAACTGTGAACCAGGCCACGTTACAACCCTTCAAAGTCTTAGCTGAAGCATGGGTTAGTTCGAGATTATACTGTTACAAAGGTATCCTGGCTTCTGTAAGGTTTGCTATAAATCATGAGTTGATATCACATTCTTGCAAATTTTGTTTTACTACAAAAAACGCATTTTCAAACAAAATTTCAAGACAGACATAAGCTTTGCATTCTTTAAATGATATTGTTTGCATATGGTTAATTGTTCAAATGGTAGAGAAATTCACACAACGAATATTCAATGAACGAAGACCCCCTCAATGGACAGAATCACCTCAAACGGAAAAAACATTCCCAATAACAAGCCTTTCATAATCAAGGGGCATGACATGGTGTCTAATTAATCTGGGACAGTCAAGCCAATATGCAAAGAATCTCTCAAAAATGTCAAATATCCAGGGGAAGAACTCCATCTGAATCACTTGGAGTATTGGAGATGAATTCCAGCTACGAATCCTATACGATCAAACAGACATCTTCTGGTAATGTGGCAACACTTACTACTATGGACAATGATAATTCTCCGTACCCGGTGAACATGGACATAGTCGGAAAATACTACGGATGAATAAAGACCCGCTATGTTAATTGGCCTAGGCAAACATAAGGGCATCCCGACGAACCAAAAGGGTTCGGGCAAAAATTAGGGATATACATATGGAAAAAACTGTACACCCAATAATTCGAAAACATGAAAAGGTGGCTTGGGCAAAAAAGGTTATCCCGATGGACTGAAAATCTGAAAGGGCAGTCCAGGAAAAAGTTAGGGATTAAAGCGTACGACTACGTCCCGTCATCTCGTCACTTGTCTAACAGTAGAAGCTTTATTACCTTGATCTGCATTTACTCAAAACCCCAGGAGTTGGGATAACAGTCAAACCATCTACAAAATCCCAGCAGATACCTTCTCTAGTAGGTACAGAGGCAAGGGCATTCTACTACAAGGTCACTGCCATGTTCTTAGCATGCAACCTATTGATGTCAGGTGTTCTCATACCCTCGGCAGAGCCAAATCTCCAAATTACTACTCCAACGAAAATTCCCCAATGAAGTCGCCAAGCTTCTCGGGATTACCCAAGTGGATTACAGAGTTTCCCTTCCCCAACGAAAACATTCTGAATAAAGCAGATTATCCTCTAAAAACGGTTCAGGTACGATCCAAAGACGGATGTCATCCTGACACTTATTTCAGATTCTCATATAGAAATGGTGCAGATACTATCCAGAGACGAATTTCATTCTGACACTTACTCCAGATTCTCATCTAGAAATAGTGCAGATACGATCCAGAGAAAGATGTCATTCTGACACTTACTCTAGATTCTCATCTAGAAACGGTGCAGATACAATCCAGAGATGGATGTCATTCTGACACTTATTCCAGATTCTCATCTAGAAATGGTTCAGGTATGATCTAGAGACGGGTATCATCCTGATACTTATTCAGATTCTCATCTAGAAATGGTTCAGGTACGATCCAGAGACGAATGTCATCCTGACACTTGCTCCAGATTCTCATCTAGAAACGGTTCAGGTACGATCCAAAGACAAATTTCTTCCTAACACTTACTCCAGATTCTCATCTAGAAACAATTCAGGTACGATCCAAAGACGGATGTCATCCTGACACTTATTTCAGATTCTCATCTAGAAAACGGTTCGGGTACAATCAAGAAACTGATGTCATCCTGATACTTATTCCAGACTATCTTCTAGCAACAGTTCAGATACGATCCAGAGACGGATTTCATCCTGATGCTTATTTAGACCATCTTCTAGAAATGGTTTAGGTACGATCCAAAGACGGATGTCATCCTGATACTTATTCCAGACTATCTTGTAGCAACAGTTCAATTTACGGAGTTTACCTTCCCCAACAGAGTTTATTTCTCTAACAACAAAAGTTTATCTCCTAGCGTTTTAACATCAACATATTTGAAGACCTACATTCTTCACCTCCAGCAACAATTAGAGATTTATTTTCCCTGGTTCAACAATACTGCAATAGAATAACTAATACGTTCATACATTGCATTCATACATCATTCTACAAATGTCATAGCATCTGCAGTACAAATGCATACATCCCAATCACATTTATTTTGAGAACACCATTACACAATGCATTTCATACATCATGACATTTCATACAACTAATGCTTTACCTTTTCAGGAAAGATCAATCAACAAATATTTATCATCAACAATTTTCAACAGGTCTAGGAGTAGCTCCTGAAACAAAACAAAGTAATCATCTGTGCGACCAAATACAACTTTACACGGGCTCATCATGAAGCAATATTACACGGCTTTCTTCTGAATTCCAAATACAGCTTTACACGGGCTCAACATGAGGCAATCTTACACGGGTTTCTTCTGACTTCTAAATACAGCTTTACACGGGCTCATCATGAAGCAATCTTACACGGGTTTCTTCTGACTTCCAAATACAGCTTTATACGGGCTCTTCATGAAGCAATCTTGCATGGGTTTCTTCTGATTTCCAAATACAGTTTTACACGGACTCATCCTGAGGCAACCCTACTATGATACGGTGGCCAGAACCAGACTGTTTTGAAATGCTGGTTTGCGTTTTGCGTTTGTTTTCACAAAATATCGCGGTAAGCAAGAGTCGCCACCGAATTTTATTTTATCCAACAAGGAAAGGAAAAAAGCACAGAAAAATTCATTTTTCGAGATATTTCTGAGTACGGGGGGAGGGGGGTAGATTATAGAAAGGGAAGGTATTAGCATCCTTTCTATCCGTAGTTATCTACGGGCTCTTAGGTACTTGCTCATCATTTTAAAAATTGTTTTCTTTGTGTTTGTGGGCTTTGAAAAGTTTCTGTTTTGACTTCGATTTAACTCTTGCTTCTGTCTTCAAGAGTGTAATGAAGTGTTTTTGAAAACTTTGTTTGTAAAGGAGTGTAAGTGTGAAAAATTTGTTTGGAATGAGCAAGTATCTAAGAACTAATCTACCTACTCGAAAAAAGAATCGTTATATGCTTTTTTCCTTTAGACAACGCTTTCCCACTACTAGTGAGTAGGTAGCATCATCGTTGGAGTTTTGAGGGTCAATTCGAAAGGGACACACGGTCACTAAAGCAATGTTAGGACGTCTTAGTAATAACCCTAATGTCTTAGATCAATTATTCGAGGCAACAATTCCGAGGCAACCATTACGAGGAAAATTTTCCGAATCGGGACTTTGATCTTTGTTTAGACAAAAGGACGACAACTAAAGCATCCTATACTCAATGACCATTTACCGAAGGCAACCAAGTGGGAGTGTACCCCAGGAGTGCGCATGTGCGAATGATTCAATTTCAGTTTATTTATCTTTGCACATTTAGGGTGATCTAACTGTTTTAAAATTAATCATACATTCTTGTCATGCATCCCTATATCATACATCTAACAATTAATAATTTGCGGAATTTAAAGTGCGAAATTTAAACTACGCTATTACAAGGCTTCAGGTATTTACATAGCCAAAAACAAACCCTTTGAAAATAAAGCGATAAATGTAAATAAACGTCCTAATTAAACTATTACAAACTGTAGGCAGTTACATCAATATGGTAAATAAAAAAAATAAAGCGCGCGAGAAGAATTAAGATCGACGAGAATTTAAGGTTTTGACCCTTCTAACCTAATTAAAATAAAAATTGTTTTTTTGTTGTTTTTATTTTTAAGAAAAGAAATTAAATCCTAAAAGTAAATACTAAATTAATTATTAAATTAATTAAATGGAAAAAATAATTAATGACATGTTTTTTGGAGTTTTTGTTAATTTAAGAAAGAAAATAAAAATAATTAAATGAATTAAAACCTAATGATTTCTAATTAATTTTATTTATTTACAAAAATAAATTAAAGTTTCCTAATTAATATTCTAATTAATTAATTAGTATTTAAAAATAAAAGTTCTAAAATTTAATTGGATAAAAAAAGTATTTTTGTGATTTTTTTGATAAAAAAAGAAAATTTGTTATTGGTTAGAAATTTATTAAAACAAAATAAAATAATTAAATTAAAAGAACAAAATATGAGAGAAAGAGAAATTGGGCCTGATTTTGGGTGTTTAGAAAGCAAATTTGCTGGCCCATTTGAGGCTGATCCAATTGACTTTTTGGGATCCCATACACGCGCATTGACCTGCCTTTTGGTGCACCTCTGATGCTGACCACCAGATCTGGCCATCTGGCGTGTTGATTGGTGAGGGAGTATGGTGTGTCTTAGGCTGGTATGTGTGCTGGATTATCTGCAAGAAAACATTATTGAGAAAATAGGGGGACCTGGGATTCGAACCCAGGTTCTGAAGGGGAATACACATTATGCCTGCCACTACACCATTTGACTTGTTTTATCAAAATAATATAAGTTAATAATAATATAAACAAAGCAAACGCACTAATGGATTTTCACGCGAAATTTAAACAAACCAGCAAGGGGGTGACAATACATCATCCCTGTTCTCAAATCGTGGCTAAAAGTTCCAATAGCTATACCTACAGACCCTGTCCGTCACTACAAAACATGTCCATTCCAAAATCTTGCATAGGCCATGAAATGCATTCTAAGACCAGGGTTGAGTTCGTCTCACCCTCCTGGATGCAACCATGCCCATATCTGGGGCCAATTATCCCTGAAATAAGAAACCCCAAAAACAAGAACGAAACCCTAGCAATGGTGGATCTCGCTACAGGTCAGATAAACGAAATCAAGTAATACCAAAAGCTTGTAAATGATGTGGTGATCACAAATATGCAATTATTTTATTCAATGGATGCAAGAATAGTGCAAATCTAATTTAAGAATATGGCAGATTCGTGAGGGACTTACAGTGCTATAGGAAGCCTGAAAACGCGTGGTTTGGATTGGTTTTGCTTGTGAGGGTTTCCAGGAAACGATTGGGATACTTGCCAAGCCCTGAGGATGCCTCTATGATTGATTTTGATCTCAAGCTTTTTCTTGATTTTTCCCAATTCTGTTCTGCCTCTAGAACTGCTCTCTCACCCTGATTTCTGTCCCGCTCGCCTCCTTATGTATTGTAGAATACATTAGGGTAAAAAATTATGTCCAAATCTTCCTCCATTGATGATTTTGAGATTTGATTTTATTCTCTTTCAAAGCTTTCCAAATTTGACCTAAATCCAATCTCCTTGTGCATAATAACCTTGATACGAGTTTGATTGCAATGCTAGCTGTAGTTGGAGCCTGAAATGATCACAAGATCTTTAGTTTTCAATGTTTTTGATTTTATTTGATTTATTTTGATTTAATTCAAATTAATTCAAAATAAAAATAAAAATAATTAATAAAATTATGATATGGATACATGGGCAAGGATAGAGCACGTGGGCAATAATGCAAACTCAAAACAAGTGAAAAATAATGGGCCCATTTGGCAAAATTTGAAGTTTTGTGGATAGTTGACTTTTGGCAATTTTGCAAAAAAGTCCAACTTCAACAATGTATAACTTCTTCAATTTTGAACTTTTGTAGGTGTTCTTGGATTTTTTATAAAGCATGCGATGTCCGCTAACCAACCCTTTTGGTCTCATCTCATTTTGATATTCCATGCTCAGGTTAGAAGCTTTGACAAAAATGGTGTTTTTGTTGACTTTCAAAAGTGACCTATAATGTCAAAATTCATAACTTCTTGTGAGTGAATTTTTTGATCTTGGGATATGAAGATGGATTGTAGGGAATTCCATCCTCTTCAAAATGAGCTTTGGATGAGTCATTTATCATAAAGTATGAGAAAGTTATTCTTGGTCAAAGTTGAGTTGACTTTTCCTATAAAACCCTAATTTAGCAACTTTTGAATCTTGATGAATTGTGAGCAATCTTTGATGAATCATGATCAACCCTTGATCAAATGATGAAATATACTTCAAAATGAGAATGTTGACAAAAAATCTTGAAGTTTGACTGTATTTGGGTCACAATTGACTTTTGCCCTAGCACAGTCGATTTTTGGACCTTTGAGCCATTGACTGAGCAAACTTCCTCTGCAAGGCTTGAAATTTGACATGGATGATCTTGAGACCATATTAGGAAATTGGGAAGAACTTGAGGTCATTTAGACTCAAGGATCTTTATGCAACACAAAACCCTAATTTGGGGCAGACTGCCTTAGGAGAGAGCTTGTCTGACCAATTCTTGGACTACCTTGAGCAACTTGGAGATTTTTCTTGCAATGTTTTGAGAAATATGGGAGGGAAAATTTTGGGGTACAACAGCTGCCCCTGTTCAATCATCTTAAACTTGAGGATGTAGATTGGCTTTTATGCCTTTCGTGATCCGAAGGTGGAAGATGATTGAACACTAGAGTGCCCATAAATTTGCACTCGCATGAAGTGGTATCTGCCTTGTGATGTCGGGAATGGGCTTACAAAGGCCATTTGGATATTGCTGACGAGGGGATGGGCTTAAAGATGCCATATGAAGGAGTGTCGATCGCATAAGAGATTCCTTAGCGAGAGCTTGTATACCTGTCGTTTGAGGACGATTCCACTAGGGAAGTCTGATCTTTGTTAAGATTTAGGAACTTGTCCGTAATTCAACTGAGGTGTCGAGATTTAGGAACTTGCCCGTAATTCAACTGAGGGGAAACATCTTCGTCGAGAAACTAGAACTCGCCCGTAATTCAACTGAGAAAACTTCTCTGCTGAGATTTAGGAACTTGTCTGTAATTCAACGGAGGAACTTTGTCGAGATTTAGGACCTTGTCTGTAATTCAACAGAGAAAACATATCTGTTGAGATTTAAGAACTTATCAGTAATTCGACTAGGGGGAAACATCTTTGTCGAGATTTAAGAACTCGCCTGTAATTCAACTGAGAAAACTTCTCAGTTGAGATTTAGGAACTCGTCTGTAATTCGACGGAGGAACTTTGTCGAGATTTAGGACCTTGCCTATAATTCAACTGAGAAAAACATCTCTGCTGAGATTTAAGAACTTGTTAATAATTCGACTGGAGGGAAACATGTTCATCGAGATTTAAGAACTCACCTGTAATTCAACTAAGAAAACTTCTCTGCTGAGATTTAGGAACTCGTCGGTAAATCGACGGAGGAACTTTGTCGAGTTTTAGGACCTTGTCTGTAATTCAACTCATAAAAACATCCCTGCTGAGATTTAAGAACTTGTCAGTAATTCGACTTAGGGAAACATCTTCGTCGAGATTTAAGAACTCGCCCGTAATTCAACTGAGAAAACTTCTCTGTTGAGATTTAGGAACTCGTCTGTAATTCAACGGAGGAATTTTGTCGAGATTTAGGACCTTGTCTGTAATTCAACTGAAAAAAACATCCCTGCTGAGTTTTAAGAACTTGTCAGTAATTCGACTTGGGGAAACATCTTCGTCGAGATTTAAGAACTTGCCCGTAATTCAACTGAGAAAACTTCTCTGCTGAGATTTAGGAACTCGTCTGTAATTCAACAGAGGAATTTTGTCGAGATTTAGGACCTTGTCTGTAATTCAACTGAGAAAAACATCCCTGCTGAGATTTAAGAACTTGTCAGTAATTCAACTTGGGGAAACATCTTCGTCGAGATTTAAGAACTCGCCCGTAATTCAACTGAGAAAACTTCTCTGCTGAGATTTAGGAACTCGTCTGTAATTCGACGGAGGAACTTTGTCGAGATTTAGGACCTTATCTGTAATTCAATTGAGAAAAACATCTCCGTTGAGATTTAAGAACTTGTCAATAATTCGACTGGAGGGAAACATCTTCATCGAGATTTAAGAACTCGCCCGTAATTCAACTGAGAAAACTTCTTTGTTGAGATTTAGGAACTCGTCTGTAATTCGATAGAGGAACTTTGTCGAGATTTAGGACCTTGTCTGTAATTCAACTGAGAAAAACACCCCTGCTGAGATTTAAGAACTTGTCAGTAATTCGACTTGGGGAAACATCTTCGTCGAGATTTAAGAACTCGCCCATAATTCACCTGAGAAAACTTCTCTGCTGAGATTTAGGAACTCGTCTGTAATTCAACGGAGGAATTTTGTCGAGATTTAGGACCTTGTCTGTAATTCAACTGAGAAAACATATCTGCTGAGATTTAAGAACTTGTCAGTAATTCTACTAGGGGGAAACATCTTTGTCGACATTTAAGAACTCGCCCGTAATTCAACTGAGAAAACTTCTCTGCTGAGATTTAGGAACTCGTCTTTAATTCGACGGAGGAACTTTGTCGAGATTTAGGACCTTGCCTGTAATTCAACTGAGAAAAACATCTCTGCTGAGATTTAAGAACTTGTCAATAATTCGACTGGAGGGAAACATGTTCATCGAGATTTCAGAACTCCCCCGTAATTCAACTAAGAAAACTTCTCTGCTGAGATTTAGGAACTCGTCTATAATTCGACAGAGGAACTTTGTCGAGATTTAGGACCTTGTCTGTAATTCAACTGAGAAAAACATCCCTGTTGAGATTTAAGAACTTGTCAGTAATTCGACTTGGGGAAACATCTTCGTTGAGATTTAAGAACTCGCCCGTAATTCAACTGAGAAAACTTCTCTGCTGAGATTTAGGAACTCGTCTGTAATTCAACGGGGGAATTTTGTCGAGATTTAGGACCTTGTCTGTAATTGAACTGAGAAAAACATCCATGTTGAGATTTAAGAACATGTCAGTAATTCGACTTGGGGAAACATCTTCTTCGAGATTTAAGAACTCGCCCGTAATTCAACTGAGAAAACTTCTCTGCTGAGATTTAGGAACTCGTCTATAATTCAACGGAGGAATTTTGTCGAGATTTAGGACCTTGTCTGTAATTCAACTGAGAAAAACATCCCTGCTGAGATTTAAGAACTTGGCAATAATTCGACTTGGGGAAACATCTTCGTCGAGATTTAAGAACTCGCCCGTAATTCAACTGAGAAAACTTCTCTGCTGAGATTTAGGAACTCGTCTGTAATTCGACGGAGGAACTTTGTCGAGATTTAGGACCTTGTCTGTAATTCAACTGAGAAAAACATCTCCGCTGAGATTTAAGAACTTGTCAATAATTCGACTGGAGGGAAACATCTTCATCGAGATTTAAGAACTCGCCCGTAATTCAACTGAGAAAACTTCTCTGCTGAGATTTAGGAACTCGTCTGTAATTCGACGGAGGAACTTTGTCGATATTTAGGACCTTGTCTGTAATTCAACTGAGAAAAACATCTCTGCTGAGATTTAAGAACTTGTCAGTAATTCGACTTGGGGAAACATCTTCGTCGAGATTTAAGAACTCGCCCGTAATTCAACTGAGAAAACTTCTCTGCTGAGATTTAGGAACTCGTCTGTAATTCAATGGAGGAATTTTGTCGAGATTTAGAACCTTGTATGTAATTCAACTGAGAAAAACATCCCTGCTGAGATTTAATAACTTGTCAGTAATTTGACTTGGGGAAACATCTTCGTCGAGATGTAAGAACTCGCCCGTAATTCAGCTGAGAAAGATTCTCTGCTGAGATTTATGAACCTGTCTGTAATTCAACGGAGGAACTTTGTCGAGATTTAGGACCTTGTCTGTAATTAAACTGAGAAAAACATCCCTACTGAGATTTAAGAACTTGTCGGTAATTCGACTGGAGTAAAAGCTTCATAGCTTTGAATTTTATGAGAATTTAACCGCATCATTCCTGAAAAGTAAAGGTTAGCTGTATGTAATGCATGATATGTATCAAGCAATGATGTTCTCAAAATAAATGAGATTGTGTTGTATGATGCGTATATGCATGTGTCATGATGTATGGAAATGTAATGTTTTTAGCTGGGGGAAATTAATCCCGGATAGCTGCTGGAGAAAAGAGGTGAATTCTTCGTTTCCGCTGGGGATGGCGAATGAAGATGATTGTGAGAATAAACCTGCAGGAGAGGATAACTCCGTTGGGGGATAAACTGATGAGGAGATTTCTCTGTGGGGAAGAGATGTTCTGTTGAGGATTCCACTGATAACTTCCACTGGGGATGAATTACCGTTGCTGGTGATACTGAATCCTGTTGGGGATTGAATTCTTGTTTGTGAAAGGAAAGAACTCCGCTGGGGATGATCTTTCAATTGCGACTTCACTGGGGATAACCTTTTAGGCTCTACTGGGGACAATCTTCTGGATTCTACTGGGGATGATTCTCCAAACTCCACTGGGGAAGCTTTTTCAGACTGCGCTGGGAAAAATTCAGGCTCCACTGGGGATATTTTATACTCCGCCGGGGATGATAAGACTTTTCAGTGCTGATGGTAGATAAAATCTGCTTGGGGAGAATATTACCGATTCATTCACAATTGTGAGTCTCAGCTGGGGAGAGTTAACATTACTGTCTTTTCTTACTCTACGGATAGTGCATGTACCTTAGCCATATTCTTCAGCTGACTCTACCTTTGTACCTGGTGGATAGAGCAACAGTAAAGCTTGGACAAATCTTAACTGCACCTGTTTATGATATTACAAGTAATCGTCTTTTGTTTCGCATGTAAATATTCATGAGCAACAATTAATGTCAAATGTATATATCAAAAATGAACATTGGACGTTCTTTGTAAAACAAAAAAGAAAAAGGCAAAACAACTTGAAATTTCTCTGAAAATGAATTGTATTGATTTTGAAGTTTGGCATGTAAATAGGCGTTTTTGTACAAGAGGCTGACGTCCTAGTAAGAGAACGCCGCCGAATAATAGAATTTACACAATTTGTGAAAAACTAAACAAAACAGCTATGTGAATAATCCCACTGGGTTCCAACTCTGCTATTGCCCTTATGTCCTCGAGCATCTCATCACTTCGCTACTTGGTTGAAGGTAGATCAGATTGATTAGTGTCGTCTGAGATTGACAGCCGATACCGAAGTCTGGTTGCAGGGTGATCCAATGAGACATAGTGTTACGCTTTGATCCCTAATTTTTGCCTGGACCGCCCTTTTGGGTTTTCAGTCCACCGGGATACCCTTTTTTGCCCAAGCCGCCTTTTCAGGTTTTCGACTTGCCGGGTGTACAAATTGTTTTATTTTCATCCCTTATTTTTGCCTGAACCCTTTTGGTTCGCCGAGAAGCCCTTATTTTTGCCTAGGCTAGTCGACCTAGCGGGTCTTTAATTATGCGTAGTATTTTTTCACTATGTCTGCATTGACGGGGTGAGGAAGGCCGTCACCATCCATAGTGGTTAGAATCATAGCTCCTCCTGAGAAAATGTTATTAACCACAAATGGCCATTCGTAAGTAGGGGTCCATTTGCCCCTGGGATCACCTTGAGGTAAGATAATGCGCTTGATCACTAGATCCCTAACTTGATACTCTTGTCGTCTAACTTTCTTGTTAAATGCCTTGATCACCCGTTTTTGATACGTCTGACCATGACAAATAGCAATGAGTCTCTTTTCGTCGATTAAATTCAATTGATCAAGTCGGGTATGAATCTAGTCATTTTCGCTCAAACCTGCATCCTTCATAATCCGAAGAGAGGGTATTTGAACTTCAATGGGCAATACGGCCTCCATACCATATACCAAGGAATAGGGTGTTGCCCTTGTTGACGTCTGCGCTGAGGTACGGTACCCATGAAGAGAAAATGGTAACATCTCATGCCAGTCTTTGTACGTCACCGTCATCTTCTGCACAATCTTCTTAATGTTCTTATTATCCACTTCAACAGCCCCATTCATCTTCGGCCGGTAGGGAGAAGAGTTGTGATGCTGTATCTTGAACTGCTTGCAGAGTTCGGTGATCATCTTATTATTGAGATTCATACCATTATCTGTTATGATCCTCTCTGGTACACCGTATTGACATATCAGATTGTGCCGAATAAACCGTGCCACGACGTTCTTGGTCACAGTAGCAAAGGAAGCTGCTTCAACCCACTTCGTAAAGTAATCAATTGCTACTAGGATGAAATGATGCCCGTTGGATACTGTAGGTCTGATCTCGCCGATCATATCAATGCCCCACATTGCAAAAGGCCACTGAGCTGTCAAGATGTTCAGAGGAACTGGAGGTATGTGCACCTTATCAGCATAGACTTGGCACTTGTGACAGGTCCGAGAATGCTGATAACAGTCGGCTTCCATAGTGGACCAATAATATCCTTCCCGAAGGATTTTCTTTACCATGGTGTGTCCACTGGAATGAGTTCTGAAAGTACCTTCATGTAACTCTGCCATGATCCTTTCTGCCTCGTTCTTATCCACACATCGCAGTAAGGTTGAATCATGGTTACGCTTGTAAAGGATGTCATTACTGATGAAGAACTTTGCCGCGAACCTCCTCAGAAACTTCTTGTCATTAACAGATGCACCCTCGGGGTATTCCTGAGCCTCAAGATACCTCTTCACCTCATGAAACCAGGGTTTATCTACCACCTCTTAAGTCTCAATGTCACAACAATGTGTAGGTTTGTCCAACCTTTCAATGATAATCTGGGGAGCTTCGTTGTCCCAATTAACTTTGACCATAGAAGACATCATGGCTAACGCGTCCGCTAACTGATTCTCCTCTCTAGGGAAGTGTTCAAAGGTTATCTCTTCGAAGTGGGGAAGCAATGTCAAAACATACTCCTTGTAAGGAATAAGATTTGGGTGTTTCGTATCCCACTCGCCTTTGATCTGACTGATCACGAGAGCGGAATCTTCGAAAACACTTAAAAACTTAATCCTTAGGTCAATTGCTGCTCGAAGACCCATGATGCACGCTTCATACTCCGCCATATTGTTGGTGCAGTTGAAATATAGTCGGGCGGTAAATGGAGTATGAGAGCCTTTAGGAGATATGATCACGACGCCAATGCCATTGCTCAAAGCGTTTGAAGCTCCATCAAAGTACATAGACCATCGGGATCCTTCATCCGGTCCAGGTTCTTCGCAGTCGGTTACTATCATGATATTCTCATCTGAGAATTAAAAGTTCATAGACTGGTAATCATCCACTGCCTGATGTGCCAAATGATCTGCCAATATACTTCCCTTGATTGCTTTTTGGGTCGTATATTGGATGTCATACTCAGTCAAGATCATCTGCCATCTTGCTATCCTTCCGGACAAGGCAGGCTTCTCGAAGATATACTTGATTGGATCCATCTTTGATATCAATAGAGTAGTGTGAGTCAGCATATACTGTCTCAGCCGGCGAGCAGCCCATGCTAAAGTGCAACAAGTTTTCTCAAGCAACGAGTATCAGGTCTCGCCGTCGGTAAACTTTTTGCTAAGGTAATAAATAGCATGCTCTTTTTGGCCAAACTCGTCATGCTTCCCCAGCACGCACCCTATTGAGTTGTCGAGTACTATCAAGTATAAGATCAGAGGTCTCCCTTCAACTGGAGGCATTAGAATAGGTGGCTCTTGGAGATATTCTCTGATCCTTTCGAAAGCGGCCTGACATTCATCGTTCCACCTTACCACTTGATCTTTCTTCAGTAATTTGAAGATTGGCACACAAGTAGCAGTCAGGTGTGAGATGAATCTAGAAATATAGTTCAAACGTCCCAGAAAGCCTCTTACTTCTTTTTCTGTTCGGGGAGCTGGCATTTCCTGTATAGCCTTCACCTTTGCAGGATCCACCTGAATACCTTTATCGCTAACAACGAAACCCAGCAGTTTACCGGATCTTACCCCGAAGGTGCACTTGTTCGGGTTTAACATCAGCTTATACAACTTCAATCTGTCAAATAGATTCTGAAGGTGGTCAAGATGTTCTTCTTCAGTCTGGGATCTTGCAATCATGTCGTCGACGTATACCTCAATCTCATGATGGATCATGTCATGGAACAAAGTGACCATGGCGCGCTGATACGTCGCCCCAGCATTCTTCAATCCAAAAGGCATGACCTTGTAGCAAAAGATACCCCATTGAGTAACAAAGGTTGTCTTCTCCATGTCTTCGGGATCCATTTTAATCTGATTATAACCGAAGAAACCATCCATAAAGGAGAAGACCTTATGTTGTGCGGTGTTGTCGACCAGAACATCGATATGAGGTAGAGGGAAATCATCCTTGGGGCTTACCCTGTTCAGATCCCTATAGTCAACACACATTCAAACTTTACCTTCCTTCTTCGGCACAGGAACCACGTTGGTAACCCACTGCGGGTAAGAAGTAACTGCTAGAAAACCGACGTCAAACTGTTTCATAACTTTAGCCTTAATTTTCTCCAACATCTCCGGGCGCATTTGACGAACCTTCTGTTTCATTGGAGGACAGTCTTCCTTGGTAGGCATGCAGTGAACCAAAATATCGGTATCCAACCTAGGCATATCTTCATAACACCAGACAAAGATCTCAACGTAGTCACGCAGCATCTGAATCAGCCGTTGCTTAACACTAGGTTCTAGATTTGCACCGATCTTGACCTCTTTCTTGTCTACCTCTGTACCCAGATTTAATGTTTCCACGGGTTCCTCATGCGGCTGTATGGCCCTCTCTTCTTGAAGTATCAACCTAGCAAGTTCACCAGGCACTTCGTAATCATCTTCACCTTCGTCTTCGGCTAAGTTGATCGGACTTTCGAAGTCATAACCGGCAGTAGAAGAGTCGTTATTAGTAGGATCCAGAGTGGATGTAGACCTGTATATGTGAGTGTGTGTAAAATAGCTGTTTTGCAATATATAATAAAAGAAAAACAAGGAGCACAAAATTTGAAATGCAAGAAACGTCCAATGCTTTTATTAATGATATATGGAGATGACAAATATCAAGCCCTCACAAACAAAGCCACGGTGCCCCGGGTAAGACACCGGGCTGTAAAGTTTAAAATTGTATGTTACAAATTCAAAACAAAAGTCTCATTACTAGGTAATAAAAGAAATTGGGACGAAGTCCTTTGCCATCCAGTTACTTAATCCGCCGTCGGTAGTTGGGTAAATCCACCTGTCGAACTCAGACTCTTCAACATCGTCTTCAATGGCATTCACTCCTGAATTGCTGATAAATAGGGGAGGTCCTCTGATCTGCGCATGCCAAACAGCCCTTTGAGCTTCTGCAGTGAAACCCAAACCAAACTTGTTAGTCTTATGTGCAAAATCAGGGAGTTGGCCCCAATTTGCACACCCACCTTTCTCAACAACAGCCCGGGCATCCTTGAGGGAAGCCATCTTCATTGGAGGATCTTCAACAACAGTTTCAGTCGACGCCAGTGTTTGGAGGACTTCTTCAAAATCTTGACACGGGGTCTCAATGAACTTCCCGTCCATCTCCACATACCGGAAAGAGTTGAGGTGGCTCACCATGTACTCCTCCTCTCCTCGTACCGTAACAATTTTCCCTTTTACTAGGTATTTCAGCATCTGGTGGAGCGTAGAAGTTACTGCCCCAACTTTGTGGATCCACGGGCAACCCAGCAAACAAGAATAAGACGGCCGAATGTCCATCACATAGAATGTAGATGAGAAAATCTGAGAACCAACCTTAACTGGAATATCCACTTCTCCGTGCACCATTCTCTTGGACCCGTCAAAGGCCCTAACAACAATGTTGCTTGGTTTCAACACCAACCCTTCACAATCTAACCGGTCTAATGCCTTCTTGGGTAAAACATTCAGCGATGACCCAGTATCTACCAACACGTGAGCCAGAGTAGTGCCCCTGCACTCAATGGAGACATGCAGGGCGTCATTGTGATTCTTCCCCTTGGCATTCAAATTTGCGTTAGAGAAACCCAGCCCGTTATCAGCAGTCAGACTAGCCATGCAGTCTTTGAACTGGTCAGCAAATGTTTCCTGGGGTACGTGTGCAGTTTTCAGGAAAGCAATCAAAGCCTTGGCATGGGCTTCTGAGCATAGCAATAAAGACAACATAGAGATTTTGGACGAGGTTTTCCCCAGCTGCTCGACTACATTGTAGTCGCTTTTCTTGATGATCTTCAAAATTTCCTCCATCTCTTGTATAGAGGCTTCAACAGTAATCTTCTTTGGTGCCTCCGTCCGAGTAGGCTCACTGGTGGTCCCTTTGCCCCGAGTGTCAGATGACTCGGCAACAGGAGTAAGAATTGGAACATGAACAGGGACAGTAGCAGATGTACTGGCAGGTGTAATAACAACAGGCTTCCGAACAGTTGGTGGAGAGATCTCAGGGGAGAAAAGCCTTCCGCTGCGGGTGACTTTACTAGATCCAACAATATTGTTGACGTCAGTATCAGCCACTTCAGCATTCAAGTCTTGTTTAACCCCGTGATAATACACGTCAGCCCCGTAGTGCCATGGGACAGCTTTATCTGATGTATAAGGGGATAGTCCCAGGAATGGTGATGATCAATGGAGCGATTCTCGGAACAAATGTAATTCTAACAGGATTTCTCGAGGAAGTCTTGAAAGAATTGTCGAAAATGGTGATTATGGAAATGACTTCAAAAGGAACCAATGGAACAAAAGTTTTCTCAAACAGAATTTATTTGTTATCCATCAGGCGTTGGACACATGACTTCAAAAGATGGAAACCAGTAGGTAGGACGGCACATAGATGGCAACCTTTGCCACAACCCAGAAATAAACCGACTAACAGAAGGTTCCTCTTCACAGTCATCTATGGAGTAGCAATGTCTTTCACATAAACCACAAACGAGTCTTCATCTACAACATTTACTCCATGCTTGGGCATAGGAGCAGTCATAACATTAGGCCTTTCAGGCGCTTCGAACTCAATCTCCTTAGCATCAATCAGGTCCTGTACTTTATTCTTCAGGACCCAGCAGTCATTCGTGTCATTCCCCGGGCTATCGGAATAAAAAGCACAGCGGGCGTTCGGATTGTACATGGGTGATGTTGTATTGGGATTCTTCGGGGCCTCCTTCGGAATCACCAAGTTGGTCTTTAATAACTACGGCAGAATCTGAGATAGGCTCATATGGAGATGAGTGAATTGTCTTCACGGTCTCTCGGCCCTTGGCTGATTGTTGCACTGAGGAGCAACAACAGGTCTTTATATAACCACCGCATTAACTGCTTAGCAGCGTTCAGGTTTGTTATGGCTCTTTGCGCTGTAAACTGCGCTTGACTCCTTCTTAAAAGGCTTCTTTTCGGTTCTTGATGAAGCACCCTTCTGTATTTTACCGCTCTTGATACCAGCTTCAACTCTTTCCCCGGTCATAATCAGCTCAATAAACCCGAACGATGAACTTCCAATCAGATGGTTGAAATACGGACCAGACAAGGTCCCCAGAAACATATCTACTAACTCCCTATCAGCCAAAGGGGGTTATACTCTTCCCGCAAGGTCCCTCCACTTCTCAGCGTAGTCCTTGAAACCTTCTCCCGCACCCATAGACATACCCTGAAGTTGGGTACGCGTGGGAGCGAGGTCAGCATTGTATTGGTACTGCTTGTAGAAAGCAGCAGCAAGGTCTTCCCAATTACGGATACTACCTCCTTCCAGCTGGTAAAACCATTCAAGTTGAATCCCTGAGAGACTATCTAGAAAGAAGTGGATCCAGAGGTTCTTGTAAGCGGTGTATGGTTGAATCTTTCTAACATACGAGCGAAGGTGCAACTTTGGGCAGGAAACCCCGTCGTATTTAGCAAAGACTGGTGCTTTAAACTTGTGGGGAATTACCACCCCAGATGAAAAACCCAAATCTCCAAAGTTCAGACCAGGAACTTTCTAGACCTCCATTGCGCTCAACCGGTCTTAGAGTTGCTTATACCTGTCCTCAGTCGGAGGATACTGGTCTTCGTCAAAGTCAGTCTCGTTATCAGAAACCACAGGGCTAGGAGCCCTCCTTTCTTCTTGGTTTTCTCTTCCTTCAGATGAGTAAGTCAAATCAACCTCTTCTCACAAATTGTTTCCGAATCTGCGACCCATATTCAGTAGGACCGTCTTCTTCTTCTTCTTCTTCTTATCCTTCAAGATAAGAGTCTTCAAATCTTGCTGACCCTTGGCCAAACTCCTGAACATTTCCTGGAACTGGGCATTTTGAGCTTGCAGAGCCTTGATGGCTTGTTCAGTTGATGTTTCAGAAGACATGATGTGTTGAAATAAACAGCGAGGAAGATGAGAAACTTGTAAGGGTACCTGTAATGAGGTGCATGGGAATGATATGTGTATGATACGATTTCAAAGACTTTAGGGATTCAAATTTGTAAACCAAAATGAAACACACTTTTATTAGATAAAGAACTTGAAACAATGTTTGACAAGTGCCTTTAAGGCGTTACAAAAAGAAAAAATGAAAAGTAAATCAAAACTAGAAATAACAAAAGACATCAGCGCTCCCATGGTCGTTTTCCGTTGGTGCTAACATAGTCATTGAGGATCTGCTCGTTCTCCAGTTGCCTTGTCAACTTTAGGATCTTCCGCTCTTGCTCGTGATACTTTTCTCTGTAAGTATCCCGCTCTTCCCTTAGTTGGATCCAGGACCTCTTTAATGCCCCAATGTCAGTAGGCATGTATGGGTGGAGGAAGGTAGGAGGAACCCCTTCTTCATCAACATGTTCAACTATCACAGGCAAGACAACTTCGTAGGGCATTCCTAGCTTCTAAGCACGTGTACGAACCCACCAGAGATATGGTTCCATTGGAAGAGAAGTCTTCACACATAGCTCATGCGGATCAGACCTGTGCACCTTGTTCCAAGCTCGTATGAATCTGCGGCAATGTTCATCACTATCCCCTTGGAAGTCAAAGACAATGCTCGGAAGTAGCAACTCATGAGGTCCGTCCCTCCTAGCTCGCCCAAATTTGCGTAAGACCAAACAAGGATTATAGGTGATCCCTCCATTGATTCCTAGCAATGGAACATTGGGGTACTCCCCACAACGATCAATAATGGCTACTTCTTCCATGTCCTTAGTAGTCCAGATGATGTCAGTGTGAGCAAGGGACATAATCATGTAGGCCCAACCCATGCCTTCCTTGTTCTTCAAAACTGATTTGGGGAGGTGAGAAATAAACCACCTCGCCAGCAATGGTGCACAACACATACGGGTTCCCCGTTTCCGAGCAGTACGAGCATAGAGGGTATGCAGAATATCACCCAAGAGAGTGGGCACTGGATTACGGGACATGAAAATCTTCACCGCATTCACGTCAACAAAGGAATCTGAGTTTGGAAACAGAACCATACCATAAATAAGAAGAGCAAGGATGTCTTCGAACGCCTGAAAGTCTAAACTGTCCCAGAACTGATTAGCCTGATTAACCAAGAATTTAGATAAGAAGCCTTTTGTCCCACTCCGAGTTTCCCAATTAGACATTACCTTAGTCTTTGTCAGATGGAGGGCTGAAGCAATCTCTTCCGGCTTAAGGGGTACCTACCAACTTGTAAATGGCGTCTGCTCTAGAATGGAGATGCCGAGTAGATCAGAGAACTCTTCCAAGGTAGGGACCAACTGGTAGTCCGGAAAAGTAAAGCAGTGGTACAATGGATCAAAGAACTGGACTAAGACACTCATCATCTGTTCATCCAGCTTGGAGGTGACTAGACTGAGGAGGTGCCCATGTCTTCTGATAAAAGAGGAAGTGTCAGGAACCTTGGAAACCAATTCCTTAAGCTGAGTGGGAATCTGGACAAAGCTGATCTGAATAGTGTTTCTACGCATAGATGCCATAATCTGCAAAACAGAACAAAGATGAATCCCATTGGTCTTTGAAATGGTTAGTCCAATGAAATATGCATGCAATGTCATGATGCATGATGTCATGATAGAAACACATCATAGGTATTCACAGATAGAAAACATGGTAAGGGCAAACAAGTCACACAGATAGCCCTTAGATTTCAGGCTGGGAAGGAGTTTAGGTACTACCCTCTTTCAGTTCAGTTGGTTCAACCTGTCATAGAAATAGTAACCAGGTTCTAGAGGATCTCAATATCACTGACCACCCTCGATCAGTCATAATTCCAGTTTAGCAACCTTTTCTTGGGCAGGAATCATCACGAGAGTTTGGTCTCAATAAGTGTAGCATACTGCTACTGTTCTATGGCCAAGTTGGTCAATTATAGGTTCTAAGGTCAGTTGATGCTTAATGACCCCTTAGCAGACCCATACTCTCCTCGTTGCGCCATAAGGGATATCAGTATAAACTAAAGTGCCACACGAACGTAGCTACTGCTTCAACCGTATCGGTCTACGCCGTACAATTCCCTCACAGTTTATTTCTACTTACCTAAAGGGTGTCCCCCAGATCCAGGTTAGGATCTATAGTAACTTCGATTTAAACCCACAAAGATAAAGCATACAAATCAAGCAATTGAAAATAATATGAACTATTCCTAAGGTACACCCCACTTATAAGATTCCCCAGCAGAGTCGTCAGTTCTGTGATACGGTGGCCAGAACCCGACTGTTTTGAAATGCTGGTTTATGTTTTGCGTTTGTTTTTTCAAAATGTCGCGGTAAGCAAGAGTCGCCATCGACTTTTATTTTATCTAACAAGGAAAGGAAAAAAGCACAGAAAAATTCCTTTTTCGAGATATTTCTGAGTACGGGGGGTAGATTATAGAAAGGGAAGGTATTAGCACCCTTTCTATCCGTAGTTATCTACGGGCTCTTAGGTACTTGCTCATCATTTTCTAAATTCTTTTCTTTTTGTTTGTGGGCTTTGAAAAGTTTTTGTTTTGACTTCTATTTAACTCTTACTTCTGTCTTCAAGAGTGTAATGAAGTGTTTTTGAAAACTTTGTTTGTAAAGGAGTGTAAGCGTGAAAAATTTGTTTGGAATGAGCAAGTATCTAAGAACTAATCTACCTACTCGAAAAAATAATCGTTCTATGCTTTTTTCCTTTAGACAACGTTATCCCACTATTAGTGACTAGGTAGCGTCATCGTTGGAGTTTTGAGGGTCAATTCGAAAGGGACGCACGGTCACTAAAGCAATGTTAGGACGTCTTAGTAATAACCCTAATGTCTTAGATCAATTATTCGAGGCAACAATTCTGAGGCAACCATTCCGAAGCAACTTTTCCGAATCGGGACTTTGATCTTTGTTTAGACAAAAGGACGACAACTAAAGCATCCTATACTCAATGACCATTTACCGAAGGCAACCAAGTGGGAGTGTACCCCAGGAGTGCGCATGTGCGAATGATTCAATTTCAGTTTATTTATCTTTGCACATTTATGGTGATCTAACTATTTTAAAATTAATCATACATTCTTGTCATGCATCCCTATATCATACATCTAACAGTTAATAATTTTCGGAATTTAAAGTGCGGAATTTAAACTACGCTATTACAAGGCTTCGGGTATTTACATAGCCAAAAACAAACCCTTTGAAAATAAAGCGATAAATGTAAATAAACGTCCTAATTAAACTATTACAAACTGTAGGTAGTTACATCAATATGGTAAATAATAAAAATAATGCGCGCGAGAAGAATTAAGATCGACGAGAATTTAAGGTTTTGACCCTTCTAACCTAATTAAAAGAAAGAAAAAAATTTTGTTGTTTTTATTTTTAAGAAAAGAAATTAAATCCTAAAATTAAATACTAAATTAATTATTAAATTAATTAAATGGAAAAAATAATTAATGACATGTTTTTTGGAGTTTTTGTTAATTTAAGAAAGAAAATAAAAATAATTAAATGAATTAAAACCTAATGATTTCTAATTAATTTTATGTATTTACAAAAATAAATTAAAGTTTCCTAATTAATATTCTAATTAATTAATTAGTATTTAAAAATAAAAGTTCTAAAATTTAATTGGATAAAAAAAAGTATTTTTGTGATTCTTTTGATAAAAAAAGAAAATTTGTTATTGGTTAGCAATTAATTAACACAAAATAAAATAATTAAATTAAAAGAACAAAATATGAGAGAAAGAGAAATTGGGCCTGGTTTTGGGTGTTTAGAAAGCAAATTCGCTGGCCCATTTGAAGCTGATCCAATTGACTTTTTGGGATCCCATACACGCGCGTTGGCCTGCCTTTTGGTGCACCTCTGATGCTGACCACCAAATCTGGCCATCTGGCCATCTGGTGTGTTGATTGGTGAGGGAGTATGGTGTGTCTTAGGATGGCATGTGTGCTGGATTATCTGCAAGAAAACATTATTGAGAAAATAGGGGGATCTGGGATTCAAACCCAGGTCCTGAAGGGGAATACACATTATGCCTGCCACTACACCATTTGACTTGTTTTATCAAAATAATATAAGTTAATAATAATATAAACAAAGCAAACGCATTGATGTATTTTCGCGTGAAATTCAAATAAACTAGTAAGGGGGTGACAACACATCATCCCTGTCCTCAAACCGTGGCTAAAAGTTCCAATAGCTATACCTACAGACCCTGTCCGTCACTACAAAACATGTCCATTCCAAAATCTTACATAGGCCATGAAAATGCATTCTAAGACAAGGGTTGAGATCGTCTCACCCTCCTGGATGCAACCATGCCCATATCTGGGGCCAATTATCCCTGAAACAAGAAACCCCAAAAACAAGAACGAAACCCTAGCAATGGTGGATCTCGCTACAGGTCAGATAAACGAAATTAGGTAATACCAAAAACTTATAAATGATATGGTGATCACAAATATGCAATTATTTTATTCAATGGATGCAAGAATAGTGCAAATAGAATTCAAGAATATGGCGGATTCGTGAGGGACTTACAGTGCTCTAGGAAGCCTGAAAACACGTGGTTTAGATTGGTTTTGTTTGTGAGGGTTGCCAGGAAACGATTGGGATACTTGTCAAGCCCTGAGGATGCCTCTATGATTGATTTTGATCTCAAGCTTTTTCTTGATTTTTGCCAATTCTGTTCTGCCTCTAGAACTGCTCTCTCACCCTGATTTATGTCCCTCTCGCCTCCTTATGTATTGTACAATACATTAGGGTAAAACATTCTGTCCAAATCTTCCTCCATTGATGATTTTGAGATTTGATTTTATTCTATTTCAAAGCTTTCCAAATTTGGCCTAAATCCAATCTCCTTGTGCATAATGACCTTGATACGAGTTTGATTGCAATGCTAGCTGTAGTTGGAGCCTGAAATGATCACAAGATCTTTAGTTTTCAATGTTTTTGATTTTATTTGATTTATTTTGATTTAATTCAAATTAATTCAAAATAAAAAGAAAAATAATTAAAAAAATTATGATATGGACACATGGGCAAGGATAGAGCACGTGGACAATAATGCAAACTCAAAACAAGTGAAAAAGAATGGGCCCATTTGGCAAAATTTGAAGTTTTTTGGATAGTTGACTTTTGGCAATTTTGCAAAAAAGTCCAACTTCAACAATGCATACCTTCTTCAATTTTGAACTTTTGGAGGTGTTCTTGGATTTTTTATAAAGCATGAGATGTCCTCTAACCAATCCTTTTGGTCTCATCTCATTTTGATATTCCATGCTCAAGTTAGAAGCTTTGACAAAAAAGGTGTTTTTGTTGACTTTCAAAAGTGACCTATAATGTCAAAATTCATAACTTCTTGTGAGTGCATTTTTTGATCTTGGGATATGAAAATGGATTTTAGGGAATTGCATCATATTCAAAATGAGCTTTTGATGGGTCATTTCTCATAAAGTATGAGAAAGTTATGCTTGGTCAAAGTTGAGTTGACTTTTCTTGCAAAACCCTAATTTAGCAACTTTTGAATCTTGATGAATTGTGAGCAATCTTTGATAAATCATGATCAACCCTTGATCAAATGATTAATATCCTTCAAAATGAGAATTTTGACAAAAAATCTAGAAGTTTGACTATATTTGGGTCACAGTTGACTTTTTCCCTAACATAGTCGATTTTTGGACCTTTGAGCCATTGACTAAGCAAACTTCCTCTGCAAGGCTTGAAATTTGCATGGATGATCTTGAGACCATATTAGGACATTGGGGAGCACTTGAGGTCATTTGGACTCAAGGATCTTGATGCAACACAAAACCCTAATTTGGGGTAGACTGCCTTAGGAGAGGGCTTGTCTGACCAACTCTTGGACTACGTTGAGCAACTTAGAGATTTTTCTTGCAATGTTTTGAGAATTATGGGAGGGCAAATTTTGGGGTACAACACCTACCCATGTTCCTTATCTCGAATTTCTAGATGTAGTTTTACACAGACTCATCCTAAAGGAACCCTACCCAGGTTCCTTCTCAAAAATTCCAGATGCAGTTTTACACGGACTCATCCTGAAGCAACCCTACCCAGGTTCCTTCTCACAATCTCCAGATGCAGTTTTACACGAACTCATCCTGAGGTAACCCTACCCAGGTTCCTTCTCTTGAATTTCCAGATGTATTTTTACACAGAGTCATCCTGAAGCAACCCTACCCAGGTTCCTTCTCACAATCTCCAGATGCAGTTTTACACGAGCTCATCCTGAGGTAACCCTACCTAGGTTCCTTCTCTTGAATTTCCAGATGTAGTTTTACATTGAATCATCCTGAAGCAACCCTACCCAGGTTCCTTCTCACAATTTCCAGATGTAGTTTTACGTTGACTCATCATGAGGCAACCCTACCCAGGTTCCTTCTCACAATTTCTAGATGCAGTTTTACAGACTCATCCTGAGGCAACCCTACCCAGGTTCCTTCTAAAAATTTCCAGATGCAATTTTATCCGAACTCATGCTGAAGCTGCCCTACCCAGGCTCCCTCTCATATATCTCCTAAAACAGCCCTACCCAGGCTCCCTTCTCATATACTTCCAAATGAAGTCTTACTCGGACTCATCCCGAAACAGCCCTACACAGGTTTCTTCTGATACATTTCCAGATAGCAGTTAATTTCATTCTCCCCAATAAATTACTGCGAAGCCTAGATTTCAACCAGAAAATAAAAAACTTTCATCTCCCCAATCCAGATATAACCCCTCAGTAGAGTCATGGACAACTAAAGTTCCTAGACTATATTCCCCAGAGTTTTCCTCAAACAGGAAAACAACAGAAATCAACATCCCCTAGTGGACTCCTCCTCGGACAACAGGAACAGGAATCCCCATAAATGGGCTATTTATGACTCTCAATCATCTAGTTCTGATGGCATCTTTAAGCCTATCTCCGACGACTCTCAGTCATCTACTCCAAATGGCATCCGTAAGCCCATTCTGGATTAGCATCAACCAACAGTGTTACTTCATGCGAGTGCAAATTTCTAGGCACTCTAGTGTTCAATCCTCTTCCACCTTCAGATCACGAAAGGCAAACAAGCCAATCTAAATCATCAGTTTAAGAAGATTGAACATGGGCAGTTGTTGTACCCCAAAGTTTTCCCTCCCATTTTAACTCTAGACATGCTCATTAAGGTCCCTAATTGCTCAAGGATGACCAAGAATTGACCAGACAAATTCTCCTCCAAAGCAATGAACCTCTAATTAGGGTTTCACTTTTCACCAAGATGTGTGAGCTCCAAAGGTATCAAATGTTTTCCATGGTCCTAATATGTCTTCAAGATTGTCCATGCCAAATCTCATGCCCTGCACAACAAGTTTGCTCAGTCAACTGCTCAAATGCTTGAAAATACACTATACTAGGTCAAAAGTCAATTGTGGCCTATATACAGTCAAACTTCAAGATTTTTTGTCAACATCAAAATTTTGAAGTGATATCCATCATTTGATCAATGGTTGATCATGATTCCTCAAGAAATTCTCCTAATTCATCAAAAGTCAAAAATTGCTAATTAGGTTTTTTTAAGGAAAAGTCAACTGAACTTTGACCAGCCATAACTTTCTCATACTTTATCAGAAATTTTTCCACCAAGGCTCATTTTGAAGAGAGTAAAATTCCATATAACTTCTCTTCAGCCCTAAAGTTCAAGAAATGCACCATTGGAAAGATACAAGCTCATACATTACAGGTCACTTTCAGAAAGTCAACAAAAGACACTTTTTTCCAAGACCATTTACATCAAGATAATTTCTCCAAATGCAAAAATAGTAAACATAGAGGTTTTATGGGACATCTTTATATTTCTAAAAAGTCAAATATCATCTCCAAAAGATAAAAATTGAGCAAATTAAGGCTTGCACAAGTTGGACAATTTTTGAGAAAGGGCATGAAGTGCAAATTGAGAAATATTAAACTTGTGGACTAATGGGCCTAGGTTTTAAGGTTTGAACGTGTTCACAACTTGATTAAGAACCCCTAAATTGATCCATGCATTATTTTAATTTTAATTTCATTTATTTTTGATTTTATTCATTTAAATTCAAATTAAATCAAATAAAATTCAAGATTAATGCACAAGGCATGTAAGGCTTAAGATTTGAATTTATTGGGGTCCAAATAGCTCTTAGCAAGCTGTCAAAATCGTGACAACCAAGAAAATATCATTAAGACAAGATTTTCACAAGTTTGGAAAATTTTTCAAATGAATTTTGGAAACAAATCATTCAATTGATGCCATGAGATTTCTTCCATTATTTTTTACTTAAATTCCTCCTCTATATAAACACAACACACTCATACACTAGAGAGAACGGAATTGACTGTCCAAGAACACTCTCTAAAACCCTCAAATTTTGTCAAAACTAGGGCAAAGTCAAAACCAAAGATCCAGCCACTTTCAGTCCAAGCCATCAATTACAAATCATTCCTGAGGTATCTTAGGGTAAGAATAGGTCGAAAGTCATGGCCATTGATGCTCGAAACAAGCATACTCATCTTCTCTGATTTGTTTTTCTTTCAAACATTCATATAACTAATTTCATGCATTGCTAATGTTTATTAACTGCCCAAATGAGTTCATGTTGTTACGTAGAACATATTTGAATCATAAACAATAGCTTGGCTTGGTGGATGAGGCGCCTAACTGTGACACAAGGGGAATGGATTCAACACCCACCCCATGCATTTTTCACTTTTTTGACTATTTTCTTTTCTAACCTTTTTCATTTATTTATTTTTCACTTAATTTGTTTTCTATCATTAATTTAATTAACATATAAAATCACAAAAAAATCATTAACTATTAGTTTTAAGCTTTTAATTAATTAAAATAATTTTTGACATAAAAGTTGTTTTGATTTAATCAATATTGATTTTATTTCATAATTAACTTGTAAATTAATCAGTGTTAGGTTTTAATTATTGATTCACACATTTATTATTTTCCAAACAAAAAACACCAAAAAATATATTTTCTAACACTTAGAATCTTAGGTCTTAATTATTTTCTTAACATTTTTCTTATTTTTATTTCTATTCATTTGCTATTTATATTTATTAGACAAATTGTATAGGTTGCATAATAATTGTAATAACTGTAGTTTAAATTCTCGCAGTTTCATTATTTATGTAACTACACCAAAGCCCTGTAATAGCGTAGGAACTTTATTTCTCGCCTTTATATTTCTTGTAAACTTGTATATATATTTAACTGCTAGTAATTAGACATGTATGGAAAGATCTAAAAAGAAACAGTAGAAAACCCTAATTTCAAGATAAATATAACTGAATTGAACACACTTCTCACACTTGCACCTCTAGGGTAACCTCTCTCGTTGCCTCAGAAAACAATGGTCATGTCCCTCGAACATAGGGATACCATTAGCAAAGACCCTCGGTATAAATCATCATAAAAGATCATAGACCCTCGATGTCCCTCGAAGTTGCCTATGGTATATAATCTTGTCCTTCGATGTTGCTTACAAATATATGATGACGTCCATTCAAATTGCTAAAGGTATATCTACATGTTGCCTTCAATGACCATAACGACGACCCTACGCCTGTCTCTTAAACATCCAACGACTAAGGCTACCTATTCACTAATAGTAGGATAGCACTGTCTAAAGGAAAAGAGGAAAAGAACGACCTTTCGAGTAAAGTAGATAGTTCATAGATGCTTGCTCAAAACTAAACCATTTTTCCACACACACATTTCAAAAAACAACTTTAAAAAACATTTGCTTTATCAACACTCTTGAGGACTGATACAAGAGTTATCATAGAGCAAATCGTCGCACTAAGGCATTTTCAAAACATTTTTCAAAAACACAAAGCACAAGGTATTTACAAAATGAGCTAAGAATCTAAGAGCCCATAGAAAACTACGGATGGAAAGGGTGCTAACACATTACCTTTCCATAATCTACTCCCCTTACTCAGAAAATTCTCGAAAAGGTCTTTTTCTGTTCTTTTCACCCTTTCCTTAATTTGGATAAAAGAAAAGTCGGTGGCGACTCTTTCTTACCGTAACATTTGCAAACATAAACGCAAAACCAATATAACAGTCGGTTCTACATCGTATCACAAGTTACTTCAAGAAAGTTTAAGCCTTGAAATGCAAAATAACATAGTAATTCATCCTTGTATGATGAATAGTGGTTTCTTCCTTCAAAATCATCATGAGGTGTTGGTTGTGTGATCTTGTGTTCCCAGTAGAGTACTAAGCTTGGTGACTCCCCAGCAATCCCAATTAAGCCTTGATTTAGTTATCTCTGGTTAAACAAGATTTTTCTCCCTAACCAAAGTGAAGTACATTTTGTTATCATGACAATGGTTTATTGATGTTAAAAGATTGAAATTTGGGTATGGTCCTCTTCAAAGAGATTTGAGCCTTGTAATATGATACACTTAGATGATGCCTTTTGTTCTATATCTAGTTATTTTCCCATCTCTTTGAGATTAGCCGAGTATCTGGTTGTATTGTGATGTCTTATCATCTTTGGTTTATTTCCTCTATCTGTTTTGTCAGCATATACATGACATTCATTTATTCATTCACACTTGCATCATTCATGCACATTCGTATTTATCGATGTTATTGGGTTCTTATACCTTGGTTATGTATATTCAAATGGCGTATTTTCTCTTTCCAAATAGAGTGTCAACTTAAGCAGAAAGTGTGCCTCCTTTCTAATTCCCCAACTGAGCTAATCCTCGCGGAAGAATCTTGCTTTAGCCTTCCTTTTCCATCTTTGGATAGGATAAATCCCCAATTTAGTTGTTTCCTCATTGGGTGGAGTCTTTTTTGATTGTTTTCTCTCCGGTTTATTCCTTGATTGAGCTTTGTCTCTTGCATATGCTACCCCGTGGTTTTCTCTAGGCTGTGAAACCTAGATGAAGAGCGCGTTTATTTTGCGTATTTAAATGCTTGGTCTCCTCAGGAAGGACCTATTCATGGTTCCCCATTAAAGAATAACTTTATTCCCTAGTAGTGTTATCACAACATTCTTCTGGAATATTGACGTGACAACAAGTGGCAGACTCTTCATGAGCTGCTTGTGTGTTTATTAATATCCTTTGAAGACAGCAAGCGGCGGTCTCTTCATAAGCAGTTTGTGTGTTATTGATATCTTTGGAAGACAGCAAGCGGCTGTCTCTTCATGACCAGCTTGTGTGTTTATTAATATCCTTCGAGGACAGCAAGTGTCGGCCTCTTTACTTGATCAACTTGTGTATCCATAACAATATGTTATTTCAGTAGTAAATGGTATCTCTCCAGAAAAGTCCCGCAGAGAAGTTTGTTATGAAATCTCTACTTTCAATAAAAATCGGTAGTTCACTATCAGTAAAAGTTGGTATATCTTTTGTCTACCTTTAACCCTGAGTTGTAAACTCACCATCATCTTGAGTCAGTTGCCATCTATCTTTTTGCAACCTATGCAAGTCATTTTCTTTGTTAGAGTTAGAAAATTGCTTTCTCTCGAAGTTATTACCCAATAAGAGTCTCTCACTCGAAGTCAATGGCTCTGTTTCTCCAGTAGAGTTATTAACTCTTCCCTTGTGGATTATTTTATCATGTGCTTGGTTTCTCCAGCATTAGTTTGTCTCATGTGGCATCATTCCCCATAAGATTCAAATATTACATTCATATCGTATCATAAAAACAATGGCAGTATCTTAGGGCCAAAAAATTCCTATTCTGTATTTAAGTCCCTTCAATCTCGTCGAGACGAAGATTTCAATATTCATATCTCTGGATAGAAGAAACTTAAATAGGGCAGCTGTCATACGCCAATTTTGTTACCTAAGATCCTATCTTCATTTGCATTTTTTTATATACATCAAGGTAACAAAATATGGTCGTTTTCGATATTCTCACCTTCGAGCATTGCCTGTGCAGAGATTATCAAGTGTTGTGAACATTTTATCTTATGAATGACTAACTTTTAATTAAGCACGAAGTGAATGTTTTTTGTTTCTTTGATTTCATGTGCAGAAACAAATCTGAATCAAGAGCATCAAGCGTCACGCCTCAATTAGGGTTTTGAGTCTCTCAAGCCAGAAGTACAGTTGATCATTGATTCTCGAAGACTGATCCATCAAGGCACAATTTCTAATCTAAGAGCTTAGAGTATCGAACATCGTTCCGACTTATTTTGATCATGGATGTCTCAAGTGTGATAGCTTGTTTTGGGTAACCTTTAGAGAATCGTGTGTTTATTTCCACGCTCTGTTCAACATGTGGCCTCAAGCTTCTCCAAAATTCTTCAAAAAAACAATCAAGGTTCCATGATCACTGGTTCATGTGTGTTTCACCTTGCCCTGAAATACAAAAATAGTATAGGTTTATAATAATTTTTCACCTCAAAAAATTCCATAAAATTTATATTATAATTGTCTTTCTTTTATTTTGACTAAACGTTAGTTGTTTAATTTCTTTTTTCCATTATTCGATCTTTATATTTTGTTCACGCCATAGAAATTATATTAGAATTGTTTTTCTTTTATTTTGATTAATTGTTGGATGTTTAATTTCTTTTCGATTATTTAATCTTTATATATATTTTTATTTTGCGTCTACTCCAAAGGAAAAATCAAATTCATTGACTTCATGTCATCGAGTATTGATAGCTCCTAAATTCGACACCTACAACAAATTGGCCTTATGGGCCAAAAACAGATTGAACAAATCTAAGCTGGAAATACTTCGACAGATTGGAAAAATACTTAGAGAAATTTCTAAGTTAAAATGAATCTTCAGCCAGAAGGTTCTTACATCCTTCGACTGAAAGGGTTCTAGGGCCTTCGACTAGAAGGAAACCTCGTATCAGCAACATGTGATTTTGAATCTAAAGAAAGGAGGGAAAAGAAGTTCGCTTAGAAGTTGAGGAAAATAACGTGGCATGAAGATAGAAGTCGAAGCACATGCAGAAGACACTTGTACTCATCCTAGAGCAAAGTAACTCCTCAACGGTTACCTAGTTTTAGTATAAATATATGAAGTTTATGTAGATTTCCGAGTGTTTAACTGACCGTACAAGTTATTCAATACTATTCGAGTACCTGCTGCGTGAGAAAGAATACTGAAAACATCCATTTTTACATTTCTTGCAAACATCCATTTTCCTTACATTTTCTCTTTACATTTCTTTCCTTTTTACCTTGCAAACATCCATTTTCCCTTGCACTTTACTTGCACTTTTTATCAGATTCTTGCACTTGAACTTTTCCCAAACCCCTTTTTCTATTTGCTTTCTGCACTCAAACTCATCTCAAACCTCAACCTTTCTCATTCGAACGTGTGTTATTTATTTACGTTAGCGTTTATGTCCAAACAACGTCAAAAATTAGCATATGTCTTAGGATCAAATTGATCGATCCCGCGAGAAACCAAAAATTTACTCTTTTTGGAAGATCAGCAGTTGTTTACTGAAAAATACGGTGAACAAATTGGCACACCTGGTGGGACCTTGCTAATTTTTAAATTTTGTTTTCTTTATTTTGCTTGTTTATATTAACATAAATTCTTTGCATAATTTCCTTTCTTTTGCGAAGTCTTGTATGCTATTAAGAAGTGGTAAATTAACCACCAATGAGTGTATAACTAGAAGGAGAAATAGTGAAAGCAATATGGATAATCAGCCAAATAATGGAGAAATACCTCAACCAATTACTACAGGAACATCAGTTATACCAACCTTTAGTGAAACTGTCTCGTCAATCGTTGGTCTAGTACCAACATTAACAGCAACCCAAACGGGACCAATACTTTCGTATGCAGGTCCCAAAGGTACAGCAGGAACACCCCCACCAAGGGTGAATCCAGGATCTCGATCATACATTCCCCCTGTATTTTCGATAGCCTGGATGGGTCGAGACCAGCCTTGTGGCATGCCAACTACTAAAATGGCTAGTCTTATGAATGTTGCGTCTATATTTTCTGAACCTTTGGTAAGTATGTCTTTGCCATTACAGGGATCTGGAACTGGTTTGGCAAACTTGGGTAGAAACCAACTCTTAGGAGGGGCATCCCATGCAATACCAAGCCTCACAAATGCTTCCACAATAATTTTGAGGCAACAGATGGATGAAAGCAACCATGATATGATACAAATGTTGGCCCAAACTCTGATTATAGTATTGAACCCTCTAATACAAAATACCACCCAGTCGAACCAACAAATTTCAGCGTAGATGGCGCACATGGCTGAATCATTTGGGGTTCCCCAACCTATCCGACAGCCCCAAAGAGCACCAATAAGAGAGAATTAAGGTATAGTCTTAGAGGAAGATGTAACCATTAACCAAAACCCACAGCTAGATAGGAGGAACCACAGAGTGGAAATCGAACAACCTAGGGTCGAAATACCCAGATTTCCCCTACATATCCCTAGAGTTGGTGATCAAGGTGTAATAGTGGTGAATAGAAACCAAAATGCTGATGAACTGATACAGCAAGTTCGACACCATAATTATGGAACAGATAATAATTTGACAGCCATGATCGAAAGAATCATGATGAAAAATTGAATTAACATTGGCTTTCATATGCTAAACTTTACATCCCCATTGTCAGAGTATATCTTGCAAACAGATTTACCCCCTAGGTGGAAAGTTTCAAAGTTCACTAAGTTTTTAGGGGATACGACGGAGTCCTCTGTCGAACATATTGCGAGATATTTGATAGAAGCTGGGGAAATATCAAATGACGAGAGCCTTAGGATTAAATACTTCCCAAGTTCTCTAACTGAAAACGCTTTTCCTTGGTTTACTACCCTCCCAGCCAATTCAATCCATAATTGGAACCAATTGGAGAGATTATTCCATGAACAATTTTACATGGGACAAACCAAACTATGTTTGAAAGAACTGGCTAGCGTGAAAAGGAGATTCATCGAGCCAATATATGAATATCTAAATAGATTGCAACTGCTCAAAGCCAGATGCTTTACACAAGTGCCTTATGAATTGGTAGAAATGGCAACGTGGGGCCTAGATTATTCTATTAGGAAAAAACTAGATACCCAATACCTAAGGGATATGGCCCAATTGGCCGATAGATTTTGACAGGTAGAACGTCTTAAAATTGAAAAAGATAAAGCAACTAAGACTCATCGAAGAGAAAAGGGTAGCCTATGTCGAAATGTATAATGACGATCCAGAGACATCTAGTGATCCTATAGCTGTCGAAGAAAGCGAAATAGATTTAGCTGAATTAAAGCAAGGGCCACCATACTCTTGTAGATTGTTAGTGACCTTAGTTGGGAAGAATCCTACTGAGTCTGAAAAGAACAGTGATAGATTCCCAAAGAAAACATATAGTTTCGACGTCACAAAATGCAATGAGATATTTGACTTGTTAGTTAAAGATGGCCAAATGATAGTGCCCCTAGGGGAAAAAATGCCTCCTTTAGAACAAAGAAAGAAAAGAGGTTTTTGTAAGTATCATAATTTTTTGGGCCATAAAACTTCACAATGTTTCGATTTCAGGGATCTCGTTCAAGGAGTGATCAAAGAAGGTAGACTCAAATTTGCTGATAAACCTCCAATGAAAATCGATGAAAACCCATTGCGAGTTGATGCCCACTATGTTGAACCAGCATGCATCAACATGGTCGAAGCTTCTGAAGACTTCGTCAATAAGCCGGTTTTTGGCAGTTTTACTGGGAACATCTCCAGAAAGACTGTCGAAGGAGTGAGAAAGGCTACTGAAGGCCTAAACAAAAAGGCTACTGAAGGCCTAAACAAAGGGGATATTGAAGGCCTAAGTAAAGGAGTTACTGAAGACTCAAACAAAAGGACTACTGAAGGTTCTTATTTGGCTGCCGTCAAGGGTTCGATAGAGGACCTTGAAGCTAAAATGCAAAAGATGAATCTTGCTGCCAAGAGCAATGCAGAAGTCAATATGGTTGAAGTATTTGAGGCAAAGGCTTCAGAAGAGGCCATCAGGAAAGAGGAAGTGAATAAAACTGTATTTCCTAAAGAAAATGAGAATCTATCTTATTTTCTGCAACGATTCCAGAAAAAGAAGTTTGAAGTTATTCTGTGTCCAAGGTGCAGCTCCATCTTCGACATAAAGGTTGCAGAACACATACAGGGCATAAGGGAAGTAAAGGAGAAATGGGCCGCTGGTGCCCAACCCAACATGGTCTATGAGGTTAGATATGATCCCAGAAGAGGATATCAGAAAGGACCAATCAACCAGGCGAATAGGCCATCAACTTTCAGGCCTCCAACAAATATCCCAGTGGACACTTGGCTAAAAACAGCAAACATAAAAAGGCCAAGTGAGGAGAAATGGTGAACATTTGATGTGCCAAGAGGGTCATTCTTGGCATATAAGAAGGATTTCCAAACTACAACAACAAATAAAGTGGCTCATGTGTCGAGCAACTATAAGGGGAAAAACCCTATGTCTCGCTCCCAGTGGAGAAGATATCAAAGAAGGCAAAAAGCCGAGAGAGAGGCTACATAGGAGCCTCAACCATAGTCAAGCACCAACGTACCATAAAGAATGGACAAAGAAAAACAAAGAAAGCCTTTGGAAAGGAAACCAATTGCTAGAAGATTGGAGTGGCCAGATCAAGGTGAATCAGATGAAGAAGGTAATTCTGAATCTGATGCTACTTTAGATATTATGGTGAATGTAGTATCAATACTACCCAGACAGTATGACTGCCAAGTCGAAGTTGAAGAGACTTACTGGGAGGTCGAACAGGAAATGGCCAAACATAGGCCAGTGTGTTATTATGTGATGAACAATGGTTGCGTCAAAGAGCAAAATGCTTTCTTTGAGCCACCTACTAAGGCGATGAAAAATCACCTCCAACCCTTATTTATAAGGGCAAAGATATGGGAAATAACAATCAATAAGATTCTGGTTGATTGTGGGGCTACAATAAATATAATCCCCTAATCTATGCTGAGGAAAATGGGCAAGGGAGATAGAGATATCAAACCCCACAACATGGTTCTATCGAATTATGAGGGAGGTATTGGAACTACTATGAGAGTGATACAATTAGACCTCAAGGTGGGAACAATACTTCGACCAACTTTGTTCATGGTCATTTCAGCAAAGCCCAACTATAATCTACTCTTAGGTAGAGAGTGGGTACATGGCATAGGTGCAGTGCCATCTTCGATGCATCAACGAGTTACAATTTGGCACCCTGATGGCATCATGGAGAATATCGAAGCCAACCAAAGTTATTACTTGGGTGAAGTTAACAACGTTGGAAAAAATAGCTTCGACAGAAACATGGCTCACATAGGTCCATGCAATCCTCCTGAGTTTGATTTGGCACCAGAACCAAATGTCTTTTACTCCCTCTACCTGCATTCCGACCATGGTTTCCAGTGGGATAGAGAATATTTATCAAACATTGACTTTGGAGGAGTTGATGACATACGGCCAACGGACTGGGGAAGTGAATTCAGTGATGATGACTGAATCACAAGCTTTACAAAATATTTTGGCATATGTAGTCGAAAGTAGAATGATAGCGGCCTTAGAGGTTGAAGTCAAGTACATGGCTCTTGAAGCCAATGAGCAAGTATTTCTTCCAGAAGGTCCTGGGAAAGACTTCGAACTAGAACCACCTAACGTGAAAGAGGAAGAAATGAAAAACCAGAGGATAGATGCCATCTATGTTGATGAGCCTTTGGGTTTTGAAAAGGATCCATTGGCAAACAACGTTAAAATGCTAGCACAAGATCCTCTGGAAGAAATAGACCTGGGCGAAGGTTTGGTGAAAAGACCAACATACATTAGTACGAAGATAGATCCAGAGCTCAGGATCGAAATAATCCAATTGTTGAAGGAGTTCAAAGACTACTTTGTATGGGATTATGATGAAATGCCTGGTATCGACATGGAAGTGGTAGAGCTTCAACTACCAATAAAGCCTGGAAAAAATCCTGTCAAGCAGACCCCAAGGCGTTTTGCACCAGAGATCTTGTTGAAGATCAAGACAGAATTCAAAAGACTACTGAGATGCAAGTTCATCCGAATAACCAGCTATGTCGAATGGATTTCAAATATAGTACCTGTTATAAAGAAAAAGGGTACCTTAAGGGTGTGCATCAATTTTAGAGATTTAATCGCTGCAACACCCAAAGATGAATATCCAATGCCTGTGGCAGAAATACTTGTTGATTCTGCCGCTGGCTTCGAGTACATGATTATGCTTGATGGATAGTCAGGGTATAATCAAATTTTCATTGCTGAAGAGGATGTGTCGAAAACAGCATTTCGATACCCTGGGGCTTTAGGCACCTACGAAAGGGTAGTGATGCCTTTTGGCCTAAAAAATGTAGGGGAAACATATCAAAGAGCAATGAATTCTATCTTTCATGATTTTATTGAAAATTTTATGCAGATTTATATTGATGATATTGTTGTCAAACCTGTTTCAGGGAAGAATCATATAGACCATCTTCGACCATCCTTCGAAAGGATGAAACGCTATGGTATGAAAATGGATCCCCTAAAATGCGCTTTCGGCGTATGAGCAGGGGAATTCTTAGGCTTTTTGGTCCACAAGAAGGTAATTGAAGTAAACCATAACAAGACCAAATCCATTTTGGAAGCGAAAGCGCCAACTAACAAGAAGGAGTTGCAATCTCTACTTGGCAAGATAAATTTCCTGAGGAGATTTATATCCAACTTAAGTGGAAAAACGCAAGCCTTCTCACCACTACTTTGACTCAACAAAGGAGGATTCGAGTGTGGGAAAGAACAACAAGAGGCTTTCGACAAGATCAAAGAATACCTCGCCAAGCCACCTATTATGGTACCTCCTTGTAGAAATAGGAGTATGAGATTGTACATAGCTGCATCTGATAAAACTTTAGGAATCATGTTAGCTCAAGAGGATGAGAATGGCGTCGAAAGACCCATTTATTACCTTAGTAGAGTTTTAGGCAATGCAAAAACTAGATATAGCGAAGTTGAAAACTATGTTTATGTCTTTACTTCTCGTGTACAAAAGTCAAGCAATATATTAAACCAGTTGATGTTTACGTTTCGTCTCATTTTGATGTTTTCAAATATATGTTTTCGAAACCCATCTTGCACTGCCGAATTGGAAAATGGGCACTTGTATAAACTGAGTATTCATTAACCTTTATGCCTCTTAAGGTTGTAAAAGGTCAAGTGGTAGCAGACTTTATAGTTGACCACTCAATAAATGAAGAATCAATCAACTACCTGGAGATCGAACCCTGGAAGTTATACTTCGATGGTTCTAGTCATAAAGGTGGAAATGGGATGAGAGTTCTGATTATTTCTCCAAATCAAATTCCAACAATATTCAAGTACAAGATCGAAGGCTCTTGTTCGAACAATGAGGCTGAGTACGAAGCTCTAATTGTATTCCTTGAGATCTTGTTGGAATTGGGGGCAACTCGAGTCGAAATAACGGGAGACTCAGAGTTAGTTAAAAAGTAAGTTACAAAAGAATACAAATGAATAAGAGAAAATATTATCATGTATTTTGTAATAGTCAGTCGTTTGTTGAAAAACTTTGAAAAGATCAACATTCGACATATACCAAGATTGGAAAATCAAGTGGCTAATGACTTGGCACCGATTTCACCTGGGTATAAAATTTCGAAAGAGAAATTACAACAAGTAATCGAAGTTAGAAGAAGAGTAACATTAACCAAGTTGTCTCCATGAAAATTGGGGTACGCTGACCACGAATACTTCGAAATTTCGTTCATAGATAATCTAACAAAACAAGATTGGAGAAAGCCTATAGTGGATTATTTTCAAAATCTAGTAGCTTCAACGTAACGAAAAATAAAGTATAGGGCGCTAAGTTATACTCTAATGGGAAACGAGTTATTTAAAAAGACGCCTGAATGGGTGTTATTAAAATGCCTAAGTGAAACAGAGGCATACATAGCCCTTTCAACTACACATGCTGGAACATGTGGAGCACATCAAGTAGGCCATAAAATGAAATGGTTATTATTTAGACATGGACTATATTGGCCCACTATGTTGAAATATTGTGTTGAGTTTGCAAAAGGATGTCAGGAATCTCAAGTACATACAAGTATCCAACACGTACCTGCAAGCGAACTTCACTCAATTGTGAAACCTTGGCCTTTTAGGAGTTGGGCTTTAAATCTTATTGGAGAGATTCAACCAGCATCATCTAAAAGCCAGAAATACATATTGGTGGGCATTGATTATTTTACTAAATGGATTGAAGCAATTCCTTTAGTCAATGTAGACCAGGAAAATGTCATTGAATTCATTCAAAAGCACATTATATACAAGTTTGGAATCCATGAGACAATAACAATTGATCAAGGGTCAGTCTTTATTGGTCGAAAAATGCAACAGTTTTCTACAGAAATGGGGTTCAAACTATTAACATCTACGCCTTACTATGCACAAGCCAATGGTCAAGTCGAAGCGGCAAACAAGGTAATAACCAACTTAATAAAGAAGCATGTAGGAAATAATCCAAAGAACTGGCACAAGACTTTAGATCAAGTTTTATGGGCTTGTCGAACTTCTCCTAAGGAAGCTACCAGAACGACACCTTTTCGACTAACTTATGGCCTTGACGCGGTATTGCCAGTAGAAATTAGTTTACAATCAACAAGAATTCAGAAACATCAAGACATCCCTTATGAAGCTTACTAGAATATGATGTTAGATGAATTGGTTGATTTGGACAAAGAAAGACTGGGAGCTTTGGATCTCTTAAGGTTACAAAAGAAGAGAGAGGAAAAATCTTACAATAAAAGAGTAAAACCCAAGGCATTCTCGCCTGAGGACCTGGTATGGAAAGTAATCCTCCCAATGGATCGAAAGGATAGGAATATGGGAAAATGGTCTCCTAAATGGGAAGGACCTTTTAGGATCATCCAAACATTATCTGGTGGCGCATATGAGGTCGAAGAATTAAATGAAGATTAAAGGCTCTTGAGAGTAAATGGTAAATACTTAAAAAAGTATAGATCTGTACTTCAAGAGGTTAGAATAACCAATGTTTGATCTCAACCAAGTTAAAAAGCCAAGATGGAAAATGTATTACAAAGCCAAAATGGCTAAAAGTCATTACAAAAAATACATAATTATATAAATAAAGTCGAAATCAAAATGGGAGGTTGGCCTTGATTTGGAGGTATTTTATCTTCTGTAGCTCCATACGTCTTTCGTGCAAAGCCTTTGACTGATGAAGAGTTTCGATTTTGGCATCTAATGCTTGGGCTCGTTCAGCATATGCTAATCCTTTGTTGAGTTCCTCTTGACTCTCAGAATCAGTGCTGACAACGAGAAGTTCTTCCTTTCGTTTATCATTAGCAGTAATCTTAGCCTCAAACTCTCTGATCTGAGCCTTCATACTGGCTGTATTTTGGTCGAGTTCTTCTACTTCTTTCTGCCTAGCCTCTTGTTCCTTCGACAACTCCTTTATCTTTGAAGCTGATTCAGCAGTAGCACCCCAGGCAGCAGCTACATGGCCATTGGCCTCCTCAATTTCGCGATTGAGAGTCCTTCGACGATTGTAGTCAGCTGAAACCTGATCGATGATGGAAATCAAATCCAAAATAACACTGGCAATCTCAGGTGAAGAAGCAAGAAGGTCTAAAGTTATTAAAGTAGTCTTCATAAAGGAAGGAGCAGTAGGTTCTCCCTCTAAAGTCAGCATTAAATCTCTTTTAAAAAGATGCGCCTTAACCTTTTGAAGTTCCTCTTCAAGAGGAGATTTTGAAGTAGATTTTCCAAACGCAGTTGAAGCACTATGATCAGAAGAACTTTCTCTACCCTCGAGAATGGCAATCAAGTAGCCAAGAGGATTTTGCTGTTTCAGTAATGCCAAATCTTCCTTAGTGCGAGACCCAGTTGAAGTAACCCTCTCATTTGCAACACGAGTCACATTTGCTCCAACAGATATATGGACGGGGGAACCTTCAACATGCGCAAAGTTTCCTTCCCCCCCTGTAAGGTTTTCTCTTTCATCATTCGCCGAAATATCCTAAGTATGATTCCCTCCCGCTGGTGTGTCTTCCCTCTCCGTTTCGATTACATCATCGGTAACCTCCTCTTCTCCGTCCTTATGTCCATCATCATTAGCTTGAGGAGTCCCAAGATTCGCCTGTTCCTCACTAGGAGTTTCTTCATTAGGCTTCCAAATGGCTTCATCTCGATTCCCAGTGGTTTGGTTCACCTCGCTAGAAGAGCTTACAAAGGATCCATTTGCTGAAGAAGGTCTATAAGTAGGATCACCCTCACTGTTTATTAAAGTGAATGATTCTTCTACCGGTATAAGGACCTGTTTAGAAGTACCAGCAATGTCCTGAAGATTATAAGATTATTATCAGAACTGTTGAAAAAAAGGAAAGAGGAGGCTAAGTCAATAAATAATCTTGAAGGGTCAAAGTGATTACCTTAGGCGGAACTTCAGCACCAAGACCTGAATTATCGCTCTCACTGGGATTATTCATCCTAGAAGCTATCTCTTGTTCCATTGGCTCTCTGATGATGACAGAAGCAGGTCTTGACCCAATAACTTTAACCTTGACCTTGGTTTTTGGATGAGGCTCAGGAATAGGGGCTAGTTTCTTTAATTTGTGCCTCTTTATAGGGACAGGAGGAGATTCTTCTTCTTCATCACTGGAAATTTCAATTTCTCGACCTTTCCTTTTTTGTGGATTGGTTTTAAATACCCAGAAAGAAAGGAGTCGAAGGAATCAGCGTCAATAGTAATATGTTGAAAAGAAAGATATAGCATAAAGTGTTTACCTTTGGTGAAAGTTTTACAAAAGAGTTTCCTCCCTTTGCGCTTTCAGCGACTTTCTTAGTAACGGTCCTCTTGACGGCTAGAAAATAAACAAGTATAAACTAGATGTCGAATGATTAAATCGAAAATGATAAGACATTTGTTTTGAAAATAAAGATTACCCTTTTTATCTTGTCAGAGACCAGCATAAAGGCCTCTTGAAGGTGATCAGCAAAGTCTTTTTCGTAGAAGAATTCTTCGTTATAATACTGCTTCCACCAGTCTTCAAAAAGAGGCGAACACGGGAAATTCAGTTTGAAGTCGAACAGAGTTAGTACAGTTCGACCAACGTACATACCAATATGCTTGTTAGCAGCATCCTCTGAATAGTCTGCATTATAAAACAACAGAAGCTTTTCTCGGGAATAGATTGGTGAAGGGAGCGTCTGGATGATACCAAATTATCGAGAGCCATGATTCGGTTGATAAGAAATAAAACTAAGGTAATTCTTCGAATCTTGAATCTCAGTGGTGTGATTCTTGGGAGAAGAAACGACTCCCAGATAGCCACATATTCATCCACATGGTCATCTTCATCAAATGAAGGATATGGTCGAATAAACCATTCCGGACCAACCTTTCTACCATCAAAGGGAGCCATGGTCGAAACAAATTCCTTATGCTTTGCAAACATCATCACAAAGCTAATAAATGCTTTCTAGAATTGTTGACCTTCGTCAGTTGGAGTCAACAGGACTAATCTAGTCCCTTCGAATTTTCTATTTAGGACTTCTGGGGCCCTCTCATTAATCTTATTCTTTTGAGGAAGAAAAGATTCAAAAGTGGCGTTGAGCCAAAGTTGAAGAAGCCATAAGGGGTCGGAAAGGAGTAAACTCGCCTTGTCTCCAATAACCTTAAGGTGAGTCACACCATTGCTGATGGACTCATACAGGTTGGCTAGAATCAACTCAGCCAGACAAAGGGGATAGCCATGATGAAGCTGCATTGTGAGAGTGAGCATCTTCTTAGTCACTTGAAGTGACTTAGTGCAGAAAACGAAGCAAGATAACCACAAAGCTAGGAAAGCTATGTGTTCCACTTCAGAGACAGTGTTACTCGATTTTTTGTGAAAATGGTTGATGAATATAGTATACGTGGGTTTTGTGGCAGAAAATCCGATAGAATCTTCACACAGATCCTCAGGGTCAAAATAGTCACCAGTTGGTCGAAGTCCAGTAATGGCGGCTATATCGAAAAGAGTTGGAGTTACCATTCCACAAGGCAAATGGAAGGTGAAATGCGTACTGTCCCAGAAATACAACGAAGATACCAACATGAGAGGGCAATAAGATAACCCAGTCTTCGATAGCATAATCAAGTCATAGATCCCTATATCCTTCCAGATTTGGGCTTGTACTTTTTCCATCTTACTCAGCCATTCTGAGTATTCTGAAGTAAGACAAGGGCAAGATCAAAAGATCCTATTCCCCTTGTTCATGAACTGAAGGTTGAATTCCACCTTCGTTTGAGAATGTTTTTGGTTAGCAGGGGTTGCATCCTCAGGATCATTCATGGGTTTCTTCGCGCAACCTATAGCCTTGAGCCTAGGGTGAGTTGGGGAGAAGGTGTTATTTTGTTTTGGGTTCTCAAAGCATGTAGATAGTGGGCCATACATGGAATACATATGCCCAGAATACTTAACATGAATGAGTAACAGAGTCATAAGCTTCACGCCATTCTTCTGTCATGGGTTCAGATACGACCCTTTATTCCCCAGTCGAAACAGGTACATGGCTAGTGGGAAAAATCTCTGGTTGTCTTTGTAGGTCAGAAACGTTCTTAATTTTGGGGTTGTTTGGTGCGTTTGAAAGGAAAGCCATGGTTGAAGGAAGTGAAAGAACGAAGAAGATGAAGGTCTTAATACTTTTCTTTGCAAGGAAATAAAGAGTACTAGGTGTTGTAAAAGAATTCCAAATAAAGGATTTGTGGATATTTATAGTATTCCGGGAGGAGTGTTTTCCCTCAAGACCATTTAATGCTGCAGAGTTAGTGGGGCACGTGGCGAACGTTGAAGAAGTTATTGTATAGGTAATGGAAACGTTTGCCATACTTTCCTAGGTTGTAGGGATAATGGCCATCATGGCAGCATGGTAACGGCTGATTGATAGCGACGTGTTGGGAAAAAAGGTAATGATGACTCTGAATACACACAATGGCTGGTAGAAGGCGAAAAGTGCACAAGTGATTTCTGTGGTAAAAAAGAAGATAGGTTTCGAATGGGAATCTCAAAGAATGATCATTTCTTCTTGCGTCGAAATTGACATTCTTGGGGGGAAATTTGTTAGCTCCTAAATTCGACACTCACAACAAATTGGCCTTATGGGCCAAAAATAGATTGAACAAATCTAAGCTGGAAATACTTCGACAGATTGGAAAAATACTTAGAGAAATTTCTAAGTTAAAATGAATCTTCGACCAGAAGGTTCTTACATCCTTCAACTGAAAGGGTTCCAGGGCCTTCGACTAGAAGGAAACCTCGTATCAGCAACAGGTAATTTTGAGTCTGAAGAAAGGAGGGAAAAGCAGTTCGCTTAGAAGTTGAGGAAAATAACGTGGCATGAAGATAGAGGTCGAAGCACATGCAGAAGACACTTGTACTCATCCTAGAGCAAAGTAACTCCTCAACGGTTACCTAGTTTTAGTATAAATATAGGAAGTTTATGTAGATTTCTGGGTGTTCAACTGACCGTACAAGTTATTCAATACTATTCGAGTACCCGCTGCGTGAGAAAGAATACTGGAAATGTACGTTTGAAACACCATATTTTATAATCAATGTCTTTTACTTTTATCTTTACATTTCTTGCATTTTTACCTTACTTGCAAACATCTATTTTCCCTTGCACTTTACTTGCACTTTTTATCATATTCCTGCACTTGAACTTTTCCCAAACCCCTTTTTCTATTTACTTTCTGCACTCAAACTCATCTCAAACATCAACCTTTCCCAGTTGAAGACGTGTTCTTTATTTATGTTAGCATTTATTTCCAAACAACGTCAAAAATTAGCATATGTCTTAGCATCAAACTGATTGATCCTGCGAGTAACCAAAAATTTACCCTTTTTGGAAGATCAACAGTTGTTTACCGAAAACACGGTGAACAAGTATCTAATATGATTGTGCGAAACCCCTTCATAAATTTTAGTTTTTTTTGTTAAACTTAAGTTAAATCTCCTAAAAATCAATTTTTAAACTTACCTACTTTTAAGTCAAAACTTCGACATTAGGTCGTCGTATCTTCAAAATCTCATTCACACCCATTTTAACCAAACAAACAATTTTAACCAAAAAATAGATATTTCAAAAGGTTCATGCAGAGTACCGCATATGCATTGGGTGCTAGTACCTTCCCTTTGTATAATCAACCCCCGAACCTTCGATCGCTTTCAAAAATGCATTTTATTTTCATTACTTTTAAGTATTACTTTACATTGCACATTTAAGGGTTTTATTTTGCTCTTTTCCCTTTTCCCTTGGAAATAATAAAGGACGGTGGTGACTCTTGCTTTTGCGAGTCAATTTTATTAATAGCTCGATCTCCGATTTACACTGTTACATTTTTTATCGCTACAGTAACTACACTGAAACTCTCTAAGTATTTGAATAACACTTGTCTTGAGGAACTAGTTACTTCTTGGGGAAGTCACGAGATAGAGCTTGAAGAAGATGAACCTCAGAGAAAAGTCAGTGGCTCTGAAATCTATGGGAAGGTCTGAAAAGACTAGAGCCTTTCAAACTGAAGAGGAAGAAGAATCTAAAGAAGATTTTGAAGAAGATAATACATTGTCTCTTCTTTCGAGAAGGGTTAACCAACTTTGTAAGAAAAGACAAGGAGAATTTAGAGGACCCATAAAGACAAGTGGTCGCTTCGAGTCTACTTCTGAAGAAAGGTTGTCAGGTGCAAGCAAAGACATCACATGATTTGAATGCAAGGAGCCTGGTCACTATAATAATGAATCTCCCAAGCTCAAAAAAGACAAGCCAAAGCAGAAAGTCTTCAAAGGGAATAATAAAAGGTTGATGGCTACCTGGGATGATTTTTATTCTTCAAAAGATGATTTTGAGGAAGAGCAAGCAAATGTGGTACTTGTGGCATGCATAAAAGCATCTGATGAGAATATCCAATTAGATCCAGAATCAGAATCTGACTCAAACTCTGAAGAGGTATTTTCTAAACTTCGTCATTCTGAATTAGAGTTCTGTTTAAGTGAAATTCTGGAAAAGTATCATAAGTTTCAGAACAAATACAAGGAACTGAAAAAGGTCCATGTATCTGATTTCGAAGAACAAAGTAAGCTTAAGAAATAATTCTCCATTTTAAATGAAAATTTTATTCTTGAGAATGACAACTTTGTCCTTAAAAGCAAGAGTTCAAAACTTGAGGAAGAAATTTCTTCAGAAGATTTTGTGATATCTAATGATTTCATAAAGAAGTATGAAAAATCTTCCCAAAAATTATTTGCTAGAAGCCTAGATAGAAGTGTAATGGCTTCAATGATATATGGTGTTAGCAGAAATGGAACAAGAGGAATTGGTTATGATTCAGATGAAAAATCTACTTCAGAAAAAGATGAAAAACCAAATACTCTTAAGTTTCACTTTGTACTTGTTGGTTATGCGCCTAAAGAAAAACTTATTTCAAAACCTAAGGCAAAACCATAAGTTACACCTTTTCTTTTTAACTATTCATATAAATATGATTATCTTACTCAATAACCTAAGTTTGTTTAAAACTGTGAGAGTAATAACAAGAAAGGACCCAAAAGAACGTGTGTACCTAAGGATAAGATAATCTATAATGAATATCTCCTTAGCATCCAAGTTAAGACACCACTTATGTTACATGAACTCTGGATACTTGTGACACATGACGGGAAGAAGGCATATGTTCCAAATCTTGGAACTTAAGCTTGGTGGCTTCATGAGTTTTGGAGGTGATCAGAAAGGGAAGATCATAGAATTCAGAATATTAGGTAATGGTAATTTCCATTCTATTACTAATGTTTTACTTGTTGATGGATTAATGTAAAATTTATTCTCATAAGTCAATTAAGTGACAATGATTATGATATTATCTTTAATCTAAAGTCCTGTAAAACTGTTAGTTAGAAGGATGAGTCCATTCTTTTTAATGGAAAGAGGAATAACAACATTTATAAAATTATGATTTCTAATTTAAAAGATAAAAATGTTAAATTCCCCATGTCTGTTAATGAAGAGCGATGGGTATGGAATAGACGATTGGGCCATGTTTTCATGAAAAGGATTTCTCAACTAAATAAGTTTGATTTAGTCAGAGGCCTCCCTAAACCGAACTTTTATTCATATGCTCTTTGTGAATCATGTTAGAAACTTCTTTAAAACCAAAGAATGTTGTGTCTACCTCTAGCCATTTGGAACTCTTACACATTGACCTCTTTAGACCAATAAAAATTACTTCTGTCAATAGCAAGAAATATGGTTTAGTTACTGTTAATGACTACACAAGTGGATATGGGTTAAGTTTCTTAAACACAAGGATGAGACACATTATGTGTTCTCTACCTTCTACTCACAAGTACAAAACGAGATGGATTTTAACATTGTTAAACTCAAAAGTGATAATGGTGGTGAGTTTGAAAATAAGCTTTTTGAAAATCTATTTTTTTAAATGGTATTTCCAGTGAGTTCTCCCGCCCTAGAACTCCACAACTAAATGGAGTTGTAGAGAGGAAGAATAGGACTTTAAAGAAATTTCCAGAACCATGGCCAATGAGACCAACATGGAAAAGCACTTTTGGGCTGAGGCAGTTAACACAATGTATTATATTTAGAACATGACTTCTATTAGACCAATTCTTAATAAGACTCCATATGAATTATGTAAGAACAAAAAACCCAAAATTTCTTATTTTCATCCTTTTATATGTGATTGTTTTGTTCTAAACACTAAGGAAAATCTTAACAAGTTTGATTCTAAGTCACAAAAGTGTTTAATTTTAGGATAATCTAAATGCTCAAAAGGCTATATAGTGTATAACACATAAACACAATGGTTGAAAACATGGGAGGAGGTTCAACCAATGCTACAAGATAGTCGATAGAAGAAAGCGATAAGTGAGCCAGAGAAACAAGCTTGAATTTCGGGCTACGAGGCTGAAAATAGAATAAGAGCGACTTTAGAGGCTGAATCTCAACAAAGCATGGTTGTCAAAGCCACAATATCGCAAATTGTTGAAACATTGGAAATTGGCCAGAATGGCCAAGAAACAGCTTCAGAAAGTCGTAGGCTCGATTACATCTATGATGATGAGCCTTTGGGCTTTGAGAAATACGTAATAGCCTCGACCAAAAAGATGCAAGCTTAGGATCTTTTGGAAGAGATAGACTTAGGGAATGGGATGATTAAATGGGCAACCTATATAAGTGCCAAAATTGACCCAAACCTGAGAACATAATTAATCAAGGTTTTGAATGAGTTCAAGGACTATTTTGTTTGTGATTATGATGAGACTCCAGGACTTAGTCGGAATTAGAAGGAGTTAAAACTACCAATTCAACCTGGCAAGAAGTCGATAAAGAAGATGCCAAGATGGTTTGCACTAGAAGTTATGTCAAAAATTAAAGTTGAGATCAAAAGACTTCTCAAAACTAAGTTTATAGGAACTTCCACATATGTCAAATGGCTAGTGTTAGGATTTGGTTTTTTGGCTGCATTTTGGTAAAACAATATATACAACAAGATGTTTCACTAGATGTCGTGACATGTTTCTACGACATTGCAGCATGTACTGTTTCAAGCTGAGGATATCAGAAGATTTCATCTACAGTGTTTGGATGTTAGTTTTTAGCATCTGCGGTGATTTTATTTATGATGCTTGTGGTAATTCTCTTGAGGAGGAGTATCTGATCTCTATGTAATAGGGAGTGTATGTGTCATATGTGGCAGAAGAAGTATTGTAACAGAGGGAGTATGGTGCGGGTTTGTTGAGAGTGCATATCTCTCTAGTGTGTTGATGTGATATTGTTTTGTGATGTTAGACAGAATGTCATGACATCTAGTCTCTGGTGATTTTCTGGAGTGTGTGAGATGTTATCTCTATGTTTGTGTTAGGAAGGGTCTCACTGTATGGGTGTGCTACGTGTGAACTCTGATTTGGTTTACTGCATGTTACTCTAATTATGTTTCATTTATGCATGATGTTCATGTATTTTGTGAATGTTTTGTTTGTATCTTTAGTTGTATCTTCCACATGATGTTTTAGCCAAAATTTTCCAAAGGAGGAGATTCTAAGTTCCATGGTTTTAGGATTGATAGTGATTTTGCTAAAACATGGTTCGATGCTAGATGTTGGGACATATGTTCTAACATGTTGAACACCATTGGAGATTGATGTTGTGACAGATGTTGCAACATGTTATACCAGAACATCAGTTCAATTATGGTTTTTAAATATTTATAGATTGGCTTAATTAATTTTAAGATTTTGTATGTTTTTGTTACTCATGCAGTCGCAACCAAGCAAGTATGTTTTGGGAACTTTACTGTTTTGATTTGGTTTCAAAAAAAGGATCTTTGAGCCTTTTTAGGAAACTTTTTATTTTAGTTCCTATTATTTTTGAAAATATTTTGCAATTGATTTACTGCTGGAAGATTGGATTTGCGTGAAGAGTCCAAGCCCATGATTGCAAGCGTATATTTAAGAAGACATTGAAGACCTAAACACTTGGAGTCATGGAAAAAACATTGTGCATGTTATAAGGTGTTATACCCTAATTTTTTTACCTAAGATCCCACTTCTCTTTGCATCATTTGCATAACATCAAAGATCATAACATCCATTTATGCATCACTAACCTCATGGACATGCAAGTTTTACTTTGCTTGTTTGTTCCCTTTGAACAGATAGGTGTGTAGAATCAAAGAGTCTAAGGGATTGATAAATCAATATCCTCAGAGATTCAAGCTCTTCAACATCATGAGATTATTATCTTCATCATAACATCAACATGATAGGGTTTCATCAAGTAACTTTAGGGAAATTAGGGTTTTGGCTCCTCAGATGAAAAATCAGGAATTAGGGTTTGAGGTTTTCAATTGGGTATCACTCAAGGATTCATCATATCATCATCTTATGAACTTCAAAGATATCTTGATACTCTAAGGATTTCATCTTAATCGAAAGTTTTTATTGAAATTGGACAAATTGGATTCATCTGATGCAAAGTCAACTGCAAAGTCAAACTTTGACTTTTCCCTTCGCTGGTTAAACATGGCTTCCTCAAGATAAATTTCATTAAAAACATGTTTGATGAATGAATTTGATAAAGAGAAATCAAGAAAATCAAATTTACTTGCAAAAAGGGTAAGGTTGAAGATATTGGAAAATTCACTAAGTGTCAAAAATATATGTTTAAGTGCATGACTTTCTAAGCTTATAACTTCCAATCCAAGCAACCATTTTTCATGCCCAAAATATCAAAATGAAGATCTTACTTCATACTACAAATTTTCCATGCGGGAGGGGTTCCAAAAAATGCATGGATAAAAAGATATGAGTTGATAAAGAAGGCTCCTCAAAGTTGTTAAAATGTCCAAAGACTTAGAAGAATTTTCTAAGTGTTTTCAGCTCAAAACACCATTTTTGTGAGCCATATTTCTCCAAGATCCAATTTGATTCAAGCCAAATGCTTAACATGAAAGTTGTAGAGCATGAGAAAATATTTCCAAAAAGTAAAGAGCATGAATTTATCATACTTTAGCTAAGAGTTTCAAAGAGATGAAGATGGCATGCCAAAGTTGCATTAGAGGTACATTTTTGTGACAAGCTTCATAGCAAATCCAAAGTCTAAGATACATAATCCCACTTTTCAGACCATTTTGCTTGCAAATATCAACTTAATTGAGAAATTACACATATATTTGATCTATTGCACAAAGAGATGAAGCATTAACCATTTCACCATACCACTTATGGATGAATTTGCAAAAAGCATGGTTTCTACTTCGATAAAGCTCCACCTTTTTCCAAAAATTTCTCTTTTCAGCCTGTAACTTGTTTCTAAAGATCACAAACAATATTATTGATCAAAAGCAACCTTGTGGAGGTTAGAAAAGCATGACAAACTCCTTGATTTACTCCATATTTCCATCATGATCATACATGATTTTTTGTGCAATTTGAAACCAAATGGCCATTCTTCCATATGAACTAAGCATGATTTTCGTAAGTTACAAAGACCATTTGAAACCTCTATAAATAGCCCTTGATGCTCAGAACTCAAACTCACCAAAAATTTGCCCAAAAAACTCCATGGTTTCAAGTTTTCAAACCTTAAACACCAAACTCTCAATCCAATCATGTGTTGTCCATTCTAAAACTTCACAAAGATTCTATACATCAAATACAACTCATTCATAACCACTTTACACATATGTAATCACTCAAACTCAACCTCCTTTTCCAAAATTTGTGGCATGCACTTTGTGTTGGTTATAGAGATTGAGCATGATTCTAAGCAAATTAAGAACATCAATAGCTTTAGTGAGGTTCAAGGAAGCTAAGAGGATCATTCATTTGCTTCTGTAATCACGTTTTAAGGCGCAACTGACTTATTTTGTTTGGTAAAAATTTTGAACTTTTAACTCATACTTTAAGCTATCATTTTCATTCATTTTTTTATACATTTATGCTTATATGATTTGTGTGATATGAAGCCCTATGAAAATAGGCATTGGTTGAGCTTATATAGCATTTAATTTATCATTGAAAAATGTTAGGGTTTCTGGTTTTATAAAAAATTCACAAGCTACAGTCTATATTAATTCATGATGTTTACATTTTTGAATTCCTTGTTAAAGTCTGAGCAACTTTGATCTTTACACTTTTGCATTTGGTTGAGAAATGAGAAAGTTATAAAATTCACCATTGATGTTGTTGGTGGTGTTTCACGATGAAGAAGATGACGATGAGGTGGCATATTTTTCATTTTTGAATTTTGGGTTTATAATATAATTAATTGAAAGCATGTATTGAAAGAATGAAAGGGTAGCACATTTGGTTAAGGCTTTGTGTTTGCAATGTAAAGGGCGCATGTTCGAACCCTGGTGGAGTCATTCCCTTGTTTTGTTTCTTTTTCATTTTAACATTTTGAACTCATTTTATTATATATTTAACTTGTTGTTTATCACTGATACCGTAAGTGCGTGACCTAGAGGTTAAGTTTTTGTGTTGTGAGCATTAGGGACTGAGTTCAATCCCCTTCGGCCATAAACTATGCTTTTTATTACTTGTTTAATTCGTTTTTTCTAATCTTCTCTTAATTGTTTCTATAAGAAAAATTAATTATTTTTACTTGATTTTTTTGAAGACTTGTCATTTATCCCCTCTATTTTATTAATCCTTGAAAAAAATACCAAAAATAATGGTTGTTTCACCTATTTTCATTTATTTGAAAAACAAGTTTTTTTAAGTGTTTCTATAAGTTTTTTTGTGATATCTTTTGAATGTTTCTTTAACCTAATTGAACATATGTGTTTGTGTGGCTATGGTATGCTTTAAGTGTGTCTTGTTTGATGTTGATGACATTATTAATTTGGTTCCTACCTAGGGTTTAACACGTTTTAATGAACAAACTTTTTGTTTGATACTTTGAAACCCTAATTAATCATGGTACTTCCTCTTTGGATTTAATGCATGCTGTATATGCTCTTGTTTGTTTTTTCATACCATAATGATGTCTTGATGATTTTTTTGCCATGAGTGTAAGCCTCTTTTGATCACATGTTCATATATTCTCCTAAATAATTTTTCCACTTGGCTTTTCAATTTAAGACTCTTTTTCTCAAAAAAATATTAGATATAAATCCTCTTTATAGTTGAGATGTAATCCTCTTATCCCAATAATAATTATTGAGGTAAATATGATTCTTTCCACTTAAGGGAGCTAGTGGAAACTTGTTGATATTTATATCCAATTTAAGAGCCATTCCTTCATGATGATGCAATATCCATCTTCTCATACTTGTGGTGGAATTATTTGAGTATTCTCCTTAAGATGATGAATTATCTCTTCTCCTAAAATAAATCACAACAAACTCTTTTGTTATTTTTACCATGAACTACGAGGTTTTGATCCTTCATTGGCATGTAGGTGTAAGATTCTATCTTTCAAAACAAAAATACAATAAAAACATTTCTTTCCCCACCTCCACAATCTTTTAGCAAGAAAACCATTTTAACCAAAAAATTGATTTTACAAAAGGTTCCTATAGAGTATTTTAGATCTCTTCTTATTGCTTTGCTTTTGGTTTTTACTTATTTTATTGCATGTTTAAATATTTGGTTTTGATCTTTTCCCTTTTCCTTGAAAACAATAAATCTTGGTGGTTATTTCTTAAATTTTGTGAGTCAAGTTAGTCAATAGCTTGATTTCTCTGATTTTTCACTGCGACACAAGGGTTTATGTTTTTAGTTTGTCTTTGTTCATTGTGATCCTCTCTATTATCTTCTTATATTAGAGGTGGATTGTTTAGTTATTCAATCACTCATAAGCTTTTAAGCAAAAGTGAATTTTAGGTCAAGTTACCTTTTGTTCATCACTCAAAAGCTTTTAAGCATAACTGATTTTGTCTTGGAAGAGTGTCTTCTTTGTTTTGGTTATTGTTGAGAGTTTATCACAGGGTTGTGACTATTGGGAAGTGAGAGGGGTTCTCATATCTAGGAGTGTCTTAGGTAGAAATTGCATTGGTAGTGATTAGGTGAGAAACTTATAAACAGAGGTTGTTTAGGGTTTCAAAATAATACTATTATATTAGATTTCCTTCCTGGCTTGGATGCCCCCAGATGTAGGTGAGGTTGCACCGAACTGGATTAAAAATTACTTGTTTTATTTACTTCCTGCATTATTTTTATTTTATTTACTGTCTGGTATGTGATATCGTAACATCTGGTTCGACATTTGTCTACCAGTGCCAAAATTTCAGCTAGTAAACATTGCCCCTATAATTAAAAAGATTGTAACTATTATGGTCTACATTAACTTTAGAGACCTAAAGCTGCTACCGAAAAATATGAATACCCAATGCGAGTGGCAAAGATGTTGATCGATTCTACGGCTGGTTTTGAGTATTTAACTTGTTTAGATGGTTATTATCACTACTACGGATAAGACATACCATAATGGTTGGAAAAGGGATACCTCAGTGTCTGACCAAGCGCTTTGAGGTAAGGTGTGATTGTATGTCTGGTGCTTTCCACCACGTTAATGAGACTGTGATAATAAGGCAAGATGTGCACTACCTATCACAAGGGTTACACTTATCAATCATTGTGATATATATATATATATATATATATATATATATATATATATATATATATATATATATATATATATATATATATATATATATATATATATATATATATATATATATATATATATATATATATATATATATATATATATATATATATATATATATATATATATATATATATATATATATATATATATATATATATATATATATATATATGTGTGTGTGTGTGTGTGTGTGTATGTGTGTGCGTGTGTGCGTGTGTGTGTGTGTTTGTGTGTGTGTGTGTGTGTGTGTTTGTGTGTGTGTGTGTGTGTGTGTGTGTGTGTGTGTGTGTGTGTGTGTGTGTGTATGTGTGTGTGTGTATTCGGTTCGAAACCCAGCACAAACAATTTATTTGAAATATAAATAACATTTCATCACGCTTACAATAGATAACTATTATGAAAAATACCCAGAGTTTATTATATAATATGTAGATTGATTTTTTTCCATACACCTCACTAAATAAATAAACCATTCAAATTGATGAAGAAGTATATAATATGAAAATTAAACTTCTCTTGAAAATCAACTTAAACAAACCATTATTTTTCGAATTGTATGCATGTCAAGATTCATTTCACACTCTTTAACATATAGAATGTGGTTCATTGGTATAAGTGCTTTATGGTCTCGATTCCTTTGATTCTAGTTTAATTTTAATAATATAATTTATTGGCCAAGTCTACCTCATCATCGTCGCTTATCATCATAATTGTGATGATAACTTATCATCATAACAATAACGATGATAAGCTACGATGAAGATGTAAACTTAACCAATAAATTGATGTTATTCAAACTAAACTATAAGAGAAGATATCTATTTAATAAAGGAATCACATCATTGAACCACATTGTTATATGTTAAAGAGCGAGAAATGAATGATGAGACGCATGCAACTGGAAAAACATTGATTAATATAAGTTGGTTTCGAATACAACTTAATTTTCAAATTATGAGTTTCTATGTAAATTTAAATGAATGTATTTTCAATGAAGGATTAGTGAAACAAACAATCTACATAGAATATAAAAAACAATCTACATAAGAAGCCTCTTTCTTTTGACTTAGTAATGTTTTATTCTTGTTCTGAGAACATTAATCAACAACAACATAAAACACTATTTATCAACAACACATAAAAAAACATTAAAAAAACACACCTTTTAGCAACAAAACACTAACAACATACAACTACATGAAACAATATTCAACAACACAAGATATAATAATTTTTTTTTAAAGAATACACCTTTTATTGAAACTAATCGTGGAACTGGAATTAATTATGAGGTTCATATAGTTTATGATTCTATGAAAAATAAATACAATGTGCATAAAGTTTACACAATAGCTTCATACTTCTTGTATTTTTTTCATAGCAACACAAACCATATGTACCATAGCCAAAGTATGCGATATGCTAAGGTGGTTTTCTTCAATCACTTTCCCTATAATTAAAAAATAAACACAATGACATTAACAAAATTATATAGCAAATTCACCAAATTAAAAATTGAGAACTCATTTTTAACATGAAACGTAAAAAAAATCGAAGCATTAGTTTAATGAAAGAACCTCAAGGTAGCGATTGGTGAAGACAATACTGAAGGTTGCAATATGTGTAAAGAGTGACATGGATGTTTGGGTTATGTTTTGAGAGAGAAGAGTGAAATATGTTAGGGTCTTATTTTGAGAGAAACGACTGTTATATACTGAGAGACATATACTTTTGCTTATATATTAAAAAATATCAATTTTCACCATGGTTGACTAGAAGAACCGTGGTGCAACATATGGACTTTACACCATGGTCGAATAAAATAAATGTGGTGATGTACAATGACATTCTCTTTTTGTGACGATAAATTTAGAAATTGAAGAAGCTGGGATTTGAACCCTGTAATTCCTGGTACGTTTCTCTATGAAGTTTAACAATGACCACAGTGAAGTATCTTTTAGTAAAAACAAAAAAAATGCCCAAAAACGTTATTCCACCATGATTAACGAATGTTCGTTGTAATATTGTTTGACGAAAGGTGTTTTCTATAGTAGTGTATGGATATAACCAAATTTTTATTGCAGAGGAAGGTGTGTCGAAAATGGAATTTCAGTTCCCGGGGCCTAGAGGACTTATAAATGGGTAGTAATGCCTTTCGGCCTAAGGAATGCTGGCACAACATACCAAAGGGTAAAGAACTCCATGTTCCATTAATTCATAGAAACCTTTATGCATGTTTATATAGATAACATAGTCATCAAATCCCCATCGGAAAATGGTCACTTAGACCACCTTCGTCAATATTTTGAAAGGATGAGGAAATATGAACTTAAAATGTGATTTTAGTGTCTATGTAGGTGACTTTGTGGGTTTCGTGGTACATAAAAAGGGTATCAAGCAAACATAGAACATGACAAAGGCTATATTCAATACAAAGTCTCCATCGAACAAGAAACAACTTCAACCTCTGCTAGGAAAGATTAATTTCTTAAGGATGTTCATTTCAAATCTAAGTGGCAAGACAAAGGTTTTTTCATCCTAGTTGCGATTGAAGAAATAAGTGTTGGAAAAAAACTGTTCATGCTCACACTCCTTATATTTGATGATAACAAAAGTACTTAAAGAATAAAATGATATACTAATGTCTGATTAAGTGTTCAAGTTCATTAAAGCTAGTTATAAACTTAGTTCTGACCCAGTTAATTAGCTTGTAAAGAAGAAGCGTGGAATTTAGATTCCAAAGGATCACAATATGAATTTCTAATAGAACCTCAAGAGCCATATGTTTTTAGCTTCTGATGATCAAATATAAACTCAGTTGCAATATTGACTTTTCCTCTAATAATTCAAATGAAACTTCAAGCACTCTAGTGGAAACATAGTACAAAGCTCATTTGTTCGTACTTTGTGCAAAAACATCCTCCATCTTGTCAATTGCTAGAATTTTGGAGAAACTCAAATAGAGTATTTAGCACAAGCTTCAAGGATGGATGATATGATTTCTTAAGTATACCACTCATTGCCTATGGAAGCCTTACTTGAGAAAGACTCAAAGGATAAAGAGATTATTCAAAAGATGAAGATCCTTATCGTACCAACTCCAATGTCTCTCTCTTGGAAATTGCTTCTTCAGTAAAGGCACTTGTTTGAGCTACTTCTAACGTCTCTTTTGTTCCCTATATATAACATGTATGAACCAGAACCTTCACGTTTTTTAAGCTATTGTATATAATTGTTGTATTTCTCATAAACTTAAGAGTTTCTTACACTTATATATCTTAAGAATCTCAAGAAAGGTCTTTGTGTATGCTGGTTTAATTGCACCTCTGATTGTATATCAAGTACATCTTGTTGTAAATCCTAAACAATTTATTTAGTATTTGTAAAAGTCTTAGATTATGTTTGAGCAAGAAAGTCTTAGGTTGAGTGTTTGAGCAAAGAAGTCCTGGACTTCTAGTTTGAGCAAGGATGTCTCTTTCTAGTGTGATTGAGCAAGGAAGTCCTTAGTAATTGGTTTAGGCAATAAGTCTCTTTCTGGTGAGATTGAGCAAGAAGTCTTGGAAGGGTGTGTCTAAGAAAATTGTAATCAGGTTCTGACTATAGTAAAAAAATCTTGTGTGGCAAGGGGACTGGACTACTCTCATTATAGAGGAACCAAGATAATCTTTGTGTGTGATTTACTTATTGATTATGCACTTTAAATATTTTGTTGCTGTATACTCTAGCTTAGAATCTGAGCTTGGTCAGATTTAGAACCTTGTCTTTTCAAAAAGCATAAGTCATCTGATACAAAATTCAACCCCCCCTTCTTGTGTATTTTCTCACCTTCGGTTGCCATCATAGAAAGTTATGTGCTTAACTCTTAAAAGTGGTACAAAAAAATATCGTAAAGATAAAAACATACTAGATAGGAGATATTGGTGATTATCATGTTACTTTCACTAGTATTCCACATGGTTATAGTACTCATGAAAAGAGTCACCATTCTACTATACTACTTGTATTTAGTGGTGATTCTACTCACTTTGAATGGTGGAAGTTCAAACTTTACACTTATATCATTAGCCTTAATGATGAATTATGGGACATCCATGAGGATACCAATGGATCTAAAGTGAATGGTGTGGGAATGGTTTCTGATAGAAAAATTCTCACACTAACTCAAAAGAAAGTGTACATAAAACACCATAGAGTAAGAGGTATTATTGTTGATGCTTTACCTCACTTTGAGTACATAAAAATCATAGATAAGTCAACTGCAAAGACTATCTTGGATTCATTATGTGCTACCTATGAAGGTAACCAACAAGTGAAAGAAGCTAAGGACAACCTTCTAGTTTAACAGTATGAACTCTTCAAAATGAAGGACGACGAAGACATTGAAACCATGTTCTCTAGGTTTCAAGTTCTTGTATCAGTCTTTCAAGTTTTGAACAAGAGTTATACTTCATCGGATCATGTTAAGAAGATTCTAAGGAGTCTTCCTGTAAGATTCAGACCTAAAATAACATTTATTCAGAAAGTTAAAGATTTGAATACTTTAAGTCTTAAAAGTATGATAAGCTACCTTTAGAGCCATAAAATGGATCTGAATGGAGATGAGCCTTTGAAGATGTCAAAATCAACGACTTTAAAATCTTCTACTGATAAGTATGGTGCTAAAACTCACAGATCTTCAAGAGTCAGTAAGTCAGGAGAAGCTTCTGATGAAGGAGTTTCTGATGATAACTTTAATGATGAAGAAATGGCTTTTATCATTTAAAGGTTTCAACAATTGTCCATAAGGAACAATAGATTCTATAATAGAAGTAGTGGTTTCAAAGAAGATGGACAAATTAAATAAATGAAACTTCTAGAAGGATAACTTCATAAACATATTCAAGAAGAGTATCATCGTAACATGGGATGAACTTGATGATGAAGGAAGTTCTGACCAAAATGAAGGAGAAGCAAATATGGTGTTGATGGCTCTCACATCATTTGATGCAGAATCTGAATCCTGCTCTAGTTCTGAATCAAAAGAAGAAAATGATGTATTTTCTAACTTATCTCATTCTGATCTTATTTCCTTCATTAAAGACCTCACGATTCATTACAAAGACAATATAAGACACATGAAAAATCATAAAGAGAGATAATAATCTTTTGAAAAAAGAATTAAAAATTTCTAAAGACAAATTTGAATCTCTTGAAAAGGATCATAAGGCTCTCTTAGATAAAGCTTTTGATAAATCTCTAGATGCACCTGAGATAGCTCTTCAGAACTTTATCACAACAGGTCTTGAGAGAACTAAACTCTCTTACATGATATAGTGAGTAAGTAAGAGCAAAGGAGAAGGTTTGAGTTATAATGGAGAATGCTTGAGAGTTTATCTCTTAAAGAAACACTCATATCCTTCTTCTTCAAATAGTGCTAAAATCTTATTTTGTGCCTGCTTCAAATAAGGGTAAGAATCTAACCCAATCAGAACCCAAGATTATTGATTCAAAAGATCTAAATATATTTGCACCTGAGACCTAAAAGTCAAAGATACTGAAGAGCTCATTTCCTACAGTTTAATAATCAAAGGTTCAGATCTTACCAGAAACTAATGTTCGAAAATCACAAGTTTTAAGAAATTCATAACCAATGACCTCCAAGTCAAAGGTTCTGAAGAAACCAGAACAAAGCACAATACAAAAGAAAGCATGTTCAAACTAACCACAGATGACCCATGAGAGTATGGGTGTCTAGATTTCAAATTGTATTTGATGCAGATATGTCCAAAGGAAGATACAATGCTATAATTCTACAGCCAGAATAATGGATGGCTATTAGATATAAAATAAAGAAGGCATACATTCCAAATCCTAACACTGAAATGGGAAGCAAGTGTGGATTTTGGAAAGAGCCACAATGGATAGATTATGGCTATGAATTCTATTGATTCCTTAGTTTCTTTAGTTCATATAAAAGGGTATTGTTGGAACAAAATGGCATTTGAAAATAAGATGGATAAATAAACTGAAGTAGTCAACCAAAGAAAATAGAATATATAAGTATCAGTTTAAAGCTCTAAATGGAAACTTCTGAAGAAGTTCAATCTTAAAGACGGATTATATATGAGTTGGGAAACTCCTGCAAAAATCATGATTTTCAAGTCATTAAGGAGAGTTGCATCAAAGAAGGATCAAAAGATGCTTCAAGAGGTATGTTCCCACTGATTAACCTTTCACCTGCTAAGTTGGGTATATTATGCAGTGCATGTTTGCGTGTAGGACTTCAATTATATTCTAAATAAGTTCACTTAATTTTTAAGGGAATCTCTTAAAAATATGAAAAGATCAGTGTTGTACCCCAAAATTTTCCCTCTCTTTTTCAAGGATTCTCAAGGAATTGATCAGACAAAATCATCTCTGAAGCACTGAGACTCCAAATTAGGGTTTTGACTGAGAATGACCAATCTTTGACTTTTGACCTAGTACATAACCTATTGGTTCGAAACATGATCTCAAGGATTCAAGTACATCATTTTGACCTAATTGCATATTTCAATTCATCCCCCGATTGATAGATGAAATTTGGTCAGCTGATGAAAAAGTCAACTATACACTGAAAAGTCAAACTTTGACTTTTTGGTCGAATTTGAGTTTCAAAAATCACATTTCACCAAGACATTCAAAATATGAAATTTGATCATCAAAAATCAAGAAGGTCAAAAATCAAACCTTACAAGACTTGGAAATTTTTCTAAGTATTTTCTATACATGTTAATCTCATTACCTCATGACATTTTCCTTCACGACAATTCAAGATAATTCAAATGTTCAAGTAAACAACAAATCTGTGTTTTTTTAAAGTTAAAATTACAAATCCTAAAGCCTTGTCTTGTTTGAACTTTTCCCTTTGACTAAATCCACAAAACAGCCCTGCTATGCAGTCACAATCTGCTCCAAAACCTGCAATGCTGCCCTGAAAATATGCATCATATCAGTCTCATGTTTGCACCAAATTAGCATATAAGAGCTGCACCTAAGAAGTCTATGAAACAGCATACCCAAAAAGTTCAAAAATTCATTTGTTTCCCTCCCAAACTTCAGCCAACTTCATCTACAAATAAATTGTTTTCACAACACAGAAAAGGGGGGGGGGGGGAGGGGATTGATTGAGAGAGAAAAGAGAGAAAAACAGAAGTCTTTGTAACCTTTGTTCATTAAAAAAAACTTTGCTCTATTTTCATTCACTAAACAGAAAATCCTCAACCCACTGTTCCACCTTGCAATCTTTTCCCATAAACCAGCCATCCAAACACTTCATATCACATAGAGATTGTTCAAACACAACAATAGTTTCTGTAGTGCCATTATCATCACCTTTCAAACACAAACAAAAGACAATATTGTATAACTTGACTAGTTTGGAGTTGGTTCAGCAGCTTTCAATACAAAGGAAGGCTTGGAGAAGCTTCCTGGAGGTTCACTAAAACCACCACAGCATCTTGAAAGAGGTTCAGGTTCAAAAGAAATCGCAATCTCAAGGTGAGTCTTCTTAACTTTGAGCTTTTCATTTCAAACATCATTGGTGATTCATTGTTGAAGATAACTGTAGTACTCATTGTCTTTTGAAGCTAAACATTTACTTTCTTTTCATTATCATCAATACTATGTTGAGAACTGACCTGTACAAACAATAAAACAATATAAAAGGCAAAAAATACAGCATGAGTCGATGTATACTCATATGAGTCGAATCATTTTAGTGTAAAACAGGTTATGGGTCAACACAAAACATGAATGAGTCAACTCATTTTAGTGACAGAATCAAGTATGAGTCGACACAAGACATCATGAGTCAATGCATACTGCTATCCAGACCCAAAATAGAAAGACAAAAGGTGCATGAGTCGATATAAAACACGAATGTGTCAACACAAACAAGAAATGGGTCGATACATCCCATTATGCATCGACTCATACAAAGTGTCATACCCCAAATTAGTCCTACCCCTACGATCATAATTTCAAGATTTAAATAGAAGAAATGTTTAATTAAAGATGGTACAGTAGTTATTCACGAGAGGGTTGTTATTCACGAGAGAGAGCGAGAGAAGGTTGTGAACTGAAGAAACGAATGAATAAAATATAAAAGATAAAAATAAACTCATGTTCCGTTTAAATACAGTACATACGCGTATATCCTAATTATCACACTCCCTCGTTATCATCCGCTAGATCATGATCAAACGGCCGTAGGGCAATCCCATCATAACTTCGATGCTCCCTCACCCATGTAACCAAACCGACCCTCTCAATTTACTAAATAGGCCAGGCCCAACTAATTTTTACACACCCCTAGATTATAATTAAATTATTTTATTTTTTACTTTCAATTATATCTTTCCTCATATTATTTATTTTCTACTTATAATTATTATTATTAGTAATATTAATTATCATGTTTTTTTAATATTATTATTATAATTATTATCTATTAATTTCTTTTTTCTATTTACTATTATTTTATTTACCATGTAAATATTATTTATTTCTTATCCATGTGTAAATATTAATATTATTTATTATATCATTTAAATTGTTGTATTCCAAAATGCATATTATTTTTTTATATTATTTGCATAAAATATATTTTTTTAATCATGCATTAACAAGATTTTTTGCAGTTAATATGATTAAAAAACACTCAACAAACAACAAACTATTTTTCGCAATCAACTAAGCTAATCAATTGTTTTTGCAAAAGGGTTTCAAATAGATTTTGACTAACCGCACATTTAGCCAAAGTCTTCGTAATCACTACTCCCGGTCAAAATACGAGGTGATTCAAAGTATGTTTGTGACCCCTAAAAAACACCAACCCCATACAAACTACGAATTGAGACTCTGATTCCTCTTAAGAGGATACGTAGGCATACGATCAAAAATCGTAGCGAGTTCTCCTATTAAAAATTAAAACTCTTTCCCCTATAAAAAATTTAAAACCCCGTTTACCCCAACTCAAACCTAAAACCTAGTATCCTTGTGAACAAGGTAGATGAAAGGCGCCTAACACCTTCCTTTCGTCTAAAGAAGTCCGAAACCTAGAATCTTTGTCTTCGAATTAGGGTTTTCTGTTAGATTCCCTTCCCTATGATAAAAACTAATAGTGGTGGCTCTGATTTTAAATCTAGTTGCTACAGCTGGCGACTCTGCTAGGAACTTCAACTTTAGGTTTTAGGGTTTTTACTTTCAGGTTATTTATTTATTTATTTATTGATTTATTTATTTATTGCTTTATTTATTTATTGTTTTCATTTATTCATTGCATTTATTTAATTATTGGCTATTTTTTATCATCATATATACTGCGTGGTTGGATTTTTTATTTTTCAAAATATTTTCAATAACCCTTAGAAAGAAGGTTCGTCTATTAGCTTAGGGGGTACATCATCCCCGTGAGTTTATGTGACAACTTCGCTTAGAGTCGGTGAACTTACGAAAAAGGAATACTTATCGAGAGATATCCTCTTGACGAGTAGGACTTTGGAAGGTCACCCATGACTCTTTCTAACGGCCTTAACCTAAAATCTCATGGCGAGACCTTTCACGACTTTGAGACGAAAGTTTCGGTCCATAAAGAGGCTCCACCTAAGGGAGGCCCTTGTGCCTTTTCCCTCTGGTGTTATTCTTGATACCTTTAAGGAAACCACCTTTTGAGAGGGCAGACTAAACGTAGGTCAAAATTAAGGAGCCTATCTTCTAAGGGTACTTATCACAAAAACCCCGTCATTGAACCATACATCCCTACCTTATAGGGGTACTTATTACAAAAATCCTGTCACTCAACCCTACACCTATGCATTCATACATTTCATATATCCGTCATACATTTCATATATTCGTCACCCGTTTCTTTCTATTTGTCTTATTCACATGGGGTATAAAAGTTAATAATAAACTCAAGATCTCGGTGATTGTCTTTAAAAATGGATACCGAAGGAAACAACTTGTCTGCGTCAGTGTGCCAAACATGTCTGAAATAAAAGCCACAAAAGGGAAATAATGTGCTGAAGACTTTCTCAAGCTTTGTCAAGAAAAGGTGGATGGTTTCAAGAGCAGATATCTGCAGGCGCACCTAGAAGACTTATTTCCCTTTGCTTGATTTCATGCAAATAAATTTTAGGTTTAAGATTGTAATATTTTTCAATATCTGAATTATGTTACCTTCAATAATGGAATTTTGTTCCCTATCTCATTGGCGTATCTATTTTTAAGCTGGTCACCGAATAAAAAATAAGCGAAAGACAAATACATACCCAAGTGAATAAGACATTCAAAACAAGTAACCATTTCATATTCATACATATTCATTCGCATGAATGCATTCATAAACACCTGCATATCATATCAAAACTCATTTTTTGAAAAAAAATATCTTCAGTTAAGCCATGGATAGAAGAAGATCCCCACCTCCTTGTCCTACATATCAAGTAAGGGCCTATCAACAAAGAACCATGGAACAGATCGAGGAAAACCAGGCTGCATTCAAGGAAGATCTAAACCAAGTCAAAGGTGATATGAGTTTGATGAAGGGAGAGCTAAGCCAAGTTTTCCTAGCTCTGAAGAACATCATTGACAAGCAGGACCAGATTCCAAGGGTAGCTTTTGAAGAAGTATCCCAAACCATTGGGGCATCAAGCGGTCACCAACTGAGAAAAGAGCCAGAAGCAGGACCCCAAAAGTCCGTCATGGCCCAACAAGAGACCAAAGAAGCTGAGACTAAAGGGTTTGTCCCACCACCATCAAAAGAAGGGGCATCACATACCCTAAAAATTATAGTCAACAATAAAGACAACTAATTGGACCTACAATACGGAGATCACGACCCAGAGGATGACAACCAGGCACCCCTAAAGACGGATGGTACTCATGCTGTTGATAATCCACTGGTAATGAATCATTACAAAGCTCTGGAGGAAAGATTAAAAGTTGTGGAGGGTTTTGATGCTTTCAAAGTAGACGCTCTCGAAATGAGCCTAGTTCCTGATGTGGTGATTCCACCAAAGTTTAAAGTACTAGACTTTCGAAAATACAAGGGCCTCACTTGTCCAAGAAATCATCTGCGCATGTATTGCAGGAAGATGCATGCCCACGCCCATGATCAGAAGCTGATGATTCACCGTTTTCAAGATAGCTTGAGTGGAGCATCTTCAGACTGGTATATGCAATTGGAGCAAACGCATATTCAAACCTGGGCAGATCTCGCTAATGCTTTTCTAAAGCATTACAAATATAACCTGGACATGGCGCCTACCCGCATGCAACTCCAGAATATGTCCCAGAAAAAAGAAGAGTCCTTCAAAGAGTATTCTCAGAGATGGAGGGAGATGGCATCCTGTGTGCAACCACCACTGTTAGAGAAGGAATTAGTAGACACATTCATGGGGACTTTGCAAGGGTTGTATTATGAGAAGATGGTTGGAAGTATCTCTTCAAGGTTCTCAGACCTAGTGACTATCAGAGAAAGAATCGAGACTGGAATAAAAAGTGGGAAGATATCAAGGGGACCATCAAATGCTCCCTACAATTCCAGAAGGCCTGCTTCAAAATTCCCCAAAGGAAAAGAGGGAGAAATTAATGTTGTAGCGTCACAACCCAGGGTACAACAACCATTAGTGATTCCACAAGGGCAGAAACAAGGCAAAAGGCCACCTAGGAAATTTGATCCACTCCCTATGCCACCTAGCCAGTTATTACAACAGCGGGTTAAGGCATCCTTGGTGGAAATCAAGACTCTAGCTCCTCCAGTCGGGCCACTCCTACGAAGATACGACGCCAATGCCAGATATGAGTATCATGCTAATTCTCTTGGACATACAATAGAGCAATGTTGGCCATTCAAGCATAAGGTCCAAGATTTTTTAGACTCCCAAGACATTACTTTCGAGAAGCCCAACATCAAATCAGACCCTATGCCTTCGCACGATGGGGCGACGGTAAATGCAATTAAAGTAGTCACCGACTTTGGGGCGACCAAACAAGAAAAAGCCCCGATAAGCTTGTTGAAGGAATGTCTATGGGAGTATGGATTCCTATTGGAGCATAATGAAGCTTTCGAAAGAACTCTACAAAGGCTAGGGGACCAGGGCATAGTCAAATTCGGACCATACCCTTAAAATGAACATAAAGCTACTCTGAAGGGTGAAGCACGTTTTCCTCCGACCCAAGAGACCTTTATAGAGCATGGCGGACATGTGGCTAAGATATCCAACAAAGCAAACACCAAAGGGGCAACTGAATTTATCTGAGAATGCGCCCAAGGAGAAGAACTCAAAAGATGGACTGTCGTGGAGATTCCTGAGATCTTTTTCTTTCCTAAGTAATTTTTCTTGTTTTTGAAAGAACCTATGTCAAGACCGGGACATAGGGGTTGCTTGTAAAGGGTCCCCCGTTTTGTTTCAGACAATATTCTTGATCAATAAAAGTTATATTTTGTTTTCAATTAAGATCCTTGTCTTTCTCTTGCATTTATTCCGTAAATTTAAAAATGGCAATAATTTCTCTACATATGCATTTTGAAAAGCTCATATATTAAAATCTGTATGAAAACATGAAAATGGTGCAAATCCATGCCAAAAACCACTGATAATGCTACTGCTGCGACCCGATATAATTTTGATTCTCCTATCAACCAAGTTGAAGAGGAAGATGATGAAGATCTTGAACTCTCTGAGGAAAGGGCGAGGGAAATAGAACAAAAGGCTGACAACATACAACCGTATCAAGAAGCTATTAAGACCATTAATTTGAGCACATGGGAAGATCCGGAAGAAACCAAGCTAAGGGGAAATGTTAGAGTGGAGCCACAAAGAAGCTGATCAAATTATTGCACATATATGCTTGTTCCTACAGAAACAGACCAAGGTTAGATATAACATTACTGTGAAAATAAGTAACTACAAAGTACCAGGACTTGACAAAGACCCGAGCCAGGGGCACGTTGGATACTCACATTCGACAGGGCTTCAAATGCACTGGGGCACAATATAGGGGCATTTTTGAATTCTCCAAAGAATGCTCACAAGCCATATACCAAGTCAATGACGAATGGGATACTAAACATCCAAAACTAATTCCCTTTCGGGATCATGTTTTAAAGCTGGCTGTGGAACTTATAGAGATCACTTTCAGCCATATCCCACGAAAAGAAAATCGAATGGAAGACGATCCAGAAACTCTCTCATCTATGTTCAAAATAACTTGGCCGAATCACGAACCACGCATCACAATTAGAGACTTCGAAGAGCCCTCACATTGCCTCGTCATTGAAGAAGGACTAGACAACAAGCCTGGGTTCTACGACATCAAGAAGTACCTGGAAAAACAAGAATATCCAGAAGATACCTCTAGCATCGACAAACTAACTCTATGAAAATTAGCCTCGAAATTCTTTTAGAGTAACAGTGTACTGCAGAAGATGAACCACAACATGGTCTAGTATTCAAGAAGATTATGCTACCTCGCCTTGATTCACATGGTAAAAGGACACCCAACTACGAAGATCCATATGTAGTCAAAACAATATTCACCGGTGGTAGTCTTATCCTTACAACAATGGATGGGGAAGAACTACCACATCCAGGAAATTCAGACGCAGTCAAAAAATATTATGTATAAGAAGCTCGCCAAGCTCGAACCTCAAACAGGCGACTTAGGAAAAAAGGAGTGTCCCGGTGGATCTAAAACCCTAAAGGGTGATCTAGGCAAAAATTAGGGGCATATAAAAGAAAATTATCCCGGTGGATTAAAAACCCGAAAGTGAAATCCAGGAAAAAGTTAGGGATTTCATACAAAGAAATAAAAAACAAAAAGATTGCGATCTAAGAACTGCGACTACCAACCACGAAGGGAGAGATAGGTCTGAATCATACAACTCAGAAGCAAAGGAGATAAGATCATTAAAAGGATATTGGGGAATAGCAGTAGCAATTATCATTTTTCAATGCCATTAACAGTTGTGAAACTTTCTGTAATTACCTCTTTCTAGGAATTTCATCTTGTATTCTCTCCTATTCAGAGGCATATCAATAAAATATTTGTTTTCTTTGCATCTTTCAAATTGCGTTTTTTTTCTTTTCTCAGACCTGTTTACAATATTATGATCATTACTTGTGAATATTGTCTTGAAATCATTTCGGGGGATTAACAAAATAAAAGCATCTGACAAAACATCAAAAAACATTTTGGTTAGAAAAATATTGAAAGAAAATTCGTGTCTACGTCTATGCACATGGCTATGCCCACGTATGCACTTACAATATGAGGGCTATACACACGTCCACGCACATGGCTACTCCTACAAAAGTCTATACACACGTCTACGCCTATGTCTATGCTCATAATGTAAAAAGTCTACGTCCGTACATACATCTACGCCTGCGCTTACAACATATAAGTCTACGCATATGCTATTACCCACGTCTACGTCTACGTCTACACCTGCGCTCAAAATACAAAATCAATGTTTAAAATTTTGCTAACGCTTTTTTCATCGCATTCAAATCGTATTCAACAAATCTACGATGATGAAACATACAACGCTAGGGGATTCGTAACTCTAAACCGATGGTTCAAAGGAGAAAATGCCAGAAATAGTCTTCATAACATTTCAAGGCATACACACATCTTACACATATTTCATACATACATTTTGCATAGCATACATACCCTATAAATTTTTGCATACAATACGCATATATTCAGGGTTCCATATCAATGTCAAACATCATACATTTTGCATACATCCAAACATTTCAATATCAGACATGATATGCATGTATCATCCAGCAAAGAAACAGTCTCGCCCTCGATTTATCTATCTAAGGGTCAACCAACAAAACACTTCTCCTACGATTCAACCCATTACCTAATTTTTCATGCTATGACATGTTCAGACCATCGCCTAAGACTTCGTGTAGCGATGCTCGAAAACCAAACTTAGCTTATCGCCTCAGAATTCACGCAGCGATTTGTGAACCTAACCCGTTGCCTCAGACTTCATGCAGCAATGCGTTTCCTTATTCCATAACACAGGCCATCGCCTAAGACTTCATGCAGCGATGTTCGAAAACCAAACTTAGCTTATCGCCTCAGACTTCACGTAGCGATTTACGAACCTAACTCATTGGCTCAGACTTCATGCAACAATGTGTTTCCTTATTCCACGACACAGACCATCGCCTAAGACTTCATACAGTGATGCTCGAAAAATACAATACCCAGCCTATCGCCTCATAATTTATGGAGAGATTTGCGAACCAAGCCCGTTGCCTCAGACTTCATGCAGCAATGTGTTTCTTTATTCCATAACACAGATCATCGCCTTCGACTTTATGCAGCAATGCTCAAAAAATACAAAACCCAACCTATCACCTCAGACTTCACGCAGAGATTTGCGAACCTAACCCATTACCTCACACTTCATGCAAAAATGTGTTTCTTTATTCCGCGACACAAATCATCGCCTCAGACTTCATGCAGCGATGCTCGAAAACAAAATCTAGCTTATCTCCTCATACTTCACGCAGCGATTCACAAATTTAAGTTCATTGCCTAAGATTTCATGCAACAATGTGTTTCTTTATTCCGTAACACAGATCATCGCCTCAAACTTCATGCTGCGATGCTCGAAAGTAAACAAAAATATAGCATATCGCCTCCGACGTCTTACAACGATTCGCGAACATAACCCATGGCCCCAGTCTTCAAGCAGCCATGCATCATTAATTATTGTTGTATTCATCCTCCAAATGGGTGAATAATCAAAACCAAACTAAGACATGCAAGATTGCACTCTTAAGCTCAAAACCATCTTCCTCGTTATCAAACCCTGGTAAGCGATACATCATCAACTTTGCCTACTTCCTTAAGACTCGTAAAGGTATGTTATATCAGTTTAACCTTATGTTTGCCGGACAAATTTTGGGGTATTCCAAGTATTCAATAAACTCCCAATCAGAATGTGCAAGACCCGCGTTTTCTCACGCTCTTCGATTGGAAGATAATTGAATAGGGGCAGCAGTCAAACCCCAAATTTGTCCTACCCCTACGATCATAATTTCAAGATTTAAATAGAAGAAATGTTTAATTAAAGATGGTACAACAGTATCTGATGGCCCATCTTTATCCAAGACTAGGGGGTGTATTTTAAATCTAGGAGAGCGGGGCTTTTTAAATCAGAAAGACTTGTGTATCCGTGAATTTTTGTGAGGCATGTTGGCCAATGGCCCATGAGATTCTAAAATGGAAAACTATTCAAATAATTATTAAGTTCTTAAATCATAAACATATTTTAGTGTTAATGTTATTAGTAAAATGGGAGGTTGAAATTGCAATATACAAGCCCATTAGAATTAGGTCCATTAATGCTTTGGTTGTTGTTAGCAAAAAGAAGGTGTGGTTAAGGCCCATTAAGATGGCTCATCTGATGTTTAGAATAAGAAAATATATTATTAATATTTTTTCTATTTTTTGTTTTAATGAAAAAGGGATATATAAAAGAAATATTAATATTAAAAAACTATTTATTACTATTATTATAAATAAATAAAGAATATATATTTTTAAATTTGATTTTTACTACTAATAAAATTGATTTTTTAAATTTGTTTGTTTTGGGAAAATAGGCTAGTTGGGCCTGATTTTATTTAAAAAGATTTTGCTGTAATAAAAGTAATACTACTTGATGGAAAAAAAGCGCGGGCCCATTTTTCCAAATAATCGGCTAGGTACCAATTCAATAAAATCCGCGCAAAGCCCAATTAAATTTTAAAATTGTTTTTTTGCTGTAAACAAGAAAACGCGCTGGGCAAAATAGTAGTGCAGCCCAATTTAGCAAAACTAACGCGCATGCCCATAATTAAAAACAACAATTGTGCAAATTGAAACTTAAACTAACACTTGTTTTTGAGTTACTATAGAAATCAGCAGAAGAACTAAAAATAAATTTAAAACCTAAATCACTAACAGATCCAGAAATCGAAACAAAATTAAATCATTCTATAAACTAAATATTCAAGTAAATCTGCAGAATCAAAAACTCAATCAAATCCACAAATTAAATTTTATACAAAATCAAATCCAATCTCAATCTTCTTTAACATCAAATCAAGAAAATCAATTTCACTAAATCAAATCCTAAATTGAAAGAAACAAATTAAATAAAAATAAAATCAAAATTCACATTACAAATCAAATCGGGAATTATACAACAAATCAAATCAATTACAGTAAATAAAATCCATTACAAGAACATAGAACCAAATAAAATATTTTCAGAATTAATCAACAACGATCCCAAATCCCTAATCTTCCTAAATCTATGCAAATTCTAACAACAAACTCACTAACCCTAGAACTAGAATCACCCTATAAATAACTAAACATAAATTAACAGAAGGAGGGAGGATTCTACAGAAAAGAGAGAACAAAAGATTATTCAGGGGAGTTTGAAGAACAGAACCGTGAATTTGAACAAAATTGAGAAAGAGGCGAAAGCGAGAAGACAGAAGGGGAAGATCTAGTGCCGTTGTTGAAGAAGAGAAAGACGATTGGTGTTTCATTATTTGAAACCACAATCGTCGTTGCTAGCCGCTTCCTCCGTACACCATCATCTTCAACCTGTCATCGCCGAGAACCACGGCTTGCAAGACCTGTGAAATCAAAGAAGGAAAAGAGATTAGTACCAGATCCAAGACAATATCGGAATCACTACAGAGGGTAACTTAGCTTGTTTTTTCTTTTTTCTTTATTGTTGATTGGGGATTTAGGAAAGGGGTTTGGTGAGCTGCCGCCGTGGGTGGATATTTAGGGTTTGGGAGTGAAAGGGAAGAGGGTTGTTATTCGCGCGCGCGCGCGCGCGCGAGAGAGAGAGAGAGAGAGAGAGAGAGAGAGAGAGAGAGAGAGAGAGAGAGAGAGAGAGAGAGAGAGAGAGAGAGAGAGGAGAGAGAGAGAGAGAGAGAGAGAGAGAGAGAGAGAGAGAGAGAGAGAGAGAGAGAGAGAGACAGAGAGAGAGAGAGAGAGAGAGAGAGAGAGAGAGAGAGAGAGAGAGAGAGAGAGAGAGAGAGAGAAGGTTGTGAACTGAAGTAACGAATGAATAAAATATAAAAGATAAAAACAAACTCATGTTCCGTTCAAATCCAGTACAAGCGCATATATCCTAATTATCATACTCCCTCGTTATCATCTGCTAGATCATGATCGAACGGCCGGAGGCCAAGTTCCATCATAACTTTGATGCTCCCTCATCCATGTAACCCAATCGGCCCTCTTAATTTACTGAATAGGCCAGGCCCAACTAATTTTTACACACCCCTAGATCATAATTAAATTATTTTATTTTTTACTTTTAATTATATCTTCCCTCATATTATTTATTTTCTATTTATAATTATTACTATTAGTAATATTAATTATCATATTTTTTTAATATTATTATTATAATTATTATCTGTTAATATCTTTTTTCTATTTACTATTATTTTATTTACTATGTAAATATTATTTATTTCTTATCCATGTGTAAATATTAATATTATTTATTGTATCATTTAAATTGTTTTATTCTAAAATGTATATTATTTTCTTATTTTATTTGCATCAAATATTTTTTAATCATGCAGTAACAAGATTTTTTGCAGTTAATACGATTAAAAAACACTCAACAAAGAACAAATTATTTTTCGCAATCAACTAAGCTAATCAACTGTTTTTGCAAAAGGGTTTTAAACAGATTTTGACTAACCGCGCATTTAGCCAAAATATCCGCAATCACTACTCCCAGTCAAAATACGAGGTGATTCAAACTACGTTTGTGACCGCTAAAAAACACCAAACCCTTACGAACTACGAATTGGAACTCTGATTCCTCTTAAGAGGATACGTAGGCATACGATCAAAAATCGCAGCGAGTTCTCCTATTAAAAATTAAAACTCTTTCCCCTATAAAAAATTTAAAACCCCGTTTACCCCAACTCAAATCTAAAACCTAGTATCCTTTTGAACAAGGTAGATGAAAGGTGCCTAACACCTTCCTTTCGTCTAAAGAAGTCCGAAACCTAGAATCTTTGTCTGCAAATTAGGGTTTTCTGTTAGATTCCCTTCCCTAGGATAAAAACTAATAGTGGCGGCTCTAATTTTAAATCCAGTTGCTACACTAACTTGATTTGGATTTTTTTCATAAACGGGTAGTGGAATCAGTCGATACATCCCACTATGCATTGACTCATACTGAGTTGATTTGGATTTTTTAGAAACAGGAAATGGCATGTGTCGATGCATGCAGCTATGTGTCAATACATAAAGTTTATTTTACTTTCTTTGTACATTATTTTCCTTTTATATTTTTTATTGCTATTTGTTGTATCCAAAAATTTGCCCTCTCATATTTTCCCAAGATCTTTCCCTTACATGGTGATCACAAGCATTTGGTTAAAGGAAAGATAAAGTTTTTTGAAGATAAACAAGGAGTCTTCGATTGACATTTTAACAATATCCTTCGATTGGCATTTTAAAAGGCATTTTGATTGGTATTTGGACAACCTTCATTTGAGCGCCTAACCTCCTCCAAGCCTGCCTCAAATTTCTAAGCTTCGATTAAAGCCTGGATATTTTGCTTGTTTGCTGCACCCCAGCTTCAACTGGACATGTTTTACCTTTAAAAAAACCTCCTTCGATCCAAGGATAAAGGGCTTCTTGTTAGTGCTCATTTGATTTCACCATTGTCTTTTCATGCTGTCTTGACTCACAAATGCAATGGCTACCTGCATGCAAGCTGGATCTCTGCTTCGAGTGGGAATTTGTTTTCCTTGGAGCAAACTTGTTTCCTGCTTCTACTAGGAAAATTATCCCTCTGGGCGTTCCTTCAGTGCACAAAGCAAGAACTCCTCTCAAACTGGCCTTTGATTCACAAAACTCCCACTAGGCTAAAGACCCCTCAGCGCGTCACCAGCGCACGTATACCTCTTCAGCTTGCCTTTAGCATACAAGGCTAAGATTCCTTCAGGGTTGCCTTTGATCCACCAGGCAAAAAGCTTCTATTGATGTGCCAGGAAGAAAGTTGCCTTCGACCACAAGGCACTGTCCACCTTTGTGCCAGCTTCGCCTAGGCAATGGCCTCCTTTACGCATGCCATGACTTGCTTCATGCCAGCATTCACAAGGAATATGCTGCCTTTGTGTCAGTTTCGACTGGGCACTGACCCTCCTTTGAAACAATTGTATACACTTCAACACGCATAATAGCCCATGCGAAGGACGCACCAAAGACCCATTCGAAGGGAACACCAAAAGGACAATCTAAAGACCCGTTTGAAGGAAGTAATACTAGGCCCAGTTGTGATACGGTGGGAGAACTGACTCTTTTTGGAATGCTGGTTTGCATTTTGCGTTTGTTTTCGCAAAATGTCGCGGTAAGCAATATTCGCCACCGTCTTTTATTTTATCCAACAAGGAAAGGAAAAAAGCACAGAAAAATTCCTTTTTCAAGATGTTTCTCGGGTCCGGGGGGTAGATTATAGAAAGGGAAGGTGTTAGCACCCTTTCTATCCGTGGTTATCCACAGGCTCTTAGGTACTTGCTCAAAGTGTTTTCAAAAATTGCTTTTCTTTGTGTTTGTGGGTTTGAAAGAAGTTTTTGTTAAAGTGTAAGTGCGAAAAGTTTTATTTTTGTTTTGAAAGAGCAAGTACTTAAGAACCATCTACCTACTCGAAAATGGAATTAATTTGTGCTAATGTCCTTTAGACAATGCTATCCCACTATTGATGAGTAGGTAGCATCATCGTTGGAGTTTTAAGGGTCAATTCAATTAAGGGACGTGTGGTCACTAAAGCAATGTTAGGACGCCTTAGCGGTAACCCTAATGTCTTAGATCATTTTTCCGAGGCAACCGTTTCGAGGCAACTATGATCTTTGGAAAAGAGGGCGGCCTCTAAAACTTCCTATACTTAATGACCACGTTCGAAGGCAACCGAGTGATGTGTACCCTAAGAGTGTGCATGTGCGAGTGTTTTATTTTCAGTTAATTTGTCTTTGTACATGTCAATGGTTATCTATGTTGATTTTAGGTTCAAACATTTGATTTTGTCATGCATTCCCTATTATCAAACATCTAACAGTTTATAAGTTGCGGAAATTAAATTGCGGAAATTAAAACTAACTATTACAAGGCGTCGGATATTTACATCGCCAAAAACAACCTTTGAAATTAAAATGCGGAAAATAAATAAAGCGATAAAATGTTTAAAGTCTTATTAAAATATTACATTCCGGGAAACAGATACAATATTAAATAAAATAATGGATTGCGTGCGAGAAATTAAATCGGGCGAATTTTAAGGTTTTGACCCTTTGATTATTAAAGAAAAGATTTTTTTTTTGGTTATTTTGAATTAAAAAGAAATTAGACCTAAGTTAATTATTAAATTAAATAAGCTAATTAATTAATTAATGAAAATAATATTTTTTGGATTTTTGCTATTTAAAGAAATAAAAATAAATTAATCAAGATTTAATAGAAAAAACCTAATTGTCTAAGTTATTTTTAATTATTGCAAAAAACATTAAAGTTATTTCCTAATTAAACTAAATTAATTAAATGATATTTATTAAAAATAAAATGCTGAAATTAATTTAATAAATAAAATATTTTTTGGTTTTAATTTTATTAAAAATAAAGTTTCGTTGGTTAGTTAAATAATAAAAATAGTTAATAAAACAAATAAATAAACAAAATAAAAAGAAAGAAATAGAAATACTCAAGGGGCTTTGGGCCTGAAAGGAGGTGAGATTAGCAATTTTTGGCCCAACAGGCGCAAGCCTGTGTTGACTTTTCATGATTCAACCTGGCACCTTGACTATGGAGTATGGTGGACACCCCCTTTGGACCACCAGATCTGGCCTGGGGCCATCTGGCAAGCATTTGGATGAGGACACATGATGTACCACGCAATTGGAATGACATTGGATAACCTGGAAACAAAATATAACAAATATGTGGGGGACCTGAGATTCGAACCCAGGTCCTGTTAGTCACCAAGCACACGCCACTACCACTGCACCAACGCGTTTTAATTGTTATAGTATTCAATAATAATAATAATATGAGAAACAAGTTAATGGATCAGAAAATATAAAAATAAAGCGCGAATTTTTGAATGAGAGAATTGGAAAGGGCCACGTCTTCGTCTTCTCCATTGAAACCTGGATATTTACCTGCGGATTTGTATCCGCGACTATATTCGCATATGCATTCCAAAATCTATTTTGGGCCATTAAAACCAACCCTAAGACCATGGTCGTGCTCGTCTGGGCATCCTGAGCACATCTATGTCCATTATTTGCACTGATTTGGCCTGAAAACGAAACGCCCAAAAAAAATCAAAGAACCCTAGATCCGGCTAGGGGATTATAGCTCATATAAATGCAATCAAATAATGCAGAAAGCTTAGAAATTGCACAAGCATCATGAATATGCCAATAATTTGTCAAGAATATGCAAGAACATGGAGTTTCGATTTCAAATGCAAGGCGGTATTTTCAGAGACTTACAGCGCTTTAGAACGTGTATGAGGATTGGTTTTGAGTTGATTATGCTTCAAGGATGGTCCAGCAATTGATTCACGTTGAGCTTTGCCTTTGAATTCGCCTCTAGGAGTGATTTCAGTTTCAAGCTTTTTGCCAATTTTCTCAAGTTTGGTTTTTGCATTCTTGCAGCTTCTAGGTCTTGAATTTGTATCCTTTGGCTTGTATATGTATGCAGCATTGGATTAGGTCAACAATTTGGACTTGAATCTTTGCACATTGATGTTTGGAGATATGATTTGATTCACCATTGATAACCTTCCAATTTGGTCCAAAATACAATCTTTTTGCACATGGAATGGCTGATACGAGTTTGATCATGATCATGATGATAATTAAGACCTATAACAACCAAAAAGATCCTAAGTAATCAATATTTGGATTTTATTTGATTTAAATTGATTTAAAATTAATTAATTCAATAAAAAATCAAATAAAATAGAAAAATTAATAAATGGACACAAGACTGAAGCTAGGACACGTGTGGAGTGTAACAAGATCAAATCAAGTGGAAAGAAATGGTCCCATTTGACAAAATTTGAAGTTTTGGGGATAGTTGACTTTTGGCAATTTTGCAAAAATGCCCAACTTAAACAATGCATAACTTCTTCAATTTTGAACTTTTGCAAGTGTCCTTGGACTTTTTAGAAAGCTTGAGATGTCCTATAACTAACCCTTTTGGTATCATCTCATTTTGATATTCCATGCTCAAGTTATAAGCTTTGGAAAAAAAGGTATTTTTGTTGACTTTAAAAAATGACCTATAATGTCCAAATTTTTAACTTTTTTTGAGTGCATTTATTGATGTTGGGGTATGCAGATGGATTATAGGAAATTTCATCCTCTTCAAAATGAGCTTTGGATGGGTCATTTCTCATAAAGTATGAGAAAGTTATGCTTGGTCAAAGTTGAGTTGACTTTTCCCGCAAAACCCTAATTTAGCAACTTTTGAATCTTGATGAATTTTGAGAAATCCTTGATGAATAATGATCAATCCTTGATCAAATGATTAAATATCCTTAAAAATTAGAATGTTGACAAAAAATCTTGAAGTTTGACTGTATTTTAGTCATAGTTGACTTTTGCCCTAGCATAGTCGATTTTTGGACCTCTTGAGCAATTGACTGACCAAACTTCCTCTGCAAGGCTTGAAATTTGGCATGGATGAACTTGAGAACATATTAGAACATTGGGGAGCACTTGAGGTCATTTGGATGCAAGGACCTTAATGCAACACAAAACCCTAATTTGAGGTTGACTGCCTTAGGAGATGATTTGACTGTCCAACTCTTGAGCAATCTTGAGTAACTTGGAGATTATTCTTGCAATGTCTTGGGAAATATGAGAGGGAAAATTTTGGGGTACAACAGCTGCCCCTGTTCAATTTTCTTAAACCTGAGGATATAGATTTGCTTTCGGGCCTTTCGTGATCCGAAGGTGGAAGATGATTGAACACTAGAGTGCCCAGAAATTTGCACTCGCATGAAGTGGTATCAGCATTGTGATCTTGGGAATGGGCTTACAGATGCCATTTGTAGACTGTTGATGGATGGTCTGAACTTCGAATGGAATACGAATCAGGGAGATCTTATCGGCGATCTGACTGAACCGGAGGAGGTCTTGGATTAACTTTGACTGGATCGGCATCAGAAAAATCTTTAGGAATCGATTTAACTGGACCAGACAAGGTCTTGGAATAACTTCAACTGGAATACGAATCAGAGAGATCTTATCGGCGATCTGACTAAACCAGAGGAGGTCTTGGATTAACTTTGACTGGATCGGCATCAGAAAAATCTTTAGGAATTGATTTAACTGGACCAGACAAGGTCTTGGAATAACTTCAACTGGCATACAAGTCAGGGAGATCTTATCGGCGATCTGACTGAACCAGAGGAGGTCTTGGATTAACTTTGACTGGATCGGCATCAAAAAAATCTTTAGGAATCGATTTAACCAGACCAGACAAGGTCTTGGAATAACTTCAACTGGCATACGAATCAGGGAGATCTTATCGGCGATCTGACTGAACTAGAGGAGCTCTTGGATTAACTTTGTCTGGATCGACATCAGAAAAATCTTTAGGAATTGACTTAACCGGACCAGACAAGGTCTTGGAATAACTTTAACTGGAATACGAATCAGGGAGATCTTATCAGCGATCTGACTAAACCAGAGGAGGTCTAGGATTAACTTTGACTGGATCGGCATTAGAAAAATCTTTAGGAATTGATTTAACTGGACCAGACAAGGTCTTGGAATAACTTTGACTGGATTGGCATCGAAAAAATCTTTAGGAATCGATTTAACTGGACCAGACAAGGTCTTGGAATAACTTTGACTGGATCGGCATCAGAAAAATCTTTAGGAATCGATTTAACTGGACCAGACAAAAGTCTTGGAATAAATTTGACTGGATCGGCATTAGAAAAATCTTTAGGAATCGATTTAACTAGACCAGGCAAAAGCCTTGGAATAACTTCAACTGGAATACGAATCAGGGAGATCTTATCGGCGATCTGACTGAACCAGAGGAGGTCTTCGACATAGTTGAGAACTTAACTGCATCTTTCCTGAAAGGTAAAGGTCAGTCATATGCAATGCATGATATGGATCAAGCAATGATGCTCTCAAAATAAATGAGATTTGTGATATATTATGCATATATGTATGTATCATGATGTATGGAGATGTAATGTCTTAGCTGGGGAAAATAAATCTCGGATAGCTGCTGGAGAATAGAGTTGAATTCTTCATTTCCGCTGGGGATGGTGAACGAAGGTGATTGTGAGAATAAACCTGCATGAGAGGATAACTCCGTTGGGGAATAAACTGATGAAGAGATTACTCTGTCGGGAAGAGATGCTCTGCTGAGGATTCCACCGATAAGCTCCGCTGGGGATGGATTACCGTTTCTGGTAATACTGAATCTGTTGAGGATTGAATTCCTGTTTGTGAAAGGAAAGAACTTCGCTGGGGATAATTTTTCAGTTGCGACTTACTAGGGATAACCTTGTTAGACTTTTGTAGGGATAATCCTCTGAGTTCTGCTGGGAATGATCTTTTGAACTTGGCTGGGGAGATTTTGTACTCCGCTGGGGATAAACTTCCAGAGTCTACTGGGGATGATGATTCAACTCCGTTGGGGAAGCTTTTTCAGACCATGCTGGGAAAATTTTAACTCCACTTGGGTTATCTTGTATTCTGCCGGGGAACATTCTTATATTTTGCTGGGGAATATTCTTCTACTCCGCTGGGGAATATTAAGACTGCCGGGGATATCAAGCCTTTTTAGTGCTGAGGGTAGATCAACTCTGTTTGGGGAGAGTGTCGCTGATTTGTTCATAATTTCAAGTCCCAGCTGGGGGAGCTACCATTATTTTCTTACTCTAAGGGGAGTGAAAGTACCTTAGCTATATTCTTCAGCTGAACCTACCTTTGTACCTGGTGAACATAGCAACTGTACAGTTTGGACAATTCTTATTGCCCCTGTTTCTGATATTACCCGTAATCGTCTTTTGTTTCGCATGTAAATATTTATGAGCAGCAATTAATGTCAAATGCATATATCAACAATGAACCTTGGACGTTCTTTGCAAATCAAAACAGATAAAGGAAAAACAGTTTGAAATTTTCTTTGAAAATGAATTGTATTGATTTGAAGTCTGGCCTGTAAATAGGCATTTTTGTACAAGAGGCTGACGTCCTAGTAAGAGAACGCTGCCGAATAATAGAATTTACACAATTTGTGAAAAACTAAACAAAACAGCTATGTGAATAATCCCACTGGGTTCCAACTCTGCTATTTCCTTTATGTCCTCGAGCATCTCATCACTTTGCTACTTGGTGGAAGGTAGATCAGATTAATTAGTGTCGTCCGAACTTGATAGTCGATACCGAAGTCTGGATGCAAGGTGATCCAATGAGACATAGTGTTACGCTTTGATCCCTAATTTTTTTCCTGGATTTCCCTTTCGGGTTTTCAGTCCACCGGGATACCCATTTTTGCCCAAGCCGCCTTTTCAGGTTTTCGACTTGCCGGGTGTACAGATTTTTTTTCCATTTTCATCCCTTATTTTTGCCCGAACCCTTTTGGTTCGCCGGGAAGCCCTTATTTTTTCCTAGGCCAGTAAACCTAGCGGGTCTTTGATTATGCGTAGTATCTTTTTACTATGTCTGCATTGACAGGGTGAGGAAGGTCGTCACCATCCATGGTGGTTAGAATCATAGATCCTCCTGAGAAAATGTTCTTAACCACGAATGGCCCTTCGTAAGTAGGGGTCCATTTTCCCCTGGGATCACCTTGAGGTAGAATAATGCGCTTAATAACCAGAACCCCAACTTGATACTCTTGTCGTCTAACTTTCTTGTTAAATGCCTTAATCATCCGTTTTTGGTACGTCTGACCATGACAAATAGCAGTAAGTCTCTTTTCGTTGATTAAGTTCAGTTGATCAAGCCGGGTCTGAATCCAGTCATCTTCACTTAAACCTGCATCCTTCATGATCCGAAGAGAGGGTATCTGAACTTCAATAGGCAAGACTTCCTCCATGCCATATACCAAGGAGTAGGGTGTTGCCTCTGTTGACGTTCGCGCTGAGGTACGGTACCCATGAAGAGCAAATGGTAACATCTTGTGCCAGTCTTTGTATGTCACTGTCATCTTCTGCACGATCTTCTTAATGTTCTTATTAGCCGCTTCGACAACCCCATTCATCTTAGGCCGGTAGGGAGAAGAGTTATGATGCTGTATCTTGAATTGCTTGCAGAGCTCGGTGATCATATTGTTGTTGAGATTGGTACCATTGTCCATAATGATCCTCTCTGGTACACCATATCGGCAGATCAGATTGTTCCGAATGAACCGTGCCACAACGTTCTTGGTTACAGTAGCAAAGGAAGCTGCTTCAACCCATTTCGTAAAGTAATCAATAGCTACCAAGATGAAACGATGCCCATTGGATGCCGTAGGTCTGATCTCGCTGATCATATCAATGCCCCACATTGCAAAAGGCCAAGGAGCTATCAAGACGTTTAGAGGGACTGGAGGTATATGCACCTTATCAGCATAGACTTGGCACTTGTGACATGTCTGAGAATGCTGATAACAATCAGCTTCCATGGTGGACCAATAGTATCCTTCCCGAAGGATCTTCTTTGCCATGGTGTGTCCACTAGAATGAGTCCCGAAGGTACCTTCATGTAACTCCGCCATGATCCTTTCTACTTCTTTATTATCCACACAACGCAACAAGGTCGAATCATGGTTACGCTTGTAAAGAATGCCATTGCTGATGAAGAATTTCGCCGCGAACCTCCTCAGAAACTTCTTGTCATTAACAGATGCACCCTCGGGGTACTCCTGAGCCTCAAGGTACCTCTTCACCTCATGATACCAGGGTTTTTCTGTTACCTCTTCAGTCTCAAGATCACAGCAATGTGCAGGTTCGTCCAATCTTTCAATGATAATCCGGGGAGCTTCGTTGTCCCAATTGACTTTGAACATAGAAGACATCGTAGCTAGCGCGTCCGCCAACTGATTCTCCTCTCTAGGGAAGTGTTCAAAGGTTATCTTCTCAAAATGTGGAAGCAACATCAATACATACTCCTTGTAAGGAATAAGGTTCGGGTGTTTCGTATCCCACTCTCCTTTGATCTGACTGATCACGAGAGAGGAATCTCCGAAGACACTTAGAAACTTAATTCTTAGGTCAATTGTTGCTCGAAGACCCGTGATGCATGCTTCATACTCCTCCATATTGTTGGTGCAGTTGAAACATAGTCGGGCGGTAAACGGAGTATGATAGCCTTTAGGAGATATGATCATGGCGCCAATGCCATTACCCAAAGCGTTTGAAGCTCCATCAAAGTACATAGACCATCGGGATCCTTCCTCAGGTCCTTCATCCGGTCCAGGTGTCTCACAATCAGTTACCAACATGATATTCTCATCTGGAAATTCAAAGTTCATAGACTGATAATCATCCACTGCCTGATGTGCCAAATGGTCTGCCAACACACTTCCCTTGATTGCCTTTTGGGTCGTATATTGGATGTCATACTCAGTCAAGATCATCTGCCATCTTTCTATTCTTCCGGACAAGGCAGGCTTCTCGAAGATATACTTGATTGGATCCATCTTTGATATCAATAGAGTAGTGTGGGTCAGCATATACTGTCTCAGTCGGCGAGCATCCCATGCCAAAGCGCAACAAGTTTTCTCGAGCAACGAGTATAGGGTCTCGCAGTCGGTAAACTTTTTGCTAAGGTAATAAATAGCATGCTCTTTTCGGCCAGACTCGTCATACTGCCCCAGCACACACCCCATTGAGTTGTCGAGTACTGTCAAGTATAAGATCAGAGGTCTCCCTTCAACTGGAGGCATCAGAATAGGTGGCTCCTGGAGATACTCTTTGATCCTTTTGAAAGCGGCCTAGCATTCATCGTTCCAACGTACTACTTGATCTTTCTTCAGTAGCTTGAAGATTGGTTCACAAGTAGCGGTCAGATGTGAGATGAATCGGGCAATGTAGTTCAGTCGTCCTAGGAAGCCTCTGACTTCTTTTTCTATTCTGGGAGCTGGCATTTCCTGTATGGCCTTCACTTTTGCAGGATCCACTTGAATACCTTTATCGCTTACGACGAAGCCCAGCAATTTACCAGATCTCACCCCGAAAGTGCACTTGTTCGGGTTTAACCTCAGCTTGTACAACTTCAACCTGTCAAATAGCTTCTGAAGGTGGTCAAGATGTTCTTCCTCAGTCTGGGATCTTGCAATCATGTCGTCGACGTACACCTCAATCTCATGATGGATCATGTCATGAAACAAAGCAACCATGGCACGCTGATACGTTGCCCCAGCATTTTTCAATCCAAAAGGCATGACCTTGTAGCAAAAGGTACCCCACTGAGTAACAAAGGTGGTCTTCTCCATGTCTTCGGGAGCCATTTTAATCTGATTATAACCAGAGAAACCATCCATGAAGGAGAATACATTATGCTGAGCGGTGTTGTCAACCAGAACGTCGATATGAGGTAGAGGGAAATCATCCTTGGGGATTGTCCTGTTCAGATCCCTATAGTCAACACACATTCGAACTTTACCATCCTTCTTCGGCACAGGAACTATGTTGGCCAACCATTGAGGGTAAGAAGTAACTGCTAGAAAACCGGCGTCAAACTGTTTCATAACTTCAGCCTTGATTTTCTCAGACATCTATGGGTGCATTCGGTGGACCATATGTTTCACTGGAGGACAGTCTTCCTTGGTATGCAGGCAGTGAACCACAATATCAGTATCCAAACCAGGCATATCTTCGTAAGACCAGGCTAAGATTTCAACATAGTCACACATCATCTGAATTAACCGTTGCTTCACACTAAGCTCCAGATTTGCACCGATCTTGACCTCTTTCTTGTCTATCTCTGTACCCAGATTCACTGATTCCACTGGTTCTTCGTGCGGCTGAATAACCCTCTCTTCCTGGAGTAGCAGTCTAGCAAGTTCACCTGGCACTTCACAATCATCTTCACCTTCGTCTTCGGTTAAGTTGATCGGATTTTCAAAGTCATAATTGGCAGTAGCAGAGTCGTTACCAGTAGGATCCAGAGTGGACGTGGACCTGTATATGTGAGTGTGTGTAAAATAGTTGTTTTGTAATATATAATAAAAGAAAAACAAGGAGCGCAAGATTTGAAATGAAAGAAACGTCCAATGATTTTATTAATGATATATGAAAATAACACACATAAAGCCCTCACAAATGAAGCCACGGTGCCCCGGGTAAGACACCGGGCCATAAAGTTTAAAACATTGTCTGTTACATATTCAAAACAAAAGTTTCATTACTGGGTGATACCAGAAACGAGCATAGAATCCTTCGCTGTCCAGTTGCTTAATCCACCATCGGCAGTTGGGGAGATCCAACTGTCAATATCAAACTCTTCATCATCGTCATCCCCAATAGCATTCACCCCTGTGTCTTGTTTAGGCTTCTCTGGTGCTCTGAACTCAATCTCCTTCGCACTGATCAAGTCTTGTACCTTATTCTTCAAAACCCAACAATCATCTGTATCATGCCCCAGGCTATCAGAGTGAAAAGCACAACGGGCATTAGGGTTGTACTTTGGTGATGTAGTATTTGGATTCTTCGGGGCTTGCCTTGGAATCACTAGGTTGGTTTTCAGTAACTGTGGCAGAATCTGAGACAAAGTCATGCTGAGACGGGTGAATTGCCTTCGAGGTCTCTCGTCTTTTGACTGATTATTATGCTGAGGAGCACCAGCAGGTCTTGAAATGACAACCGCATTAACAGCTTGGCGGCGTTTAGGTTTATTTTGGCTTTTCAAACTGTAGACATCACTGGACTCTTTCTTAAAAGACTTCTTCTCGGTGCTTGATGAGGCACCCTTCTGTATCTTACCAGCCTTAATACCAGCCTAAATTGTAACACCCCTTCTAAATACCCCAATTAAAGGTAAAGATTAAAATCAGAGAAAATAAATTGCACGAAAGGGATGTCACAACACACATCACATTCCAAAATTTTAAAGAAAAACGGACAGGGTACGTTTGTAAATTTAAGCATATCAACACAAAACAAACATACATAAATATTTAACCTCTTTCTCTCGTGCAAACGAAATGGAGTTTCAATATTTAACTTCATCTCCATTCATGGAGGAATCAAAACATAATTCAAGGCATCAAGCCATAATAATTCACATCAAGCATATGTTATCAAGTCTCACATACACAAAATAATAAACACAAAGTAAGGATTATATACATCATAATCCGAATACAAAATAGACGAGTTCGACACTAAATATACCCCCCAGGTGTTACTACCAAAGCATCGACTCGACTCTAATCAAAATAAAACAGATTGCAATCCAATGCATCCGCTAACTAGCGCCTCGCGCTACCATCCTCGGTACCTGAACAATGCCATCAAAAGCATTTTCAAACAGAAGGGGTAAGAATTCCAATAATCATATAACATGTAATTAAGGTAAAGCAATGGCAATAAATAAAGCAACACATCATGATCATATTCATTTTATCACATATAGTATCCGTACTCAAGGAAGTCATTTCCAACACATTAACCATATAAACCAATTATCCGAATACTCACATCATTGGCACATAACCATTATTCAAACAACAACAATATTGGCACATAACCAAACACATCAACACACATACACCATATACACAATTATGCATGTGAATCACAACACGACTCAAACACATGCGAATGCGGTACCGACTTGTGGACCCAAGGTTCCACCACCTATGTTTCCCTTCCGGATCAAGGTCACTACGTCTTTTCCCACAATAGGGTCACCGTCTAGATATTGTGGACCCAATGTTCCACCACCTATGTTTCCCTTCCGGATCAAGGTCGCTACGTCTATTCCCACACTAGGGTCATCGTCTAGATATTGTGGACCCAATGTTCCCCCACCTATGTTTCCCTTCCGGATCAAGGTCGCTACGTCTATTCCCACACTAGGGTCACCGTCTATAAAATCATGTAATCCACAGTTTCACCGTCTCTGTTTCAAGACCAACCATGCCATGCAATGTACAATATAACCAATGTATGCAATTAAGATCCACAATAATCTTAACATACACATTCCATCAAATCCAACCAATGGAACATCAACTATTGTACATGCATGCATACATATAATTTAACAATCACAACGTCAAGTAAAATGTATACAAACAAGTTACTTACTCAACCAAAACATAAACTATCAACTATCAAACAATTCCAAATCGGAAAGTATATTTCAACATAAAGTCATCATCAATGAACCGGCATTACTCTCAATGTTACTCATAGCGATCGAGTCACCGGAATGTAACTCGAACGGTTAAATTCGGGATTAAACTCAATTTATTTCATTTCGTACTAAAATCGGGTCGATTCTTAAAAATTCGAAATTTCGCAAAACGAACTTCACTATGTTAATCTACACGTCGAATTATGCTAGCACGTCAATTTTCGTTAAATTCGGAGCAACTTGCTCCATCACCGAAATTGCCGAAATCGAGAAATCGGAACATAATCGGGTTCCAAATTAAATCGGCTAACTTATGCCATATTTGTATTTAATTAATATAAATATTTAATATATTAAATTAATAAAAAAAAAACAAAACAAAACATAAATTAAATAATTAATTAATTTTTCTAAACTTATTTCCATTATACTGCATGTTTACATTTTTTTCTCTAAGCTAGTGCATAGTTCTTGTTTTTGTTTAGCTTCTTCAAAGCTCCAACATCCATCGATAGCCTTAGTCTCATTAACCTTGGCTTCAAGAGATTCTTGTTGGGAAACAAGTGTAGGAAACTTTCCTGCCTTGTTTAGACCAGGACCCAACAAACGTGGAATCTGCTTGATAACAGCTTCAGAAGCTAAAAAAAAAGCATGGTGCTTCTTTGCCAATTTCTTCACCAGTTTCTTGTTTTTACTGAAATCCATTTAATCAATACACTTCAAGCATAGATTTCTAAACTTAATACAGTAAACATACTTCTAGCTTTTATAACTTAACTGCTAACTTAGAAAAGAGATATACTGCTACTGCATAATTTTGTTTTTAGTTTTCAAAACTTAATTTAATTAATATAATCTCTATTTTCTTTTTAATTCCAATTTAACTAATCTAATATTAATTCAACAACAACAACACCTAATTAACTCTTCTAATTTCTATCACAAATCCTCAACAAAACTAAAAAAAAACCTAACATCAATTTTTTTTCCCAAATCCAAAATATATCAAATCAAACTCTAACTATAAGCATTGGAAAATCAAACCCCTTACCTTGGTGTGGGTTTTCTTGAAACAAGATGATGATGATGTTGCAACTTCAAACCTAGCTTCCTTTCTTCTCTTCTCCTCTTTCTCTCTTCTTTTCTTTCTTCTTTCTCTTTCTATTCTTACCAACTATCCTACTTTCTATCTTATAAAACAAATTTTACTACTACTTACTTTCCTCCCCCTAACTTTCTAAAATTCTAAATTGGCCCAATCTATTTAATTCAAATTATATCATATAATTCTATTAAAACCATATTACATTTAATTAATATTTATTCCATAAAAACTAAATTATACCGATAAATCAAACGAAGCCCAATACACACCAAAATAATATTACTCAAAATAGTATTTTATCATTATGAATATTTTTATTTCAAATAACCGAATTAACATTTTAATTGATATCAAATAAATATATTTCTTAAAATAGATTTAATTTGATAATTTCGGAAAAAAAATAACTTAAATAACATTTAATCAAAAGCGGGGTGTTACAACTCTCCCCCACTTAGAAGATTTTCGGCCTCGAAAATTACCTCTAAACGAACAACTCGGGATAGGAATCCCGCATCCGACTTTCAAGCTCCCACGTCACATTACCATTCTCCGAACCACCCCATGCAACTTTAACCAAAGTAATCTCTCTTCCTCTTAGTTGTTTCACCTTTCTATCTTCAATCCTCACCGGTAAAACCTCAACCGCCAAATTGTCTCTTACTTCCAAATCATCCGCTTGAATAACATGAGACGGATCCGCAATATACTTTCGTAATTGCGAAATGTGAAACACATCATGCAAATTTGAAAGTGATGGCGGCAATGCAATCCGATAAGCCATACTTCCAATCCACTCTGAAATCTGATAAGGACCAATAAACCGAGGTGTTAACTTCCGCGATTTAAGCGCCCTTCCAACACCCGTAGTTGGATTCACCTTCAAAAACACATGTTCATCCTTCTTGAACTCAAGAGGTTTCCTCCTCTTGTCATAGTAACTCTTTTGGCGATTCTGAGACACTTTCATCTTCTCTCTTATCAATTTGATCTTATCTGTAGTCTCTTGAACCAATTCCGGACCAACTATAGCACTTTCTCCTGTCTCGTACCAACACAAAGGTGTCCTACACCGTCTTCCATACAATGCCTCAAAAGGAGCCATGCCAATGCTAGAATGAAAACTATTATTATAAGTAAACTCAATCAAAGGCAAATGACTCTCCCATGAACCTCCTTGATCCAAAACACAAGCACGCAACAAATCCTCAAGTGACTGAATTGTTCTCTCCATTTGACCATCCATCTGAGGATGATAAGCGGAATTCAATCTCAGCTTAGTACCCATGGCTCTTTGTAAACCTTCCCAAAATCTTGAAGTGAAACGCGGATCTCTATCTGAAACAATACATGTAGGAATACCATGTAAACAAACAATCCGTTCCACATACAACTTAGCAAGCTTCTCCATAGTATAATCCATCCTAATCGGAATAAAGTGTACAGATTTAGTCAATCTATCCACTATGACCCAAATAGCCTCATGGTTACTCGGAGTCCTCGGCAAACCAGAAACAAAATCCATCGAGATACTATCTGTTTACCTTGGTATTTGGTAAACAACCGCTGATCCTCCAAATGGTTACTTATTTGGTTACTCGCAGGATCGATCAGATTGATCCTAGGACATAGGTTGATTTTGAAGTTTTGGATTAAATTGGCTATGGGTTAAGTGACAATAAAATAAAGAGGCTTTAAGTAAATTGCATGAAGAAAGGACTTGGTAAAATAAATAAGGCTTTAAATGAAAGGCTTCGACAGGAAAGTAAAGAGGAAAGCAAGTAAATTTCTGGAAAAGTAAATGACTTTGATTAATAAAGTTGGTGTTTCACACATACATTTCTCAACAATTCTTTCTCACACGCTGGGTACTCGAATCTATATGAGTGACTTTGTATAGAATTGTGAACACACGCGAGAAACTACATGACTACTACTATTTATACTAAAACATCCCAAGTAATCGTCGGGCAGTTACACTGCTTCGAGATGAGTCCACTTGGCACGTTCTCAACGTTCGACGCTCCAGATCTTTGCACGTTGCACTTGGTAACCGCTGGAAACCGTTTTCCCTCCAAACGCTTGAATTTCAAACTGTTCCACTCTGAACCATCGAACACTTTCGTCGAGAAGCATCTTCGACGAGAAACACCTCCGACGTCGAAGGCAACCAACTTCTCCCTTGGAAGAAATCTTCTAAGTACCTTGCCATCTTTCAATGGGTATTTCGACAGACCTAGCTAGTCGAAAACATCCTTCAGCTTTAATGGCTGACATTAATAAACAAGGGTGTCGAATTTAGGAGCCAACAAATTGCCCCCCAAGAATGCCTTATTTCGACTCTGAAAGAAAAAGGCATTCTTTGAAACGCCATTCGACACCTGTCTTTCCACGCTTAGTCACAAATTAAATTGTGCACTTTTTGTTGTCGTCTACCAACCACTGGCAATCCCAAGAAAATAATCATTTATCCGTACCTAAGACGTCATTTCAGTATGGCGTGCAGTGCCAAACGTCATTTTAGAATTTGTCATTATGACAAATCCCAAAAACGAGGACGCACGCTGCGTCTCTCTATTTCTGCAGAACGGCTAAAACAACAGGGGGATGCCACGTGTCCCACTATCTCCTGCAATAATTAAATGGCATTTAATGTCCTCGGTTTTGGGGATTTTCCCCCACTACTATAAATAGCAGTAAGTACCCCATTGTGGGACTTTTTACGCCATTTAGCTTTCAAACTTCTCTATTTTCACACAAACTTGTCATCTTTGCAAAACCCTTTTTTCCTTCACTTCGTCTTCACACTCACCATTAACAATGGCATCTGGTTCCAATGCTCCTAGCGCTACTGCACCATCTGGAAACGCCAAACCTAAGGTTTTCGTCACTGCTCCAGTAGTAACTGCTACGGGCCAACGAAGGGTCCCTGAACCCTTGGACATCGCCGTTCGTGATGCTTACTCACACCACCTTATGATCCCGGTTGGATATTCCAACCAGATCTTTGCTATGTCTGGACCCTTATATCCAAGTATTGCTGAGGCCATGAAGATCAAGAGTTATTTTCCGGTAGTTGAGAAACTCAAACCGGTTGCATGCACCAAGAAAGACGCAGAGGACAATGAAGACCCTGCGCATGAAAAAATCGACCTCCGTTTCTTCAACAGAGGTGTTAGGGCCTTCAGGTCTGGCCCTAGCCTTACTCCTGATTACGTTGCTTGGCTGGAAAAGATGGAAAAACACCAAGCTTCAATCTGGAAAGATATGGGGATTTTCGACCTGGTGATGTTGTCGAAGATAGGATTGAACTATTCCCCGGAGATGTTGATAGCTTCTCTACTTTTCTGGGACTACTCCCACTTTACTTTCCATCTTCCCTGTGGGATGTTGACTCCTACACTCTTCGATGTGGCCGCTATCACTGGCCTTCGACCCACCGGGGACTACTTCGATCTGGAGGAGATGTCGGAGGATCAAATTGGATTTTCTGACACCAAACCAACCTATACCACCTTCATCAATCATTACCACGATAGATCGACAGATGCTGTGTCGGATGTCGAACACATAGCGTTTCTAGCCTTATGGCTGACTCGCTTTGTGTTTTGCTCGAAGTCCTTACAGGTGACCAAGAAGATGGTCACTCTCGCCACTCAACTCCATCATCGCCAAAACATCTGTTTGGCAGAACTGATTTTGGCTAGCCTCTATGATTCGATTAGCAATGGGGCAACTCTTCTAAAAATTATCGAGAACAGGGCCAGTTTACTACTTGCTGGGCCTTTTTGGCTGCTCCAACTGTGGCTCAATTCCACCTTCGAATCTTTCTTGCCTAAGAAGGTTCCAATAAACGAGCAGGCTCCAGAGATAGCGAACAGACGCGTCGAAGGAACCAGACTGGCTCTGTTGACGCCTATGGAAGATGGACTGGAGTTTCAGCAAACCTTCACCAACTTCGTTCTAATGTTTGCTCGAAGGAAGGAGTTTGCTTCGACTATGGCTCTGTTTGCTCGACGGAAGGTAGGCCCAGCATGGTTCACAAGGCCACATCCAAGGACGTCGAGTGGTCCTAATGTTGACGAACATACAATACTGTGGGAGGCGTTCCTGACACCAAGGATCATGCCTCTTCGATTCAGGAGCTCTAAGACTCACTTGAGTCTGATTGCATACCAACCAAACCTGGTATCTCGCCAGTTTGGTATTATTCAAACCCTACCTTCTCCAATCTTCCCAAGAGAGAAGTCTATGTTGTACTTCTGCAATGATTACACCGAAGAAGCCGCCATTAAGCATATCGGAAGATATGCTGGTCGAACAGTTCTCTCGTTGTTTGACTACCAGCTCAACTTTCTTTGCTCACCATCCTTCGAGGAGTGGTGGAAAAGTTATTACGCTGAGGAGTTTTTCAACGAGAAGGACTTCGTGGATGAGCTTCAGAAATCCTTTGTCCTCGTGTTGGACAAAATAAAGAAATGTAAGTTCATCCTTTCACATTACTTTGTCTTTCTCTTTCGACTGCTAGCCTGTTAACTATTTTATTTGCTTTCAGTTGTTCGAAAGCCTGCAGCCAAGAAGGCTGCAGAAGGCCAACAGGGAGGAGGCCCCTCAACAAAACCTCCACCGCCGGCGAAGACTGCAGCGCCGGCGAAGACCACAACCAACCAACAGGGGGAAGGCCCTTCGAAGAAGCCTTCTGTATCGGTAACCAGACTTTCATTATTTTCTTCTGGCTTTCGATTTTTGACTTTCGATGCAATTTCTAAATCGAATTCCCATTGGTTTTTTAGGCACCTTCGCCCAAGAAACGGCCAGCACTGGTGGTCGAATCGGAGAGCGATGAAGAAGGTGATTCTCCCCCTGCTCCTTTAAAAAGGCGAAAGCTGACGAAGGACGCTCCTGCTCCTGCTCCTGAGGGTCGAACAATTAGAATCAAGGTTGCTGGAAGAAAACCCAGGCCACCTCCAGTGATCATTGAGGAGCCAACGGAGGAGGAGTTAAACGTTCTTCTCAATAAGCCTGTCGAAAGCGACAATTCCAGCCCTGGGGCTGAAGCTAATTTACAGGTAGTCTCTTAGACCTTTTGGTAACTTAGGTGTAGATACCTGCATTCGATTATGTCTCTTTCGATCTCTGAAGATTCTTCTTCTTTCCTTTCTCAGGACACCACTGAAAGCTCGCCGCCAAGGACCTCCGAAACACTGGAGTCTGCTGAACTCAGCAGGCCACAAGAAAAAGGCTTGGAAAATGACGAAGCCCATACTGAAATAAATGAGGCCAATGCTGAGACGGTAGAAAAACCAGCGGAAGAACCTCAAACGGAAGAACAACAACCAGAAGAGGTTCTGGTGGTGGATCTGTCGGAAGAGAATCGTGACGAGGGGGACCATGGCAATGCTGGCGAAGAAAACCAAGGTGCCGCTGGTGAAGATAACCAAGGTGACACTGGCGAAGGGCACCAAGTCGACGCTAGCGAAGGGCACCAAGATGACGCTGGTACTGCCCCAGTCCGAGTCGAAGGGAATCAGGTCGAGGCACCCAACACTCAACAGCCTCAAACCCAAGACAATGCTGTTGCAAGGGCTGTTACCTCAACGAAGCACAGGTCGAAAGAGGACTTAGAACTCTTGAAACAAACTGACCCTGTTAGCTATCTCAACGCAATCATCGAGAGCAAGAGTTCGTCTGATGCCAGTCAGGAGGTTCCTACCCTGTCGGGGAAATCCACTGAAACCTCTCCTCTCGATGAAGCTTTGGCGAAGGTTAAGGCCCAGTTTTTCAAGAAGGACTTGATGAAGGCTTTAGAGGGTGACCCCACTGCTCCATCATACTTGAAGGATGTTTTGAATGCTGTCGACTTGTTAGCTGTAGCTCCAGAAGTTTCAGGCTTGATCATGGAGTTACACTCCATGATTGATCAAGTCTCAGCAGATTATAGGCGCCAAAGGGCCTTTAATAGTCAGCTTGAGGTGTTATATGGCAAAAGCTCCTCTGCGTGGACTGCTGTTTCGGACACGACTTCTCGAATTGCGGAGTTGTCGAAGCAAAAAGCATCTATGCAGGAAGAAGTCGATGCCATTGATCGAGAGAATGCTTCCTTCAGGGCACGGATCGAAGAAATAGAGGCTAAGATAAATGCCAACACTAAACGCAAGGAGGAACTTCTTTCGACCATCCCAGACACCGAGAGTCAAACTGAAATCAAACAAGGCCTGGAATTTGCTGAGAAGGCCCAAGGCTTCGACGCTCAGATTGCCAAGCTTGTGCAGGAGAATGCCTGGTGCAAGAAAAGATTGGAGCTGTAGCAAGTCAAATACCTTCGACTCAAGGACTCTGTTCCCTTCTGATTGATTCAGCTTTTGTAACCATATTTTGTAATCTATATTCGACAACATTGCCATCTTGGCTAAATTTATAAAAATTTCCATTTTGGCTTTTTATGGTTAATTTAGTCTTGTTATTTTATTTTTATCTCTTGGAGTGTAGGTTTGTATTTTTTCAAATATTTACCATTTACTCTCAAGAGCCTTTTATCTTCACCTAACTCTTTGACTTCATAGGCTCCACCAGAAAAAATTTGGATAACTCTGAATGGTCCTTCCCATTTGGGTGACCATTTCCCCATACTTCGATCCCTTCGATCCATGGGAAGAATTACCTTCCAAACTAGTTCTTCAGGCAAAAATATCTTAGGTTTTACCTTTTTATTATAAGAGTCTTCTACTCTTTTCTTCTGAAGCCTGAGTAGGTCAAGAGCGCGCAATCTCTCTTCGTCTAAATCCACCAGTTCGTCTAGCATCATGTTCCAATAAATTTCAGAGGGAATATCATAATGCCTCTGAACCCTTGCAGATTGAAGACAAATTTCTGCTGGCAACACTGCATCATGGCCAAAAGTTAGCCTATATGGTGTTGTACCTGTGGCCTCTTTTGGGGACGTTCGACAAGCCCATAAAATCTGGTCTAACGTCTTATGCCAATTCTTTGGTTTCTTCCCAACATGTTTCTTTATCAAACCAATCACCACTTTGTTGGCTGCTTCGACTTGACCATTTGCCTGTGCATAATAAGGCGTTGATGTTAGGAGTTTGAAACCTGTTTCCTGAGCAAATTCCTGCATCTTTCGACCAGTGAAAACTGATCCTTGATCAGTTGTTATCGTCTCAGGGATTCCATACCTAAAGATAATGTTCTTTTGAATAAATTCAATGACATTTTCTTGGTCTACATTGACTAAAGGGATAGCTTCGATCCACTTAGTAAAATAATCAATGCCTACCAGTATGTATTTCTGACTCTTTGATGATGCTGGTCGAATCTCTCCAATGAGATCCAACGCCCATCCTCTAAAGGGCCAAGGCTTCACTATCGAGTGAAGTTCGCTTGCTGGTACATGTTGGATGCCTGTATGGACTTGACACTCTTGACAACCTTTGGCGAACTCAACACAATCTTTCAGCATAGTGGGCCAATATAGTCCTTGTCGAAACTACAACCATTTCATCTTATGGCCTGCTTGGTGAGCCCCACATGCCCCAGCATGCGTAGTCGAAAGGGCTATGTATGCCTCAGTTTCACTTAAACATTTCAGCAATACCCCTTCAGGCGTTTTCTTGAATAACTCATTACCCATGAGTACATAACTCAACGCCCTGTACTTTGTTTTTCGTTCAGTCGAAGCTCCTGGATTTTGAAAATAATCCACAATGGGTTTCCTCCAATCTTGCTCTGACAAATTATCTATGAACGAAATTTCGAAGTTACTTTGATCAGCATATCCTAGTCTCGTCGATTCCAAGTCTGTTGGTGATAGACAAGTTGCTTTTATCTTTTCTCGAACTTCGATTGCTCTTTGTAATCTCGTTTTTGAAATCTTATACCCAGATGCAATTTGTGCCAAGTCATTGGCTATTTGATTTTCGACTCTGGGTATGTGTCGAATATTGACCGTTTCAAATTTTTTCAATAAACGATTTGCTATCACAAAGTACATGATGAGATTCTCTCTTATGCATTTATATTCCTTTGTGACTTGCTTAATGACTAACTCTGAGTCTCCCATTATTTCGACTCGAGTTGCCCCCAATTCCAACAATATCTCAAGGCCAGTAATTAGAGCTTCGTACTCAGCCTCATTGTTCGAACAAGAACCTGATATTTTGTACTTGAATGTTGTTGGAATTTTATCTGGAGAAATAATCAAGACTCATACCCCTGTTCCATCTTTATGGCTGGAACCATCGAAGTAGAATTTCCAAGGCTCTATCTCCACATAATTAATATCCTCAACTTGAATCGAGTGGTCGACTATAAAGTCTGCAACCACTTGTCCTTTTACTGCCTTAAGAGGCATAAAGGTCAAGGAGTATTCAGTTAATGCTAATGCCCACTTGCCAATTCGACTATGCAAGATAGGTTTCGACAACATATACTTGAAAACATCGAAATGAGACGAAACACACACATCAACTGGTTTTATATATTGCTTGAGTTTTGTACAAGAGAAATACAGACATAGACACAATTTTTCAACTTCGCTATATCTAGTTTCTGCATCGTTCAAAACTCTACTGAGATAGTAAATGGGTATTTCGACTCCATTCTCATCTTCTTGGGCTAACATGCTTCCCAAAGTTTTGTCGGATGCAGCTATGTACAATCTCATACTCCTATTGCTACAAGGAGGCACCAAAATAGGTGGCTTAGTGAGGTACCCTTTGATTTTGTCGAAGGCTTCTTGTTGCTCTTGCCCCCATTCGAACCCTTCTTTATTCAGTCGAAGTAAGGGTGAAAAGGCCTGAGCTTTCCCACTTAGATTAGATATGAATCTCCTTAAGAAATTTATCTTGCCCAAGAGAGACTGCAGTTCCTTTTTATTCGATGGCGCTTTCGCTTCCAGAATTGCCTTCGTCTTGTTCTGGTTGATTTCGATTCCTTTCTTGTGGACAACGAAGCCCAAGAAATCTCCAGCTTTCACACAGAATGCACACTTCAAAGGGTTCATCTTCAGACCATGTTCTCTCATTCTTTCGAATGATTGTCGAAGGTGGTCAATATGATTCTTCTTGGAAACAGATTTTATAACAATGTCATCAATATATACTTGCATAAAAGTGTTAATAAAATCATGGAAGATAGTATTCATTGCTCGCTGGTATGTTGCCCCAGCGTTCTTTAGGCCAAAAGGCATCACTACCCATTCGTAAGTGCCTAAGGCCCCAGGGCATCGAAAAGCTGTTTTCGACACATCCTCTTCAGCAATGAATATTTGATTATATCCTGAATAACCATCGAGCATACTCAGGTATTCATATCCAGCGGCAGAATCGACTAGCATTTCCGCCACAGGCATAGGATATTCATCTTTGGGTGTAGCAGCATTCAAATCTCTGAAATCTATGCACACCCTTAATGTACCATTTTTCTTAATTACTGGCACAATGTTTGCAATCCATTTGACATACCTTGTAACGCATATGAATTTGCATTTCAGAAGTCTTTCGACTTCCGTTTTGATCTTCGACAGTATTTCTGGAGCGAAGCGCCTTGGATTTTGCTTGATTGGCTTCTTCCCAGGTTTGATTGGCAACTGAAGTTCTACCAATCCTCTGTCGAGACCAGGCATTTCGTCATAATCCCATGCAAAACAGTCTTTGAACTCTTTCAGCAATTGGATTACTTCCAACCTAAGTTCTGAATCAATTTTGGCGCTGATGTAAGTTGGCCTTTTCTCTGATCCTTCGCCTAAGTTGATTTCTTCTAAAGGATCTTGCGCTAATATTTTAATGTTGTTCTCCAAGGGGTCCTTTTCGAAGCCCAAAGGCTCATCGTCATAAATGGCGTCGAGCCTCTGTTCCTGCACTTCTTCTTGCACGATATCAGGGGGTTTTGGATCGAAATCCTTTCCTGGACCTGCAACAGATAACTGTTGATCATTGGCCTGTGTGGCCATGTACTTTACTTCGGCTTCGAGAGCCGTTATCATCTTAGTTTCGGCTACATAAGCCGAAATTTGCTTCAAAGATTGTGACTCAGTCATTATCACTGAATTCACTTCCCCAACCAGTTGGTTGGATATCAGTTAACCCACTGAAGTCTATGTGGGACAAGTCTTCTCTGTCCCATTGGAAACCATGCTCAGGATGCAGGTATAGGGAACAAAAAGTGTTTGGCGCTGGCGCCATGTCGAAGTCAGGTGTTGGACATGGCCCTATGTGAGCCAAGTTCTTGTCGAAATCTGCCACCCCCAGGTGATTCACTTCGCCCAGGTAGTAGCTTTGATCTGCCTCTATGTTTTCGACCATCCCATCTGGACGCCATAGGAGCAGCCTCTGGTGCATTGATGATGGCACAGCTCCAACACCATGAATCCATTCACGGCCCAATAAAAGATTGTAGTTGGGTTTGGCCGATATGACCATGAACATTGTTGGTCGAAGGATAGACCCTACTTTAATATCTAGCTGGATCACTCCCATAGTGGTCCCTATGCCGCCCTCATAGTTCAACAAGACCATGTTGTGAGGCTTAATGTCCTCATCCCTTTTGCCAATTTTCCTTAGCATAGAGTGAGGAATAATGTTGATGGTTGCCCCACAATCCACCAATATTTTATTCACAGTAGTTTCTTCGAGTTTAGCCCTTATGAATAAAGGCTTGAGGTGATTTTTCATCGCCTCTGTAGGTGGCTCGAAGAACCCATTTTGTTCCTCAGTGGTGCCATTGTCCATGACAAAATAGCACACTGGCCTATGTTTGGCCATTTCTTGCTCCACTTCCCAGTCACTTGCTTCGACCTCCACTTGTCGGTTGAATTCTCTGGGCAGCACTGAGACTATATTCACCATTATGTCCAAAGTATCATCAGACTTAGAATCGTCTTCGTCTTCGACTTCACTTTGGTTAGGCCAAACTAGCCTGTTGGTTACTGGCTCTCTTTCTAGAGGTTTCCTTTGCTTCCTTTGAGGGACATTCGAACTAGTTTCTGCCTTTGGTTCGTTGGCAGCCTCCCTTTCGGCTTTTCGTCTCCTTTGGTATCTCCTCCATTGAGATCGAGACATGGGATTTTTACCTTTGTAGTTGCTGGACACTTGTGCAACCTTAGGTGCAGCAACCTGAGGCTCTTTCTTTTGAGTCAAAGAGGAACCCCTTGGCACGTCGAAAGAGTGCAATTTCTCCTCATTTGGCCTTTTTCGACCAGAGGTTTTGTACCAAGTATCTACCGGCACATTTGTGGGAGGCCTAAAGGTCAATGGCCTCTTTTCTTGGTTTGAACCTCTTTGGGAGGCTCTTCTGGGATCATGTCGAAGATCAACATTTTCCCTTCTCTTATTCGCTGCTCTTACGCCTTGAATGTGCTCAGCAGCTTTTTTGTCAAAGATCGAACTGCATCTTGGACACAGCATCACCTCTGATTTCTTTTTCTGGCATCTTTGTAAAAAATCTGCCAAATTTTCATTTTCCCGAGGGAAAGCAGTCTTATTAGCTTGTTTTTTCCTCATGGCCTCTTCTGATGCTTTTGGGTCAGAAAGTTCGATCATGTTGATATTCATTGTATCTTTGTTAGCAAGAGTTAACTGCCTCATTTGTATCTCCAGATTCTCCGTCTGGCCTTGAACTGTGGCCAAGTGGGAACTGGGTTTTGGTCCAGTTTTTTGTGCTTCAGCGGTCTCCAACTTCGGGCTTTCGACCGCTTTCTGGACTGCTTCAATTGTCTTCCTGGATAAATTTCCAGAAAAACTGCCAAAGATTGGCATGTTGATATGGTCCTTTGAGACTTCGACCATGGTAATTCCTGGCTTCTTCGATTGGCTCCTGGTTGCCTCTATCACGTTCACCTCAGAGGGCTCAGCATAGTGGGCTTCAGCCTGCAATGGATTTGAGTCGACAGCCATGGGGGTTTTGTCGGCAAACTTCAACCTCCCTTCTTCGATAGCGTCTTGCACAAGATTCCTGAAAAGAAAACATTGAGAAGTTTTATGGCCCAGAAAATTATGATATTTGCAAAAACCTCTCTTCTTTCTTTGATCAAGAGGAGGCACTTTCACCCCTGGGGGTACTATCATTTGGCCATCTTTAACAAGCAAGTCGAATATTTCATCACATTTTGTGATGTCAAAACTATAAGTCTTTTTGGGGAACCTATCGTTGGTCCTTTCTGGACCAATGGGATTTTTCCCACTTGAGGGGACTAACAGTTTACAAGAGTATGGTGGCCCTTGTTTCAGTTCTGCTAAATCGACTTCTCCTTCTTCGACAGCTAAAGTATCATCGAAGGATTCCGGATCTTCGTCATCCATCTCAACGTACGCTATCCTCTCTCTCTTGTGAGTTTTCGTTGCCTTTGCTTTTTCAGCTTTGAGGCGTTCTACCTGTCGAACTCTATCGGCCAGTTGGGCCATGTCTCTCAGGTATTGGGTGTCTAGCTTCTTCCTAATGGAATAATCTAGACCGCCTGCGGCTATTTCGACTAACTCATGTTCTGGCACTTGTGTAAAACATCTCGCCTTGAGCAACCTAAACCTATTTAGATATTCGTCTATAGGTTCAGTGAAACGTCTCTTCACACTGGCCAATTCTTTCAGGCTTATCTTGGTTTTCCCCATATAGAATTGTTCATGGAACAATCTTTCCAACTGGGTCCAGTGATGGATCAAATTGGGGGGGGAGAGTTGTAAACCAAGTAAAAGCGTTCTTTGTTAAAGAACTTGGGAAGTACTTGATCCTCAGGTTTTCGTTATTCGAAATGTCACCTGCTTCGATCAAGTATCTCGCCACATGTTCGACAGTAGATTCTGTCGTGTCCCCAGAGAACTTAGTAAATTTGGGGACTTTGCATCTAGGAGGTAAGTCTGTCTGTAACACGTACTCTGACAGTGGAGATGTAAAGTTGGGCCTTCGAAAGCCCATGTTCATCCCATTTTGAGTCATGATCCTTTCGATCATGGTTGCCAGATTATTTTCCAAACCCATGTTTTGGTATTGGACATGCTGAACTACTTCGTCAGCATTTTGGTTTCTGTTAACTAACCTTACCTCTGGAGTTATTACCCTAGGTTCCTCGATAGGTTGATCCAATCGTACCCTAAGGTTTTCTTCGACAGGCTGTTGAGCCTGGTTGATGGTGGTTTCTTCCTCTAAGAATATCCCCTGGTTTCCCCTTATTTGCGCCCTTTGGGGCTGTCGAATGGGTTGGGGTACTCCAAAGAAATCAGCCAAACGCGTCATTTGCGCTGTCACTTGCTGATTCGATTGAGTAGTGTTTTGTATTAGAGGGTTTAGCACTGTACTCAAAGTTTGTGCCAACATTTGCACCATATCATGGTTGCTTTCATCCATTTGTTGCCTCAAGACTGCTGTCGAGGCATTTGTAAGGCCATGGGCTACTTGGGACGTTCCTCCTAAGAGTTGGGTCCTATTTCTATTCACCATGCCTACTCCAGAACCTTGGAGTGGCGAAGAGGCACTCACTAAAGTGTCTGAAAAAGTGGACGCAACATTCGTCAGGCTAGCCAAGTCAGAAGTTGGCATGCCATAGAGTGGCATGAATCCTGGGGGAACAAAAGGCCTTGTGCCTAAATTTCCCCTTGGTGGGGGAGTTCCCACAGGCGCTCTGGGGCCTGTGAACGAAAGTAACGGCCCCGTTGCTGTGACCGTTACTGCTGGTGTCGAACCAACAGTTGTCGCTTCACTTACGGTCGTATTAACCGTTGCTCCCACATTCGTTTGTGGGATTTCGTTATTGTTTGGCGGATTCGCCATCTCTTCTCTTCTTCTGGCAGTATCGTTATCGTTAGTGTATATTCTACCACTTCTCAATAACATACAACGCTCCTCGAAAAGATGAGATTATTTTCAACAATCAACACACAGTCCCACCGGGTGTGCCAATTTGTTTACCTTGGTATTTGGTAAACAACCGCTGATCCTCCAAATGGTTACTTATTTGGTTACTCGCAGGATCGATCATATTGATCCTAGGACATAGGTTGATTTTGAAGTTTTGGATTAAATTGGCTATGGGTTAAGTGACAATAAAATAAAGAGGCTTTAAGTAAATTGCATGAAGAAAGGACTTGGTAAAATAAATAAGGCTTTAAATGAAAGGCTTCGACAGGAAAGTAAAGAGGAAAGCAAGTAAATTTCTGGAAAAGTAAATGACTTTGATTAATAAAGTTGGTGTTTCACACATACATTTCTCAACAATTCTTTCTCACACACTGGGTACTCGAATCTATATGAGTGACTTTGTATAGAATTGTGAACACACGCGAGAAACTACATGACTACTACTATTTATACTAAAACATCCCAAGTAACCGTCGGGCAGTTACACTGCTTCGAGATGAGTCCACTTGGCACGTTCTCAACGTTCGACGCTCCAGATCTTTGCACGTTGCACTTGGTAACCGCTGGAAACCGTTTTCCCTCCAAACGCTTGAATTTCAAACTGTTCCACTCTGAACCATCGAACACTTTCGTCGAGAAGCATCTTCGACGAGAAACACCTCCGACGTCGAAGGAAACCAACTTCTCCCTTGGAAGAAATCTTCTAAGTACCTTGCCATCTTTCGATGGGTATTTCGACAGACCTAGCTAGTCGAAAACATCCTTCAGCTTTAATGGCTGACATTAATAAACAAGGGTGTCGAATTTAGGAGCCAACACTATCCCACTTCCACTCGGGAATAGACAACGGTTGCAACAAACCCGAAGGCTTCTGATGTTCAATCTTAGACTTTTGGCAAACCAAACAAGCATACACAAACTCAGCAATTTCTTTCCTCATACAAGGCCAGCAAAACAGCTTCTTTAAATCTTGATACATCTTCTTAGCACCAGGGTGAATACTTAACCCACTTATATGACCTTCCTCAAGAATCCTCTTTTTCACATCCCCCACATCGGGAACGCAAACTCTATCATGACATCTCAAAATTCCATTCTCATCAATTTTGAACTCTCCACCTTGACCTTGATTCACCAAAGTAAACTTGTCAACCAAAACCAAATCTGACCTTTGCCCATCTCTAATCTCTTCCAAGACACCACTAGTAAGCTTCATCATACCAAGCTTCACGCCAAAATAAGTCTCTTCACACACCAAACTCAAATCTCGAAATTGCTCCAACAATTCCCATTCTTTAACCATCAACATAGACATGTGTAAAGACTTTCTGCTCAAAGCATCTGCAACCACGTTTGCCTTACCAGGATGGTAATTCAAACTAAAGTCATAATCTTTAAGAAACTCTAGCCACCTTCTTTGCCTCATATTCAACTCTTTTTGATCAAACAGATATTTCAAACTCTTATGATCGCTAAAGACGTCGAATCTCGACCCAAACAAATAATGCCTCCAAATCTTTAACACAAAAACCACCGCTGCCAACTCCAAGTCATGAGTTGGATAATTCCTCTCATGCACCTTGAGTTGCCTCGAAGCATACGCCACAACCTGCCCATTTTGCATTAACACACCTCCTAAACCCATCAAAGAAGCATCGCAATAGACCGTAAACGGTTCAGATGGTTTAGGCAAAATCAAAACTGGCGCAGTTGTCAACCTTCTCTTCAACTCTTGGAAACTATCTTCACACTGCGGAGTCCACACGAACGCTTGACTCTTCCTAGTCAATTGCGTCAACGGTAAAGCTAGCTTGGAAAAGCCTTTAATGAACTTACGGTAATAACCCGCTAAACCAAGAAAGCTTCGAATCTCAAAAACTGACTTTGGAGATTCCCATTCTGACACGGCTTCTATCTTCGAAGGATCCACAGTATAACCTCCACGAGATATCACGTGACCAAGGAAACTCACTTGTTCTAACCAGAATTCGCACTTCGAAAGTTTAGCAAACAAATGATTTTCCTTCAGAATTGACAAAACAATTCCCAAGTGTTCGGCATGCTCTGCTTCACTCTTGGAATAAATCAAAATGTCATCGATGAACACCACCACAAACTTATCCAGAAACTCATGAAAGATTCTTTTCATATACTCCATGAACACACCAGGTGCATTCGTAACACCAAAAGGCATCACCGAATACTCATAGTGTCCATAACGAGTTCTGAACGCAGTTTTCTGAATATCACCCGCTTTCACGCGAATCTGATGATAGCCTGACCTCAAGTCAATCTTGCTAAACACACACGCACCCACCAGCTGATCCATTAAATCATCAATCCTTGGCAAAGGATACTTGTTCTTAATGGTCACTTTGTTTAGCTGCCTATAATCCATACAAAGTCTCATTGTTCCTTCTTTCTTCTTCACAAGTAAAACTGGAGCACCCCACGGACTCACACTAGGACGAATAAACCTTTTGTCAAGCAACTCTTCTAGCTGACTCTTCAGTTCCACTAGTTCCGACGGTGACATCCTATAAGGAGCCATCGAAACAGGACTAGTACCAGGAATTAAGTCGATGGAAAACTCTACCTCACGCTCAGGAGGTAAATCCGTAATCTCTTCAGGAAACACTTCAGGAAATTCGCATACCACAGGATAATCCTTTCTTACTCTACCATCTTCTAAAACCATACTCGCCATAAGCATAAACAACCCATCTCCATTCTTCACGCTCTTCTCAACTTGCTGTGTAGACAAGAAAACCACACCATCTTTCTCGGACTCGAGAAAAAGAACAGCCTTAGCAAAACAGTTGATATAGACATGGTTGGATTTCAACCAGTCCATACCCAGAATCACATCAATCTGATGCAAAGGAAGACACACGAGATCAACTTCGAAATCTCTTCCGCACATGCGCAAAGGACACTTCAAACAAACAACTGAAGTAGAAACTGAACCCATCGCAGGTGTATCTACCTTCATACTTCGATCCAAAGTAGACAAGACAAGGCCCAATCTCTTGGCACAATCTAAAGCAACAAACGAATGCGCCGCACCCGTATCAATAATAGCAACCAAAGACACATTAGAGATAAAGCATGTACCTCTGATTAGACGTTCCTCAGCAGAAGTCTCTGCTCCAGATAAAGCGAATACTTTTCCAACTTCTTTCTTTGGCTTTGGACATTTGGTACTTATGTGGCCTCGCTCACCATAATTAAAGCAAGTTACACTCACACCAGCTCTACAATCCACCACTTTGTGACCCACCCTATCACACTTGAAACACTTAACTATCCCCTGGCGACATTCCATAGCACGATGTCCCTCTTTACCACATTTAAAACATTTGATTGGAGTAGTCACTCCCCCACTCGGACTCTTTCCACTACTTATTGGTCTCTTTCCTCTTCCATCATAAGGCTTAGGACGCATTTGTCCCTTACCTCTTTTCTCACTCAAGCTCTTGTAATAAGCAGTGCTATCCCGACTGTCTTCGTCGTAGATACGACTCTTATTAACTAACTCAGAGAATCTTGTAATCTGCTGATACCCAATCGCCTTCTTTATGTCCGGCCTCAAACCATTAACAAACTTAAGGCACTTCGACCTCTCAGCATTAACAGTGTTGTAGTGAGGACAGTATTTGATCAAATCTTGAAATTTAGCCGCATAGTCAGCTACCGAACCACTACCTTGTTTCAATTCCAGGAATTCAACTTCCTTTTTACCACGAACATCCTCCGGAAAATAATTCTCCAAGAATGCATCTCGGAAAATTTCCCAAGTCACCACAACCTGCTCCTCCTCATACCTCTGACTAGCGTTGATCCACCAGTCTTCGGCCTCTTTAATCAGCATGTGTGTTCCGAATTGCACTTTCTGAGCGTCGGTGCAATTCATCACACGAAAGATTTTCTCAATTTCTTTTAACCATTCTTGAGCTTCCAACGGAGCATGCTCTCCCTTGAAAGTAGGCGGGTTGTTCTTTTGGAACTTCCCAAGAGCACGGAAAGCATCTTCAGTACCATCATGTGGCGCTTGAGTCGTTTGCGGCATCTGATTTATTGACCCCGCAAGCAACCTCAATGCCTCAGCTAAAGCATCATCATTCCTTCTACCAGCCATCTTCTCTCTCTCTACAACACAAAGTATTGATCGCGTTAGCCACACAATCAAATACAAGGGATTAACAAAAATTAAGACCTGACAACTGACCGACTATGCTCTGATACCACTAGTGTAACACCCCTTCTAAATACCCCAATTAAAGGTAAAGATTAAAATCAGAGAAAATAAATTGCACGAAAGGGATGTCACAACACACATCACATTCCAAAATTTTAAAGAAAAACGGACAGGGTACGTTTGTAAATTTAAGCATATCAACACAAAACAAACATACATAAATATTTAACCTCTTTCTCTCGTGCAAACGCAACGGAGTTTCAATATTTAACTTCATCTCCATTCATGGAGGAATCAAAACATAATTCAAGGCATCAAGCCATAATAATTCACATCAAGCATATGTTATCAAGTCTCACATACACAAAATAATAAACACAAAGTAAGGATTATATACATCATAATCCGAATACAAAATAGACGAGTTCGACACTAAATATACCCCCCCCCCCAGGTGTTACTACCAGAGCATCGACTCGACTCTAATCAAAATAAAACAGATTGCAATCCAATGCATCCGCTAACTAACGCCTCGCGCTACCATCCTCGGTACCTGAACAATGCCATCAAAAGCATTTTCAAACAGAAGGGGTAAGAATTCCAATAATCATATAACATGTAATTAAGGTAAAGCAATGGCAATAAATAAAGCAACACATCATGATCATATTCTTTTTATCACATATAGTATCCGTACTCAAGGAAGTCATTTCCAACACGTTAACCATATAAACCAATTATCCGAATACTCACATCATTGGCACATAACCATTATTCAAACAACAACAATATTGGCACATAACCAAACACATCAACACAAATACACCATATACACAATTATGCATGTGACTCACAACACGACTCAACACATGCGAATGCGGTACCGACTTGTGGACCCAAGGTTCCACCACCTATGTTTCCCTTCCGGATCAAGGTCACTACGTCTTTTCCCATAATAGGGTCACCATCTAGATATTGTGGACCCAATGTTCCACCACCTATGTTTCCCTTCCGGATCAAGGTCGCTACGTCTATTCCCACACTAGGGTCACCGTCTAGATATTGTGGACCCAATGTTCCACCACCTATGTTTCCCTTCCGGATCAAGGTCGCTACGTCTATTCCCACACTAGGGTCACCGTCTATAAAATCATGTAATCCACAGTTTCACCGTCTCTGTTTCAAGACCAACCATGCCATGCAATGTACAATATAACCAATGTATGCAATTAAGATCCACAATAATCTTAACATACACATACCATCAAATCCAACCAATGGAACATCAACTATTGTACATGCATGCATACATATAATTTAACAATCACAACGTCAAGTAAAATGTATACAAACAAGTTACTTACTCAACCAAAACATAAACCATCAACTATCAAACAATTCCAAATCGGAAAGTATATTTCAACATAAAGTCATCATCAATGAACCGGCATTACTCTCAATGTTACTCATCGCGATCGAGTCACCGGAATGTAACTCGAACGGTTAAATTCGGGATTAAACTCAATTTATTTCATTTCGTACTAAAATCGGGTCGATTCTTAAAAAGTCGAAATTTCACAAAACGAACTTCACTATGTTAATCTACACGTCGAATTATGCTAGCACGTCAATTTTCGTTAAATTCGGAGCAACTTGCTCCATCACCGAAATTGCCGAAATCGAGAAATCGGAACATAATCGGGTTCCAAATTAAATCGGCTAACTTATGCCATATTTGTATTTAATTAATATAAATATTTAATATATTAAATTAATAAAAAAAAAACAAAACAAAACATAAATTAAATAATTAATTAATTTTTCTAAACTTATTTCCATTATACTGCATGTTTACATTTTTTTTCTCTAAGCTAGTGCATAGTTCTTGTTTTTGTTTAGCTTCTTCAAAGCTTCAACATCCATCGATAGCCTTAGTCTCCTTAACCTTGGCTTCAAGAGATTCTTGTTGGGAAACAAGTGTAGGAAACTTTCCTGCCTTGTTTAGACCAGGACCCAACAAACGTGGAATCTGCTTGATAACAGCTTCAGAAGCTAAAAAAAAAGCATGGTGCTTCTTTGCCAATTTCTTCACCAGTTTCTTGTTTTTACTGAAATCCATTTAATCAATACACTTCAAGCATAGATTTCTAAACTTAATACAGTAAACATACTTCTAGCTTTTATAACTTAACTGCTAACTTAGAAAAGAGATATACTGCTACTGCATAATTTTGTTTTTAGTTTTCAAAACTTAATTTAATTAATATAATCTCTATTTTCTTTTTAATTCCAATTTAACTAATCTAATACTAATTCAACAACAACAACACCTAATTAACTCTTCTAATTTCTATCACAAATCCTCAACAAAACTAAAAAAAAACCTAACATCAAATTTTTTTTTCCCAAATCCAAAATATATCAAATCAAACTCTAACTATAAGCATTGGAAAATCAAACCCCTTACCTTGGTGTGGGTTTTCTTGAAACAAGATGATGATGATGTTGCAACTTCAAACCTAGCTTCCTTTCTTCTCTTCTCCTCTTTCTCTCTTCTTTTCTTTCTTCTTTCTCTTTCTATTCTTACCAACTATCCTACTTTCTATCTTATAAAACAAATTTTACTACTACTTACTTTCCTCCCCCTAACTTTCTAAAATTCTAAATTGGCCCAATCTATTTAATTCAAATTATATCATATAATTCTATTAAAACCATATTACATTTAATTAATATTTATTCCATAAAAACTAAATTATACCGATAAATCAAACGAAGCCCAATACACACCAAAATAATATTACTCAAAATAGTATTTTATCATTATGAATATTTTTATTTCAAATAACCGAATTAACATTTTAATTGATATCAAATAAATATATTTCTTAAAATAGATTTAATTTGATAATTTCGGAAAAAAAATAACTTAAATAACATTTAATCAAAAACGGGGTGTTACATAAATCCTCTTACCGGTCATAAATAGCTCTGTAAATCCAGACGAAGAGCTTCCAATCAGGTGGTTGAAAAATGGACCAGACAAGGTCCCCAGAAACATATCCACAAGCTCCCGATCAGCCAAGGGTGGTTGTACTCTTCCGGCGAGGTCCCTCCACTTCTGAGCATAATCTTTGAAACATTCACCCGTTCCCATTGACATACCCTGGAGTTGGGTACGCGTGGGAGCAAGGTCGGAGTTGTATTGGTACTGCCTGTAGAAAGCAGTAGCCAAATCTTCCAAACTGCGGATACTGGCTCCGTCCAACTGGTAGAACCATTCAAGCTGAGTCCCTGAGAGACTGTCTTGAAAGAAGTGGATCCATAAGTTCTTATCAGCGGTGTACGGCTGAATCTTCCTTACATATGACCGGAGGTGCAGCTTCGGACAACAAACTCTGTCATACTTAGCAAAGGTTGGTGCCTTGAACTTGTGGGAAATCACTACCCCAGATGATAGACCCAGATCACCAAAGTCCAGACCAGGCACTTTCTGAACTTCCATCGCACTTAACCAATCTTCCAATAGTTTGTATCTATCCTCAGCAGGAGGATACTGGTCTTCGTCGAAGTCCGTCTCGTTGTCTGATACCACAGGGCTAGGAGCCTTCCTTTCTTCCTGACTATCTTTCCCTCCAGATGAGGTGGTCAAATCAACTTCATCCCGTAGCCTGTTTCCAAACTGGTGACCTGTGTTAAACAAGACTGTCCTCTTCTTCTTCTTCTTCTTCTCTTTCATAATCAGGGTCTTCAGATCTTGCTGACCCTTAGCTAGATTCATGAACAGTTCTTGGAATTGGGCATTCTGGGCCTGTAGGGCCTTGATTGCTTGCTCACTTGATGGTTCAGCAGACATGATGAGTGCTGAAATAAACAGCGAAGAAGATAAGTGACCTGTAACGCGTACCTGCTATGAAGTGCATGGGATGAAATGCGTATGATATGATTTCAAAGACAGTCGGGAGATTCAAATTTGTAAACAAGAAATGAAACACCCTTTATTAGATAAAATTTAAAATTCAAATTGTTCAACAGATGCCCTTAAGGCGTTACAAGAATGGAAATACTGAAAAGTAAATAAAAATTGGAAAGAAATAAACAAAGGACAATCAGTGCTCCCATGGTCTCTTCTTGTCGGTGCGGACATAGTCATTGAGAATCCGCTCGTTCTCCAGTTGCCTAGTCAACTTCTGGATCTTCTGCTCTTGCTCGTTAAACTTTTCTCGATAAGCATCCTGTTCTTCTCTCAGCTGCATCCAAGACCTTTTCAGTGCCCCAATGTCAGTGGGCATGTAAGGGTGGAGGATGGTAGGAAGAACCCCCTCTTCATTAGCAGCTTCAACAATGATAGGTAGGACGTCTTCATATGGAATACCCTGTTAGTCACTAAGCACACGCCACTACCACTGCACCAACGCGTTTTAATTGTTATAGTATTCAATAATAATAATAATAATAATATGAGAAACAAGTTAATAGATCAGAAAATATAAAAATAAAGCGCGAATTTTTGAATGAGCGAATTGGAAAGGGCCACGTCTTCGTCTTCTCCATTGAAACCTGGATATTTACCTTCGGATTTGTATCCGCAGCTATATTCGCATATGCATTCCAAAATCTATTCTAGGCCATTAAAACCAACCCCAAGACCATGGTCGTGCTCGTCTGGGCATCCTGAGCACATCTATGTCCATTATTTGCACTGATTTGGCCTGAAAATGAAACGCCCAAAAAAACAATCCAAGAACCCTAGATTTGGCTAGGGGATTATAGCTCATATAAATGCAATCAAATAATGCAGAAAGCTTAGAAATTGCACAAGCATCATGAATATGCCAATAATTTGTCAAGAATATGCAAGAACATGGAGTTTCGATTTCAAATGCAAGGCGGTATTTTCAGAGACTTACAGCGCTTTAGAACATGTATGGGGATTGGTTTTGAGTTGGTTCTGCTTCAAGGATGGTCCAACAATTGATTCACGTTGAGCTTTGCCTTTGAATTCGCCTCTAGGAGTGATTTCAGTTTCAAGCTTTTTGCCAATTTTCTCAAGTTTGGTTTTTGTATTCTTGCAGCTTCTAGGTCTTGAGTTAGTATCCTTTGGCTTGTATATGTATGCAGCATTGGATTAGGTCAACAATTTGGACCTGAATCTTTGCACAATAATGTTTGGAGATATGATTTGATTCACCATTGATAACCTTCCAATTTGGTCCAAAATCCAATCTTTTTGCACATGGAATGGCTGATACGAGTTTCATCATGATCATGATGATAATTAAGACCTATAACAACCAAAAATATCCTAAGTAATAAATATTTGGATTTTATTTGATTTAAATTGATTTAAAATGAATTAATTCAATAAAAAATCAAATAAAATAGAAAAATTAATAAATGGACACAAGACTGAAGCTAGGACACGTGTGGAGTGTGACAAGATCAAATCAAGTGGAAAGAAATGGTCCCATTTGACAAAATTTGAAGTTTTGGGGATAGTTGACTTTTGGGAATTTTGCAAAAATGCCCAACTTCAACAAGGCATAACTTCTTCAATTCTGAACTTTTGGAAGTGTTCTTGGACTTTTTAGAAATCCTAAGATGTCCTCTAGCCAACCCTTTTTGTCTCATATAATTTTGATATTCCATGCTCAAGTTACAAGATTTGGAAAAAAAAGGTGTTTTTGTTGACTTTCAAAAATGACCTATAATGTCCAAATTTGTAAAATTTTGTGAGTGCATTTCTTGATCTTGGGGTATGAGGATGGATTATAGGAAATTTCATCCTCTTCAAAATGAGATTTGGATGGGTCATTTCTCATAAAGTATGAGAAAGTTATGCTTGGTCAAATTTGAGTTGACTTTTTCTACAAAACCCTAATTTAGCAACTTTTGAATCTTGATGAATTTTGAGTAATCCTTGATGAATCATGATCAACCCTTGATAAAATGATGAAATATCCTTCAAAATGAGAATGTTGACAAAAAATCTTGAAGTTTGACTGTATTTGGGTCACATTTGACTTTTGCCCTATCAAAGTCGATTTTTGGACCTCTTGAGCAATTTACTGGCCAAATTTCCTCTGCAAGGCTTGAAATTTGGCATGGATGAACTTGAGAACATATTAGGACATTGGGGAGCCCTTGAGGTCATTTGGATGCAAGGACCTTGATGCAACACAAAACCCTAATTTGAGGATGACTGCCTTAGGAGATGATTTGACCGTCCAACTCTTGAGCAATCTTGAGTAACTTGGAGATTATTCTTGCAATGTCTTTGGAAATATGAGAGGGTAAATTTTGTGGTACAACACCAGTCAAAGGCTACACAAGAGGTCCAGTCGAAAGAAGCAACTTGAGGCCAATCGCAGGCTACAAAAGAGGTCCAATCGATAGAAGAAACTTGAGGCCAGTCGAAGAGCAACACTAGAAGGAACGAAGGAGCAAAAATATCCACATGCATTCAAATTAAAAAAGGGATAGGTTTCCATGACTTTTGTAACGTTACAAAACTGCATTCATGGCCTTGAAAACATTTTTTATGGAAGTTTAAATTGTTGTCTTCTTGTCCCCTCCCTTCTACTACATATAAGCAGCGTGCTTACAAGCCAAATGGAGGGTGATACACACACAGTGGAGATACACTGCCTCATAAACCCACCAAAGTTATCAAAAATCTCATACGTGATCCAAATCAAAGCAACCCTTAAACAAAGGTACCCACGTTCATAAGCCAAATCGAAGCAATCATCAAACAAGGGTACCCACATCCATCATCACATATTCACCCATCAATCATTGGAAAGAATTGGTAAAAAGATAAATCTCTACATTTGCATGACACATCAACACTTGTAGTTCCATTCAATTTATTTTTCAAGAATAAAGATCTGGGTTCGACCCTAGGTCTGCATTAGTTTTTGCTGCTAACACTTGCTGCAGATGTATCCTGAATAGACCCAATGCGTGCAGAATCGAAAGACCTGGGTTGGTCACCCAGGTCATGCTTTTCGTTTTTCCAACATGTTTGTAGATGTAGTGCCCTCAAAAGTGATCCATCAGGAAATTCCAGCAGTGCCCTCTAGATCGAAAGCCACATCCTGTCATTTGATCAAAGGGGCAATCGAAAGACAGCTTTCCCTTCATAGAATCAAAAGACACCATCTCCCTACAATCAAAGGATGCTTCTTGTTCTATTTTTATTTTTGTTTTCATTTCTTTATTGACCCTCTTTTATTTAAATTGATCTTAAATCAAAAATCACAAAAAAATAATATATTAGGCTAGTTGTTTTTCCAATTAAATTAACTTTGTAAATAAATAAATAAATTATTCTAACTTTTTTCCTTAAATTAAAATTAAATAGACTTAGGTTGTATTTTCTTAAGATAAATAAAAACAAAACAAAAATATTTTTTACCTTAGTATTTTTCAGACATCTTTTCTACTTCGCACGCATATATTTATTTTCATATTTTTCCATATTATTGTATCTTCCTACTGGATGTAATAGATTAAAACTAGGACATTTACTGCTTTATCCCCCTCATTCTTGTACAGTATAAATCCTCTCCCAAAAGCATTGTAATAGCATAGATTTAAATTCCTGCACTTTAATATTCTGCAATATATATTAACTGCTAGTAATTAGGCGTGTATGATAAGACTAATAATCAAACGCTAGCAAACTTAACAAAAAGACAAAAATAACTTAATTAAATCAATTGCACATATACACCTCTAGGGTACCCCACTTTGGTTGCCTTCATAAATAAAACAGTCATGAGGCAGGAACGCTTTAGCAAAGACCCATAAATCAAAAGATCATAGTCCCTCGATGACCCTACAGTTGCCTTTCGGTAAATGATATAGTCCCTAAACAAAATTGCTAAAGCGTCTCCACAAGTTTCCTTTGTGACTGTAACGTCCCTTCGAATGTCCCTTATATATCCAACGATAGGGCTACCTACTCACTAATAGTTGGATAACGCTGTCTAAAGGATATCCGGAAAAGAAAGACCCTTTTTCGAGTATAAAAAGTAGATAGTTGTTAGAAGTTTGCTCAAGACATTTTGCACTTACACAAATACTACTTTTAAAAAAAAAATTCAAAAAAACATTTGCTTTGTTAACACTCCTGAGGACTGATACAAGAGTTAACGCAAAGCAAATCGCCGCACTAAGGCATTTTCCAAACATTTTCAAAATACACAAAGCACTAAGGTATTTCAAAATGAGCAAACCTCTAAGATCCCATAGATAACTATGGATGGAAAGGGTGCTAACACCTTCCCTCTCCATAATCTACCCCCGTTACTCAGAAAATATCAAAAAGGTCTTTTTCTGTTCTTTTCACCCTTTCCTTAATTTGGATAAAAGAAAAGTCGGTGGCGACTCTTGCTTACCGCAACATTTGCAAACAAAAAATGCAAAACCAGTATATAACAGTTGGTTCTGCCACCGTATCACAGAATTGGCGACTCTGTTGGGGAATAGTTAAATAGTGGGGTTACCTTAGAGCTTAGTTCATTTTAAAATTATTTTCATTGTGTATTTTTATGCTTTACTTTTAAGGGCTTGTTTGGGTTGTTACTATAGATCCTACACCCAGATCCAAGGCACCTTATTAGGTAAGTAGCAATAAGTCATGGAAGTTGTACGGCGTAGACCGATATGGACAAAGTAATAGCTATGTTAGCGCGATACTTTCATTTGAACTAATGTTCCTTTAGTCAGTCAAGGATAACATTAGGCTTCCTTAGTGTCATTAAGCGCTAACTGACCTTTAGAACCTTTAATTGACTCATCCTAAGCCATTAGAAAGTAGTGAGATGGCCAAATTTAGTTCCAACCATAGATTGGTTGATACTCGATACTACACTCATTGAGACTAGACTTTTGGGATATTCTGGCCGCAATACTTCGGTGCTTGAGCTAGAACAATGACTAAAAGAAAGGTCAGTGATATGAGACTCCTTAGAACCTGGTTACTATTTCTAAGACAGGTTGCACCAACTAAACTTCAAGAGGGTACTTACCTATAAACCCCATGCAAGCCTAAACCTAAGGATGCTTGTGTGACTTGTTTGCTTTCAACTTGAACTACTTGCGGGGTTTTATTATCTAACAACATGATTTCCTTGCAGGATTTGTTCACAATCATTATCCAGTAACCGGGACTTCTAAGACTCACTTGTCTTCATCACCATGAATTTTTTTGCTTAACGCATAGCATACACATCATAAACATCATACCATAGTGTTTACTTAACCATTTCAAGGATCTCAAAGGTCTGTGATGCAGGTTATGATGAACCAGACGTCTAACAAGGGGAAAGGGGATTTATTTTCCTCTAACCAAATGCCTTGAAAAGACCAGAACACGACAACTTGAGTCAGGGGATATGACCCACTCGATATGGTGAGCTTGACTCTCGTAAAAGGACTTTCAACGATGCCAAGTTCTTCAATAAAATCTGCAAAATTCAACTTCTAACATTTTCTTGTTTAACCCGCGAGATCCTTGAAAACATTTGCATATCATACATGTCATTGAATAATAGGTATTCCCCAAGAAGGTTTCTTATCTTTTCGCTGTTTATTTCAGCAAAAATAAATGGCTCTTGAACAAACAGTTAAGGAACTTCAGGCACAAAATGCTCAATTCCAAGAAATGTCCTGAATCTGGATAAGGGACAAGAAGATCTGAAGGCTCTTGTTCTCAAATACCATAAGAAAAAGGAAAAGAAATAAGTTCGTGTTTTGAGTGTGGGAAGAAAAAGACCAGCTAACTGAGCTCTAGATTTCGCAACCCCATCAAAGGGAGGGGATAATCAACAAGAAGGTGACGAGGAATTAGAGGAAGGAGACAACAATCCAGCATCTGAGGAAGATGAAGCCGACTATACCGAAGAGCAGTATCCTCCTGCTGATGACAAACACAAGCAGTTGGAGGACCGCCTCAATGCAATGGAAATTCAGAGGGTACACGGTCTGGATTTTGAAGAATTAGGGTTGGTTCAAGGGGTGGTTATCCCACCTAAATTCAACGTCCCTATTTTTGCAAAATATGACGGTTTTTCCTATCCCAAGCTTCACTTGAGGTCATATGTCAGAAAGATCCATCCTCACACGGTTGACCGAAAGCTATGGGTCCATTTCTTCCAAGAAAGTTTGGCTGGAACTCAACTGGATTAGTTCTATCAGCTAGAAGGAAATGACATCCATACCTGGGAAGACTTGGCTGCTGCTTTCTACAAGCAATACCAATACAATGCTGACATGGCACCAACTCGAGTGCAACTGTAGAATATTTCCATGAGCTCAAGAGAAGGGTTCAAGGAATATGCGTAGAAATAGAGGGATCTAGCTGGCAGGGTACAACCTCCTCTGAATGATCGGGAAATGATAGACATGTTCATGGGCACTCTGACATGCCCGTTCTTTAATCTGTTGATTGGGAGTTCTTCATCCGGCTTTACAGAGATGGTTCTGACTGGGGAAAGGATCGAAAACGGTATCAAGAGTGGGAAGATTCCAATGGTTGCATCCCCTAATGCTGAGAGGAAGCCATTTGGTGGTAAAAAAGAAACTAATGTTGTATATGTTCAAAGGCGCCATAATAAAAATAACAACCATCAGTTTGTGGGAGCAGTGTTAATATCTAATCCTACACCTGTTCAACATCAACAGGGAAGTAGGCGTAGGATAAAGTATCAAGAGAGGAAGTACGCTGACATTAATATGGCTTTGTCTCAAGCATTACAATAATTGCTAAAAGTGGAGCTGATTATACTAAAGGATCCTCCTTAAAAACCTGATACCTCTTCTCCTAAGTACAATCCTAATGTAAAATATGCTTATCATTTTGATAGTCGTGGGCATGACACTGACAATTGTTAGACTTTGAAGAACAAGATTCAGGATTTGATCGACAGCAAGGAGATCTAATTTGACTCTCCTAAGACCCCGGTGTGACCACTGCTCCCATGCCAAATCATGGCCAAGATTGAGAGCGTTTATTGCATTTGAATTATCAGTTATAATTCATTTGTTGCTTAAAACGTTTACCTTTATGTCAAACTTTGGTTATTCATATTAATACATTGCATATGTTTGTCTTAAATTATTTCATTTGTATTCATTATATTCAAACTATGTTTTTACTTCCTTTTTGTGATATTCAAACTCCTAATTAAAAAGCTCTAAGCCTTTGGATGAAGGATGACGAAAATGATACCACAATCTCTACATTATGCTTTTGAGTAGACCCCGCTAACGATGTACATGCGTTGTTTCAAATCCTAAACAGTGGAGTTATAATGAAGATAATCCCTAGTTAACCCCTTTGAGCCAAAGAAGTATGAGTTTTCTTTTCACATAAATTAAAACCCTTAATCATAACCTGGGGCAGGGTAGTTTTCTCAGTTAATTCAAATGTGCATTCAATCACAAGCTCTACCTTCATACACGACAAATAGTGTATAAGATGCTCTCCAAAAGATGGTGATGGCTCCACATAAGCGTCAAGACAGGCAGTCATTATCTCTCAAAAGAAAATCCCGCTAAGTCAAAACCTATGAAGGAGACATAAGAGGAAAAAAACTGGGGCATCCCGCTGACTGTAATCACAAAAGAAACAGTTCAGGCAAAAGTATGGATAACGAAAACAAAAGAAAAGAGGCACTACAAATCCTCAAAAAAAAGAAAAAGGTTATAAAAATGAATGCTTTCTCAAACAAACGTTCAGTTTCTGAACCATCACCAAGTATCAGAGCGAAGGTATCAAACTCAATTGGGATTTAAACGCACAATTAACTGAGCATAGGGCTGAAGAACATCACGAAGAACGGATGGATACAAATAAATTTTGAGCCTTTATCCTTTGTTTCTTGAACCTTGAACTAGGCCACGTTATAAACCTTAAAAGTCCTAGTTGAAGCATGGTTTAGTTCGAAAGCACACTGTTACAAAAGGTATCCCGACTCCTGTAAGGTTTGCTATTAAATCCTGAGTTGATATCACATTTTTACAAAATTTATTTGTTTTACTAAAAAAATGAATTTTCAAACTTCAAGAGAGACATAAGCTTTGCATTCTAAAAATACCATTATTTGCGTATGACTATTTGTTCAACAGCAGAAAAATTTGCACGAAGAATATTCAATGAACGAAAATCCTCTCAATGGATAGAATCACCTCAGATGGAAAGACAATCCAGTGATAGGCCTTTCATAGTCAAGGGGCGTGACATGGTGTCAAGCTAATCTAGGGCAGTCAAGTCAAGGTTCAAGGAATATCTCTAAAATTCCAAATAGCCAGGAGCATATCTCCATCTGAATCACTTGGGGGAATTAGACATGAATTCCAGCAACAAATCACGTGCAATCAAGAAAACACCTTCTGATAGTGTGACAACACTTACTACTATGGACAGTGATAATTCTCTGTACCCGGTGAACATGGACATAGTCGGAAAACACTAAGCATGAACAAAGACCCGCTAGGTTGAATGGCCTAGGAAAAAATAAGGGTATCCCGACGAACCAAAAAGGGTTCGAGAAAAAATTAGGGATATACGTAACAAAATCTGTACACTCGACAAGTCGAAAACTTGAAAAGGCGGCTTGGGAAAAAAGGGGTATCCCGATGGACTGAAAACCTGAAAGGGAAGTCTAGGCAAAAGTTAGGGATTAAAATGTACGATATTGTCCCATCATCTTGTCATTGGTCTAGCAGTACAACACTCCCTGATTAACATACACCAAGGACTCCAGATGTGGGGATAACAGTCAAAACCGTCTACAAAATCCCAACAGATACCTTCTCTAGCAGGTACAGAGGCAGGGACATCCTCCTAAAAAAGGTCACTGCAGTATTCTCAGCATGCATCCTAATGATGTCATGTGTTTTCACATCCCTGGCAGAGCAAAAAGCCCCTAGTACTGCTCCAAAATCTCCCAGTGAAGTCACCAAGCTTCTTAAGATTCCCCTACAAGATTTCAACAAAATCCCCAAGCAGGTTATAGAGTTCACCTTCCACAACAAAGTTTTATAAATATTAAGAAGTTTATAAAGCCTTATCCCCGGTAGAGTTTATTTCTCTAGCTATGGAAGTTCATCCCCCAACGGAGTTTGTTTCTCCAAATTGGTGAAATCTTCCAACATAACTTTTCCCCTCGGCAAAATCATTCTCAAACAGAAGTAGAAGATCCTCGGTAGAGAAAGGGAATCTCCAAAAAAACTATATCCATTCATTATCTCCAGCAGAAATTGAAGAATCACTTTCTTCACTCACCAACCGTAGTCTGGTATTCAGCTTCCCAGCAACAATCCTGGATTCATTTTCCCTAGTTCAAAAATACATCAATAGAATGACTGACATGTTCATACATTGCATTCACACTCCATTTTACAGATGTCATAGCATAGGAAACACGAATGCATATATTACAAATCTCATTTATTTTGAGAACGTCATTTTCACTTCATGCATCATGACATTGCATGCAACTAAATCTTTATCTTTTCAGGTAAAGTCTATACACAGACAAATTTTTCATTATCCATTGAGGTAGCAATCGTAAAATATTCCTTCATTATCTATTGAGGTAGCAATCGTCAAAGATTCCTTCATTATCCATTGAGGTAACAATCGTCAAAGATTCCTTCATTATCCATTGAGGTAGCAATCGTAAAAGATTCCTTCATTATCCATTGAGGTAGCAATCGTCAAAGATTCCTTCATCATCTATTAAGGTAGAAATCATCAAAGATTCCTTCATTATCCATTGAGGTAGCAATCGTTAAATATTCCTTCATTATCCATTGAGGTAGTAATCGTCAAAGATTCCTTCATTATCCATTGAGGTAGAAATCGTCAAAGATTCCTTCATCATCTATTGGGGTAGCAATCATCAAAGATTCCTTCATCATCTATTGAGGTAGCAATTGTCCAAGATTTATTCATCATCCATTGAGGTAGAAATCATCAAAGATTCCTTCATATAACCCTCCAAAGGAAGTCCGACATGGACTCATCCTGGAACAACCCTACATAGGCTCTTTCCAATATATTGCCAAATAACAGTTAATTCCATTATATCCAGCAAATCACTGGAAACCTAGACTTTAACCAATACAGCAAACAATCATCTCTCTAGAGATAACTCTTCAGCAGAGCCTTGGACAACTGAAGTTCCTAGACTCTATTCCCCACAGAGTTTTCCTCAAACAGGAGAACAACAGAAACCCACATTCCCCAATAGACTCCTCCTCAGACAGCTGGAACAGGAACCCCAAAGGTACCATGTGTAAATAAGCATCTATTTTAGATGGCATCTTTAAGCCCATATCTGACGACTCTCTATCATCTCCTCCAAATGGAATTTGTAAGCCCATTCCCTACATCATCAATCATCAATGTTATTTCATGCGAGTGCAAATTCCTGGGCACTCTAGTGTTCAATCATCTTCCACCTTCAGATCACGAAAGGCAGACAAGCCAATCTAAATCCCAAGGTTTAAGAAGATTGAACAGGGGCAGTTGTTGTACCCCACAATTTTCCCTCTCATATTTTTCCAAGATCTTTCCCTTACATGGTGATCACAAGCATTTGATTAAAGGAAAGATACATTTTTTTAAAGATAAACAAGGAGTCTTTGATTAACATTTTGACAAAATCCTTCAATTGGCATGTTAAAAGGACTTTCGATTGGTATTTGGATAGGCTTCGTTTGAGCGCCTAACCTCCTCCAAGTATGCCTCAAATTTCTAAGCTTTGATTGAAGCCTGGATATTTATCTTGTTTACTGCACCCCAAGTTCGACTGGGTATGTTTTCCCTTTAAAATAGCCTCCTTCGATCCAAGGAGGAAGGGCTTATTGTCAGTGCTCCTTCGATTGCACCATTGTATTTGCATGCTGGCTTGACTCACAAATGCAATGGCTACCTACATCCAAGCTAGATCCCTGCTTCGATTGGGTATTTATTTTCCTTGGAGCAGGCTTATTTCCTACTTCTACTAGGAAAATTATCCCTCTGGGCGTGCCTTCAGCGCACAAAGAAAGAACTCATCTCAAATTAGCCTTCGATTCACAAAACTCCCACTGGGCAAAAGACCCTTCACCGCATCACCAGCGCGCGTATACCTCTCCAGCTTTCCTTTAGCATACAAGGCCAAGACTCCTTCAGGGTTGCCTTTGATCCACCAGGCAAAAAGCTTCTTTTGATGCGCCAGGAAAAAAGTTGCCTTCGACCACGAGGCACTGGCCACCTTTGTGCCAGATTTTCCTAGGCAATGGGCTCTTTTATGCCTGCCATGACTTGCTTCATGCCAGCATCTACAAGGCATAGGCTCCCTTTGTACCAGTTTCGACTAGGCGCTGACCCCCCTTTGAAACAATTGTATACACTTTAACAGGCATGATAGCCCATGCGAAGGACACACCAAAGACCCATTCGAAGGGAACACCAAAAGGACCATCTAAAGACCCGTTCGAAGGAAGTAATACTAGGCCCAGTCAAAGGCTACACAAGAGGTTCAGTTGAAAGAAGCAACTTGAGGCTAGTCGAAGGTTGCACAAGAGGTCCAGTCGAAAGAAGAAACTTGAGGCCAGTCGAAGAGAAACACTTGAAGGCATTCGAAGGAGCCAAAATGTCCATATACATTCAAATTCAAAAAGGGACGGGTTTCCATGACGTTTGCAACGTTACAAAACAGCATTCATGGCCTTGAAAACATTTGTTTATGGAAGTTTAAGTTGTTGTCTTCTTGTCCCCTCCCTTCTAATCTATATAAGCAGCGTGTTTATAAGTCAATTGGAAGGTTATACACACACAATGGAGATACGCTGCCACATAAATCCACCAAAGTTGTCAAAAATCTCATAGGTGATCCAAATCAAAGCAACCCTTAAATAAAGGTACCCACGTCCATAAGCCAAATTGAAGCAATCATCAAACAAGGGTACCCACATCCATCATCATATATTCATCCATCAATCATTGGTAAGAATTAGTAAAAAGATAAATCTCTACATTTTCATGACACATCAACATTTGTAGTTCCATTCGATTTGTTGTTCAAGAATAAAGATCTGGGTTTGACCTCAGGTATGCCTTTGTTTTTTCTACTAACACTTGCTGTAGATGTAGCCTGAATAGACCCAATGCGTACAGAATCGAAAGACCTGGGTTGGTCACCCAGGTCATGCTTTTCGTTTTTCCAACATGTTTGCAGATGTAGTGCCCTCAAAAGTGATCCATCAGGAAATTCCAGCATCGCCTTCTGGATCGAAAGCCACATCCTATCATTAGATCAAAGGGGAAATTTAAAGACAACTTTCCCTTCATATAATCAAAAGATACCATCTCCCTGTAATCGAAAGATGCTTCTTGTTCTATTTTTATTTTTGTTTTCATTTATTTATTGACCCTCTTTTATTTAAATTGACCTTAAATCAAAAATCACAAAAATATATATTAGGCTAGTTGTTTTTCTAATTAAGTTAACTTTGTAAATAAATTAATTAGTTATTCTAACCTTTCTCCTTAAATTAAAATTAAATAGACTTAGGTTTTATTTTCTTATGATAAATAAAAACAAAACAAAAAGATTTTTCACCTTAGTATTTTCCAGACATGTTTTCTACTTCGCGCGCATTTATTTATTTTCATATTTTTCCATATTATTGTATCTTCCTACTGGATGTAATAGATTAAAACTAGGACATTTACTGCTTTATCCCCCTCATTCTGGTACAATATAAATCCCCTCTCCAAATCATTGTAATAGTGTAGATTTAAATTCCTGCACTTTAATATTCTTTAATATATATTAACTGCTAGTAATTAGGCGTCTATGATAAGACTAATAATCAAACGCTAGCAAACTTAACAAAAAGACAAAAATAACTGAATTAAATCAATTGCACATATACACCTCTAGGATACCCCACTTTGGTTGCCTTTAGAAATAAAACAATTATTACGCAGGAACGCTTTCGCAAAGACCCATAAATCAAAAGATCATTGTCCCTTGATGACCCTACAGTTGCCTTTCGGTAAATGATGTAGTCCCTAAACAAAATTGCTAAAGCGTCTCCACAAGTTTCCTTTGTGACTTAACGTCCCTTCGAATGTCCCTTATACATCTAACGATAGAGCTACCTACTCACTAATAGTGGGATAGCGCTGCCTAAAAGATAGAAGGAAAAGAACGACCCCTTTTCAAGTATAAAAAGTAGATAGCTGTTAGAAGTTTGCTCAAGACATTTTTCACTTACACAAATACTACTTTTAAAAAACAATTTTCAAAAAAACATTTGCTTTATTAACATTCTTGAGGACTAATACAAGAGTTAATGCAAAGAAAATAGCCGCACTAAGGCATTTCCCAAACATTTCTAAAATACACAAAGAACAAAGGTATTTCAAAATGAGCAAAATTATAAGAGCCCGTAGATAACTACAGATGGAAAGGGTGCTAACACCTTCCCTCTCCATAATGTACCCCCGTTACTCAGAAACTCTCGAAAAGGTCTTTTTTCTGTTCTTTTTACCCTTTCTTTAATTTGGATAAAAGAAAAGTCGGTGGTGACTCTTGCTTACCGTAACATTTGCGAACACAAAATGCAAAACCAATATATAAAAGTCGGTTCTGCCACCGTATCATACTATTTATTTTATTCAATATAGTTGTAATAATTTAATTAGGCCTATGCTTCATCCCCATTTTTAAATTGTACCCTCATCCCCTAAGTGATCTAATAGCTTAGGATTTTAATTTCTGCAATTTACCGCTTTAATATAATTGTTAGTAATTAGGGTGTGCATGGTAAGAAAAAATCAACTATTAGATAACCCTAATCTCAAAGATAAAAATGCATGCAATCAAACACACTTCGCACACGCGCACCTCTAGGGTAACCTCGCTTGTTGCCTCGGAAAAATAGTCATGTCCCTCGAATATGGGACGTTTTAGCAAAGACCCTCGATAAAAAGATCATAGTCCCTCGATGAACCTTCGTTGTTGCCTTCGGTAAAATGATCTTAGTCCCTACGAAAATTGCTAAAGCGTCTCATAAGATATCTTCTATGACTATACGACGACCCACGCCCGTCCCTTCACATCCAAAGATAGGGCTTTTTATTAAAAAATGATAAGATAGAAATATCCAAAGGAGGAGTAAAAGAACAAAGATCCTTTTGAGTAGGTAGAACGCTCGTAGTTGCTTGCTCACAAACTAAAACCATCTTCACACTCACACTTTAAAAACATCTTCAAAAACAAATATCTCTTTGAACTATTTTCAAAACCAACACTTTGTATACATTCTTATAGAGACGAGAATCATTACAAAGTTTGCCGAAACAAAGGCGTTTTCAAAATATTTCAAACTTACACCAATCACAAACACATTTCAAACAAAGCATTTTCAAAGTGATCAAGAAACTAAGAGCTCGTAGATAACTACAGATGAAAAGGGTGCTAATACCTTCCCTTTTCATAACCTACCCGCTGAACTCAAGAAAATATCTCAAAAGGTCTTTCATGTTCTTTTCACTCTTTCCTTTATTTGATAAAAGAAAAGTTAGTGGCGACTCTTTCTATCCGTAACAATTGCGATAAAACACAAAACACCCAAGTCAGTTCTCCCACCGTACTACAATCAGCTAGTTAAATCATGTAATATTGACTATTCTCTAAATAGAATTGAGAGAAAAATCCACTTCTGGAAACTATCAACTCATTAGTGAAAACCAAGTATTTTGAGCTAAGTGTAAGATAAGTAACTTGTTACTCTGTCTACAAAAGACATAAAATTCATCTCAGTAATGAATATTGCATGCATCTACTCTAAGTAATATATCAGCTAGATGATTGTCAAGTGTATGGAAACAAGGTTTCCATCACATGTGTTATAGGCTTAACTAATCCAGTGAAAGTTCTAAAGTTTTTTTTTATGTCTGTCAAAGATAGCTTTAGTCAGAATCTGTTAAAAACTAACTCTGATAAGAAGTGGCTTTTTTCATACTCTAGAAATTGAGACTTAAAAGTGAATTATTTAATTATTAAAGCATTTTAGTGGAAATTCATGATGTCATCTGATGACACGTGTTCATTTATATGATTCCACGCATTTGACAATTATATTGCATGCTCAGTAGCTAATAGGAAAATCTGTAGTGTTTTGTTGATAATTTTGTTTTTGCTTCTATGCCATTATTTCTTATTTATTTGTCTACTCTGTTTCAGTGCAAATATTTTATATAATCCTTATTAAAAATATGTGTCACTCACCAATATCACACATAACTCTACACTATTTCCAACACTTTTTATCTCTCTGAAAAACCCTAGAAAAACCCCCAAACCTCATCCACAACATCCTCTTCAGCACCATCAGTTCCTATTAATGTGGATTCTAGAGATAGTCTTCAGGTTAGACCCATGACCTCAATATTTATAATAGATGATCTCAAGTTAATCATTGAACAAGTGGTGAATCTATATAACTTTGCTACAAATGGGTATAAACTAAAGGAATTCTTTGAAGAACAAGGTTGGATGAACTACTTTAATATTTTAAATGGTCCAAAATTTTCGCTCTTAATCAGAGATTTTTGGGTCAGGGCTGAAGTCTATGATGAATACTCTATAAGGGTTGAATTTGAATATGTTGTATCTATAGAAATTCTTTCAAACACTCACCTAGAAAATAAACTTCAAACTGAATCCCTTTCTAAACTTCAACCTTCAAATCCTGTTAGAGAAGCTGCTCCTTGTTGCACCCTAAATTTTATCCCTAAATTTTTTTAGTTGCATTATCATATCATATTTTTCTATTTGGTCACAATCTTCTATAAACATCTTCATTCATCACATTTTGCATCATTAGTCGTATTTAGGTTGACCAAAAGTCAATTTAAATAGAAATTTGCATTGTTTTATAGTTGAAAAATACCTGTTATTTCACTTTATGCATTTTTATCTCTTTACCCGCTTTTTGTATTGCGTCGAGTTGTTTATATGTCAATAATATTGATATTTCAGTTTTACAGACAAATTGTTATAAGCGATTCGACACTGTACAGAAAATTAGAGAAAAATATTTCAAGTTTTCACCTTTTACTGACTGTTTTATGAATTTGTGTTTCACGTAGATCATGTCGGCATGCTCGCTTAATTTTTTTGGTATAGTTTGCAGTCTCTTTTTTAATGGTCAGCATCTGTTTAGCCTAATATCCTTGTTCTCATTTTATTTTGATTTTGACCATTTGAAAAAAAATTAATAAACTATGGGACATGTAGTTTATTTTAATGTGTTCGTTCTTTTTTTCCGTTTAATTTAGTGTCCATTTTTATCGTTTTTTTACTATTTTGGGTCTCCTTTTATTATTCATAAAATTAAAAAAAAAAGTTTAAATGTTTTTAATTTTATCCTTTTAAGTTTTTTGTTTAATTTTGACAAAAGGGTGTTTTGAGAAATTTTAAAAATTGGTAAACCTAATTTTTGTTATTTAAGCGTGTGAATAGATAAGAAATGGGGGAATAAAAATGGATAAGAGCTTATCAGAAGAACAAAAGAACATAATTCCTTTTCTCTTCCTCACAACAAGCCACCTTTACCTTAACACCATCTTCACCCAACCTTATCCCTTTCTTCATCACGCCTCCTTCACCCAACATGTTAACCTCAGCCACACAATTTTATCACCACCATCCCACAACAACCTTCCTCCCTTTAATCGTTTCTGCAACCTCACAATTTGCCATCATCATCCTTTCGGAAACTCAACACTTTTGTATCACCATCACATACTAGACATACTCCATCGTCTTCCACAAAAATAACCCATTTCCATCATCAAACATCACCTTCTGAACCTTCTGCCAACACTCCATCGTCTCACACTACTACGGAAAACCCATTTAACAACGGTTGGAAAAAGGGTATCATCACGCGGGTCATATCATTGTTGAGTAGGGTGTGGTTGTAAGTTCATTATTTCTATAACGGTCTAGATATCTTTATTAAAGGGGAAGAAGTGCGCCAGTTATCACAACAATTATACTTATCCACTGTTATGATACTTACAAATAGGTACTGGGTTGGAAACCCATAAACACAAGTTATATAAATCATAAATCACCTTTGATCACAGTTAAAATATATAACTGTTGTGAAAAGTGGCCAGAGTTTATTATATAATATGTATATTTCTTGTTTTCCCATACACCTCACTAAAGAAATACAAGCTTTCAAATTGATGAAGAAATCTATAATCTGAAAATTAAGCTATTCTTGAAAACCAACTAAAACAAACCATTCACTACGAAAAAAACAATTTTTGGCAGCGCATCTACGAAAGCGCTTTTAAGAGAAAGCGCTTTCGTAGCCTTTAAAAAAAATTCGCTTAAAAAAAGCGCTTTTATAGGGTTTCCTACGAAAGCGCTTTTCAGAAAGCGCTTTCATAGGTATTTGAAATATCTAACCTACGAAAGCGCTTTTGAAAAGCGCTCTTATAGGTGGCCCTATAAAAGCGCTTTTGAAAAGCGCTCTGAAAGGGGGACCTACGAAAGCGCTTTCTAAAGCGCTCTTATATGGGGGGCATACGAAAGCGCTTTTTACCTCAGAAGCGCTCTCATATAGGGGGCATACGAAAGCGCTTTTAAAAGCGCTTTCGTAGGTTGTTTTATAATTAAATTAAAAATCCCTAAATCTGATATTTGCCCTCACTTGGTAAGTTCGTTCGTTCCGTCTTCTTCATTTCTTCGTCTTCTTCATTTCTTCCGTCTTCGTCGTCGCCGTCGTTCGTTCCGTCTTCTTCAGTCGTCGCCGCCGTTCGTTCCGTCTTCTCCATCTTGGTAAGTTTCTTCTTCTTCCATTATCTTCTTCCATTATCTGTTCCATTATCTGTTCATCTTATATTATTACTACATTTTACTAGTGTTAAACAAAAACCTACATCTTGAACAAGCTTAACCTACATTTTTGTTAAAGGCTGTTGAAGTTTTATCATGAATATTTATTTTCTGTGTTTTGAGTATAATGCCATAATTTACTTGTTTTGAATTCTGAAAGTGAACTGAATGCTTAATTGCGCATTATCATCCACTTTGTTAATGAATGTGTATGACCTCAATTTAGTTTAACAGAAACTACAGGTTTCTTGAAAACTTCTTTAAAATGTTTCTGATTGAGTTGATCTAAGGAAGTTTTTTTATTAACTATTTTAAAGAAGTTTATGAAATAACTTTTGTCTTCCATCAGAAATTTTTTATGTTGACTTAGAATCGCCTTAAATTGGTTCAATGAAATTCATTGTTGTGTTCTTGGGAGTTTTGGGCTAGCTTTTCTTCCAGTATTGATTATGAGTAATGTTTAAGGAGGGATGGTAAATGTTGCTTCCACCAAGGTTTAGTTCCAGTTAACCATAGAATTAATTATTAGATTTGGACGGTTCAGATTGGTTACTAGCTCCTCTATTTTACTATAGAAAGACAAATTTTAAGTAAAAGCATTAGAGTTTTCTTAAAACACCGATTTTGTATAAAAGCTTAAAACACTGACTTTGGATAAAAGCATGTGAGTTTATATATTAAGACATTTTTTATCATTGGTGAGACTGTATTAAGGAGAGCCCCCAGTTTAGCATATTTTGTGTAGCAGAGTAACACACTAATGGACAATTCAATCTGGTTTGCGAGATGCTTAATATCAGTTTGTGTGTTTTTAAACTTTGATTTGATCGGCTGAGAACTGATTGGATCAAGGATCCAAGGCATTGGATCAGCTGATCATTCGTTGGCCATTTAGTTAGTTTTCTAAATTTAGACTTTTGATTGATCTTGTTAAGGCACCACCAGATCAGCTGATCATTGGGTTAGTATTTTGACCGGTTATTCGGTTAGTATTTTGACCGGTTATTGATCAATCCAAGTTCTGTATGCCTCAATGCTGTCAATGTTTTAAATATTTTCAATGCATTAAAATCAAAGAGTCTATGATTTTATGTATTATGGTTTGTATAAATGGATGTGATACAACATATGCATGAGTAGTTTTAGTTTGGTCGGTTAAAACCGTGCTGGTGTATTTTCTTCTATTTTAACTATTCAAGAGACTGCCATGCTGACTTTTCAGCAGGGCAGTTTTTTTCTTGCAAGTTTTATCGGAGATTGAAATCAATTTTGTTCAACTAAAAACTTAGAAACATTTGTTTATAAGGTGATGATGATAATTAGGAATGAAATTATGTTGGATGTTCATGAGTTAGGTTAAACTTTGGATTGTTGAATTGAACAAAGTTTTAATTTCATGAGTAAATTTGACATTGAATTGAATATTGGGGTGTGATTCTTGAAGTTGACTTGTTAAACAATTATATGATTCTTGAATTGTGTTGAACTTTGTTCTTGAAAATTCATGATATATTTGAATTATTGAATATGCATAAGTCTTGATTTCTTGAACAGTGTAAAAAGGATGAAAACAGAAATAGGTTGATTGATGAGTATCTTTGTTTTAGAACAAGAGTCTAGAGTATAAATGTTAGATTCATGTTAGTTCATGGCTGTTGGTATCAAATCATGGTGAATTGGTGAATTTGATGTTGAATCCGGATAAATTTTGTTGATAACTTTTGGATGTCGAATTATACCGGAACTCTTGAATACCTTGTCAATTGAACTTTAAAATTGTTTGATGCCTATTCTTGCATTTTGTTACGTTTGTGGATTAATGCGATTGAGTTACACCGTTTTTGTTGAGGTTTTTCAAGCTACTCTTTATTGAGGTATAAGGTTGTCCGGTATTAGAAGACCATGAAAATTGTTCAATTAATTATTTCTAATCGTTTAGAATAGTTTGTTTTGGTAATTGTCAAACACCAGTACCATTTCAATTGATTTCAGAACTAATTTTATGTGCGTTTTTGTGAATAAAATATGTTGTCCGGACTTGGTTCCATGTACATATTTCGCCTTAATTTTCCGTTTGACATTTATCCGCATTTAATTGAATCTTTCGTGAATGTTAATGCTTAATTTTCTTGTTTCCGTTAGCAACTTCCGATTAACTTGTGTTATGATAACAATGCTGCCCCATTTCTAGTCTGAGTATCTTAAACCATTTCATCCTATTTCCATATGCAATGTGATATATGAACTTGTTACTAAAAATATGGTGAATCGTGTGAAGCATTTATTTAATAGTATCAGTTCATCGCATCAACCTTATGTTGACTTTGTGAATTCACTATTTCTAATATTTGTGTTGTATTATTGTCATAGCTTTCCCAAACATTGAAAATATATATGTGACATTTATTGTGAACCTTTATGTTAAAATAGTATATATCTTTCGACAATCGATCCGAAATATTGAATAACATTCTATGAAATTGCAGCGTTTCCCGGCCTAGTTCGACGTATGACGCTCATTCTCCGCGTTTCTTAGAGTTCGAAACATCTGAGAGGTAACTTTCTTCTTCAAATTACTGGTATATATTATGATGAATTTGTCTTAAATTGTCTTTCGTATGTTGCATTTTCTTGATACGGATTCATTCCGTGTATACTTTGCGTTTTGACAGAAACGCAGTATACTACTGTTTTGTGCACTAATTAGTTGATATGGATAAGACATGGATATATTCCAATCGATTGTCGAAATAATACGAGAATGGTGTTTCCGAGTTTGTTAAGTTTGCTGTTGCGCACGCCAAAGACCCCAGTCGTATGACATGTCCCTGTTTGTATTGCTGTTATGGGAACCGGGTTGACGCAGTTCAGTTGGCATCGCATTTAATTCGGTATGGAATTGATAGGAGTTATACATGTTGGAATATGCATGGTGAGAAAAGTAACGGGAATGTTGAATCGGGGTATGCAAGGACCTATGTTTCAAATGATGATTGCACAGATACATACGATTATGATCGAGTCGAAGAAATTGCAGAAGCGCTTGAAGAAGATCTTAACGATTGTCCCAAAATGTTCGAGAGGTTGGTAAGCGATGCAGAGAAACCGTTGTATAATGGTTGTACAAAATTCACAAGATTGTCTGCGGTGTTAAAGTTGTACAACTTAAAAGCCGACAATGGATGGTCGGATAAAAGTTTCAGAGTTATTAGCCCTTATGAAAGATATGCTACCAGAGGATAATGTTCTTCCCAATCGAACGTATGAGGCCAAAAAGATGTTGTACTCCATTGGCATGAGCTATGATAAGATACATGCGTGTCCAAAAGATTGCGTTTTGTTTCGAAACGAGTATGCATCGTTAAATGAGTGTCCTAAATGCGGCGCCCCTCGATATAAGAAAAAGTTGTCTCCGGCAAAAGTCTTATGGTATTTTCCTATAATCCCGAGATTTAGACGGATGTATCATAGTGAAACCGATTCAAGACAATTGACTTGGCATTCAGATGAAAGAATTATTGATGGAAAATTTCGACATCCGGCAGATTCTCCACAGTGGATGAAAATTGATAATGATTATCCTGAATTTGGAAAAGAAGCAATAAACCTTCGCTTGGCATTGTCTACTGATGGAATGAACCCACACGGTATTCAAAGTATCTCGCATAGCACATGGCCTGTGATTCTTATGATTTATAACCTACCTCCATGGCTATGTATGAAGCGTAAGTACATGATGTTGTCTATGTTAATTTCTGGGCCTAAACAACCAGGAAATGACATAGACGTATACTTGGAACCATTAATCGAAGATTTGAAGATTTTGTGGGAGAACGGTGTGGAGGTTTATGATGGTTATAGGAAAGAAAGTTTCAACTTGAGGGCGATGTTGTTTGGAACAATTAACGATATTCCAGCATACGGCAATCTATCCGGGTATAGCATTAAAGGTGAAAAAGCGTGTCCTGTTTGTGAAGACGGAACCGATACCATGCGATTGAAACTTTGTCAGAAGAATGTCTTTCTCGGTTATCGTAGATTCTTAACTTCTAAACATCAGTATCGTGGATGGAGAAAAGCATTCAACGGAGATACCGAACAACGTAGAGCTCCGCCTGGTTTGACAGGTGATCAAATTTTTGAAAAGGTGAAAGATGTGAATATTCAGTTTGGCAAGCCTTTTGCACATAAAGTTGTCACAGGTGGGTGGAAGAAGAGGTCGATTTTTTTGAATTGCCATATTGGAAATCTTTGTACGTAAGACATTTTCTTGATGTGATGCATATTGAAAAAAATGTATTTGACAGTGTTATTGGTACGTTACTCAATATAAAAGGGAAGTCTAAGGATGGCCTTAAATCAAGGGAGGACATGGTAGACATGGGAATAAGAACTGAACTGGGACCCGTGAAGAAAGGAAGACGGACATACCTACCACCTGCTGTTTACACTCTATCTAGAAAGGAGAAACAAATATTGTGTAAGTTTCTGAGTGAAGTTAAAGTTCCAGAAGGCTACTCATCAGATATTAGAAGACTTGTGTCTATGAAAGACCTCAAGTTAAAGAGTTTAAAGACGCATGATTGCCATGTTATAATGGAACATTTTCTACTGATAGGTATACGTTCTATTCTGCCAGAAAAGGTAAGAAGCGCAATAACTAAATTGTGTTTTTTCTTCAAGTCAATTTGCAGTAAGGTGATCGATCCTGAGATCTTGCCAACATTGCAAAAAGAAATAGTTGTTACTTTGTGTGAGCTTGAAATGTATTTTCCTCCCTCGTTTTTTGACATAATGGTTCATCTTGTCGTTCATCTTGTGAAAGAGACACAATTGTGCGGACCAGCTTATATGATATGGATGTACCCTGCTGAACGTTATATAAAAATATTAAAAGGGTATGTGAAAAATCAGAGTCGATCAGAGGGTTGTATTGTCGAAAGATACATTGTTGAAGAAGCGGTTGAGTTTTGTACTGAATATTTGTCAAATGTTCAGTCAATTGGACTCCCCAAATCTCATGTTGTTGAAAAAAAAGAAGGTAATAAGCTAATTGGAAATAAAGTTGTGACAGTATCAAGGGTCGAACGGGATCAAGTGCATTTGTATGTTCTGCACAATGAGATTGAGGTTGAGCCGTATGTCGAAATACACAAGGGTGTTCTTCGAGGTTTAAATTCGAATAGAAATGAGAATTGGATTGTACGAGACACAATCGAAGTTTCATACCATGGTTTAAGGAACATATTTATTCAAAGTATCGTTCAGATCCCGCCTTAGTGACAGAAAGGTTGAGATGTTTAGCATATGGTCCAAGTTTGGTTGCGTTTTCTTATAGCGCATACGCAATTAATGGATACACATTTTATACCAAAGAACAAGATGATAAAAGTACTGTGCAAAATAGTGGTGTCACCTTGGTAGCTGAAGCAATGCACATATCTAGTGTGAAGGACTTAAACCCGAAATTTGCAAATCTGTCGTATTTTGGGGTTATCGAGCGCATTTGGGTCTTTGATTACGAGAAATTTCAGATTCCTATATTCGGTTGCAAGTGGGTTGAAAATAATAATGGTATACGGATGGATAAGTCAGGATTTTTGCAAGTTGATCTTAACAGGGCGGGGTACAAAGATGAGCCTTTCATTCTAGCCTCTCAAGCTAAACAAGTGTTCTATGTCACTGATCCGACAAGTACGAAATGGTCTATAGTGCTTTTCTCTAACAAAGTAATTGATGAAAAGATTGGAGACCAAGGCGATACTGGTGTTGACATTGAATCTTTTACCAGAAATGATCAAAATGATAATGAATCATGCATTAGAAATGATCATAATGAAGGTATTTGGATCAATCCAACCGTCCGCGTTGTTACGAGACGAGTAGAACATATTCCTACCAAGAAAAGAAAGAGATGTTAGTGAAAAAGGTAATAGTATATATAATTATAGACAATGTCATTCAATAAAATGTATATATATGTCATTTCATTTTTTTCATTATAGTATAATATATATAGCCTATATCATTTCATTTTTTTCATTATAGTATAATATATATAGCCTATATCATTTCATTTTTTTCATTATAGTATAATATATAGCCTATATCATTTCATTTTTTTCATTATAGTATAATATATATAGCCTATATCATCCAGTAAAATTTAAATATACGTCATTTTATTTTTTTGCTTTATGGAATTTTATGAAATATTTGTTATCTGACATCTTAGTTTTTTGAAATATTTAGGATTGTTTTATTTATGTTTTGATGTAGGTATATTTCTTTTTCATTCTTTATCAGTTCGTAACTATTTAATCATAAATTTAATAGTATCTATCTTTTCATTCTATTTAATCCATTGTCCGAAATATTGAATAACATTCTATGAATTTGCAGCGTTTCCCGGCCTAGTTCGACGTACGACGCTCATTCTCCGCGTTTCTTAGAGTTCGAAACATCTGAGAGGTAACTTTCTTCCTCAAATTACTGGTATATATTGTGATGAATTTGTCTTAAATTGTCTTTCGTATGTTGCATTTTCTTGATACGGATTCATTCCGTGTATACTTTGCGTTTTGACTGAAAATTTGTTATCTGACATCTTAGTTTTTTGAAATATTTAGGATTGTTTTATTTATGTTTTGATGTAGGTATATTTCTTTTTCATTCTTTATCAGTTCGTAACTATTTAATCATAAATTTAATAGTATCCATCTTTTCATTCTATTTAATCCATTGTCCGAAATATTGAATAACATTCTATGAATTTGCAACGTTTCCCGGCCTAGTTCGACGTACGACGCTCATTCTCCGCGTTTCTTAGAGTTTAAAACATCTGAGAGGTAACTTTCTTCCTCAAATTACTGGTATATATTGTGATGAATTTGTCTTAAATTGTCTTTCGTATATTGTGATGAATTTGTCCTAAATCATGCATATATTTTGTTTTGTAATGTAGTATTTTGATCAATACAATTGTCCATATTACTCGCCACGTCAATTGGAAGAACTCAAAGAGGAGTTGTGCCAATATTTTATTGAGCTAAGAATCTTATAATAAGGTACGAATACATTGTTGTGTGAAAATTGGTTAATTATGAATATATTGTTTTGTGTATACAACACTGACCGTGTTATTATGTTCATATTGCAGGATCAGGACCTTGGATATATATGTAGATTAGGATTGATTTACTTAGTGTTATATAGCTGATTTCTTAGGGTGTATTTTGTTACGTTTAAAAACATGTTAATATTGAATTACCATGGTGTATATATATTTTGGATATGAATTGATTATAATGGTATTTGTATATATATATATAATATTTGGTATTTGAATTACATTTGGTATTTGGATTAAAACTAATATATATTGGTATTTCTAGATTAGATTGTAAAATACCGGTTTAAGAATTACAGGTTTGCTGCAAAAAAATGCAGGTTTAGAAATTTTTTAAATTTTAGATTTTTCAGTAGAAAACCTATAAAAGCGCTTTTAAGAAAAAAGCGCTCTCGTAGGCCTACCTATGAAAGCGCTTTTTTCTTAAAAGCGCTTTCATAGGTAGGCCTACGAGAGCGCTTTTAGCTGAACAAAAAGCGCTCTTATAGGCCTACTTTATACGCATTCTGAATACACCTATGAAAGCGCTTTTAAGAAAAAAGCGCTTTCATAGGTAGGCCTACGAGAGCGCTTTTTTCTGAACAAAAAGCGCTGCTAAAACCTTTAGCAGCGCCACCTACGAGAGCGCTTTTAAGCGCTTTTAAAGCCCAAAAAAAGCGCTTTCGTAGGTTATTTCTGGCATAGTGATTGGTTTTTCTGATTGCATGCGTCTCATCTTGTATTTCATGCTCTTTTACATATATAATATGGTTTATTAATCTAAATCCTTCAATACATCGTTATCTTTGATTATAGTTAAATTTCCATAAAAATAAGACAATGGATAATCTGCCTCATCATCATCCCTTATCATTGTAATTTTTATAATCATAAATTTTACGATCATTACTATTGATGAAGAGGCCGACCATCTAATAAATTATAGTTAATGAAATTTAACTATAATCGACGAAAATGATGCATCTGAGGAGACAGGTCATTATACCATAATCTATAGGTAAAATAACATGAAATGAACGATGAGACGCATGCAATTCGGAAACAATGATTGATATAAGTTGGTTTTCAAATACAATTTAATATTTAGATTATAGTATATATGTCAATTTAAATAAATGTATTTTAAGTGAGGGTTAGTGAAACAAATAATCTATATAAAATATAATAAACTCAAACAATATCATACAACAGAACCAAATATAATGAACTTGTGAGCAACGAAAAAGATATATTATAAGTTTCCAGGATGCACTTTTTATTTAAAATAACCGTGGAACAGGAATCAATATGAAGTTATCGACATGTGAATAGAGTATGAAAATCATCTTATTTGTGAAGCTATGAAGAAGAAGTACGAGATAAGTTTCCATCATAGCTTCAGGTTTCTTGTACTTTTTTCCATAGCTACACAAACAATATGTCCCATAGACAATATAGTGAAGACAAATCTGAAAAAATGAGAACAATCAACAAAAAAACATGCAACAAGCGAGATAATGGAGAAGGTGGAAGAAGAAGAATATCTTAACGTATCAAGCACATGATTCACGGCTAATGGAGAAGAACAAGAGAAAATATGGGTGCTAGGGTTTCATTGTGAAGGAAATGGAGCTACTGTCCATAAGTGAGAATTAACTCACTTATATATAGGTAACTTTTTTCACAGCAGTTATTTACCAACCATATTGATAAGTATTTATTTATTATAAATATATCACAACAGTGGAACAAACCAACCGTAGTCATAACCCATTAACTTTATTATTTAAAAATGAATAAAAATGAAAAGGCGCACCTTAACTTTAAAGGAATAATATATATGAGGAAACTGAGGTTCGAACCCATGAAGACTTGATGGTATCGCCATGATTGACTCCAAAACTATTATTATATACAATTAATTTTTAATCAAAAAATAATAATATGGTAGCGCCTTAGTTTAAAGATGTCACCACGGTGTAGGGAAGAACCGTGGTGACCATGTAATTGTTGTTTACTTCTTTTGTAGCAGTGTCACCTTCCAACCTCAGGGTCCACCACTTCCAACCTCACGGTCCACAACTTCCAACCGGTAACATCATCATTCATCACCCTTCAAATGTAACACCTACCAACCTTACTCCCTCTGTCGATATCCATAACAATCATCACTAATTCATGTCACCAAGCGAAACCACCAAACACGACTTCGAACCTTCGAAGCTCCTACCCATTTTGTGAAACTCCCTCTGTTCCGCAAAGCACTACCTTAGGCTAGTTTAATCCTTCACGATACGAACCTTCGCAGCTACTCTATCACGTTGAAACAAACACCAGTACCCCACTTTAATTCATCTCCAACATTCGTGAGGCATCCTTCTACCGCAATCTTCTAACTTCGCACAACAATCGCATCACAAGTCCTTCGAGCAACACCCTTCGACAGTTTCGGTAAACTTATATTCACCTTTTTCATTAATCTCTGATTTACTTTTGTTGAATAAACAATGAATTTAGGTTTGTTTATATTATGTTGAGTAATTTTTGTTTGAACTTAATGGAGATAATGACTTTTGAACATTTGCTTATGATGACATCGTTGTTTATTGCTGATTTGATAATAACATTATTGTTGATTTTGTTCTTGATACTATGGTTGAATCAAAGGATTAGATTATGTTGTTTTTTTGTTTATGGAACTTTGAATGAGGACTTTGATGATGAACCATGTGTTTGTTTAAATTGAGGTTTGATTATGGTGTTGTTTATGTTAAGTATGAATGAGACTTTTTTTGTCAATACCATGTTTACTTGAATTAAATTTGATTGGAATTTATATTGATGATTATGGTGTTATTGATGATTAATTTGAGTGGTAAAGTTTTGAAACAATTGTATTTAAGTTGGATTATGTACATTTGGTTTTAAACTGAGTTTGAAATCGTGATTGTGTGGTTTATGTTGAGCTAAATGTTGAAATTGGATAATGTTACGAGCTACTAGTTGGGATTTTGATACCATGTGCTTACTTGATTGGAAAGAGGTGTTAATGACATGTTTATTCATTTTGAGTTAATCTTGAATGGTTTAAATTTGTTGTTGATTTTGATGTGTTTCTCATTGGTTTCAAATATGTTTGAGTTGGAATATTGGGACATAATTATTTATGTGTAGTTTCTTCCCGGTTTTCAATTTAATAGATAATGGCTTAATTCCAATCTTGTTTTGAGTATGTCTTGATTTGCAATTTGAGTATATGCTAATTGATTCCGATTTTTAATGAATTGAAAGTTGCTTGAAGCTTGTTTTGAGAAACTTTCATGAATTCTTGGTTTCAATTCATCCTTACCCTTTACTTTGAAACTTCACATCTTTACCACTTCCTTGTTAATTAAAGTTGATTTCAATTTCCAATTCGATTCATGTTCTTACTTGGTTATGCATGTATTATGATTTTAATTTTGAAATTGAATTAGAAGTACATGTTTTTTTGTTGCAATTTCATTTGGGTTATTTTAATCCCTCTTGTGTTACTAATAAGTTTATTATTCTGTAGGCTTTCAAGATAGCTCATGTGTTAATTTCATCTTGGTACCACTTTGTTGCTTTTAGTTAATTAACTAAAAGTTGATTTAATTAGTTAGTTTTGTTATTAAAAATTAATTGTTAATTAATTTCTTTACTTAATTAATTAATTAAATTTAATTTTAATTAATTAATTAAACCTCTATTTCATATTTCATTTATCTCATTTAGCTTTGATACTTAGTTTTAATCCACTTGGACCAGAATTCTTATTTCATATGAGATATTCAGACTATTTCTCTACTATCCTGGTTATTGTTTGTTTGTTGGAAGTTTTATCTGATGCATGGATTCTTATTCATACTTGGAGTTCTTATCTGATACTTTGAGCTTTATATGACACATTTCACTTATCTGATACCTTGGGTTTATCTGATGCATATTCTGCTTGTGATTTATTCTCACCAGTTGATCGCTATACTCTTGGTTTATTCTCTGCTTGTGGCTTTAATCCAAAGGATGATAATTATTATTGACTTTATTTTTCAAGTGTCGGCTCTTATTTAGTTAGATTGTTCTATACATGCCTTTTACTTTCTTGTACATAGGATAATCTCTTCATCTTCTTTCTCATTCTTCAATTTTCAAAACTTTCTCATATTTTTTTAAAAATCTTCTTGTTTTTCAAACTTAACCACTTTCATAATAAACCTTGACCTTGTCAAGTGATCTTTCAAACTTCATTTTTCTTAATCAAAACTCAAAACACCTAACAAATAAAGATGTAAATTGTATGTAGTTGAGTCTTATGGGGACTAGTGAAGCCATTTATTTTGAACCTTACTTTTTCTTCCATTTCTGGAGTTTATTATGATTCAATTCACAAATCCTTTTTTAAGCTAACAAAATACTTTAAATCATTCAAACTTTTTTGTGCCCTCGCACACCTTTTAACTTTAAAACTTTTTTCCAAGATTAGACATGGTTTATTTATAGTCGAGATGTCATCTTTTATTCCCATGGTTGTAAAGATGTCGAATTTTCCACTTGAGTACTAGAGGTGTTCTTAAACCCTCACTCATGCTGATGCATTTGTTCTTTTTTAGAAGAACTACGAGTGCCCAGATCCTCTATTGCACGAAGGGGGTACGTAGGCACAAAGATTCGCCACCGCGGCGGGAGAAATAATAAAAAAACATTTATTTTGTTTGTAAATATATACTTATTCATTCCCTTTAGCAAGTAATTCTTTAGATAACACACTCTTCGATTAGAACAAACAAAGTGGATCCTATGGATTGCCATAAATATTTAGGCTTCTGATACCATCCCTTTGCATAACCGACCCCCATACCTTGATATTTTTTCATTTTGGGTTTTATTAGCTCTTTTCCCATTTTCCCTTTGGAAATAATAAAGTGAGGTGACGACTTTTACTGATATGAGTTAAGTCAATTAATGACTTAGTATCAAATTTTTACTGCTACATTTTGCTAAGTGCGACATCATGGAGACTTCACTGGGAGAACTTTCCTAAGTGGGTCAATCCTAGCTTTGTTTGTTTCTTTTCTGAGTTTTTATCTATATGTTTTACTTGTTATTATTCATTGCAATTTACCGCTTTCCACTATTTTGTATATATGTTGTGTTGTGTTGTGCTGGATTTTCTGGTTTTTTTAGGTTAGGTGCGATGTTACTTTGAGGTAAAAGGCCAAGTACCTAGGTCAGAGAATTCACTTAGGAACACATAGGAATAGAGTGGAGTCATGACCATAATTGGACGCAGGTTCTACTAGTGCGGTCATGTGTGCCACGCTCAGACGAGGTTCAAATGGGGTAATATTGTGATACACGTCTATTGTTACGATGGAAGTAATTTCATGCAAACTCACGACTTTGAGTTACCTTTTGACCTTACCCTGGCCTAGACTTCACCCGTGAGTGGGGAGGGAATTATTCTTACAGGTACAGATGTTGATCCTCATGGTACTTAGTTCCTTTGTGTTCTGATTTGGTGTCGAACCTTTAAATCTTGTTACATTGCTTTGCATTATATATGTATTGCATATCATTTGCATCCTCCACATCATTCATGCATATATCCAAGTTGCCTAAGATGTCATTCCTAGTTGTCTCTTTCTCCATAATTGTCTGTCTACTGTCAAACTGATTCCTCGACACTTTGGATTTGAATCATGTCTCCGAAAACTATGGAAGAACTTCAACGAGACCAAGAGATGTTAAGATATGAGGTCAACTAGTTGAAGGGCCATATGAGCCAAATCATGGAAATCATGTAAGTCTTTTTGAAAAGAGAAGGTAACTCTCCATCTATCGTTACAATGTAAGTGGATACTCTTCTAGACTCTTCCTTGTTTACCCCGTCCTAAAAGCAACACCATTTAGTGATTACTCTTGTTCCATTATACGGTTTGTCCCCAAAGAATCTTCCTCAACATGTGTTCCCAAAGGTGGTAAGTGATAATTTTGAATCAGTTTAGAAGAATCCACTGTTCACCTCAGGGTTAGGCAAAAGAAGAGTTGATAATGCAATGATGACATCTTCGCACAAAAAAAGGATTCTAAGTATTTGCAAGGGGCAACTATCTGATATGCATCATAAAGCTCTACATCAGCATCCATTGTTTGTTTCTCACCGAGACAACATGAACCAGAATTAGAATCATAATAGAAGGAATAAGACTCGCTTCGATCCTATTCCCATGTCATATACTGAATTGTATCCCCACTTATTTCAATTAGGTTTGATCAAAACAAGGTCTTTAACTCCTTCATATCCTCTTCCAACAGGATTCAGGTCTCACCTTCACCGTGAGTTCCATCAGGGAGCTGCCGACCATGATTTAGAATGTTGCTACGCACTGAAGGCTAGAATGCAACACTTGGTCAGAGGACATGTAATAAATTTCGAAGCTCTTAATCCAAATGTTTTCAACAATATCTTTTCATGGCATGACAAGTGAAGCTTCAGTCAGAGTCAAACTATCTTCCTAAAGCTAGTGTTTCAGACATGACAACTCATATTTGCTACTGATTAGTCACTAGGACATGTTTCTTCCTGTTTGTATTTTCCATTAATTGTATTAACGTTTTCTTCCAAAATTTGTTTGTACTTTCATGTTAATTTTAATGAAATGAACATTGCATGTTTTGATTAAATTTATTTTCATTTACTTCTTTCAAATATATTTTTCCTATTTACTTTCTTTATTAAGCCTTTTTTATGCAAAGATTGGAGGGAGAATGATGAAAACGAAATACCCATAACTTTTATTGGTATTTTTTCAAATAAAACATTGCTGATGATGTACATGCATTGTTTCAACTCCCAAACACTAGATAAATAAGGAAGTTAATCCCTTGTCAACCCCTTTGAGCCTTGAAGTTGGAGTTTCTTTCTATATAAAAATACCTGCAATTTTCACTTGGGGATGGGTAGTTCTTAGTTAATTTGGATATGCATTCAATTATAAGAGAAATAATTCAAGATATCTTTCAATAAATGTTGCAATCAAGTTTTCCTTCGCACACATCAAAGAAGTTTAGAAGACGTCTCTCAAATCAAAAGTGATGATGACGGTTCTCCCTAATCATTAAACAAGGCAGTCAATATCTTTCTAAAAAGAAAAAGAATAAAAAAATCAAAACAAAAACCCAGCTAGGTCAAAATCTATGAAGGAGACTTAGGCAAAAACTGGGGCATCCCGCTAACTGTAATCTCAAATGAATCAGTTCAGTAAAAATTTAGAGATAACAAATTCAAAAGAAAGAGGTCATCGAAATCCTCAACAAAAAACAAAAATGAGTTGACAAAAGTCCTCGACAACAACAACAAAAAGTTGTAAGAAAAAGTGACTGCCTTCTTAAGAATCCCTTGGTTTCTGAGCCATCATCATTATTATCATCAGTGTTGCAATTCAAAAATCTCTTGGAACCTGAATGCATAGTCTGAATTAACTGAGTGTAGGATTTAAGATCATCACAAAGAATGGGTTGGGTACAAACAAACTTTGAGCCTTTATCCTTTGTTTTATAAACCGTGAACCAGACCGCGTTACAACCCTCAAAAGACCTAATTGAAGCCATGTTTCTTTTAAAAGCATACTATAACAAGTTTCCATAAGCTGACTCCTAAGATTTTTGCAAATCATTTGTCTTGGTATCATACCTTTGCTTTCTCTTTCACTTTAAATGTCTAAACCCCCGTGTTTTGATCGGGATTCCTTTTCTATACATCAATAACATCATTCCAAAAATGATTATGATTTCAAAACTTTTGCATGAACTTTGCATTAAAATTACCATGTTTGAATGAATAATTTCACTTGCAAACAAGTTTTCCTCATCTAGGAAGTTCAAACAGTTGAGAAACTTGGTCAGTGATCCTATGAGGGGCAAGTATCTTCTAGATCCTGTTGTGAATCAGTTCAAGATTTGTTGCTCAGTGTAAGTTATTCTCAGAATTGGTTAACCAGAAGATGATTTTCAAGACTCATACTAGGGAAATCCTTTCCCTCAGCCATTTCAAGAACTCAAGCCATAAACATTTATTCCCAACAATAGTCGACTGAAGCCATGATAAGTTTATCCCCAGCAGTCACCTAATCTAGATCAATTTACTTCAAGAGAATCTCCAAGCAGCTCTTTATGTCTTTTCTCAAAGGATCATCAACTTGATACAGTTTACGAATGCGATAGAGATGTTTCTCAAGACTTCTTCTTTCCAAGTAGATTTGGCAGTGTTTCCCGTATTGAGGAATCAGAGTTCCAATTTTACTTCCACAGAAGAGTCAAGCTCTATTGTCATAAATGTTTGCATTACATGCATAAGTTATTCATATATCATTCATAGTAATAGTGTTTCATGCTCATTCTTATTTTATGAGATCTTGTTGCTATTAACATCTTAGCTTACTGTCAAAGTCCAACTTACTTGGCACCTACCGAAACACATACATGTCTTTTCTTTCACTGACATTCTTGAAAGCACGCTTCTGACATTATTCAATACCGTTCTTGGATATTATGATCTTTCTTTCATCCAAAGCTGGTAATTGGATGTTATTCTCTTTCTCTCTTCACCCAAAGAAGTTTATTAGATGTCGTGGTTCTTTTCTGTCTAGTGTCATTCCTCGATGACTCTGATGTATCTTCAGATTTGGTCTCATTTTATATCTAATGTTTTTCTAGATGTTTCTGATGTATTTTCCACAGAGTTTCTTCCTTCATCCAAAGCATGTTATTTAATGTCATGGTTATTTTTTGTTCAGCGTTTCCTGGATGACTCTGATGTATCTTCAAATTTGGTCTCATTCTGCATCTAATATTTTTCTAGATATTGTTTATGTATTTTCCAGAGATTTTCTCCCTTCACACAAAGCAGGTTATTGGATGTCGTGGTTCTTTTCTTCCCAGTGTCATTCATGGATGACTCTGATGTATCTTCAGATTTGGTCTCATCCCACATCTAATGTTTTTCTAGATGTTTCTAATGTATTTTCCAGAGTTTCTCCCTTCATCCAAACTAGGTTATTGAATGTCGTAGTTCCTTTTCCCTTCATCTAAAGAAGGTTATTAAATATTATGGTCTTCCTTCATCAAAAGCAGGTAATTGGGTGTTGTATTTCTTTCTCCCTTCATCTAAAGCATGTTATTATATGTCGTGGTTCATTTTACCTTCATCTAAAGCATGTCATTAGATGTTGTGGTCTTCCTTCATCCAAATCATGTAATTGTGTCATACCCCCAATTTGCCTCTCTAGTGTTATTAATCAATTTATTTTTACTGGTGACTTTGTTATTCAAATTTTGGTGCTATTGTATTTTTTTTGTTACTGATTTGTAATTTTCACGGTATTGGTGGTAATGGGGGTTAAATTAGCAAGAGGGTGTGTTTTTGTTTAGGGGGTGTGGTCTAAAAATGCCAATTCATAAGATCCATTATTTGTTAGGCTCATTGGATTGGGAAGTTGACCGAGGTCAAAAGTTGGGTTTTTTATTTAAATTATTATTATCATTATTGTTATTATTAAATTTTTTGCATATTATTGTTAATAAGAAAAAATAATAATAGTATTATACATTAAAGAGGGGTTGACCGGAGTCAACTCCCTCTGATTATATAGTTTATCTTTATTATTTATATTACTTCTTATTTTTATTATCATTCAAAATTTGTTGACCAAGTCAACATTAGGGTAAAATCCTAATTCCCAAAGTTGCGCTATAGTTGGACTCTTCTTCCCCAAGTTAAACCCAAGTCCATAAATTTCATGAGTTGGAAATCAAATCTTTTGAAGAAATATTTGAGTTAAAATTTGTACATCAAAATTGTCCGGATACATTGATATAATGCAAACCTAAATCTAATTTACAATACAATCAAATCTAATCCTAAATTGATTTTGATTGAATCAATCTCTAAGCTATAACTGCTAATCAGCTAACAAATTTCCTAAATCAAATCTATCTTAGGATTAATACAGAGATTGGATTGTTGAAGCTATAAAAACCTAGGAGGAATGAAGGATATTGGGTTTGGGGTTGAAGATCATCAACATCTGGGTTTAATTTGGTTGATGGTTTTAAGATCTACGGTGGAGGTTGTTGAAGCTGGCGGTGCCCTAGAGCTGTCGTTGGTGGAAATGATTTCCTGTCGGTGGCACCCGGGGAGGAGGCGATTTTTGATTTCCAAAATTCTAGAGAGAAGGTAGAGTCTCTCTCTCTAGAAATTATAAAAAGGGTTCATTTGTTTGGTGTAGAGAGAGAGAGGAAGGAGAAAAATGAGCCCCAGGCTCATGTTTTCGTTTATATAATACACTCTTTTGTCCTTGATGCACGCCAGGTGGCTCCCTGAGAGGCCCTGGATGAGGTGACTATTGACTAGTCACATGTGATGCGCTTACAATACTCCCACAGTCAACTTTGTATCCCATCCCTCCATTTTAATTACAAGCAAATCAATGCCCCAGAACTAGATCTTAAGGGTTGTTGGATCGTATCTAACGCACCTCTCTGTACGTTGTCTTAACAGACCCAAAATCTGTTTGGGCTTTCTGTGTAAAATTATGGGCTCAAGACCAATGTTATATCAACCCCTTTTTTACTTCCCCAGAATAAAAACGTACCCCTCTGCGCCTTTGGACTTAGATTTAATTTTGGGCTTAGGCTTTTTATATTTACACCCTCCTGACTTAATTTATACACCCTCTGTTCTAATTTAATTAATTAATTAATTTAATTTTTTTATTTTGTTTTTTAATTGTATTTTTATAATATCTCGTGTCATTTTTTTAGCATATTGCATAAAAATAGTTTTTGTGCATTTTGTCATAAAATCATTAATAAGTAAATATTAGATTAATATTAAAAATATTTAATATATTTTTAGTAATAAAAATAGTTATTTATTAAATATTTTCTAAAAAATACTAACTATATTTTTTTTTCAATTTATCATCATTCAAACGCTTTTTTTACATATTGCATAATAAATTCTAAGACAGCTAACCAATCAAATACTAACATTTTTTTACTAACTTAATTCAAATTTTATTTTATTTTTAAAAAGGATTGTGGATACATTTTATATTACATGCGAACTGCATCTAAGACTACGCTACTTTCAAACCTAGACAAGATTCAAGGATAATTTCAAACATTTTCACAATCTATAAAAATAACTAATCAAACACATTTGAACTACGAAATTGGACTCTGATTCTTCATAAAGAGATACGTAGGCACGCGTTTAAAACCAAGGCGAGTTCACAACTAAAAAATTAAATCTTTTCTCAGTATATATAAATATTGACTACCAAACACCCATTTTACCCTTAAACCTAAAAGCGGAGTCCCTTGAGAACAAGGGAGATGAAGGGTGTCTAACATCTTCCCTTTGTCTAATTGACTTACGAACTCAAATTATCTACACAATTAGGGTGCCTAACACCTTAAGGCTTAGAGTCTTCTTTGCCTTTTAGGTCTAGAGTTTCTTGAGTTCTTTTTTCTATTTTTGGTATGTTTTGTTTCTTTATATGTTTATTTATTTGTTTATTTATTCATATTATTAATATTACCATGTTATATATTATTGGAATGGGATTTAATTTAAACGCGCTACACCATTTGCAGAAAAACCAATACAACAACAACAGTGCAGCAGAACCCTCTATAATCACCTACACAATCTCAACTACACATGTACAATATTTACAAAACACAAACTTCCTCAAGCTAAACACGACAAGCTTGCGGAAAAACACAAATTGACATAACAAAACAAACGGTTGAAAGTGAATTAACGAGTTGAAAAGTGAAAATTTGAGAATTTAAAAGATGTCCAATTTCAACTTGTTAAAACACAAGTCAACACATACATAAACGAATACAAACAAAACATGCTTATCTTACGTCGTAAGTTCGACACCTTTATTGTGCATGCTAGTAACCTCCTCTCGTCATGTCATGCTATTGTCACACCATGCAAACCTAAAGAAAGTGTTCTAACAACCACACAACAAACATTGCAAAAACGAGACAAATCACAACAATACGTGAAAACAAAGAAAAACACATATATGCACAAGTATGGAAAGTAAACACAAAACATGTACAAGTAAAAATAGACAAGTTTATGTATACATTCTATACAAAATATACATCAATTAAAAAACTCCAAAACAAATAAACTACCGCAATACAAAATAATAAACACCAATCCCCGACAACGGTGCCATTTTATTGCAGCGGTATAGCGACAAGCAAAAAGTAAATTATTAATTTCTCGGGTGATATCGATTATATCGTATCGTGTGGATAAATATTGATTATTGATTCTTTGTTCGACAAATCTCTTGTTAATGAGTTAGGGGGATAAATGGGTTGAAAGAAAAAGTATCAACAGAAAATGAATATATAAAAAGGAAAAAGGAATAACTTATCAAGCATGCATATATACTACTTCTCACAGACTTAAATCTATCGACCTGTTATACTAAACTACAATATTCATCAATGTCATCACATGTCAAACACAACACCCGCTGTATCATATTGACATCGATCTCGCAACTAACCTTAATAATAAAGAAGTCAACCTTGCTTGCTTATGTCGACGATCTCTCAGAGTGACACAAACAACACAAAGGCATTAATCACAGACACCCTAAGTGAATAACAACCCTAAATCTATGTCTAGAATTCAGACACTATTAAATGATCAACCTAGATAAGAACTCAAGCTGTATATGTCTATAGTAACTCAAATCCCTAGCACAGAACAAAAATCAAGGATAACAATCGACAAAGATTTGTAAAGAAAGTTTTATATAACTCCAAGGGAGACAAATATACATGAGTTCAAAGAAAATACATATAAAAACCCAACCTATATAGAAAACACAAGGAAAAAGAGAAATGAACCACAAATCTACCAGTTTGTCAGCGCCAATCAAAGAGAAATCCACCCCGGATCATCCCTATCCAAGCTCCATAGTTGTTATCGAAGCTAATCCTAACAAAATTAGAGGTTGATGGAGTTAGGAGAAAAAACTTCCCAAAAACCATCACAAAAAATGTACTAAATCTGAAGTTATAAAACAAATCTCAGCAGACTATACTAAGAGGGCCTGGTGCGTTAAGCGCGACTTCTTTATTTTACACATCAAATCGCCCTAAACCGCGCTAAGCACAATATCTGTGTTAAGTGGTCTTCAAAACAATGCTTATTCCAAAATGTCTAAATGCAAGTAGTGCGCTACAAAATGCACTGAGGACACTCGCGCTTAGCAGCCTTCTACGTGCTAAGCGGGCTCTCTTAGGAAAAACTGGTCTTTTATTCTGAAAACGCGCATCCGGGGCCCTGCCTTCGACACCTTATTTCTCGATGCTCCAAAATGCAACAAATAGCTACAAAATGAATGAGAAAACATCAACTGGTACATTATGTACACAAAACACAAATAAACACAAACAAAACGTATTTACATAAAAGTCGGGTTTATTCAAAGATATTAACAACAAAGAGTCGATAAGTGCAACAAAAAGTATATACAAAAATAACTATAATTTGCACTTATCGTCTTCCAAAAAGATTTGGAGCAAGTGAAGGGTAGCATTGACTCAATTAAAGGAGACATGATTCAGGTTCTGCTAGCCTTGAAGAACATCATCGAAAGGAAAGATCATATTCCTAAGGTAGCCTTAGAGGAAGTAGCCAAAACTATTGGTGCGTCTAGCGGTCACCAAATAATTCAAGAACCAGAATAAGGTCCTATAAAGTCAACTATGGTTTAGCAAGAGGTCAAACAAGCTGATACTGAAGGCTTTGTCCCATCTCCTCTGAAGGTAGGGGCATCTCACACTCTGCTGATTCCGGTCAACAATCTGCACAACATGAATAACTACATAGATGTGTAGTATGGAGACCATGACTTGAAATACATCAATTGAATGCGTCAAAGGACAACTCATACCAATGTTACAGAAAATCCCATGGAGCACAATCATTTCAAAGCTCTTGAAGAAAGGTTGAAGGTTGTGGAGGGCTACGATGCTTTCAATGTTGATGCTCTTGAAATGGGTCTAGTTCCAGATGTAGTGATCTCTCCAAAATTCAAAGTACATGACTTTGGAAAATATAAGGGACTAGCATTCCCAAGGAACCATCTACACATGCACTTCCAGAAAACGCATGCATATGCTTAAGATCAGAAGCTAATGATCTATTGTTTCCAAGACAGTTTGGGTGGTGCATATCTAGATTGGTATATACAATTGGAGCAAGTCCATATCCAAACATGGGCAGATCTTACAAATACTTTCCCGAGACAATTCAAGTACAACTTAGACATGGCTCCTAACTGCATGCAACTCCATAACTTATTTCAAAAGAAAGATAAGTCCTGCAAATTGTATGCTCAACGATAGAGAGAAATGGCAGCCCGAGTACAACCATCGCTCATGGAAAAAGAATTGGTCGATATGTTCATGGGTACTCTACAAGGTTTGTACTATGAGAAGATGGTAGGCAGCGTTTCCTCAGGATTCTCAGATTTGGTAACCATTGGTGAGAGAATTAAGGCAGGTGTGAAAAGAGGAAAAATATAAGGTGCACCATCTAACACTCCTTATAGTTCAAAGAAGCATGTTCCTAACTTCTCAAAGAAGAAGGAGGGAGAAAGTAATGTTTTTGAATCACATCCGAAAGCACAACAACTATTAGAGCATTGTTTGGTTCTATATCCAATTATTAGTTTTGATGATAAAAAATACATAATTATTGTGAAGAAAAATAATGCACTCTAATCATTTGATTGAATTTACAGAGAAGTTATGATGAAAGAAAGAAAGTTAATGACGTAAAAAATCACATATGAAGCTTTGAAGAAGAAGAATATATAAGAAGCTCTAAAGTGAAGCTAAAACAACACGTAAGAAAGATAAGTTCTGATGCTGGCAGTAAAACTTCTGAAGCACCAAGCTACAGGTTATACTCTGATATATAAAGTTCTGAAAGAACAAAGAAGCTTCAAACGTAACTATCATATTCAAAGTTCTGATTACAAGCGATTAGCTAAAGATACTCTGAGACGACGTAGATATGACATCACATTAATGGCATTTTTAAAGTGATGACTCGTAACTTTAGGGCTGGAACAAGATCTGTATTTTTGGAAAGAAAATGAAATCTCAAATCCACAACCTTCCAAAATCAGAATATCATGTCTCCAATAGTTAAATACTTCTTCTATTTAAAGGAGACTATCAAGATGGATACAGTGAACACACTCACACACATATTAAACAAGAGCAACCAAAATTCTCTATTATTTTTATCTCTTAAATTATAATTGTACTGGAACTTTGTGTAAAAATCACAGTTGTGATATAGGTTATTAGATGCATTTGTAAACACATTATATTTGTTTAAACAGTGTAATTCCTTGAGAAACCAAGTTGTGGTTTGATTTCAAGAAGATGTTGACAGTTGCCTTCGTGAATTGTAATTATATTTGTGATAAGTGGATTAAGACCTCGATTGAGAGAGGCGAAATCACCTTGGCGGGTGGATTGGAGTAGTTTTGAGTTCAAAACGAACCAGGTTAACGAATGTGTTTTATAGCCTTATTTTTTGAAAACTACAATTCAAACCCCCTTTCTTGTTTTTTTCTATCCTTCAATTGGCATCAGAGCACCTGGTTCTGGGTGCTAACACTTAACCGTGTCAAAAGAAGATCCTAAGAAAGAAAAACACTATGATGGAACTAATAACAACGACAACCATGATGAGAAGAACAAAATCAGCGACAGACCGCCAATCTTTAATGGAGAAAACTTTGATTACTGGAAAGATAGAATCGAGATTTTCTTCCTAGCTCATGACGCTGATCTCTGGGACATGGTAACTAATTGCTACATTCATCTATTCGATGCAAAAGGTCAGAAGATCTATAGAAAGAAGATGACAAATAAACAAAAGAAATAATTCAGAAACCATCATAAAGCCAGAACAACCCTTTTGAGAGTTATCTCATATACTGAGTATGAGAAGATCACCAATAGAGAAACTGCTTAAAACATGTTTGAATCTCTAAAAATGACGCATGAAGGAAACACACAAGTCAAAGAGACCAAAGCTCTTGCACTTATTCAGAAGTATGAAGCCTTCAAAATGGAAGAATATGAAACTATTGAGACAATGTTCTCAAGGTTTCAAATTTCGGTTGCTGATTTGAAATTTCTAGAGAAAGGGTACTCCACAGGAGATCACATAAATAAAATTGTCAGAATCATACCCAAGAAATGGAGACCTATGGTCAAAATTTTAAAGTTAGTCAAAAATTTGATCACCATATCACTAGAGGAACTAATCAGCTCTCTAAGAAGTCACGAGATAGAACTAGAAGAAGACGAGTCCTAGAAGAAAGGTAAGTCTCTTTCCCTTAAATCTAATTAAAAAAATATGAAACTAAAGGTTTTTAGGCAGAAGAAGAAAGCTCTGATGGATCCTCATCAGAAGAAGACGAATTATTTCTTCTCTCTATAAGAGTCCATCAGCTATAGAAGCACGGACAAAGGAAATTCAAAAACCTTACAAGATCGGGTAATCACTCTGAATTATCCTCTGGATACATAAGGTTTAGCAGCAAAGACGTCGTCTATTATGAATGCAAAGACCTATGTCACTACAAAAGCGACTGCCCCAAACTTCAGAAAGAAAAGCCGAAAAATAAGTTTGTTAAAGAAAAGAAGAAAAGTCTTATGGCAACATGGGATGACTCAGAGTCTTCTGAAGCAAAATCTGAATCAGAAGATGAACGAGCTAATATAGCATTAATGGCCAATGTATCAGAAGACATAAATACATCTGAATCAGACTCAGAAGAGGTATTCTCAAAATTCTTTAGATCTCAATTAGAAGACATTTTGTCTAAAACTATTGAAAGATATCAGCAACTTCGAATCAAATACAAGAACCTGAAACATGGCCTGGGATTTGAAACTGAAGGAAGTAGGAAACTAAAAACAGAAAAATCTGAGCTAGAAGAAATCCATTCTAAACTTAAAAATGAAAAATGCTTCATTAAAAATGAATTACAAAAATCTCAGAAAGAATTTGTTTCAGAAGTTTCAAGTAGTTCTGATAACATCATAAAAGAATATGATCACAACTTTCAAAAATTTCTAGCTAGAAACATAGATAAAAGCAAGATGGCCTCAATGATCTATGGAGTTAGCAGAAACGACAGAAAAGGTATAGGATATGTGAAACTAAAAGGGGAAGAACCATATCAACCAAAACAAGTTAATGACATGGTCATAAAATACACACCCCTAAATTAGCATTTCACTTATGGACACACACATGACATAAACTACATTAGTGAATCTTGTTCTATGAACTCTTATGATAAACCAAAATTCAATCAGAATTCCAGAGACTCTAACCAACAAGGACTCAAAAAGATATGGGTACCTAAGGATAAAATCATCTATGTTGCAGATGTCTTTAACAGCAAAGTTGAAACACCAGTTTGGTACTTGGACTTTGGATGCTCTCAACATATGATGGGAAGAAAACATATGTTCCAAAGTCTGGAACTTAAATCTGGAGGTTATGTAGGTTTTGGAGGCAATTAGAAAGGAAAAATAATTGGCTCTGCAACTATTGGTAATAGTACACTTCCTTTTATAACTAATGTTCTCTTAGTAGATGGATTAATGCATAATATGTTATCTATAAGTCAATTAAGTGACAACGATTATGATATAATCTTTAATCAAAACTCCTAGAAAACAGTTAGTCAGAAAGATGAAACTATCCTTTTTAATGGTAAGAGAAAGAACAATATTTATAAGATTAAACTTTTTGAACTAAAGAGTCATATTGTAAAATGTATTATGTCTGTTAACAATGAGAAATGGGTCTGGGAACAGACTTAATCTGGTTAGAGGACTTCATAACTTGAAGTTCTGCTTATATGCTCTGTGTGAAGCATGTCAAAAAGGCATGTTTGCAAAACCCTCTTTCAAATCTAAAAATGTTATTTCTACCTCTAGACCATTAGAACTTCTGCATATAGACCTATTTGGACCAGTGAAAATTGCATTCATCAATGGCAAGAAGTATGGATTAGTGATCGTAGATGACTATAGCAGATGGACATGGGTAAAGTTCTTAAGACACAAGGATGAGTCAAACTTTGTGTTCTCTACCTTATGTAACCAAGTTTAGAATGAAAAAGAGTTTAGAGTTATAAAAGTCATAAGTGATCATGGTGGGTGAATTTGAAAATATAAGTTTTGAATTTTTTTTTATGAAAGTGGCATTTCTCATGACTTCTATTTTCCTAGAACTCCCCAACAAAATGGAGTTGTAGAAGGAAAGAATAGAACTTTACAAGAAATGGTCAGAACCATAATCAATGAGGCTAACATTGTTAAACACTTATGGGCATAGGAAGTTAACACAACATGCTACATTCAGAATAGAATCTCCATAAGACCTATTCTAGAAAAGACTCCATATGAACTATGGAAGAACAGGAAGCCCGACATTTCTTACTTCCATCCATTTGGATGTATCTATTATATGTTGAACACCAAAGAACATATGAGCAAGTTTGATTCTAAGGCACAAAAGTGTTTCATGTTAGGATACTCTGAACGCTCAAAAGGTTATAAAGTATATAACTGTTTACCCGATAATTTGGTAAACAATCGCTGATCTTCTAAATCTATAAAAAGATTCATTTACTTGCAAGATCGATCAGATTGATCTCAAGACTATTGTGTTCTAGTTTTCAGGAAAAAGGTTTTGATGATAACTTCTTTAAATGAAGAGAATCACTTTGATATCGAAATAAAGTCTCCTTATAAAAGCAATGAAACAGAAAACTACTCTAGACTATAAATCGTATAGAATATAAATGACATGAATAAATTTCATTAAGTGTAAATAACTTTCGAATGTAAATATGATGCATCATAAGTACATGTCTCACTAACTCGTTTCTCTAACACTGGTACTTTGAGTATTTGAGTATATTGTACAAAGATGTGAACACACTGAATCCTAACATCTAAGACTCCTAATTATACTAATTTGACCCTAACGGTCTTTGTATGAGATTACGCCATGTTCGACACCTTTTACATGCATTCATTCTGGAGCTTCCACGCGTCTTCCTGGAGAAACGCATTAGTTTGAAATTTAAACTTCTCGCTCGAAGCTTTTGAATTCAATTTTGAATTCAGCCAACATGACTTTTTGAAATAATCATATATCTTGAAATATTCCTTTCACTTTAAGTTACCTTTCGACATGTCGAATCATAAAAAATGACCGTTATAAAATAACCTTATAAGGTCCAATTTCATGTTATTTTTAAAACATTATCTTCTCAAATCAACTTTAATATTTTTATCAAATGTCGAAATCTCCAGCTAACAAATTTCCCCCAATAAATGTCCATTTCGAATCAATGCAGAAATGACCATTTTTTGTAATTACTAGATTTCGACTAGCAACCTTTCATTTCCTTCATTTCCTGACGACATAGTTAATCATGACTGCTTTTTTTTAAAACGTCTCATCAAGACATGCGTGCAACAGTTTCACCATCATTATATACCAATTTCCAAGGACATGAATAGTGATCTTTCACTTTCCTCCGTCAGATGTTGACACGCGCCCAACTAACTTCCTGAGGTGTAACCTCCAACGTTTCCAATTACCACCATAAAAAAGTTACCTCTATTATTATTTCTTTTTTTACTTTTGCAAACCCAGAAATCTTCATATTGTCTCTGATTTACGCTTTCATTCGTTCTTGAAAAATTCATCAGTTCTTCAAATCTGCAACAATGTCTTCCGGTAAACAAGATTCTAAACAAGCTGAGAAATCTGGAATCTCTAAAGGTTCATCTTCTCAAAATGTACCAACAAGAAAAATCATCACTCTTGGGAATCAAGAATTTATCACACCTCCCAAACTCACGAGGGAACAAAAAGCCATTTACGCTTCTCAGGTATTAATTCCTTCTTTGTTTTCTGGTAAAACCTTAGGCTTCTTAGGGCCTTTAATCGTTACAGGTGATTTAGAAAAATATGTGGAATTCTTTCTAACTTATTATGTTACTAAAACTTTAGCAAATAAAACTATGGCTTCTGAAGAGAACATTGAGGGTTCCACCAAGAAAACTAAAAATTCTTCTAAGAAAACTTTTGAAAATAGTTCTTCAAACCCTAAGATAAAGAGAGAAGCTTTCCAATTGGATTATATAACTGAGAGCTTTAGACCTTTTAGATCATGCCCAACCTTAGATAAATCTTACTTAGCTTGGCTTACTAAGGTTGAGAAGAAAAAAAACTCAAGCTTGGAAAGAATTGGGAATTTTTGACCTAATTCAAATGTCAAAATTAGGCTTTAGTTATTGCCAGCCTTTTCTGTTAGCTTCCCTATATTTCTGGGATAGTACCTACAACACTTTTCACCTCCCTTGTGGAATGATAACTCCCACCTTCTTTGATATAGCTGCCATTACTGGACTTCCTCCTACTGGAGAGGCTTTTGATCCCTATTTGGAGTATGAAAAAACTATTGTGATACGATGGGAGAACTGACTTGGGTGTTTTGCATTTTATCGCAAATGTTGCGATTAGCAAGAGTCGCCACCGACTTTTATTTTATCCAAAAGGAAAGGCTGAAAAGAATAGGAAATACCTTTGAGATTATTTCTTGAGTTCGGGGGGAGGGGGGTAGATTATGAAAAAGGAAGGTGTTAGCACCCTTTTCATCCATAGTTATCTATGGGATCTTAGTTGCTTGCTAGATCACTTGCTTTTGTTTGAAAATGTGCTTTGTGTGGTTTTTGAAAGTATTTTGAAAAGGCGCCTTCGTTTAGGCAAACTTTGAAATAGTTCTCGTTCATAAGAACGTATACAAAGTGTTAGGCTTTTTAAAATATTTCATGTTTGGAAAGTGTTTTTGAAAGTGTTTTGAAATTATTGGTATTTGTTTTAAAAATAAGTAAGGGTGTTTGATTTGAAATTAAGCAAGCAACAAGGAACAATCTACCTACTCAAAAGTCTTAGTTCATTTCTTCTTTTCCTTTGATATTGCTATCTTACCATTGATTTGGTAAGAAGCCTTATCTTTGGATGTAAAGGGACGGGCGTGGGTCATCGTATAGCCATGATAGCAATTTTGTTGGATGTCTTAGCATTTCTCTTTGAGGGACTAAGATCATTTTTGAAAGGCAACATTGATAGCGTCATCGAGGGAATATGATCTTGTATTTTTTATTGCTTTTTGCTAAGATATCCCACATGCATAACATGGTCATTTTAAAAGGCAACAAAGTGGAATTACCCTAAGGGTACAAGTATGCAAGTGTATTTGATTTACATGCTTGTTTATCTTGAATAGGGTTTGCTACTTGTTGGTTTTAGTCTTTCCATACAAACTCTAATTACTAGCATTTATATAAAGCGATAAATTGATGAAAGTAAAATTACTAAGCTATTACATCATTAGGGGAGGGGGTATACAAATTTACAAATGCTGATTGCAAGAAAATTAAACCTAATTAACTATTACAACCACATTGAATAATGTACAAGAATTGAAAAATATAATGTACAAATGCAAATGAAAAAAGAAATGATTTTTGTTTGGATTTTTTTAATGAAAGGGTTTTAACCTAATAAAAATGATATGGAAAAAAATTAAATAATTAAAAGAAACCTAAATTCTAAGTTAATTTAAAAGAAAATAAAATAATTATTGAACCTAAATTTAAATATTAATTATTTAAGAAAAAAAATTAATTATTAACAAAAATGTTTTTGGTCTTTTTGTCTTTATAGAGAAAATAAAGTAAATGAGTTTTTGTTTTTAATATGCAAATAAATAAATAAAATATTATTTTCATTTTTTTTATTAATAATAATAATGATAATAATAATAATAATAATAATAATAATAATAATAATAATAAAAATAATAAAGAAAATATGAAATGAAAATAAAATTTAAAAAAATAAAGAAAATAATGGGCAAGGGGTGCAAAAGTAAGGCAGGGGGTTAGAAGCCAGCAAAAAGACAAAAGCCCAAAGGGGGAAGCCCATGCGCCTGTAGCTGAAACAAAAAAAAGAGTTAAAAATGTGAAAAATGAACAAAATCCCAAAGGGGGAAGCCCATGCGCACTACCTTTGCCACTAGGGTGGCTGTACATCCGTTAACATTGGTGAAATAATAAACATATAACACAAATCAAGTCCTGAATGTAACTTCATCTTCAACCTCCAGCCATGGATCCTGTAACTTCATCATTACTCAACAAAAATGAAATATGCAAACATGAAAGTTGCTCCATTTTTCCATACGAATCCAACCATGTAAATAACTAAAGCTATAAATCAAAGATGAATGAGAATTTCTAAAAGTATCAAATTCTGACCTAATTATTTCAGCAAGTTCAAACTTAAAATTCCTACTACTCAAGCAATATAAATGAAATCTATGGACATGTAAAGTTTCAGGGCAATGATATCTACATTTTGTCTTTGAAAATGCAAGCCTAAAAATGCCTAAATAATGAGATGAAAAGTCAGAAAACTCACCTTGCAGCTGGAGATCGTGTTTTGAGTTAGAGCTTGATTCAAGTTGTTGTGATGATCAGGTTAACTTCATCAAGTTCCCAGGAAGCTAATGCAATGATTAGCTTGAGCAATGGATGACTGGAATGGCTTGGAGAAGTTAATGTGCAGACTCTGTTTTTTGGTTATGGAGGTTATGGTAAATGGTTTTACAATTCTGGAATAAGGATGGGGATGAGTTTTATTTGATGTAAGGAAGCTTTAGGAAGTGAAAAGCCAAGAAACACATGAGGGAAATATGAGTTGCAAGTTCAAGGTCAGAACCTGTGCAACAATGGAGTTTTTGGGCAATTTCTGATTTTAGGGAGTTTGGGAGTGTTTCAGGGTGTTAATTCTCGTGTGTTAGCTCAAAAATAGTGACTCTATTTATAAGCAACAAGTTTGGAGACTTGTTGTTGATCAGAATTCAAAAACAAATGTTTAAGCTTAACATGTGATTTTTTTAGAAATCAAGTTTCAATGTCTTGTTTACTTGCTAATGTAGAGTGGTTATGCTTTAAACAAGTTTGCTTCTGACTTTGTTGATAGATTATGATCAGAGGGAACAAGTTAGAGGCTCAAGAATTGACTTTGTGCAAAAAGCTTACTTTTCAAGAATAACATTTTTCACTTTCTTCCCAAAATGGCAATGTGAATTAGATAAAGCTTAAACCACTTGGATTATAGCTCAAAAGTTTATGTAATCCATTAATGATGGATAGATACACAAGTTAGAAGGCCTTCAAAGCAAGATTATGCAGCCTAACATTGAAATTGCATTATGTGTTCATCAAGAAATGACTTGTAATTCAAGTTTGAAACCTTAACTTCTTGCCTTCGATTCTCCTTGCTCAAGTATGATCTCAATGAGTTATTGGAAATTTTGGAAAGCTTGTAACATTCACTACAACCTCTATGTTTGAAAATTTTGAAAATTCATCTTGGAACTATGTGAAAAATTTCCATGAAGTTAGGTCAAAATCCTGCCTAAATTAGGGCAAAATTTCACTAAGTTTCCAAGTTTCATGAACATGTCTTCACAAAATCATAACTTGAAATCTATGCATTTCTAGAATAATTTTTGTTAGACAATGTTTTAGATCTCATTGATATCTACAACTTTCATGTTGGAAGTTTCCTTTGAATCATCTTGCATCATGTGTAAATTTGGCCCAAAGTTATGAAAAAATATGAATTTTCCAACACTTAGAAAAATTTCTAAGTTTAGAAACTTTGACTTTTCAAAATGAAATCTTGACTTTTTGATTTCTTGATGAACAATTTTCATATTTTGAGATGTCTTGATGAATAGTGATCTTTGATACTTGATTTTGACCAAAAAGTCAAAGTTTGACTTTTCAGTATATAGTTAACTTTTGATCAGTTGACTGAAATTCAACTATCAATCAATTGAACTTGAGGAATGTTTTGAGCCATTACATTAGGTCAAAATGAATCATTTTAAACCTTAAGATCATGCATTGAAACAATAAGTCATTTGCTAGGTCAAAAATCAGAAATTGCACCTTCTCAATTAAAACCATAATTTTGACCATTTTGCCCTTCTGGTGATCTGATCAAATTTCTTGAGGAATTGTGATCCAAACTTGATCAAATGAGACATATGAGTTCATGATGTTTATATGGATAAAAAAATTATGAAGTTTGACTGTAAATTGACCACGGTTGACTTTTTCCCAAATATGGCTAATTTTAGGTCAACTGATCAATTGACTGAGCAAAAATGTGATCCAAGACTTGAAACTTGACATGAGCAATCTTGAGAGTCCAAAATGATCCATGAAAGTCATATGAGGAATTAAAAGTCCTTTTGTCCTTGTGCAAACTCAAACCCTAATTTTTAGTTATCAGTGTTTGAGGAGGTGTCTTGAGCTGATTAACCCTTGTGCAGTCTTGAACCAAGGAGATCTTGTGAGAGATTGCTTGAGAAGTGAGAGGGAAATTTTGGGGTTCAACAGCTGCCTCTGTTCAATCTTCTTAAACCTGAAGAGTTAGATTGGAGGATCCGCCATTCGTGACTTGAAGGTGGAAGATGATTGAACACTAGAGTGCTCAGAAATTTGCACTCGAAGATGTATTATGAATGGGCTTATAGATGCCTTTTGGAGGAATGTTGGTAAACACTGGAAGACGTATCAGCATAAATCTTTGGTTGATTTACACTAAAACTTGATGTTCTACTTGTGGGAAAAAAGGTTAGTTAAATGCAGATGTATGCATGATGTTCACAAGATGAATGAGATCATGCTAAATGCATTTTGTATGTATATGCCATGATGTATGAATGTGAGATGCATGTTTGTCCCGAAAAATAAATCCTTGACTACTGCTGAGGAGTTTTGAATCCTGGATTACTGTTGGGGATGAAGAATACATATCTTCAAACTTTGTAGGCAGAATGCTTCTGCTGGGAAATATTTCTTGAATGTCAGTTGTTATCTGGTCGGATCCAGGCTTCACAATTTGCTGAGGATGAGGAAGTCAACTGCTATCTGGTCGGGTTCCAAGCTTCACGATAACTTACTGGGTATGGATAAATCATCTGTTATCTGGTCGGATTCCAAGCTTCATATAAAATTTCTTGAAATTGAATTATTATATGGTCGGATCCAGGCTTCACAATAACTTGCTAGGGATAAGGAAGTTAATTGTTATTTGGTCGGATTCCATGCTTTAGTAACTTGTTAGGAAGGATGAAGTTGAATTGATATTTGGTCGGGTCCAGGCTTCATAGTAACTTGAAGTGATAACTACTGTCTGGTCGGGTCCAAGCTTCATAGTTTTTGAAAAGTTATACTATTATCTAGTCCGGTCCAGGTTTCATAGTGTCTTGCTGACATTGTAGCTAGTTATTATTTGGTCAGACTCCAAGCTTCACAATATCTTTCTTGAATAGACGAAGTTGAACTGATATCTGGTCAGATCCAGGCTTCCAGTAACTTTAAACCGTTATCTGGTCAGATTCCAGGCTTTGCAGATTTCTGAGTTGGATGAGGTTAATTGTTATCTGGTCGGGTCCAGGCTTCACAATAAACTTCTTGGGGATTTAGTTGTTATCTGGTCGGATTCCAGGTTTCACAACAAACTTATGAGGGGAATTGCTATCTGTTCGGATCCAGGCTTCACAATAACTTACTTGGAAAGATGAAGTTGAGAACCGATATCTGGTCGGATCCAGGCTTCACTGTAACTTGTTGGGGGTAGTGGTGAACTCTACTAGGGAAAAGAAGTTAAACCCTGGTTTAGTTGAGTCCAGGTTCTTCTATATCTTTGAAGAGTTAAACTATTATCTGGTCGGGTCTAGGTTTTATAGTATTTTAAAGGTTAACTATTATCTGGTCGTGTCCAGGCTTCATAGTGACTTGAGAAGTTGACTATTATCTGGTTAGTTCTAGACTTCATAGTGTCTTGTGGAGATAATAAAGGTTTTGTTGACGACTTTACTAGGGATTAGGGGTTATGGCCCTATAATATGTAATAGTCTGAAAGGAAAACTTAAGCTGGGGAGTATGGACTCAGCCAGGGAAGACAGACTCAACTTGGGGGGATATACTTAGCTTGGGGAGGATATACTCAGTTGGGGATAACAGATTCAGCTGGGGAAGATAGACAGTGCCGGGGGAATTTGAACCCGGCTGGGGAGTTATGCTACTCATTGTTTATTGGGGAAATAAACCATGTTGGGGAAATAAACCCTGTTGATGAATATTTGATGAACTGCTGACGGGGTGAGTTCTTTGAGGAAGAGATCCACAAGGCTTTTACTTGTAGGATCAACTTAGCTGGGAGAGAGCTGCCAAGAGATTGAGACTCTGGCTGAAGATTAACCTGTGCAAAGAAACTTTGTGGGTAACTTTGTTGAGGAATGGTTTATTGTAACTGCCTTGTGGGGATAATGTTAATGAAATAACTCTAGGGATATTCCATATACATTAAAAAGATGTTTGCTTCTTCTTAGTAAGTCACATGTGCAAAATAATTTTAATTATGTTCATATGCATATGTGTTGTACCCCAAAATTTGCCCTCCCATATTCCTCAAGATATGATCCTTAAATTTCTCAAGATTGCTCAAGAGATTGTACAGTCAAACCACCTCCTAAGCCAGCTGAAATTAGGGTTTTGGTTCTTTCAAGGAATTGGAGGTTTTCAATGGCTCAATCAAGTCTCATATGCCTCTAAACATTCTCAAGTACCTACATTCCAAGTTTCAAGACTCACAGTGCCAAATTCCACAGTCAAAAACACCATTTGATCCACAGTCAACTGCAGGGGTAAAATGGTCATTTTGCAGTCAAAAGTCAGAATTTTTGGTCAACATCTTATTTTGAATCCACAATCATCATTTGATCAAGTCTTGATCATGATTCCATAAGCATGGCTCAAAAATCATCAAGATGCAAAAAGTTATTATTTTTGGACAGTAGAAAAGTCAACTGTATCTTGACCAAGGCATAAATTTTTCATGGTTCATCAGAAAAATCCCATCCAATGATAATTTTGAAGGGGATGACATTTCCTACAATCCATATTCACATTCCAAGTCCAAGAAATGCTCTCATAAAAAGTTATCAATTTCTACATTATAGGTCAAATTCAAAAGTCAACAAAAATGCACTTTAAGTCAAAGACCATAACTTGAGATTGGTGAATCCAAATGACATGGGACCAAAGTCATTGGTTAGAGGACTTCAAGACCTTTCCAAAATGTCCAAGAACATGTTCATATGATCAAAATTGAGCAAGATATGCATTGGAGAAGTTGGGAAATTTTTGTGAATTTGCAAAAGTCAACTTTGCTCAAAACACCTTGTTTTTGCTAATGGGCCTCAAATTTCTTCTTGAAACTTTATCCATGGCCTATGCACGAACCATCAAGCTTAATTGAATTTATTTTCTTATTTTTATTAATTAATTGGATTTTTTAATTGATTTAAATTCATTTAATTAATTTAAATTGTAGGAAATACAAAGATTTGATTTTTCAATCTTTTTGTGAAGCAAATGTGGTCAAGATATGCTGGAAAATTCGTGCACAAATCAAATATGCAAAAATCTCCAAGTTTAGCAACTTTTTCCAATCATGAAGATTCAAAAATATATGATTTCCAATCAAATATTCCATCATCATTCCATGGATTTTTTGTGCAAGATTTGACCTAATTTCAGTCTCCTATATATACACAAGCCAACCCTAATCATGCATACGTAAAAGCACTGCAGAAAAAGCCATAAGCATATTGAAAAATTTAAGAAAACTTGAAAACTGTTTTCTATATTCCAGGCTAATTCAAGGACTTTTGTTGACTCTAATACCTTGCAGGAGTTCTCAGGAACGTGTAGCGATCAAAACCAAGTGCTAAAGCTCAAGAAATCATCAAGAACAGACCCACGGTTTGCACATTATTTTCAGAATCGTAACTCTAAATTCATGAGCATTTAACGTGATTTTTTGATTGTTTTGTATTGCTTGAATCCATATGAAGCTAATGGCATAGTTTAATTGAATTATAATGCACAGAATCATAAATTTCCATGGATGAATTCTAGGGTTCCTGAGCTTGGAATTTGGGGGTTCTTAGGACAAGAAAAATTGAGCCTCATAAGACCCATGACTGAATTCATTAGGTCAAGACGAATCCAAAGCCACCCTCGCGAAATATTTATATACAACACAGGGCTAATCGCTATTCTTGGTCATTGCATATTGTGGGGGTTAAAAACCCCCGCTATCTAACCTTTATTTTGCAGGCATCAGCGAAGAAGATGATGATGTGGTGATGCATCATTGGACCATTCAAAAACGGGCGCGCGATTTTGTTGTTTTCCAGCATAATTGTTGTTTTATATAATATTCATTATCCATTCTTATAACAAACGCGTGGAAATGGCTTGGTGGTTGATGTGCTGGCTTGGAATCATTGGGACCTGGGTTCGAATCCCAGGTCCCCCAAAAACATTTATTTCTTTTCTTAACATGTTCATATGCAGAATTCCAAAGGTGGTACACCATACGCTCTCACATCCCAGGCGCCAGGTGTCTTTCAGCTCACATCTAATGGCCATGAGATGATGACCAGAGTACTCCCTAGTCAATGCATGCATGGTAGATCTCAAAAGTCAAAGGGGCTTGCATATTGGGCCTGGAAATTGCTTCTTCACCTCCAAAGCTGGCCCATCACCCCCTGGTTTCTTTATTCTTTTTCTTTTATATTTTAATTTCTATTTAATTGTGTTGCTAACTATTATTATTATTACTATTTAATTAACATAATTAACCTTTTTTTCATAATAAATTCAGAAAACTAAAAATAAAATATTTTTATTATTATTATTATTTATTAATTCCACCTTTAATTTATTATTTTTGTACATAAATGTAATTAATTAATTTAGTTGTTTTAATTAGGTTAACTTTAATTATTTTCATAACAAATAAAATAAATTAGAATTAGGGTTTTCTTGACAATTTTAATTTCTTTTCTTTTATTTCATTAAAACATTAAAAAACTCAAAAAAAATAGTTCTTTTATTTAATTAATTAGTTTTAGGTTTAATTTAATTTGACTCATTAAATTCCAAAACTTCTTTCTTTATCACCAAGGGTCAAAACCCTAAGGACTTTTCCAATTCAATTTCTCTCGCGCGCATATTAATTTTGATCATATTTATGTAATTGCTCCGAGGATGTGATAGATAATTAGGACCCTTTTTATCGCTTTCTTTATTTTATCGCATTTACTTTTCAAGGGTTTGTTTTTGGCGATGTAAATACCCGACGCCTTGTAATAGTGTAGATTTACTTTTCGCAATTTACTTTTCGCAATTATTAACTGCTATGCATGACAAGACTTGTTCTCAAATTAAAATCAACATGTAGCTCACCATAATATGTGCAAAGATAATATAATTGAAACTTGACACACGCGCACATGCCACTCCTAGGGTACGCCTCACTTGGTTGCCTCGACGTGGTCATTGAGTATAGGGTGTTTTAGAGGTCGCCCTCCTGTCTAAGGATCCAAGTTGCCTCGAAACGGTTGCCTCGAATGAAAAGGATCTAGGACATTAGGGTTACCGCTAAGGCGTCATACTATTGCTTTGGTGACCACATGTCCCTATAATCGAATTGACCCGACAAACTCCAACGACGGTTCTACCTACTTCTCAATAGTGGGATGGTATTGTCTAAAGGACATTTACACAACTTAATTTCTTTTGAGTAGGTAGAGGTTCTCAGGTACTTGCTCTTTCAAAACGAAAACAACTTTTCGCACTTACACTTTTCTGACAAAAGTTTTCAAATAACACTTCATACACTCTTGAGGACTGATACAAGAGTTAAAACAAAGTTTTCAAACAAACTTTTTCAAAACCCACAAACACAAGAAAAGCAAACATTTTTGAAAACATAGTGAGCAAGTACCTAAGAGCCCGTGGATAACCACGGATAGAAAGGGTGCTAACACCTTCCCTTTCTATAATCTACCTCCCGAACCGAGAAACATCTCGAAAAGGAATTTTGCTGTGCTTTTGTCCTTTCCTTGTTGGAGAAAATAAAAGACGGTGGCGACTCTTGCTTACCGCGACATTTCGCGTACCAGTATTTCAAAACAGTCAGTTCTATTTCCACCGATCACAGAACTGGCGACTCTGCTGGGGAGATTAATAAGTGAGGTGTACCTTAGGATTAGATCATTATATGTTTTCAATTGTATGCCTTGTTTGCTTTAATATTGTGGGCTTGTATCGGAGTTTCATAGATCCTAACCCGGATCTGGGGAATACCCTTTAGGTAACAATAAACTGTGAGGGACCAGTCTGGCGTAGACCGACACGGGTGAAGCAGTAGCTACGTTGGTGTGACACCTTGGTCTGTACCGATATCCCTTGTGTTGGAACGAGGAGAATATGGGTCTTCTGGGGAGTCATGAAGCACCAACTGACCTTAGAACCTTAAATTGAACCAACTTGGCCATAGAACAGTAGCAGTATGCTACACTCATTGAGGCTAAACTCTCGCGATGGTTCCGGCCGCAAGAAAAGGTTGCGAAGATGGATTTATGACCGATTGAGGGTAGTCAGTGATATTGAGATCCTCTAGAACCCGATTACTATTTTCTAGGACAGGTCTTAACCAACTGAAACTAAAAGAGGGTAGTACCTAAACTTCATGCTGGCCTAAACTCTAAGGGTTGTCTTGTGTGACTTGTGTGCCTTATCATGTTTGCCTTTTGTGAATACTTGTGGTGTGCCTTTATTATAACATCATAACATCATAACATTGCATACATCCTGCATAAGGACTAACCCATTCCAAAGATCTCAAGGGTTTGTGATGCAGGTCATGATGAACCAACTGTCTAGCAAGGGGCAAAGGGGATTTATTTTCCTCTAGCCAACGTTGTTTGAAGATCAAAATATGACAACTTGAGTCAGGGGCTATGACCCACTCGATATGGTGAGCCTTGACTCTTGAAGAAGAACTCTCAACAACATGAAGTTCCTTCAATCAAGCTACCAAATTCAAATTCTAACAATTTTCTTGTTTACCCCGCGAGATCCTTGAAAACATTGCATACATAGATCATACGCATATCATACATATCATTGCATTACAGGTACCCTTTTACAGGTAACTTATCTTCTTCGCTGTTTATTTCAGCAATCATCATGTCTTCTGAACCTACTACTGAACAAGCTATCAAGGCCCTCCAGGCCCAGAATGCCCAGTTCCAAGAGTTGGTTATGAGCCTAGCCCAGGGTCAACAGGATTTGAAGAATTTGATTCTGAAAGAGAGGAAGAAGAAGAAGAAGAGGACCGTCTTGTTCAACACTAGACGCAGATCTGGGAATGGATTACAGAATGAGGTTGAGCTGACTACATCATCTGTAGGCAAAGACAACCCACAAGAGGGAAGGGTTCCTAGTCCCGTGGTCTCCGACAACGAGACGGATTATGATGAAGAACAATACCCTCCTGCTGAGGATAAGTACAAACAACTGGAAGACCGTTTGAGCGCCATGGAAATACAGAAGGTTCCCGGTCTGGACTTTGGAGACCTAGGTTTATCCTCCGGGGTGGTGATTCCCCATAAGTTTATGGTGCCTGCTTTTGCAAAATACGACGGAGCTTCCTGCCCTAAGCTACACCTCTGATCGTATGTAAGGAAGATCCAACCTTATACAGCTGACAAGAATTTATGGATCCATTTCTTCAAGGATAGTCTTTCAGGGACTCAACTCGAATGGTTCTATCAGTTGGATGGAGCCAGTATTCGTAACTGGGAGGATTTGGCTACTGCGTTTTATAAGCAGTATCAGTATAATTCCGACCTCGCTCCTACGCGTACCCAACTCCAGGGTATGTCACTAGGGACGGGTGAAGGATTTAAGGAGTATGCTCAAAAGTGGAGAGACCTTGCTGGAAGGGTGAAGCCACCTTTGACTGACCGTGAACTGGTGGATATGTTTCTGGGGACCCTATCTGGTCCGTTCTTCAACCACTTGATTGGAAATTCTTCTGTCGGGTTTACAGACCTTATCTTGACTGGTGAGAGGATATAAGCTGGTATCAAGGCTGGGAAGATACAGAAGGGTGACTCCTCGAACACTGAGAAAAAACCATTCAAGAAGGAATCCAGTGCTGTTTATGGTTCAAAGAGACAGAATAAACCGGAACGCCGCCAAGCTGTCAACGCGATGGTTATTTCAAAACCTGCTGCTGCTCCTCAGCATCATAACCAACAAAGGGGTGAGAGAAGGCAGTTCACTCGGCTTAGCATGACCTTGTCCCAGATGTTGCCACAGTTGCTGATGACCAATCTGGTGACTCTAAAAGAAGCTCCAAAGAATCAAAATACAACGTCACCCAAGTATAACCCCAATGCCCGCTGCGCTTATCACTCTGAAAGCCCAGGGCATGATACAGATGATTGTTGGAGTCTGAAAAACAAGGTCTAAGACTTGATCGATGCAAAGGAAATTGAGTTCGAGGCGCCCGAGACTCCCAATGTGATCACTGCTCCCTTGCCAAAACATGGCTAGGATTAAGAGATTTTTGTTCATTTGAATTCTGAAGTTGTATTTTTCTTTGCTTATTCAAACAATTATCATGTCAAACTCTTTTATTTCATTAATGCATTACACGTGTCTGTTTTGAAGTAATTGTGTTCACTATGTTTAAAATTGCTTTCATTTTGTGATGTTTAACTCTCGATTAAAAATTCTAAGCCTTTTGAGGGATGATGACGAAAACGATACCATGATCTTTACAGTATGCTTTTGAACAGACCCCGCTGATGAAGTACAGGCATTGTTTCAAATCCTAAACAGTGGAGTTATAAGGAAGATAATCCCTAGTCAACCCCTTTGAGCCAAAGAAGTTGGAGTTTTTCTTTTTACAAATTAAAACCCTTAACTATAACCTGTGGCAGGGTAGTTTTCTCAGTTGATCCAGGTGCACAATGAATGGCATCACAGGAGTCTTTCTAAAACAAAAGACAGTGATGGTTCCGAATAATCATGAGGACAGGCAGTCATTATCTCTCAGAAATAAAAGCCCATTAAGTCAAAACCTATGAAGGAGACTTACAAAACTGGGGCATCCCGCTGACTGTAATTACAAAAGAAACAGTTCAGGCAAAAAGACAGGGATAATAAAATCAAAAAGAAAGAGGTCCTACAAACCCTCAACAAAAAAAATGACTTCCTGTTCAAAATAAATTGTCAATATCCGAACCATCACTGGAATGTCAGAGCAAAGACTCAAACAAGGTCTAACGCACGATTAGCTGAGTTTAGGTTCGAAGAACATCACGAAGAGCGGGTGGGTACAAATAAATTTTGAGCCTTTATCCTTTGTTTCTTAAACCGTGAACCAGTCCACGTTATAACCCTTAAAAAGTCCTAGCTGAAGCATGGGTTAGTTCGAAAGCATACTGTGACCAAAAGGTATCCTGACTCCTGTAGGGTTTGCTGTCAAATCTTGAGTTGACATCACATTTTACAAAAAAATTCGCTTGTTTTACTGAAAACTGCATTTTCAAAAAACTTCAAGACAGACATAAGCTTTGCATTTTTAATATAACATTGTTTGCATATGACTATTTGTTCGAACAATAGAGAAATTCGCACGACGAATGTCTAGTGAACAAAAAGCTTCCTCAATAAAAAGGATCACCTCAAGTGGAAAAAACACTTCCAATCAAGGGGCACGGCATAACCATTATCCATCATCTGGGGCAGTCCAGTCAAGATTCAAGGAATCTCTCAAGGATGCCAAATAGCCAGGGGCAAATCTTCATCTGAATCACTTGGGGCATTGGACGTGAATTCCAGCGACGAATCTTGCACGATCAAACATCTTCCGGTAGTATGACAACACAACACTACTGACAGTGACAACTCCCTACATTCCGAGAGCATGGACATAGTCGAAAAAATACTACGCATAATGAAAGACCCGCTAGGTCGACTGGCCTAGGCAAAAATAAGGGCTTCCCGGTGAACCAAAAGGGTTCGGGCAAAAATAAGGGATGAAAATGAAAAAATTTGTACACCCGGCAAGTCGAAAACCTGAAAAGGCGGCTTGGGCAAAAATGGGTATCTCGGTGGACTGAAAACCCGAAAGGGCGGTCCAGGCAAAAGTTAGGGATCAAAGTGTACGACTATGTCTCGTCATCTCGTCACTTGCCTACCAGAAGAAGATTTGTCAATCGGCAGTTATCAAGCACCTCGTAGGCTTTCTTCTCCCGCAGAAACTGGGGCAATAAGAATTGTCCGAACTGTATAAGCTGCTCTGACCTCCAGGTACAAGGTAGATTCAGCTGAAGAATATGACCAAGATACCTTCACTCCCCGCAGAGTAAGACAAGGGTCGGCAACACTCTCCCCAAGCAGAGTTGGTCTCCCATCAGCCCTAAAAAGGCACAGTATCCCCAGCAAGTCAGCGATACTCTCCCCAAGCAGAGTTGGTCTACCATCAGTCCTGAAAAAGTTGGGTATCCCAAGAAGATCTTAATATTCCCCGGCAGAATACAAGATACCCCCAGTAGAGCCATTTCCCCAAAAGTTTCCCCAGGAGAGTTGAATCATCTTCCCCAGTAGGTTCTGGAAGCTTGTCTCCTGCAGAGTACAAAAGTCTCTCCCCATCCATATTCAGAAGGTTATCCCCCACCAGAGCCTAACTAGGTTATCCTCAGCAAATTACAACGGAAAGATCGTCCCCAGGGAAGTTCTTTCCATCCCCCAACGGAGTTATCGTTAAAATCTCAGCGAAGCATCTCTTCCCACAAAGTAATTCCTCGCAGAGTAATCTCTTCACCAGGTTTATTTCCCCAACGAAGTCATCTTCTCCTACCGGATTATTCACCCAATCATCTTCGTTCATCATCCTCAGCGGAAATGAAGAATTCAACATTATTCTCCAACAGCTCAGGGATTTATTTTCCCCAGCTAAAGCATTACATTTCCATACATCATGATACATGCATATACGCATCACACCATACAATCTCATTTATGTTGAGAACATCATTGCTTGATCCATCTCATGCATTGCATATGACTGACCTTTACCTTTCAGGAAAGATCCAGTTAAGTTCTCAGCTATGTCAAAGGCCTTCTTTGGTCCAATTAAGTCGATTCTTAAAGATTTTCCTGATGCCGATCCAGTTGAAGATATTCCAAGACCTTGCCTGGTCCAGTTAAATTGATTCCCAAAGATTTTCCTGATGCCGATCCAGTTGAAGATTCCAAGACCTTGCCTGGTCCAGTTAAATCGATTCCTAAAGATTTTTCTGATGCCGGTCCAGTCAAAGGCCTTCTTTGGTCCAGCTAAATCGATTCCTAAAGATTTTCCTGATGCCGATCCAGTTGAAGATTCCAAAACCTTGCCTGGTCCAGTTAAATCGATTCCTAAAGATTTTTCTGATGCCGATCCAGTCAAAGGCCTTCTCTGGTCCAGTTAAATCGATTCCCAAAGATTTTCTTGATGCCGATCCAGTTGAAGATTCCAAGACCTTGCCTGGTCCAGTTAAATAGATTCCTAAAGATTTTTCTGATGTCGATCCAGTCAAAGGCCTTCTCTGTTCCAGTTAAATCGATTCCTAAAGATTTTCCTGATGCCGATCCAATTGAAGATTCCAAGACCTTGCCTGGTCCAGTTAAATCGATTCCTAAAGATTTTTCCGATGCCAATCCAGTCAAAGGCCTTCTCTGGTCCAGTTAAATCGATTCCTAAAGATTTTCCTGATGCCGATCCAGTTGAAGATTCCAAGACCTTGCCTGGTCCAGTTAAATCAATTCCTAAAGATTTTTCTGATGCCGATCCAGTCAAAGGCCTTCTCTGGTCCAGTTAAATCGATTCCTAAAGATTTTCCTGATGCAGACCCAGTTGAAGATTCCAAGACTTTGCCTGGTCCAGTTAAATCGATTCCTAAAGATTTTTCTGATGCGAACGCCGTTAAAGGAGACAAGACCAGTTAAATCGATTCCTAAAGATTTTCTGAGGCCAGTCAGTCAATGGAGACAAGACCATTTAAATCGATTCCTAAAGATTTTTCTGAAGTCAAGCATGTCAATGGAGACAAAACCAGTTAAATCAATTCCTAAAGATTTTTCTGATGATCATCCCGTCAATAGAGACAACCTGTCAACGGAAGACAAAACTACCTACCATCAACTTTTCTTAAGTTCCAGATTAACACCTGTAACTAGCCAGGAAATATCCGTGGATGACTGATTGTAGATCTATACCTGTAACTAGCCAGGAAAGTATCTACATGATGAGATTGAAGATCAACACCTGTAACAGGCCAGGAAATTATCTTTCATTCTCAGGTCAGAGGTCTACACCTGTATCCAGCCAGGAAAGCTATCTCGACCAACCTTTTTAAGTTCCAGATCAATACCTATATCTAGCCAGGAAATATCCGTGAGCGACTGATTGTAGATTCGATACCTGAAACCAGACAGGACAACTATCTACTTGACTATCATCAGGAAACCCTACACAGGTTCCTTCTTTCAACCTACCAAGTTACAATTCAACGAACAATCTCCAGATGGCATCTATAAGCCCATCCCCTGACAAGATTCTGTCGCATCTCCAGATGGCATCTATAAGCCCATCCTCCTATCCATCATATCTCCAAATGGCACCTGTAAGCCCATGCCCGACATCACATTGCTGATACTACACCATGCGAGTGCAAATTTCTGGGCACTTTAGTGTTCAATCATCTTTCACCTTCGGATCACGAAAGGCCCGAAAGCCAATCTACAACCTCCGGTTTAAGAAGATTGAACAGGGGCAACTGTTGTACCCCAAAATTTGTCCTCCCATATTCCTCAAGATATGATCCTTAAATTGCTCAAGATTGCTCAAGAGATTGTACATCCAAACCACCTCCTAAGCCAGTTGAAATTAGGGTTTTGGTTCTTTCAAGGAATTGGAGGTTTTCAATGGCTCAATCAAGTCTCATATGCCTCTAAACATTCTCAAGTACCTACATGCCAAGTTTCAAGACTCACAGTACCAAATTCCACAGTCAAAAACACCATTTGATCCACAGTCAACTACAGGGGTAAAATGGTCATTTTGAAGTCAAAAGTCAGAATTTTTGGTCAACATCTTATTTTGAGTCCACAATCATCATTTGATCAAGTCTTGATCATGATTCCACAAGCATGGCTCAAAAATCATCATGATGCAAAAAGTTACTATTTTTGGACAACAGAAAAGTCAACTGTATCTTAACCAAGGCATAACTTTTTCATGGTTCATCAGAAAAATCCCATCCAATGCTCATTTTTAAGGGGATGACATGTCCTACAATCCATCTTCACATTCCAAGTCCAAGAAATGCTCTCATAAAAAGTTATCAATTTCTACATTATAGGTCAAATTTAAAAGTCAACAAAAATGTACTTTAAGTCAAAGACCATAACTTGATATTGGTGAATCCAAATGACATGGGACCAAAGGCATTGGTTAGAGGGCTTCAAGACCTTTCCAAAATGTCCAAGAACATGTTCATATGATCAAAATTGAGCAAGATATGCATTGGAGAAGTTGGGAAATTTTTGTGAATTTGCAAAATTCAACTTTGCTCAAAACACCTTGTTTTTGCTAATGGGCCTCAAATTTCTTCTTGAAACTTTATCCATGGCCTATGCACGGCCCATCAAGCTTAATTGAATTTATTTTCTTATTTTTATTAATTAATTGGATTTTTTAATTGATCTTAATTCATTTAATTAATTTAAATTGTAGGAAATACAAAGATTTGATTTTTCAATCTTTTTGTGAAGCAAATGTGGTCAAGATATGCTGGAAAATTCGTGCACAAATCAAATATGCAAAAATCTCCAAGTTTGGCAACTTTTTCCAATCATGAAGATTCAAAAATATATGATTTCCAATCAAATATTCAATCATCATTCCATGGATTTTTTGTGCAAGATTTGACCTAATTTCAGTCTCCTATATATACACAAGCCAACCCTAATCATGCATACGTAAAAGCACTGCAGAAAAAGCCATAAGCATATTGAAAAATTCAAGAAAACTTGAAAATTATTTTCTATATTCCAGGCCAATTCAAGGACTTTTGTTGACTCTAATACCTTGCAGGAGTTCTCAGGAATGTGTAGCGATCAAAACCAAGTGCTAAAGCTCAAGAAATCATCAAGAACAGACCCACGGTTTGCACATTATTTTCAGAATCGTAACTCTAAATTCATGAGCATTTAACGTGATTTTTTGATTGTTTTGTATTGCTTGAATCCATATGAAGCTAATGGCATAGTTTAATTGAATTATAATGCACAAAATCATAAGTTGCCATGGATGAATTCTAGAGTTCCTGAGCTTGGAATTTGGGGGTTCTTAATACAAGAAAAATTGAGCCTCATAAGACCCATGACTGAATTCGTTAGGTCAAGACGAATCCAAAGCCACCCTCGCGAAATATTTATATACAACACAGGGCTAATCGCTATTTTTGGTCATTGCATATTGTGGGGGTTAAAACCCCCGCTATCTAACCTTTATTTTGCAGGCATCAGCGAAGAAGATGATGATGTGGTGATGCATCATTGGACCATTCAAAAAAGGGCGCGCGATTTTGTTGTTTTCCAGCATAATTGTTGTTTTTATATATAATATTCATTATCCATTCTTATAACAAACGAGTGAAAATGGCTTGGTGGTTGATGTGCTGGCTTGGAATCATTGGGACCTGGGTTCGAATCCCAGGTCCCCCAAAAACATTTATTTCTTTTCTTAACATGTTCATATGCATAATTCCAAAGGTGGTACACCATACACTCTCACATCTCAGGCGCCAGGTGTCTTCCAGGTCACATCTAATGGCCATGAGATGATGACCAAGGTACTCCCTAGTCAATGCATGCGTGGACGATCTCAAAAGTCAAAGGGGATTGCATATTGGGCCAGGAAATTGCTTCTTCACCTCCAAAGCTGGCCCATCACCCCCTGGTTTCTTTATTCTTTTTCTTTTATATTTTAATTTCTATTTAATTGTTTTGCTAACTATTATTATTATTACTATTTAATTAACATAATTAACCTTTTTTTTCATAATAAATTCAGAAAACTAAAAATAAAATATTTTTATTATTATTATTATTTATTAATTCCACCTTTAATTTATTATTTTTGTAAATAAATGTAATTAATTAATTTAGTTGTTTTAATTAGGTTAACTTTAATTATTTTCATAACAAATAAAATAAATTAGAATTAGGGTTTTCTTGACAATTTTAATTTCTTTTCTTTTATTTCATTAAAACATTAAAAAACTCAAAAAAAATATTTCTTTTATTTAATTAATTAGTTTTAGGTTTAATTTAATTTGACTCATTAAATTCCAAAACTTCTTTCTTTCTCACCAAGGGTCAAAACCCTAAGGACTTTTCCAATTCAATTTCTCTCGCGCGCATATTAATTTTGATCATATTTATGTAATTGCTCTGAGGATGTAATAGATAATTAGGACCCTTTTTATCGCTTTCTTTATTTTATCGCATTTACTTTTCAAGGGTTTGTTTTTGGCGATGTAAATACCCGACGCCTTGTAATAGCGTAGATTTACTTTCCGCAATTTACTTTCCGCAATTATTAACTGCTATGCATGACAAGACTTATTCTCAAATTAAAATCAACACGTAGCTCACCATAATATGTGCAAAGATAATATAATTGAAACTTGACACACGCGCACATGCCACTCCTAGGGTACGCCTCACTTGGTTGCCTCGACGTGGTCATTGAGTATAGGGTGTTTTAGAGGTCGCCCTCCTGTCTAAGGATCCAAGTTGCCTCGAAACGGTTGCCTCGGATGAAAAGGATCTAGGACATTAGGGTTACCGCTAAGGCGTCCTACTATTGCTTTGGTGACCACATGTCCCTATAATCGAATTGACCCGACAAACTCCAACGACAGTGCTACCTACTTCTCAATAGTGGGATGGTACTGTCTAAAGGACATTTACACAGCTTAATTTCTTTTGAGTAGGTAGAGGTTCTCAGGTACTTGCTCTTTCAAAACGAAAACAACTTTTCGCACTTACACTTTTCTGACAAAAGTTTCCAAACAACACTTCATACACTCTTGAGGACTGATACAAGAGTTAAAACAAAGTTTTTAAACAAACTTTTTCAAAACCCACAAACACAAGAAAAGCAAACATTTTTGAAAACATAGTGAGCAAGTACCTAAGAGCCCGTGGATAACCACGGATAGAAAGGGTGCTAACACCTTCCCTTTCTATAATCTACCTCCCGAACTGAGAAACATCTCGAAAAGGAATTTTGCTGTGCTTTTGTCCTTTCCTTGTTGGAGAAAATAAAAGATGGTGGCGACTCTTGCTTACCGCGACATTTCGCGAACCAGCATTTCAAAACAGTCAGTTCTATTTCCACCGATCACAATATGTTTGTTCAATTTTAGTCATTAGACAATTTTGCATTCAAAACAAAAACAGAAAGTTTGTAATTCAAAGTATATTAGTATTGATATTTTTCCCATGAATAGGAGTTTTTGTACAAAGAGACGAAGATCCTTGTAAGAAGAAATCGTCGAAAGGAAAACAAAGATTGAAAACAAAACAAATAGCCATATGGAAATGATCTCATTGAATTCCAACTCTACTATTGCCCCAATGTCTTTGAATGCCCCTTGTCGTTGATAGAAGTTGATTGGATTGATGTTGGACCGTTTGAACTCGGACCTTGGTGATAAATTTGAAAGTGGTGATTCCACGGGACATAGTCATATGCTTTCAATCCTTAAATTTTTCCTGGACCGCCCTTTCGGGTTTTCAGCCCACCAGAATACCCATTTTTGCCCAAGTTGCCCTTTCGGTTTTTCAACTTGCCGGGTGTACTATCTTTTGCATATATCCCTAATTTTTTACCAAACCTTTTAGTTTGTCAGGATGCCTTTATTTTGCCTAGGTGTGTCAACCTAGCGAGTCTCTTATGCGTATTATTTTTGAACTATGCCCGCGTTTATAGGATGTGGGAAGTCTTCACCATCCATGGTAGTCAGCATCATGGCACCGCCAGAGAAAACACTCTTGACAACAAATGATCCTTCATAAGTGGGAGTCCATTTGCCTCTGGAGTCACCTTGTGGTAGAATGATGCAGTTTATCACCAAGTCGCCATCTTGATATACTCGAGGTTTGATCTTTTTGTTGAAAGCCTTGATCATACGTTTTTGGTACATCTGACCATGACAAACAACAGCCAGTCGCTTTTCATCAATCAAGTTTAACTGATCCAATCTCTTCTGAATCCACTCGTCTTCTCCTAAGCCTGCTTCATTCATAATCCTTAGTGAGAGAATTTGAACTTCCATTGGCAAAACAGCTTCCATGCCATAAACTAAGGAAAAGGGAGTTGTCCCAGTTGATGTTCTAGCTGAAGTACGGTAGTCGTGAAGAGCAAACGGTAACATCTCATGCCAGTCCTTATAGGTTACTACCATCTTCTATATAATCTTCTTGATGTTTTTGTTGGCCGCTTCGACTGCGCCATTCATTTTAGGTCTATATGGAGAAGAATTGTGATGCTTGATCTTAAACTGAGTGCAAAGTTCGGTAATCATAGTATTATTGAGGTTAGTCCCATTGTCGGTGATGATCCTTTCGGGGATACCATAGCGGCAGATGAGGTTATGTTTGATGAATCTGGCTACCACATTCTTGGTGACTGAGGCAAACGAAGAGGCTTCAACCCATTTGGTGAAATAATCGATAGCGACCAGAATGAAGTGGTGCCCATTGGAAGCGGTGGAATTGATTTCTCCAATCATGTCAATGCCCTACATTTCAAATGGCCACAGAGCAGTCATGACATTCAGAGGGATAAGAGGCACATGGACCTTGTCACCATAGATTTGGCATTTGTGACAAGTCCTAGAGTGTTGATGGCAATCAGTCTCCATCATTGACCAATAGTAACCAACTCTTAGGATTTTCTTTGCCATCGTATGTCCGCTTGAATGAGTGCCAAAGAGACCATCGTGCATGTCTTACATAATTTCCTCTGCCTCCTTCTTGTCCACACATCGAAGTAGATTAGAGTCATGGCTGCGCTTGTACAATATTCCATTACTTAGGAAGAATTTGTCTGAAAATCTTCGTAAGAGATTTCTGTCATTGATGGATTCTCACTCGGGATACTCTTGTGCTTTAAGATATCTCATCACCTCGTGGTACCATGGTTTTTTCGTGTCAGTGTCAAGCTCACAGAAGTGTGAAGGTTTTTTGAATCTTTCAATTGTAATCATAGGAGCTTCGTTGTCCCATATGACCTTGAACATTGAAGACATGGTTTCCAAGGCGTCAGCCAATTGATTTTCTTCCCTATGGAAGTGTTTAAATGTGATCTCTTCAAAGTGAGGAATCAAGGATAGCACAAGTTCCTTGTAAAGGATGAGACTAGGGAGCTTAGTGTCCCAATCTCCTTTTACTTGGATAATCACTAGAGTGGAATCTCCAAACACATTCAAATGCTTGATCCTCAAGTCAATGGCAGCTTTCAGACCCAAGATGCACGCTTCATACTCAGCCATATTGTTCGTGCAATTGAAGTATAATCTGGAAGTGAAAGGAGTGTGGCAACCTTCAGAAGATATGTTCACAGCACCAATTCCGTTACCCAAGGCGTTGGAAGCCCCATCGAAGACCATAGTCCATTGGGATCCTTGTTCAGGTCCGTTATACGGTCCAGGTTTCGCGCAGTCGATCACTAGCATGATATTCTCATCTGAGAATTCAAAGTTCATAGACTGATAATCATCAACAGCTTGATGGGCCAAATGATCTTCTAGTACACTTCCTTTGATGGCCTTTTGCATGGTGTATTGAATGTCGTACTCAGTCAAGATCATTTGCCATCTGGCTATCTGTTCAGAAAGGGCAGGTTTCTCGAAGATGTACTTGATTGGGTCCATCTTAGAAATCAAAAGAGTAGTATGAGTCAACATATACTGTCTTAGCCGGCGAGCAGCCCATGCCAGAGCGCAACAAGTTTTCTCGAGCAGTGAATATCTGGTTTCACAGTCGGTAAACTTTTTGCTCAGGTAATAAATAGCATGCTCTTTTCGTCCAGACTCGTCATGTTGGCCCAAAACACACCCCATAGAGTTCTCTAGTACTGTCAAGTACATGATCAAGGGTCTTACTTCAACTGGAGGCATGAGAATAGGAGGTTCTTGCATATATTCTTTGATTTTGTCAAAGGAAGCTTGGCATTCATCATTCCATCATACTACGTGATCTTTCTTCTAGAGTTTGAAGATTGGATCACAAGTAGCTGTCAAGTGGGATATGAAGCGGGTGATGTAATTGAGACGACCCAAGAATCCTCTAACTTCCTTTTTAGAATGAGGGACTGGAATTTCTTGGATGGCCCTTATCTTGGCAGGATCAACTTCAATTCCTTTATTGCTGACAACAAAACCTAGAAGCTTTCCAGATTGTACCCCAAATGTGCACTTGTTAGGGTTTAACCTTAGCTTGCACTTTTTCAACCTTTCGAATAGCTTGTACAGGTGATCGAGATGTTCTTCTTCAGTTTGTGATCTAGAAATCATATTATCAACATATACCTCTATTTCATGATGGATCATATCATGAAACAAAGCTACCATAGCCCTTTGATATGTTGCCCTTGCATTCTTCAATCCAAATGGCATGACCTTGTAACAGAAGATGCCCCATTGCGTAACGAAAGTAGTCTTCTCCATGTCTTCAGAAGCCATCCTTATCTGATTATAGCTGGAGAAATCGTCCATTAATGAGAAGACTTTATGCTGAGCAGTATTATCCACCAAGACGTCAATGTGTGGTTAAGGGAAGTCATCCTTGGGGCTTTCCCTATTCAGATCCCTATAGTCTACGCACATGCGAACCTTTCCGTCTTTCTTCGGTACTGGCACCACATTGGCAACCCATTGGGATAGGATGTCACAACTAGGATCGCAACATCAAATTATTTCATCACTTCAGCTTTTATCTTTTCAGACATATTAGGCCTCATGCGACGAACCTTTTGTTTGACAGGAGGACAGTCTTCTTTTGTTGGCAGACGATGAACTACGATGTCGGTATCCAACCCTAGTATGTCTTCATAAGACCAAGCAAATACTTCCACATAATCATGCAACATCTGAACCAACCTGCTCTTGACACTGCTCTCCAAGTTAGCGCCGATCTTGATTTCCTTCTTGTCTGTCTCAGTACCCAGATTGATGACTTCAACTGACTCCTCGTGCGGCTGAATAGATTTTTACTTTTGTAATAGAAGTCTGGCTAGTTCTCCTGGTATTTCATAATCTTCCTCGCCTTCGTCTTTGGCTTGGTTAATTGGATATTCGAAGTCATAGTCGGCAATAGTAGAGTCATTAGCAATGGGATCCAGAGTGGATGAGGACCTACAAGAGTGTGTATGTGTGTGTGTGTGTGTGTGTGTGTGTGTGTGTGTGTGTGTGTGTGCATGTAAGGTACATGGCTATTTTGAAAAATGTAACAAATGAAAGACAATGAACACAAAGATTTGAATGCAAAAGAGTCCAATGATTTGTATTGAATAATCATATGATTAGATGAACATAAATAAAACCCTTGGCAGATGGACCAAAGTTCCACGAGCCAGGTGCATGGCTTAAAAGTCATTGTTTAAATATTACAGACAAAATGTTCTTGAATTGATAAACAGCAATAACAAGTAGATTATTCCTCAATGAAGGATATGGACACGAAGTCCTTTGCATTCCAATTCTTTAGCTCCATTGTAGTAGGATACACCCAATCTTCAGATGCAACTTCTTCATCAGAATCGCTCACAACATTAACTTCATTGACACCCTTGTCATGTTTTGGCATAGGCGCGGTGATCACATTCGGAGTTGGAGGAGGATCAAACTCAATGGTCTTGTTATCGATCAAATCCTGAATTTTTTTCTTCAAGGCCCAGCATTGGTCAGTCTCATGCCTGAGGCTACTTGAGTGGTAAGCACATTTGGCGTTCGGATTATACTTTGGTGAAGAGGTATCTGGATTGGCAGGTGGATCACGCAATGTCACTAAATTAGCCTTTAGCAAATGTTGTAAGGCTTGAGATAATGACATTCCTATACTCGTAAATTGTCTTCTCGGAGTTTTAAAACGTTGATGATTTGCAGATGGTCTTGGAGTAGGAGTTAGAATGGAGATTCGGATAACATTAATAGACGGGTGATCATTCTTCTTGGTACGGGCCATTTCCCCGTACACAAAATTTATTTCCTTATTTGCACCAAAAGGTTTCTGTACAGGATTGGAAGTGGAGGCAGATGCCACGAAAATCTTCCCGCTTTTGATGCCGCTTTCAACTCTTTCACCGGTTAAGATTAATTCGGTGAAGCCAAAAGAAGAACAGCCAACCAATAGATTAAAGAATGGACCAGATAAAGTTCCCATAAACATGTCAATATTCTCCCTGTAAATCAAAGGTGGTTGAACCTTACTGGAGAGGTCTCTCCACTTTTGTGCGTATTCCTTGAATCCTTCATTCTACCCCATGGTCATATCTTGCAACTGAACCCTTGTTGGCGCCAAGTCGGTGTTTTACTGGTACTGATGGTAGAAGGCGGTATCTAAATCCTCCCAAGTATTGATATGGGAACCATCTAACTGTTAGAACCATTCTAGTTGTGTTCCGGTCAAGCTCTCTTGAAAAAAGTGAACCCAGAGTTTCTTATTAGCGGTGTGCGGATGTATCTTGCGCACATATGATTTTAGGTGAAGTTTTGGACAAGAATCTCCATCGTACTTTGCAAAGACTGGTATTTTGAATTTGTGGGGAATAACAACCCCAAAATCAAACCCAAATCATCAAAACCTAAACCGGGGACGGCTTGGATCTCAACATTGTTCAATCTGTCTTCTAACTGCTTGTATTTGACATCGGTAGGTGGATACTGCTCGTCAAAATAATCATCATCAGACGCTTGATCATTAACACAGTCAGCCTGAGTACTCTTAACCTCACCAATCTGATTTTCGTCTTCTTCAGATGAGTCTTCCACTACCGGGATCCGGCGAACCGATTCTTTGAACCTTCTACCTATGTTGAGAAGAGCTTTCTTCTTAGATTTCTTCTTAACTTCCAGCAATGCCATCATATCTTGCTTCCCCTTGGCTAGGGACAGTAGAGTCTCTTGGAATTGAGAGTTTTGTTCCTGAAGGTCCTTCATAGTTTTCTCTAGATCCATCTTACTGAAATAAACAACAGAAAGATAAGGAAACCTGTTATGTGAAAACCTGTCGTGTTATGATGCATGGAAGATGTATATGCAAATGATTTCAAGGATTTATGAAATTTAAATTTGTATAGACAAGGAAATGAACAGACGTCAATTTTCATTAATTAGTTCAAAGAGATACAACATGCCCCTTGGGCTTACAAGGGTAACTCTCAAAGATAAAAAGACTGAACGCATCCTCTTCGACACAAGGTAGGTGTTCACACTTTGCTCTTCTTGTAGCTTCTTTGTAAGCTCCAAGACTCTTTTATCCCTAGCATATAATTGGGATTCTAAAGTATCTTGTGCTTCCTTTAGATGAATCCAACCTTTTTGCAAGTCTTCAAGAGAGGTAGGCATGTCGGAATGAAGGATAGTGTACGGGACATCTCCTTCAACCACAAGTTCCATGATGACTGGTAAGACGGAGGGATAAGGCATCACAAGTTTCTGAGCACGAGCTCGTACCCACCTAAGTTAAGGCTCAAGGGGAATGGAATTCTTGTGTCCTAGCGTCTTGCTATCCACTTTGCTTAACATCCTCCAAGCTCGTATAAACCTCGAACGGTAACTTTGATTGTCGCTCTGGTAGTCGAATACCACTCCTTGGATGAGCATCTCATGTGGACCGTCCCTTCGGGCATAACCAAACTGTTGTAAGGCTAAGAAAGGGTTGTAGGTGATACCTCCCCTAATGCCAAGCAAAGGGACATTAGGGAATTCCCCACAATGGTCGATGATGGTGACATTCTCCAAGGATCGAGAACACCAACGAACATCTGAATGTCTGAGCATCATCAGCCTATAGGACCACCTCAAACCTTGCTTGTTCTTCAACACAGATCGGGGAAGATGTTAAATAAACCATCTTGCCAAGATAGGAGTACAACACATGAGGATCCCTCTTTTCCTTATAGTGCGAGAGTGAAAAGAATGTAGGATATCTCCGAACAAAGTAGGCACTGGATTGCGAGACATGAAGATTTTGACAACATTTACATCTATAAGTTGGTCAGGATTTGGAAACAAAACCATCCCATAGATGAGAAGGGCCAAGATTTCTTCAAAAGCTTGTAAGTCCAAGGAGTTCCAACAATCTTGAACTTTCTCAAACAAGAACTTGTCCAAGAAACCTTTGATACCACTCCTTATTTCCAAATTAGCCTTGACATCAGATTGTTGCAAGTGTAATGCTTGGGCAATCTCTTCAGGTTTTAGATCTCTTTCCGTAACATTGAAGGGTAGTTGATTGAAAATTGGAATCCTCAAGAGTTGTGAGAATTCTTCTAGAGTAGGCACTAGCTGATAATCAGGAAAAGTGAAGCAATGGTGTAGAGGATCAAAGAATTGGAAGAGCACCTTTATCATATCTTCATCAGTGTTGGAGGTAACCAAGCTTAGGAGGCGACCATGTCTTTCGGTGAATGGAAAATTCTCAGGAACCCTTGATGCTAACTCTTTGAGTTGAGGAGGAATTCTTACAAGATTGACTTGGATAGTATTCCTGCGGATTGAAGCCATGTCCTACAAAACAGAACAAAGATAAACCCCAAAAATCCTTGAAATGGTTAGAGTGAGTATGATGTTATGATGTTAATGATGTCATGTATAGTAAGTATATACAAACAAGGCAAACAAGTCCTTAGGTTTAGTCTTGCCTGGAGTCTCATAGGTAAGTACCCTCTTGAAGTTTAGTTGGCTCAAACCTGTCCTAGAAATAGTAACCGGGTTCTAAGGGATCTCAATATCACTGGTCTGTCTTCTCAGCCACTGTTTCAGCACAAGCCTCTTTGACGGCGACTGAAATATCCCAAAAAGTCAAATCTCAATGAGTGTAGTATCGAGTATCAACCAACTTCGGACTGCACCAAAGCCGGTTATCTCACTACGTCCTAATGGCCAAGTTAGTCAAGTAAAGGTTCTAAAAGTCAGTTAGTGCTTCATGATATCACACAGCGGCCCCGTTTCTCCTTGACTACTCAAAGGCTACCGGTACCCACAAATATGTCACACTAACATAGCTATTGCTTAGACCATGTTGGTATACCCCGCACATTTTCCACAATGTATTGCTACTTACCTATAAGGTTATCCCAAATCCGGGTAGAGGATTAGAACAAGCCCAAACAAGGAACCAAAATGTAAAGCAAACAAATAAAACAATGAAAGCAAGTAAAGGTGATCCAGCCCTAAGGTAACCCCACTTTTAAGTTTCTTGCCCATCAGAGTCTCCAGTTCTGTGATACCATAGGAGAATTGACTTGGGTGTTTTGAATTTTATCACAAATGTTGCGGTTAGCAAGAGTTTCCACTGACTTTTCTTTTATCCAAAAGGAAAGGCTGAAAAGAACAGGAAAGACGTTTGAGATTATTTCTTGAGTTCGGGGGTAGATTACAAAAAGGGAAGGTGTTATCACCCATTTCATCCATAGTTATCTATGGGCTCTTAGTTGTTTGCTAGATCACTTGCTTTTGTTTGCGCCTTCGTTTAGGAAAACTTTGTAATAGTTCTCATTCGTAAGAACATATACAAAGTGTTGGGCTTTTGAAAATATTTCATGTTTGGGAAGTGTTTTTGAAAGTGTTTTGAAAGTGTTCGTGTTTGTTTTGAAAATAAGCAAGGATGTTTGACTTGAAATTGATCAAGCAACTAGGAACAATCTACCTACTAAATAGTCTTAGTTCATTTCTTCCTTTCCTTTGATATTGCTATCTTACCATTGATTTTGTAAGAAGCCTTATCTTTGGATGTAAAGGGACGGGCGTGGGTCATCGTATAGCCATTATAGCAATGTTTTGGGATGTCTTAGCATTTCTCTTTGAGGGACTAAGATCATTTTTGAAAGGAAACTGTGATACAGTGGCAGAACCGACTATTTAATATTGATTTGCATTTTTTGTTTGTAAATGTTGCGGTAAGCAAAAGTCGCCACCGATTTTTCTTTTATCCAACAATGGAAAGGGTGAAAAGAACAGAAAAAGACCTTTTTCGAGATTTTCTGGGTAAGGGGGTAGATTATGGAAAGGAAAGGTGTTAGCGCCCTTTCCATCCATGGTTTTCCATGGGCTCTTAGGTAGTTGCTCATCTTTTGAAAATTGCTTGTGTCGGTGTGGTTTGAAAAGCTTTGAAAATGCCTTAGTGCGGTAATTCGCTTAATGATAACCCTTGTATCAGTCCTCAAGAGTGTGATAAAGCATTTTGAAAACTTTGTTTGAAAAGTGTTTGAAAGTGTGTTGTGTAAAAATAATTGTTTGAGAAAGTACCTAACAGTTATCTACCTACTCGAAAAAAGTTTGTTCTTTTCCTCCTATCCTTTAAACAGTGCTATCCTACTATTAGTGAGTAGGTAGCCCTAGTCGTTGGATGTTTGAGGGACTATCGAAAGGGACGTATGGTCACTAAAGGCAATTGGGTAAAAACTCTTATTAATTTTCCTACAACCCTAAGATTACTTTTATACCGAGGAAACAGTCGAGAGGGTCATTGAGGGACTAATGATCTCTAGACTTAAGGACAGCCACTAAAAATTCTCACGTTTCGAGAATTGTGACCGTAATTCGAAGGCAACCGAGTGAGGTATACCCTAAGGATGCAAGTGTGCAATGGTGTGTTTTTTCAGATATTTATCTTGTAATTCAGTGATCTAATGATTCATTGATTAATCATGCACGCCTAGGTTGCTAACAATTATATACAAGTATACATAGAATATAAAAGCGAGAAAATAAAGGGTCCTACGCTATTACAGGGCTTTGGTGTAGATACATAAAGAATGACTGAAAAAATAAAGTGCGGAAATAAAAAAACCCTAATTAGCTATTACAAACTGGGCGCAGTTACATCAATAATAAAAACAATCGTACGACTAAATAATGACGCACAAGAATTAACTGGATAAAAGTTCAAAAACCCTAAAAAATTTAATTTGATTATTAAAAATATTTTTGGGATCTTATGAAAAAAGTATTGAATTTTGACCTAATTTTTTCTAATTAATTTTAATTAATGAAAACCAATTAAAGTTGACGAAATTAATTAATTTGCAAAAAATTAATTTAATAAAAAAAAACTAAGTCCTATTTTTTTGTGATTATTTTCTGACTAAAAAAATGATTTGTAATAAAAAAACAATGGAAATAATTAGATAACAAAAGAGAAAATAATGGGCTAAGGGGTGTAAACCCAAATTGGAGGGTTTCATGCTGAAATTCTATCTGAAGCCCACTCCAGTTGGCCCATAGTTGTATGTGATTCAGTGTGGCTGCGCTAGGTGAGTCCATCATGGGGAGCTTCATTGGAAGCGTTTGATCTGGGCGCAAATGATCCAAGGGTGATGGACCTGGAGGCGTATGATGAGCGCGTTTGTGATAAAAGCATAGGATCTGGAAGGAAATGTTGAAAAAATATATTATGTAGGAGGCATGATCGAACCCCTGACCTCCTACATACGCGCTTTGAAAACCCTTCGCATGTACCACTGAGCCAACGTTTCATTCGTTGAATAATATAAACACAATATATTATATTTAATAATGGTCAGTAGTGATAAATAGAAAGCGCGCGCCATTTAAATGACCCAACCAAGCTTTGACACGCAGTCATCTTCCCCAAGGGACTGTCGTTTTTGGCAAGGGGTTTTTACCTACGGACAATATTGTAGCTATAAACCTGCATATCTCCAAAATCACAACGACGCAATAAAAATTTAATCCAAGAATAAAAATCAATTGAGTTTGATCTCGTGAGTACAATGGTACTCATCTTTTTCCCTGATTTTGCCTAAAACGAAAAACCCTAAAAAGAACCTTGAAACCCTAACAATGACATTCAGTAAAATATGCATCAAAACACACAATTAATTATGCAAACATGTTCTAAATGATTATAAAAACATGAATATATATTTAGAATTCATTTATCATGCACGTATAGTCAAAACCAAATTCAAGAAAAGAGGTAAATTGTGGTACTGGTATGGGGCATTTCTGGGTGTGTTGAGGCGTGGTAATGGTCCAGATAGCTCCCAAATACTGCCAGGAATTGATAGCTAGCTTTGAAAGTCCTTGAATCTCCTTGTAGACAAAAATCCGATCACCACTTTCTTGTCAAAAATTTGAGTTTTTTTTTCTCTCAATTCCACACGGCCAATCCTTCCTTTTTGTGGTCTGGAAATGTTATGCATATATAATAGAACGAATTAGGTTAACAAAACTGAATTAAATCTTGAAGATTGTGTCTTGCATTTTTTCTTTCTAAAATAGGCCAAATATTTCTATTTTTATTCCAATCACCACTTGCACGAAATCCTTGATTTGCCAGCTGATTATAGACTCATCATGTGCTCATAAAATCCAATCTTGGATTTTATTTTATTATTCCACTATTTTATTTGATTTATTTTGATTTTAATGAATAAAAAATAAAATAAAAATAATGAAACGATACACGAGTAAGCTCATGGGTCGTGGGTCATGTTAGGAACAAGTTTCAATCATGAAAACATGGGCCCATTTGGAAAAAATTTCAAGTTGGTCAATATTGACTTCATGCACATTTCCAAAAATTGGTCAACTTTAGCATTGCATATCTCTCCATTTTAACCCTAATAGGGTGTTCTTGGACTTTTTAGAGAGATTAGGATGTCCTCTAAAAAACCCTTTTGGTTTCATCTCAATTGGATCTTCCATGTTCTTGTAAAGAGCTTTGACCCAAAAGGTGTTTTTGTTGACTTTTTGAATGGACCTATAATGTATGAGATTATATCTTTTGATGTAGGCATTTCTTGAACTTGAGGGATGAAGTGGAGTTGTAGGGAACTAGATTCTATTCAAAATAAGCCTTGGTTGGAAAATTTCTGATAAAGTATGAGAAAGTTATGCTTGGTCAAAGTTTGGTTGACTTTTCCTATAGAAACCCTAATTTGCCATTTTTGACTTTTGATGAGTTAGAAGCATTTCTTGAGGAATCATGATCAAACCTTGATCAAATGATGGATATTACTTCAAAATATTAATGTTGACCAAAAATCTTGAAGTTTGACTGTATTTGGGCCACAATTGACTTTTGACCTAATATAGTTAATTTACAGGCATTTGAGCAGTTGACTAAGCAAACTTATTGTGCAAGGCATGAAATTTGGCATGGATGATCTTGAGGATATATTAGGACAATGGAGAACATTTGGGATCCTTTGGACTCGCACATCTTGCTTAGGAGTGAAACCCTAGTTTGAGGCTTATTGTCTTAGGAGGAGAATTTGTCTGGTCAATTCTTGGTCATCCTAGGGCAATTATGGACTTCTAGAGGCATGTCTTGAGTGAAAATGAGAGGGAAATTTTAGGGTACAACAATAACATTTATAGCGTCATCGAGAGACTATGATCTTGTATTTTTGATTGCTTTTTGCTAAGATATCCCACATGCATAACATGACCGTTTTATAAGGCAACAAAGTGGAATTACCCTAAGGGTACAAGTGTGCAAGTGTATTTGATTTACATGCTTGTTTATATTGAATTAGGGTTTGCTACTTATTGGTTTTAGTCTTTCCATACAAACCCTAATTACTAGCATTTATATAAAGCGATAAATTGCGGAAAGTAAAATTACTAAGCTATTACATCATTAGGGGAGGGGGTATACAAATTTACAAATGAGGATTGCAAGAAAATTAAACCTAATTAACTATTACAACCACATTGAATAATGTACAAGAATTTAAAAATATAATGTACAAATGCAAATGAAAAAAGAAATGATTTTTGTTTGGTTTTTTTTAATGAAAGGGTTTTAACCTAATAAAAATGATATGAAAAAAATTAAATAATTAAAAGAAACCTAAATTATAAGTTAATTTAAAAGAAAATAAAATAATTATTGAACCTAAATATAAATATTAATTATTTAAGAAAAAAAGAAATTAATTATTAAGAAAAATATTTTTGGTCTTTTTGGCTTTATAGAGAAAATAAAATAAATGAGTATTTTTTTTAATATGCAAATAAATAAATAAAATATTTTTTTGAATTTTTTATTAATAATAATAATAACAATAATAATAATAATAATAATGATAATAAAAATAATAATGAAAATATGAAATGAAAATAAAATAAAAAAAGAAAATGAAATAATAAAGAAAATAATGGGCCAAGGGTGCAAAAGTAAGGCAGGGGGTTAGAAGCCAGCAAAAAGTCAAAAGCCCAAAGGGGGAAGCCCATGCGCCTGTAGCTGAAACAAAAAAAAAGAGTGAAAAATGTGAAAAATGAACAATAGGTAGCACGCTGGGTGTTGAATCCATGACCTCCTATATACACGCGCGCTACCTTTGCTACTGGGGTGGTTGTACATCCGTTAACATTGGTAAAATAATAAACATATAACACAACTCAAGTCGTGAATGTAACTTCATCTTCAACCTCCAGCCATGGATCCTGTAACTTCACAATTTCTCTACAAAAATGAAATATGCAAACATGAAAGTTGATCCATTTTTCCATACGAATCCAACCATGTAAATAACTAAAGTAATAAATCAAAGATGAATGAGAATTTCTAAAAGTACCAAATTCTGACCTAATTATTTCAGCAAGTTCAAACTTAGAATTCTCACTACTCAAGCAATATAAATGAAATTTATGGACATGTATAGTTTCAGGGCAATGATATCTACATTTTGTATTTGAAAATGCAAGCCTAACAATGGCTAAATAATGAGATGAAAAGTCAGAAAACTCACCTTGTAACTGGAGATCGTGTTTTGAGTTAGAGCTTGATTCAAGTTGTTGTGATGATCAGGTTAGCTTCCTCAAGTTCCCAGGAAGCTAATGCAATGATTAGCTTGAGCAATGGATGGATGGAATGGCTTGGAGAAGTCAATGTGCAGACTCTATTTTTTGGTTATGGAGGTTATGGTAAATTGTGTTACAATTCTGGAATAAGGATGGGGAGGAGTTGTATTTAATGTAACGAAGCTTTAGGAAGTGAAAAGCCAAGAAACGCACGAGGGAAATATGAGTTGCAAGTTCAAGGTCAGAACCTGTGCAACAATGGAGTTTTTGGGAAATTTTTGATTTTAGGGAGTTTGGGAAGGTTTCAGGGTGTTAATGCTTGTGTGTTTGGTCACAAATAGTTACTCTATTTATAAGCAAAAAGTTTGGAGACTTATTGTTGATCAGAATTCAAAAACAAATGCTTAAGCTTAACATGTGATTTTTTGAGAAATCAAGTTTCAATGTCTTGTGTACTTGCTAATATAGAGTGGTTATGCTTTAAACAAGTTTTCTTATGACTTTGTAGATGGAGTGTGATTAGAGGGAACAAGTTAGAGGCTCAAGAATTGACTTTGTGCATAAAGCTTGCTTTTCAAGAATGACATTCTTCACTTTCTTCCAAAAATGGAAATGTGAATTGGATAAATCTAAAACCACTTGGATTATAGCTAAAAAGTTTGTGTAATCCATTAATGATGGATACATACACAAGTTAGAAGGCCTGCAAAGCAAAATTATGCAGCCTAACATTGAAATTGCATTATGTGTTCATCAAGAAATGACTTGTAATTCAAGTTTGAAACCCTAACTTCTTGCCTTCGATTCTCCTTGATCAAGCATGATCTCAATGAGTACTTGGATATTTTGGAACACTTGTAACATCCTATAAAACCTCTATGTTGGACATTTTTGAAAATTCATCTTGTAACTATGTGAAAATTTTCCATGAAGTTAGGTCAAAATCCTGCCTAAACTAGGGCAAAATTTCACTAAGTTTCCAAGTTTCATGAACATGTCTTCACAAAATCATAACTTGAAATATATGTATTTATAGAAGAAGTTGTGTTCTACAATGTTTTAGATCTCATTGAGATCTACAACTTTCATGTTGGAAGTTTCCTTTGAATCATCTTGCATCATGGTGTAAATTTGGCCCAAAGTTATGAAAAAATATGAATTTTCCAACACTTAGAAAAATTTCTAAGTTTAGAAACTTTGACTTTTTGATTTCTTGATGAACACGTTTCATATTTTGACATGTCTTGATGAATTGTGATCTTTGATACTTGATTTTGACCAAAAAGTCAAAGTTTGACTTTTCAGTGTAGAGTTGACTTTTGATCAGTTGACTGAAATTCATCTTTCAATCAATTGAACTTGAGGAATGATTTGAGCCATGCCATTAGGTCAAAATGAAGCATTTGAAGCCTTGATATCGTGCCTTGAACAAATAAGCCATTTTCTAGGTCAAAAATCAGAAATTGCACCTTCTCAATCAAAACCCTAATTTTGACCATTTTGCCCTTCTAGTGATCTGATCAAATTTCTTGAGGAATTGTGATCCAAACTTGATCAAATGACACATATGAGTTCATTATGTTGATATGGATAAAAAATTATGAAGTTTGACTGTAAATAGACCACAATTGACTTTTTCCCTAATACAATTGATTTTAGGTCAACTGAGCAAAAACGTGATCCAAGACTTGAAACTTGACATGAGAAATCTTGAGAGTCCAAAATGATCCATGAAAGTCATATGAGGCATTAAAAGTCCATTTTTCCTTTTTCAAACTCAAACCCTAATTTTTAGTTATCAGTGCTTGAGGAGGTGTATTGAGCTGATCAACCCTTCAGTAGTCTTGAACCAAGGAGATCTTGTGAGAGCTTACTTGAGAAATGAGAGGGAAAATTTTGGGGTACAAAAACTGCCCCTATTCAATCTTCTTAGTCAAACCATTTTCCAAGCAGCAGCTACTTTAAAAGAAAAATTTATAAAGAAACTTCCACGTTTAAAGATTCCCTCTTCTGTAAAACTTGAACATAGATATGATTTGGCCTTTAAGTTGCAACCACCAAAATTTCCAAAATTGCCTAGTGCTGATTTTGCCTTAGCGTTCTTTCCACCCTATCCAAATTGGTTTACTTGTGGCAATATTTTCAATGAGTTAAAAAATGACTCCTAAAAACCTGCTAAGAGGGTGGTTTCGACTAAGTGCACTCTAGACAGTTTCAAAGGTTTCCTTCATTATGACTTATCAGCAGTCTCTAATGTGTCTCCGACACGTGAAGGTGTGGAACCAAAGGATTCCTTGGTCCTTTTAAATTTTAGGAAATTTTTAATTTTGAGCATTTGACTAACCTTGATAGTGTTTTCTAGCTGTTGAAAGAAAAACTACAAAGAAAGAAAAACCTGCAGCGATGGCGAATTCGACTACTTCCTCAAAAGTAGGAACTTCTTCCAGCCAAGGACTCTCTTCTGCAAAGGGTGCTTCTCCCAACAAGGTAGAGAAGAATGCAAAGGTACTATTTCTAAAAATCCTTCTTACTTCTTGCATTCTTTGGCCATGATTTTCCTTGTAATCTTTCTTTTTTTAGGGTAGTGGCTTACCCCTTAAAACACCAAAGAAAAGAAAAGCTTCTAATGAAAAAACAATCATTATTCCTGATGATGATGACGATATCCCCCTCACTCCTTTCAAGGCCAAAAAGACACATAAGAAAGTCAAAACGTCGAAGGGTGCTCCATATCAAGCCACCAATCAAAAAGATGTTGAAGTAAAAATCCTTCCTCCTCCTTAACGTGAAGTTCAACCTGCACCTTCTAGGGTTATAATTTTGGAGCATATTGGCAATAATTCTTCTAACCCTGATGATCAAAAGGTACACCTTTATTTCAATCTTTTTACTTGCTCAAATATCTTTTGACCTAACAACTTCTTTCTTATCTGCAGGATAAATCCACTACTCCTCCCATTTCTCCTATCAACCAAGATTATCCTCTGAATGCAGAGACTCCTTCACCTCCTCCCACATCCAGTGAAAGCGTTCCTAGATATTATTCTCTAAAAAGGGCCCAATTTCCTGTAGATTATGCCGAGGACAAAGAGAAATATTCAGATGGGGTTGAGACATACTTTCGGGATGATGAGGACATGGAGGACGTCGAACCACAAACTAAATATACTCATCTGACACATCCTGATACTACTGATGAAACAAACAGACAAGCTCGATCAATTCCACATCCCATCCTGACTCCAACACTCATTGAGGAGGAAAAAATAATGCTAAATAAGAGTGATCCCCTAAAATATGTGGAGTTGATGATAACTCTAAGGGATTATTATCTTGATAAAACCTCTTTTGGGGCTTCGACCCAATCTGGCGCTAGCGCTAGTGAAGCTTCTTATGACGAACTCCTTCAACAAGTGAAAAAAGTTGTGTTCGAAGCTGATTTGTTCGAAGTGCTGAAAACAGATGTTACTGCTCGCTTTGGGTTGAAAAAGCTGATTAATTGCATCAACATTACTGCTTGTCCTGCTAATGTAGGTGAGGTCTTAATGGATATTGTAGCGGTAGAAATTTTTAAGACTAAGCCATTGGATTGACTAGACTTATACAGATCAAAATAAAAATCACCACCGTGCTTTATTGTTTCCAAAGGAATGGGAAAAGAGTGAGTAACCCAAAAAGAGGGGGAAAGATTCTAGGTAAGGGGGTTGGTTATGCAAAGGGAAGGTATTAGCACCCTAAACATCTACGATACTCCGCAGGAACCTCTTTGAAAAAATCTGTATATTTTGGCTATAAAATGTTGTATAAAAATAGATGGTGGAGGTGAGAAAAGAAGCATTTTTTATGATTTTTGCAGCCGCTGCAGTTGTGGACCTTTAGTGCCTACGTACCACCTTTCATGCAATAGGGTATCAGGGCACACATAGTTCACCTTTTAAAAATTTTAAAACACAAGTATGTTGGTTAATTTTCTATAAGATAAGACATTATTGTCATTGTCCGTGTGGAAAACATACTTGCTACCCACAATCATGAGAAAGGAGAATTTTCATCATCTCAATATGGAGGATATGGCTTGGATTTTAAAATCAACAATGCCTCACTCAATACCCAAGTGGCAAATATCTCACTTTACTACATATTCTAGAAGTATAGTTGTTTGCATCACTAAAAGGATTGACAAGAGTCCAATCTTTTGAGAATGGTTTTAAAGTAAAAAGCCAAAGTGGAAAAAATGGTTTGAAATGAGATTGATTGACTTTTAGTCTTATCACAAAAAATGTCAAGGTATTATTAAGTTGATTTAATTTTATTTATGAAAATATTTTGAAAATGCATGGACATAAGTCCAAGTTTATTATGAAAATGGTTCAAGTTTCAAAACAAGAAGAGTTTTCAAAAGGAGGGAGGAGATTTTTTGAAATTAAAGAAGATGGGAAGAGAAGAAGAGACTATCCTAAAGCATAAGGTAAAAGGTAGGGATAAGAATCATCTAACCAACAAGAAGCCAATACTTGACATTATGTGTCAAAATAGAATTCCCATTCTTTGGATTGAAACCAAGCAAGCAAAGATACTAGACCTCTTGAGAGAACCAAACTTCAAATTTATTAAGTCTTCACAAAAATTAGACAGAGTAATGGCTGTATACGGGTGTCCATATTAGAAACAAAGAATGTAATCACAATAAACTGCACACAAAACAAACAAACAACCCAATGTCTTAAGGTAAACCTCAAGAACTCCAGACAAAATATCAATTAAGGTCACAAGGTCTCCAACATAGGTCAATGTTTCTAATTCTAAGTCCAAGAAGTCCAAAACCCATAATGCCAAGGATAGTAACCAAATAGTCCAAGTATCATTAAAGCCTTTTATGGTTCATGTTGATTATTAGGTGTCTTAAAAGAGAAAAGAAAAGCTCAAGTGAGCAAAAATAAAAATAACAAGAATATAAATGCTCAAGTGAGCAAAATAAAAATGGCATGAAATGTAATGCTTAAAGTAAATGGTACATAAAGCATAAAAATAAAAGCATAAAGTAAAAACAATTTAATAATTAGTGGTTAGTTGGATGACCATCTTGAAACTTTCATTTGGAACTCCTTAGAGGATTGGTAGAACCAAAGCCTCCATACCACAAGTTGAATTTGCTTTTTGTCAAGTATATCATCCATTTGAAATCCTCAAAAGTACCATTTAATGATCGATGATGTTTAAGTGATCCGAGTTGATCAAAAGTGTTGTAGACCCATTAGAGGATTGGTAGAACCAAAGCCTCCATACGAATCTCAAGGTTATTGGATCAAAGAGATAAAATTAGCACACTTTGGCTTGCAAACATAGGTTTGGGCCATGAATGATCATTTATTCGAATCAGGACAAAATTTAGCGCTATGTTAAGCAATTGTAAGTGGACTTATATAGAATTTGCACCTATTTTGAGGTCGGTCAATGGCAATCTATGCACCATTTACTTTGAGACATGATATAGAGATCATGCTCCAATAACACTTAGTGCAATAAGAAAGAGATGAGATGAAGAGGGATGGGAAAGAATATAAACCACATTTGAATTAAAATTTAATCAAACTATTATTAAAATCATTCATCCATTTTTGTGGAGTTAGACTCAACACCATGGATCCAATGATGTTAATAAAGTTCATGATTAAAAATTTAACCCAAGATCAGCCAGAAAATAATCAAAAAATAAAATTTCATTTAATATATACATAAAAAAGGTTTTAAAATAGAAATAAGAAAGAAAAATATCAACTATGTTCAAACTAATCAAGAAATATTAAGTAAGACCATAGAAAAATGAGAAATGAACTCAAATATTTTTATAAAAATTTTGGTAATTTTTTAAAGTTAGAAACTATTTTTAAAATTAAAAGAAATGAGTAAAATAAACCAAAAATTATAAAAATACCAAAGTCAGAAATAAAAAATAAATGAGGTCACCAATATTTGTCATGATATTATTGGATCATTCCATATTTTCTTCAGAATTTAAAAATGCATAAAAGTGTTTTTAAATATTTAAAATAATTCAAATAAAGTGAAAATTTATAAAAAATATCAAAACACAAAATAAAATTATGAAAAAATAAAAATCAGAAAGAGAAAAATAAAAAATATTTTTCATAATTTTTTCATATTTTTTGGACTTCAAATGAATAAAGTCAAAACGCGTGGACCATTGGATGAGAGTCAAAACGCGTTAGTAATCAAATCCAAGGTGTTGTACCCCAAAATTTGCCCTCCCATATTTCTTAAAACATTGCAAGAAAGATCTCCAAGTTGCTCAAGGTAATCCAAGGGTTGGCCAGACAAGCTCTCTCTTAAGGCAGTCTACCCCAAACTAGAGTTTCATGTTGCATCAAGATCCTTGAGTCCAAGTGATCCCAAGTGCTCACCATTGTCCTAATATGTTCTAAAGATCATCCATGTCAAGTTTCAAGCCTTGCAGAGAAAGCTTGTTCAGTCAATTGCTCAAAGGCCCAAAAATCGACTGTGTTAGGGCAAAAGTCAACTCTGACCTACATACAGTCAAACTTCAATATTTTTTGTCAACATTCTCAATATTAAAGTATATTTCATCATTTTATCAAGGGTTGATCATTATTCATCAAGGATTTCTCACAATTCATCAAGATTCACAAGTTTCTAAATTAGGATTTTGTAGGAAAAGTCAACTCAACTTTGACCAAGCATAACTTTCTCATACTTTTGCCAAATGGGCCCATTCTTTTTCACTTGTTTTGAGTTGGCATCACAGCCCACGTGATCTACCCTTTTCCACTTATCCATATCATATTTTTATTAATTATTTTGATTTTTATTTGAATTAATTTGATTTAAATCAAATAAAAATCCAAAACATTGATAACAAGAGATTTTGTGATGATTTCAGGTCTTAAGTTATAGCTAGCCGTCATCAAATTCGCATCAAGCCATATGTCTACAAAGAGATTGGATTTGGACAAATTTTGGAAAGCTTTAAAGAAGCAAATCAAATCAAATAAAAAAGGATTAAAGGAGGGAGATTTGGATCAATTATGGACTTGGATTCATTCTTTGTTACATAAGGGTTACGTGCAGATCAAAATCAAGGTTGGAGAGGCGCGCTAGAGAAAGAACATAATTGGCTAAAACAAGTAAAAATTGTGAGATCGAATTGCTAGTTAGAGGCATTCTCAAGGCTTGTGAACGGTCCCAATCGTTTCCTGGCAGTCTCCACAAGCGAAAGCAATCCAAAGCAGGCATTTTCAAGCCCTCCCACGCACTGTAAGTTCGCAACTGTATCGCTATCTTCTTGAATTTGAATATCCTTATGCTTGCATCCATAGTGTAAATTAATGACATATTCTTAACCTATGAAGCATTTGTAAACTTTTGGCGTCACCCAATTGCATTTTAATGGTCTGTAACGAAATCCACCATTGTTAGGGTTTCGTATTTGGTTTTAGGGCTTTTTATTTCAGGAATAATTAGCCTCCGTGAATGGTATGGTTGTGATCAGAAGAGTGAGACGAACTCAACCATGGCCTTAGATATCATTTCCATGGCTTGTGGGAGATTTTGAGAGTGGACAGGGTTATAGTGACGGACAACGTCCGTGGGTATATGTCATTGGGTTTTTAGCCATGGTGCAGAGGAAGGAGATGATGAAGTGTCATCCCCTTACTGACTTATTCAAACTTTGGCGCGTTTTTCTGATTCTTGTCAAATAGCATTTGTTTTGTTATATTATTATTATTTTATATTATGTTAACAAAAAGAACAACATAGCCCAGTGGTTGCCACGCAGGTCTTAAGACGTTGAAGGCTGGAGGTCAGGGGTTCGATCCCTACCTCCAGCATTTGTTATTTTCTCATTTTATTTCAGGATATCCTATGCATGTGCAAGCCAAGCATCCAACATGGACATTCATCATCCACGTGCCAGATGGCCAGATCTGGTGGTCACCATTGAGGGTGCACCAAAGGATCAGTCAATGCACACGCACTAGATTGCAAACAGTCAAATGGATCAACATCATTGGGCCATAATTCTTGCTATTGACACCCTTAAAAATCAGGCCCAATCTCTTTCTTTATATTTTCTTTTCTATATTTCACTTAATTATTTTATTTTATTTTATTTTATTACTAACCAAAAATTATTTTCTTTTTATCAAAAAAATCAAAAAAATATTTTATGTCCAATTAAATTTAGAATTTTATTTTTCATTAATAAATATTAATTAATTTAATTAGGTTAATTTTAGATAACTTTCATTTATTTTGTAAATATTTAAAATTAATTAGAATCAATAGGTTTTTAACACTAATTTAATTATTTTATTTTCTTTCCTAAATTAACAAAAAATACAAAAATATGATGTTTAATTATTTTTCATGAATTAATTTAATAACTAATTAATTTAGCATTTAATTTTAGGATTTAACTTCTTTTCTTAAAAAAATATTAAAAACAAAAAAAAACATTTTCTTTTAATTAGGAGGGTCAAAACCCTAGTTTCGCATTTGATCCAATTGTCTTGCGCGCATTATTTTTTCTTTATCCAAATTATTGTATCTGCTCCCGGTTTGTAATAATTAAATTAGGACATTTATTTATTTTCCCGCTTTTAAATTTCAAAGGGTTTGCTTTTGGCGATGTAAATACCCGACGCCTTGCAATATTTAGTTTAAATACCGCACTTTAATTTCTGCAAATATTCAACTGCTAGATGTTTGATAATAGGGTTTGCATGACAAGAATGATTGTCAATCTTAAAACAGTTAGATCACCCTAAACATGTGCAAAGTAAAATAACTGAAATCAACACACTCGCCCATGCGCACTCCTAGGGTACACTCCCACTTGGTTGCCTTCGTTAAAACAGTCATTGAATATAGGTTGTTTTAGAGGTCGTCCTCTTGTCTAAAAGATCAGACTTGCCTCGGAAAGTTGCCTCGGAATTATTGCCTCGGATAAATGATCTAAGACATTAGGGTTACCACTAAGACATCCTAACATTGCTTTAGTGACCGTATGTCTCTCTTTCGAATTGACCCTCAAACTCCAACGACGGTGATACCTACTCACTAATAGTTGGATAGAATTGTCTAAAGGAAACAAACATAGAACGATTCCTTTTTCGAGTAGGTAAATTAGTTCTTAAGTACTTGCTGATTCCAAACAAATTTCTCACACTTACACTCTTTTAAGAACAAGTTTTCAAAAACACTTCATTACACTCTTGAAGACATAAGCAAGAGTTAAATCGAAGTTAAAACAAAAACTTTTCAAAACCCACAAACACAAAGAAAACAATTTTTAAAATGATGAGCAAGTACCTAAGAGCCCGTAGATAACTACGAATTGAAAGGGTGTTAATACCTTCCCTTTCTATAATCTACCCCCCGTACTTAGAAATATCTCGAAAAAGGAATTTTTCTGTGCTTTTTTCCTTTCCTTGTTGGATAAAATAAAAGTTGGTAGAGACTCGTGCTTACCGCGATATTTTGTGAATACAAACGCAAAACACAAACCAACATTTCAAAATAGTTCGGTTCTGGCCACCGTATCACACAAGGGATCTGGCGCGCGGTGCCTGTCATGGTCATTACTGAAAAAAGCATAGGATCAAATATAAATCAGAAATTAAAAAAATACAAATGGCACGCTATCATTGGTTAGAAGATGACACGTCTTCAACCTCTAGCCAGTCCAAAAACCAGGTTTCTCAATCTGTAAAATTAGAGCATGAGACCTATGCAATTCGCTTCGTCTCTTCAAGACGAAGACAACCACACATTCGCGACAAATTTATATAAATTGTAGCTCTAGCAATTTGGAAGAGATGTTTTGAAAAGGGATTTTAAATTTCATGGTTAAAACATGTTTCGATATAAAAGAAAGTGTTGCGACTAGAACCAGGGCAATGAGAGCTTTACAATGATATCAAAGTTTTGAAGAATTGATGGAGAAATTTACCTATTGAAGTTGAGGTGCAGAGCTCTGAAACTGAACTTTTATGGATCAATATAGGTCACGATTCTTGAAGGTAATTATATGGTTAGCTTCAGGGAAGATCAAGGAAGGTAAATTGATAGAAAAATTGGATTCAAAAAGGCTTGAACATTGATTTCGAAGTTACAGAAAAATGAGTTATGGAGGAAGTTTGGCAGGTTGGTTCTGGCTGTTTAAGCTTGAGGAAATGAATGAGGGATGACCCTCTATTTATAGGGAATCAAATGACTTGTTCAAGCGTGTGAAATGATGATGTTTGAAGGGAAATCGAGTGAAGTTGCAAACAAGAAAAGTGTGACTTCTACTTTGATCAAAACTCATCCAAAACGCGCGCTTTTCTATGCTAATCACTTCTGGAAGTTCACTAAACATGCTTATAAGTAAAAACACACAGAAACAGTGTGTTTAGAAGCTAAAATAAGGATTTCAAATTCTGACTTTTGAAGAAACTTCAGTTTCAAGTTACCAAGTTCAAATCAATGGCATTTTCAACTCAAGGGGTCTTAGGGCATGATTCTTGATGCTTTAGAAAGATGAGATTACAAGCTTGACAATAGTAAAAGAATGGGATAAAATGGATGTTTGAGCTGAAATTTGCAATGAGTCAAAGTTGGGAAAAAGAAGTTGACTTTCCATACTTAGAAATATTTCAAGTTTTACTTCAAAAGTGACCTATAATGTTTTGCATCCAAACATGGCCTTCTTTTTGGAATTTGCTCTTGACTTAAAAATATGGCATGAAATAGAACTCTTAAATGACATTTTGAGACTTGAACTATTCAAAATATCCAAAAACTGAGAGAGTTATGAATTGTTGAAGTTGGAAAAAAAATCATAAAATGACCTATAATCTTTTGTATCCTTAGGGAATCTTCCATCCATTTTCTCACTTTTCACATAAAAGAATGGATAAATTTCACATCCTCAAGATCATTATGGAAAAAGAGTGGGCTCAAGGTGATAAAAATTGACCAAGTTATGATCATTTGAAGTCACACATGGGAAATTGGGGGTTCATTTGGAGGACTTGTAATCTTTCTTCAATGTTAAGTTTCTTACTTATGAAAACTCCTTGAAACTTTTGAAGTAATTTGTTAATAACCCTTTGAAGAGAAGGATGTTTTTGGAATCACTCAAAAATACCAAAAAATGAGCAAGATATACTTCTTTGAAGTTCAAAACCATAGCTCCTAGATCAAGAAAATGCTTTGAGGAACTTTGACAACTTTAAACAACCTTCTTGTACCAACACTTTTTCTTTGTAGATAGAAGTAGTTAAGGATGATAATGAGAACTCAGAGTAACAAAAACCACTTCCATATCTTGATAACCAAGAGAAATATGCACTTGTGACTAATGGGAACAAGACCTTGTCCAACCAAGACAACTACTTCAATCAACCTCTTGTACTTTTAAATTAATCTTGATAACATTGAAATATGGTGAACCAAAATAAACCTTGCCATGCTATTTCTTCCAAAAAAACTTCAATGGTGAGGTTTGAATTTATCAAGCTTTATTTACTAGGGCATGGAAATAAACTCATGAACCCATGGATCAACTTGCTAAGCCACATTGCCTTTACCTACAATATTAGCAAGTAAGACAAACCAACATTGCATTTTATTAATTAAAAGGAAAGTTAAAACAAAACATGCATGATCACAAAAGAAAAACAAGTCAAGGTGCTTGGTGATTCCTCAAAGAGCAAAGCTAAAGATAGGGAGGAGAACCAAAAGCCCTAATGTGATCTTGTTGTGATTGAATCAATATGGTATGATGAAGGGATCTTAGGGGAAAAAATTGGGGTACAACAGATATTTAAAATCTAATTGACCAAATCTGCGCTGAGTACAACATGGAGGTTGATGAAACTTCAAAGCTTCAAGCAAAAGAACAAGAGTAAACTGTTGAATTTGACAAAGCTCAGAGTACTTCTAAAGCATCTAAGGATTTGTTGGCTTCGAGGAAGGCAGCCCAAGTTGAATTAGACACTTACGCCACTTCGATCACACTTTGGGAGACTCATATTGTGGAGTTACATAAGAAAATAACTGATGCTAGGGCAAAACAAGCTGTTGTCAAAGGATTGGACACCACTAAAGCTGATACTTTGGCTGCACAGAGCGTTGAGCATGTCGAAAGAGCTTCAGCCATGACTGAAGACCTTGTATGCCTCAAAATCATACGCGTTGCTGTTTAATATAACCTTGGCCTAGAAAATATCAAGTATGAAAGGATGAAGAAAAATATCCCGTTTTAATTTATGTAATAAACCATTCATTGTATTTTCTTTAAATTGTAAGAATGCTTAGACAAAGCCATTTTGGAACCCTTATGTTTTATACCATGTTGGCTTCATTATTTCACTAATTTACTAGTTTGTCACAATCTTTAAATCTTGAAGAAAAGGTTTGTATTTTTTCAAATACTTACCGATAACTTTCAAGATTCTTCGATCCTCTTCCAGTTCTTCAATTTCATAGGCACTGTTAGGGAATATTTGAATGACTCGAAAGGGGCCTTCCTAATATGGGGACCATTTTCCTAATAACTTATTCTTTCGATCCATCGGCAGAATCACCTTCCAAACCACATCACCATTTGAGAAGGTTTTGCCCTTAACTCTCTTATTATATGCTCTGGCTACTCTTTCTTTTTGCCTTCTTAGAATTTCCAAAGCATGTAACCTTTCTTCATCTAAATCCACCAATTTTTTCATCATCATTTCCCAATAAAGACCTGTGGGAATTTCGTTTTGTCTTTGGATTCTGACTTACTGTAAGTAAATCCATACTTGCAAAACTGCATCATGTCCAAACGTTAGACGAAACAGAGTTGTATATGTTTCCTCTTTGGGGGATGTTCGACAAGCCTATAAGACTTGATCTAAGGTTTTGTGCTAATTATTTGGCTTTCTGCCCACATGTTTCTTGATTAAACCAATCATTACCTTGTTAGATGCTTCAACTTTCCCATTTTCTTGTGCATAATAAGGCGTAGAAGTTAGTAATTTAAAACACATATCCTTAGCGAACTCTTGCATCCTTCGACCAGTAAATATTGATCCTTGATCTGTTGTAATAGTTTATGGAATTCCAAACCTATAAACTATATGCCTCTGGATGAATTTAATGATGCTTTCTTGATCAACATTCACCAAAGGTATTGCTTCTATCCATTTTTTGAAATAATCTATTCCCACCAAAATGTATTTCTGATATTTTGAAGATGATGGTCTAATTTTTCCAATCAAATACAATGCCCAAACCCTAAAAGGCCATGGCTTAACAATTGAATGTAGTTCACTTGCAGGAACGTGCTGAATTCCTTCATGAATCTGGCACTCTTGGCATCCTTTGGCAAAATCTATACAATCTTTTAGAACTGTAGGCCAAAACATGTCATATCGAAACAAAATCCACTTCATCTTGTGACCTGCCTGATGTGCTCCACCTTCCCCCACTATACACGTTGGCTAGTGCTAAATAAGCTTCACTTTCTCCTAAAAATTTCAACAAGACCCCCTCTGGGGTTTTCTTAAAAAATTCATTGCCTATTAGCACATAACTTAAGGCACGATATTTTACCTTTCTTTGTGTATTTGCTGTTGGGTTTTTTAAATAACTTATTATTGGATTTCTCCAATTTGTATTTGCTAAACTTTCCATGGCTAATACTTCGAAATGTACTTCGTTTTCATAACCTAGACTTGAGTTTTGTAAATCTGCTGGAGAAAGTTTAGTAGCTAGTACCTTGCCCCGTACTTCGATCAAATATTCCAATCTTTCTTTTGATACTTTATATCCTGAGGCAATCTGGGCCAAATCATTTTCTTCTTGATTCTTCAACCTGGGGATGTGCTTGATATCTACATATTCAAATTTCCTGAGCAATCTATTTACTATCACGAAGTAAAATATCAAGTTTTCTTTTATGAACTTGTACTCTTTGGTAATTTGCTTGATTACTAATTCAAAGTAACCCATTATTTCGAAACTAGTTTCCCCCAATTCCAATAAAGCTTCAAGTCCTGCTATCAATGCTTCATATTCCGCTTCATTGTTCGAACAAGGGGGGCTGTATATTTTGTACTTAAGCTTTGTTGGAATTTTATCTAGAGAAATAATCAAAACTCCAATTCCACTTCCTTCCTTATATGTAGAACCATCAAAGAACAATTTCCAAGGTTCCAACTCCACAAGGTTCTGGAATGTTTCGACCAATGCATGGGAGACAATGAAATCAAAGACTAATTTCCCCTTCATTACTTTTAAAGGAATGAAAGTTAATGAGTACTCTGTTAGGGCCAAAGCCTATCTACCAATTCGACTATGTAGAATTGGTTTCGACATCATATGCTTAATAACATCAAAATGTGAGGAAACGTAAACGTCAACTGGCTTTATATAATATTTTAACTTGGTACATGAGAATTATAAGCAAAGACATAATTTTTCTATTAAACTATATCTAGTCTCTGCGTTATTCAGTACTCTACTTAAGTAGTAAATGGCCCTTTCGCCGCCATTTTCATCCTCTTGAGCCAGCATGCTTCCTATAGTTTTATCTGACGCAGAAATGTATAACCTCATGCACTTGTTTCTTTGAGGAGGCTTTATAGTTGGCGGATGCATCAAGTATTGTTTGAATTTCTTGAACGCCTCTTGATGTTCTTTGTTCCATGCAAAGTCTCCTTGCTTCAGCCGCAAGAGTGGAGAAAAGTCTTGAGTTCGGCCACTTAAGTTTGATATAAATCTTCGCAAGAAGTTTATCTTTCCAAGCAGTGATTGCAAGTCTTTCTTTGTTGATGGCACTTTCGATTCCATTATTTCCTTTGTTTTGTTTTAGTTGATTTATATGCCTTTCTTATGGACCACAAAGCCAATAAAGTCACCATCATGCACAAAGAATGCACATTTATAGGGATTCATCTTCCGGCCATATTTTCTCATCCTTTCGAATGACTGGCGAAGGTGATCCAGGTGACTAGATCTTGATATAGATTTCACTACTATATCATCAATTTAGACCTGCATGAAAGTTTCTATGAAATCATGAAATATAGAGTTCATGGCTCTTTGATAAGTTACCCCAGCATTTTTTAAACCAAATGTCATAACCACCCATTCATAGGTGCCTATTACGCCAGGGCATCAAAATGTTATCTTTGGCACATCTTCTTCTGCAATAAAAAACTGATTGTATCCTGAATACCCATCAAGCATACTAAGATATTCAAAAGCAGTAGCAAAATCTACTAACATTTCAGCCACAGGCATTGGATATTTATCTTTAGGTGTTGCAGAATTTAAATCACGAAAATCTATGCAAACTCTAAGAGATCCATTTTTCTTAATTAATGGTACTATATTTGCAATCCATTCGACATACCTTGTGGTCCGAATGAATTTGAAGCGCAAGATTCTTTTGACTTCTTCCTTTATCTTCGAGAGGATCTCCGGTGCAAATCTTCTTGGTGTCTGTTTGATGGGTTTTTTGCCATCTTTTATGGGCAGCTTCAGTTCGACCAGGTCCCTGCTTAAACCCGACATTTCATCATAGTCCCAAGCAAAACAATTTATGTACTCCTTAAGCAACTGGATCACTTCTTCTGTCACTCCTGGACTAAGCTTCGAACTAACATACGTGGGTCTTCTTACAGTCCCATCTCCCAGATCCACTTCTTCAAGAGGGTTCTGCGCTAGCATCTTTGCATTCGACGCCACTGGATCCTTCTCGAATCCCAAAGGCCCTTCATCATATATTGCGTCTAGCCTTTGGTCTTTTTCTTCGATGGGCTTCTCTTTGTTAGGGGTTTTTGGCTTGAAGAAAATCCCAGGTCCTTTTGCATGATTTGTTTCTTCATTGGCCTTTATAGCCATAATCTTTACTTCGGCTTCTAAAGCCGTTTTTAGTCTATTTTCAGCCAAATAGGCCGAAATATTTTCGAAGAAGGAAGATTCAGACATGGTCACTGTCTTCGTCATCCCAGCCTATTGGCTATATCCCTAGAAGTATGGGTACATCATCTTCTTGGCCCAAAGTCTCTCTATCCCAGCAAAATCCATTCCTTGGATGCAGGGTCAGAAAGTACATAACATTATTCTTTGGCGCATATGCGCCATCTGTAGCACTGCAAGGTCCTATGTTGGACAAGGTCCTATGCACCGTTCACTGGCGATGAACTACCAACGTTCACTGAGGGTAGCAAAAAGATAACAATCACCAACTTTCACTGAAGGTGACCTACCAACTTTCACTGAAGGTAAAGAGAAAAGAAATATCATAGCACCGTCGTTCACTAGCGATAAACTACCAATGTTCACTGAGGGTAGCAAAAAGATAACAAGTTTTTCCCAAAATTCTGGCGTTTCACCTAGAACGGGTTTCAACTTCTTCTTTAACCAAGGCATTCTTCCTGGAAAGGGAAATGTATAAGTTGTCTCAAATAAAGAGACTACCACTTACAAAGATTTCTTAACGAACCATCCATTTCATATCAAAAAGACTTGTCATCCACTGGAGTAATTTGACAACAAACTGCAAACTATTCACTCATAGAGAAGATAGCGAAAAAGTAACATCGACTTTTACAAGGAAGTACAAGTTGCTCAAATAAAGAGACCTGCTACTTGCTGTTATAGGAAGGACTGTAAAAATGACTTTCTGGGGAAAACAATATGGCTTCCTGGGGAAAGAAATATGACTTCCTGGGGAATGAAATATGACTTCATAGGGAAAGAAATATGACTTCCTGGGGAAATGCCAATATTTTTGTTGAGGAGATAATGTCTTCTCGTGCAAAATAAATGCACATTCTCAAACCAAATGCTCGAAGCTTGCAGAAATCCAAAGTAATAATATTGCTGGGAAACAAAGATTCAAACCAGAAATAAACTTGAGTGGAACAGTCAACCAAAATACATCCTTTGAGAAATAAACTCAAGAGGGAAACCCAATCTATCCAGACAAAGAGTTGTACATGAAGGATATAGAAAAAATCTTCCACGAGGGATAACTCAGTGGGGAATAAGAATATACACTTTCTTCTTAAGGCCGACACTCTATTGAAGAGAGGTAAACACAACTCTGCAAAACAGGGTAATATGTCAACAAAAATATTAACGAATGTTAATGAGAAATGATTTTCTAAATTCAACTATGCATGATGTGTGTATGAATGTATGAGTGTTATCATGTATATGCTGACAAAACAAACATATAACACTGGGAGTAAACAGGAAAAACCAACTCGGGCACAATCAATACTCGGCTAAATCACATCCAAAATGAACATTCATAAGAAAATAAGCACTAAACGAGGAAACAGGATCCTATTTCGCAGTTTAACTTCACTGGGAAGGAACATAATCCGGTAGTGAACAAATCATATCGATAAAAACAATAGAGATACAAGGATATAACATCCTTATCCAGGCTCCACCGGGGAATAACACTCAGACTTCACTGGGAAAATAAATGCTTTCACGGTTCGTACTTCTACTGGGGATTGCAATACTGATCTCAATAAGGCAGATGAAAACCATATCGTCAAAACATAAACTGAGGATCTCGAGTTGACTTCATTGGAGAAACATCATACAAACCTCACATGGGGAGATAGCGCCTCATCATCGAGACATCAGCTGGGGACCTCGTACTAACTTCATTGGGGAGGCCAACACCACATCGGAGAGAGGAAACCAAGATATGTTCTTCATTGGGGAAACCAAAGATACGTTCTTCAATATTGAGAGTAAGTACTGCATCAACATCTCTGGAGAAAAAGTATGAAACCTCATGGGTATAACAACTTAGAGAGTTAACAAGTCAAACATAACAGCAAGAAATCAATCTTATGGGGATTTTAAATCAAACCCAGCACTTGGCGGGGGAAAACCCAAAAAGTTGATAACTAATCCAACACTTCTTAAATAAAACATTACCCTTTCCTGATTATCGGGCAATCAAAGAAAATGCAAGTACTGCCGAGAGGGAGATGCTTCGCAAATGAGTCCAACTCAGCATGCACGAGGAGAAAAGACTTCTATCAAATAAGCGAGGCCTTCACTGGGAAATCTCGGATTGAGTCTTCATATCACACAAACCAATTCCAATAAAAGATGCCCTGGGATAACTTTCCTGGGGAATCAAGAAATAAACATATAGAAAGAGGTCAAACTCTTGGGGATTTTAAATCAAACCCAACACTTGGCGGGTGAAAACCCAAAGGGTTGACAACTGTCTCAACACTTCTTAGAAAATATATTGCCCTGGTCCAGTTACCCGGGAAATAAATACCAATAATAATGCCAAAAAGAGCAACATTTTGCGAATAAGTCCATCTCAGCACACCAAGGGGACAAGACCTTTCGTCATATGAGAGAAGACTTTGTTGGGGAATCCGGAATAGAGACCTCCAACCAAGCGAACCCAAAAATCAGAAAATGAACCAACAATTGACTGGGGACACTGGGATCACAAACCCGATACTGCACCTTGTAGCAGTGAAAATTGGAGATCGAGCTATTAATTGACTCGACTCGCAAAAGAAAGAGTCGCCACCGCGCTTTATCATTTCCAAGGGAAAAGGGAAAAGAGCGAAATAAAACCCTAAAATATGCAATGTAAAATACTTAAAAGTAATGAAAATACAATGCATTTTCGAAAAGAGATCTAGAGTTCTGGGGTTGGTTATGCAATAGGAAGGTATTAGCAACCAATGCATCTACGGTACTCCACAGAAACCTTTTGAAATATCTGCTTCTTGGTTAAAAAAAATATAGTTGATTAAAATGGTTTGTTTGGTCAAAATGGGTGTGGACGAGATTTTGAAGATACGACGACCTAGTGTCGAAGTTTTGGCTTAAAAAAAGTGTGTGAGGTTAAAAATTGATTGGTAGGAAAATTAACTTAAGATTAACAAAATAGTAAAATAAAAATGAATGAAGGGATTCGCACAATCATATTTGATGACATGAAGTCAACAAACTGATTCTTTCCCTTTGAATAAATCAAGCGAATGAAGTAAAATGGACATCAAAATATAAGTATTCGAAAAATTCACAAGAAAATAAATACAAAGAAATAGATTAATGACTAAAAGGTATCGAGAAATTAAAAGGACGAAGATATTTAAATATAAATAGAAGAGAATGGAACTAATTATCTAAGTTAAAATTCTAAGATTACTTACTAAAATAATCCTAAACTAATTACAAATTTTAAGGTTATAAAATTACTAAATTAGATCTAAACTAAATTAAAAATTTAATATTAGTAAATTAATTCTAAACTAAATTAAAATTATAAGGTTACTAAGTTAAATCTAAAACAAATAAAAATTCCAAAGTTACTAAACTAAATCTAAATCAAATAAAATTTTAAAATTACTAAATTAAATCTAAATAGAAATTCTAAAGTTATTAAATTAAATCTAAGTAGAAATTCTAAAGTTATTAAAGCTATAAAATTTCTAAATTATATCTAAACTAATTTAAATGTAAACTAAGTTAATTATAAAATTCTGATTTTTATTTAAACTATTATAAAAATACTAATCTAAACTAAATTAATCCTAAAAAATTGCTAACATTACATTTAAACTAATTTAAGTGTAAACTAAATTAATTATAAAGCTACTAATTTAATCTGACCTATATTAATAATAAAAATACTAACTTAAAACAAAACTAAATTAATTTTAAGATTACTAATCTAAATTTAAACTAAATTATTTATGAAAGAGGAGTGAAACTAAAAATTGGGGGATGAGTATCAGGAAATTCAGGACTGGACTGTTAGAATTGATGTTAAAGCTCAAATGCTACAAGAACAAATAACAAAAAAAAATCTCTTGTTGGGTCGGACCGGGTTGGGTCCAGATTCAACCCACTCTGCCAAACATTCACGGGTTATCAGAATCCTAAATTCAAAATGACGCACAACACCTCTTTTATTGCCTGAACGTGAAAGAGAAAAAAGGAATGCTCAACAAATGATCCATCTGTTCTTCGAAATCTCTCCCTCTATTTCTCTATTTCAAATCATCACTTCTCACTCTCACATTTCCTTCTCTCTCATTCTCTTACCAATTTCTCATGAAACACTCTTAAATACACAGATCGGAGGGTAGAATATGGAACCCTAAATCTCAAACCAAATGCCTCATGAAAAGGGAATCCCAAAAAAAAGTAAAGGGGTTTGATTCAGCAACTCAAGAGCAACAAAATGGTATAAAGATTTAGGTAAAGAAAATGAGCAAAAGAAAATTCCAAGCCAGAGCTAGTCCGACGATCCGATTCCAGCGTCAGCGAGATACAACTTCAGGTATGCGTATTGATTCTTTATTTATCTTATTCCTATTCGCTCTACTCCATCTCTTTCTTCATTATATGTTTATGTGAGGGCTTGAGGTTGGATCAGGAATCATAGATGTTGATGAATATGATGCTTCTTTGTAACTGCAGGTTAATGGTGGAGGAGATTATTGGCGGGGAGAGAGGTGTAGCTGTAAGTATTGTTGAAAGGGAGATTGTCAATGATTTGGGGTGATGGAAGTCGAAGAGGTTGGGTTTAAAAGTGGATGATTGTTATCGGTTGGTTGTGTTAATGGGTTGTCTATGGAGAAACGGAAGGAGTACTCCCGGATGAATTAATGGGAAGAGGAAACGAATCTCGAACATAAAACAACAAAAACAAATCCTCTTCTCTCGGTGACAGTGGAAAAGGTTTGGGAAAAAATCTAGAATTACGGATGCAGTACAGGGAATAAAATCAAAGGAAAAAGTAAAATTTTACCGAGTCGGAGTCCTTCCGATGAGGCTTCAAAGAAGTAAGTATTTGAACATTTTCTGAGATGATAATGAGCTTCCTGATAACACTCTTTTCCTCTCCACTGATTTTTATCATGAACTCTTTTTTTGATATTTTTCTGTCTGTTGTTTGAGAGACAAAGGCTGGTGATGCTGCTAGATTTGTGGAATCTGGTGTTGAAGCTAGGAAAGCTGCTGTTGTTATAGTTGTGGAAGTTGTTGCTGTTGCGATTACATCTGCTGGTGTTGTTGCATTTGTTGTAGTCTTTTGAAAATTACCAATCAACATTTTTGGCATGAAGATCCCGTGACTATCCAACTCAAGCCAAGAAAAATTGAATCCAGGAGCTTTGAGGGGCTGGAGAGCATGAAATGCATTGGAAAATCCAGTCAACATCTTCTTCTCCTCTGCATCTTTTACAATAAATATGACAGTAACTACTAGAGTCTTGGAGAGAAGAAAAGGTTTTCTTGATCCCTCCAAGATTGAGAATACAAGCTTTGCATAAATATCCATTGCGAAAAATGACCTTGACAACATTTGTTGAGGAGATTGCAGTGATAGTTTTTTGGAGGTATCACATAATTTTCCCCTTTGTTCTTGTATATATTTGTTGCTGTATCTCCTTCTCTCTCCCTCTATTTTATGTATTTATCGTGAATGAAAATGAGTAAATTGGGGTAGGGGGAATTGGATGTGAAAGTTGGTTTTATTATAACTGTTTTATTGCTTTTTGGTGCAGGCTGAAGCTTTCCATTCTTGTGCAAAATTGGGATAGCATAGCTGGATTAGTTTGAATGCTGCAACATAGGTTGGTTGTGGACAGATCTTACATAGTTTTAGGACTGTAAAGGACTATTGGAGCAAGGAGTAGTCTTCATTACAGAAACTGTATTCTAAGAAGAAGGACCTTTGGACAATAAAACTGCCAAACTTTATTTGATAGTTGACGACATAGATCATACCTTTAAGTTTCACTCAAGTGTTGAATTTTGTAATATCTGTTTTCTTTTTCTCAAGTACTTTTGTTGTGTTAGTAATTGCATGATTATAAATCTCAAGCTTTCTAGGTAATTTTACGAAGTTATTTCCAGCCAAAATTCCAAACTTGGTCATGAACATCAACCATTGGTTCTCGTTGTTATTGCTAGTTGAAGGCGAATCATAAAGGAGGTTTACCTATTGTCAATCGGTGGAAAAGCCTTAGTAGTTTTAATTTTGATCTGGTGTGAATATCTGTATTGAATCACAATCAGCACAAAAGATCTATTCTTTGTATTGTTGAACTCCAAATTCAATCAAATCAAGGACCATGAAATGGCTGACTCTAGTACACATATGTAGCCACTTCCAAAATACCAAGGAAATCTAAAGAAAACTCCGAGAAGCTTTAAAATTAGCATATGTAGCTACTATTATCACAAAAATATCTCAAACATCTTTTCTAAATGGTGACCATGGTTTACAAAATTAATTACAAAAACACCCTCAAGTGGTTGAATGGTGATCCGCGTCTTAACATTATCTTGGGTAGCTTAAAAACCACTTCTCGAACAAGGCATGGAAATAAATACTCGATCCTCTGAAATTCTATAAGACATATTTGATCAAAATTAGATCAAATGATGCTTGAGAGTCTATGCTCTGAGATTAGAGGTTGTGCCTTGATGAATCAATCTTCGAAATCCATAATCAATCGTACTTCTGGCTTGGGAGACTCAAAACTCTAATTGAGTCACGACGCCTGATGATCTTGATTCAGACCTGTCTCTGCACATGAAACAAAATAAAAAACGAACATACACCTTTATATGAAATTAGAAGTTAGTGATACATAGGCTAAAAATGTTCAAAATACTTGATAATTTCTGCATAGTCAATGCTCGAAGGTTAGAGGTTAAAACCGACTGTATTTAGTGACCTTGACTTCTGTACAAAAATGAAAAAAAATAAAAATGGGATCTTAGGTCAAAAATTGGGGTATGACAGCTGCCCCTATTTAAGTTTCTTCTATCCGGAGATATGAAGATTCGAATCTTCATTTCGACGAGATTGAAGGGACTTAAATATAGAATACACAATTTTTGGCCTTAAGATACCGCAATTATGTTTATGATCTGATATGAATGTAATATTTTCAATTTAATGTGGAATGATGCCGTATGAGACAAACTACTTCTGGAGAAACCAAGCATATTATATAGTAATTCCACAGGGGAAGAGATTATAACTCCACTGGGGAACAGAGCTACAAACTTCGGTTGAGACTCTTATTGGGGTACAACTTCGAGAGAAGAAAAAATTACTCTTTATCAGAGAAGACGCCTTGCATAGGCTGCGAAAACATGGATGGTTATTGACCCAAGATGATGGTGAGTTTACAACTCAGGTTCAAAGGTAGACAAAAGATACACTAACTTTTTCTGATAGTGAACTACCAATTTTTACTGAAGATAGGGGTTTTATAACAAACTTCTCTGCGGGTCTTTTTCGGAGAGATACCATTTGCTGCTGAGATATCATATTGTTAGGGATACAAAAGTTGCTCAAATAAAGATGTCGTCACTTGCTGTCTTCAAGGGATATCAATAATACACAAGTTGCTCATGAAGAGTCACCGCTTGCTGTCTTCAAAATAATACGCAAGTTGCTCATGAAGAGACTATCGCTTGCTATTTTTCCAAGGAATCAATAACATACAAGTTGCTCATGAAGAGACCGCCGCTTGATGTTTTTTCAAAGATAACAATAACACACAAGTTGCTCAAGAAGAGACCGTCGCTTGCTTTTTTTTTTTCAAAGGCATCAATAACATACAAGTTGCTCATGAAAAGACCGCTGCTTGCTGTTTTTTTCAAAGGTAACAATAACACACAAGTTGCTCATGAAGAGACCGCCGATTGCTGTTTTTTCAAAGGTAACAATAACACACAAGTTGCTCATGAAGAGATCGTCGCTTGCTGTTTTTTCAAAGGTATAAATAACATACAAGTTGCTCATGAAGAGACCGCTGCTTGTTGTTTTTCAAAGATAACAATAACATACAAGTTGCTCATGAAGAGACCGCCGCTTGCTGTTTTTCAAAGATAACAATAACATACAAGTTGCTCATGAAGAGACCGCCACTTGCTAATTTTTCAAAGGTAACAATAACACACAATTTGCTCATGAAGAGACCGCCTCTTACTGTTTTTTCAAAGGTAACAATAACACACAAGTTGCTCATGAAGAGACCACCGCTTGCTGTTTTTTTCAAAGGTGTCAATAAAATATCGTGAAGATATTGTTGAAGGTGAGAATCAATAATTTCATCGGGGATGGACAAACGGCTCATGAAGAGACCTCAATTTGTTATAAGATAAAGAAGTTTAAAGATAATCTAACTGCTCAAATAAAGAGTCAGGCACTTGTCGTCACGTCGATATTCCAGAAGAATGTTATGATAACACTACTAGGGAATAAAGTTCATCTTCAATGGGGAACCATGAATAAATCCTTCCTGAGGAGACCAAGTATTTACATATGCAAGATCAATGCACTCTTCATCAAGGTTTCACAGCTTAGAGAGATTCACAAAGAAACATTTGTAATAGACGAAACTCAATCCAAGAACAAAATGGAGAGAAACAATCAAACAAGACCCTGCCAGATGAGGAATAAACACAACCGAGACTTATCCTATCCTGAGACAAAAAGGAAGGCTAAAGCAACAACTCTTCCACGAGGAATAAACTCAGTTTAGAAAGGAGACACTTTATTCTTAAGTTGACACTTTATTTGAGAAGAGGAAATACGATAACCAAAGTATACGAATCAAGAACATTAACAAATATCAATGCATGTGCATGATGCAAGTGTGAATGAATAAATGAATGACATGTATATGTTGACAAAATAGATAGATGAGATAGACTGAAGACGATAAGACATCACAGCACAACCTGATACTCGGCTAACCTCAACAAGATAAGAACATTACTGATGATAGAATAAAAGCTATCAGCGGAGCATATTTCTGCTATAAGGCTTTAATCTTTCTGGGGAGGAAGATATCTTCTGGTAGAAAACCCAAAGTCCGATCTTCTATCGTCAACAATCCATCGAAAGGATAACAATACGAACAATGCTTCAGCTGGAAAAAAATATTGCTTAGCTGGAGATACTGGGAACACCACCCTATGATAATGTGTGCAAAACATATCACATATCTTGACAAATCTGGACTTCCCCTGGGATTAATTTTTGGATGCCCCAAGTTTACTACTGATAAGCTGCATGATGCATGACAATTCTTGCGAATAACTTCACTTCTAAAATTCCCCAAGCTATATGGTTGATAAGAAGAAATCGTCTCAAGAGGATTTTACAAAAGACCTGGCATCCACCATGCTCTAGTTTCTTCAAACTCTTAGAGAGATTCGTCGAATCTCGACGTGATTTCCCCGGATTGACTGTACTTGGCACAACAAAGTCTTCAAATTTTCCCCCAAAAGGGTAAACAAGTTGGGAAAGCATTAACTGGGAGAAGCAACATGTCTATGCTTAAGGTCTTCATGTGACATGCCCCTGGATATGATTTTTCTTGAAATGATTCGCCAATTACTCAATAGAGTTTCGAGCCTTAAAATAATAAACTCATCACTAGTGTTTATATGTGAGCTTCATTGATATCCAACAAATGTTTTGCAATTAGAAAAGGTTTATTATGAGAATGAAAATTCTAATGCAACAGTTATGTAAGTCTTGAAGACTTTGAAAAGATATCGCACAAATTTCCCGAGTTAGGGCACCATTTATTTTTGTATAGAAAAAGCATATGATACCAACATAACTATTTAGCAAACATTCATGGGATTCAGGAACACTATCTCATTGAAGTATGCTTTCAAAATAACCTTGCTTCAATTAGGACTTTTGAAGGTTGTAACATGGCCTGGTTCATGGTTTTTAGAAAAAAAGATTTTTAAGGCTCAAAATTTATAGGTGACCACCCATTCTTCGTGATGTTATCCAACCCTATTTTCTGTTAACTAAACATGAGTGTTCATCTCTCAAAAGGATTTTGTGACGGTTAAGGAAATGACGAGGCTTTTGGAGTAGAAACCACCCTTACGTCTTCGTGTTTGTAGTCACACTGATTTGTTCTTTGCTGAGGACTTTTGTCTGTATTCCTTTCTTTGTAATTTTTGTTTTCCCTAACTTTTGCCTGAACTAATTCTTTTGAATTGATAGTCCAGCGGGATGCCCTAATTTTGCCTAAGTCGCACATTTTCATGTTTTTGACTTAGCAGGCTTTTTCTTTTTTTTTCTTGATTTTTTTTTGAACAAAATGTGTGACATTAGCTTGTCTTTACTTGTTGAGAGGATTGTGACTGCCTCTTTTCTTGATGAACAGGGGATAACATTATGGTTCCACATCTTCTGGCTTCATTATACATGAAGGATATCCCTCACAGTTTCTCTTCATAAATATCTTCCTTATGAATTTTGAACACTCAATCAGATTAACTGAAAACTACCCTGCCCTAGGTTAAAATTTGAGGGTTTTTTCGTATAGAAAAGAAACTCCTACTTCAAGGCTCAAAAAGGGTTATCAAATGATTATCTTCCTTATATCTCTGGTGTTTAGGGATTTGAAACAATGCTTGTACATCGTCAACAAGATTTTATTCAAAAAGCATACAACCAGAGATTTTTGTGTTTTTCAAATGATCATCCTCCCTTCAATCTCTGCCTAGGCAAGAGAATGGGCAAAAAGTTGGTATCATAATGCAAAAAGCAATTTAAAATTTGAAAACAAATACGAGTGAAACGAATGAATTTCTTCAAGACAAATATAATCATTGTATTAAGATAATCATTCAAATGCAAACAAGTTCTTACATGCAAACAGTGCAATGATAAACAAGAAAAATTACAAATGAACAAGCAAGAAAATTCTAATTAAACTGAGAAGACTCTCTTCTTTAAACTCCAAGGTATCCTTCAATCATGTTTATTCTTTGGCAAATATTTGACTTGAACCTCAAGACTAATATCCTTAAATAACAAGGTACCATTTCTGACCAATTTTTGGACTTCAGCTCTTCAATGAATAACAATGTTTGATACTATGCCCAGGTGCTCCTTGATGAAAGGCACAAGTCAAATCAGCTTTGTAGTACTAACGCATCTTCTCAGGAATCTTCGATGGAGGTCGGATCTGAACCAAATTCCTCTGCATCAGGATAGGAAATAAATTTGTATAGGTTGTTAGAATTGGATCAAATCGTGATTTCCTATGATTAGGAACTTGTTGATTCTGTTGATAAACTGAAGCTGCAGAAGGTAAATTTAACACAAGGATGATAGGAGAAACATGATGATTCTGGAAATGACTATTTCTTCCTTTGGCTCTCTTCTTAGAAAAGTTATTATCAAACTTCTTCACACCACTAGCTGAGTCACCATCTTCATATAAACATCCCTTTCAGACATCTTCTTCTAGACACACTCCCATATTCACCTTGTCAAGAAAGTCACCAGGTGCATTAATTATCATCTTCTCATGAAAGAATGATTTCAGAGTTTCAGTGAGGACCTTTACCACTGCTTCTTCCTTCCTAGAAAGATTATCTTGGGAGGCAACCAAAATATCAACCAAACCAATTAAGTGTTCCATACTATCTTTCAAAGTAATCATCTCCTTACAGAGTTCAGAAACCTCTTGCTTGATATTCTCCATTGTTCTCTTAGCGCGAGTGTTGTACTATGTTAGACCAAAGGAAAAATAACACTTGGAAATGACCTTTGAAAGTGAAACAAAAATGTAGAATGATGCATGATATGCAAAAGAGAGTTTTTATTTGACTTTCAAGGAACTCAAAATATTAAGTTGTAAACATCAAAGTATGAAGATAGAAGATTAATTTTAAATTGGATCAAAGCGTTGATCAAGTTATCATCAAGATCAATCATCCATTTTGGTGGATTAGAGTTTTCACCCCATCAACACCCAAGATCCATTGAGTTTGACGAAACTTGTGACGTTTACAAAGAAAGACTTCCAAATTCCTTGAAAAATAAGTGAAAAGGGTTTCATGGATGCGTGAAGGCATGGCTATGCAACAACCACAAGCAAGGTCACAAACAAAGTCGAAAGGTTCAATATCACGAGCATGGAGTCAAAGGTAAAGACCATCCCAAAGGTATGTACTACAGGTTTAATCACACCTGTAAAACAAGTTTCTAAAAGTTCCCAGAGTCTACATTCCTCCTTCGGATATTACCAACGTCCTGATTACTCAGTAATTAGTAATATTCTCAAGAGAAACTCGTCTGAGTGCAGCATCGCGTGACAACTACTTCTGAATTACTCCGTTATAGTCTCCGCACTACACCTAAGAGACCAAGATGTGTTAAGGGTTCTATGGTTCTCAGCTTCTCTGGCTCCCAGGTCAAAAGCAATAATGTCTTCCTGATTACTCGGTAAATAAATACTACGTTCAAAGGGGCTTCCACTGAGTGGGGGATTTCATGCCTCCTTCTTCGGGATTACTCCCTCAAAGTTAACATGACTATACCACCCTTCGTATTCCTAACTGTAACTTAGTTCGGGTATATGACTTATCCTTTGTAAATATCAACAACACCCAAATAACCATAATATATCACATATAATCAAACAAACAAACAATAATAAATAAAAGACAGATTTGACAAATTAGGCTTAACCCACTTAGGGATAGACCAGCAAGAGGTCAATCATTTCCCCAGCAGAGTCGCCAATTCTATAGCGGTGAAAATCGGAGATCGAGCTATTAATTGACTCGACTCGCAAAAGCAAGAGTCGCCACCGCACTTTATTATTTCCAAGGGAAAAGGGAAAAGAGTGAAATAAAACCCTAAAATATGCAATGTAAAATAATACTTAAAAGTGATGAAAATACAATGCATTTTCGAAAAGAGATCTAGAGTTCGGGGATTGGTTATGCAATAGGAAGGTATTGGCAACCAATGCATATGCGGTACTCCGCAAGAACCTTTTGAAATATCTGTTTTTGGTTAAAAATTGTTTGTTTGATTAAAATGGTTTGTTTGGTCAAAATGGGTGTGGACGAGATTTTGAAGATACGACGACCTAGTGTCGAATTTTTGGCTTAAAAAAAGTGTGTGAGGTTAAAAATTGATTGGTAGAAAAATTAACTTAAGATTAACAAAATAGTAAAATAAAAATAAATGAAGGGATTCGCACAATCGTATTTGATGACATGAAGTCAACAAACTGATTCTTTCCCTTGGAATAAATCAAGCGAATGAAGTAAAATGGACATCAAAATATAAGTATTCGGAAAATTCATAAAAAAATAAATTCAAAGAAACTGATTAATGACTAAAAGGTACCGAAAAATTAAAAGGACGAAGATATTTAAATATAAATAGAAGAGAATGGAACTAATTATCTAAGTTAAAATTCTAACATTACTTACTAAAATAATCCTAAACTAATTACAAATTTTAAGGTTATAAAATTACTAAATTAGATCTAAACTAAATTAAAAATTTAATATTAGTAAATTAATTCTAAACTAAATTAAAATTCTAAGGTTACTAAGTTAAATCTAAAACAAATAAAAATTCCAAAGTTACTAAACTAAATCTAAATAAAATAAAATTCTAAAATTACTAAATTAAATCTAAATAGAAATTCTAAAGTTATTAAATGAAATCTAAATAGAAATTCTAAAGTTATTAAAGCTATAAAATTTCTAAATTATATCTAAACTAATTTAAATGTAAACTAAGTTAATTATAAAATTCTGATTTTTATTTAAACTATTATAAAAATACTAATCTAAACTAAATTAATCCTAAAAAATTGCTAACATTACATTTAAGCTAATTTAAGTATAAACTAAATTAATTATAAAGCTACTAATTTAATCTAACCTATATTAATAATAAAAATACTAACTTAAAAAAAAATTAATTTTAAGATTACTAATCTAAATTTAAACTAAATTATTTATGAAAGAGGAGTGAAACTAAAAATTGGGGGGGGGTGAGTATCAGGAAATTCAGGACTGGGCTGTTAGAATTGATGTTAAAGCCCAAATTCTACAAGAACAAATAACCAAAAAAAAAGTTCTTGTTGGGCCGGACCGGGTTGGGTCCAGATTCAACCCACTCTGCTAAACATTCACGGGTAAATTTAAAATAACGCACAACACCTCTTTTATTGCCTGAACGTGAAAGAGAAAAAAGGAATGCTCAACAAACGATCCATCTGTTCTTAGAAATATCTCCCTCTATTTCTCTATTTCAAATCATCACTTCTCACTCTCACATTTCCTTCTCTCTCATTCTCTTACCAATTTCTCATGAAACACTCTGAAATACACAAATCGGAGGGTAAAATATGGAACCCTAAATCTCAAATCAAATGCCTCATGAAAAGGGAATCCTAAAAAAAAGTAAAGGGGTTTGATTTAGCAACTCAAGAGAAACAAAATGGTATAAAGATTTAGGTAAAGAAAATGAGCTAAAGAAAATTCCAAGCCAGAGCTAGTCTGGCGATTTGGTTCCCGCATCAGCGAGATACAGCTTCCGGTATGCGTATTGATTCTTTATTTATTTTATTCCTATTCTCTCTACTCCATCTCTTTCTTTATTATGTGTTTATGTGCGTGCTTGAGGTTGGATCACGAATCACAAATGTTGATGAATATGTTGTTTCTTCGTAACTGCAGGTTAATGGTGGTGGAGATTATTGGCGGGGAGAGAGATGTAGCTGCAAGTATTGTTGAAAGGGAGATTGTCAGAGATTTGGGGTGACGGAAGTCGAAGAGGTTGGGTTTAACAGTGGATGGTTGTTATCGGTTGGTTGTGTTGATGGGTGGTCTATGGAGAAACAGAAGGAGTACTCGCAGTTGAATTAATGGGAAGAGGAAATGAATCTCGAACATAAAACAACAACAAATCCTCTTCTCTCAGTGACAACAGCGAAGGTTTGGGAAAAAAATCTAGAATTACGAATGCAGTACAGGGAATAAAATCAAAGGAAAAAGTAAAATTTTACTGAGTCGGAGTCCTTCCGATGAGGCTTCAAAGAAGTAAGTATTCGAAATTTTTATGAGATGATAATAAGCTTCCTGATAACACTCTTTTCCTCTCCACTGATTTTTATCATGAACTCTTTTTTTGAAATTTTCTATCTGTTGTTTGAGAGACAAAGGCTAGTGATTTTGCTAGATTTGTGGAATTTTGTGTTGAAGCTGGGAAAGCTGTTGCGACTGTTGCAGTTATGGAAGTTGTTGTTGTTCCGATTGCATATGCTGGTGTTGTTGCATTTATGGTGGTCTTTTGAAAATTACCAATCAACATTTTTGGCATGAGGATCCTGTGACTATCCAACTCAAGCCAAGAAAAATTGAATCCAGGAGCTTTGAGGGGTAGGAGAGCACGAAATGCATTGGCAAATCCAATCAACATCTTCTTCTTCTCTGCATCTTTTACAATAAATATGACAGTAACTGCTAGAGTCTTGGAGAGAAGAAAAGGTTTGCTTGATCCCTCCAAGATTGAGAATACAAGCTTTGCATAAATATCCATTGCGAGAAATGACCTTGACAACATTTGTTGAGGAGATTGCAGTGATAGTTTTTTGGAGGTATCACACAAATTTCCTCTTTGTTCTTTATATTTTTTGTTGTATCTCCTTCTCTCTCCCTCTAATTTTTGTATATATCGTGAATGAAAATGAGTAAATTGGGGTGGGGGGAATTGGATGTGAAAGTTGGTTTTATTATAACTGTTTTATTGCTTTTTGGTGCAGGCTGAAGCTTTCCATTCTTGTGCAAAATTTGGACAGCATAGCAGGACTAGTTTGACTGCTGCAACATAGGCTGGTTTTGGACAGATCTTACATAGTTTTAGGACTGTAAAGGACTATTTGAGCAGGGAGTCGTCTTCATCATAGAAATTGTATTCTTAGCAGAAGGACCTTTGGATAATAAAACTGCCAAACTTTATTTGATAGTTGACGACATAGATCATACCTTTAAGTTTCACTCAAGTGTTAAATTTTGTAATATCAGTTTTATTTTTCTCAAGTACTTTTGTTGTGTTAGTAATTGCATGATTATAAATCTCAAGCTTTCTAGGTAATTTTATGGAGTTATTTCCATCCAAAATTCCAAACTTGGTCATGAACACCAACCATTGGTTCTCGTTGTTATTGCTAGTTAAAGGCGAATCATAAAGGAGGTTTACCTATTGTCAATCGGTGGAAAAGCCTTAGTGCGTATAATTTTGATCTGGTGTGAATATCTGTATTGAATCACAATCAGCACAAAAGATCTATTCTTTGTATTGTTGAACTCCAAATTCAATCAAATCAAGGACCATGAAGTGGCTGACTCTAGTAAACATATGTAGCCACTTCCAAAATACCAAGGTAATCCAAAGAGAACTCCGAGAAGATTTAAAATTAGCATATGTAGCTACTATCATCACCAAAACATCTCAAACATCTTTGCTAAATGATGACCATGGTTTACAAGATTAATTACAAAAACACCCTCAAGTGGTTGAATGGTGATCCGCGTCTTAACATTATCTTGGGTAGCTTAAAAACCACTTCTCGAACAAGGCGTGGAAATAAATACTCGATCCTCTGAAATTCTATAAGACATCTTTGATCAAAATGAGATCAAACGATGCTTGAGAGTCTATGCTCTGAGATTATAGGTTGTTCCTTGATGAATCAATCTTCGAAATCGACAATCAATCGTACTTCTGGCTTGGGAGACTCAAAACCCTAATTGAGTCGCGACGCCTGATGCTCTTGATTCAGACCTGTCTCTGCACATGAAACAAAAGAAAACACGAACATACACCTGTATATGCGATTAGAAGTTAGTGATACATAGGCTAAAAATGTTCAAAATACTTGAAAATTTCTTCCTAGTCAATGCTCGAAGGTGAGAGGTTAAAACCGAATATATTTAGTGACCTTGACTTTTGTACAAAAATGTAAAAAAATAAAAATGGGATCTTAGGTAAAAAAATTGGGGTATGACACACCTTACGTCAATTGGTATTGTCTTCAGTATACAATAAACACGCGCGTACCAGCGAAAACAACTTGAGAAAACCTTCCCGGGGAAAACAAAACTTCTCAAAATTACAGGAGTTCGTCCATTCCTGGGATCACCATCTCTGTTTTCCTCTTGAATCATGAAATCTAAAGTAAAAGTAAGTTGTAAATTCTTTTTTGAAAAACAAATTTTGTTATTTAATCTTTTCACTTTGAAAATTATTATCAATTATAAATGGAGTCTTTATAAGCGGAATAAAATAAGAAATACAAAGAATTGGGTAAAAGCTCAAATTTTATTGATATAATGGGAGTAGCGAATGGAGAGACTCCATGGATAATTACAAAGTTTGGAAAATGGTAATATATAATGAAAAGATACATTGAGATACAATGACCACTATTCCTTCTAACAACTTTGAAATCTTGAGCAGAAACTCCTGTTGAAGTATGGTGAGGACCCAAGAAGATTGTTGTTTCAATGATCAAGTCTTGTCTGATGTAGTTACTTGCCAAGAAAGTCCCTAACTTTTGCCTAAGATGCCCTTGCGGGTTTTCAACTTAGCGGAAAATTTTATTCGGTTTATGTCTCTAATTTTTGCCTAGACCACCCTTTTGGGTTTTCGGCCTACCGAGACGCTCTTTTTTTCCTAAGCTGCCCTTTCAAGTTTTCAACTTAGCGAGTTGTTCTTTTATTTCTTTAGGCGAAGTGTTTCTTGACTGCATCAGCATTCATGGGACGTGGGAATTCCTCACCATCCATAGTTTCAAGAATTAATGCACCATCAGAGAAGGCTTTCTTAACAACATATGGGCCTTCAAAATTGGGAGTCCATTTGCCCCTAGAATCAGCATTAAAAGACATGATCTTCCTGAGCACGAGGTCGCCTTCTCTGAATTCATGAGGTTTGACCTTCTTATCAAAATATTTCTTCATTCTCTTCTAATATAACTGCCCATGACACAAAGCCGTCATTCTCTTCTCTTCTATCAAATTCAATTGGTCAAACCTGTTCTGGACCCATTCAGCCTCTGACAACTTGGTTTCTATTATCACACGCAAAGAGGGAATTTCAACCTCGATTGGGAGTACAATTTCCATTCCATACACAAGGGAGAACGGGGTTGCTCCTGTTGAAGTGCGGACAGATGCTCGATATCCATGTAAAGCAAAGGGGAGCATTTCATGCCAATCTTTATAAGTAACAACCATCTTCTGGATGATCTTCTTGATATTCTTATTAGCAACTTCAACAGCCCCATTCATCTTCGTCCTGTACGGAGATGAATTGTGATGGACAATCTTGAATTCTTCACACAGTTCTGTCATCATCTTGTTGTTCAGATTCGAGCTATTGTTGGTGATAATTCTGCTCGGCACACCATATCAACATATGAGATTATTCTTAATGAAGCGCACTACCACCTGCTTAGTAACATTAGCATATGAAGCAGCTTCAACCCATTTGGTGAAGTAATCAATTGCTACCAAAATAAAACGGTGTCCATTCGAAGCTTTGGGTTCTATCATCCCAATCATGTCAATACCCCATATAGAGAAAGGCCACGGGGAGGAAATAACATTTAGAAGTGTCGGAGGCACATGAATCTTGTCCGCATAAATCTGGAATTTATGGCACTTCTTTGCAAGTTTGTAACAACCAGATTCCATTGTCAGCCAATAGTAACCTGCACTTAGCATATTTTTAGCCATCAAATGTCCATTGGCATGAGTGCCAAATGAACCTTCATGAATCTCATACATCAACATGTCTTCTTCGTGTCTATCCACGCATATGAGCAAGACCATGTCGTAATTTCTCTTGTACAACACATTTTCACTGAGGAAGAAACTGCCAGCCAATCTTCTCAATGTCTTTCTATCTTTATTCAAAGCACCAATCAGGTATTCCCGAGTCTGCAGAAAATGCTTGATATCATAATACCAAGGTTTCTCATCTGCCACATCTTTTGTTGTAAACACATGAGCAGGCCTATCCAGTCGCCAAACTATAATTCGAGGTATATCATTCCAAGTATTCACTTGATACATAGAAGCCAGAGTTACCAGATCATCCGCCATTTGATTTTCGTCTCTGGGGATGTGATGGAATTCAACTTTATTAAAGAAGGGTAACAATCTTCTAGCATAATCTTTGTAAGGGATCAAGCCGGGGTGATGAGTATCCCACTCTCCTTTAATCTGATTTATTACCAAAGCTGAATCTCCATACACATCAAGAATTTTAATTCTGAGATCAATAGCTTCCTCGAGACCCGTGATGCAAGCCTCATACTCTGCCATATTATTAGTATAATCAAATGTCAACCTTGTAGTAAAAGAAATGTGTGACCCATGTGGAGTGACAATCATAGCACCAATTCCTTTACCATAAGCATTCACAGCTCCATCGAATATCATACTCCAGCGAGATTCAGGATCAGGACCTTCCTCAGGAAATGGTTCATCAAAATATTTCACTTTCAGAAACATCACATCCTAATCGAGGAAATCATACTCCACAGACTGATAATCATCAACTGGTTGGTGAGCAAGATAATCTGCCAACACGCTGCTTTTGATATCTTTTTGAGTGCGGTATTCGATGTCATATTCAGATAACAGCATCTGCCAGCAGACAATTCTCCCAGTAAGAGCATGCTTTTCGAAAATGTACTTGATTGGATCCATTTTGGAGATCAACCAAGTAGTGTGATTCAACATATACTACCGCAAACGTTTTACCGCCCATTCTAGAGCACAACATGTCTTTTCCAGCATGGAATACTGCGACTCACAATCAGTAAACTTTTTACTGAGATAATAAATGCCATACTCTTGCTTCCCTATTTATCTTGTTGTCCCAGAATACAGCCCGTGGAATTATCTAACACTGTCAGATACATAATCAATGGTCTTCCTTCAACAGGAGGGGGCAAGATAGGAGGTTCAAGGAGATATTCTTTAATACTTTCAAATTCCTTTTGGCAGTCATCTGTCCATACACAACCTTGATCTTTATTTAACAACTTAAAGATCGGTTCACAAGTTGCAGTCATGTGGGAAATGAATTTGGAGATATAATTCAAACGCTCGAGGAACCCTCTGACTTGCTTTTCAGTTCTCGATGCAGGCATTTCTTGTATTTCTTTGACTTTATCAGGGTCAACTTCAATCCACCTCTGGCTAACAATGAAACCCAACAATTTCCCTGATCGAACACCGAAGGTACATTTATTTGGATTCAAGCGGAGACGATACTTCCTCAAACGCTGAAATAATTTCAACAAATCTTCTACATGCCCTTCTTCAGTCTAGGATTTAGCAATCATATCATCAACATATACCTCAATTTCCTTGTGCATCGGATCATGGAATAGGGTTGTTATAACCCTCTGGTACGTTGCACCGGCGTTCTTCAACCCGAAGGGCATCACTCTGTAATAGAATGTTCCCCAGGGTGTGATAAACGTTGTTTTTTCCATGTCCTCAGGAGCCATCCTTATTTGATTATACCTAGAAAATCCGTCCATGAACAAGAAAACGTTGAATTTTGTTGTGCTATCCACTAACATATCATGTGTGGCAATGGAAAATCATCTTTTAAACTAGGTTTATTTAGATCTTTGTAATCTACGCACATGTGAACTTTTCCGTCTTTCTTCGGTACTGGGACAATATTGGCAATCCATTGAGGGTACAATGATGTCACAATAATACCGGCATTAATCTGCTTTAAAACTTCCTCTTTGATCTTCACTGCCATATCTAGGTTAGTTCTTTGCAACTTCTGTTTGATTGGCGGGCACTCTGGCTTCAAAGGTGTGATCGGTGGATCTGGAACTGACTGTTTAACGCTGGTTCGCGAAATGTCGCGGAAGCAAGAGTCGCCACCGTCTTTTATTTTCTCCAAATGGAAAGGACAAAAGCACATAAAAATTCCTTATAGAGATTGCTCTCGGTTCGGGAGGTAGATTTATAGAAAGGGAAGGTGTTAGCACCCTTTCTATCCATGGTTATCCATGGGCTCTTAGATACTTGCTCATTTGTGTTTTCAAAATTGTTTGTTTGCTTTTCAACTGTGGGTTTAAAAAAGTTTCTTTGAAAATTTCAGTTCGACTCTTGTATCAGTCCTCAAGAGTGTTTGAAAAGTTGCTTTCGAAAGCTTTTTGAAAGTGTCGGTGTGAAAAGAGTTTTGATTTTGTTTTGAAATTAGAGCAAGTATCTATGAGTTGTCTACCTACCCTAAGGAATTCGTCTGTGTAAATGTCCTTAAAGTAGTGCCATCCCACCATTGAGAGGTAGGTAGCACCACCGTTGGAGGTGTTCGGGTCAATTCGAGGGTTCGGGACATGGTGATCACCGGAGCAATAGGAAGACACCTTAGAAGCTACCCTCATGCCATGTTCATGGACATGAGGACTTACTAAAACATCCTCTACTCGACGATCACCTTTCGAGGGGCAAGGCAATAGTGAGGCGTACCCTAGGGGTGGTGTGTGATTTGTGTGTCATGTTCATTTATGTTTATCTTGTTCATGCATTGGTGGTCTACGCGTTATTTTTATTTTGGCATTCATTCTTTCATGCAAATTATTAACAGTTTAAAAGATGCGGAATTTAAAAGTCCTACGCTATTACAAAGGCGCGGGTCTACATCGCCAAATTAATCCAAGACCCGATTTGAAATAAAATAAAAAAAATGCGGAAAGATAAATGTCTAATTTATCTATTACATAGCTTTGGGAGAATTACATGAAATTTATAAAGAGGAAATAAAATAAGCGCGCGAAATAGAATTATGATCGAATGCGAGGGCGTTGGACCCTTTCAAAGAAATTAAATTACAATTAATAAATTAATTAAGTTAAGTAAAAGAAAGAAATTGTTTTTTGAGTTTTTTTGTATTTATGGATTTTAATGAGAACTAATGGAATTTAAAAAAAAAACCTAATTCTAAACTATTTTTTAATTTATTACAAATGTTTAAGTTTGCACCCTAATTTTAACCTAATTATTTACATGGCAATTTATTTACAAAATAATAATTAATAATTAAATATGGTGAAAAAGAAAAAAAAGAATAAAAGTATAAAACCCTAATTCTACATTTTTTAGTTTATTAGAAAAACATTAAAATTGAACCTAGAATTAAAACTAAATTAATTAATAGAATTTATTTATAAAAATAATTAAATAAAATATATTTATATTTTTTGTCTTTCTGTTTTTTTTTTGTATTTTTATTTTATTATAAAAAATTAATTTGGAGGAATTAAATGAAAACAAATAAATTAAAACAAATAAATAAAAAAAGAATGAAAGAGAGAAATGCAAACAGGAGGGTTTGTTGGCCCTTTGGAGGTATTTTTCCAGCAATTAGGCCCAAGAAGCTTGGCCCTTTCTGACTTCTCAGTGATCATGTGCGTATGCGTTGACTGAAGCATTCCATAGGCTTTGGATCTGGACCACTGGACTGATGCTATGGGACGTGTGGCAAGCCAAGATATGAGGCTGCATGGTAGGCCTCAGGAAGCAAGCTACACAGAACCACGTTAGGAAGAAAAATATGAAAAAAATTAGGGGGACCTGGGGTTCGAACCCAGGTCCCAAGACTTACCAAGGCTACGTTCCACCAACTGTGCCATTTGAACGCGTTGTATATATAATAAAACACAAATAATATAAATGAAAATTGACGTTAATGACATAGAAACAAAAAGCGCGCGCTGGAATTCAAATTATCCAATCAGATCTTGCCACATGATCTTCTTCTTCGTTCGTCCCTGAAATAAAAAGAAATAGCGGGGGTTTTAAACCCCCCAAAAACACAGTCTTTTCCAAAATAGCGAATAGCTCGTGTGGCCATATAAATAGGGCGCGACTAGTGTATTGAATTCGTCCAAACGTCCTGATTCTAACCATGGTACTGGGATGTCCTGATTTTACAGTATATGCAAACGCCCAATTTGAAACTTGAGAAACCCTAAAACATTTCAATGGCATATTTCGCTACAAGCATTGTTAGTCAAATTAAAAGTTACCATTAGTCTCAGAACCTTCATATTAGTCTAAATCAATATTCAAAATGTATAAAAAATATATGCATATTAGAATACGATTATGGAAAATTTTTGAGAAAGTTTGACATCCATATACCAATTCTTGAGGCATGGGGACTGGAAAACGATTCAGAAAGCTTCCTTGATGCTTTGGCAAGCTATTGGAATTGTTACTTTTCTTTGAATCGTGCTAGAATGCAGTTTTCAGTTTTTGAGATTTTGGACAAAAATGCAAACTTGGTTTTTGATATGAGGCGCATCTTGGAGGGTTGTTGTGACTAGGGTTGTGATCAGCTTAAGTATGCCAATGGATTAGGGTAGAAAATTGAGTCCAAAAGCCTTTGCATTGATGTACCAAATATTTGATTTTCCATGAATATTTTTTAAATCTTTTCCATGAATGACATGCCAATTTGCACCAAATATTCCCTTTTTTGATGTACACGAGATCTTGAGTGAATCATGAAGGCATAGGCTGCATAAAAAGATTCAAACACATTTGTTTAGTATTTTTTTCATATTTTATTTAATTAAATGAATTAATGGTGATTAAAATTCAAATAAATAATAAAAAATGATGAAATAAATCCCCTTTGGGTCAAATGGTCGTGCATAGCCTTTGGATAATGATTCTTGGAAGAAAATGTGGCCCATTAGCAATTTTGAGGCATTTGAAGTAAAGTTGACTTTTCAAAATTCCCAAAAATTTCCCAACTTCCACAAGGCATATCTTGCTCAAGTTTTAAGCTTTGATCATGTTCTTGGACATTTTGGAAAGGTCTTGAAGTCCTCTAAGCAATGCCTTTGGTCCCATGTCATTTTGATTTACCAATCTCAAGTTATGGTCTTTGACTTAAAGTCCCTTTTTGTTGACTTTTGAAAATGACCTATAATGTTGAAATTGATAACTTTTTGTGAGAGCATTTCTTGGACTTGAAGTGTGAAGAGGAGTTGTGGTAAATGTCTTTCTATTAAAAATGAGCTTTGGATGGAATTTTTCTGATGAACCATGTGGAAGTTATGCCTTGGTCAAGTTACAGTTGACTTTTTCAACTGTCCAAATATGGAAACTTTTGCATCTTGAGATTCTTTGAGCCATGCCTTGAAAATCATGATCAAGAATTGATCAAATGATGTTTGTGGCTTCAAAATAAGATGTTGACCAAAAATTTGAACTTTTGACTGTCAAATGACCATTTTGCCCCTGCAGTTGACTGTTGAGCAATTAGGGTTTTTGACTGTGCAATTTTGTGCTGTGAGTCTTGAAACTTGGCATGAGGATGCTTGACCATGTTTATAGGCATGTGGGACTTGATTGGACCCTTGAAAACTTCAATTTCTTTGACAGAACCAAAACCCTAGTTTTTGACTGTTAAGAGGCCCTTGGACTGTGCAACCCTTGAGGAGATTTTGAAGCATGCTCTTTGCAAATCTTGAAGAATATAGGAGGGCAAATTTTGGGGTACAACAAAAGGCAAATAATGTTCTACAATATCTGTATCTAGCCCAGGCATATCTTGGTAAGACCAAACAAAAATATCCATATACTCTTTCAATATCTCAATCAACTTGCTCTTCACACCAGGATGCAATAATGCTCTAATCTTGACTTCTTTCAGATCTTCTTTTGAACCCAAATTGATTACTTTCAATGGCTCTTTATATGGATGAATGGCATTCTCCTCGCACTCAAGCAACTGTGAGACCTCTTCCAGAATCTCATCATAATCTTCTTCTTCGGCCCCATACACAGGACATTCAAAGTTGGGAGAGGGTGCAGGGTCATTGTATTCAACGGGTTTTTTAATTAATATGCACATATGATTTATGATTGCTTTTAGAAACTGACACATAAAACAAGTGATCATGAAGATTGAATTGCAGTTATTATTTATTTTGAAAGGTTTTTTATGATTACCAATTTCCAAAAAATAAAAAATAAAAAAACAATTTGGGAAACAAAGACAACTTTTATTAATGATTTTAAAAATCAAAACAAACAAATAAGCCCATACAATATTAATACTTTCACCTTGGGCAGAGTGAAAACTTTTCAAAAAGATTAACAACAACAAATTACTTTGAAACATGTATGCAAGAGGGAACATCAATGGTGATCCAGTTCTGAACCCTAACCTTGTGCATCATATAATTTGGCATTTCTGGCTCGGATTCATCTTCCACAATGGAATTAATCCCAGAAACAGTTGTATGAAGATAACCCCCACTACTAAATATATCCTAATACTTTCCTAAAGCAGACTCCGGCTTCATTCTCTTACCTTTATCATTCTTCACAGAGAACCCCAAGCCATCTCTATTCTTGTTTACAGGTGGATCAACAATTTGTACCCATAGTTCACTATGGCCATTACGCACAACCTATTGAGCATCCTTAAACGAATCCATAGAGTTCTCATTTCCTCTTACATTATCAATGGATAAAGCTTGGAATTGGGTTACAACAGCAACTTCATTCGCCTCCACAATACTGAAAGAGGACAAATGAGATGTCAATAGTACATGTTCTCCATTTATAATTACCACCTTTCCTTCACGTACAAACTTCAGCTTCTGGTGTAAAGTCGAAGTGACAGCCCTTGCCTCATGTATCCATGGCCGTCCCAACAAGCATCTATAAGCGGGTACAATATCCATGACCTAGAAACTAATCTGAAACAAATGTGGGCCTATATGAATAGGCAAGTCCACTTCACCAATAACATATTTACTTGATCCATCAAACGCTTTCACAATAATGCCACTTGGGCGCATGGGCATTCCTTGATATTTCAACTTCATAACCATGCTCCTTGGTATAACGTTCAATGCAGATCCATTATCAATCAGCACATTGGATAATGAATCATTCTTGGAGTTCATAGACATGTGGAGGGCCAGATTATGATTCCTTCCTTCATCGGGCAGTTCAGCGTTGCAGAAACTCAGGTTATTACATGAAGTAATGTTCCCTACTACACTGCTGAATTGGTCTACAAGCATATCACTTTCCACGAAAGCTTGGTCCAATACCCTCATCAAAGATTCTCTATGAGCAGAGGAGTTCATCAATAAAGCCAAGATATATATTTTTGAAGGAGTCTGCAGTAGATGATCTAAAATTTTGTAGTCTCTCATCTTGATTATCTTCAAAATATCATCCACCTCTTTTTCTGGCATAGCTCCACTAGATTCACCCACTGCCTTCTTAGTTTCAACATCTTCAACGATTTTCTTTCCAGTACTAACATCTCCACGAACAATCGGTACAAATATACGACCACTGTGGGTCACTCTGCTAGTCTCAGCAATATTTCCAACATTAGGCATTGGCTGGATGGGAACTTCCACACTATCCTCTAAGATTGTAGCATTATATTTGTAGGGTACCGCCTTGTCTGACTTGTAGGGGACGGGACCCAGAAAACTAATCACCAATGGAGTAATAGCTGGCTTGCTGTGATATTCAACTTCAAAAGGGGTAGGCGCACCAAAACAAGGCGTAATAACATTTAATCCCTCCTCAACACATTCATTCATTACAAAGTCATCCCTGGAAAACAAATCTTCATCCGAGGAGAAGAACTCATATGGAGAGGCATACTCATCATCTGACTCTTCTTCAGCCAAACAAACCTCAATCACATCAACTTCATGGTAATCATCCCTTTGACATATAACCTTGATAATTCCATTATCCCACAACAACTGAACACCTTTCCTTACAATTGAACATTCTCTGGAGTCTCGGTAGCAAATTTGGCAAGATCCATACTGATGTTCTACCTGACAAACCATGTGGCAGAAAGTAGCATGCAATTTTACAAGATCCTCATTCATATATTCCACATCAAAGATTTTGAACTCTCCTGGACATCTAGAAACAATGTTTACTTCCTCTTCATACTCTTCCCTAGGCCTGATTATGTGGATGAGGCCCTCATCCATCATCTCCTACAAATCAGCCTCTATCTTGTCGCAACCCTGTATATCTGTACTGCAAATAGCACAATCGGCATGGTCATGCGTATAGTAGCTAAATTCACAGAGGTATGCATGCATTTTCACCAAATCTCCTCTAACCAATTTAATATCAAAAATTCGGAAGTTGCCTGGACAACTGGCCACCATGTTCACAACATTTGCTCTTCCATGCTTTGGTAGAGGATTATCTTTCACATTAGGGCCCACATCCTTGAAAGATAAGATACGAGACTTCACTAATTTTTGTACTTCAGTTTTCAAAGGATAGCAGTTCTCAACATTGTGTCCTGGTGCTCCCTGATGAAAAGCACATGTTTAGTCAGCCTTATAATACCAAGGCAACGGTGATGGTATAGCGGGAGGTGGTCGGGTCCAAACCAATTTCTTCTGAATTAACACCGGGAGTAATTTTGTATAACTCATAGGAATAGGGTCATAACTCTCCCTTCTCTGATTATACCCTTGGTTCCCCTGATGGGATGGTCTATGATAAGTAATGGTGGTTGGAGCTACACCAATAATTGGAGAAACCGAGGTGACTTGCTGATGACGCTGATAATTTCTTCTAGGAGGATTAACCCTCCTTTCTTGCATGACAGCGTTTGTATCTCCTTCCTTCTTTTTGGAAAACCAATAGGATAGCTTCTTCGCACTTCCGAACTTTCACTTTTTGTTAAACGACCCTCTCTTACAGCCTCTTCTAAGAGGATACCCATTCCTACCATTTCAGTAAAGTCACTTGGTGCACTCGCTACCATCCTCTCGTAGTAGAAAGCACCCAGGGTCTTCAAGAAAATCTTAGTCATCTCCTACTCTTCCATGGGAGGAATCACTTGGGCGGCTACCTCACGCCATCTCTGTGCATATTCTTTGAATGATTCCCTGTCTTTCTGGACCATGGCCTTGAGTTGATCACAGTCAGGCGCCATGTCCATATTGTATTTGTATTATCGGATAAATGCTTCTCCCAACTCATTGAAAGTATGGATATTGACGCTGTCCAAACTCATATGCCACTTTAGCGCAGCAACAGTCAAATTATCCTGAAAAAAGTGAATCAGGAGACGTTGATCATCAGTATGGGTAGACATTCTTCTTACATACATCACAAGATGAGCACGAGGACAAGTGTTTCCCTTGTTCTTCGCGAATTCTGGGATCTTAAACTTCACAGGTATCTTGACATTCGGGACCAATCATAAATCATTCACATTCTGCCCGAATAATTTCTTTCCCCTGAGGGCCTTCGTCTCCCTATGCATCTTGTCAAATTCATCTTGAAAATCATCCATTATATCATAAAGACCCAATTATTCACTTGGTGGGGGAAAGGGACAACACATATCATCATTAGAAAATGGGACCATATTCACAGAAGGAGGTGCAGCAGGAGCAACATGCACCACAAGAGGTTCGAGAGTAACAATAGTCTGAACAACTGGAGTATCTTGAGTACCAAGATTGAAACCTCCAGGCGTAAAGTTCTCTGGAATTATCCATGGACAACCTTGAGGCATGCGATTCTGAACAACAGCTGGAGTAGCAGACACAGGAACAAATGGAGCTTCAGTAGTAACCCTTGTTTGTTGAGGTTGAATACTCGGTGGCTGATTCTGAGCAGCCACCAGAGATTCCATCAGAGTAGTGAGATTGGCCGTGTCGGCCTTCAGAGCAGAAACTTCCTCGTGCAGCTCATGATTCTCTTGTTCTAAGTTGTCCATCTTCCTTCTGAAATTAGCTCGAGTGTTGTAGTGATGAGACAACTTGCTATTGAAGTAAAGAAGCTTGGTAAGACACCCGGATATGCATAACAAATGCAAGAAATATGTGCAATATGATGCATGATATGCAATGCACATGATTTATTTTTATTATTAATATTTCAAGGGACTTAAATATTTATAGACACATTGGAAATATCAAAGTAATAACACATTTGAAATATTGAAAAAATTTATTATAATAACTTCAAAATGGATTACAAATTTCAAAAATCCCAAGTGAAAGATGAAAATAAAGTCTAAAACCCTAAGAAGTAAAGTTGACGGAGATCACTCTATACGCTGGTGCTTCCCTGTAAGCCTGGAAATCTGAGCCTTCAACCTCTGCTTTTCTTCCGCATATACGGTGGCAACCTCCTTCCAATCACCAGAATCAGGAAGTGAGCAACTAGCATCTGACTGAGGCTTAGGAGAAAATAAATCCCCTTGCCTCTCCATGGTCTCTACCTCCCGACTCACAAGAATCTCAATCAAGTCATCTTTCTCCTTTAAGTCTGCTCTATAGGAAATATCTAAAGTTTGGCACTTATTTTTCCAAGAATCATTTTCCTGCTGCATCGTGACCAAAGCAAGTTGTAGATCTTCTATATCATCCAATAAGGAAGGAGTGGTCTTCACGAATAAGTCAGGCATAGGTGCTTCCCGGGAATACGGCATCTTTAACTGAATATTTCTCGTTTGGACCCACTGAAGATAAGGCTCCAAAGAAACAACCCCCTCGGTCCCAAGTTTTTCCTACTCTTCCTATGAATGTGACGCCAAGCCTTCACAATATCCTCCCTAGCTTCCTTATGGTATTTCCCTCCTTCGGAAAGAAACTACTCAAATGAATACTATTTGGTTTATCCCTCATCGAATAACCAAGCTATCGCCGTGCAAGAACATGGTTATAGTTAATTCCTCCCTTTGTACCAAGAAGACGTACATTGGGGAAACTACCACAACTGTCGACAATCTCTACATCCTGGTAAGCCCGATGATACTAATAAATATCTGAGTGAGTGAGTTCCATGATCTTAGGAGCCCAACATGGTTCCTTCCTGACATCCCAAAAAGCATCAGACTGAGGCATATGAGAAACAAACCACTGGTACAATAGAGGCATGCAACAGATAATCATCCCCCCATGATAAGAATTCTGAAGATGAATAGAGTAATAATCATCACCCAACAATGTAGGAACTGGGTTTCCAATCATGAAGATCCTGATAGCATTAATGTGAACAAACTTGTCCATGTTAGGAAATAAGAACAACACGTAAGTAAGTAGAGCAAAGATGGCCTCAAAAGCGACTGTACTCTTCATCCTGGCAAAGTAACCAGCTTTATCGAATAAGAACTGAGCTGGTAATCCTCTAATCCCTCCTTTAGTAGTCATATGGGCTTCAACCTCAGACTTCCCTAGATGGATCAAAGCAGCAATCTCGTGTGATTTTCACTCACCCTCCAAACCTGTAAAAGGAACACGATCAGTAATCGGTAAATCCAACAGATAAGAATACTCCTCTAGTGTAGGCATCAACTGATAGTCGGGGAAAGTAAAGCAATGATACATCGAATCATAGAACTGGACCAAGGTCGAGAGAATACCCTCCTTCATCCTAAGCTTCATGAGAGGAATGATGGATCCATACTTCTTCTGGAAATTTGCAGAACACTCAATCTCGGGAATTAGAATGATGAAATCATCTATCTTGGGATCTTTGAAACTATATTTTCCGGTATTTATTTTTCCAGAGTCCATGGTCAAAAGGTACCTGAGATATTCATAAATGGTCAACCTTCAAGTCCCATGAAATAAAATTTCTTCAAAAGATGCTTATGAGTTCATGGATGCATGATGCAACAATCACACACAAGATAACAAACATAGGGTTCATAGGTTCAACGTCATGAGCATGAGGTCGAAGGTACTACCCATAAGGTATGGTCTAAAAGTTATCACCTACCGAACAAGGTTCTAGAGGTTCCTAGAGTCTACATCCTTCCTTCGGATATTACCAACTTCCCGATTAACTTGGTAATTTGTAATATTCTCAAGAAAAACTCGTCCGAGCGTAGTATCACGTGACAACTATTTCCAGATTACTCAGTCATAGATTTCGCACTACACCTAAAAGGCCAAGATGGGTTAGGTATTCGACGGTCCTCAGCTTCAGCAGGCTCTCAGGTCGAAAGCAGTACGTCTTCCCGATTACTCAGTAAATGACACTATAGTCAAAGGGGCCTCCACTGAGTGGAGGATCTCATGCCTCCTTTTTTTGGGATTACTCCCTCAAAGTTAACATGACTATACCGCCCGTCCTATCTTAAAGTTTTCCCAAGTCCGGGTATAGGACTTATAAGTAATCACCAAGCACCCTGAAAACCAGGAAAATCCAGAAAAACATATATACAACATATAACACATAAACAACAAAAGCACATATACAGATATAAACAAAGATAGGTTTAACCCACTTAGGGATGGACCATCAAGAGGTCAATTTGTCCCCAGTGAAGTCGCCATTTTTTTCCTATAGCGGTAGAAATGTTTAAGACTAAGCCATTGGATTGACTAGACTTATACAGATCAAAATATAAATCGCCACCGCGTTTTATTGTTTCCAAACGAATGGGAAAAGAGCGAGTAACCCAAAAAGAGGGGGAAAGATTCTAGGTAAGGGGGTTGGTTATGCAAAGGGAAGGTATTAGCACCCTAAACATCTACGGTACTTTGCAGGAACCTCGTTGAAAAAATCTGTATATTTTGGCTATAAAATGTTGTATAAAAATAGATGGTGGAGGTGAGAAAAGAAGTATTTTTTTATGATTTTTTCACCCACCGCGGTTGTGAACCTTTAGTGCCTACCACCTTTCGTGCAATAGGGGATCAGGGTACACGTAGTTCACCTTTTAAAAAAATTTAAAACACTAGTGTGTTGGTTAATTTTATGAGATAAGACATCATCATTATTGTCCGTGTGGAAAACATGCTTACTACCCACAATCATGATAAATGAGAATTTGCATCATCTCAAAGTGGAGGATATGACTTGGATTTTAAAATCAACAATGCCTCACTCAACACCCAAGTGGAAAATATCTCACTTTACTATATATTGTAGAAGCATAGTGGTTTGCATCACTACAAGGATTGACAAGAATCCAATCTTTTGATAAAATGTTTTAAAGTAAAAGGCCAAAGTGGCAAAAATGGTTTGAAATGAGATTGATTTACTTTTAGTCTTCTCACAAAAAATTTCAAGGTATTATTAAGTTGATTGAATTTTATTTATGAAAATATTTTGAAAATGCATGGACATAAGTCCAAGTTTATTATGAAAATGGTTCAAGTTTCAAAACAAGAAGAGTTTTCAAAAGGAGAGAGAAGATTTTTTGAAATTAAAAAAGATGGGAAGAGAAGAAGAGACTATCCTAAAGCATAAGGTAAAAGGAAGGGATAACAACCATCTAACCAACAAGAATCCAATACTTGACATTATGTGTCAAAATAGAATTCCCATTCTTTGTATTGAAACCAAGCAAGCAAAGATACTAGACCTCTTGAGAGAAACAAACATCAAATGTATTAAGTCTTCACAAAAATTGGGCAGAGTAACGGCTGTATACGGGTGAATTCCATATTACAAACAAAGAATGTAATCACAATAACCTGCACACAAAAAAACAAACAACCCAATGTCTTGAGGTAAACCTCAAGAACTCCAGACAAAATATCAATTAAGGTCACAAGTTCTCCAACATAGGCCAAGGTTTCTAATCCTAAGTCAAAGAAGTTCAAAACTCCATAATGCCAAGGATAGTAACCAAATAGTCCAAATATCATTAAAGCCTTTTATGGTTCATGTTGATTATTAGGTGTCTTAAAAGAGAAAAGAAAAGCTCAAGTTAGCAAAAATAAAAATAACAAGAATATAAATGCTCAAGTGAGCAAAATAAAAATGGCATGAAATGTAATGCTTAAAGTAAATGGTACATAAAACATAAAAATAAAAGCATAAATAAAAACAATTTAATAATTAGTGGTTAGTTGGATGACAATCTTGAAACTTGCATTTGGAACTCATTATAGGATTGGTAGAACCAAAGCCTCCACACAACAAGTTGCATTTTCTTTTTGTCAAGTATATCATCCATTTGGAATCCTCAAAAGTACCATTTAATGATCAACAATGTTTAAGTGATCCGCGTTGACCAAAAGTGTTGTAGATCCATTAGAGGATTGGTAGAACCAAAGCCTCCACACAATGAATTTCAAGGTTATTGTATCAAAGAGATCAAATTAACACACTTGGGCTTGCAAACATAGGTTTGGGCCACGAATGATCATTTATTCGAATCGGGACAAAATTTAGCGCTATGTTAAGCAATCGTAAGTGGACTTATATAGAAGTCGCGCCTATTTTGAGGTCGGTCAATAGCAATCTATGCACCTTTTTCTTTGAGACATGATATAGAGATCATGCTCCAATAACACTTAGTACAATAAGAAAGGGATGAGATGAAGAGGGGTGGGAAGGAATATAAACTACATTTGAATTAAAATTTAATCAAATTATTATTAAATGATTCATCCATTTTTGTGGAGTTAGACTCAACACCATGGATCCAATGATGTTAATAAAGTTCATGATCAAAAATTTAACGCAAGATCAGCCAGAAAATAATCACAAAATAAAATTGCATTTAATATATACATTAAAAAGATTTTAAAAATGTTTTAAAATAGAAATAAGAAAGAAAAATATCAACTATGTTCAAACTAATCAAGAAATATTAAGTAAGATCATAGAAAAATCTGAAATGAACTTAAATATTTTTATAAAAAATTTGGTAATTTTCTAAAGTCAGAAATTATTTTTAAAATTAAAAGAAATGAGTAAAATAAACCAAAAATGATAAAAAAAAATACCAAAGTCAGAAATAAAAAATAAATGAGGTCACCAATATTTGTCACAATATCATTGGATCATTCCATATTTTTTTCAGAATTTAAAAATGCATAAAAGTATTTTTAAACATTTAAAACAATTCAAATAAAGTGAAAATTTATAAAAAATATCAAAACACAAAATAAAATTGTGAAAAAATAAAAATCAGAAAGAGAAAAATCAAAAATATTTTTCATAATTTTTTCAGATTTTTTGGACTTAAAATGAATTTTCTATGATTTTTTGAAGTTTAAAGCAATTAAATATAAAAATCAGAAATAAAAAATATAGTCAAAAATCTGTGGACCATTGGATGAGAGTCCGCGTTAGTAATCAAATCCAAGGGATCTGGCACGCTGTGCATATCATGGTCATTACTTAATAAAGCATAAGATCAAATATAAATTAGAAATTCAAAAAATACAAATGACATGTTATCATTGGTTGGAAGATGACACGTTGGTCATCTTCAACCTCCAGCCAGTCCCAAAACCAGGTTTCTCAATCTGTAAAATTAGAGCACGAGACCTATGCCATTCGCTTCGTCTCTTCATGACGAAGACAACCAAACCTTCGCGACAAATTTATATAAATTGTAGCTCTAGAAATTTGGAAGAGAAGTTTTGAAAAGGGATTTGAAATTTCATGGTCAAAACGTGTTTCTAGATAAAAGTAAGTGTTGCAACTAGAACCAGTGCAATGAGAGCTTCACAATGATATCAAAGTTTTGAAGAATTGATGGAGAAATTTACCTATTGAAGTTGAGTTGGAGAGCTCTGAAACTGGACTTCTATGGATCAATATAGGTCACGATTCTTGAAGGTAATTGTATGGTTAGCTTCAGGGAAGATCAAGAAAGGTGAATTGATAGAAAAATTGGATTGAAAAAGGATTGAACACTAATTTTGAAGTTACAGAAAAATGAGTTATGGAGCAAGTTTGGTAGGGTGATTCTGGTTATTCAAGCTTGAGGAAATGAATGAGGGATGACCCTCTATTTATAGGGAATCAAATGGAATGTTCAAGCGTGTGAAATGATGAAGTTTGGAGGGAAATCATGTGAAGTTGCAAACAAGAAAAGTGTGACTTCTACTTTGATCAAAACTCATCCAAAATGTGTGTTTTTCTATGCTAATCACTTCTGGAAGTTCACTAAACATGTTTAGAAGCAAAATCGCATAGAAATAATGTGTTTAGAAGCTAAATCAAGGATTTCAAATTCTGACTTTTGAAGAAACTTCGGTTTCAAGTTACCAAGTTCAAATTAATGGCATTCTCAGCTCAAGGGGTCTTAAGGCTTGACTCTTGATGCTTTAGAAATATGAGATTACAATATTTGTAATAGGAAAAGAATGGGATCAAATGGATGTTTGAGCTGAAAGTTGCAATGAGTCAAAGTTGAGAAAAAGAAGTTGACTTTCCATACTTAGAAATATTTCAAGTTTTACTTCAAAAGTGACCTATAATGTTTTGCATCCAAACATGGCCTTCCTCTTGGGATTTTATCTTGACCCAAAAATATGGCATGAAATAGACCTCTTGAATGACATTTTGAGACTTGAACCATTAAAAATATCCAAAAATTGAGAGAGTTATGAATTGTTGAAGTTGGAAAAAAAAATCATGAAATGACCTATAATTTTGTATCCTTAGGGCATCTTCCATCCATTTTCTCACTTTGCACATAAAGGAAGGGATAAAGTTCACATCCTCAAGATAATTATGGAAAAAGAATGGGCTCAAGGTGATACAAATTGACCAAGTTATGATCATTTGAAGTCACACATGGGAAATTGGGGCTTCATTTGGAGGACTTGTAATCTTTCTTCAACATTAAGTTTCTTCCATATGAAAACTCCTTGAAACTTTTGAAGTGATTTGTTATTAACCCTTTGAAGAGAAGGATGTTTTTGGAATCACTAAAAAATACCAAAAGATGAGCAAGATATACTTCTTTGAAGTTCAAAACCCTAGATCTTAGATCAAGAAAATGCTTTGAGGAACTTTGACAACTTTAAACAACCTTCTTGTACCAAAACTTTTGCTTTGTAGATAGAAGTTGTTGAGGATGATAGTGATAAATCATAGCAACCAAAACCACTTCCATATCTTGAGAATTGGTAGAAATATGCACTTGTGACTAATGGGAACAAGGCCTTATCCAACCAAGACAACTTCTTCAATCAACCCCTTGTACTTTTGAATCAATCTTGATAAATTTGAAATATGGTGAACCAAAATAAACCTTTCCATGCCATTTCTTCCAAAAGAACTTCAATGGTGAGGTTTGAATTTCTCAAGCTTTATTGACTAGGGCATGGAAATTAACTCATGAGCCCATGGATCAACTTTCTAAGTGACATTGACTTTACCTACATTATTAACAAGTAATACAAACCAACATTGCATTTTATTAATTAAAAGGAAAGTTAAAACAAAACATGCATGATCACAAAAGAAAAACAAGTCAAGGTGCTTGGTGATTCCTAAAAGAGCAAAGCTAAAGATAGGGAGGAGAACCAAAATCCCTAATGTGATCTTGTTGTGATTGAATCAATATGTTATGATGAAGGGATCTTAGGGGAAAAAATTGGGGTACAACAGATATTCAAAATCTAATTGACCAAATCTGTGTTGAGTACAACAGGGAGGTTGATGCAACTTTGAAGCTTCAAGCAAAAGAACAAGAGAAAACTGCTGAATTTGACAAAGCTTAGAGTACTTCTAAAGCATCTAAGGATTTGTTGGCTTCGAGGAAGGCAGCCCAAGCGGAATTCGACACTTACACCACTTCGATCATACTTTGGGAGTCTCATATTGTGGAGTTACAGAAGAAAATAGTTGATGATAGGGCCAAACAAGCTACTGTCAAAGGATTGGACACCACTAAAGCTTATACTTTAGTTTCACAGAGCATTGAGCTTGTCGAAAGAGCTTCAGACATGACTGAATACATTGTACGCCTCAAAAGCATACACGCTGTTGTTCAATATAACCTTGGCCTAGCAAAGATCAAGTATGAAAGGATGAAGAAAAATCGCCTGTTTTGATTTATGTAATAAACCATTCATTTTATTTTCTTTACATTGTAAGAATGCTTAGACAAAGCCATTTTGGCACCCTTATATTTTATACCATGTTGGCTTCATTATTTCACTAATTTACTAGTTTGTCACAATCTTTAAATCTTGAAGAAAAGGTTTGTATTTTTTAAATTACTTACCATTAACTTTCAAGATTCTTCGATCCTTTGCCAGTTCTTCGATTTCATAGGCACTGTTAGTGAATGTTTGAATGACTCAAAAGAGGACTTCTCAATGTGGGGACCATTTTCCTAATAACTTATTCTTTCGATCCATTGGCAGAATCACCTTCCAAACCACATCACCATTTGATAAGGTTTTGCCCTTAACTCTCTTATTATATGCTCTGGTTACTCTTTCTTTTTGCCTTCTTAGAATTTCCGAAGCATGTAACCTTTCTTCATCTAAATCCACCAATTCGTTCATCATCATTTCCCAATAAATATCTGTGGTAATTTCGTTTTGTCTTTGGATTCTGACTGACTGTAAGTAAATCTCTACTGGAAAAACTACATCATGTCTAAACGTTAGACGAAACAGAGTTGTATTTGTTGCCTCTTTGGGGGATGTTCGACATCCCTCTAAGACTTGATCTAAGGTTTTGTGCTAATTTTTTGGCTTTCTGCCCACATGTTTCTTGATTAAATCAATGATTACCTTGTTAGCTGCTTCAACGTGTCCATTTGCTTGTGCATAATAAGGCGTGGAAGTTAGTAATTTAAAACCCATATCCTTAGCGAACTATTTCATCCTTCGACTAGTAAATACTGATCCTTGATCTGTTGTAATAGCTTATGGAATTCCAAACCTATAAACTATATGCCTCTGGATGAATTCGATGATGCTTTCTTGATCAACATTCACCAAAGGTATTGCTTCTATCCATTTTGTGAAATAATCTATTCCCACCAAAATGTATTTCTGATTTTTTGAAGATGGTGGTCTAATTTTTCCAATCAAATACAATGCCCAAACCCTAAAAGGCCATGGCTTAACAATTGAATGTAGTTCACTTGCAGGAACGTGCTGAATTCCTTCATGAATCTGGCACTCTTGGCATCCTTTGGCAAAATCTATACAATCTTTTAGAACTGTAGGCCAATACATGCCATATCGAAACAAAAGCCACTTCACCTTGTGACCTGCCTAATGTGCTCCACAGGCCCCACTATGCATGTTGGCTAGTGCTAAATAAGCTTTACTTTCTCCTAAACATTTCAACAAGACCCCCTCTGGGGTTTTCTTAAACAATTTTTTTCTTATTAGCACATAACTTAAGGCACGATATTTTACCTTTCAGTATTTGTTGTTGGGTTTTTTAAATAACTTATTATTGGATTTCTCCAGTATGTATTTGCTAAACTGTCCATGGCTAATACTTCGAAATGTACTTCGTTTGCATAACCTAGACTTGAGTTTTTTAAATCTGTTGGAGAAAGTTTAGTAGCTAGTACCTTGCCCCGTACTTTGATCAAATCTTCCAATCTTTCATTTGATACTTTATATTCTGAGGCAATCTGGGCCAAATCATTTTCTTCTTGATTCTTCAACCTGGGGATGTGCTTGATATCTACATATTCAAATTTTCGGAGCAATTTATTTGCTATCACGAAGTAAAATATCAAGTATTCTTTTATGCACTTGTACTCTTTGGTAATTTGCTTGATCACTAATTCAGAGTCACCCATTATTTCGACACTAGTTGCCCCAATTCCAATAAAGCTTAATGTCCTGCTATTAATGCTTCATATTCCGCTTCATTGTTCAAATAAGGGGGGCCGTCTATTTTGTACTTAAGCTTTGTTGGAATTTTATCTGGAGAAATAATCAAAACTCCAATTTCACTTCCTTCCTTATGTGTAGAACCATCAAAGAACAATATCCGAGGTTCCAACTCCACAAGGTTCTGGGATGTTTCGAACAATGCATGGTCGATAATGAAATCAGAGACTACTTTCCCCTTAATTTCTTTTAAAGGCATGAAAGTTAAAGAGTACTCTGTTAGGGCAAAAGCCCACTTACCAATTCGACTATGTAGAATTGGTTTCGACAACATATGCTTAATAACATCAAAATGTGAAGAAACGTAAACATCAACTGGCTTTATATAATATTTTAACTTGGTACATGAGAAGTATAAGCAAAGACATAATCTTTTTATTAAACTATATCTAGTCTCTGTGTCATTCAGTACTCTACTTAAGTAGTAAATGGCCCTTTCGACGCCATTTTCATCCTCTTGAGGAAGCATGCTTCCTATAATTTTATCTGACACAGATATGTATAACCTCATGCACTTGTTTCTTTGAGGAGGCATTATAATAGGCGGATGCATCAAGTATTGTTTGATTTTCTCGAACTCCTCTTGATGTTCTTCGTTCCATGCAAAGTCTCCTTGCTTCAACCGCAAGAGTGGAGAAAAGGCTTGAGTTCGGCCACTTAAGTTTGATATAAATCTTCGCAAGAAGTTTATCTTTCCCAGCAGTGATTGCAACTCTTTCTTCGTCGATGGCGCTTTCACTTCCATTATTTCCTTTGTTTTGTTTTGGTTGATTTCTATGCCTTTCTTATGGACCACAAAGCCAAGAAAGTCACTAGCTTGCACAAAGAATGCACATTTAAGGGGATTCATCTTCAGGCCATATTTTTTCATCCTTTCGAATGACTGGCGAAGGTGATCCAGGTGACTAGGTCCTTGTATAGATTTCACTAATATATCATCAATATAGACCTGCATTAAAGTTTCTATGAAATCATGAAATATAGAATTCATAGCTCTTTGATAAGTTGCCCCAGCATTTTTTAAACCAAATGGCATAACCACCCATTCATAGGTGCCTATTGCGCCAGGGCATCGAAATGCTGTCTTTGGCACATCTTCTTCTGCAATAAAAATCTGATTGTATCCTAAAAACCCATCAAACATACTAAGATATTCAAAACCAGCAGCAGAATCTACCAACATTTTAGCCACAGACATTGGATATTCATCTTTAGGAGGTGCAGAATTTAAATCATGAAAATCTATGCATACTCTTAGAGATCCATTTTTCTTAATTACTGGTACTATATTTTCAATCCATTCGACATACCTTATGGTCCAGATGAATTTTCCGTGCAAGAGTCTTTCGACTTCTTACTTTATCTGCGAGAGGATCTCTGGTGCAAATCTTCTTGGTGTCTATTTGATGGGTTTTTTGCCATCTTTTATGGGCAGCTTCAGTTTGAACAGGTCCCTGCTTAAACCTGGCATTTCGCCGTAGTCCTAGGAAAAACAATCTTTGTACTCCTTAAGCAACTGGATCACTTCTGCTTTCACTCCTGGACTAAGCTTTGAACTGACATACATGGGTCTTCTTACAGTCCCATCTCCCAGATCCACTTCTTAAAGAGGGTCATGTGCTAGCATCTTTGCGTTCGACGCCACTGGATCCTTCTCGAATCCCAAAGGCCCATCATCATATATTGCGTCTAGCCTTTGGTCTTTTTCTTCGATGTGCTTCTCTTCGTTAGGGGGTTTTGGCTTGAAGAAAATCCCAGGTCCTTTTGCATGATTTGTTTCTTCATTGGCCTTTATAGCCATAATCTTTACTTTGGCTTCTAAAGTCGTTTTTAGTCTGTTTTCAGCCAAATTGGTCGAAATCTTTTTGAAGAAGGAAGATTCAGACATGGTTACTGTCTTCGTCATCCCAGCATGTTGGTCGTATCCTTGGAAGTCCAGGTACATCATATTCCTTCCCCAAAGTCTCTCTATCCCAGCAAAATCCATGCCTTGGATATAAGGTCAGAAAGTACATAGCATTTTTGTTTGGCGCATATGTGCCATCTACAGCACTACAAGGTCCTATGTTGGCCAAGTTTTGATCAAAATTCCTTCGATCAACCTGGTTAACCTCTGCCATATAATAGCTTTGGTCTGCTTCAATATTTTCCACAATTCCATCTTCTCTCCAAATTTCCACGCGCTGGTGCATTGAAGAGGGAATTGTACCTATCCCATGAATCCATTCACAACCCAAGAGTAAATTTTAGTTTTTCTTGGCCGCTATAACCATGAACATCATTGGTCTGGTGATGGTTCCTACAGTGAGATCAACTTAAACTACGCCAAATGTATGGCCAATTTTTCCTTCATAATTAGACAATACCATATTATGAGGTTTTATATCAGTATCATACATACATATCCTCTTCAGCAAGAATTGAGGCATGAGGTTGACAACAACACCTCCATATATCATTACTTTGTTGATCTCCACTTGTTCTACTTTTACCCTGATAAAGAGAGGCTTCAGATGGTTCTTCACACCTTGGTCTGGTTTTTCAAAGAACGCGTTCTGTTCTTCGACTGCTCCATTATTCATAACATAATAGCACACAGGTTTGTGATTTTCCATCTCTAATTCATCCGCTTCTTCAGAATCTTCTACCTCTGTTACTTAATCATATTCATGTGGTAGTTCAAAAACCACATTGCAGACAATATTCAGAGAGGACTCCCCATCTGAGTCGAAGTTGTCAGTAAGTGTTGTACCCCAAAATTTGCCCTCTCATTTCTCAAAGGATCATCCAGAACCCCCAGGTTTTCTTCCATCAAGTTTCAAGCCTTGGATTACAATTTTCCAAGAAAGTCATTCACAAGGGAAAAATGGTCAAATACACACTGAAAAAGTCAAACCTTTACTTTTGGGATCAAATATTAAGTTTCAACAATTATATTTCATCAAGACATGAAATTAATTCATCAAAATCAAAAGTCAGAAATTACTTTGAAAAGATCAAATTTCTAATCATTTAGAAAATTTTCTAAGTGTTAAGAGAATATGATACTTCAGAACTTCTGGGCCAGCCTCCACGCGAATGCAATCAGAATTTGCAAAGACGGTTCAGAATATGACTCTTCAATCATAACATGTGGAAGCAATGTTCTTCGGTCAGAACATGACTCTTCAACCTATGGAGGCTACGTTTTTGGTCTTCTGTGATCAAAACATCACCAAATCCCAAAACCTCGTTTGAGCAGCCTGCCGCCCTGCTATAGCACAGTCCTGCAATCAGCTGCTGATCCAGTCCACACCTGCACTTTATTAAACCCCATATTTGCACCAAATTAGCATACAAAAGTTGTGATTAAAAAGAAATGGAATAGTACGCCAAAAGGGTTTAAATCCCATTTGTTTTTCCCCCCAAAACCACATCAAACTCATCTATAAATAAGTTGCTCCATCACACGTTTAAGGGGTTGGCTTTTGAAGAGAGAGAATTATCAAAGAGAGAAAAGAAAACAGTAAAGCATTCATAAACCCATAATTCCCAAACAAAACCAAACCTTTGTTCTTCCCTTTGAATCAAAGAACATAACATTTCGTTCCATTCCTTCCTAACCCAGAACATCTGAAGGCGGCAGTTCAAGTCCCAAACACACGCTTCAGATTCAAGGTAAGTATTTTTTACTTTAAATTTTTCATTCAGAACATCATAAAATATATAAATATCATAATGCTGATGTTGTTCATATATCATTGAATAAGTAGAAAAACTGTAGATCAGAACTTCTCGAATAAAGCTAGGCTCAAAATTAGGATTAGAACTTCTACAAGTTGTTGTGCTTTTATCTTTCTGATTTGATGTTGTTGAGAACTGAATAAATTGCAGATGTTCTGACTAATGTAAGGAATGAGGTGAAATGTAACACAAAATTTATGGGTTTTCTTTCTCACTGTTTTAGCATAACACAGAACTTCTGAGTTCTCATCACTGCTTTAGCATACACAGAACTTCTAGGATTTTTTCTCATTGTTTTAACACACACAGAACTTCTAGGATTTTTCTCACTGTTTTAACAAACACATAACTTCTAGGCTTTCTTACTATTTTAACACACACAAAACTTCTAGGATTTTTCTCACTGTTTTAACACTCAGAACTTCAGCGCGTAGCAACCCAGAACTTCTGTTCTTGCCCTCTAATGTTTCTTTTAGGACTCCAACGTGCATCAACCCAGAACTTCTGATTACCTATGACGTTTCATTCTGAACCACAGTGTGCTCAGCATTAGAACTTATGGTCCCCTTCATTTTCGTTTTCAGCAATACGCTAATCCTGCCTTCATTAGTTTTTTTTCCTTTTTTCTTATTTTTATTATTTTCAGCCTTAATACTTTTTTTAAATATAACGAGACATAAAAAATATTTTCTTTTTATTAATTAATTATTTTTCTTTTCATTTATTAAGACAAAAAAACCATTTTTAAAATAAGTCCTTTCCATTTCTTATATTGTACAATTCGATATGGTTGTAATAGATAATTAAGATTTAGATTCTAGCAAATCCCCATTTGTAATTATGTTCCCCCATCCTTGAAATGATGTAATAGCGTAGGACTTTACATTTTTCGCAATTTTTTGCTTTCAACTATAAACGCTAGTAATTAGGGTTTGTATTGCAAGACATGAAATCAACAAATAGATAACCCTAATCAAGACTAAATGCATGTAAATCAAACACACTTGCACACTAGCACCCTTAGGGTAATCCCGCTTTGTTGCCTTTTGAAAAATAGTCATGTCCCTCGAATATGGGCGTTTTAGCAAAGACCCTCGATAGAAGGTCGTAGTCCCTCGATGACCCTCAATGTTGCCTTTGTTAAACGATCTAGTCCCTAAACGACATTGCTAAAACGTCTCATGGGTTGCCTTCTATGACTATACAAATGACCCACGGCTGTCCCTTCACATCCAATGATGGGGTTTCTTTCCAAAACGATGGTGAGATAACAACATCTAAAGTAGGATGAAAAGAACATTTAAGACATTTTGAGTAGGTAGGATACTCCTAGTTGCTCGCTTGCTTACAAAAAACATTTTATACACCCACAACTTCACTTTGAAAAAATTTTCAAAAGACAAAACACTTTGTACGCGTTCTTATAGAGACGAGAACCATTACAAAGACATTCCTTATCAAAATACTTTCAAAACCCACATCACAAATACATTTTCAAAAAAAAAGCAAGTGATCTAACAAGCAACTAAGAGCCTGTAGATAACTACGGATGAAAAGGATGCTAATACCTTCCGTTTTCATAACCTACCCCCCAAACTCAAGAAAATATCTCGAAAGGTATTTCCTGTTCTTTTCAACCTTTCCTTATTCGATAAAAGAAAATTCGGTGGCAACTCTTGCTATCTAAACAATTGCGATCAAACGCAAAACACCCAAGTCAGTTCTCCCACCGTGTTACAGAACTGGAGAATCTGCTGGGGATATTCTTAAAAGTGGGGTTACCTTAGGGCTAGATCACCTTTAATTGCTTTTCATTGTTTCATTTGGTTCCTTGTCTGGGCTTGTTTTGATCCTCTACCCGGATCTGGGGCACCTTTTTAGGTAAGTAGCAATAAGTTATAGAAACTGCGCGGGGTATACCGACATGGTCTAAGCAATATCTATGTTAGTGTGACACATTTTTTGGTACCGGTAGCCCTTGACTAGTCAAGGAGAATACAGGGCCGCTGTGTGGTGTCATGAAGCACTAACTTCCTTTAGAACCTTTACTTAAAAAAAATCCATTAGGAAGTAGTAAGGTAGCCTGTTTTGGTGCAATCTAAAGTTGGTTGATACTTGATACTACACTCATTGAGATCGGACTTTCGGGATATTTCGGTCGCCATTAAAGAGGCTTGCGCTGAAACAATGCCTGATGAAGAAAGATCAGTGATATTGAGATCCCCTAGAACCCGTTACTTTCTAGGACAGGTTGAACCAACTAAACTTCAAGAGTGTACTTACCTATAAAACCTAATGCAAGCCTAAATCTAAGGATTTGTTTGATTTAACTTGTGCATATGCTTGTACATAACATCATGACATCATACCATAGCATTTCAGACTAACCATTTCAAGGATTTTGAGATTCATCTTTGTTCTGTTTTATAGGATATGACTCCCACTCGCAGTAAAACAATCCAAGTCAACCTTGTATGAGTACCTTGTCAGCTCAAAAAGTTAGCATCAAGGGTCCGTGATAATTCTCCGTTCACCAAAAGACATGGACGACTTCTCAACTTGGTTACCTCAAGCTTTGATGAGAATATGGTGAAGGTGCTTTTCCAGTTCTTTGACCCTTTGCACCATTTCTTTACCTTCCCCGATTACCAGCTTGTACAAACTATGGAAGAGTTCTCTCAACTCTTGGGAATTCCTATTCTCGATCAACTACCTTTCAACGGTACTGAAAGAGACCCAAGCCCTGAAGAGATTTACAGAGCTTTATACTTGCAACAATCTGATGTCACGGCTAATTAGGAAACAAGATGTGGTGTCAAATGGTTCTTAGCAAAGTCCTTGTTGGAAAAAGCTCAATATTGTTGGAACAACCTGGATTTACGAGCTTTCGAATAAATTTTTGCTCTTCTCATCTATGGGTTGGTGCTATTTCCAAATCCTGACCAACTCATAGATGTGAATGCTGTCAAAATATTTTTATCTCACAATCCAGTGCCTACTTTGTTGGGAGATATCTTGCATTCTCTCTATTCTCGCACCATGAAGAGAAGAGGAACCCTCATGTTTTGTCTTCCTCTGTTGGTTAAATGGTTTGTTTCGCATCTTCCCCGATCTGCTGTGAAGAACGAGTAAGGTTTGAGGTGGTCCAATAGGCTGATGTCACTTAGACACTCAGATATCCATTGGTGTTCTTGATCCTTGGACGACATTACTATCATCGACCATTGTGGGGAGTTCCCTAATGTCCCTCTGCTTGGCATTAGAGGAGGTATCACTTATAACCTTTGCTTAGCTTTGCGAAAATTTGTGTATGCACGAAGAGATGGTCCTCGCGACTTGCTCATCCAAGGTTTGGTGTTCGACTATGAAAGCGATGATCAAGGCTACCGTCAGAGGTTTATACGAGCTTGGAGGATGGTAAACAAGGTGGATAGTAGGACATTGGGACACAAGAATTCCATTCCCCTTGAGTCTTAACTTAGGTGGGTACGGGCTTGTGCTCAGAGTCTCGTGATGCCTTACCCTTCTATCCTCCCTGTTATCATAGAGCCTATGGTTGAAGAAGATGTCCCGTATATTGTCCTTCATCCCAACATGCCTACCTATCTCGAATACTTGCAAAGAGATTGGGTTCAGCTAAAGTAAGAATGAGATACTTTCGAAGCCTTATTCTACGCCAGTGAGAAGAAAGTTCTTGAACTCACCAAGCAGCTTCATGAAGAGCGGAGTCTGAACGCCTACATCGCACCAAAGAGGATGCGTTCAACCATTTTGTCTTAGGAATATTGTATTTTTATTTCTTTCAATGTAAGCCCAAAAATGCATGATGTACTCAAACTTGGATTTATTAATGCAATGTGTGTTCCTTTTTTGTCTAAAGAAAATTTAAATCTCTAATTTCCTTGACATCATTTGCATATGCATCTTCATTCATCATAACACAAACAGGTTTCTTACAGTGGGTCTCCTTATCTTTCTACTATTTATTTCAGTGAGATGGATATTGAACAAACATTAAAGGATCTCCAGGTGCAGAACGCTCAATTCTGACAAATGTTCTTGGCTCTAGCAAAAGGACAAGAGGATTTGAAAACTTTGCTGATCAAAGAGAAGAAGAAGAAAGCAAAAAAACTGACCGGTGTTTTGAATCTGGGAAGAAGGTTCAAAGGACCAGCCAGACGAACTCTAGATTTCACAACCTCATCGTGTGAAGGGGATAATCAAGAAGGTAAAAACAAGGAAGTGAATGACCATCCAGAGTCTGAAGAAGAAGAAGAGGTTGATTATTCTGAAGAGCAGTATCCTCCAGCTGACGATAAATACAAGAATTTAGAGGATCGCCTCAATGCTATGGAGATCCAGAGGGTACCCAGATTGTATTTTGAAGATCTAGGACTTGTCTCAGGGGTTGTTATCCCACAGAAATTCAAGGTCCCCACTTTCGCTAAATATGATGGTGTCTCTTGTTCAAAGTTGCATTTAAGGTCATACGTCAGGAAAATTCAACCCCATACTGCGGATAGGAACCTATGGGTGCATTTATTCCAAGAAAGCTTGTCGGGGACGCAGTTGGATTGGTTCTATCAGTTGGAAGGGGCCAATATTCGCAATTGGGAAGATTTGGTTGCCGCTTTTTACAAGCAATACCAGTATAACGCAGACATAGCTCTAACTAGGACACAGTTGCAAGGCATGTCTATGGGTGCAGGTGAATGTTTCAAAACATGTGCTCAAAAATGGCGCGATCTCACGGGAAGAGTCCAACCCCCTCTATCTGACAAAGAATTGGTGGATATGTTCTTAGGAACGTTATCTGGCCCATTCTTCAACCACTTGATCAGAAGCTCTTTGACTGGATTTACTATTCTAATCATGACCGGTGAACGAGTAGAAGGGTATAAAAAGTGTAAAAATTCAAAGATATGTATCCTTAAGCACAATAAAGAAACCCTTTGTCGGAAAGAAGGAAGTCAGTGTTGAATACGACCATAGGAATCAAAACAAAGTTGAACGTCGCCTGACGGTAGGGAATGTTATGATTTCTAATCCTGCACAAAATCAGCAGCGAAATTATCAACGCATGCCAGATGCACCCGTGAGATGATTCACTCGAATCAACATGACCTTGTCTCAAGTTCTGTCACATCTTTTGAAGTCCAACCTGGTGACCCTAAAAGAAGCTCCCAAGAACCCCAATACAGCTTCTCCTTGCTACAACCTGAATGCTCGATGTGCCTATCATTTTAAAAGTCTGGGGCACGATACAAACGACTGTTGGGCCTTGAAGAATAAGATACAAGACCTTATCGGGGAGAAATAGATTGAGTTTGATCCCCCAGAAACACCCAATTTTTATAATGGCGCCAATGCCCAAACACGGTCAAGTTGTCAATGTTGTTGATGATGAGTGTTTTGTTTCCTCTGTGAATGATTTAACTACTCCTCTTTTGACCATTAAACACAATCTATTGTGATCCGGTCTGTTTCCGGGTTGTGATGAAAGTTGTCGATTATGTGTGTCTCTACCCAATGAATGTTTGTTACTAAAGATGGGCATCCAGCGCCTGATGGCTAACACAGAAATCCTGTTTGAAAAAGTTCCTCTTATTAGAAATTCATGTGAAGATGTCTCAATAATCACCATTTTCGACTGTGATACAGTGGGAGAACTGACTTGTTTGTTTCGCGTTTTATCGCAAATGTTGCGGTTAGCAAGAGTCACCACCGACTTTTCGTTTATCCAAAAGGAAAGGTGAAAAATCACATGAAAGACCTTTGAGATGTTTTCTTGAGTTCGGGGGATAGATTATAAAAAGGGAAGGTATTAGCACCCTTTTATCCATGCTTTTCCATGGGCTCTTAGTTACTTGCAAAATCACTTGCTTTTGTTTGAAAATGTGCTTTGTGTGGTTTTTGAAAGTATTTTGAAAAGAGTCCTTTTAGTAAAACTTTGTAATGATTCTCGTTCGTAAGAATGTATACAAAGTGTTTGATCTTTTTGAAGATGTTTTCAAGTTTGTAAGATTCTTTGAAAGTGTTGGTGTTTGTTTTTGAAAATAGAAAGGATGTTTTGGTTTTGAAATTGAGCAAGTAACTAGGAACATTCTACCTACTCAAAATGTCTTTCATGTTTATTTCCTCTTTCCTTTGACATTGTTATCTTACCATTGATTTGGTAAGTAACCCTATATTTGAATGTAAAAGGGACGGGCGTGGGACGTTTGTATAGTCATAGAAGGCAACCTATGGGATGTTTTAGCAATGTTGTTTTAGGGACTAGATCGTTTACCGAAAGAAACATCGAGGGACTACGATCTTTTATCGAGGGTCTTTGCTAAAACGCCCATGTTCGAGGGACATGACTATTTTCTCAAAGAAAAAAATGGAGTTAACCCTAGAGGTGCAAGTGTATAAGTGTTTATTTTTCATGCATTGTTTTGCCTTGGATTAGGATTGTCTAAGATTGATTTTTATCTGTCCATACACACCCTAGTTTCTAACATTTGTATTTGAAAGCGTTAAATTGCGGAAAATAAAGTCTTAAGCTATTACATCGTTTAGGAGACGGGGGTACAATTTACAAATGGGGATAAAACAGGAACTTAATATTACAACCATATCGAATAACAATGAAGGAAATGTAAAAACAGTGTAAAAAGAAAGAAAAATTGCATTTTGAACTATTATGTGTCGACACAAGCTCCTATGCATCGACACATAACTTTCTTTGGCCATGTATTGCCAAATCAACTCAGTATGAGTCGATATATAATGGTATGTGTCGACTCATATACTGCATGTGTCGACTCATACGTGCTTTGCGTCAACTCATACACTCTTTTTTTCTTTCTATTTTGGGCTTGTATAGTAGTATGTATCGACTCATAAGGCTATGTGTCAACTCATACTGTCATTTTTTTACTTCAACATTGTTTTGCTGCATACATGGGTTAGTCCTCAACACATAAATGAAAAGAATGGAAGACAAACAAAAGGTTAGCTTCAAGGGAAATGGTTACTACATTTTGTCTTCAAAAATTAATTACTAATGATGCTTGAAATGAAGAATTAAAGTCAAGAAACTTACCTTGGAGCTGGATCTTATACTCTGAGCTTGAGTTGTTGTCTTGACTATTCTTGAACTTGGAAAAAAACAGAGGTGTTGTAGAAGCTTTCTCTTTAGTTTGAACAATTTCTAGGTGATGTATGTGAGGTGCTTAGATATTTGGACAGAGCTTGCAAGGTGTGAGAGTTCCAAATATTTGGACTTTAAAACCCAAGAGTGGAAGCCTTTTTTGGACAGTTATGGCTTTTTTGAGAGTATGGGATCTTAATGGCTAGTTTACAACAAAACTTATGGCTTTTCTCTCTATTTTTTCTAACCTCCTCCTCTTTCAAATGCTTCTTCTATTTATAGGCAAGGGGTTTGTGCATATGAGCTGATTAGGCTTTCAAAACAGCATGTTATGGTTTGGTTGGATTACAAGGATCAAACTATGTCAAGTACTTCATAGTCCCAAGATGAAGTACCAAAGTTGCTGGTATAGAGGAGCTACTTCCCATGATTTATGGTGGAGTATAATCAGCAACCAACAAGGTATGGGCTCAAGACAAACTTTGTACAAAAAGCTTACTTTTCAAGAATAACAATGGTGCATTTATGCCATAAATGGAAAGATATTTTGGACAATGGTTTAAACACTTGGGTAATAGCTCAAGAGTGGGTGTAAGCATTAAATTATAATGAGATTTGTAATCAATGAATATTGTAACATAAGATTATGCAGCAAATCATAAGGGTTTTGTTATGTGTTATTCACTAAAATGACTTGCAATTCAATAATGGATGCTCAACTTCATGCCTTTGAATCTCCTAGCTCAAATATGATAAATTCATGCACTTGGATGTTTTGGAAAGCTTGAAACACCCTCTACAACTTCCATGTTGACCAATTTTATTAAATCAAACTGGAACTTGATGAAAATTGGCCAAGAAGTTGGGATAAAAACCTGATCAAAATTGCTGAAAATTTCTTTAAGTATTTTATTCAAAAATGCAATGACTTCATGAACTTATAACTTAAAATCCAATAATTTATAGGAAGAGTTGTGTAAAGAAATTTTTTAAATATCATTGAGATATACAACTTTCATGTTGAAAGTTTCCCTTGAATCATCTTGCATCATGGTGAAAAATTGGCTCAAAGTTGTGAAAAAATATGAAGTTTTCAACACTTAGAAAATTTTCTAAGTTTGAAAACTTTGACTTTTCAAAATGAAATCTTGACTTTTTGATTTCTTGATGAACAAGTTTCATATTTTAACATGTTTTTATGAATTGTGATCTTTGACACTTGATTTTGACCAAAAAGTCAAAGTTTGACTTTTCAGTGTACAGTTGACTTTTGATCAGTTGACTGAAAATCAACCATCAATCCAATTGATCTTGAGCAATGTTTTGAGTCATACCATTAGGTTAAAATGGTGAAATTGAAATCTTAATATCATTCCTCAAACAAATTAACCATTTGCTATGTCAAAAATCAAAAATTTCCGTTTCTTAGTCAAAACCTTAATTTTGACCATTTTGCCCTTTTGATGATTTGATCAAATTTCTTGAGGAATTGTGGTTCAAACTTGATAAAATGATAAATATGAGTTTATAATGTTTATATGGATAAAAAATTATGAAGTTTGACTGTAAATTGGCCACAGTTGACTTTTTTCCGAATACAGCTGACTTTTAGGTCAACTAGTCAATTGACTGGGAAAAAATGTCTTCCAAGGCTTGAAACTTGTCATGAGTAATATTGGGGGTCCATAATGATCCATGAAATTCATGTGAGGCATTGAAAGTTCAATTATCCTTATGCGATCTCAAACCCTAACTTCAGTCATCAGTGTTTAAGGAGGTGTCTTGAGCTGATCAATCCTAGTGCAGTCTTGAACTAAGAGAGATCTTATGAGAAAATATTTGATAAGTGAGAGGGCAAATTTTGGAGTACAACAGCTTCCTCTGTTCAATCTTCTTAAACCTGAAGAGTTAGATTGGCGAATCCGCCACTCATGACTTGAAGGTGAAAGATGATTGGACACTAGAGTGCCCAGAAATTTGCACTCGAGGATGTGATGGTTAATGGTGTAGCGAATGGGATTAAAGATGCCATCAAAAATATTTTTGGAAGGAATGGAAGAAGTGTCAGAATAAATTGCGGGTTGATTTATACTAAAATAGTGGATATGTTGGGTTCAGTACTAGAATAATATCCATAAATGGATTGTATTTACCTCGTATCTGAAAGCTAAAATTTGAATGAGTATCAGAATGGCGTCCGTATCTGGAGCGTATCTGAATTGTATCAGAAAGTTGAATCTGAATGAGTATCAGAATAGCGTATGTATCTGGAGCGTATCTGAACTGTATCTGAAAGTTGAATCTGAATGAGTATCAGAATGGCGTCCATATCTAGAGCGTATCAGAACTGTATCTAAAAGTTGAATCTGAATGAGTATCAGAATGGAATCCGTATCTAGAGTGTATCTGAACTGTATCTGAAAGTTGAATCTGAATGAGTATCAGGATGGCATCCGTATTTGGAGCGTATATGAACTGTATCTGAAATCTAAATCTGAATGAGTATCAGAATGGCGTCCGTATCTGGAGCGTATATGAAATGCATCTTAAAGCTGAATCTGAATGAGTATCAGGATGGCATCCGTATCTGTAGCGTATCTGAATTGTATCTGAAGCTGAATCTGAATGAGTATCAGGATGGCATCCGTATCTGGAGCGTATCTGAAGCTGAATCTGAATGAGTATCAGGATGGCATTTGTAACTAGAGCGTATCTGAACTGTATCTAAAAGTTGAATATGAATGAGTATCAGAATGGCGTCCGTATCTGGAGTGTATCTGAACTATATATGAAAGTTGAATCTGAATGAGTATCAAAATGGAGTCCATATCAGGAGCGTATCTGAACTTTATCTGAAAGCTGAATTTGAAGAAACCCATGCAGGATTGCTTCAGCTGGTCGTGTAGATAATTGTCCTAGATTTTTTCAGGTATTAATCTCTGAGCTTTTGTAAATTATTAACGATAGCCATCTGCTGAGTGATCTTTCCTGAAGAGATGAAAGATTAGTTGTATGTAATGTCATGATGTATGAAATGCATTATACATTGATGTTCTCAAAGAAGAATGAGATTATGTTATACGCAATTGTGTCATCAATATTTATGATATATGGATGTGATGTATGTGCATGTAAGCTATTCTGCTGTAATACTATTGGATTAAGGAAAATAAATCCATGACTGCTACTGGGGATGTGGAGTGTAAGTCTTCATGTTTTGAAGTGCTGATGAGTTGATGAGCTTCTAGTTGTTAGAGAAATAAACTCTATCGTAAGGGAAACGTCGTGTATTGCTTATGAAATCCTGTTGGGGAATCCTGAGAAATTGGGCGACTTTTACTGGGGAGTGATAAACTGGAATTTTTGTTCCGCCGGGGATGTGAGAGAGCTTGATATCATTAAGATGCACATTATGGGGGATTTTATGGAATAGTCTAAAGACATTATCCCATTTCTTAAAGCCATTAGTGATTGTCTTTCTATTTTCTGTTCCTTTTTGTCCATTTGTAAACAGTAGTTACGTTCAAATGCATATGTTCAAAAATAAATCATTGGACGTTTTTGTAAATGAAACACAGAAATAAAGAAAAAAAAACAGATAGCTTTTCACTTTCAAAGGGATATCTTTGTATTAACTTGAATAAGTGTTTTTTGTACAATGAGACGAACGTTCTAGCAAGAGAATGTTGTCATAAAAAATGAAAATTTGATACAAAGAAAAGATAGCTATGTGCAATAATCCCACGGGGTTCCCATTCTGCTATACCCTACGTGTCTCTGAGCGTCTTTTCCACTCGTTGCCTTGTCCTAAGTTGATTGGATTGATTAGACCCGTTGAGTTTGTAAGTCGAAGCCAAAGGTTGTCTGTAAGGTGATTAACGAGACATAGTCATACGCTTTAATTCCCTAAATTTCTCCTGGACTGCCCTTTCGGGTTTTCGTTCCACCGGGATACCCTTTTTTGCCCAAGTCTCCCTTTTGGGTTCGACTGGGATGCCCTTGTTTTTCCTAGGTGTGTCAATCTAGAGGGTCTCTTATGCGTAGTATCTTTTGACTATGTCCGCATTCACAGGGTGCGGCAGGTCGCTGCCATCCATAGTGGTTAAGATCATTTCTCTACCAGATAATATGATTTTGATCATAAACGGTCCTTCATATGTAGGAGTCCATTTTCCCCTGGGATCACCCTGCGGCAGTATGATGCGCTTGATCACCAGACCCCCGACTTGATACACTTGGCGTCTGATTTTTTTGTCGAAAGCCTTGATCATCCGTTTTTGATACATTTGACCATGAAAGACAGTAGTAACCTTTTCTCGTCAATTAAGTTCAACTGGTCAAGTCGATTCTGGATCCAATCCTTTTCATTCAACCCTGCGTCCTTCATGGTTCTTAGAGAAGGAATCTGGACCTTAATAGGCAAGACAGCTTCCATGCCGTATACCAGAGATTAAGGCGTTGCCCCGGTTAATGTGAGCGTCATGGTATGGTAACCGTGGAGAGCGAATGGTAGCATCTCATGCCAGTCCTTGTAGGTTACTGTCATTTTCTGTATGATCTTTTTGACTTGTTTACAGCTTCGACAATGCCATTCATCTTTGGCCGATAAAGGGAAGAATTATGGTGCTGGATATTGAATTGCACGCATAGTGCGATGATTATAGTATTGTTAAGATTCATACCATTGTCTGTGATTATCCTCTCTTGGATACCGTACCGACATATGAGATTTTTTTTGATGAATCAGGCGACAACATTCTTGGCAATGGAAGCGAAAGAAGCCACCTCAACCCACTTTGTGAAGTAGTCAATTGCCACCAGGATGAAGCGGTGCCCATTAGAAGCTGTAGGTTTGACTTCTCCAATCATATTGATGCCCCACATCGCGAATGGCCAGGGAGCAGTCAGGATATTTAGAGGAACTGGAGGTACATGCACTTTGTCATCATAGATCTGACACTTATGACAAGTTCGTGAATGTTGATAGAAATCTGCTTCCATGGTAGACCAGTAATAACCTTCCCGTAGGATCTTCTTTGCCATTGTATGCCCACTGGAATGGGTGCCAAAAACGCCTTCATGTAGATCAGCCATGATCTTTTCTGCCTCAACCTTGTCTATGCAACGAAGCAAGACAGAGTCGTGGTTGCGCTTGTAAAGGATATCATTACTGAGGAAGAACATAGCAGAGAATCTCCTCAAGAACTTCTTATCATTGAGTGAAGCTCCTTTTGGATACTCTTGAGCCTCGAGATACCTCTTCACTTCATGGAACCAAGGCTGGTCCATTACTTCTTCATTATCGATCTCGTGACAGTAAGTTGGTTTGTCCATTCGCTCAATGGTGATCTGGGGAGTCTCGTTATCCCATTTGAGTGTAAAAATGGATGACATTATGGCTAGCGCATCCGCTAGTTGATTTTCTTCTCGCGGGAAATGCTCGAAGGTAATCTCCTCAAAATATGGGATTAATGTCAACATATGTTCTTTGTAGGGGATAAGGTTAGGGTGCTTCATGTCCCATTCTCCTTTGATCTGGTTGATGACCAAGGCTGAATCTTCGAATACACTTAAGGACTTGATCCCCAAATCTATGGCATCTTTGAGACCAAAAATGCACGCATCGTATTCTGCCATATTATTTGTACAGTTGAAGTAGAGCCTTGCAGTAAAGGGAGTGTGACATCCTTCAGGGGATATGAGTACAACACCTATTCCATTGCCGAGTGCGTTGGACGCCCCATCAAAAACCAGGGTCCATCGGGATCCTTGTTCAGGTTTTTCATATGGTCTGAGTTCTTCATAGTTGCTTACCATCATGATGTCTTCATCTGGGAATTCAAACTTCATGGACTGGTAGTCATCCACAGCTTGATGAGCCAGGTGATCGGCTAGCACACTGCCCTTTATTTCTTTCTGGGTAGTGTATTGAATGTCATATTTCGTCAGGATCATCTGCCATCTCACTATTCTCCCAGAGAGGGTAGGCTTCTCGAATATGTATTTTATTGGATCCATCTTGGATATTGATAAGGTAGTATGGGTCAGCATATACTGTCTTAGCTGGCGATCAGCCCATGCCAGAGCACAACAAGTTTTCTCGAGCAGTGAATATCTTGTTTCACAGTCGGTAAACTTTTTGCTCAGGTAGTAAATAGCATGCTCTTTTCGGCCAGAATCGTCATGCTGCCCCAACACACACCCCATTGAATTTTCCAAAATAGTTAGATACATGATCAAGGGTCTTCCCTTGGCTGGTGGCATCAAAACTGGAGGCTCTTGTAGGTACTCTTTGATCTTGTTGAAGGCAGTTTGGCACTCATCATTCCATTTGACTACTTGATCTTTCTTCAGTAATTTGAAGATTGGTTCACAAGTAGCGGTCAAGTGAGAAACGAATCAGGCAATGTAGTTTAGCCTTCCTAAGAATCCTCTGACTTCCTTCTCAGTGCGAGGAGCAGGCATTTCTTGTATTTCTTTTGCCTTGGCAGGATCCACTTTGATACCTTTACCGCTGACGACAAAGCCTGGGAGTTTACCAGACCTCACCCTAAATGTGCATTTATTCCGGTTTAACCTCAGCTTGTATTTCTTTAGTCTCTCAAACAGTTTCTGCAAATGATCGAGAAGTTCTTCTTCAGTTTGAGATCTGGCTATCATATCGTCCTTGTAAACCTCTATTTCGTGATGTATCATGTCGTGAAATAGAGCTACCATGGCACTTTGATAGGTTTCCCCAGCATTCTTCAACCCGAATGGCATAACCTTGTAACAGAATATGCCCCACTGTGTGACAAAGGTCGTTTTCTCCATGTCCTCAGGTGACACTTTGATTTTGTTGTGGCCTGAGAAACAATCCATAGATGAGAACACTTTATGTTGTGCGGTATTGTCAACCAGAATGTCGATGTGAGGAAGTGGGAAATCATCTTTAGGGTTTGCCCTATTCAAATCTTTTTAGTCCATACACATACATACTTTGCCGTCCTTTTTAGGCACTGGAACAACGTTGGCGACCCATTGTGGATAGGAGGTGACGGCCAAGAATCCGGCATTGAATTGTTTCATGACTTCGGCCTTGATATTCTCTGACATGTCTGGCCGCATGCGACAGACATTTTGTTTTATCGGAGGGCGGTCTTCTTTTGTCGGTAGACGATGGACCACGATATCAGCATAAGTCCTGGCATGTCTTCATACGACCAGGCAAAGACCTCAACATAATCATGTAGCAACTGAGTTAGACGCTTCCTGACACTGGGTTCCAGATTGGCGCCCACCTTGACTTCTTTCTTATCCTCTTCGCTGCCTAGGTTAACTATGTCCACTGGTTCTTCGTGGGGCTGAATGGTCCTTTCTTCTTGTTGTAGTAACCTGGCTAGTTCCCCTGGAACTTCACAATATTCCTCACCTTCGTCTTCGTCTTGGTAGATTAGATTTTCATAGTCACAAAAGGCCATAGAAGAATCGTTACCTATGGGATCCCGAATGGATGTAGACCTGCATTTTTAATGTGAGTGTGTGTAAGGCTATAGCTATCTATGAAAGAAGATAAAAAATGTAGAAAAAGAAAGACAGAGAGCACAAAGTTTTCATGCGAAAACATCCATGATTCATTGAGGACATATGAAAATGAGGTAACAACCCTTACAAATGGATCGTTGTGCCTCGGGTAAGACACAAGGTTTAAAAAGTCTGAATTGTTTAATTATTATAGGTCTGACAAAAAATTTAAAGACAATTACTGTTGGATAAAAGTAATTGGGACAAAGTCTTTAGCTTCCCAGTTGCTGAGTCCTCCGTTGACAGTTTGGAAAATCCATTCCTCCAGATCGTAGCTGTCCTCATCATCCTCCACTACATTGACTTTGTGGTTGCTGATCTTCAAGGGTGGTCCCCCGGCACGAGTGCGATGTACAGCTTTCTGGGCCCCTGAAGTGAAACCCAAACCAAATTTGTCATATTTGTATGGGATATCTGGGAGTTGGCCCCAAATAGTGCACCCACCTTCTTCGATCACTGCCTTGGCATCTTTCAGAGAAGACATCTTTAGCGGAGGTCTTGTAATCTTCAAGACTTGGGAAACATCCTCGGTTACTGCCACGGTTTGTGGGACTTCCTCGAAATGATGACACGGAATTTCAATGAATTCACCATCCAATTCCACGTATCTGAAGAAGTTTAAGTGACTGACCATATATTCCTTTTCTCCATGAACAATAATGATTTCCCCCTTGGTCAGGTATTTCAGCATTTGATGTAATGAAGAGGTGATGGCACCAGCGTTGTGAATCCATGGTCGGCCTAATAAGCAGGAATAGGAAGGAAGAATGTCCATTACGTAAAAAGTTGAATCAAAGGTTTGAGTTCCAACTTTTATGTGGATGTCCACCTCCCCATGCACCATCCTCTTTGAACCGTCGAAGGCCCTTACCACTATGTTGCTGGGTTTTAAGGTCAAACCTTCACAGTCGAGTCTATCAAGATCCTTTTTAGGCAGCACATTCAAAGACGAACCGGTATCAACCAAAACATGGGCCAAAGTTGTGCCCCGACATTCGATAGAGACATGCAATTCCTCGTTGTGATTCCTCCCTCTAGGTGTCAAGTAAGCATCAGAAAAGCCTAAACCATTGTCAGCGGTCAAACTAGCCATGCATTCTTGAAATTGATTAGCAGAGGTTTCTTGTGGTACATGGGCAGTTTTAAGAAATTTCACCAAGGCCTTCACATGAGCCTCAGAGCACAACAATAAAGCCAACATGGAAATCTTTGACAGAGTCTACCCTAGTTGTTCGACTACGTTGTAGTCGCTTCTCTTTATAATTTTCAGAATTTCTTCCATCTCTTTTTGGGAGGCCTCAGGGATAGATACTGATTGCGCATTCATCCCGAAAGACTCAACCAGAATGCCTTTTCCCCGAGTCTCAATCGACTCAGTGGTAGGAGTGTTATTAGGGGTAACCAGAGGGATTGTAGTAGTAGTAGTAGTGTCAACAGGAACAAAAATAGGGATGATCACAGGACCAGTAACAATTTTCGGAGGAGCAATCTCTGGAGAGAATATTCTTCCCCTTCGGGTTATCTTACTGGTTCCCGCAATGTTGTCGATGTCGGGGTCAGCCTTCTTAAAAATTGAGTCTTCATCAGCTAGCCAATCTTGCTTGACACCGTGATAGTAGACGTCTCCCCCATAGTTCCATGGGACAATTTTATCTTATGATTACGGGATTAGACCTGGCATAGTAATTATCAGTGGAGCCACTTTAGGAACTGATGTAATCCTAACGGGTCTTTTGATGGAGACCCTGGAAGGATTGGCGGAAATGGTTATTATTGAAACATCTTTGTAAGAAACGGTTGGGACGAGAGTCTTTTCAAATAAAATCTATTTGTCATCCATTATGCGTTGGACACCTGCTTTCAATAAATGATAACCAGTTGGTAGGGATAAACAGAAGTGGCAGCCTTCATCACAGCCCGGAAATAAACCGGCCTTCAATAGGTTCTTCTTGACAGTAAGGAGAGGAGTAACAAGTTCATCAACATCAGTAACAAACATGCCATCTTCAACAGCGTTAACATCACGACCATGCTTGGGCATAGGAGCGGTGATAACATTTGGGATTTCAGGAGCATCAAATTCAATTTCTTTTGCTTCAAGAAGGTCTTGCACCTTGTTTTTCAAAGCCCAACAGTTGTTAGTATCATGGCCTGGGATTTCTTAATGGTAAGCACAACGAGCATTAGGATGGTAGTGAGGAGAGGTTGTGTTAGGATTCTTCGGAGCTTCCTTCAAAGTTACCAGATTAGATCTCAACAAATATGGCAGGACTTAAGATAGTGTCATATTAATCGAGGTAAATTATCTTACTGGTCTTTCTGTTCTAGGCTGATTTCTCCTTTGTTGAATAGGTGCAGGCTTAGGGATCATGACAGCCCCCAACATTGGACGGCGTTCATTTCTATCTTGATTCCTTTGAGGATACACAACACCAACTTCTTTTCTTCACCCAGTAAAGTTTTCAAATTTTCTTGTCCTTTGGCTAGAGTCAAGAACATCTGTTGAAACTGAGCATTATGTGCCTGTAGGTCTTTTATTGTCTGCTCGAGATCCATCTTACTGAAATAAACAGTAGAAAGATGAGGAGACTTGTTGTAAGAAACCTGCTTATTTTATGATGAATGGTAAATGCATATGCAATGATTTCAAGGAAATTAGAGACCTAAATTTGCTTTAGACCAAAAAGGAACACACGTTATATTAATAAATCAAAGTTTAAGTACATCATGCCTCTTTGTGCTTGCAAAGAAATACAAAAAACTCTAAGATAAAAAAAGTTGTACGCATCCTCTTTGTTGCGATGTAGGCGTTCAGACTCCGCTCCTCGTGTAGCTGCTTGGTGAGTTCAAGAACCTTCTTCTCGCTGGCGTAGAATTGGGCCTCAAAAGTGTCTCGCTCCCCTTTAAGATGTATCCAATCCCTTTGCAAGTCTTAGAGAGAGGTGGGCATGTTAGGATGAAGGATAGTGTACGGGACATCTCCTTCCATAATAGGCTCTATAATAACTTGGAGAATAGAGGGATAAGGCATCATAAGACTTTGGGCACGAGCTCGTACCCATTTGAGATAAGGCTCAAGAGAGATGGAATTCGTGTGCCCCAGTGTCTTTCTATCAACTCTATGTACCATGCCCCAAGCTCTCATGAACCTTTTGCCGTAATCCTGAGCATCATTCTCGTAGTCGAAGACGATTCCTTGAATAGTGCATCATGAGGATCATCCCTTCTTGCATATCCAAAATTTCATAGTTCCAAACAAGGATTGTAAGTGATTCCTCCCCTAATGCCTAATAGAGGGACATTAGGGAATTCACCACAGTAATTGATAATGGTAACATTCTCCAAGGACCGGGGACACCAATGAATGCCTGAATGTGTAACAGTCATCATCCTTTGAGACCATCTCAAACCTTGTTCATTCTTCAAGACGGATCAGGGTAGGTGCGAAATAAACCACCTAGCCAAAAGAGGTGTGCAACACAGAAGGGTTCCTCTCCTCTTTATAGTGCGAGTATGCAATGAATGTAGGATATCTCCAAGCAGAGTAGGTACTGGATTACATGACAGGAAAATCTTAATCGTATTCACATCTATGAGCTAGTCTAGATTAGGAGACAGTACCAAACCATAGATGAGAAGGGCTAACACCTCTTCAAAAGCTCATAATTCAAAGGTATCCCATGAATGGTGAGCTTTCTCGATCAAGAACTTAGCCAAAAAAGCCTTTGACACCTCTCTTGGTTTCCCAATTTGCTACTACGTCAGACCGTTGTAAGGATAAAGCTTTGGAAATATCTTCAGGTTTAGGGTCTCTTTCCATACCATTGAAAGGTACGTCATTAATGATAGGCACCCCCAACAACAGAGAAAACTCCTCCATAGTAGGCACTAACTGGTAATCCGGGAAAGTGAAGCAATGATGGAGAGGGTCAAAGAATTGAAAGAGCATTTTTAACATTTCTTCATCAGGGTTTGAAGTGACCAAGTTGAGAAGCCTACCATGTCTTTCTGTGAATGGAGAGCTTTCGGGAACCCTTGATGCCAAATCCTTAAGATGAGGAGGTACTTTTACCAGACTGATTTAGATAGTGAATCTGCGGGCAAGAGCCATGTCCTACAAAACAAGACAAAAATAAACCCTAAGAATCCTTGAAATAGTTAGTATGACATGCTATCTTATGATGTCATGACTATGCTCAGATATAGTAGATATAGAAAACACAAGAAAATCACACAGAGACCTTAGGTTTAAGGCTTGCATGGATTTTAAGGTGATACCCTCTTGAAGTTGGATTGGTTCAACCTGTCCTAAATATAGTAATCGGGTTCTAAGGGATCTCAATATCACCAGTCTTTCCCCCAATTCTCGTTCCGATAGACAATTGACTTTCCACCAAACAAAATTCAAGGGTCAAACCTCAATGAGTGTAGTATCTAGTATCAACCGACTTTGGGTTTACATCAAAGACATCTATCTCGCTACGTCCTAAAAGCCAAGTTGGTCAATTAAGGTGCTAAAGTCAGTTGACACTTTATGACACCACGCAGTGGCCCCGTATTCTCCTTGGTTACTCAAGGGCTATTGGTACACACTAAAGTATCACATCAATGTAGCTAGTGTTTCAACCGTGTCAGTATACCCCACACAGTTCCCTCACAGTTTATTGCTACTTACCTAAGAAAGGTGCCCCAAATCCGGGTATAGGATCAAAGCAAACCCAAACAAGGAACCATAATGTAAAGCATGCAAGTCAAACAAAGAAAGAAAATAAGTGTGATCTAGCCCTAAGGTAACCCCACTTTTATAAATATTCCCCAGCAGAGTCGCCAGTTCTATGATACGGTGGGAGAACTGACTTGTTTGTTTCGCGTTTTATCGTAAATGTTGCGGTTAGCAAGAGTCACCATCGACTTTTCTTTTATCCAAAAGGAAAGGTGAAAAAGCACAGGAAAGACCTTTGAGATATTTTCTTGAGTTCGGGGGGTAGATTATAAAAAGGGAAGGTATTAGCACCCTTTTTATCCAAGGTTTTCCATGGGATCTTAGTTACTTTCTGGATCACTTGCTTTTGTTTGAAAATGTGCTTTGTGTGGCATTTGAAAGTATTTTGAAAAGAGGCCTTTTAGGCAAACTTTGTAATGATTCTCGTTCGTAAGAATGTATACAAAGTGTTTGATCTTTTTGAAAATGTTTTCAAGTTTGTAAGATGCTTTGAAAGTGTTGGTGTTTGTTTTTGAAAATAGCAAGGATGTTTTGGTTTTGAAATTGAGCAAGTAACTAGGAACATTCTACCTACTCATAAAGTCTTTCATGTTTATTTCCTTTTTCCTTTGACATTGTTATCTTACCATTGATTTGGTAAGTAACCCTATCTTTGGATGTAAAAGGGACGGGTGTGGGATGTTTGTATAGTCATAGAAGGCAACCTATGAGACATTTTAGAAATGTTGTTTTAGGGACTAGATCGTTTACCGAAAGCAACATCGAGGGTTATCGAGGGACTACGATCTTTTATCGAGGGTCTTTGCTAAAATGCCCATGTTCGAGGGACAAGACTATTTTCTCAAAGCAACAAGTGGAGTTAACCCTAGAGGTGCAAGTGTACAAGTGTTTATTTTTCATTCATTGTTTTGTCTTGGATTAGGATTGTCTAATATTGATTTTTATCTTGCCATACACACCCTAGTTACTAACATTTGTATTTGAAAGTGTTAAATTATGGAAAATAAAGTCTTACGCTATTACATCGTTTAGGGGATGGGGGTACAATTTACAAATGAGGATAAAACATGAACTTAATATTACAACCATATTAAATAAAAATTAAGGATATGTAAAAATAGTGTAAAAAGAAATAAAAATTGTATTTTGAACTATTATGTGTCGACACAAGCTCCTATGCATCGACATATAACTTTCTTTGTCCCTGTATTTCCAAATCAACTCAGTATGAGTCGATACATAATGGTATGTGTCGACTCATACACTGCATGTGTTGACTCATACGTGCTTTGCGTTGACTCATACACTCTTTTTTCTTTCTGTTTTGGGCCTGTATAGCAGTATGTATCGACTCATAAAGCTATGTGTCGACTCATACTGTCATTTTTTTACTTCAACATTGTTTTGTTGCATACATGGGTTAGTCCTCAACACATAAATGAAAAGAATGGAAGACAAACAAAAGTTTAGCTTCAAGGGAAATGGTTACTACATTTTGTCTTCAAAAATTAATTACTAATGATGCTTGAAATGAAGAATTAAAGTCAAGAAACTTACCTTGGAGCTGGATCTTATACTTTGAGCTTGAGTTGTTGTCTTGATTGTTCTTGAACTCGGAAAAAAACAGAGGTGTTGTAGAAGCTTGTTCTTGAGTTTGAACAATTTCTAGGTGATGTATGTGAGGTGCTTAGATATTTGGACATAGCTTGCAACGTGTGAGAGTTCCAAATATTTAGACTTTAAAACTCAAGAGTGGAAGCCTTTTTTTGGAAAATTATGGCTTTTTTTGAGAGTATGGAATCTTGATGGCTAGTTTACAACAAAACTTCTGGCTTTTCTCTCTATTTTTTCTAACCTCCTTCTCTTGCAAATGCTTCTTCTATTTATAGGCAAGGGGTTTGTGCATATGAGCTGATTAGGTTTTCAAAACAGCATGTTATGGTTTGGTTGGATTACAAAGATCAAATTATGTCAAGTACTCCATAGTCCCAAGATGAAGTACCAAAGTTGCTGGTATAGAGGAGCTACTTCCCATGATTTATGGTGGAGTATAATCAGCAACCAACAAGGTATGGGCTCAAGACAAACATTGTACAAAAAGCTTGCTTTTCAAGAATAGCAATGGTGCCTTTATACCATAAATGGAAAGATCTTTTGGACAATGTTTTAGACACTTGGATCATAGCTCAAGAGTGGGTGTAAGCATTAAATTATGATGAGATTTGTAAGAAAGGAAGCCTGCAACATAATATTAATCAGCAAATCATAAGGGTTGTGTTATGTGTTCTTCCCTAAAATGACTTGCAATTCAATAATGGATGCTCAACTTCATGCCCTTGAATCTCCTAGCTAAAATATGATAAATTAATGCTCTTGGATGTTTTGGAAAGCTTGAAACACCCTTGACAAATTCCATGTTGACCATTTTTGTTAAATCAAACTAGAACTTAATGAAAATTGGCCAAGAAGTTGGGATAAAAACCTGACCAAAACTGCATAAAATTTCTCTAAGTGTTTTATACAAAAATGCAATGACTTCATGAATTTATAACTTAAAATCCAAGCATTTCTAGGAATATTTGGGTAAATCATTGTTTTAGATATCATTGAGATCTACAACTTTCAGGTTGAAAGTTTCCTTTGAATCATCTTGCATCATGGTGAAAAATTGGCTCAAAGTTGTGAAAAAATATGAAGTTTTCAACACTTAGAAAATTTTCTAAGTTTGAAAACTTTGACTTTTCAAAATGAAATCTTGAATTTTTGATTTCTTGATGAAAAAGTTTCATATTTTAACATGTTTTGATGAATTGTGATCTTTGACACTTGATTTTGACCAAAAAGTCAAAGTTTGACTTTTCAGTGTACAGTTGACTTTTGATCAGTTGACTGAAAATCAACCATCAATCCAATTGATCTTGAGCAATGTTTTGAGTCATGCCATTAGGTCAAAATGGTGCAATTGAACTCTTAAGATTGTGCCCTAAACCAATTAACCATTTTCTAGGTAAAAAATCAGAAATTGCCCTTTCACAGTCAAAACCCTAATTTTGACCATTTTGTCCTTTTGATGATCTGATCAAATTTCTTGAGGAATTATGGTCCAAACTTGATAAAATGATACATATGAAATTATAATGTTGATATGGATAAAAAATTATGAAGTTTGACTGTAAATTGGCCACAGTTGACTTTTTCCCCAATACAACTGAATTTTAGGTCAACTGGTCAATTGACTGAGCAAAAATGTGATCCAAGGCTTGAAACTTGTCATGAGTAATCTTGGGGGTCCATAATTATCCATGAAAGTCATGTGAGGCATTTAAAGTTCAATTTTACTTATGCAATCTCAAATCCTAACTCCATTCATCAGTGTTTAAGAAGGTGTCTTGAGCTGATCAATCCTAGTGCAGTCTTGAACCAAGAGAGATCTTGTGAGAAAATATTTGATAAGTGAGAGGGAAAATTTTGGGGTACAACACCGACAATCCTCCCAGGGCCTCCACCAAAAGACCCTTCAGAATTACATTTATTCCAAAGTCTGCTCCCCTAATCATCACCATGCCAAGGCCAATACCATATTCTTAGGATAAAGTTGTTCCCTGGAACTATGGGGCTGGCGTCTATTACTATGGCATCAAGAAAGATTTGTTGGCTATCCAAGACAAAGTTTAGAAAGACATTGATCCGGACGTCGTCAATATCGTTGGGACCAGTAAGATAACAAGAAGTGGAAGGATCTTCTCACCTGAGATCTCTCCAAAGACCATTGTTACTCCTGTAATTATTCCCGCTACTGCTCCTACCACCCTTACTAGTGATACTCATGTTGACAATCCTACTGTTATCCCTGCAACCAGGACAATAGGCAAAGCAGTGTTATCTGAGCCTGTCCAGACGAAGGCGCATCCAGAGGATATTCTTGAAGCTTCTAGAAAGGAGATAGAGGAGATACTAAAAATAATCAAGAAAAGTGACTACAATGTCGTGGAACAGTTTGGGCAAACCCCTTCGAAAATATCAATGTTGGCCTTACTCTTGTGTTATGAGGCCCATGCCAAAGCCTTGGTAAAGTTTCTAAAGACCTCTCATATGCCGCAAGAGAGTTCCATTGACCAATTTGAGAATTGTATGACCAGTCTAACTATTGGTAACAGATTGGGCTTTTCTGACATCGACTTGACTCCCAAAGGAAGGAAACACAATGATGCCTTGCATGTCTCCGTTGAGTGTAGGGGCACTACGCTAGCCCATGTTCTGGTGGATACAGGCTCATTGCTGGATGTCTTGTCCAAAAACGCTCTTGACCAGCTAGACTACGAGGGACTTACTTTAAAGCCTAGCAACATTGTAGTGAGAGCCTTTGATGGTTCTAAGAGGACAGTACACGAAGAAGTTGACATCCCTATAAAAGTTGGAACTCAGACTTTTGATTCAAGTTTCTATGTGATGGATATCCGCCCTTCCTATTCATGTCTTTTGGGACGACCCTAGATTCATGGCGATGGTGCCGTCACCTCTACATTACATCAGATGTTGAAATACCCAATCAAGGGAAAAATCATCACTGTCCATGGGAAGAGGAATATATGGTCAGCCACCTGAACTCTTTCAGGTACGTGGAAATGGACGGTGAGTTCATCAAAACTCCGTGTCAGCATTTCGAGGAGGTCCCACAAACAGTTGCGACAACCAAGACTACTACCAAGACTCCAAAAGTTACCAGACCGCCATTAAAAATGGCCTCTCTAAAGGATTCTATAATAGTAGTTGAGGAGGATGGATGCACCATATGGGGTCAACTTCCGGATATTCCCTACAAATCCAACATATTTGGTTTGGGTTTTACTTCAGAGGCCCAGAGAGTTGTTTGACGAGCTCGTACTAGGGGGCACCTTTACATATCTGCAATCAGGGAGTCAACGCAGTGAAGACATTGATGGAAGTTGTGATATGGACGAGTGGATCTTTCCAACCATCAGCGGAGGACTCAACAATTGGGAAGCCAAAGAATTTGTCCACATTACTTTTCTTCAAGAGTAATTATCTTTCAATTTTTTTCAGATTTGTAATAATTAAACAATTTAGACTTTAAAACCTTGTGTCTTACCCGAGGCACAATGTTCCATTTATGAGGGTTGTTGCTTCATCTTCATATGTCATCAATAAATCAAGGAAGTTTTTGCATGAAAATACGTATGCTCTTTGTTCTTCTTGTTTCTACCTTTTTATTGTTTCAAAGATAGCTATGCTCTTACACACACTCACATATCAAAATGCATATCCACATTGTAACACGGTGGGAGAACTGACTTGGTTGTTTTGCGGTTTATCGCAAATGTTGCGGTTTAGCAAGAGTCGCCACCGACTTTTCTTTTATCCAAAAGGAAAGGCTGAAAAGAACAGGAAAGACCTTTAGAGATGTTTTCTTAATTTCGGGGGGTAGATTATAAAAAGGGAAGGTATTAGCACCATTTTTATCCATAGTTATTTTTGGGCTCTTAGTTTCTTGCTAGATCACTTGCTTTTGTTTGAAAATGTGCTTTGTGTGGTCTTTTAAAGTATTTTGAAAAGGCGCCATTGTTTAGGCAAACTTTGTAATAATTCTCGTTCGTAAGAATGTATACAAAGTGTTGATCTTTTGAAAATGTTTCAAGTTTGAAAGATGTTTTGAAAGGGTTGGTGTTTATTTTGAAAATAACAAGGATGTTTTGGTTTGAAATTGAGCAAGCAACTAGGAACATTCTACCTACTCAAAAAGTCTTTCTTGTTTATTTCCTCTTTCTTTTTGATATTGTTATTTTACCATGTATTGGTAAGTAACCTTATCTTTAGATGTAAAAGGGACGGGCGTGGGTCATTGTATAGCCATGATAGCAATATTGTGAGATATCTTAGCAATTATCTTTGAGGGACTAAGATCATTTTGAAAAGGCAAAATTGATAGCGTCATCGAGGGACTGTGATCTTGTATTTTTTATTTGTTTTTGCTAAGATACCCCACATGCATAATATGGCCATTTTATAAGGCAACAAAGTGGATTTACCCTAAGGGTGTAAGTGTGCAGGTGGGTTGATTTACATGCATTGTTTTGTCTTGAATTAGGGTTTGTTAACTTGTTGATTTTAATCTTTCCTTACAAACCCTAATTTACTAGAATTTATATATAAAGCAATAAATTGCGGAAAATAAAAATACTAAGTTATTACATCATTAGGGGAGGGGGTATACAAATTTACAAATGGAGATTTTGCAAGAAAGTTAAATCTAATTAACTATTACAACCATATTGAATAAATATACAAAATTGAAGATAAAATGCAAGAATACTAAATGGAAAAAGAAATGATTTTTTATTTGATTTTTTATGAAGAGTTTTAATCTTGACCTAATTAAGAAAATGGTTAATTAAAATTAGCTAAAAATAAAACATAAATTAATTAACAAAGAATAATAAGTTAAAAATGATATTTTAGGGTTTTTCATTAAAAGGTTTTAAATAATTAAAATAATAGGAAAATTAATTAATTAAAATAAACCTAAATTCTAAATTAATTTTAATTGAGAAAATAAAATAATATAGTAATTAATCCTAAGCTTAAATATTAATTCATAAAAAAAAAAGAAATTAATTTGTTAAGAAAATTGTTTTTTGTTTTTTTTTTTAGTTTTTATAAAGAAAAATAAAATATGAGTGTAAAAATAATAAAATAAATATATTTAGATTTTTCTATTAATAATAAAAATAATAATATTAGTAATAAAAATAATAAAACGAAAATATGAAAGTAGAATAAACTAAAATAAAAATAAAAATGAAATAAAGAAATAAATGGGCCAAGGGGTATGAAACATAATCAGGGGGGTTAGAAAAAATAAAGGCCAAAGGAGGAGGAGGCCCAGCACCTGTTACAAACAAAAAAAGGAGAGAAAAACAGAAAATATAACAAAAAATGGTAAAACGGACGTTGGGGCTCGAACCCAGGTCCAAGGGTTGACAGGCGCGCGTTTTAACCACTGGGGTGGTGATACATCCGTTAACTTGTACATAATGATAAATACATAACACAAATTTTTCCCTGACTGTACTTCATCTTCAACCTCCAGCCAAAGTATTTCAAACTTGCTCATTCCTCAACCATTTTCAAAAATGTAAACATGAAACTTGTGTATTTTTCCAACATGAATCCAACCATGTAACTAACTTAAGCTAACATTCAAAGATAAGGATGAATTTATGAAAGTACCAAATTCTGACCTAAACATTTCAGCAAGTTCAAACTCAAAATTCTCCATGCTCAAGCAACATAAATGAAATCTATGGACATGTATAGTTTCAGGGCAATGATATCTACATTCTATCTTCATAAATGTAAGCCTAATAATGTCTAAATAATGAGATAGAAGTTCAAGAAAAATACCTCAAAACTGGAAATCGTGAAATGAGTTTAAGCTTGTTTCAAGTGATGGTGATGATCAGGTTAGCTTCCTTGGACTCTAGGAAGCTAATGCAATGGCTGGCTTGAGCTGGAGGTGGCTGGAATGGTATGGAGAAGTCCAACTGCAATGCTCTGCTTTTGAACTTGGAAGCTGATAAAGATGGTGTTACAGTCTGCAAGCAGGGTCAGGGATGGTTTCTATTTGATATGAGGAAGCTTTTGAAAATGAAAAGCCTAGAAACGCACGAGGGAAATGGAATTTTAAAGTTCTTGGTCAGAATGTGCAACAATGGTGGTTTTAGATGCAGTTCTGAGTTTGGGGAAATTTTGGAGCTTGTGTATGCGTGGGTTAGCTTGCAAACAACTTGTGCATATGTATGGAAAATATTAGAGCACTTGAGGAGGTTAGAAGCACAAGATCTAGAGTTATGGCTATGTCACTTGATTTTGAAGAAAAGTGAAAACATCGTTTCAAGGACAAGTCCAAGCATGGCCTGAGTTTATGGGAGGCTCTAGACATGTTTCTTTTGCCTTTAACATTGCTTGTGATCTGAAGGAACAAGTGCAAAGCTCTATGCATTGACTTTGTGATTAAAGCTTCTTTACAAGAATGGAATGGTTACTTTGTGCCATAAATGGAAATGTAACTTGGATAAGGGCTCAAGTGCTTGGATTAAAGCTCTAACAGCTGTGTAAACATTTAATTAGGGAGTGACAAACAAGTTTAAGGCCTGAAAAGCAAAGATTATGCAGCCTAGGCTTGGATTTGAATTCTTGTTCATCATGGAAATGACCTATAATTCAAGAATGAAATGCCAACTTCATGCCTTCGATTCTCCTTTCTCAAACATGATCTCAAGGAGTTCTTGGACATTTTGGAAAGCTTGTAACATGCTCTATAACCCCTCTTTGAATCACTTTTTCAAATTCCAAATGGAGCTATGTTAAAATTTGCTATGAAGTTGGTACCAAAAATCTGCCTAATTAGGGCAAAATTTTCACTAAGTGTTTAGTTTCATGACCATGTCTTCATAAAATCATCACTTGAAATCCATACATTTCTAGGAGAAGTTGTGTTCAGAAATGTTTTAGATCTCATTGAGATCTACAAATTTCATGTTTAAAGTTTCCTTTGAATCATCTTTCATCATGGTGAAAAATTGGCTCAAAATTGTGAAAAAATATGAAGTTTTCAACACTTAGAAAGATTTCTAAGTTTGGAAACTTTGACTTTTCAAAATGAAATCTTGACTTTTTGATACCTAGATGAAGAAGTTTCATATTTTGACATTTTTTATGAATTGTGATCTTTGACACTTGATTTTGACCAAAAAGTCAAAGTTTGACTTTTTAGTGTGCAGTTGACTGAAAATCAACTATCAATCAATTGATCTTGAGGGGAGTTTTGAGTCATACCATTAGGTCAAAATGATTCATTTGAAACCTTGAGATCATGTATCAAACCAATTAACCATTTGCTAGGTCAAAATCAGAAATTGCCCTTTCTCAATAAAAACCCTAATTTTGACCATTTTGCCCTTTTGATGATCTGATCAAATTTCTGGAGGAATTATGATCCAAACTTGATCAAATGTAATATATGAGTTCACAATGTTGATATGGATAAAAAATTATGAATTTTGACTGTAAATTGGCCATAGTTGACATTTTCCCCAATACAACTGATTTTTAGGTCAATTGATCAATTGACTAAGCAAAAATGTGATCCAAGACTTGAAACTTGACATGAGCAATCTTGAGTGTCCATAATTATCCATGAAAGTCATATGAGGCATTAAAAGTTCAATTATCCATGTGCAATCTCAAACCCTAATTTCAATCATCATAGCTTGAGGAGGTGTCTTGAGCTAATCAACCCTAGTGCAGTCTTGAACCAAAGGAGATCTTGTGAGAAAATACTTGATAAATGAGAGGGAAAATTTTGGGAATTTTTTTTATTAATAACCATGTATTAAAAAAATATTTCGCAAATAACCGGGTTTTGGAAAAAATTACGCAAATAACCATGTTTCAGATGGCTCCACAAAGGAGGAGCCATCTCAATTGGCGCATGCACCTAGGGTTTTGCCCTAGGCGCCATCTCTCTTGGCGCCTCCCTTGTCTTTTAGCCAAGTGAGATGGCGCATGCTCCTTAAAAATGAGAGGAGGCGCCATCTCACTTGGCGCCTAGGGCAAAACTAGGGCAAAATGCTGTTTTATAAATAATTCGTCCGTTTCTTTGAAATTTCTCACACTTTCTCGCACTGTATTTTTATTTTGTACTCCGTTATTTGCGTAATGACGTCGCCTATGATTTTTAGCAGAGATGGTTACGTTATATTCTCCGCCACTAAACCTGCGATGAAAATGAAATTCTGGCACATTCACTCCATGGAGCGTCTGAAGCGGGAGTTGATGCGGTGGCTAGATGGAGACATCGCGGAGGGGGAAAAAATTCGAAGGATCCAGCGAAAACGAACAACAACCTCGCATGCGACAGGAAGACCTAATGTGTGGTTGGAGGAAGTCAAAACAGACAGTGATGTAATGCTGATGATGCATGGGTCAGATGAAATTGTGTTAACAGTTGTAATTTCCTAGATTGAATATCGTTAATCATTGTTGTACGCGAAAACCCTAATGTAATTTCCTATATTGAATTTATTAAATTGTGTTAACAGTTTTATTAACAGAAAACCCTAATGTTTACAACACAAATATTGAAAAGATTTATTGTATTACAAAATTTATGTGGTCGAGCCAGACGCCCGATTCGGACAGTTTTTGCGATTGTGTCCGACCTAACGGCATAAACCACACTTTCTTTCCAACCTGTCAAGATCGTCCATTTCTGTTGTGATGCGCTTGCTTTTGGGACGACCCTTCTTGTTCCTTCGCATTTGGTCATTGTGCCAAACTATATCGCCGTTGTATTCAGGCCAATAGTCCGGTTTTGCCACCAAAGGAAAGTTGTTATTGTAAACAGTGAGCAACGTTTCAGATTTATAAATGTTTGAGAGCAGTTGAAGCGCGTCTTGATGGGTATGAGCACAAGCGGCAATGACATGAGAGCAAGGCATACGAAATGCTTGAAACCTGCCACAATCGCACCATTGAGAAGGTAAAATGACCCTGTATTCTTGTCTTGCCAGGCCTTTATTGTGGTCGGTTGTCTCTTTCACAATGAAGTTGTGGCTGTGTCGGTCAAACCGTGTAACCATGTGAGTGTTGGCTTTAGCAGTTTCAGCCTTAATGTATTTCATACAGCTTTCACTCCATAGTTGTCCTGATTGCAAGACCGCATACCACATTTCACCTCTTTTGGCAAATAACGCAGCCATCCTAAAATACGTGGATTTCACCAAGGCAGTGATTGGGAGGTTTCGTATGCCCTTGAATACCCCATTCATTGATTCAATAAGATTTGTTGTCATATTCCCCCATCTTTGGCCATTGTCGTATGACCTAGTCCACTTTTCGACCGGTATATTGTCGATCCACGTACCGGCTTCTGGGTTAGACAAACGGATCTCGTTGCGGTAATATTTGAATGTGGGTTGTGTCAGTGCGTATCCCGCATTCATCACCGCTTTCCTCAATGTTTTGTCCTTGACCTCCCTCGAGAAATTCTGGACGATATGCCTGACGCAATAGACATGCGTAGAAGGAGGGTCATGCCAACCATTTGCTGGATTATTATAGGCACTTTCAATGGATGCATGTCTGTCCGAGATCAAACAGAGATCTGGTTGAGGAGCCACGTGTGTACGAAGATTTTTCAGGAAAAAGCTCCAAGCACCACCGGTCTCCCCCTCGACAAGGGAAAACGCAACGGGGAAAATGTTATTGTTGCCATCTTGTGCAACTGCCATCAATAGCGTGCCTTTGTACTTCCCATACAACCAAGTCCCGTCAATTTGTAGAATTGGTTTGCATGATGCAAACCCTGTGATGCATGGTTGAAATGCCCAAAACACGCGATTGAATATTCCGTTGCCATGCAGTAGACTACCATCTTGGGCGTACGCTGGCAATGTTTCCAGAACATAAACACTACCTGGAGAATATGTCTTGAGTGCATTTAGGTAGCGGAGAAGTTCTCGGTATGACTCCTCCCAGTTTTCGTACACCCTTTCAATCGCCTTAGTCTTTGCTAACCACACCTTACGGTAAGACGGAGTGTAGTTAAAAACCGTGGTGATGTGGGAGATGATTGTTTTCACCTTCAAAGAAGGGTCGTTGCTGACAAGGGGTAGGATTTCTTGACAGATTAGATCATGGTTGAGTTTTCGGTGGTCTTGTGATTTAGTGGAACTTACACAAGTATGGGTAGTCATGGAACCTATGACCCAACAGTCACCCCTTAATCTGTATGATGTGGTCAGCTTGAACATACAGTCAGGGTGGACACACTTGATCTTGTACCTTTCCAAGTTTACACGATCCACCTTATAATCAACCGAGTTGAGCATGTGAAATTTTTTGATGGCCCTGATGCATTCCTCTCTATTACGAAACTTGTCCTTCTCTTTTAAATTTTCATCTGACTGCATATACAGTTGGAAAAACAAGTCAGTAGAAGGTTCATCTCCGCCCATGTTGAAGTTTGTCATGTGCGTAGGTGGTGTGTAGATTTTGTCAGTAGGAATACTTGGGATGCCATCATCGTCAGGATCGTCGTTCACCATTTCATCAAACTCTAACTCGTTATCTTCTTCTTCATCATCAACTGCATCTACCTCATCTTGTTCATTCTCCAAAGGATCAACCTCCTGTGTCACCGGAGGCTCTACCTCCTGTGTCACCGGAGGCTCTTGAAGCAAAACGTACAACTCAATAGAGTCGTTTCCAGAATAGACATGGCTGGAAATCATGTTCTGGAGATCCTCGTGATCTTGAACTTCAACCTTATAAAAAATTACTTGGTTGTTTCCAAAGAAAACTGGACTCTGATAAAATATCTGGGATACCGGGCCTCGTTCAAGTTTGGCCTCTAATCTTTTCTTAAAGTACGAGAAATTTTCTTTCCCGTTTAAGAGAAATCGAACATTGTCGGTGTTTCTAAACAAAAACCCAACTGTGGGACAAATGTATGTCTCACCGTTGAAATGTGCTTTGACAACAAATTGTGGTGAAAAGGCCATTGTGTAGAATTGTTTTAAGGTTTGAAGGTTGGAATGTTTGAGGTTTATTGATTGTATGAAGGTATGAATGCTGGAATGTTTGAAGGTTTGATGACTGATTCGAAGGTTGGAAGATTTTACAGATTATGTGAATGAATGTTATGTTCAACGTAAGGCAAAAAATTTCAATTAAGTAAGGGATGCAACCCCCCAAGGCTGCCAATAATATTACATGCAATAATGAAACCCCATAGCCTGCCACCTATCCTGGCCCTATTATGCATGCAACAAAGAATGGAATCCCAAAGGCTGTCACGTAGCCTGAGCCTATGATGTAAGAAGTGACACCTCTTATTCGCCAAATGGGGTGGCGACACCATTCATTTTTGTACTCTTTCGCCAAGTGAGATGGCGCCTCCCTTACTGTCCAATCGTGATACATGCATGGGCTTATGAAACCCCATAGCCTGCCACCTATCCTGGCCCTATTCTGCACACATAAATGTTTTGTGTAAGACTCCACCCATCAACTCCAATGGCCTTGCATGCAACAAAGAAAGGAATCCAAAAGGCTGTCACGTAGCCTGAGCCTATGCTGTAAGAAGTGACACCTCTTATTCGCCAAATGGGGTGGCGACACCATTCATTTTTGTACTCTTTCGCCAAGTGAGATGGCGCCTCCCTTACTGTCCAATCGTGATACATGCATGGGCTTATGAAGCCACCTAGCCTGCCACCTATCCTGGCCCTATTCTGCACACATAAATGTTTTGTGTAAGACTCCACCCATCAACTCCAATGGCCTTGCATGCAACAAAGAAAGGAATCCCAAAGGCTGTCACGTAGCCTGAGCCAATGCTGTAACAAATGACACCTCTTATTCGCCAAATGGGGTGGCGACACCATTCATTTTTGTACTCTTTCGCCAAGTTAGATGGCGCATCCCTTACTGTCCAATCGTGATACATGCATGGGCTTATGAAGCCACCTAGCCTGCCACCTATCCTGGCCCTATTCTGCACACATAAATGTTTTGTGTAAGACTCCACCCATCAACTCCAATGGCCTTGCATGCAACAAAGAAAGGAATTCCAAAGGCTGTCACGTAGCCTGAGCCTATGCTGTAACAAATGACACCTCTTATTCGCCAAATGGGGTGGCGACACCATTCATTTTTGTACTCTTTCGCCAAGTGAGATGGCGCCTCCCTTACTGTCCAATCGTGATACATGCATGGGCTGCCACCTAGCCTGCAAGAGTGACACCTTACATTTTTTGTAAATGCATGCATGCATATGTGTAACACCCTAAGCATGCAAATGTGACACTTCGCAGGCATGCAAGCACAAGCAACCACTACATCAAACTTATTTGCCTATAAATACATACCTTATGAAACATCTCTCACACCCACACAACTCTCACTCTCTGCTAAGAAATATTTCTTAAGTCTATCATACTCTCTATTTCTTCCTAAGTCTTTCATACTCTCAAGCATTCTGAACAATGGCTCTTCTAACAATGGGCGATACTCACAGAGGCACAAGGGAAAACATTGTTGCATTTGTAAGTCTCTTCTTTGGTTATACATTTTTCATACTTCAAATAACGTGTTGTTCATCTTAATTAATCTTACACTTGTTTAATTATGATCTCAGGATACAAAAAGATTCAGAATCCGTTCGCACAACTACCTGGCTCCCGACCCATTTATCGTCCCTTATCTGGAATATGCAGGTTTTGGACATGTGATAAAGATCTCCAACTGCACCATTGACTCAAAATTCATTCTTGCAATGTTGGAGAGGTGGAGACCGGAGACCCATACATTTCACCTACCAATAGGTGAATGTACCATCACTCTCGAGGATGTGTACATGCTATTGGGCCTCCCTATCGACGGTAAGGCGGTGAACGGGTCGGTTCAACAACCCAACTCACAGTGTGAAGAACTGTTGGGTAGGGATATGGTAGAAGGTGGTGGAGCAAGAGGGCAGGGAATACTACTCACTGACCTGAAACGGAATTATGCAAGTATGGAATTAAATGAAAATTCCTCAGAGAATGACCGAGTAGTAAAAGCCAGAACGTATCTTATGATACTTTTTGGTACATTTTTATTTCCCGAAAGTACGGGAAATAGTGTAAATTTCATGTACTTACATTTACTAACAAATTTTGAAAAAACTAGAAAATGTAGTTGGGGTTCTGCAGTATTAGCCCACCTGTACAGTTCCTTGTGCAAAAACGCAGTCAAGGAAAAATGTACATTTTATGGGTGCGCATTTTTACTACAAGCCTGGGGTTGGTGGAGGATGGAGTCCTTAAACCCCATCAACAACAACACTTTTGGTTTCCCGTACGCAACAAAGTAAGTCATTAAGTTATAGCATTTATAACTATTATGCTCTTTCCAAAATATATGCTAAAAATAACATGTTTCTCATTTCCTTTAGGTACTGCGTGAGGGGTATGGATTACGGCAAGAATCCAAGATTCAATGTCGCACTCTACCGGAATCTGTTGGATCACTTAGGCCCAGATGACGTACGTCGTAGCTTTTAACTTTTGTTCATTTTAATTATTTATACATTACTTTTGCGCTAACCTGATTTAAATTTTATCGCAGTTCGTCTGGAGACCATATTTGGGTTTGGGCCATTCTCCAAACCCAGAGGATGCAGCAACTTGGACTGCAAAGACTTCACTCATTCGGTTCAACATTGTGGAGATGCACCACAGCGACCGTGTGAAGATGCAGTTCGGAATGCATCAAGAGATACCAAGTGATCCAACAGATTTGTCCCCCTGGCATCTAAAAAGGGTCGACGCCCAGTGGGGTCTTACCAACTGGAAAGACTTTTCTCCGGAATGGTGTAAAATGTGGCAAAGGCATCACCGCTACATCTTGCAATCCCCGATTTTCCTTACTCAAGGTAACATGCGACACACTGATCAATATATGTTGTGGTACAGGTCGGTTAGTAACCCAGAAATGCACGTGTCTCATCCGAGGTACTTGGTTGACCCACGCACACAATGGGCACAACCTTCTATTCCCCATCAACAAACCCAAAATCCATCAACCTCAAACCAACCCCCAAGTAGAAACAGACCAACAAACACACAACCACATTCCCCACCACAACACAACTACAATCAAATGTCGTACTACCAACCACAATCACCACCAAACTACCAATACCCGGATATGCCTCAAACCCAACCAAAATACCAACCCCAATACCAGCACACCCACATACCCCAGACACAATTTCAGTCTTCCACATATCCCAATATGGCGCCCTAAACATCCAGCCTTAGCCCTGATATGGGAATGTCAGAAGATTATGACCAAGCCGGCCAAACCTACCATCAACCACCATATCACCAAACAACCCAACATCCACAATACCAAACACCCCAAGATCCATTTCCTTTCTACCCCCCATACTCAGACGACCAATGCTACCGACCAACCATGGAACCCCACCCACCGCCAACACGACCAAACTTTGAGGGTATGGGTAACCGACTGTACCAGAGCAGATCTTCGAGATATGGAGATCTTAATGATTTTATGGATTCGGATCGCATTGACTTCGCTGGGCCATCGACCTTGCCGCAGCAGGAAACGCGAAGACACCCAGCAAGAGAAAGGCGAGGACGGGGATGCGGAACCGGGGGTCATTACCGGGTTCCGGGGGATCACTGATGTATCTTTTTTTTCCAGTATTTTTTGTATCCATTTTTTTTACTGTTCTTTTAATGTAAAACAGTTGAATGTAATTATTATTTTTAAAATAAAAAATCCATTTTGTTGATCTCTGTCTAATAGGCAACGCACAGGAAAGAAAATTAAAAAAAAAAATTTTTGCCCTAATTTTGTACATAGGCGCCATCTCACTTGGCTTAGGGCATGCCCTAAGCACTTAGGCGCCAAGTGAGATGGCACCTCCCTTAAAAAAGGAGGTGCATGCGCCAATTGAGATGGCTCCTCCTTTGTGGAGCCATCTCAAACATGGTTATTTGCGTAATTTTTTCCGAAACCCGGTTATTTACGAAATATTTTTTTAATACATGGTTATTAATAAAAAAAATTCAAATTTTGGGGTACAACAGCTGCTCCTGTTCAATATTCTTAAACCTGATGAGTTAGATTGACAGATCCTCCATTCGTGACTTGAAGGTGGAAGATGATTGAACACTAGAGTGCCCAGAAATTTCCACTCGAAGATGAATTGTGCATGGGCTTATAGATGCCATTTGGAGGAATGGAGGAGATTTTCTGGAGATGGGCTTGTAGATGCCATCTAAAGGTGATTGTTGACAGAAAGTGGACTAAGTCTGAAATTGATTTCAAATGGAAAAGAATCAGAATAAATCGTTGAGAGATTTATCTGAACCAAAGATGTTCATTTGGAAAGTATCAAGATAAACCGTTGAGAGGTTTAAACTGAACAAAAAGAGGTCTTGAATATTCTCTAACTGGAGAGAATCAGAGTAGATCTTTGAGAGATTTATCTGAACCGAAGAAAGTGTCTGCTAGGAAAGAATCAGAATAAATCATTGAGAAATTTATCTGAACCAGCATGGATTTGGAGAAGAATCAGAATAAATCATTGAGAGATTTATCTAAACTAAAGATGTTCATTTGGAAAGTATCAGGATAAATCATTGAGAGGTTTAAACTGAACCAAAAGAGGTCTTGAATATTCTTTAACTGGAGAGAATCAGAGTAGATCTTTGAGCGACTAATCTGAAACAGAGAAAGTGTCTGCTAGGAAAGAATCAGAATAAATCATTGAGAGATTTATCAGAACCAGCGGAGATTTGGAGAAGAATCAGAATAAATCGTTGAGAGATTTATCTGAACCAAAAGATGTTCATTTGGAAAGTATCAGGATAAAATGTTGTGTGGTTTAAACTGAACCATAAGAGGTCTTGAATATTATTTAACTTGAGAGAATCAGAGTAGATCTTTGAGAGATTTATCTGAACCAGAGAAAGTGTCTGCTAGGAAAGAATCAGAATAAATCATTGAGAGATTTATCTGAACCAGCAGGGATTTGGAGAAGAATTAGAATAAATCGTTGAGAGATTTATCTGAACCAAAGATGTTCATTTAGAAAGTATCAGGATAAACTGTTGAGAGGTTTAAACTGAACCAAAAGAGGTCTTGAATGAGCAACAAAATAATCTTCATAAATTAATTGTATCTGACTCGTATCTGAGAGATATACTGAATGAGAGTCAAAATGACATCTGTATTTGGATCGTATCTGGACTGTATTGGAAAGATATGCTGAAAGAAGTATCAAAATGATATTCGTATCTGGATCGTATCTGAACCGTACTTGAATGAGTGACAGAATGACATCTGAATCTGGATCGTATCTGGACTATATTTTGAATGAGTGACAGAATGACATCCGAATCTGGATCGTATCTGGACTGTATTTTGAATGAGTGACAAAATGACATTTGAATCTGGATCGTATCTGGACTGTATTTAGAAGAGAATCTGGAGTAAGTATCAGAATGTCATCCATAACTGGATCACATCTGAACTGTTTCTAGAAGAGAATTTGGAGTAAGTATCAGAATGTCAGCCATAACTGGATCGCATCTGAACTATTTCTAGATGGAATCTGGAATAAGTGTCAGAATGTCAGCCGTATCTGGATTGCATCCGAACTGTTTCTAGAAGAGAATCTGGGAAGGATCCCGTGTAGGATTGCTTCATTTGGTCGCGTAGATAATTGCCCTGGCTTTTTACATGTATTAATTTCTTACCTTTTGAAGATTATTGACAATAACCATCTATTGATTAATCTTTTTCCTGAAAAAGGTAAAATGTTAGATGTATGCAATGTCATGATGTATGAAATGCATGGTGCAATGATGTTCTAAAAATAAATGAGATTGTGTTGTATGCATTTTTCATATATGTAATATGATGTATGAAATACGAGATGTTTATTGAAGCGTATCTTTGTCTGGAAAAGAAATCCTTGACAAATGTTGGGGAGTCGTTAGATCCCGGACTAATGTTGAAGAGTAGGTGAGTCTTCAAACTTTGCTTAGAATATTTCCACCGAGGGTCCCTATTTTGTTGTTTTAAGGAGAACTTTGCTGGGGAATATTGAAAATTCTTGTGGAGAGTGTTGATTCCTTCTTGGGGAAAAGAGTTCAGGAGTCTCGGTTGTCCGTTACTCTACTGAGGAGTCGGAGTTGAACTGATTTCTGGTCGGGTCCAGGCTTCACAATAACTTTATGGAGATTGTAGAGTAGTCTATTAGGGAAGAGGAGTTATGGTCCTTTGATTTGTAGTAGTCGGAGAGGAAAACTCAAACTGGGGAATCTGTAGTTTGTTGGGGAAATAAACCCTATTGTCGGTCTGTTGGAGAGGTGTCTTCTTCACTGGGGAAAATCCTCGAGGGTTCTTGAGACTCAGCTGGTGGGAAGTTTTCAGAGATTGAAACTCTGGCTGGGAGTTATCCTATGTGAAGGATCTTGAGGAGATTTGTCACTGCCCCTAGTAGTAAGTGTTGTAGTAATGCCAAAAAATGTTTGCTTGGTTGCATATGACCCTTTATGTGAGAGCCTGTTTGCCCTCAGAGTTAATCTGGTTCACCTTGATTCTTGAGATTTTGATCACATTTCCGGTAGCCCTGAACTTCCTAGAGATATTTTCTAAGACTGTTGTGGAAGAAACCAAAGACCTGATACTGACACCATCTGATACTACTGGCACAGACGAACAAATTGGTGGTACCCGAGATCTTTGGTCAAGTCTTTGAATTTTCTAAGAACTGTCATGGGAGAATCCGAAGACATGATACTGACACCATCAGATACTGACACCAATTGATACTATTGGTATAGACAAGAAATTTGATGGTACCCAAGATCTTCATAGTGGATATTGTTTAAACCCATGATCAACATGACATTACCCCTTGAGTGATACATATGGAGATTTGCCCCTGGTTTTTCAACAATTCTTTGAGAGATTATTTGAATCTTAACTTGACTGCCCCAGATGTGTTGGACAAATGGTCATGTCGTGCCCCTTGATTATGAGAGATTTGTCATTGGAAGTGTCTTTCCATTCGAAGTGCTTTTGTTTGCTGAGAGAGCTTTCGTTCACTGGATATTCGTTTTGTGAATTTCTCTGTTGTCAAATAAATAGCCATATGCAAACAACGATATTCAAATAATGCAAAGTTTATGCTTGTCTTGAAATTTTGAAAATGCATTTTAGCAAGTAAAGAAGTTTTATAAGAAAATTCAAACTCAGGATTTAGGTTAAAGCCATATAGGAGTCAGGATACCTCTTGTAACAGTATGCTTTCGAACTAACCCATGCTTCAATTAGGACTTTTGAAGGATTGTAGCGTGGCTTGGTTCACGGTTTAAGAAACAAAAAAGGATAAAGGCTCAAAGTGTGTTTGTACCCACCCGCTCTTCATGATGTTCTTCAGTCCTAAACTCAGTTAATTATGCGTTTGAACTCCAATTGAGTCTGGAATAATGTTTTGGTGATGGTTCAGACAAGTTAAGTTTGTCGGAAGGCAGTCACTTTTGCAACATTTTTTCATGTTGTTGAGGATTTGTAGCGACTTCTTTCTTTTGATTTATTATCCCTGGTTTTTGTCTGACTGTTCTTGTTTTTGAGATTACAGTCGGCGGGACGCCCCAGTTTTCTTTAAGTCTCCTTTGTAGGTTTTGACTTAGTGGGCTTTTCTTTTCGAGAGATAATGACTGCCTATTTGGTAGGGAACCATTACTGTCTTTTGATTCCAAAGGAATGTTTTTGATATCACTCGTTGTATACGAAGTGAACGCACATTTGAATTAACTGAGAGACTACCCTACCCCGGGTTTTGATTAAAGGTTTCAATTTGTGTAAAAAGAAAACTTCTACTTCTTTGGCTCGAAGGGGTTGACTAGGGATTATCTTCCTTATAACTCTAGTGTTTAGGATTTGAAAAAAATGCATGTACATCATCAGCAAGGTCTGTTCAAAAGCATACTATATGAGATTATGGCATTGTTTTCGTCATCCTCCCTCTAAAGGCTTGTAACTTTTTGAAACAAGAGTTGGATATCATATAGGGAGTAAAAAAAGAATAGTTTAAATATAATGAAAACTAGTGGATTAAATCAAGACAAACATATGAAATGCATTAATGAAACAGAGTTTAACATTAATAGATAAGTGTTTGACAATGAAAGAGATTACAATTTGAAAATTCAAATGAACAAAAGCTTTCAATGATTCATCATAGGAGCAGTGATCACGTTTGGAGTGTCTGGAGGGTCAAACTCGATCTCCTTGGCATCAATCATGTCTTGGACCTTGTTCTTCAGAGCCCAACAGTTATTTGTGTCGTGTCCCGGAATATCAGAGTGGTATGCACACCTTTCATTGGGATGATAGGTAGGAGCAGAAGTGTTGGGGTTCCGGAGAGGATCCTTTAATGTAACCAGCTCTGCCTTTAACATGTGTTGTAGCGCTTGAGCCAGTGACGTGTTGATCTTAGTGAATTGTCTTTTAGGCGCGACCTCCTTACGCTGATGCCCCTGTCTTTGTTGAGCAGGCATAAGATTAGAGATCAAAATTGCTTCTACGTGTTGGTCATGACAACTCTTTTGACCATACACGGCATTGGACTCTTTCTTCCCATTGTATGGCTTTTTCTGAACGTCAGAGGGTGTAGCTCCTTGGATCTTTCCACCTTTGATGCCAGCTTCGACTCTTTTGCCAGTCAATATTAGCTCGGTGAACCTGACCAAGGAGCTTCCGATTAGGTTTGAAGAAAGGTCCTGTCAAAGTTCTCATGAAGATGTCAATCAACTCCCTATCAGTTAAAGAAGGCTTCACCCTACCAACCAGATCTCTCCACCTTTGGGCGTATCCTTTGAAACTCTCATTGGAACCCATGGTCATGTTCTGCAATTGCACCCGAGTTAGTGCAAGATCAGCGTTGTACTGGTACTGTTTGTAGAAAGCAGCAGCTAAATCCTCCCAGGTGAGGATGCGAGAACTCTCCCATTGATAGAACCATTCAAGTTGAGTCCCTACTAGGCTATCTTGGAAGAAATGGATCCAAAGCATCGGATCAGTTGTGTATGGTTGAATCTTGCGGACATAAGACTTTAAGTGCATATTAGGGCAAGAGACTCCATCGTACTGGGCAAAGGCATGGATTTTGAACTTTGGCGGGATGACCACCCTAGAAACCAAACTCATGTCTCCTAAATCTAAGCCAGGTATCTGTTGAATCTTCATAGCATTGAGGCGATCCTCCAACTGTTTGTACTTGTCATAAGCAGGAGGATATTATTCCTCAGAGTAGTCAGCTTCGACTTTATCAATCTCCAGACTATTGTCTTCTTCCTGACTATCCCCCATGTTGGATGGAGTTGGAAGATCTAGAGCTCCCTTAACTGGTCCTTTAAGTCTTCTTCCCAAGTTCAGGACGCCTACTGACTTCTTTCACTTTTTCTTCTTTTCTTTGAGAAGAAGAGTCTTCAGGTCCTCTTGCCCCTTAGCCAAAGCCAGGAACATTTGTTGGAATTGAGAGTTTTGAGCTTGGAGATCTTTCATCGTTTGTTCCATATCCATCTTACTAAAATAAACAGTAGGAAGATAAAGAGGCATGTATGGGAGAAACCTGTCGTGATAGGATGCATGATATGTGGGTGCATGTTTTCAAGGATCTCGTGGGGTAAATGTTAGTGTTTACTTACAGTTTTGATTGGAGAACTTCGTATCGGTGGATGCCCTTCCACGAGAATTAAGTTCACCATGGCAAGTGGGTCATAGCCCTTGACTCAAGTTTGTTGTACTTGATCCTTAAAGATGTTTGGTTAGAGGAAAATAAATCCTCTTTCCCTTTGATAGACGTCTAGTTCAATGTAACCCTGCATCAAATGCCCTCGAGATCCTTGAAATGGTTATTGAAAATGTTATGGTATGATGTTATGATGTTAAGTACAAGTATGAAAAGTAAGCAAGTTTGTATACAAATAATCATATTCACACTAAGCAGACAAGTCCTTAGGTTTAGGCTTGCATGGAGTTTGTAGGTAAGTACCCTCTTGAGTTGGATTGGTTCAACCTGTCCTATAAATAGTAATCGGGTTCTAAGGGATCTCAATATCACTGACCTCTCCCACAAGCTTCATTCGATAGGAGATTGACTCACAACCAAACAAAACTCAGGAGTAAAGTCTCAATGAGTATAGCATCGAGTATCAACTGACTTTTGGTTTACACCAAAGACAACTATCTCACAACATCCTAAAAGCCAAGTTGGTCAATTAAGGTGCTAAGGTCAGTTGACGCTTTATGATACCACGCAGCGGCCCAGTATTCTCCTTGATTACTCAATGGCTACTGGTACACACTAAAGTATCGCATCAACATAGCTATTGTTTCAACCGTGTCGGTATACCCCGCACAGCTCCCTCACAGTTTATTGCTACTTACCTAAAAGGTGCCCCAAATTCGGGTATAGGATTTTTAACAGTAACCCAAACAAGGACCCAAAATGTAAAGCATATAACTTAAACAATGAAAGCAAGTAGATGTGATCTAGCCCTAAGGTAACCCCACTTTTAAGCTTATCCCCAGCAGAGTCGCCAGTTCTGTAACGCGGTGGGAGAACTGACTTGGTTGTTTTGCAGTTTATCGCAAATGTTGCGGTTTAGCAAGAGTCACCATCGACTTTTATTTTATCCAAAAGGAAAGGTTGAAAAGAATAGGAAAGACCTTTAGAGATGTTTTCTTGAGTTCGTGGGGTAGATTATAAAAAGGGAAGGTTTTAGCACCCTTTTTATCCATAGTTATCTATGGGTGCTTAGTTGCTTGCTAGATCACTTGCTTTTGTTTGAAAATGTGCTTTGTGTGGTCTTTGAAAGTATTTTGAAAAGGCGCCATTGTTTAGTAAAACTTTGTAATAATTCTCATTCGTAAGAATGTATACAAAGTGTTGATCTTTTGAAAATGTTTCAAGTTTGAAAGATGTTTTGAAAGTGTTTGTGTTTGTTTTGAAAATAACAAGGATGTTTTGGTTTGAAATTGAGCAAGGAACTAGGAACATTCTACCTACTCAAAAAATCTTTCTTGTTTATTTCCTCTTTCTTTTGACATTGTTATTTTACCATGGATTGGTAAGTAACCTTATCTTTGGATGTAAAAGGGACGGGCGCGGGTCATCGTATAGCCATGATAGCAATGTTGTGAGATATCTTAGTAATTCTCTTTGAGGGACTAAGATCATTTTGAAAAGGCAACATTGATAGCGTCATTGAGGAACTATGATCCTGTATTTTTTATTTGTTTTTGCTAAGATACCCCACATGCATAACATGGCCATTTTATAAGGAAACAAAGTGGATTTACCCTAAGGGTGTAAGTGTGCAAGTGGGTTGATTTACATGCATTGTTTTATCTTGAATTAGGATTTGCTAACTTGTTGATTTTAATCCTTCCATACAAACCCTAATTTAGTAGCATTTATATATAAAGCAATAAAATGCGGAAAATAAAAATACTAAGCTATTACATCATTAGGGGAGGGGGTATACAAATTTACAAATGGGAATTTTGCAAGAAAATTAAATCTAATTAACTATTACAACCATATTGAATAAATATATAAAATTGAAGATAAAATGCAAGAATACTAAATGGAAAAAGAAATGATTTTTTATTTGATTTTTTATGAAGGGTTTTATTCTTGACCTAATTAAGAAAATGGTTAATTAAAATTAGCTAAAACTAAAACCTAAATTAAATAACAAAGAATAATAAGTTAAAATGATTTTTTAGGGTTTTTCATGAAAAGGTTTTAAATAATAAAAATAATAGGAAAATTAATTAATTAAAATAAACCTAAATTCTAAATTAATTTTAATTAAGAAAAGAAAATAATGTAGTAATTAATCCTAAGCTTAAGTGTTAATTCATAAAAAAAAGAAATTAATTTGCTAAGAAAATTGTTTTTTGTTCTTTTTTTAGTGTTTATAAAGAAAAATAAAATATGAGTGTAAAAATAATAAAATAAATATTTTTAGATTTTTCTATTAATAATAAAAAAAATATTAGTAATAAAAATAATAAAATGCAAATATGAAAGTAGAATAAACTAAAATAAAAATAAAAATGAAATAAAGAAATAAATGGGCCAAGGGGTATGAAATATAATCAGGGGGGTGTTCAGCAAAAATAAAGGCCCGAGGAGGAGGCACAACACCTATTACAAACAAAAAAAAAGGAGAGAAAAATAGAAAATATAACAAAAAATTGTAAAACAGATGCTGGGGCTCGAACCCAGGTCCAAGGGGTGACAGGCGCGCGCTTTAACGACTGGGATGGTGATACATCTGTTAACTTGTACACAATGATAAATACATAACATAAATTTTGCCCTGACTTTACTTCATCTTCAACCTCCAGCCAAAGGATTTCAAACTTGCTCATTCCTCAACCATTTTTAAAAATGTAAACATGAAACTCATGCATTTTTCCAACACGAATCCAACCATGTAACTAACTTAAGCTAACATTCAAAGATAAGGATGAATTTATGAAAGTACCAAATTTTGAATTAAACGTTTCAGCAAGTTCAAACTCAAAATTCTCCATGCTCAAGCAACATAAATGAAATCTATGGACATGTATTGTTTCAGGGCAATGATATCTACATTCTATCTTCACAAATGCAAGCCTAACAATGTCTAAATAATGAGAGAGAAGTTCAAGAAAAATACCTCAAAACTGGAAATCGTGAAATGAGTTTGAGCTTGTTTCAAGTGATGGTGATGATCAGGTTAGCTTCCTTGGACCTCTAGGAAGCTAATGCAATGGCTGGCTTGTGCTGAAGGTGGATGGAATGGTCTGGAGAAGTCCAACTGCAATGCTTTGTTTTTGAACTTGGAAGCTGATGAAGATGGTGTTACAGTCTGCAAGCAGGGTCATGGATGGTTTGTATTTGATGTGAGGAAGCTTTTAAAATTGAAAAGCCAAGAAACGCACAAGGGAAATGGAAGTTTGAATTTCTTGGTCAGAATGTGCAACAATGGTGGTTTTAGATGCAATTTTGAGTTTGAGGAAGTTTTGGAACTTGTGTATGTGTGGGTTAGCTTGCAAACAACATGTGCATATGTATGGAAAATATTAGAGCACTTGAGGAGGTCAGAAGCACAAGATCTAGAGTTATGGCTATGTTGCTTGACTTTAAAGAAAAGTGAAAACATGGTTTCAAGGCATAGTACAAGCATGGCCTGAGTTAATGGGAGGCTCTAGACATGTTGCTTTTGTCTTTGACATTGCTTGTGATCAGAAGGAACAAGTGCAAAGCTTTATGCATTGACTTTGTGATTAAAGCTTCTTTACAATAATGGAATGGTTACTTTGTGCCATAAATGGAAATGTAACTTGGATAAAGGATCAAGTGCTTGGATTAAAGCTCTAACAGCTGTGTAAACATTTAATTATGTAGTGAAAAACAAGTTTGAGTCCTGCAAAGCAAATATTATGCAGCCTAGGCTTGGATTTGAATTCTTATTCATCATGGAAATGACCTTTAATTCAAGAATGAAATGCAACCTTCATGCCTTCGATTCTCCTTGCTAAAACATGATCTCAAGGAGTTCTTGGAAATTTTTGGAAAGCTTGTAACATGCTCTACAACCCCTCTTTGAATTACTTTTTCAAATTCCAAATGGAGCTATGTGAAAAGTTACTATGAAGTTGGTACCAAAAATCTGCCTAATTAGGGCAAAATTTTCACTAAGTGTTTAGTTTCATGACCATGTCTTCATAAAATCATAACTTGAAATTCATACATTTCTAGGAGAAGTTATGTTCAGAAATGTTTTAGATCTCATTGAGATCTACAACTTTCATGTTGAAAGTTTCCTTTGATTCATCTTGCATCATGGTGAAAAATTGGCTCAAAGTTGTGAAAAAATATGAAGTTTTCAACACTTAGAAAAATTTCTAAGTTTGGATACTGTGACTTTTCAAAATGAAATCTTGACTTTTTTTTTCTTGATGAACAAGTTTCATATTTTGACAACTTTTGATGAATTGTGATCTTTGACACTTGATTTTGACCAAAAAGTCAAAGTTTGACTTTTCAGTGTGTTGTTGACTTTTGATCAGTCGACTGAAAATTAACTATCAATCAATTGATCTTGTGGGGAGTTTTGAGTCATACCATTAGGTAAATATTATGCATTTGAAACCTTGAGATCATGTCTCAAACCAATTAACCATTTGCTAGGTTAAAAATCTGAAATTGCCCTTTCTCAATCAAAACCCTAATTTTGACCATTTTGCCCTTTTGATGATCTGATCAAATTTCTTGAGGAACTGTGATCCAAACTTGATCAAATGACATATAGGAGTTCACAGTGTTGATATGGATAAAAAATTATGAAGTTTGACTGTAAATTGGCCATAGTTGACTTTTTCCCCAATACAACTGATTTTTAGGTCAACTGATCAATTGACTGAGCAAAAATGTGATCCAAGATTTGAAACTTGACATGAGCAATCTTGAGGGTCCAAATTATCTATGAAAGTCATATGAGGAATTAAAAGTTCAATTATCCCTGTGCAATCTCAAACCCTAATTTCAGTCATCATAGCTTGAGGAGGTGTCTTGAGCTAATCAACCCTAGTGCAGTCTTGAACCAAGAGAGATCTTGTGAGAAAATACTTGATAAATGAGAGGAAAATTTTTGGGGTACAACACACATCCACTTAGGATACCATGGGTAAAGATTCTGCTATGGCCTATCATAACTTTGAAAATCCGATCTACCAAGCCGAAGACGAAGGTGAGGAAGATTATGAGGTACCAGGAGAATTATCCAGGTTATTGCAATAAGAAGAAAGGACCATACAACACCCACGAAGAGCCGGTTGAAACAATTAACTTAGGTACTGAAGAGGACAAGAAAGAATTCAAGGTAGGTTCCAACCTGGAGCCTAGTGTCAAGAAGCGCTTAACTCAGTTACTACATGACTATGTTGAGGTTTTTTCCTGGTCATACAAAGGCATGCCAGGACTCAACATTGAAATCGTGGTCCATCATCTGCCGACAAAAGAAAACTGCCCTCCGGTAAAACAAAAAGTCCGTCGCATGAGGCCAGAAATGTCATACAAAATGAATATTGAAGTCATGAAGCAGTTCAACGCCGGATTCTTAGTTGTCACCTCCTATCCACAATGGGTCTCCAATGTTGTTCCAGTGCCTAAAAAGGACGGTAAGGTACGTATGAGTATGGACTATAGAGACTTGAATAGGGCAAGCCCCAAGGATGATTTACCGCTTCCCACATTGATATTCTGGTTGACAACACCGCACAGCATAAAGTATTTTCTTTCATGGATGGTTTCTCCGGATACAACCAGATCAAAATGGCACCTGAGGACATGGAGAAAACGACCTTTGTCACCTAGTAGGGTACATTTTGTTACAAAGTTATGCCATTCGAGCTGAAGAACGCTGGGGCAACTTATCAGCGTGCCATGGTAGCTCTGTTTCGCGACATGATCCATCACGAGATATAGGTCTATGTGGATGACATGATATCCAGATCCCAAACTGAAGAGGAACACCTGGACCACCTGCATAAACTATTTGAAATACTGAAGAGATACAAACTAAGGTTGAACCCGAATAAATGCACTTTTGGGGTGAGGTCTGGCAAGCTCTTAGGCTTCGTTGTCAGTGGAAAAGGTATTGAAGTGGACCCGACAAAGGTAAAAGCAATACAATAAATTCCTTCTCCTCGCACTAAGAAGGAAGTCAGGGGATTCTTAGGACGGCTAAACTACATCGCCAGATTCATTTCTCAACTAACCACTACTTGTGAACCAATCTTCAAATTACTGAAGAAAGATCAAGTGGTGAAATGGAACGTCGTCTGCCAGGCTTCCTTCGACAGGATCAAAGAGTACCTTCAAGAGCCTCCCGTTTTGATTCTGCCAATCGAGGGAATACCTTTGATCATGTATCTAATTGTCTTGAAAAATTCAATGGGGTGTGTATTGGGGAAGCATGACGAGTCTGGCCGAAAAGAACATGCAATATACTACCTGAGCAAAAACTTTACCGACTGCGAAACCAGATATTCACTGCTCGAGAAAACTTGATGCGCTCTGGCATGGTCTGCTCTCCGGCTAAGATAGTACATGTTGACCCATACTACCTTATTGATATCCAATTTGGATCCAATTAAATACATATTCGAGAAGCCCGCCCTCTCGGGAAGAATAGCAAGATGGCAGATGGTCCTGACTGAATACGACATTTAATACACTACCTAGAAAGCAATAAAGGGAAGTGTGTTATCCGATCACCTTGCTCATCAGGCAACAGATGACTATCAATCCATAAATTTCTAATTTCTAGACGAAGACATCATGTTGGTAAATAATTGTGAAGAATTCAGACCATATGACGGACCTGAACAAGGATCCCGGTGGACCTTGGTTTTTAACGGAGCTTCTAATGCACTCCACAACGGCATAAGAGTTGTGATCATATCCCCTGAAGGATGTCATAATCCCTTCACTGCTAGACTGTGTTTCAATTGTACCAATAATATGGCGGAATACGAAGCGTGTATTATGGGTCTCAAGGCTGCCATAGATTTGGGAATCAAGTCCTTAAGTGTATTTGGAGATTCAGCCTTAGTCATCAGTCAGATCAAAGGAGAATGGGACATGAAGCACCCTAATCTCATACCCTACAAAGAACATGTGTTGACATTAATCCCACATTTTTAGGAAATTACCTTTGAGCATTTTCCACGAGAGGGAAATCAAATAGAAGACGCGCTAGCCACTATGTCATCCATGTTCAAAATCAAGTGGGATAATGAGGCTCCTCATATCACCATCGAGAGAATGGATGAACCAGCTTACTATCACGAGATCGATATTGATGAAGTAGTGGCCAAGCCATGGTTCCATGAAATTAATAGATATCTCGAGACCCAAGAGTATCTGGAGGGAGCTTCAGTCAATGACAAGAAATTCCTGAGAAGATTCTCTGCTAAGTTCTTCCTCAGTAATGGAGTTCTCTAGAAGTGCAACCATGACTCTACTTTGCTTCGGTGCATAGACAAGAGTGAGGCAGACAAGATCATGGCTGATTTACACGAAGGAACCTTTGGCACCCATTCTAGTGGGCATACGATGGCTAAAAAGATCCTACGGGAAGGATACTATTGGTTCACCATGGAAGCAGATTGCCATCATCATTCACAAACCTGTCACAAGTGTCAGATCTATGTTGACAAGGGAGTGCCTCCAGTTCCTCTAAACATCCTGACTGCTCCTTGGCCCTTCGCATTGTGGGGAATTGACATGATCGGAGAGATCAAACCTAGAGCTTCTAATGGACACCGCTTCATCTTGGTCGCCATTGATTATTTCATGAAGTGGGTCGAGGCGGCTTCATTCGCTTCTGTTACCAAGAACGTTGTGGCCTGATTCATCAAACAAAATCTTATCTGTCGGTATGGTATTCTGGAGAGAATCATTATAGATAATGGTACTAATCTCAACAATATTATGATCACTACACTATGCGCGCAATTCAAGATCCAACATCATAACTCTTCTCCTTACCATCCGAAGATGAATGGCGCTGTAGAAGCCGCTAATAAAAACATCAAGAAGATCATACAAGAAAATGACAGTGACCTACAAGGACTAGCATGAGATGTTGCCATTTTCTCTCCACGGTTACCGTACCACAGCACGGACATCAACAGGGGCAACTCCTTTCTCTTTGGTATACGACATGGAAGTTGTCCTACCAATTGAAGTCCAAATACCTTCTTTAAGAATCATAAAGTATGCAGGGTTGAATGAATATGAATGGATTCAAACTCGACTTGACCAGTTGAACTTAATTGATGAGAAGAGGCTTACGGTTATCTGCCATGGCCAGATGTACCAAAAACGTATGATCAAAGCTTTTAACAAGAAGGTCAGGCATTAGGTATATCGGGTTGGTTACTTGGTAATCAAACGTATCATACGTCCACAAGGTGATCCCATGGGTAAATGGACTCCTACATATGAAGGAACATTTATGTGTAAAAAAAACATATTTTCTAGTGGGGCGATGATCTTAACTACTATGGACGGCGATGACCTTCTGCACCCTGTAAACGCGGCATAGTTAAAATATAATATGCATAAACAAAAACCTGCTAAGTCAACTGGCCTAGGAAAAAATTAGGGATAAAAACAAAAAAAAAGTTGTACACCCGGCAAACTGAAAACCTGAAAGGAAGGCTTGGGAAAAAAAGGGTATCCCGGTGGACTGAAAACCCGAAAGGGCGGTCCAGGAAAAAGTTAGGGATTTAAAGTGTATGACAATGTCATGTTAGATCACCTTAAAGCCAATCTTCAGCATCAATCTTCAAACTCAAACGGTTCTAACCAATCCAATCAGCTTCGAAGAAAGAAGCAAGTGAATGAGACACTCAGAGACATGAAGGCTATAGCAGAATGGGAACCCTATGGGATTATTTCACATAGTTGTCTTTTCTTTGTATTAGTTTACATTTTTACGATGACATTCTCTTAATAGGATGTTTGTCTCTTTATACAAAATACTTATTCAAGTTAATACAAAGATATTCCTTTGAAAGTGCAAAACTATCTGTTTCTCTTTTACTGTTCCTTTTTTGTTTGCAAATAATGTCCAGTGTTTATTTTTGAACATATGCATTTGAATGTAATTACTATTTAAAAATGAACGCATAAAAAGGGAAAACTAAACAAAAAGATAATTACTAATGGCTTTAAGAAACATGACAGCATCTATGGGTCATTCCACCAAACCCCTGCAGGTACTTTCTCCAGCAGGGGCAGAAGCAAGACCGTCTCGCTACAGGATCTTTGTCATATCTCCAGCATGCAGTTTAATGGTATATTTTTCCTTCATATCCCTGAAGGAGCAAAACTCCAAGTTATCGTTCCAAAGATTCCCCATTGAAAGTTGCCCAGCTTCTCGGGATTCGCCAGCAGGATTTCATGAAGTCCACAAGCAATGCACGGTGTTTCCCTTCCCCAACAGAGTTTATTTCTCTAATAATGGAAACCCATCCATCAACACTTAAACTTCAACAAAATATGAAGACTTACACTCCTCATTCCCAGCGGTAGTCAGGGATTCATTTTCCATAATCCGACAACACTGCAGCAGAACAGCTTACATGTGCATACATCATAAACATCAATGACACAAATGCATATATCGCAATATCATTGCACTATGGATTTCATGCATCATGGAATCACATACAACTAACTCTTTACCTTTTCAGGAAAGAACAATCAATAGAATATTATCATCAAATTTTCAACAAGACAAGATAAATATCTATGAACAAATCATTTGTAGATCAATTACCGAATCAGGGTGGGGTGACTATCTACAGGACAAATACTTCTGTCAGGCCTTTGCTAGTTCAGTTTAAACCTCTCAACAGTTTATCCTGATTCTTTCTTGCAGACATCTCTCTGTCAGTTCAATTTAAATCTCTCAACAATTTATCCTGATGCTTTCCTGCAGACATCTTCTCTGGTTCAGATAAGTCGCTCTAAGATTTATTATGATTCTTTTCCATACCTCTGCCGGTTCAGTTTAAATCTCTCAACAGTTTACCTTGATTCTTTCCCGTGACATCTTCTCGGGTTCAGATAAATCGTGCCGAGATTTATTCTGATTCTTTTCCAAACCTCTGTCGGTTCAGTTTAAATCTCTCAACGGTTTATCATGATGCTTTCCTGCAAACATCTTATCTGGTTCAGATAAGTCGCTCCAAGATTTATTCTGATTCTTTTCCAGACCTATGTCGGTTCAGTTTAAATCTTTTAATGGTTTATTCTGATTCTTTCCCGCATACACCTTCTCTAGTTCAGATAAATCGCACCAATATTTATTCTGATTTTGTTCTAAACCTCAACTGGTTCAGTTTAAATCCCTCAACGGTTTGTCTTGAATTTTCCCCAATAGACACTTTCTCTGGTTCAGATAAATCGCTCCAAGATTTATTCTGATTCTTACCAGTTAAATATTATTCAAGACTTCTTCTAGGTTCAGTTTTAAATCGACCAAAGGTTTATTCTGATTCTTTCCCTAATTGAAGTCAAGTTTAGACTTAGTCTAATTTCTATCAACAATCATCTCTAGATGGAATCTGTAAGCCCATCTCCGCCAAACTCTCCATCTTTCCTCCAAATGGCATCTTTAAGCCCATTCCTTACACCTCGACCTCAAAATCATCAGAGTGCAAATTTCTGGGCACTTTAGTGTTCAATCATCTTCCACCTTCAAGTCACGAATGGCAGATTCGCCAATCTAACTCTTCATGTTTAAGAAGATTGAACAGGGGTAGCTGTTGTACCCCAAAGGTTTCCCTCTCATTTCTCAAAGGATCATCCAGGACCCTCAGGTTTGCATCTGTGATACGGTGGGAGAACTGACTTGGTTGTTTTGCGTTTGTGTTTGCAAATGTTGCGGTTTAGAAAGAGTCACCACCGACTTTTCTTTTATCCAAAAGGAAAGGTGAAAAAGAACAGGAAAGACCTTTAGAGATGTTTTCTTGAGTTCGGGGGGTAGATTATGAAAAGGGAAGGTATTAGCACCCTTTTCATCCATGGTTTTCTATGGGATCTTAGTTACTTTCTAGATCACTTGCTTTTGTTTGAATGTGCTTGTGGGTTTTGAAAGTATTTTGAAAACGTCTTTGTAATGGTTTTAGTCTCTATAAGAACGCGTACAAAGTGTTTGTTTGGAAAATAGTTCAAAGATGTGTTTGTAAAATGTGTTTTTTGAAAGTGATTTTGAAGGTGATTTTGAAAAGGTGTCTTTGTAATGGTTCTCGTCTCTATAAGAACGTGTACAAAGTGTTGTTTTTCAAAAATGTTTCAAAATGAGAGTGTTGGTGTATAAAATGTTTTTGTTGTGAGCAAGCGAGCAATTTGGAGCAAATCTACCTACTCAAAAGGTCTTTGATGTTCTTTTCCTCTTCCTTTATATGTTGCTATCTTACCATTGATTTGGTAAGAAGCCCCATCGTTGGATGTTAAGGGATGAGTGTGCGACGTTTGTATAGTCATAGAAAGCAACCTATGGAACATTTTAGCAATGTTGTTTTAGGGACTAGATCATTTACCGGAGGCAACATCGAGGGTCATCGAGGGACTACGATCTTTTATCGAGGGTCTTTTCTAAAATGCCCATGTTTGAGGGACATGACTATTTTTCGATAGGCCACAAGTGAGACTACCCTAAGGGTGCATGTGTGTAAAGTGAGTTTGATTGCATGCGTTTAGTCTTGATTAGGGTGATCTATTTGTGGATTTCATATCTTGCCATACATACCCTAGTTACTAATAATATATGAAAGCAATGAAAGTGCGAAAAATAAAGATTATACGCTATTACAATCATTAGGGGGATGGGGTGTACAAATTTATGAATGGGGGTTTGCAAGAAAATAAATCCTAATTTCTTATTACAACCATATTGAAATGATAAAGTAAGAAAGAAAAAGGACTTGTTTAAAAAAGGTTTTTTTTCTTAAAAAATAAATTAATTAGTAAAAGGAAATATTTTTATGTCCTTTTTTATGTTGATAAAAAAAGTATTAATATTAAAAGTGATAAAAAAGGAAAATAAATTAAAGATAGAAACAGCGTGCTACTGCAAGGAAAACAACAAGGATCAGAAGTTCTGAAACCAGCCACGTGGTGACTCAGAAAGAAACGTCAGTGGGTATCAGAAGTTCTGATTGGTAAACTTTGAGGTCCTACAAGAAACTTTAGAGGGAAAACACAAAATTTCTGGGTGGTATTCAGACAGTGGGCCAAAAGTCAGAAACTCTGCGTTACGCTAAAACAGTGAGTAAGCATAAAAAATTCAGCGTATTGTCAGCATGTGAAAATCATAAACTCTGAATGATTAAAACAGCGAGTGGAAGTATCAAAAGTTCAGTGTGCTTAACAATAAGGAGAACTCATAAGTTTCGTGCTATGCTAAACAATGAGTGAGCCTCAGAAGTTCTATGTGTTAAATAAGTGAGTGGAAACATCAGAAATTCTGTGTCATATTTCAACTCTTTTCTCATATTAATCAACCATCAGCAACTTATTCAGTTCTTAATCAAACCACAAATCAGAGGGATAATAGCACAACACTTTATAGAAGTTCTAATCCTACTCCTAAGCCTATCCTTAATCAAGAAGTTCTAATCCATAGTTTTTTATATTCATGCAATGATATAAACAACAACAATACCATGATATTTACATGTTGTAATGATGTTCTGAATGAAAATATGCAGAGTCAGAAAGACTTACCTTGAACCTGGAGCGTGTGTTTGGAATTTGGACTGCTGCCTTTAGATGTTCTGAGTCAGCAAGAGCAACGGAAGAGGAAATGCCAAGCTCTTTGATTCAAAAGGAAGAACAAAGGTTTGGGTTTCTGTTTGGGATTTCTGGATTTTTATGAAGGGGTTCCACAAATTTATTTTCTCTCTTTTGATGATTCCCTCTCTCCAAAATCCATCCCCTTGAACGTGTGATAGAACATATTATTTATAGGTGGGTTTGCTATGGTTTTAGGGGGGAAAATAAATTGGATTCAAACCTTTTTGGTATAATGTTCCATTTCTTTTTAATAACAATTTTCTTATGTTAATTTGATGCAAATATTGGGTTTGAGAAAGTGCAGGCGTGGACTGGGTCAGCAGCTGATTGCAGGACTGTGAAGTAGCAGGGCAGCAGGTTACTTAAACGAGGTTTTGGGATTTGGTGATGTTCTGATCGCAGAAGATCAGAAACGTAACCTCCATGCGCTGAAGAGTCACGTTCTGATGGAAGACTATATTCTGAACCATGTCTGTAACTTCTGACTGCACTTGCGTGGAGGCTGGCTCAGAAGTTCTGAAGTATCATATACTCTTAACACTTAGAAAATTTTCTAAATGTTTAGAAAATTTGATTTTTTCAAAGTAACTTCTGACTCCTGATTTTTTTTTATGAACCAATCTCATGTCTTGATGAAATAAAATTGTTGAAACTTGATTTGATTTGAAAGTCAAAGTCTGACTTTTCAATGTGCTTTTGACCATTTTGCGCTTATGGATGATTTCCTTGAAAAGTGATAATTCAAGACTTGGAACTTGATAGAAGCAAACCTGAGAGTCCAGGATGATCATTTGAGAAATGAGAGGGCAAATTTTGGGGTACAACAGTTGCCCATGTTCAATCTTCTTAAGCCTAAAGGTGTAAGATGATTGAACACTAGAGTGCCCAGAAATTTGCACTCGCATGAAGTAATGTTGATTGGCGATATCGGAAATGGGTTTAAAGATGCCATCCTGAAAAGATCGGTTGTGTAAGAGATTCCTTGGCGAGAATTCATGTACCTGGTGTTGAGGGGGACTTTGCCGGGGAATGTTGATTTATGCACTGGAATGTAAAGTCCAGGAGCTTCGATTGTCCATTACTCGACTGGGGAATTATATCCTGACTAGGGAAGTGAAAGTAGAACGTATACCTAGTCAGGGTCCAGGCTGTATAGCGACTCGCTGGGGAAATGTGAAATCGACCGTATCTGGTCGGGTCCAGGCCTTACAATGTTGTGGGAAGGAACCTGGGTAGTAGGCTTACTTCGAGATGAAAGCCTGGATAGTAGGGCTTGTGGGAAGGAACTTGGATAGTAAGGTTACTTTGAAAAGAAAGCCTGGGTAGTAGGGCTTGTAAGAAGGAACCTGGGTAGTAGGGTTACTTCGAAATGAAAGCCTGGATAGTAGGTCCGTGAGAAGGAACTTGGGTAGTAGGGTTGCTTTGATGTGAAAGCCTGGATAGTAGGGTCGTGAGAAGGAAGCTGGGTAGTAGGGTTACTTCGAAATGAAAGCCTGGATAGTAGGGCTTGTGGGAAGGAACCTGGATAGTAAGGTTACTTTGAAAAGCAAGCCTGGGTAGTAGGGCTTGTGAGAAGGAACCTGGATAGTAAGGTTACTTTGAAAATAAATCCTGGATAGTAGGGTCGTGAGAAGGAACCTGGGTAGTAGGGTTTCTTCGATGTGAAAGCATGGATAGTAGGGCCGTGAGAAGGAACCTGGATAGTAGGGTTACTTCGTTTGATCATGTGGATTAGTTGACTCGTTTGGTTTCGGGACCTGATTTTCCCTTGGTTGCCTACAGATATGACATGTATAACTGCTGGAATTGTTGGTGATAACTGCCTTTCCTGAAAAGATAACAGGGTTAGTTATATGCAATGCATGAAATGCGTTGTGAGATGACATTCTCAAAATAAAAGAGATTATGTTGTATGTGATATATATGTGCATGCCATGGTGTATGAGCATGTTAGTTGTGATATATCCGAGTTTGGGAATATAAATCCATGACTGCTGCTGGAGAAAATAGAATTTCTTGACTGTTGTAGAGAAACATGGCTCTTCTACTTCTGCTGGAGATGATGAATGGAAGTGATTGTACTTCTGTCAGGGGGAGATGCTGTTTTGAGAATAACTCTGCGGGAAACAACTTGGAAGGAGAATTTCCCTAGCTGAAGTAATGGGCTCTGTCGGGGATTCAGCTCCTGTATCCAAAAAAATAAACTCTGCTTGGGGAGTTAGAATTTATGATGATCTGCTCGCGATTATGAAATTTGGCTGGGGGATATAGATGTCAGGTTTCTGGGCGAACTTGGCTAGGGAGATTACTTCCCGTTCTGAGAGAGCTGATATCAAGGCTTTGACTACCTCTACTCTGTGGGGAATACAGATGTTACAAGGTCACATGTATTTATGACTATACTCCAAAGATGTCTCTGCCCTGGTACCTGCTGGACAGGGTAACTGTCGGATTTGACATTTTAGTTTTTTTGGTCCCTATTTCTTAAGTTATGAGCCATTGTCTTTCTTTCCCTATGCAAATATTTGCGAACAGAAATCATATTCAAGTGCATATGTCAAGAATAAACCATTGGACGTTCTTGCAAAAACAAAACAAAAAGAAAAACAAATAGTTTTGTAAAAAATGACTTGTATTAATTTTGACGTTGGCCTATAATAGGCGTTTTTGTACAAGGAAGCTAACGCTCTAGTAAGAGAATTCCACTGTAAAAATGAAAGATATACAATATTGTGTACAACAAAAAGAAAACAGCTATGTGCAACAATCCCATTGGGTTTCAAGTCCGCTATTACCATTATGCCTTCAAGCGTCTCCTCACTTTGCTGCTTGTCTAAAGCTGATTAGATTGATTGATACCGTTTGAGTTTGACAGTTGATACTGAGGTCAGATCGCAGGGTGATCCAATGGGACATAGTGATACGCTTTTCATCCCTAACTTTTTCCTGGACCGCCCTTTTGGGTTTTCGGTCCACCGGGATACCCATTTTTCCCCAAGTCTCCTTTTCAGGTTTTCGACTTACCTGGTATAAAATTTTTTTTCATTTTCATCCCTTATTATTGCCCGAACCCTTTTGGTTCGTCGGGAAGCCCTTATTTTTGCCTAGGTCATTCAACCTAGCGGGTCTTTTATCATGCGTAGTATCTTTTCACTATGTCCACATTGACAGGGTGAGGAAAGTCGTCTCCGTCTATGGTGGTTAGAATCATGGCTCCACCTGAGAATTTTTTTTTTACCATAAATGACCCTTCGTATGTGGGAGTCCATTTGCCCCGGGGGTCACCTTGCGGCAGTATAATGCGCTTGATCACCAAATCTTCGACTTGATACTCTTGGCGTATGACCTTCTTGTTGAAAGCCTTGATCATTCGCTTTTGATATGTATGACTGTGGCAGATAGCAGTAAGTCTCTTTTCATCGATTAGATTTAACTGATCAAGACGGGTTCGGATCCAATCGTCTTTGTTCAAACCCGCATCCTTCATAATCCTGAGAGAAGGTATCTGGACTTCGATGGGTAGGACTGCCTCCATGCCATATACCAGATAGTAGGGTGTTGCCCTTGTCGATGTCTATGATGAGGTACGGTACCCATGAAGAGCAAATGGTAACATCTCATTCCAGTCTTTGTATGTCACCATCATCTTTTGTACAATCTTCTTGATGTTCTTGTTAGCTGCTTCAACAACGCCATTCATCTTCGGTCGGTAGGGAGAAGAGTTGTGATTATGTATCTTGAACTGTTTATAGAGCTTGGTGATCATTGTGTTGTTGAGATTCGTACCATTATCAGTAATAATTCTCTCTAGCACACTGTATCGACAGATCAGATTATGTCGGATAAACCGCGCCACAACGTTCTTGGTTACTGTAGCAAAAGAGGCTGCTTCAACCCACTTCGTGAAGTAATCAATGGCTACTAGGATGAAGCGATGTCCATTAGAAGTGATGGGCCTGATTTCTCTGATCATGTAGATGCCCCACATTGCAAAGGGCCACGGAGTTGTCAAGACGTTCAAGGGAACCAGAGGCACATGCACATTATCAACGTAGATTTGGCATTTATGACAAGTTCGAGAGTGCTGATAAAAATCAGCTTCCATAGTGGACCAGTAGTATCCTGCCCATAGGATATTCTTAGCCATGGTATGTCCACTAGAATGGGTTCCAAAGATGCCTTCATGTAGATCTGTCATGATCCTCTCTGCTTCTCCCTTGTCTACACACCACGGTAAGGTAGCGTCATGATTGCGTTTATAGAGGATTCCATTACTTAGGAAGAACTTTGCAGCAAACCTTCTCAAAAACTTCTTATCATTAACAGACGCCCTTTCGGGATACTCTTGAGCCTCGAGATACCTTTTGACTTCGTGAAACCAGGGTTTGTATGTTACCTCCTCAGTATCAATCTTACAGCAGTGTGTTGGTTCATTCAACCTTTCAATGGTGATTCGGGGAGCTTCGTTGTCCCACCGGATTTTGAACATAGAAGACATGGTGGCTGACGTCTCCGCTAACTGATTCTCCTCTGGTGGGAAATGTTCAAAGGTTACTTCTTCAAAGTGTGGGAGCAATGTCAATACATACTCTTTGTAAGGAATGAGATTCAGATGTTTCGTATCCCACTCGCCCTTGATTTGACTAATCACCAGAGCAGAATCCCCGAATACACTTAAGAACTTAATCCTCAGGTCAATAGCAGCTCGAAGACCCATGATACATGCTTCATACTCCTCCATATTGTTGGTGCAGTTGAAACATAATCGGGAAGTGAACGGAGTATGACAACCTTCGGGAGATATGATTATAGTTCCAATGCTGTTACCCAATGCGTTTGAGGTTCCATCAAAATACATAGACCATCGGGATCCTTCCTGAGGTCCTTCATCCGGTCCAGGTTCTTCACAGACGGCTACTAACATGATATTCTCATCCGAGAACTCAAAATTCATGGACTGGTAGTCATCCACGGCCTGATGAGCCAAATGATCAACCAATACACTCCCCTTTATTGCTTTTTGGGTTGTATATTGTATGTCGTATTCAGTTTAGACCATTTTCCACCTTGCTATCCTTCCGGAGAGAGCGGGCTTCTAAAAAATGTACTTGATCGGATCCATCTTTGATATCAACAAGGTAGTGTGAGTCAGCATATACTGTCTCATTCGGCGAGCAGCCCATGCCAAAGCGCAACAAGTTTTCTCGAGCAGTGAGTATCTTATCTCACAGTCGGTAAAATTTTTGCTAAGGTAGTATATGCGTGCTCTTTTCTACCAGACTCGTCATGCTTCCCTAACACACACCCCATCGAATGTGTAGCACTGTCAGGTATAATATCAAAGGTCTCCCTTCAATTGGAGGCATCAGAATTGGTGGTTTTTGCAGGTATTCCTTGATTCTTTTGAAAGCGATCTGGCATTCATCATTCCACTTTACTTCTTGATCTTTCTTTAGAAGCTTGAAGATCGTCTCACAAGTAGCAGTCATATGTGAAATGAACCTGGCGATATAATTCAGGCGTCCCAAGAAACCTCTAACTTCCTTCTCTGTATGGGGAGCGTGCATTTCTTGTATAGCCTTTACCTTTGCGCGGCCTACCTGAATATCTTTGTCACTGACGATGAAACCTAGAAGCTTACCGGATCTTACCCCGAAGGTGCACTTGTTTGGATTCAACCTCAGATTGTATGTCTTCAACCTGTCGAACAACTTTTGGAGATGATCAAGGTGCTCTTCCTCAGTCTGAGACCTGGCTATCATGTCATCGACATAAACCTCGATCTCATGGTAAATCATATCATGGAACAAAGCGACCATGGCGCGCTGATAAGTTGCCCTAGCATTCTTCAACCTAAAAGGCATTACCTTGTAGCTGAAGGTGCCCCACTGTGTAACAAAAGTTGTCTTTTCCATGTCTTCATGAGCCATCTTGATCTGGTTGTAGCCAGAGAAACCATCCATGAAGAAGAATATTTTGCACTGCACGGTGTTTTCAACCAGAACATCAATGTGGGGAAGCGGGAAGTCATCCTTGGGGCTTGCCCTATTCAAATCTCTGTAATCCACACACATTCGTACCTTGTCGTCCTTCTTAGGTACCGGAACGACGTTAGCAACCCACTACGGATAGGAGGTGACTGCTAAGAACCCTGCTTCAAACTACTTCATGACCTCTGCCTTGATCTCCTCTGACATTTCAGGGTGCATACGGCGGACCTTCTGTTTAACCGGCAGAAGTCTTCCTTAGTCGGCAGACGATGTACCATAATATTAGTGTCCAAACCAGGCATGTCTTCATAGGACCAGGCGAAGATCTCAACGTAGTCGTGCAACATTTGTATCAACCTCTATTTAACGCTGAGCTCGAGATTTGCTCCTATTTTAACCTATTTTTTGTCTATCTCTGTGCCCAAGTTTATTGTCTCAACTGGCTCTTCATGAGGCTGTATAGCCCTCTCTTCCTGTTGTAGCAGTCTAGCAAGTTCTCCAGGTACCTCACAATCATCCTCACCTTCGTCCTCGGCTTGGTTGATCGGATTTTCGAAGTTATAACTGGCAATAGCAGGATTATTATCAATGGGATCCAGAGTGGATATGGATCTGCAGTTTGATATGTGAGTGTGTGTAATAGCATAGCTTATTGATAAAGCAAAGGCAGAAGAAAAAAAAAGAGTACAAAATTTGTATGCAAAGAACGTCCCATGCTTCATTGATGATATATGAGATGACATATAATAACCCTCACAGATAAAAACATTGTGCCCCGGGTAAGACACAAGGCCATAAAGTTTAAATTGTTCAATACAAATTTAGAAAACAATTAAGATAATTACTGCGAAATAAAAGAAACTGGTATGAAATCTCTGGCCGTCCAATTACTCGGTCCACCGTTGGTAGTTGGGTAAATCCAGCTGTCAATATCAAAATATTCCTCATATTTTTTCAATTGCATTGACCCCTCGATTGCTGATGCGTAAGGGAGGTCCTCTAACTCGAGCTCTCTGAACGGCCCTCTGAGCCCCTAAAGTAAAGCATAAGCCAAACTTGTTAGTTTTGTGAATAAATGCAGGGAGCTGTCCCCAATTGGTATTCCTGCTTTCTTCAACTACTGCTCTAGTGTCTTTGAGAGAAGCCATCTTCAGAGGAGGTTTGGTGCCGGTAGTGGTCTCGGTTGACGCCAAAATCTGGGGAACCTCTTCAAAGTTTTGACAGGGAGTCTCTATAAATTCTTCGTCCATCTCTACATACCTGAAGGAGTTCAGGTGGCTCACCATATACTCCTCTTCGCCATGCACAGTGATTATCTTCCCCTTCACTGGATACTTCAACATTTGGTGTAGTGTAGAAGTAACAACCCCAGCTTCGTGGATCCAAGGACGACCCAACAAACAAGAGTACGATGGCCTGATGTCCATCACATAGAAGGTGGACTCAAAAGTCTGAGAGCCTATCTTGACAAGGATGTTCACTTCCCCATGCACCATTCTTTTCGACCTGTCAAAAGCCCTTACCACAATGTTACTAGGCTTTAAAGTCAATCCCTCGCAATCCAACTGGTCCAACGCCTTCTTGGGCAGAACATTCAGCAAAGACCCAGTGTTCACCAACACATGAGCCATAGTGGTGCCCCTGCATTCAATCGAGACATGCAGAGCATCATTATGCTTTCTTCCCTTTGGTGTTAAGTCTGCATCTGAAAAACCCAGATCATTGTCAGCAGTCAGGCTAGCCACACAATCTTTAAATTGATCAGCTGAAGTCTCTTGTGTCACATGCGCAGTTTTGAGGAATGCAGTTAAACCCTTCGCATGGGCCTCGGAGCACAATAGCAGGGATAACATGGATATATTTGAGGGGGTCTGCCCCAGCTGTTCGACCACATTGTAGTCACTCTTTTTAATTATTTTCAATATGTCCTCTATCTCTTGCTTAGAGGCTTCCACAACAATTTTCTAGGTGCCTCCATCCGGGCAGGCTCACCTACAGGTTCTTTGCCTCGAGTCTCAGATGACTTATCGACAGGGGTACCAGCTGGAGTAAGAACAAGAATAGTAACTGAAGTACTGGCGGGTGCAGAAGATGAAATAACGACAGGCTTAGTGACAGTATTCGGAGAGATCTCAGGAGAGAAAACCTTTCCACTTCTAGTAATCTTGTTGGTCCCGATAATGTTACCGACATCAAGATCAACTTCTCCGGTCTTCAAGTTTTGTTTAACGCCGTGATAGTAAACATCGGTGCCATAATGCCAAGGGACAGCTTTGTCTGAGGCGTACGGGATAGGACCAGGACATGTGATTATTATCGGAGCGATTCTCGTAGCGGGTGTAATCCTAACAAGTATTCTCGAGGAGGCCTTGGAAGGATTGGCAGAAATGGTTATAATAGCAATATCTTCAGATGGAACAACGAGAACCAGAGTTTTCTCGAACAAAATTTCTTTGTTGTCCATCAGGCATTGAACACTTGACCTCAGCAAATGGAAACTAGAAGGTAGAAATGAACACATGTGACAACCTTCACCACAACCCGGAAATAAACTGGCCAACAACAAATTCTTCTTAACAGTCATAAGAGGAGTAGAAACTGCGTCCACTAAGGTTATGAATAGATCAGTATCAATGGCGTTAACTCCATGGTTGTGCTTAGGCATGGGAGCAGTTATGACATTGAGCTTCTCTGGAGCATCGAACTCAATCTCCTTGGCTTCAATCAAATCTTGTACTTTATTTATTACTTCCCAACAGTCATTTGTGTCATGACCAGGACCCTCATAATGATAGGCGCAACGAGGGTTCGGATTGTATCGAGGAGAGGAGGTATTAGGATTCTTGGGAGCCTCTTTCAAAGTTTCCAAGTTAGATGTCAGCAGATGGGGTAGAACCTCTATCAATGTCATGTTGATCCGGGTGAACTGCCTTTGTGGTCTTTCCACCCTTTGTTGATTGTTGCGTTGTGGGATAGCCGCAGGCCTAAGTATTATTACAGCACTTACCGTTGGATGGTATCCCGCTCTGCTCTGATCTCTCGGGTTATAAATGGCACTGGCCTCCTTCTTACCAGTGAAGGGTTTCTTCATTGGGCTCGAGGATGCATCTCTTTAAATTTTGCCACTTTTTATATCGGCTTCGACCCGCTCACCGGTCATGATTAGTTCAGTAAATCCAGTTGAGGAACTTCCGATCAGGTGGTTGAAGAATGGACCTAATAATGTGCCTAGGAACATATCCACTAATTCTCTGTCAGATAGAGAGGGTTGGACCCTGCCTGCGAGATCCCTCTATTTCTGAGCATAGGTTTTGAAACCTTCACCTGCACCCATAAACATGCTTTGCAATTTGCATCCGAGTTGGAGCTAAGTCAGCATTATACTGGTATTGTTTGTAGAAGGCGGCAGCCAAATCTTCCCAATTGTGAATATTGGTCCCTTCCAATTGATAGAACCAATCCAACTGCATCCATGACAAACTCTCTTGGAAGAAATGCACCCACAAATTTTTATCATCTGTATGGGGTTGAATCTTTCTGACGTATAACCTTAAATGCAGCTTCGGGCAAGAGACACCGCCATATTTAGCGAAAGTGGGGACCTTAAATTTCTGTGGGATGACAACCCCTGAGACAAGTCCTAACTCTTCAAAATCCAGTTCGGGTACCCTCTGGACCTCCATAGTATTCAAATGATCCTCTAGCTCCTAGTATTTATTATCAATAGGAGGATATTGTTCCTCCGAGTAATCAGGTTCTTCCTCTTCTTCGGATGTTGGGTTGTTGTTCACTTCATTGGTCATGTCTTCTTGATTATCTCCTTCACCCGATGATGTTGCAAAGTCTAAAGTCCGTCTGGCTTGTACTTTAAACCTTCTTCCCATGATCACAATACGGGTTGGTTTCTTCGTTTTCTTCTTCTTCTCTTTGACAAGTATAGTCTTCAACTCCTCTTTTCCTTTTGTCAAAGTCAAGAGGATTTGTTGAAACTGGATGTTCTGCGCCTGAATATCTTTCACTGTCTGTTTAATATCCATCTCACTAAAATAAACAGTAGAAGGATAAGGAGACCTGTTGTAAGAAACCTGTATGTTGTTATGATGAATGAAGATGCAATGTGCAAATGATTTCAAGGAAATTAGAGATTTAAATTTTCTCAAACCAAAAGGAACACATGTTATATTAGATCCAAGTTTGAATACATCATGCTTCTTTAGGCTTACAATGAAAGAAACAAAATACAACAAAAGCTCCTAAGACAGAAAGGTCGAACGCATCCTCTTTGGAACGATGTAGGCGTTCAGATTCCGCTCTTCATGAAGAAGTTTGGTGAGTTCTTGAACCTTCTTCTCACTGGCGTAAAATTGGGTTTTGAAGGTGTCTCGCTCTTCCTTCAACTGAACCCAAGCTTTTTGCAAGTCTTCGAGAGAGGTAGGCATGTCAGGATGATGGACATTGTATGGGACGTCTCCTTCAACAACAGGCTCTATAATAACAGGGAGGATGGAAGGATAAGGCATTAGGAGACTTTGAGCATGAGCCCGTACCCACCTAAGATAAGGCTCGAGAGGGATAGAGTTCTTGTGTCCTAGAGTCCTACTGTCCACCTTGTTCACCATTCTCCAAGCTCGTGTAAATATCTGGCGGTAACCTTGGTCTTCTTGGTCATAGTCGAACACCAGACCTTGAATGAGCATCTCATGAGGACCGTCTCTTCGGGCATACCCAAACCGTCGAAGAGCTAAGAAGGGATTGTAGGTGATACCTCCCCTAATACCAAGCAAAGGGACATTAGGGAATTCCCCATAGCGGTCAATGATAGAGACGTCTTCCAAGGATCTTGAACACCAACGGATGTCAGAATGCGTGAGGGACATCATCCTTTGAGACCATGTCAATCTTTGCTCATTCTTCAATGTTGATTAAGGTAGGTGTGAAGTGAACCACTTAGCGAGTAGGGGAATACAACACAAAAGAGTACCTCTCTTCTTCATGGTGCAAGTATGAAGACAATGCAAGATATCTCCCAGTAAGCTAGGTACGGGATTGCGAGAGAGAAGAATTTTGATGGCATTAACATCTATGAATTGATCCGAGTTGGGGAACAGAACCAAACAATAAATGAGAAGATCCAGGATGTCTTCTAAAGCTTGGAAATCCATGTCATCCCATAATGAACGAGCCTTCTCCAATAGAAACTTGGCTAGGAAACCTTTAACCCCGCTTCTTGTCTCCCAATTGGCTATGATGTCGGCTCTCTTCATATTCAAAGCTTCGGCGATGACTTCAAGCTTTGGAATCCCTTCTAGACCGGTGAACGGTATCTGATCAAGCACGGGCACACCTAAGAGTAGAGAAAACTCTTCCAGTGCAGGTACTAACTGATAGTCCGGGAAAGTGAAACAATGATGTACGAGATCAAACAATTGGAACATCACACACATCATATCTTCTTGGAAACCGGATGTAGCCAAACTGAGGAGTCGACCATATTTCTTGTTAAAAGGAGAATCCCCGAGCACTCTTGAGGCTAGCTCTTGAATCTAAGGGTGTGCTTTTACAAAGCTGATTTAGATGGTGTTTCTTCGGACGAAATTTATGACCTACAAAACAAAAACAAAGATAAATTTCTAAATCCTTGAAATGGTTAGTGAGCATGCTCATGATTCTTATGATGTTTATGATGTTATGTACAAGTAAATATATACACATAAAGCAAACAAATCCCTATGTTTTAGGCTTGCATGAGGTTTTATAGGTAAGTACCCTCTTGAAGTTTAGTTGGCTAAACCTGTCCTAGTAATAGTGATCGGGTACTAAAGGATCTCAATATCACCGACCTTTCTCTTAGGAATTGTCTCAGCACAATCAATCTTTTCTTGCGGCCGAGATATCCCAAAAGTCCAGCCTCAACCAGTGTGTATCGAGTATCAACCAATTTTCAGCTCTCCACTTAAACTGGTTATCTCACTACGTCTTAATGGCCAAGTTTGTTCAATTAGGGTTCTAAAGTCAATTAGTGCTTTATGACGCCACTCATCGGCCCCGTATTCTTCTTGATTCACGACGAGGGGTACCGGTACTCACAAATGCGTCACACTAACATATCCATTGTTTCAACCATATCAGTCTACGCCGTACAGTTTCCACAATCTATTGCTATTTACCTAAAGAGGTGTCCCAGATCCGGGTGGAGGATCAAAGCAAGCCCAAACAAAGAACGAAATGTAAAGCATACAAGTCAAAAAAAGAAAGCAAGTAAAGGTGATCTAACCCTAAGGTAACCCCACTTTTAAGTTAATCCCCAGCAGAGTCGCCAGTTCTATGATACGGTGGGAGAACTAACTTGGTTGTTTTGCATTTGTGTTTGAAAATTTTGCGGTTTAGCAAGAGTCACCATCGACTTTTATTTTATCCAAAAGGAAAGGTGAAAAAGCACAGGGAAGACCTTTAGAGATGTTTTCTTGAGTTCGGGGGGTAGATTATGAAAAGGGAAGGTATTAGCACCCTTTTCATCCATGGTTTTCCATGGGCTCTTAGTTACTTGCTAGATCACTTTCTTTTGTTTGAATGTGCTTGTGGGTTTTGAAAGTATTTTGAAAACGTCTTTGTAATGGTTCTCGTCTCTATAATAACGCGTACAAAGTGTTTGTTTGGAAAATAGTTCAAAGATGTGTTTGTAAAATGTGTTTTTTGAAAGTGATTTTGAAGGTGATTTTGAAAAGGTGTCTTTATAATAGTTCTCGTCTCTATAAGAACACGTACAAAGTGTTGTTTCTCAAAAATGTTTCAAAATGAGAGTGTATGTGTATAAAATGTTTTTGTTGTGAGCAAGCGAGCAATTTGGAGCAAATCTACCTACTCAAAAGGTCTTAGATGTTCTTTTCCTCTTCCTTTAGATGTTGCTATCTTACCATTGATTTGGTAAGAAGCCCCATCGTTGGATCTTAAGGGACGAGTGTGGGACTTTTGTATAGTCATAGAAAGCAACCTATGGAACATTTTAGCAATGTCGTTTTAGGGACTAGATCGTATACCGGAGGCAACATTGAGGGTCATCGATGGGCTACGATCTTTTATCGAGGGTCTTTTGCTAAAACACCCATGTTCGAGGGTGTGATACAGTGGGAGAACTGACTTGGGTTTTACGTTTTGTGTTCGCAAATGTTTCGGTTTAGCAAGAGTCGCCATTGACTTTTTATTTTATCCTAAGGAAAGGCCAAAAAGCACAGGAAAGACCTTTGAGATGTTTTCTTGGGTTCGGGGAGTAGATTATAGAAAGGGAAGGTATTAGCACCCTTTCTATCCATGGTTATCCATGGGCTTTTAGTTACTTGCTTAGATCACTTGCTTTGATTTTCAATTGTTTGAAATGGTGCTTTGTGTGTGATTTTTGAAGATGTTTTGAAAAGAGGCCATTGTTGTAGCAAACATTTGTAATGATTCTTGTTTGAATGTATACAAAGGTGTTTTCGTCTTTTGAAAAGTTTTCAATGTTTGAAAGTAGTGTTTTGAAATTGTGTTGTGATGTGTGTTTGAAAATAGCAAGGATGTTTTGCAAGATTTTTTATCAAGTAACTAAGAGTTGTCTACCCTATTTTTACTCAAAGATCTTTCCTACGTTTTTAACCCTTTTAACAGTGTTGTTTCACCATTGTATTTGATGAACAACCTTGTGTTAGGATGTTAACGGGACAGGCGCGGGTCATCGTATAGACCATGATTAGCAATTTTGCAAAGTATCTTAGCATTTTTCGAGGGACTAAGATCATTTTTGTAAGGCAACTTTCGAATAGCGTCATCGAGGGACTATGATCTTTTGATTTTGTTTGTTTTAACAAAATACTTTGCATGCGTAACATGGTCGTTTTAAATTTAGGCAACCGAGTGGAGATACCTTAAGGAGTGTTTGTGTACAAGTGTGTTTTATTGCATACAAGAGTTTATCTTTGAATTAGGATTTTCTATTTCATTGATTTTATCTTGCCATACACATCCTAATTACTAGCATTTATATTTGAAAGCAATAAAAAGCGGAAATGTAAAATCCTACGCTATTACAGCAATTAGGGGGGTGGGGATACATATTTGTACATGGGGTGGTTCAACGAGAAAAATAGATAAGAAAAGAAAATAACAAAGGCAAGATAGATAGAAAAAGAGAGAGAGCCAGCGCGCTACTGAGAGGTCATCAGAAGTTCTGACTCAGGCCTGCTGCCAGATTATCAACCTTTTGGTGAAACTGTATGAGTCAGAACTTCTGACTCTGGCACCTGCAAAACAGAAACCTGTTAGTGGGAAAATCAGAAGTTCTGACCCCCATGCGCTGCAAGACAAAAGTTTGTTAGTGGGGAAATCAGAAGTTCTGATCCTGCTGGAAATACAATAATTTTCAGAAGTTCTGATATTATTGACAACAAAACAGGCTTCAGATGTGCTAACGTCAAAGTCAACACTTGGCTTCTCCCTGTGCTAGTCAGAACATCTGCAGTTTTGTTATTTTTCCATAAAACAGAAAACATGTTTGGGACAACTTCAGCAAATGTCAAAGTGTTTCAGGAGACAGAACCAATAAGGTCACAGGCAGGTTCTACACTGATTCACTTCCTACTTAAACATTCTGAGGTATGAAAATCCTCAGAACCAAACAGCAACAACATGATATTTACATTATGTTTTTTGAGCATGCAAAGCTGATGATGCTTAACAGCGTAATGAAGGTCAGCAGGTGCTTACCTGGCTATTGGAAAAGTCTGTGAGTGGGAGCTAGCTTTTAGCTCTAATGGTGTTCTGGACAGGTTCTTTTTGAAGGGGTGGATGGAGAGTGTATGTGGTTTTGAGGCAGGAGATTCAAAGTTGTGTTTGAGGCTCTTGGAACACTAAGATTTTTGACTGAGTTTCAAAGTATTTTCTTGCTAAAAACTTCTAGAAATTTTTTCTGGGTTTTGGACCGCCCCTTTTTAGTGGTCAATGGTGCTCTATTTATAGGCAAAGCTCTTGTGGATTTTGAACATTAAAGGCGCCAATATTAGAGGTTAACTTATTATTATTTTTTTTGACAGAAGTTCATGAAAAGTTGTAATAATGGACAGCCTTTTCAGCCTAGGCTGGAACAGCAGGCAAGGATTGAGGAGAAGTGACCTCTATAGGTGAAAGGTAGCGCATAGACCCATGCCTAAACCTACATAAAGGTGTTTATTGAGCCACACGTGGAGAGACCCCTTGGATGAATGTTCAGGAGTGGTTGGGAGAATTAATGAGCATTAAATGGTGATGAGATATATCAACATCAAAAATCTTGTAATAGGAGATTTTGCATCAAAACCTGAACCAGCAGTTCTGCTTTACCAAAACAATGTAAACCAAGTTCTGACCTTGGCCTCTTGCTGTCTCAGCAAGTTCTGAGGATTCTCCTGACTTTCTAGCATGTTCCTTGGATTTGCTTCTTGAAATCCTGGACTTAGAGATTCTGTGTCAGTGTAACACCCACTTTTCTGACCCTTTCATCTTCTGATTCCAGCATGTTCTGAAGGAGCCTTCAGACTTCTTTGCTTTCTTTGCATTCCTCTAGAAAACTCTGGCTGAACTTGTGTAACTGTTGAAAGAGCCATGTTCTGTTTGAAGATTACATGTTGAACCACGTGTACAACCTCTATGAGTTGATGTAGCTGCTGAAGAGCCAACTTCTGACTGCGTTGAGCCAAGCTTGCAACTTCTGACCGTTTCTATCTGGAGTTTGGTTCAGAAGTTCTGAAGTGCTATTTTCTTCTTAAACACCCATTTTCAGAGAAAAGTTCCAAATGTTTAGAATTTAATTTTTCCAAGGTAAAAGCGTTGCCTTTAGAGCTTGTGTGATCATTTTGCTCTTGTAAATGGTTTTCTTGGGAATAAATGATAATTTAGGACTTGGATTTGTTTAAGAGAAACTCTGAGAATCCAGGAAGATTTCCTGAAGAATGAGAGAGCAAATTTTGGGGTATAACAGCTGCCCCTGTTCAATCTTCTTGAACCTGAAGAGTTAGATTGGCAAGTTTGCCTTTCGCGACTCAAAGGTAAAAGAGGATTGGACACTAGAGTGCCTGTAAATTTGCACTCGTCCCAAAGCATAGTTGAGGGAATGGGCTTAAAGATACCATTTGGAGATGGTAGAATCTTGCTAGAGGTGGGCTTAAAGATGCCATCCAAGAATCTTTGTTAACTTGCAATGTTGTAGGTCAAAAGAATGAGTATCAAAATGGTATCCGTGCCTGGAATGCACTCGGACTGTATCTGGAGACTGAATTTGTATGAGCAAAAGAATGGCGTCCGTGTCTGGGGCGTATCTGAGTTGTGACTGTGTTTGAATGTAGAATGAATATCAGAATGACTGTCGTGTCTGGAGTGTATCTGTATTGTCTCCGAATAACAGAGGAATATCTGTGTATGGAGCGACTGTGTGCTAAGGATATGTTTTGAATGAGTGACAGAATGGCAACCGTGTCTGGAGCGTATCTGGACTGTATCTGGAGTTTAGATCCGTATGAGTTAGCAGAATGACTTCCGTGTCTGGAGTGTATCTGAAACTGTAACTAGGATCTGAATAAGTGACAGAATGGAAACCGTGTCTGGAGCGTATCTGGACTGTATCTGAAGTTTAGATCTGTATGAGTTAGCAGAATGACTTCCGTGTCTAGAGTGTATCTGAAACTGTAACTGGGATCTGAAATTTAGATCTGTATGAGTTAGCAGAATGACTTCCGCATCTGGAGTATATCTGAAACTGTAACTGGGATCTGAATAAGTGACAGAATGGCAACCGTGTCTGGAGCATATCTGGACTTGAGGTTGATAATTGAATCTGAATGAGAGATAGAATGGCCACCGTGTCCGGAGCGTATCTAGTTTGTATCGGATTGCCGACGTCTGAATGAGTAGTAGAATGACCGCCGTGTTTGGGGTGTATCCTTACTGTATCTGACTTGAAATTCTGAATGAGTAATAGAATGACCGCCATGTTTGGGGTGTATCCTTACTGTATCTGAATTGGAGTTCTGAATGAGTAATAGAATGACCGCCGTGTTTGGGGTGTATCCATACTGTATCTGAATTGGAGTTCATGATATCCTTTTAATCTTATCCTGAAAAGGATAAAATGTTAGTTAAACACAAAGTTACGTTGCATGATATGTATGATGCAATGAATTGTGCTTCATCAATGTTTATGATATATGAATGTAATGGTTATGCATGCAGGCTGAGTAGCTGTCTTGCTGAGGAAAATGAATCCTTGATAGCTGGAGATAATGAAATCTTAGACTGCTGCCGGGGAAAGTAAATCTTTGACCGAAACTGGGGATTCCAAAAATCTTTGATTGTTGAAGATAAGAAGTCCTTATTGACTGCTGACTTCTTGGGGAATAAGGAAAACTTTGAAAATCTCTACTGGGAAGCAAAAATCTGGGAGACTTATGCTGGAGGAGTGAGACTGAGAATCTTCCATCTGTTGGGAAATATCTCTGTGGGGAGAATGTTCACTATTCTAGTTCTACTGGGGATAGGTTTTTTCAGGGTTTTTGGGCTCCACTGGGGATCTTGACTCTGAGGGGAATTAAGTTTTGGAATGCACTTTAACTGGGGAATCCAGCTCTAGAAAGCTTTTGCTCTGCTGAGGATCTTGAAGTTTAACTCCGCTGAGGATTACTTCTGAAATGGCATGAAGATATCTTCCCATACCCTCCACCTATCAGTAACTATCCTTTCTCAAATTCGTTTTACTTATAAGCAATGATTTTGTTCAAATGCATATGCCTATTTAACAAAACATTGGACGTTTTTCAAATAAAACATAAGTGTAAAAAAGAAAAGGAAGGCAAGCAAATTTCTGCACTTGGAAGTGTATTTGTATTATCTTTGTACAAAGGAGACAGACATCCTAGTAAGAGAATGTTGCCCTAAGAATTGAAAAATTTTATACAAAAGAAAAATGGCTATGTGTAACAATTCCATGGGATTCCCATTTTGTTATGGCCTTCACAACTCTGAATATTTTGTCCATTCATTGCTTCGTCCGCCGATGACTAGGTTGATCAGAAGCTCGGAGCTTATTTATGAAGAGATTGTTCTTAAAAGTGATCCGACGAGACACAGTCATACGCTTTAATTCCCTAACGTTTGCCTGAATCGCCCTTTCGGGTTTTCGATCCACCGGGAAACCCTTTTTTGCCCAAGTCGCCCTTTTGGGTTTTCAACTTGTCGGGTGTACAAATTTTTTTTGTTTTATCCCTAATTTTTTCCTGAACCGCCCTTTCGGGTTTTCAGTTCACCAGGATGCCCAATTTTGCCCAAGCCGCCCTTTCGGGTTTTCGACTTGTCGGGTTGTTTCATGCGTAGTATCTTTTGACTATGTCTGCGTTCGCAGGGTGTGGCAAGTCATCGCCGTCCATGGTGGTCAGAATCATTGCCCCACCAGAAAAGATGCTCTTGATCACAAATGGTCCTTCGTAAGTAGGAGTCCACTTGCCCCTGGGATCACTTTGCGGTAAGATGATCCGCTTGATTACAAGATCTCCGACTTGATATACCTGACGCCTGACTTTCTTGTTGAAAGCCTTGATCATCCGTTTTTGGTACGTATGACCATGGCAAACAGCAGTATGTCGCTTCTCGTCGATCAAATTGAGTTGATCAAGCCGAGTCTGAATCCAATCGTCTTCACTCAAACCAGCGTCCTTCATAATCCTTAAAGAAGGAATCTGAACTTCCATAGGTAGGACAGCTTCCATGCCATATACCAAAGAGAATGGGGTTTCCCATGTTGAAGTACGTGTCGTGGTACGATACCCATGCAGATCAAACGGTAACATCTCATGCCAGTCTTTATAGGTGACTGTCATCTTTTGAATGATCTTCTTGATATTCTTGTTCGCGGCTTCAACAGCACCGTTCATCTTCGGTCGATAGGGAGATGAATTATGATGATAAATCTTGAACTGCTCGCATAGAGCGGTGATCATAGTATTGTTTAAATTTGTACCGTTGTCTGTGATGATCCTGTCGGGGACACCATACCGGCATATGAGGTTCTGCTTGATGAAGCGGGCAACCACATTCTTTATAACTGAGGCATAGGAAGCTGCCTCGACCCATTTGGTGAAGTAATCAATAGCGACCAAGATGAAGCGATGTCCATTGGACGCCGTGGGCTTGATCTCTCCAATCATGTCAATGCCCCACATCGCGAATGGCCAAGGAGCTGTCAGGATGTTGAGAGGAACAGGAGGAATATGTATTTTGTCGGTGTAGACTTGGCATTTATGGCAAGTATGGGAATGTTGATGACAATCAGCTTCCATGGTAGACCAGTAGTACCCTGCCCTTAGAATCTTCTTTGCCATCGTATGTCCGCTCAAATGGGTGCCGAATGTGTCGCTGTGTATTTCAGTTATGATCAACTCCACTTCAGCTTTGTCCATGCATCTAAGTAGAACACAATCGTGCCTGCGTTTATAAAGGATGCCATTGCTTAGGAAGAACTTGGCAGCAAATCTCCTTAAGAACTTTTTTCTCATTGACGGAAGCTCCTTCGGGATATTCTCTAGTCTGGAGATACCTTTTGATTTCATGAAACCAGGGTTGTTCCATTACTTCTTCGGTATTAATCTCATGACAGTGCGCAGGTTCATTCATTCGCTCGATGGTAATTTGGGGAGCCTCGTTATCCCAGTTGAGTTTAAACATGGAAGACATTATAGCCAGAGCATCTGCTAGCTGATTCTCTTCTCGCGGGAAATGCTCGAAAGTAATCTGCTCGAAATGAGGCAACAAAGTCAGGACATGTTCTTTGTATGGGATAAGATTAGGATGTTTGGTGTCCCACTCTCCTTTGACTTGACTGATAACCAAAGCCGAGTCCCCAAATACAACCAAAGATTTGATCCCCAAGTCTATAGCAGCCTTGAGACCAAAGATGCAAGCTTCATATTCGGCCATGTTGTTGGTACAGCTGAAATAAAGTCGGGCAGTGAAAGGTGTATGGCAACCTTCTGGAGAAATGAGTACCGCGTCGATACCGTTTCCGAGTGCATTTGAAGCACCATCAAAGTACAGGGTCCATCGGGATCCTTGTTCAGGTCCGTCATATGGTCTGTTACCTTTGATGTTGTCCAGGGTCATGATGTCTTCGTCAGGGAAGTCGAATTTCATAGATTGATAATCTTCTACGGCTTGATGAGCTAGATGGTCAGCTAGTACACTCCCTTTTATAGCTTTTTGGGTAGTATACTGGATGTCATACTCAGTCAGGATCATCTGCCATCTAGCTATTCTTCCAGATAAAGCAGGCTTTTCGAAGATATATTTGATCGGGTCCATCTTGGAAATCAGCAAAGTGGTATGAGTCAACATATACTGCCTTAGTCGGCGAGCAACCCATACCAAAGCGCAGCAAGTTTTCTCGAGCATTAGGTAGAGAGTCTCACAGTCGGTAAACTTTTTGCTAAGGTAATAAATGGCATGCTCTTTTCGACCAGACTCGTCATGTTGGCCCAGTACGCACCCCATTGAGTTATCCAAAACAGTCAGATACATGATCAACGGCCTTCCTTCGACGGGTGGCATCAGGATAGGAGGTTCTAGTAAATACTCCTTGATCTTATCAAAAGCAACTTGACAATTGTTGTTCCATTCAACCACCTGATCTTTCTTCAACAGTTTGAAAATTGGTTCACAGGTAGACGTCAGGTGAGAGATGAATCTCTCAATATAGTTCAAGCGTCCCAAGAATCCTCTAACCTCCTTTTCCGTACGGGGGGCAGGAATTTCTTGTATAGCCTTTACTTTAGCAGGATCAACCTCAATACCCTTGTTGCTGACAATAAATCCCAGAAGTTTACCAGACCTAACTCCAAAAGTGCACTTGCTTGGATTCAGTCTGAGTTTATATTCCTTCAACCTGGCAAACAGCTTCTGCAAATGTTTAAGGTGTTCTTCTTCTGTTTGTGATCGAGCTATCATGTCGTCTACGTAAACTTCTATCTCATGATGTATCATATCATGAAACAAAGCCATCATGGCGCTTTGATAGGTTGCCCCTGCGTTCTTCAGTCCGAACGACATCACCTTGTAGCAGAAGGTACCCCATTGTGTGACGAAGGTAGTTTTCTCCATGTCCCCGGGGGCCATTTTAATCTGGTTGTAGCCCGAGAATCCGTCCATGAAAGAAAAAACCTTGTGCTGAGCTGTATTGTCAACCAAGATGTCGATATGTGGCAGCAGAAAATCATCTTTAGGGCTAGCCCTGTTCAAATCCTGATAGTCCACGCACATTCTGACCTTGCCGTCCTTTTTGGGTACGGGCACAATGTTAGCAACCCATTGTGGATAGGTTGTGACAGCCAGAAAGCCAGCATTGAATTGCTTCATTACTTCACCCTTAATCTTCTCAGACATGTCAGGTCTCATTTGGCAAACCTTTTGCTTGATCAGTGGACAGTCTTCTCTTGTAGGGAGACGGTGAACCACGATATCTGTGTCTAACCCTGGCATGTCTTCATAAGACCAAGCGAAGATTTCAATGTATTCATTCAACAACTGTATTAAGCGTTCCTTGACACTTGGTTCCAAGTTGGCACCCACTTTTACTTCTTTCCTGTCCTCCTCTGTCCCTAAGTTGATGGTTTCTAACAACTCTTCATGAGGCAGAATAGCCCTCTCTTCTTGTTGTAGAAGTCTGGCTAACTCTCCCGACACTTCACAATCTTCGTCAGCTTCGTACTCAGCGTGATTGACCAAATCTTCAGAGTTATCGAAGGCTAAAACAGAATAGTCACCCATTGAATCCGGAGTGGATGGGTACCTGCATTTGTGAGTGTGGGTGTGTGTAAGGGATAGCCATCCTTAAACAAACAAAAATGCAAAAAGGAAATAAAATGAGCAGTTTATAGATGAAAAACGTCCAATGATTCATTAAAACATGGCATGTGATTATGAAGGAAATCAAACCCTTACAAATGGACCTACATGCCCCGGGCAAGGCATGAGGTGAAAATAGTGCGAATTGTTTTAGTTATTACAGACCATAAAAATGGGAAATTGTTCAAAGATAAAATTACTGGTTGATAAAGGTGATAGGAACGAAATCCTTTGCTTCCCAATTGCTCAAACCCCCTTCGACAATCGGAAAAATCCAATCTTCAAAGTGGCTCTCCTCATCTTCATCTTCTACAACATTGATTCCACAGTGAGAAATCTTGACAGGTGGTCTTCCAATCTTGGAGCGACGCATAGCCTTTTGTCCTGCAGCAGTAAACCCTAAACCAAACTTGTCCGTCTTATGGGGAAAGTCAGGCAATTGTCCCTATACCATGCTCTTCCCCTCCTTAATCACAGCCTCTGCGTCTTTGAGAGATGCCAATCTAGCCACATGCTTGGGAATGATAGGTACCTCAACTACTGTCTTCGCAACTGCTACCTCGGGAGAAACTTCCTCGAAATGTTGGAAAGGTTTTTTGATGAACTCGCCGTCTAACTCCACATATCGAAAGGAATTGAGATGACTAATCATGTACTCTTCCTCACCATGCACATTTATGATTTTACCCTTAACAGGATACTTCAGCATCTGGTGCAAAGAGGATGTAACTGCCCCGGCATAGTGGATCCACGGTCTTCCTAGAAAACATGAGTATGACGGACGGATGTCGATCACATAGAAGGTGGAGTTGAACACTTCGGTGCCTACCTTGATGGGAATATCAACCTCTCCATGAACCATTCTCTTGGAACCATCGAAAGCTACGACGATGTTACTAGGTTTGAGAGTCAAACCTTCGCAATCCAAACGGTCTAAGGCCTTCTTTGGCAGCACATTTAGGGAAGAACCAGTATCGACCAAGACATGGGCGAGGGTGGTTCCTCGGTATTCAATTGAAACATGTAATGCATCATTGTGTTTCCTTCCTTTGGGAGTTAGGTCAGCATCGGAAAAATCCAGGCCATTGTCCGCAGTAAGACTGGCCACACAATCCTGAAATTGGTCAGCCAAGGTCTCTTGGGGGACATGTGCCGTTTTCAAGAATTTAATCAGGGCCTTAGCATGGGCCTCTGAACAGAGCAGGAGAGCCAACATTGAAATTTTAGAAGGGGTTTGCCCTAATTGTTCCACAACGTCGTAGTCACTTTTTCTGATTATTTTAAGGATTTCATCCATCTCCTTCTGAGTGGTTTCGGGGATAACCACAGCATGAGCCTTCGTCCTGACAGGCATTTCTAGTATCCCCTTACCTTTGTCAGTGTTATCAGCGGATGGTATTTCTTCAGGAGTGTTTAACTCTTCAATCATTGGGCCTTGCACAGAGGGTCCAACAGGTGCAGAAGCTTTTAAGGGTCCGAATACTGCCCGGGGAGGAGCAATCTCCGGAGAAAAGATCTGGCCACTGCGGGTGATCTTGCTTGTACCCACGATGTTTCCTATATCATGGTCTTCTTCAGAGATTTCTTGGACTGTTTCGATTTGTTTGACGCCGTGGTAGAAGATTTCTCCCCCATAGTTCCACGGTATCATTTTGCTTGATTGGTACGGGACAGGTCCCGACATTGTGATCTTTAGAGGTACATATTCAGAGTTGGGTGTAATCCTGACAGGCCTTTTGCAAGCCTTGGGAGGATTGTCGGAAATGGTTATGATGGCAATATCATTGGTTGAGGTATCACAAGTATCAGGAGTAATTGGATTGAAAGTGTTAACAGGGGTTTTCTGGAAAAGTATTTCTTGAGTATCCATCAGGCGTTGGACACCCGACTTCAACATTGGACAATCATCTTGAATGTTCAAACAAAAATAACAGTCTTCATCACAACCAGGAAAGATCCCGGCTTTCAACAAATTTTCTTTTATCACTAACAATGGAGTCAACAGATCGGTAACATCAGTAACATGGAGATTTTCCAAAACAGCATGCACATTGTGGCCGTGCTTGGGCATTGGCGCGGATATAACATTAGGCTTTTCAGGAGCGTCAAATTCAACCTCTTTGGCATTAATTAAATCCTGAATTTTGTTCTTGAGTGCCCAGCAATTATTGGTATCGTGCCCAATAATATCGAAATGGTAAGCACACTTTGCTTTTGAGTGATAGTATGGAGAGGAAGTATTTACATTTTTGGCGCCTCTTTTAAATTAGCAAGATTCAACTTCAGAAGATGTGGAAGGATTTGAGCAGGGGTCATATTTACTGGCGTAAACTGCCGTGGTGGCCTTTGCTGATAAGTTTTGGGCTGATCATTCCTCGGTTGGTTGTTTCTAAGCTGGTCTGATGCGGACTTCTGTATTAATACGGCCCCTACTGTTGGCTGACGTTCCTCTCTTTCCCGATTTTTCTGAGTGTACACAGCAGATGCTTCTTTCTTGGCTGGGAAAGGTTTTCTAGCAGCTGTGGATGCGGAAGCATCCTTTTGAATTTTTCCACTTTTGATACCGGCTTCCACCCTCTCGCCAGTCAAAATCAACTCAGTAAATCCCGCAGAAGAGCTTCCGATTAGATGGTTGAAGAAAGGGCCAGATAGGGTCCCTAAAAACATGTCAACTAATTCCATATCTGATAGTGGTGGCTGCACCCTTCCCGCCAGGTCACGCCACTTTTGGGCGTACTCCTTAAACCCTTCATTTGAAGTCATCCCCATACTCTGTAGCTGAGTACGGGTAGGCGCCAAATCAGCGTTGTACAGATACTGACGATAGAAAGCGGCTGCCAAGTCTTCCCAATTATGGACCTCTGATCTCTCGAGCTGATAAAACCAATCTAACTGAGTGCCAGACAAGCTGTATTGGAAAAAGTGTACCCAGAGGTTTTTGTCGGATGAATGTGGATGGATCTTTCTAACATACGACCTCAAGTGCGTCTTAGGGCAAGACAGACCGTCGTACTTGGCGAAGCCTAGAACAAAGTGAAACCCTAATTCATGCCAAACACTACTTCTTGATCTCATGCCTTATTGAATGAATGAATTTTACGCAAATGACCTAGTGAAAATGATACATATGAAATTCAAAGCCCAAGCCAGATAAAAGTAGAATTAGGAGGGAAAATTTTGGGGTACAACAGTTACCCCTGTTCAATTTTCTTATGCCTAAAGAGTTAGATTGTCATGTCCGCCATTCGTGACTTAAAGGTAGAAGATGATTGAACACTTAAGTTCCCGAAATTTGCACTCGTATGTGCACGAAGTAACACTGTTGATTGATTGTATTGCTTGAATGGGCTTAAATATGCCATTCAGAAAGGTGACGGAGAGCCGTCGGAGATGGGCTTATAGATGCCATCCAAAGGTAACTGTTGATAGAAGTATCAGAGTGAGTCTACGCTTGACTGTATCTGAAGAATGTTTTCTATAATGAACCTCTGGGAAAGGTGTTTCAGTAGTTTCTTGTCATGTAGATAATCGCCCCGGCCTATTTTGGGAATTGATTTACAATCTGCTTTGTTGGTAAACTCGTCCTGTTTTAGGAATTCATACCATTGGTGATAAAGATAGTCGCCTCGTCTTGTTTCAAGAATTTCTCTTTATCTAACCATAAAGAGAGAAAGATAGTTTCCCCATCCTGTTTCTGGAGTTAATCTTTGCTCGATTGTAAAGAAAGAAAGATAGTTTCCTCATCCTGTTTCGGGAGTTAATCTTTGCTTTGCTTTGATTTTTGTTGGTAAACTCGTCCTGTTTCAGGAGTTCATACCATTTGGTGATAAAGATAGTTGTCCCTTCCTGTTTCGAGAATTAATCTTTGCTCTGCTTTGCTTTTCGTTGGTAAACCCGTCCCGTTTCAGGAGTTCATACCATTTCGTGATAAAGATAGTCGCCCCATCCTGTTTTGGGAATTAATCTTCATCTGACCATAAAAAGGAAGATAGTTTCCCCGTCCTGTTTTGGGAGTTAATCTTCACTCGGTCCATGTAGATAGTCGCCTTGTCCTGTTTCAGGAATTGATCTACAATCAGTTTCCATAGATATTTGCCATGTCTTGTTTCAAGAATTAATATGTGTCTGGTCATATAGATAGTTTCCCTGTCATGTTTCAGGAATTAATCTATGACCTGTTTGAAAATTGTTGATGATATCTGCCTGTTTATAGATTTTACCTGAAAAGATAAAGAATTAGTTGTATGAAATGTCATGATGTATGAAATTCATTGCTTAATGATGTTCTCAAAGTAAATGAGAATGTGATATATGCATTTCGTATGCACATGCCATGATGTTTGTAAGTGATATTGGATGTGAAATGTCATTGAAGCGTATTTAATAGCTTTGTATAACATCTCGCTGGGGAAAAAGGATCCCTGACTGGTGATGGGGATGAAGAACATGTGTAATCTTAAATCTTGTCTAGAATTTTTCCGCTGGGGGTTCCTGCTTCCTGTTTGAGGAAACTCCGTTGGATAATGTTGACTTTTATTTGGGGAGAAGAGTTCAGGAACATCAGTCATTCATTGCTCTACTGGGAAATTTAATTCTTATATACCCTAACTAGGGATAAAAGAGATGGATAACATTCTAAGGTATGTTTTGATTGAGTTTCTGATATGGATGTTGACTCTTCTGGGAAGGATAAGGTTAATCGATATTTGGTCTGGTTCCAGATTCAGTAGTAACTCTCTGGGTATAATGGTTCAGAGTGCTCTTTTTTGGAGATGGGAATCTTATCGGTATTTAGAGAAATAGACTCAGACCGGGGAGACTGAACTTTGCTAGGGAAATAAACCCTATTGGGGAAATAAACCATGTTGAGGAAATAAACCCTAAACTGGACGGAGAAATATTTTGCTGAGGTAATACTCTTGCCGAGGAAATGAGCTCTACTGGAGAAATGAAATCCGCAGGGTTTTTTTACAGTTTTGGAGGAATAAACTCAGCTGGGGAAGAGAGTTTCCATAAACTGTAATAATGTCACAATCTATGATGGAGACTGGAATTCCATTAGGTTGGCGACATTGTCGGGAAGAAGATCATATTCCTTTATCCGGTAGGGTGATTTGCTGGTGAGTATGATTAGGTTAATTCAGCCTTGCCAGGAGTGTATCTTTGTTGAAAATGAGTTTGTGAAGATGACTCTGTGGGGATAATCCCGTGAGGATCTTTCTTGTGAAGATACATGGATGAATTGAACATTATCCCGACTCCTAGAGTCTTGAGCAAAGCTTATTCCTGTTTTTACGCACATATTTGTTTAACAGTTAACCACATTTATATGCATATGTTCATTCAATTTAGTCATTGGGCTTTTTTATGAACAAAACAGAAAAAGTAAAACAAAATTTTGAATTTTGAAATGGTATTTGTATTGATAATTTGCCTATAAACAGGCAGTTTTTGTACAATGAGACAGAAATCCTAGTAAGAGGAAATCATTGTGAAATAAAAAGAGTACAAGGTGAAAACAAGATAATAGCTATGTGGGAATAATCTCGTTGGGCTCCAACCCTGCTATTTCCTTTATGTCTTTAAGCATCTCATCCCTCGTTGTCGAAAAAAAGTGATTGAATTGATCTGTACTGTTTAAAACTTGACGTTGGTAATAAAGCTTGATGTAAGTGATCCAACAGGACATAGTCGTACGCTTTAATCCCTAATTTTTTCTTGGACCGTCCTTTCGGGTTTTCCGTCTACCATGATATCCTTTTTTGCCCAAGCCGTCTTTTCAGGTTTTCGACTTGTCGGGTGTATAAATTTTATATATATATATATATATATATATATATATATATATATATATATATATATATATATATATATATATATATATATATATATATATATATATATATATATATATATATATATATATATATATCCCCAATTTTTTTCGAACCCTTTTGGTTCCCCGGGATGTCCTTAGTTTTTCCTAGGCCAATCAACCTAGCGGGTCGTTTTCATGCGTAGTATCTTTTGACTATGTTCGCGTTCACAAGGTGTGGAAAATCTTCACCGTCCATGGTGGTTAGTATCATAGCACCGCCCAAAAATATCTTCTTAATTACAAATGGCCCTTCGTAGGTGGGAGTCCATTTGCACCTGGGATCACCTTGTCGTAGAATTATGCGCTTTATTACCAAGTCACCAGCCTGATATACTCGGTGCTTGATCTTCTTATTGAAGGCTTTAATCATACACTTCTGATACATCTGAGCTTGACAAACAGCCTCATGTTTTTTCTCATCAATCAAATTTAACTGAACCAACCTAGTTTGAATCCACTTGTCTTTGTCCAAATATGCATCCTTCATGATTCTCTGAGAAGGAATTTGAACTTCGACAGGTAGAACAGGTTCCATACCATAGACCAGAGAGAACAGGGTTTCCCCAGTAGAAGTACGTGTTGAAGTGCGATATCCATGGAGAGCAAACGGTAACATCTTGTGCCAGTCTTTGTAGGTCACAACCATCTTTTGTATAATATTCTTAATATTCTTGTTGTCAGCCTCCACTGTGCCATTCATCTTTGGTCGATACGGAGAAGAGTTGTGGTGCTTGATCTTGAACTAGGTGCAGAGTTTAGTGATCATAGTGTTGTTGAGATTAGTACCATTGTCTGTAATGATTCTCTCAGGGATGCCATACCATCAGATAAGGTTATGCTTGATGAAAAAGGCTATGACATTCTTGGTAACAGAGGCGAATGGGGCTTCTTCAACCTATTTTTTAAAGTAATCGATGGCGACGGGGATAAAGCGAGGTCCATTAGAGGCAGTGGGTCTGATCTCTCCAATCATGACAATGCCCCACATTGCGAACAGCCAAGGAGCAGTTAAAACGTTCAGAGGTACTGGAGGCACATGTACTTTATCAGCATAGATTTGGCATTTGTGACACGTTCTGGAGTGGTGATGGCAATCAGTTCCCATGGTCAACCAATAGTAACCCGCTCTCAGGATTTTCTTAGCCATAGTATGTCCATTGGAATGAGTACCGAAGATACCTTCATGCATATCTTCCATAATCTTTTTTTTCTCTTTCTTGTCCATACAATGAAGCAGAGTCGAATCATGATTGCGCTTGTATAAAACACCATTGCTCAGAAAGAACTTAGCTGAGAACCTCCGTAGGAATTTCTTGTCATTAATAGACGCCCCTTCAGGGTACTCTTGAATCTCAAGGTATCTTTTCACTTCATGAAACCAAGGCTTTATTTCTACTCCATCATTTTCAAGTTCATAGCAGTGTGCTAGTTTGTCTAATCTTTCGATGGTAATTTGGGGAGCCTCATTGTCCCATCTGACCTTGAACATGGATGACATGGTAGCTAATCTGTCCTCCAACTGATTCTCTACTCTTTGGATGTGCTCAAAAGTGGTCTCCTCGAAGTATGGAATTAAGGTGAGTACATGCTCTCAGTATGGAATGAGATTTGGGTGTTCCGTATCCCTTTCTCCCTTAACCTGACTGATTACTAGAGCTAAATTCCCATATACTTTCAAGAACTTGATTCTCATATTGATAGCAGCTTTAATACCCATGATGCACGCTTTATACTCAGCCATATTGTTGGTGCAGTCAAAGCAAAGTCTGGCAGTGAAGGGTGTATGGCAACCATGAGGAGAGATGATTACGACACCAATTCCATTGCCAAGAGCATTAGAAGCTCTGTCAAAAACCATAGTCCATCGGCATCCTGACTCAGGTCTTTCATACGGTCCAGATTCTTCATAATCCATAACTAGCATAATGTTATCGTCTGGGAATTCAAAATTCATAGACTGATATTCGTCCACAGCTTGATGTGCCAAATGATCCTCCAGTACACTTCCTTTGATTTCCTTTTGAGTGGTGTACTGAATGTCATATTCTGTTAAGACCATTTGCCATCGGGCTATTCTTCCGGTGAGAGTGGGCTTCTCAAATATGTATTTGATGGGATCCATTTTAGAGATCAATAGAATAGTATGAGTCAACATATATTGTCTTAGTCGGCGAGAAGCCCATGCCAAAGTGCATCAAGTTATCTCGAGCAGTGAATATCTTGTTTCACATTTGGTAAACTTTTTGCTAAGATAGTATATTGCATGCTCTTTTCGACCAGACTCGTCATGTTGCCCCAATACACACCCCATTGAATTCTCTAGCATTATGAGGTATATGATTAGAGGTCTTCCTTTAACTGGTGGCATTAGAATCGGAGGTTCTTATAAGTACTCCTTGATTTTATCAAAGGCTATTTGACAGTCGTCATTCCACTTTACTACTTGATCTTTCTTCAGCAGCTTGAAGATTGGCTCACATGTTGCAGTCAAATGAGAAATGAATCGAGCAATGTAATTCAGTCGTTCTAAGAAACCTATAACTTCCTTCTCAATACGAGGAGCCATAATTTCTTGAATAGCTGTAACTTTTGCGAGATCAACTTCAATACCTTTACCACTGACGACAAAACCTAGGAGTTTTCCAGACCTCACCCTAAAGGTACATTTGTTTGGATTAAACCTCAACTTGTACTTCTTTAATCTTTCAAATAATTTATGCAGATGATCAAGATGTTCTCTTTCAGTATGTGACCTGGCTATCATATTGTCAATGTAGACCTTTATCTCATGATGAATCATGTCATGAAATAACGCTACCATGGCATACTGGTAAGTTGTGTCGGCATTCTTCAACCCAAAAGGCATAACCTTATAGCTTAAAGTTCCCCACTGTGTAACAAAAGTTGTTTTCTCCATGTCTTCGAGAGCCATCTTGATCTAATTATACCCTGAGAAACCATCCATGAAAGAGAATACCTTGTGCTGAGAAGTGTTGTCGACTAAAACATCAATAAGCGGAAGTGGGGAGTCATCTTTGGGGCTTGCTCTGTTTAGATCCCTGTAGTCTACACGCATACGCACCTTGCCGTCTTTCTTTGGTACCGGAACAACATTTGCAACCCATTGAGGATATGATGTCATTGCTAAGAAACCTGCATTGAATTGTTTCATAATCTCGGCCTTGATCTTCTCTGACATCTCAGGACGCATGCGACGAACTTTCTGTTTAATCGGAGAACAAACCTCTTTCATTGGCAGACGATGAACCAAAATATCAGTGTTGAGCCCTGGTATGTCTTCGTACGACCAAGAAAAGACCTCAACATAGTCATGTAACATCTGAATTAACCTGTTCTTGACACTGCTTTCTAAGTTGGCGCTAATCTTGACCTCTTTTTTGTCTGTCTCAGAACCCAAGTTTACCACTTTGATCGGCTCTTCATGCGGTTGGATAGCCTTTTCTTCTTGTATTAAGAGTCTGGAAAGTTCTTCAAGTATCTCACAATCTTCCTCACCTTCGTCCTCGTCTTGGTAGATTGGATTTTCAAAGTCATAAGCGGCAATAGCAGAATCATCATCAACGAGATCTAGAATGGATGTGGATCTGCAATGTAGTGTGTGGGTGTGTGTAAGAATGCATAGCTATTTGAAAGTGAAATAAAGTAAAATAAATACAGAGAATGCAAAATTTGAATGCAAAATGTCCAATGTTTTTGATTAAATGAAAATATGACTTATGAAATGACAACCCTTAACAAATGAACCATTGTGCCTCGAGAAAGACACAAAATTACATAACCAAAATTCTTAAAGCAATAAAACAGAAATAAATATTACTCCTGACTAAAGGAGATCGTGATAATGTCTTTTGCTTTCCAGTTGTTAAGCCCGTTGCCAATGGTAGGAAAGATCCAGTTGTCGAAGTCATAATCACTGTCAGCGTCTTCTATAGCGCTGACTCGCTTGTTGCTGATACAGAATAGAGGTCTTCCAGCCTGAGCGTGACAAACAACCCTTTGAACTTCTGCAGTAAAGCCCAAACCAAACTTATAAGATTAATAGGGGATATCAAGAAGCTGACCCAAATAGTGCAACGACCTTCTTCTATAGTAGCTTTGGCATCCTTCCAGGAAGCCATCTTGAGCGAAACCCTGGTAGTCTTTGGAATGGAAGAAACATCTTTAATAGTAGTAGGGGAAATTACTTCAAAAGTTTGGCAGGGAGTCTCGATCAATTCCCCGTCTATCTCCATGTACCGGAATGAATTTAGATGGATGACCATGTACTCCTCTTCTCCGTAAACGGTAACAACCTTTCCTTTTACATGATACTTTAATTTCTGGTGCAAAGTGGAGGTAACAACACCTTCCCCATGGATCCAAGGGCGTCCTAATAAAAAATAATAAGCTGGTCGGATGTCCATTATATAGAAGGTGGATTCAAAGATCTGTGAACCCACTTTGATAGGAAGATCCACTTCTCCATGTACCATTCTTTTGAACCCGTCAAAGGCTCGAACTATAATGTCACTGGGTTTCAGCATAATCCCTTCACAACCCAGTCTATCAAGAGCGCCCTTTGGCATAACATTCAGAGAAGAGCTAGTATCAACTAACACATGAGCCAACATAGTGCCCCTGCATTCAATGGAGACATACAGGGCCCTATTATGATGTCTCCCATCTGGAGTCAGGTCAGCATTAGAGAAGCCTAATCCATTATCAGTTGTTAAACTAGCCACATAACTTCCAAATTTATCAGTCGAAATATCTCGTGGTACATGAGCAGCCTTCAAGAATTTTACTAAAGCCTTTGCATGGGCTTCAGAACACAGTAGTAAAGATAACATGGAGATTTTGGACGGGGTCTGCCCCAGCTGTTCAATAATTTTATAATCACTTTTGTGAATGATCTTCAAAACCTCTTCTACCTCTTGTTCAGAGGTGTCCTTGACCATGGTTTCTTTAGGTGCCTCTGTCTGGGCAGGCTCTATAATTGGCTCTTTACCCCGAGCCTCGGCAATTGACTTGGTAACGACAGCTCGAACAGGTGTATCAACATTTTTCGGAGAAAATTCTTCTGCTTCTAGTAACTTTGTTGGTCCCCACAATATTGTCAACATTGGGGTCAACATCTTTAGTATCTTCATCAGACAATTCTTGTTTGATGCCATGGTAGTAGATGTCAAATCCATAGTTCCATGGAGTATCCTTTTCCGAGGAATATGGGATGGGTCCAGATGTTGTAATGATCAAGGGAGCAGCTTTTAGATTGGTGGTAATCCTTACAGGACCCTTGGAAGTGATCTTGAAAGGAGTACCAAATACGACAGACAAATCTTGGAAAAAATTCTCAGCATACGGAACTTTCTCAATCAAAATTACATGTTCATCCATCAGGCATTAAACTCCTTCCTTCAGTAACCCGCAACAATTGGGTTGAACTACACAGCAATAACATTCTTTAACACAACCTGGAAATAAACTGGCCTGTAACAAATTCTTTTTGGTTGTTGAGAGGGGAGTAACCACATCACCTATAGTGGTAACATACCGAACATCTTCAATAGCACTTATGCCTTTGTCATGCTTCGGCATAGGTGCAGTAATAACGTTTGGAGTCTCCGGAGGATTAAACTCAATTTCCTTGTTATCGATCATGTCTTGAATTTTGTTTTTCAGGGCCCAGCAGTTGTTGGTGTCGTGCCCAAGACTATTAGCATGATATGCACACTTTGCATTTGGATTGTACTTAGGAGAGGATGTGTTGGGATTAGGAGGAGGATCTCGTAGTGTTATCAATTCTGCTTTCAATAGATGTTGTAATGCCTAAGACAATGACATACTAATCCTGGTGAACTGCCTTCTCTGCGCATCTGACCTACGTTGAGTGCCTTGTTGTTGTTGAACAGGTGCTAGATTAGAGATCAACACCGCTCCCACAGACTGATGGCGGTCATTTTTACTACGGATCTTCTGGCCATAGACAACATTGGTTTCTTTTTTACCATCAAACGGCTTCTTCCCAGCATTAAAAGTCGCAACCATTAGAATCTTCCCACTCTTAATACCAGTTTCGACTCTTTCTCCTGTCAATATCAGCTCAGTAAAACCAGCCGAAGAACTCCTAATTAGAAGATTTAAGAATGGGCCTGTTAAAGTGACCATGGACATATCAACCAATTCCAGTCAAATAAGGGAGGTTGCACCCTTTCAGCTAAATCCCTCCATTTTTGTGCATACTCCTTGAACCCTTCATTCGAGCCCATGGACATATTTTGCAATTGTACACGAGTCGGTGTGAGGTCAACATTATATTGATATTGCTTGTAAAAAGCAGCAGCCAAGTCTTCCCATGTGTGAATGTTGGTTCCTTCCAGTTGATAGAACCATTCAAGTTGAGTGTCGGACAAACTTTCTTGAAAGAAATTGACCCATAATTTCCTGTCAGCACTATGAGGTTAGATTTTTCGAACATACGCCTCAGATGAAGTTTGGGACAAGAGACCCCATCATATTTAGCAAAGGCGGGGACTTTGAATTTGTGAGGGATAACCACCCCTGGGATCAGACCTAATTCTCCAAAATCCAATCCAAGCACTTTCTGGGTTTCCATAGCTTTAAGTCGGTCTTCCAATTGCTTGTACTTGTTATCTGCAAGAGGGTATTATTCGTCGAAGTAGTCTTTATCTTCAGAAATATTCTCAAAACCCTGGTTATTTCTACCTTCACCCCTGACACTTATACCATCCTCCTCTTGGTTGTCGTCTTCCTCAGAGGAAACATTATCCACTTGAACCAGTTGAGCAGGACCTTTGAATCTTCTCCCCATTTTGAGGATGACAGTCGTCTTTCTAGTCTTCTTCTTCTTGGCGAGAAGCGCCATCAGATCTTTATGTCCATGTTCCAGACTCAGAAGAGTCTCTTGAAATTGTGCATGCTGAGCTTGGAGTTCCTTAACGGTCTGTTTGAGAGCAATCTTTTACTCAAGTAAATAGTAAGGTTGATGAGAAAACTTGTGTGGAAAACCTGTTATGTAATGATGCATGATATGTAAATGCGATGTTTTCAAGGACCTTAGGAGACTTAAATTTTCTAGCCAAGAGGAAACAGAAACAAATATTTCATTAATAAGCTCAAAATTACAATTGCCTCTTAGGCTTACAATGAAAACAAAAGGGTCTCAGAGACAACAATATGAACTTCTAAAACCTAAGACTCAAATCTCCCACGAACGCTTCTTATTCATGTTGATGTATGCATTAAGGCTTTGCTCCTGGTGAAGTTGCTTTGTGAGCTCTAACACTTTCTTTTCACTTGCATAGAATTGAGTTTCAAAGGTGTCACGTTCTTCCTTGAGTTGAATCCAGGACTTCTGCAATTCTTTAAGGCCAGTGGGAATGTCTGGATGGAGGATGGTGCGAGAAACATCTCCTTCGACAACAGGCTCTATGATTACTGGTATAACAGCTGGATATGGCATCATGAGGTTTTGAGCACGAGCTCCTACCCATTTGAGGTAGGGCTATAGAGGGATGGAGTTCTTCTAACCTAAAGCTTTACTATCAATTTTGCTCACCATGCCCCCAAGCATGTATAAATCTCGGACGATAACCTTGAGGATCATTTTTGTACTCGAACACAATACCCTAGATAAGTAAGTTATGAGGATCGTTTCTTCGAGCATAACCAAACTGACATAAAGCTGGAGAAGGGTTGTAGGTAATACCTCCCCTAATTCCAATGAGTTGAACATTAGGGAATTCCCCATAACGGTCAATGATAGTAATATCCTCTTGAGATTGGGAGCACAATAGATATCTAAATGAGAGAGTGATATCATCCTTTGAGACCACCTCAAACCTTGTTCATTTTTCATTACTGATCAGGGAAGGTTTCAGGAATGAAGAAGTTTCAGGAACCCTTGAGACTAACTCTTTAAGATACGGAGGCACCCATACAAAGTTAATTCGGATAGTGTTTGTGAGCGGAGGCCATAGCCTGCAAAATAGAACAAAGATATATCTCTTGGTCCTTGAATTGTTAGTGAAAATGATATGGTATGATGTCATGATGTCATTTTCGAACAACTAATCATACACAAACAAAACACACAAGGCCTTAGGTTTAAGCTTGCATGGAGTTTGTAGGTAAGTACTCTCTTGAAGTTTTAGTTGGCTCAACCTGTCCTAAAAGAAGTAATCGGGTTCTAGGAGCCTCAATATCACTAATCTTTCTCCCAAGCATTGTTTCAGCACAAGCATCTGATTTGCAACCTAAATATCTCGAGAGTCCGACCTCAATAAGTGTAGTATCGAGTATCAACCAACTTTAGTCTGCACCAAATCCGACCATTTCACTACTTTCTAATGGCTAAGTTGTGTCAACTATGGTTCTAAGGTCAGTTAGTGCTTATGACACCACACAGAAGCCCGGCATTCTCCTTGACTGAATCAAGGGACACCTGCACCAACCAATTTGTCGCACTAACGTATCCATCGCTTCAACCTTATCGGTATACACTGTACAGTTTTCACGATCTATTGCTACTTACCTAAAATGCCCCCAGATCCGGGTATAGGATCTATACAAGAAATAAACCCAAGCATATCCCGAAGTATAAAGCATACAAGGCAAACAAGTAAAGCAATAAAAGTGATCTAGCTCTTAAGGTAACCCCACTTTTAGTTCTCTCCAGCAGATTCGCCAGTTCTGTGATACAGTGGGAGAACTGACTTTTAGGTTTTGTGTTTTATCGTAAATGTTGCGGATAGCAAGAGTTGCCACCGACTTTTCTTTTATCCAATAAAGGAAAGGGTAAAAAGAATAGGAAAGACCTTTTGGAAATTTTCTGAGTAAGGGGGGTAAGTTATGAAAAGGGAAGGTGTTAGCACCCTTTTTATCCGTAGTTATCTATGGGCTCTTAATCTCTAGCTCACTTTTGAAATGATTTGTGTTTATCTATGTTTGAAAATATTTTGAAAATGCCTAACTGCGGAAATTTTATAATGATTCTCGTATCGTTGAGAATGTACACGAAATGTTTATTTTGAAAATATTTATCAGAAAAGTATTGTTTTTGTGAAAAGTGTTTTAAAGATGCCAATGTAAGGCAGACTGCTTTATAATAACCCTTATATCAGTCCTCCAGAGTGTTTATAAAGCATTTTGAAAGTAGTTATTTTTGAAAGTGTGAAAATTGTTTTAGTTTGTGAGCAAGAGATTACGAGCGATCTACCTACTAAAAAATATTTGTTCTTGTCCTTCTCATTTAGATAGTTCTACTCTATCATTAGTTAGTAAGAAGCCCTATCGTTGGATGTGAGGGACTGACGCGGGTCATCGTACAGTCATAAAAGGCAACTTGTAGGACGCTTTACCAATTTTCGTAAGGGACTAAGATCGTTCACCGAAGGCAACATCGAAGGGTCATCGAGGGACTACGGTCTTTTAACTGAGGGTCCTTGCTAAAGTGTCCCATGTTCGAGGGACATGACTATTTTATCTGAGGTTACCCTAGAGGTGCGTGTGTGAAAATTGATTTATTTTTAGTTAATTTTCCTTGATTAGGGTTATCTATCATTTGATTTTATGTCTTGTCATACACGCCTAATTACTATACAGTTATATATACATACATAAATAGTTATAGGTGCGGAAAGTAAAGTGCGGGAAATAAAATCTACATTATTACAATGCTTCGAGGATGGGGTTACAAACCATAAAAAATGGGGGAGAAGTAAAAAATCAAATTAAACTATTACAAACCGTAAGTAGTTACAATAATAAAAAAATGTGAAAATAGTAAATTACACGAAAAAAAGAAAAGGGAAATTGTTTTGTGATTTTGCCAAGTAAGGAAATTAAATCAAATAAAAGTTATGAATGAAAATTCAAGAATAAAAATCTTACATGATATTTTTGGTATTTTTTTTGTGAGAAAATTTGAAAACAAAATAAATAAAAACCTATTCTATTAAAGAAAAGAAAATAATTGTTTAAAACAAAAGAAATTAAATTATATATATATATATATATATATATATATATATATATATATATATATATATATATATATATATATATATATATATATATATATATATATATATATATATATATATATATATATATATATATATATATATATATATATATATATATATATATATATATATATTGGTATTTTTATAAGGATAAGAAAATAATTATAAATTTAAACTAATGTTTTATATTTTTTATGTGAAATTTAGAATGAAATAAGGCTAAGAAATAAAATAAAGATTTATAATAAAAAAGAATGAGAACCAAGGATCGAACCCAAGTTCCTTTTGTCACACTTGAACTACTTAACCACTGCACTAACTTTTTTTTTGTTTATTATAGTCTTTCAAATTAAATAAGAAACAAAAACGGTCCATGAGTTTAATGAAACAAGAAAAAACAGAAAAATGGTAAAATGCTCCCTATGGGTCTCGAACCCAGGTCCTCACGCATATCATAAACACACTCTAACCGCTACACCATGTCACTTCATTCTTCATTTCCGCACTTCCGTTAATACAAAAACTAAAGTTTGAGAAATGTATTGGGCTACAAAAAAATAGGCCCGAACCTGGTTTTTCTTTAGGGAATGGAAAGGGTTTTGTAAACCCTAAATTGAAGGGAAAGGGGACGCGGATTGTTCTTTGGGAAGAGGAAATCCCAAAATTAATTTCTGATCTTCTCAAGATAGCACGATTAAAACAAAAACCAATACCATCTTATCTCTCAAATTCTCACTCTCTCAAACAAATCTACTCCCTCATTTATTTGCCTCATCATCTTCACTCATGATAAAACCTCCTTTGTTCTTCTCTATCATTCACTATTTGATACAACAACAAAATCGATTTGTTCTCTATCTCAATCACTTTCGGTTCCTCAAACTTCAACAACAACATGACTTTGTGTTCTTACTCTCTCCATCCGCTAGCAACAAGAACGACAACCTCTGCATCTTACTCTCCTCCCAAAATACTTCATATATTCTCCACTGAACCCAGTTTATTCCCTTTCTCACACTTAAAATCAAGTATCAGAAATAACCTTATACAAAAATCAGATTCATAAAGCAGTGCGTATAAGAGGAAAAGGTCTGTAACTGATACCTGATGGCGAAAAACCCACGAGCACAATGGTGGCCGGATCGGGCGTGTTACTCCGGAGACTTGTTGCGGTCTCCGACGAGAGCATGGTACCGACACGTTTCTCGGTGATGTATGAAGAGGTACCCTGTTTCTTTATCCCTTCTTCTTCTTCTGAAATTCTACTATTGCTGCAGTCGCGAGTTCTGCGGATTGGTGTTGTTGTTGCGCTATAGAAAGATAATGATGTTGATGTTCTGTTGGTTTTGCATTTTGTTGCAGGTTAATGCGAATGCGATGAAGAATTGATGATGATTGATGAAATGGTTATTATTTGTGGAAGACTAGATGAATATATAAAGCTGTGATGAAGATGTAGTAGGGAAGGAGATGAAATATTTTTGAATTTTTGGTGGATTCAGTTCAGAGAGAGGAGTTGTTTATTAAGATTGAGGACAGAGTTTTCTTCTTGAGAGGTGAGTTTTATGTGATTTTTCTTTATAGAATCTGTAGTGAATCAATCGTGTAGTCTCTCTCTCTCTTTTTTATAGACAAAATTTCCTGAAAATTTAGGAGGGAACATTGATAAGTTTAAACACTTTGTTGTTCTGTTTTTGTAACTTTAAGGATGCAGGTTATGTTTTGCTAAATTTGTATAATGTTTTGGACTGTATTTGACAGTATTTCTTTTGGTTTTTGCAGGCTATTTTGTAGCAGAATTTTGCAGGTTTGGGCAGAGTATTTTGGACTGGTTATGAGCAGGTTTGCAGGCTGGTTTATAGTGATGCATAGTATTATATGTGAACCAGCTCTTGGGTTGGCACTTGGGCATACAAGGTTGAAACCACTCGGCTGGACCTATCATTTGGATGTAATGAAACATCAATGAAGTCGCCACTGAACGTCTTTTATCTCTCCGAAAGGGAAAGGTAAACATCAAGAAAACCTGAAAAGGGAGAAATCACGGTCTTTCGACCGAGAGATCGGGTAAGGGAGTTTGTTACGCGAGGGGAAGGTATTATCACCCCACGCGCCCGTAGTACTCTACGGTATCCTTTCTTGTTGTCTAATCTAATGGGTGTGGTCAAAGTCCTATGTCTATGGCTTAAAGATAAAAGGGGAATGCATGTGAAAGAAAAAGAAAACAATGTAGGGAAAATAAAAGTTGAACTCGGTTGGGCCCTACCCCTTTGCCTACGTATCCCTTTTAAGGAATCAGAGCAGCCGTAGTTTGGCTTACATATTTTGGTTGGTTTGGGATTTTTAGTTAAGACAACAAAAATAGTCAAGATGGCAAAACATCAAATAAAACAATCGAACAAATGAGATGGTAAAACATCGACTAAATAATAACATGGTAACATGTCACAGATGACGAAACATCAAATGATAAAACATCACACCTAACAATGACATTGAGGATCTAAGTAGGATAACAAACATGTGTGATGGCGAAACATCGGCTTCAAACAAATGTGCAATGGCGAAACATTGGCTAAAAGATAACAAGATATAATGGCAAAGATGGAGAAACATCAATGAAATGGATAGAAAAATATAACACCTAACAATGATATTGAGAATCAAAGTAGGATAACAAACATGTGCAATGGCGAAACATCGGCTTCAAACAAATGTGCAATGGCAAAACATCGGCTAGAAGATAACAATATATCATGGAAAAGATGGCGAAACATCAATAAATCGGATGGCAAAACATCACACCTAACAATGATATTGAGAATCAAAGTAGGATAACAAACATGTGCGATGGCGAAACATCGGCTTCAAACAAATATGCAATAGTGAAACGTTGGCTAAAAGATAAAAAGATATCATGGCAAAGATGGCGAAACATCAATGAAACGGATAACAAAATTTCACACCTAACAATGATATTGAGAATCAAAGTAGGATAACAAACATGTGCGATGGCGAAACATCGGCTTCAAACAAATGTGTGATGGCGAAACATCGGCTAAAAGATAACAAGATATCACGTCAAAGATGGCGAAACATCAATAAATCGGATGACAAAACATCACACCTAACAATGATATTGAAAATCAAAGTAGGATAGAAAACATGTGCGATCGCGAAACATCAGCTTCAAACAGATGTGCGATGGCGAAACATCGGCTAAAAGATAGCATGGTATCATGTCAAATATGGTGAAACATCAATAAACCAGGTTTAAAAACAAAGCCAAGAGGCGCACAAACAAATAAGATTGATTTGTATCTTTTACCTTGAAGAAGGGTTTGAGTTTATTAGAGGTGTTTTATGATTTGCCAAGAAAACAATTTTTGCTTTAAGATGTAAAATGCAAAGGAAAGAAAAACAACTAAGGGAAACTAGCCTAGCATTATCCCTAGTGTTATCATACAATGATCGATCCTAAGGTTGAGGATAAAGGAAAACCCTACCTTAATTAACATGTTAAAGGAAGCTTAACAAAACTATCCTATAGGGAACATGAAATGAGAGCGAAGTCGTGATCTCAATTTCTAAATTGAGTGACTCATCGATCAACAATTAAAGAAGAAAAACAATAAACATCCTATAGGGAACATGCACTGAGAGCGAAGTCGTGATCTCAATTTCTAAATTGAGTGACTCATCGATCAAAAGTTAAAGAAGAAAAACAATAAACATCCTATAGGGAAAATGCACTGAGAGCAAAGTCGTGATCTCAATTTCTAAATTGAGTGACTCATCGATCAAAAGTTAAAGAAACAAACACAACACATGTATCAAACAAAGACAGAGGGCCTCCTGACATATATCAGCAACAGAGGTCCCATCATGTAACACTATACAAAAATGAAGATAGAATAAAGGAAATAGTGCAATACCAAACGGATAACTATCCGTAGCAACTGAACAAGAATAAAAGAAACCCAAATAACTTCAAGCAAGCTGGCATCAGCAGATAAATCAAGTCAGAAATTATGCCATCAGGATGTGAGTATTGAGATTTTCAGATATGCACAGATCCCATGGGCAATATATAGCATTCATAACCACACACATATATCCTACATAGACTACCAAATATGCCAGGCACAAGAGTAGTGCCAATATAATAAGTTGTGTTTCACAAATAAAGTGAAACACAGTAGCCTCAAGTCAAAAATGGAAAACCTTTCTCAAACTACCTCGCACATTCAACAGCCAAGTTAGTATTCCATAAAGTGAATGATGACTCACATAAGGGATGGATGAAACATGATGAAGTGAGAAAAACATGATAACAATTATCAAAGCATTAGGTATGGTAGACAAAAAGAAACAGGCATATGCACAATTAGGTCAAAAGTTAGAGGAATGTTGCTCCTTTCTATCACCATATTGAGTTGTCATTTGAATATCAATCAAGGATCCTGGGAGCTTGAGAAGAATACAATCAAAGACCATGAAGGTCAGTAGAAACCAGAATTCAATCATGCACAATTAATTCATCACAGCTTACAAGCATAATAGAAGAGGAATTCTACACAATGCATCAAAAGGTTCAATCATTCAAACATGGGGCATTTAATGAAATGACTTGAGTTTATTTGGATGAACATATCCAATATGATCATTAGGTGCCCAATTATAGGCCTCACTCAAGTTCATTAGCCATCAAACAATTTGCAACAAGATATGCAACATCAATTGGGTGCCTTCACTTCAAAAATACATCAAAAATAGAAAAGGATTTCAATAATTCAAACCAAAAATTTCTTAGCATCTATGAAGTGTGTAGAAGTCAGAAAGCAAGTCATAAGTTCATGAATGGTTGAGGAGGGGATCAAATGAGGCCTAAAGTCTAAAACTAGTTGGCCAAACTACCAAACTAGACAAGCTTTCAAAATAATTTGTGAAAAAATATCAAACCAAGTCAAATAATTCAAGAAAAATGGTTTTCAGATCCTCAATACACCCATGAACCCTAATCAAGACTTAAATTCCATTTAAAATCCAGGGCATAATGGTTTTGAAAATGAAACTTGCAATGTAAGCTACAAAACCCTAATTGTTTGAATTTTAATCTTAAATATTAATTAGGTAAGATCAAAATTCAAAAAATTCAAACCAAGATCATGCAAACCACAAGGAAACCCTAAATGTCATAATACATATTTTTTCACATTTTTTTGAATTAAGGAAAAGTCAAAAATAAAATCAAATTCAAACAATTAATCAATTAAACAAATAATCACATCTCAAAATAAAATTCTAATCAAAAATCAGAAAAAATATCCAACCAAAATTATATTCAAAATATTAGAATTAAAAACACACATCCCTGACTTTTTGTGGAATTTTTTAATTAAAGGAAATATTAAAATAAAAATCAAACAAACAATTAACAATTAAACTATTATTTAAAGGCAAAAATGCAAACCCTAGCCAAAATTCATAAAAATGTCAAAATAAAATTATATTCAAATTCTATGATTAAAGGAAGTATTAAAATAAAAATTATGAAGCAAAAATTCAAAATAAACTTCTTAAATTAAATTTCTAATCAAAAATAGAAAAAAAATGCTTAAACCAAAATCATAATCAATTTCTACATTATTTTATGAGTCAAGGATAATTTTTGTGGAATTTTTAGATCAAAGGAACTATTAAAATAAAAATAATCTTTGAACAAACAATTAATTAAACCTATGAATTTTTAAACCAATCAAAATATTTTTAAAAATTCCAATAAAATTACAAAAGATAGTAGAAATTATTTTGGATTTATGATAATTTTTTCAGAATTTTTGAAAATGTTTTGATCATAAAATAAAATCAAAAGAAATCAATTAAAATAAAAATATAAAAAATTGCATTAAGAATCACATGGACCAATCAGATCCAGCCACGCCATCATCTTCTTCCTCAAGACAAGCCCTAACGCGCATTTTTCTCAGTTTCAAGCTCCTATGTTCTACTCAAGATTTCTACTTCATTTCTCCACCAAAATTGATGGTTCAAATCACAAATCAAAGTTCAAATTATCAACTACATCATGCTTTTTACAAAATTCAAAATGATCGATCATAGAAGTAGAAATCAGAGCAAGAAAATTGAGAAAATAATTAAATCATGAAAAACCAGAAGTTCACCAAATCGTGTATGCTTCAAAATCAAACAAGTTTATACATCAGATGTAAGATCTGGCCAGCTATGAACATGATCACAAGCTTTAAATCACATGAAACAAGCAAAATTATGAAGAACCAAGGTCTGAAAATACCTCCTATGAGTGTGAAATAAACTCAACTCAATGCCTCTGATCAACAAGAAAGCCTTGAATCCTTGTTCTGAAACTTCAATGAACACGAAAAGAGGAAGAAATCGTGACTGGAATGGGTGATAATGAAGCTTCGAAAAGAAGGAAAATTTGAGAGTGAGGAGAATTTTGAGATCTGATTTTTTTGTGTGTATCCGGCGTGCTGAAAAATAAGTGATGGAGTGTGCTTATATAGCAACTCAGGAGTGAGGGCAAGAGTGTAAAATAGTTGATAACCGTTGGAGGGCAAGTGTGGCATTTCTGATTTTTTTTGTAAAACAAACAAAAATAGGTTGTGTTTCACATTACCTTTGCCTACAACCTGGTGCGTTTTGGTGAGTGTAAAAGGTGATGGAATCAGAGGGAATATGGTGAAAATGGTGAGGTTGCAAGAGAATGCGTTTTGGGCCAAATAGATGAGATGATCTTGCTTTTTTTTGTAAAATTTGAGAGGATATGGTCATGCCTCATGTGTGCCTTGCTTGGACTCATTTGACAAGAAAAGAATGCAACAAAACGTGCTAGACACATGCTAAATGTAACTTGAAAACGATCAAAACAAAATTATGCAAATTCTATAACATGACCATGGTTGTCCACAATTCTGCCCAACTGACTTTATGCTAAGGCCATTCGAAATTCCTTCGCGCGTTTTGGGCCAAATAGAGGCATTTCAAAAGACCTCTTGATAGAGAATAAAACGTGCCTTGAATTTTTGAAAATGAGTAAGATGTGCTAGCACCAAGTTTGGGAAAAGGAACTGTTTGGCTTGTAGGGCGCACGCGTGCATGGGTATGCATGGAGCCAGCTTTGAGATACCAACTTTGAAGCATTATAACTCACTCAAATTTTGAACAAATTGGATGATTCAAAGTTCAATGGCAAGCTCTTATGGAAGAAAACAAAATGTTCTTTTTAATTTTTCAAATTGAGGCTTGAGTCACAAGAAATTGATTCCACAAAATGACATGCCAAGTGTTTGATGAAATTACGCGCGTGACTTGCCCAAGAGAAGTCATCTTGACACTTAGAATTTTTTTTTTAATTTTTAAGTTACTTCTTGAACAAGTTACACTCAAATTCACCATTTCTCATGATTCAAAGATGAATTTGGGTATGGAATATGAAAAGAGGATGCTTAAATTGATGGTTGACCCAAAGTTCAACTTAGTCAACTCTTGATTTTGACTGATTTTGACCAAAATGACCATTTTGCCCCTTTTGATCAATTGAATCATTTCCAATCCAAATTGAACCTTAATTTTTCAATCCTAAATGCTTAATAACATGTGGTGAATCATGGAAACAAGTTTGGGTGAAAAAGTCAGAGAAATCCTGATTAAATCTAAAACCCTAGTTTTGTATCATGTACTAGAAGATAGTTGATCAAGCTTCAAAACCCTAATTCCATTGGGCATCATGAGAGAATTTTTGATCAAATTTGATTCTAATGATGATAAGATAGTTATGCTTCATGAATTGGCTCATCCAGGCCCCAATTACTTCAACTTGGGCCAAACCCTAATTGATTGATTCCTCAAAGGAGAGTGATGGATCACCTTCAAAACTTCAAATCCTATGGATATCTTGGCCACTTTCTTGTACAAAGACCTTTCAAATACCAATGAGATATTGTAGCTTCCAAATCAAGACTTTTACATTGATCAATAGCCTTGATCAAACAAAACCCTAATTTTGACTGGTGAATCAAAAGAGTGATTCTTCTTATAATCAAACACAAACTTAAATCCTTTGATGATCCAAAGAGATGGATAAAACATCTTGAGATATGCAATAAATTTTGAGCTTGAAAAATCCAGAGGTTTAGATGATAAGATTCTTCTTGAGCAACTTGTCAATGCAATCAACCTTCAAAGCTTGAGGAAAATTTGATAACCAAAGTACTTTGATCCCATCACAATGTATGAATGTAATGCAATATGATATTCATGATGAAACATAAGCCTAAATCAAGAGGGTAAATGTTTGGGTGCAACAAAGGTGTTTGGTCATTTTGGACAACAAACTTGATATTACGAAGTTGACTAGTTTTTTTGTTATGGTACTTTTTCTTAATTTTCCGTTTTGTTAATTTGGACAGGGTTGCGGTTTATTGTGCATTGGATTTGGTTGTGTATGTGGGAAGGTTTGGTATGGACTAATAGTGCAGATCGATGTTTGGACAAGTATTGGCATGGTGGATTTTTTGAAGAAAGCTTATGACTCATGAAGGAACATAGGTTTAGGATAAAAAAAAGTTTGTGTAATTTTCTTTGTAACTTGTAATTTTGCAAGAGGAACATGAATGATACTTGAATAATCATGAAATTTTTTTGAATCATGAATGATGTTGTAACTTGAAGATGATGAATCAAATAATGTAGATGTTGCTTGAACTTGGTTTGAATTCAACATTTGTATATCATCTCACTATTTCATAAGAACTTGTGCTCAAAACAAACTTGTATGTCGCGCCCGACTCAAATGAACATTAATTTCCAAACTTGAATTTAAGTTGATATGTTTAAGTTGATCAGTAGCATTTGATTAGCTGTCTAAGCTTGCCATTGATTTAGCAGTTTCGCTATATTTGCATCGATGAAAGAAAAGAAAAGTACATTTGTTTTACCAACCACTGTCACAAGTGAAAAGTAAACACATTACTCGTTCTACGGTGACATAGCGGCCCTCTAAAACTGATTGGTTGAGATGCTTGATACACCGCTCAGCATCCTCGTGGGAATCCATAGTAACAAAAGCAAAACCACGAGAAATTCGGGTACGTGGCTCCACTACAAGAAAGCATGAAGCAACCTATAGATGAAAAAACAACCTTTGAATAAAATTATTCCAGGAGGAAGCAACCTACTGAAGAAAAGAACCATTGAATAAATGAATAGAAAACCGATATGCTACTCACTTTTCCCTCCTTGGAAAAATGGTCCTCTAGGTCCCTCTCAGTGACCCTTGAAGATAGACCAGTAACATAAAGTGTATTACCAGGATTTGTAGGATTGGCCGCCCTGCAATACAATTGATACGATGAAAGTTAATAGCATATCAATAGACCCAAGTTAACACAAAAGCACAGCTATCCCTTTGAGAAGTACTAGTTAAGAAGTATGGCTTTCGGCAATGAATCACAACAGGATTAAAAACATAAACAGAAAAGGGACCAACCTTTCCGGGCTCCGAGACCTTGATCTGAAAAAGAAGAAAAAAACCATCCATTCCAGAGTGATAATGAGAGGTCAGAAAAGTAAAAAGTGTCAGAAACAAAGAGAGCTAGAGAAGTCAGTTTATAAAATAAAATATAACCCCTTTAAAGCTAAACCGTTTTTGCTATTAACCTGCCACGGCCTCTGGAGTCAGATCTTGGTCTTTGTCTAGGCACAGACCTCGACCTTGATCTCGATCGTGATCTTGATTGAGCCTTCCAGGGTGACGGTGAAGGGGACTTTGAAATCCTGAAATACCATTATGCCCAGAGAGAAAATAACCTCATTGTAAGTAGAATCCAAAACAAATTTATATGTATGTGTATGTGTAACATCATAAACATTGAGTCTCATAAAAAGACTAGTGGTGCAAGATGTGTAAGATAATAGTGGTGCAAGATGCCCAGGACAAACAACAGTTACCTGGATTCCTTTCTGACAGAGCTGCCACCATAAAAAGATTAGTGGTGCAAGATGTGTATTGTAAGATAATAGTTGGATAAAACAACATCAAAGATAATAAAAACTATCTATATACCTCTGAACGCAAGGAATGGAAGTACCCATTTAATGCAAATTTAGAAGCCGAGTATATAGCCTGACCCGGGGCAGGTGTCTTTCCTGCTGCACTACTCATCTGACGATAAATATAGAACAAAATGGTGTAAACTTATGAAGAGGAAATGGAGATGAAATTTAAGATATCTAATGAACTCCAACAACACACGTTAGTTATGACCCTGGTCAGAAAGACAGAAACTAACACACAACGTAATGCATATATGCCAATATATTATAACCAAACAGTTAAAGTTGTGATTGTTCATTCAAGGATAAAATGTAAATGAAAAGCGAACTAGTGACTACTCTCTACTGTTTACTTGTGTGTGTCTCTGTTAATATTAATAAACAAATTTAGTCACAAACATCTTCTGCAAGCTCCACCCCTATGATGTATTTTAACCACTCATCAAAATCCCTAACCTAACCTAACCCATAACTAACTAGCAAACCTAACCTATATTTTGAATAAGTCACATTATGGATCAAATAAGTGAAGAATGTGACTTACAGTTGAAACGGCGAGCGAGGAAGGGCGTGAATCGTCCGGTGAAAAGTCGTGAACGGCGGCGAGGTGACGTGAAACGGCAGCAAGGAGATGTGAAACGGCGGCAAGGAGACGTAATCAAATTTCATACCTTAAATACTTTCCACTTCTTAGCATCAAATGCTTAAGAAATCCTACGTGTGAATGAACATTGTAAGGAGAGAAACCAAGTTGTGGATCCCTCCAACACTCTTGAATAGCTGCAAGAACCTATTCAAATGTTCAAGTCAAAACATGAGCAGAGTGTAATAAACTTCCCAGTTGTGATAGGAAATTAAATAAGTGTAGGATATTGTCACAGAAACAAGTAACAATTGAATCCCAAAAAAAAAAATTATTAATAACATTCCATACCTTATTAGCAGGATCAGTTTGGAGTAAGCATTTGTCAACGTTTATAATCTTATCAAAAAAACCAGGAACATGCAATCCAAGTGCATAATTCTCACTTCCACCATCAACATTTCCTTCGTGCAGCAACTCTTTAGGCAACCATTTATAAGGACCAAACGAGAATTCCATCTAGACAAGAAAGAAAACAAACCACAACACATCTTAATTATCAACTAAATGCATCTGCATCGGACATTTAGTTTTTGAAAAACAAAACCAAACAGAGTAATAACTGACTAACTAACCAACCTTGTTCCTATAATGAAATTGAATATCACAAGGAACAATAGGCTTCATAATCCCATGCAATTCCAATTCTTTCTGAGAAAACCTTCCAACATGTATGATTAAGTCGCGAACCTGTTTGTATAAAGAGCTTAATTAATTGCTTATAGATTATAAAATCAAACTGTTTCTATATAAACTATAAAGTGTTAGCATAAGCTATCATGCCGAATCTATGAAGATGTTATAGCATATTTTACAAATTCTTCTTAATGGTCTCACAAAAGTGCATATACGACACTAGATAAGCTGGAATAGACGAATCGAAATATCTTGTATGTCACAAACCTGTTCCTCTTTAGCTTTAACCTGAGCTTGATAAGCCAAATTCTGCGTCTTGCAACCACCACAATGAGGAACATAGACACAAGGAGCATATACAGTATGAAAAGGAGGAGTTAAAGTTTGAAGCTTAGTAGCTTCAGCGTAATTACCCTTTTTCCGAGTGATACGTCCGATGAAGCGTTCGCCGGGGAGGGCACGGTCGCACATGACAATATAATCGGTTTCGGTGACTTTGCATAGACCTTTGCCTTTGAATGCGAGGGATTCACAGAGCAATTCGAGGGTTTGGCCGCGTTTAGGGAAATAGGAAGTGGCATTGGAATTACGGGTGGCGTTGGGTTGGGGTTGGGGTTGTGGTTGTGGAATGGAACATGAGAGAGTAGAGAGAGGAAAACGATAAAAGGGAGATGAAGATGAAGAGGTGATGGGAATTTGAATGTAACCTATTACCCGATGTAAGGGTTTGTAACCTATTACATCGGTGGAACCTATTACTCGATGGTAATATCTTGCTTGTTTTTTATTTACATTTCTGCCACCTTGTTTCTTATTTACAAAAATGCCACCGTATTTTTTTTCTGAAAACCTTTTACATCGGTGGATGAGATTGCCCGATGTAATAGGTAGCGAAATATATTTTTTTTCTTATTTTTTATATCATTGCAAATAAATACCTGATGTAAAAAGTTTGTTAATTGTATTTTTTACATCATATATTTTGATACCCGATATAAAAACCTTTTCTCAAATGTCTTTTTTTAGTAGTATAAAAAGCATAACTTGTACCATAAGCAATTGTTCTCAAATCCTTGTATCTCAAGCAACGGTTGATTGGAGGAAGTATCCTTGAATTCATGTCTCATATCTTGACCAATGTCTTGTAACTCGGGCAACTAGACACAGGTTCTTATCATAAGAACATTCAATGAAACCTTATCCATGATGTGCATTAAGTGATGATCTTGGTCGAAACCCTAATCAAAATTGATGAACGCAAGCATAAGAGAGTGTATCTTGACCCATGAACCATAGGATAATCTTTTTCTCTCTATTCCAGCCCTTGATAAGAATTCCAGTTAAATGACTTATATTGCAAGTAGTTAATGGAAGATCTCAAGCAAACTCAAACCCAAATTATGAAGAAAGGGTCCCATAATGATAGAGGGACAAAAGCCTAATTCAAACAATCTCAGTGAAACTCGACCCAAAGCGAGAGTGATGAGAGCGCATTTTTCTCAGAGCACCTGCTGGTCTCAGATTGATGGAAAAACAGTGACGAAAACTGATAGAAGCATCCAAGGAACAAAAGAGACTGATTTCAAACCAGGGATGCAGTATGAGCACTGCGCTCGGTAAACGAACACCGTCAAAGGTTCCAAGGTATGAAAGCAAAAACGAGATGAAACTCGACTCAAAAACTAGTTAGGCGAAACTAAACTAGATGAGTACCAGGACGAAACTGGATTTCACACGCAAGGTGAGGAGACGAAACTCTGAGCTCAACCCAAAACAAGGAGATTAGGGCGTACACCTAAAAACCTGCTGAAAGCGAATATCAGGACAAAACTGGTATTCGAAAGTTGCATCAATAGAGATTAGAATGAACCGGAGAGGGTAGTGAAGACTAAACCCGAGAAGACCGCGCCAGGGCGAAACTGAACTATAGTCAAGAGTAGACACTCGACAAACAAATGATTGACGTCAAAAGGATATTGGTATGGGGAGGAAACTGAGATAATGAGGATGGAGACCTCGCTGGGGGATTTAACCCGAAGTATTAGCAAATTCATTGGGGACAACAGAAACAATAATGGCTTATGTTCTGATGCATGTTTGAATTCTTTTTTATATAGTGCAATGTTCCATATAATGGAAATTCTACGCGTTTGGGTAGATGCAATTAATGATGCATGTTTAAAAGTTCACTGGGGAATGGCTAATTGAGAAACCAATAACCAAGATGTCAGAATCTGACATGACTTGCAAAAATAAATTGCAAAATCCAAAGGAGAGGAGAAAATATGGGGGACCGCTAGAGAGGGAACCTCGAAGAGCTGAAGCTTCGCGTGGAATAACAGTCGAGCAACTAGTAGAAACGGGCCACAAACATTGAGGGGAGCTGCAAAAATAAATTGCAAATTCCTAGAGAAGATTAGATCGACACTGTAGCTTCTGGAGAAGATTAGACATTGAGGGAGAAGATCAGGGCAAGACTGTAATCTCTGGAAAAGACAGCGCATGGCCGTGTTGAGGATGATACCAAGACAACAAATCCGACGTGAGAGGTGAAAACCTTTGCTGGGGGAAGAAAGCTCTGCTGAGGAAATGGGACTTCACTGGGGAGACAGAACTTTGTTGAAGATTTTTTTTGGAGAGAGATTTCTCTGAATGCAACCATTGGACGGATCATGCAGATAGTCACACAGTATCGACCTCATTGGGGATAAGGGAAGATCTTAACATAAGGATGCCTCAGTCAGCAGATCGGCTGGGAAATGAGAGGTCAAGGCGAGGGATATTTGTCGGCAACTCTGTTGGGGATATGCGACATCCTCAAATCTAGGGTCTCAGAACGAAGCCTTTAAAAGAAGATTCCTGGGGTAACAAAACTTCGCTGTGCAAACGAAACTTCACTAGGGATAGATAAAGTCCTATTCATACACGGGATCTGTCTAACAGAAGAAAACCAAATATTCCCTTCTGACAATCATTAACCTCTTTACAGGTGTTCAACGTGTAAACTCTTTTTTTGATGTCAAACAAATGTTTTGCATGCAGAAAGATGTTTATTTTAGGAATGGCAGATCTGATGCGATGATTATTCAAGCCTCAAAGTTGAAAACCTTAACCAAGTTTCGCATCTCTGTTGTGAATGAATCACTGGCTAGAGTGCAAAAATTTCAAAACTTTTCTTCCCCTCTTTTTTAAGAAAACGAGTTAAGATGCGGGTGGTAAGATACCAGCATGGATATGCAACACATATTTGGGAGTTTAGGAAACGTTATCCTGTTGTAGTATGCTTTCGAGTTAAACCCTTGTTTCAGTTAGGACTTTTAAAGGTTGTAACGTGGCCTGGTTCGAGGTTTTTTAGAAAAAAGTTTTTCAAGGCTCAAGTTATTTGGTGCTCACCCCCTTCGTGATATTCTCCTATCCCAAGTTCAGCTGACCTATCACAAGCACTCATCTTTCAAAAGGATTCATAATGGTTGAGTGATCACGACAAGTTCTCCAACATGATTGTCACTTTACTTCTGCTGCTTTTGTTTTTGATATTATTGTTCCTCTTCTTTTGATGAAAATTTTATTGAATAATCTTCTCTCTTTTTTTTTGGCCTTTTAGGCTCTCTTTTCCCTAACTTTTGCCTGGACAAAATCTTTTGAATTTCAATTTTGGAAGTCCAGCGGGATGCCCTAACTTTTGCCTAAGCGACTTGTTTTCAAGTTTCGACTTAGCGGGGCTTTTTGTTTTTTTTCTTTTTCTTACTTTCCACTTCGAATAAGTCAACATGACTTTAGGTATTTGAACTTTTTCTTTAATTATCTCTTTTTTGAAGAAAACAAATGCCTCATTCTTTGGTCGGCGAGGGATAGCCATTATTGTATCGATTCGATCTCGACCTCAGGACTTTGTGAGGAAATGAACAATCATGGTTTAGACATTTTTCCTGATCTCATGATGCGAAAGATAAAATGTGGTGATCCTCAAATGGGACAGTCCTTTTGAAATTTGAATGCTTGGTCACATTAACTGAACATCTACCCTGCCCCTGGTTAAAAAAGGTTTTTTTTTAACAGAAAAGAAACTCCTACTTCGAAGGCTCAGAAGGGTTAACGAGGGTCAAACTCCCTTATATCTTCGGTGTTTGGGGATTGAAACAATGCCTGTACATTATCAACGGGGTTCTACTCAAATGCATACCATTACAGTCATCTTTTTTAGCCAAACTCCTTCCTCCAAACTCTTGGCTAAGCAAAAGAATTGGCACAATTGGTATCAAAATGCCCGAAAATACGATTAAAGAGTGATACTGGATGGATTAAATAAAATGAAACATATTTTTTTAAGGAAAAAATATTCAACGCATCAAGACTGACATTCGGCTATAAACAAAATCCTATATGCAGACAATGCTAAAACAATCAATCAAGATAACACATGAAAGTGCGGCAAAGAAATGTAATAAAAGCCATTATGAGAAAGAAAATGTCTCCAATTAGGTTCGCCGATCTCGCCGACCTGTCGAAATATTGACATTACCCTGACCCATGACCTTTACCAACAGCACGGAGCTGTGAAACAAAATGGCAAGGCATCCGCCAGTAAAGTGAATGAGAATCTCATCAAACAGAGAAACAATCATGTCCCTTGCACAGTAGTAGTTGTGTTTGTTATCCATGTTTCAAGAGATCAACTGACCATGACTTAGATTACCATTTCTGTGTAAGGCCCACGAAGTTTATATGCACATGCTTATCAAAATATTAGACGTTTTTGCAAAAAAAAAATAGTAAAAAGGGAAAAAGAAACGTATACGTATACTTGAAAGAAGATATTCTATTGATTTTGAGAAATCATCCTGTGAAAAAGGCATTTACATTTGGAAGCAAGTAATTACAAAATCAAAGCAAACGAGTCTTTACAAATGGCAATGTGAATGTGAATATCCATCAAGTCCCGACTCTGTTATGACTCTTATGACTCTCATCTTCCTGCTTTCAGACAGATCATTCTTGGATTACCTTCGAGCTTATGCCAGGTGACGGAATGAAGGAAAGAAACAAAGGATCTCATGCTGAGCGTAGTCATTTGCTTTAAGTCCCTAACTTTTTCCTGAACTGCTCTTTCGGGTTTTCGATTCACTAGGACACCCTCTTTTTGCCTAAACCACCTTTTCGGGTTTTCAGTTTAGCGGGTTTTTTTATGCAAAGTATTTTTTTAACTACGTCAGCATTTACAGGGAGAGGGAAGTACTCTTCATCCATAGTCGTGAGCATCAGCGCTCCTGCAGAGAAAAAAATTCTGACCACGAAAGGACCTTCATAAGTCGGAACCCACTTGCCCCTGGGATCTCCCTGGGGGAGAATTATCCTTTTTAGCACAAGGTCACCCGACTTGTAACACTGAGGTCGTACCCTCTTATCAAAATCTTTCCTCATCCTTTGCTGATATACCTGACCATGACATACAGCCGCCAACCTCTTCTCGTCAATAAGTTCCAACTGATCCAGTCGATTCTGTACCCATTCACTTTCATCCAGCTCAACATCTCTCATGATCCTAAGAGAAGGAATCTCGACTTCTACCGGCAATACTGCTTCCATGCCATAAACCAATGAAAATGGGGTTGCCCTAGTCGAAGTACGCACAGTGGTACGATAACTATGCAAAGCGAAAGGCAGCATCTCATGCCAATCTTTATAGGTTACCACTATCTTTTTTACGATCTTATTGATATTCTTATTGGCCGCTTCGACAGCACCGTTCATCTTTGGTCGGTATGGGGAAGAGTTATGATGCTTGATTTTGAAGGACTCATAAAGCTCCTTCATAATTTTGTTGTTCAAATTAGACCCATTATCGGTAATGATCTTTTCAGGCACTCCGTAGCGACAAATAATATTGTGCTTAATGAACCGAGTTACCACCTGCTTGGTGACATTGGCATAGGATGCAGCTTCGACCCATTTTGTAAAATAATCAATGGCAACCAGAATGAAACGGTGCCCGTTAGGTGCAGTCGGTTCAATTTTTCCGATCATATCAATTCCCCACATCGCAAACGGCCAAGGGGAAGTTAATACATTCAAAGGTACTGGCGGCACATGCACTTTATCAGCGTAGACTTGACATTTGTGGCAAATCCGTGCATGATTGTAATAGTCAGTCTCCATGGTGGACCAATAATAACCTGCTCGCAAGATCTTTTTAGCCATGGTATGCCCGTTGGAATGGGTCCCGAAATCACCTTCATGTATCTCTTCAATGATCCTAGCTGCTTCTTTCTTGTCAACACATCTGAGCAGTAAACCGTCATGATGCCTTCTATACAACACACCACAACTGAGAAAGAACTTGTCTGAAAATCTTCTCAAGAACTTCTTATCTGTGACGAATGCCTCTTCAGGGTACTCTTGTGTTTCAAGATATCGTTTAACATCATAAAACCAAGGATTACCATCTAATTCCAAACTAGCCTCAAAACAGAAAGCAGGCTCACTCAAACTTCTGATAATAATGGAAGGTGCCTCATTAGCCCACTTAACCTTGAACATGGAGGACAAAGTTGCCAGTGCATCAGCTAGATTGTTTTCTTCTCCGGGAATGTGTTCAAACATGATCTCCTCAAAGTACGGAATCATCTTCATAACATGCTCACGATAGGGAATTAGGTTCTGATGGCGAGTCTCCCAATCTCCATTAATTTGGCTGATAACAAGATTGGAATCCCCGTAAAATTTCAAAAATTTGATGCGCAGGTCGATCGTCGCTTCAATGCCATAAATGCAAGCCTAATATTCGGCCATGTTGTTAGTGCAATCGAAACAAATACGAGTTGTGAAATGAATGTGGTATCCCTCAGGAGAAGTGATAATAGATCTGACACCGTTGCCCATGGCATTGGAGGCACCATAAAAAACAAGCGTCCAACGTGATCCCGGCTCGGGTCCTTCGTTTGGGTCTGGCATATTACAATCCCGAAAATACACAATTTCCTCATCTGGAAAATCAAACTTCATCGATTCATAATCGTTCATGGGCTGATGAGCAAGATGGTCGGCCAGTACACTACCCTTAACTGCTTTTTTAGTAGTGTATTGGATATCATATTCGGTGAGTATCATCTGCCAACGGGCTACCCTGCCTGTAAGAGCTGGCTTCTCAAAAATGTATTTGATTGGATCCATTTTGGATATCAAGTAGGTGGTGTGAGTTAACATGTAATACCTCAAACGTTTGGTGGCCCAAGCAAGCGCACAACAAGTCTTTTCCAGCAATGAGTACCTCGACTCGCATTCTATAAACTTCTTACTCAAGTAGTAAATAACCTGCTCTTTCTTCCCTGTCTCGTCTTGTTGACCGAGGACACAACCCATTGAGCTCTCCAACACGGTTAGATACATGATTAGTGGCCTTCCTTCCACTGGTGGCATGAGTATCAGAGGTTCCTACAAATACTCCTTTATTTTGTCAAAGGCCTTCTGACAATCCTTATTTCATTTCACTGTCTGACTTTTCTTCAACAACTTGAACAAAGGTTCACAGGTGGTTGTGAGACGATAAATCTAGAAATGTAGTTTAACCTTCCCATGAAACCATGTACTTCCTTCTCTGTCCTTGGCTCAGGCATTTCCTGTATCGCTTTTACCTTTCCCGGGTCCACCTCGATACCTTTTTCACTTACAATAAAACCCAACGGCTTACCGGATCTCACCCCGAAGGTTCACTTATTCGGATTCAACCTTAGCAAGAATTGCCTCAGTCTCTCGAACAATTTTTCCAGATGAACAAGATGTTCCTCTTCCGTGTCAGACTTAGAAATCATACCGTCCACATATACCTCAATCTTTTTGTGAATCAAATCATGAAAGAGAGTGACCATGGCGCGCTGATATGTTGCCCCAGCATTTTTCAAGCCAAACGACATCATTTTGTAGCAGAAAGTTCCCCAAGGAATGATGAATATTGTCTTCTCCATATCCTCCAGAGCCATCTTAATTGGATTGTAACCCGAAAAACCATCCATGAATGAAAACACCTTGGAATGAGCAGTGTTATCGACCAATACATCAATATGCGGAAGAGGGAAATCATCTTTAGGGTTGGCCCTGTTCAAATCCCTATAATCCACGCACATCCTAACCTTACCATCCTTCTTGGGCACAGGCACAATATTTGCAATCCATGGCGGATAATTGATTACCTTTAAGAAATTCGCGTCCAACTGCTTCTGGACCTCCTCCTTGATCTTCTTGGATGTCTTGGGATGAGTTCTTTGGAGCTTTTGCTTGACAGGAGAACAACCTTCTTTGAGCGATATTCGATGCACCACTATGTCTGTATCCAACCCAGGCATATCCTCATAAGACCAAGCGAAGATATCATAATACTCACGGAGTAGCTCAATCAATCTGACCTTTATACTTTCTTCAAGATCTGCCCCTATCTTGACTTCTCTTCTTACCTCTTCTGTGCCAATATTCACCACCTCAATCGAATCCTGATTCGGCTGGATAACCTTCTCCTCTTGTTTTAACAATCTTGCTAATTCCTTAGGAAGATCACGATCCTCATATGCTTCTTCTTCAGCTTGATAAATAGGAGTATCAAAGTCATAAGGAGCCATAGCAGAGTCGTTACCAATATGATCGGTGGTGGAAGTGCATCTGCATGAATGACATTTTGGCGTTTTTTAGTGACAGTGTGTGAAAAGAGAAACATTACCATTCAAAAAATATGAAAATATAAAAAAGAAAATGGAGCAAAGTTTTGAATGCAAAACGTCCTTGATTTCATGATAAACTTTTGAAAATAAACATGGTGGCCATACACAAATGATCTGCTACGCCTTGGGAAGAGCGTAGGAATTATGATATGATAATAAAAGAAAACAAGAAAATTACTCCTCAGCGCTTGAAACTTGGATAACATCCACAAAAGTCCAATTGTTGAGTGTCTGGCCTAGAATACTTGGACGAATCCAATCTTCGATATTGTAGCCATCAGCCCTATCGTCGCTACCTGCATTGACGTGTCCTTCTTGAGTAGCACAAGGGCGGGAAAACTTCAGAGGAGTAGATAAACTAGATGCTCTGGGAGTTGAACTTTGCTGACCTGGGCTAAAACCAAGACCAAATTTATCAAATTTTGGGGTAACGTCCAGCACTTGACCCCAACCTTTAGGGTTATCATCTTCCACCACAGCTTTCGCATCCTTGAGAGAAGACATAACAGTTTCCGGTTTCCTTTTCTGCTCTGGAGGAGGAAAATTGACAGCATTAACTGTCTCAAACGCTTGAAATGGAGTCTCATGTATCTCGCCTTCAATTTCAACATAGCGGAATGATGTCAAATGACTCACGATGTACTCTTCTTCACCGCACACAGTTATCACCTTTCCCTCTGCATGATACTTGAGTTTCTGATGAAGAGTAGAAGTGGCTGCCCCTGCTCTATGAATCCACTACCGCCCCAACAAACAACAATATGTTGGCTGTATATCCATCACAAAAAATGTAGCTGTGAAGGTGCGAGGACCAACCTTGATTGGTAACTCCACTTCCTCAAACACTGACCTTCGATACCCATCAAACTCCTTCACCATCAAATCACTAGGGCGCAGCTCCAGTCCAGAATAATCAATCTTCATCAACGCTGACTTGGGCAATACATTTAAATACGATCCTGTGTCCACCAAAACCCGGGATAAAGTAGTGCCCCTGCACTCCATTGAAATATGCAACGCTTTGTTATGGTCTCGCCCCACCGGAGGAAGATCAAAATCGGTGAAGCCCAGTCCATTCTCGACAGATATTTTAGCATAAACATTCTCAAACTGATTGACTATTATCTCATGTGGCACGAACACATTCTTTAACAACTTCATCAAAGCATTTCTGTGAGGTTCTGAATAAATCAATAGAGACAAGATAGACATCTTAGAAGGAGTATGGCTCAGATGATCAATTATGATATAATCACTCTTTCTGATAATTCGCATTAACTCTTCAACCTCATCGGGAACTGAAGAAGCTCCTGGTATCGGAATTGGTTGAGTCACATTGGCTGGCGTAACCCTTGGATTACCAATCATCTCCTTCTATTTTCCTTTTTCTCTTGCAGAAGCATCTGCCGCATCTTGCACATTGGAAGGACCAAATACTCTCCCGCTTCTAGTCATTCGACCCACACCAGAAAAATTATGAACTTCCCCTTCATTACCTTCAGCACGCTCTTCCTCAGACGAACGGGTACTTACTTCCTGCTTCACCCCATGGTAATGAACACCAGCACCGTAATGCCATGGGATGGCCTTCTCACTGGTATACAGCATGGGACCAGGTACCGTAATCATCAAAGGTTGCTCCCTAGATGGGGTAGGAATGCGCGCAGGGGTATAAGGAACAGATACCACAGCAACATCTTCTTTGGTAACCTTACGGTAGCTTGGTTTTCTATCGAACTGCAGGGAACCCTCCTTTATCATCAACTGGATACCGGCTTTTAAATCATCATATCCCTTTGATTGCTCTCTACACTTGGCACACTCTAAAGTACATCCCGGGAAAATAGAATTGCCAAGCAAATACCTCTTAACATACCACAAAGGAGTAGTTACTTGTTCCACATTCATGATCAAATTCAACACTTCACCATTATCATCAATCATATTAACAACACCCCCTCCATGCCTAGGCATTGGGTTCTGAGTAACATTTGGACCAGTCACTGGAGTAAACTCAATTTCCTTAGCATCCAACAAGTCTTGTATTTTGCACTTCAATGCAAAGCAATTGTCAATAGAATGACCAACTCCGCCTGAATGGAATTCACATCTTGTGTTAGCATCATAGTTAGAAGGAAATCTTGCGGGGGGTGGTGGCATATTTCTCAAACCGATCAACTTCAAATCGAGCAAATGGTGGAGTGCTTCAGTAAGAGATACTGGAAAGGGATCAAATTTTCTGGGTTGTCTCTGCTATTGATTATTATACTGATGGGGAGCATCTTGTTGTCTCTGTTGTTGAGGCACTGTATTCGATCTCTGCTACGGAGGAGCATTGACAGGAATAGAAACACCATTGGTTTGTTGGTGCTGACGATCCTCTCTTCTTCCTCTATGAGAGTAAACCGCGGTTGCATTACCTTCCCTTTTCTTAGGGTAAGTGTTGAATGGTTTCCTACTTCCCCCTGATGAGCCACTAGGACCTCCAATCTGAATTTTCCCCAATTTCAAACCTACCTCAATTCTTTCACCAGCCATAACCAAGTCTGCAAATCCTTCTGAATTAGTTCCTATCATGTGCTCATATAATGGCCCTTGAAGGGTACTCATAAACATATCAATGAGTTCTCTCTCCATGAGTGGAGGTTGAACCCTCGCAGCCAACTCATGCCACTTCTGAGCGTATTCCTTGAAAGATTCTCTTGGTCCCTGTGACAGATTCTGTAACTGAGTGTGGTTAGGCACCATATCTACATTGTACTGATAATGTTTGACAAAAGCATGAGCAAGATCATTCCAGCAACAAATATGGGTTTTCTCCAACTTCATGTACCACTCCAAGGATGCCCCAGATAGGCTATCTTGGAAAAAGTGAATCAAAAGCCCCTGATCCTCAATATGTACCGACATCTTTCAGAAATAAGCAGTTACATGAGTAACAGGACATGACATTCTGTTGTACTTTTCAAATACAGGAGGTTTGATCTTTGGAGGAACCTTCACCCCATACACCAACTCGAGATCATTAGCATCCATACCAAGGACTCCTTGCCCTTCCACAGCCTTTAAACGTTCTTCCAACAACCGATACTTCTTATCCTCAACCTGAACTTCCGGCTCTGAGCGCCGAACAGAAAACGGATCTTCATCCTGGTCAAAGTCATAATCCTGCTCCTGATAGTTCCTTACACTGCCCTAATTATCTCTTCTGTTCCCCACAAGACGAGGTCCCGGAGATGGGGGAAACTGACCTACGTTGCGCACAAAAGGGTTTTCGGGCATCCCGTGAAAATTTCCAACAGGATGATCTTGCACATCCCCCAATCCTACAAAAATGTCCTGATAGAGCCCTTGATTTCCACCATCGACTGGATAGCGGCGATGGCTGTTAACAATGGCAGCCAATTCCTCATGTCGGTGATTCACATTGGTGATGACCTCCATGAATTGGGTCATCTGAGTAGCCATTTGGGCCCTCATTTCAGCGAGTTCAGCTTGAACTTGTTCCATCTTTCTTGGCAAATTGTTTCTGGTGGAATACCGATGAGTAGTCGTCTTGAATTCTGAATAAGAAAAGCATAAGAATAAGAATGATGTCTTGAGATAACCTGTAATGTTATGAAATGCATGATGTGCATGACATGTTTGTCATTTCCCGGTATTCAATGGTCCTTTTATTCATCAATCATGGCGTGCAACCAATAATCAAGCATACAATCAAGGAAGAAAAAAAAGGACAATAAGACAAACACTTCAATTATTTACAATTAAAAGAAACGATGTTCAAGTGACTTCGGACATTTAAGAGTGTAACAACAAAATACGTGTTTCAAAGTAAACTTAACAAAAAAACTGAATAATAAAAACAAACAAATGGTCCCTTCTGTTGTACCCCAAAATTTTCCCTCTCATTTTATCAAGATTTCCCCTCATAAGACTCTTTAGACTCCAGACATGATTAGGGTTTGCTCAGCTCAAGACATCTCCTTGCACTGATGACCTGAAATTAGGGTTTGAGTTTGCACAAGGATTTTTGGACTTCCAATGCCTCATGTGACTTTCATACTTCATGTTGGACTCCTAAGATTGCTCATACCAAGTTTCAAGCTTTGAATCAAATTTTTGCCCAGTCAATTGGACATTTGACCTAAAAATCAACTGTATTGGGGAAAAAGTCAATTGTGGCCAATTTACAGTCAAACCTCATAATTTTTTATCCACGTCAACATTATAGACTCACATGAACCATTTGATCAAGTTTGTACCACAACTCCTCAAGAAATTTAATCAGATCATCAAAAGGGCAAAATGGTCATTTTTAAGGTTTTGACTGTAATAGGGCAATTTTTTATTTTTCACCTAGCCAATGGCAATTTGGGTTCAAACATGGTTTCAAGGAATCAATTGAATTATCTTGACCTAATCACAAGGTTCAAAAGATCTCAAATGCATTGGATTGATAGATGAATTTTCCAGTCAATTGATAAAAAATCAACTGTATACTGAAAAGTCAAACTTTGACTTTTTGGTCAAAATCAAGTGCCAAGGGTCATTTTTCATCAAGATGTGTCAAAACATGAAACTTGTTCACCAAGACCTAATTTTGGAAATTAGGGTTTAAAATAGAAAATTTTCATAACTTAGAAATTTTCTAAGTTATGAAAATTTCTTATTTTTTCCTAACTTTTTCACCATGATGCAATTGGATTAAAAGAAAACTTCCAACATGAAAGTTGTAGTCCTCCACAAAATCTACAACTTTTATTCACAAAGTTTTCCCAAAAGATGCTCGGATCTCAAGTTATGATATTGTGAATAAGGGTCCAAGAAACTTTTAACTTAGTGAAATTTTGCCCTAGTTTAGGCAGGATTTTGACCTATCTTCATGGAAACTTTTCACCTAGTTCCAAGTGGAATATCAAAATTCATTTCAAATATGGATTGTAGATAATGTTACAAGCTTTCCAAAATGTCCTAGAACTCTCCAAGATCATTTATGGTTAGGGAGAATCGAAAGTTTGAAAATGGCAAATCATCACTTTTGTCCAAGGCATTTTGCACCATTGCTACAAGTTGCAAATTTGTCCTAAGCATGCTTGTACTTGGTTTACAGGTTCTAATCCTTTCTACACTCATAAATTAAATTCAAATACATTGGACAAAGGCATTATTCTGAGCTTTGGAGCATTATACTTTGATTTAATCCAAAAATGGAAAAAAGGCAACATTGCTACTTTGATAAAGCATGCTTTATGTCATTTTGTTTATCTTGAGCATTGAACTTAATCTTTTCCAGCAAACCACATCCACAAACTTCAGGAAAAGCTCACCAACCCTATGCAGACCTTGAGCTAGCTTGTACAACCTTGGCCTTTGTCAACTCAACCTTTTCTTCAAAAAACAAGCCAACTTGCAAAAGTGTCCACAACTTTGGTATCTGATAAAAACAAGTCTTGTGTTCATTTCAAACAAGTTAAACACATTACACCAAGCCTGACACACGATTGTCAAGCCTCTCAAACACCAAAATACACAAAAACACCAACTTCTTCCCAAAACAGGGCAACCACTGCAGAACCTTGGCCAAATCCATATTCCCTCGTGTGTTTTGCTTGGAATCATTTCAAACACATTCTAAACATCAAACCTAAACTACCCAAGCCCTTACTTTGCAACTGTAACAACGTTTGCACAATTCACCATTTTCATTTTGAAGCTTTGCAGGTTGAGTTCTACAAGAAGTTTCAGATCATTTCAAAGCAAGCTAAGCATTGGGAAAGGTCAAGGGAACATCAAGCAAGCTCAAAAGTCCTTCAGGCCTCACTCACAACTCCTACATTGCCATATTCGAACTTGACTGAAACAGGTATTTCTTAAGATTCTAACTCCTTATTTAGGCATCATTAAGCTTAGGTTTGTGAAGAAAAAATGTAGTCTCTAAGTTGCTTGAGTTGTACATATGCATAGCTTGTATTTATATTAACTGAGCTAGGAGAATTTGGATAATGAACTTGCTGAAAAAATTAGGTCAAGATTTAGGGCCATTGAAATTATCTCTGGTCTTTGGGAGTTAGATCAAGCTTTTTATACCATTAGAATCGTGTGATCATGAGCTATAACTTTCATGTTGCAAGATTTTGTTTTTAAGCACGTACGCAGGAGTTACAAGTTTGAACAAGGGTGCGCGCGTTTTCTGTTTCTGGAGGACAGGGACGAAGTGAGTTGGGTTGGGCCTGGCTTTTTCTGACTATTGACACCCCCTCTTTACTTCTTGCACCCCCTTTGGCCCATTTTTTTCATTTTGTATATTTTCTCATTTCTTTTATATTTTCTGACTTTTATTATTTTTTCTAAATATTAAAAATCACCAAAAATATTTTCTTAATTTTTATATTTTTATTTTATTTTATTTATTATTTTTTTTGGGCATAAAAATAATTTACTAATAATATATACTTTATTTTTCTTAAATAAATTGCAAATAATATTAAAATACTTACATATTTTATTTTATTGTATTATACATATAAAATAATATTTTTTCACATATTTTGTTTTTTTTAACATTTTTGCATATATATTTATTTATTTTCTTGTACATAAAAATGAATAAATAAATAATATAATACATTTTCTTTTAAAACCAAAAATTACGGTTTCCACCCCTTTCCAAAAATAATCATCTTTTATTTTCTTATTTTTAGGACATAAATAAATTTATTTTACATACATAAAATAAATACAAAAAAAAAAAAACATTTTGCATATTTATATTTAATTGTCCATTTAAATATTTGCTTATTCATTTATTTTTACAAATAAATTCAATTTGGTTGTAATAGTTTTAGGGCTTTATTTTGTGTAAATATCCCCTTATTCAAACTTGTACCCCCCTCCCCATAATATTGTTGTAATAGTCTTAGATTTACTTTTATGCAATTTATCGTATTATATGCATGATAGTAAGATTAAGGTTTTGTATGCAAATACCAAAATCAAACAAATAGCATGACCTAAATACAAGACAAAAATGCATGAAAAATGACAACACAATGCACACAAGCACCCCTAGGGTTTCATCCACTTTGTTGCCTTAAAATGGCCATGGTATGCATGCTAGGTATCTTGGCAAAACAAAACAAAACAAAAAGATCATAGTCCCTCGATGACGCTATCTTGGTTGCCTAAACAAAAATGATCTAGTCCCTCAAAAATTTGCTAAGATACTTGGCAATATTGTTATCATGGTCATATGATGACCCACGCCCATCCTGTTTAACATCCAAATACAAGGTTGTTTACCAAATACAATTGTAAAACAACAATGTCAAAGGATTAAAAATATGTAGGAAAGATCTTTGAGTAGGGTAGACAACTCCTAGTTACTTGATCAATTTGCAAACCATCCTTGCTATTTTCAAACAAACACACATAATTTCAAAACAATTTCCAAACAAACTTTCAAACATTGAAACATTTTTCAAAAGACATACATCTTTGTATACATTCTTCAAACAAGAATCATTACAAAGATTGCCAAAACGATGGCCTCTTTTCAAAATACTTTCAAAAACCACACAAATCACCATTTCAAACAATTGAAAAAGCAAAGCAAGTGATCTAAACAAGTAACTAAGAGCCCATGGAAAACCATGGATGAAAAGGGTGCTAGCACCTTCCCTTTTCATAATATACCCCTCGAAACCAAGAAAACATCTCAAAGGTCTTTCTTGTGCTTTTTGACCTTTCCTTTGGATAAAATAAAAAGTCAGTGGTGACTCTTGCTAAACCAAAACATTTGCAAACACAAACGCAAAACCTCAAGTCAGTTCTCCCACCGCATCACAGAACTGGCGACTCTGTTGGGGATCTATCTAAAAGTGGGGTTACCTTAGGGTTTAGATCACCTTTACATGCTTACCTTGTTTGCTTTGATTGCTTTACATTTGGTTCTATTGTTTGGGTTTGAATCCTCTACCCAGATTTGGGAAACATTCATAGGTAAATAGCAATACGTTGTGGAAACTGTGCGGGGTATACCGACACGGTCTAAGAAATAGCTATATTAGTGTGACATATTTGTGGGTACCGGTAGCCTTTGAGTCAATCAAAGAGAATACGGGGCCGCTGAGTGATTTCATGAAGCACTAATGGACTTTTAGAACCTTTACTTGACCATCTTGGCCTTTTAGGATGTAGTGAGATGACTGGCTTTGGTGCAATCCGAAGTTGGTAGATACTCGATACTACACTCATTGAGGGTTGTTTTCTTGGAATATTTCGATCGCCGGTAAAGTGTCTAAAATGAAAAAATGAACACAGAAAATAATCCAGTGATATTGAGCTCCTTAGAACCCGGTTACTATTTATAGGACAGGTTGAGCCAACTAAACTTCAAGAGGGTACTTACCTATGAAACACCATGCAAGCCTAAACTAGGAACTTGTGTGAATTTCTTGTACATATATACTTGTGCATAACATCATGGACATCATGAAGCATCACACATCCACTAACCATTTCAAGGATTTTGGAAATTCATCTTTGTTCCTGTTTTGTAGGTTATGGATTCACTTCGCAGGAAAACTATCATAGTCAACCTTGTAAGAATTCCTCCACAACTCAAGGAGCTAGCTTCAAGGATTCCTGAGAATTCTACATTCACCGAAAGACATGGTCGACTTCTCAACTTGGTCAACTCCAACACAGAAGAAGACATGGTGAAAGTTCTCTTCCAGTTCTTTGACCCCCTACACCACTACTTCACATTTCCTGACTACCAGCTAGTGCCTACTTTGGAGGAATTTTCTCAACTCCCGAGGATTCCTATTCTCCATCAACTACCTTTCAACGGTACGGAAATAGATCCAAATCCTGAAGATGTTGCTCAAGTCCTACACTTGCAACCATCTGATGTCATAGGTTATTGGGAAACCAGAAGCGGTGTCAATGGTTTCTTGGCAAAGTTCATGTTTGAGAAAGCTCAAGAATGCTGGAATTCTCTAGACCTGCAAGCTTTTGAGGAGATTGTAGCTCTTCTCATCTATGGGTTGGTCTTGTTCCCAAACCCTGACCAGCTTATAGATGTTAATGCTGTCAAAATCTTCATGGCTCGCAACCCGGTGCCTACTTTGCTTGGGGATATCCTACACTCTTTTCACACTCGAACAATGAGGAAAAGAGGTGTTCTCATGTGTTGTACTCCTCTTCTGGAAAGGTGGATTATTTCTCACCTTCCCCAATCAGTCTTGAAGAATGAGCAAGGTTTGAGGTGGTCACAACGATTGATGACTCTTACACATTCAGATGTTCATTGGTGTTCTCGATCCAGAGAAAATGTTATCATCATCGACTGTTGTGGGGAATTCCCTAATGTCCCTCTACTTGGCATTACCTACAACCCTTTCTTGGCTCTGAGACAGTTTGGGTATGCCCGAAGGGATGGCCCACATGACATGATGATTCCAGACTTGGTTTTTGACTTTGACAACGACACTCAAGGACTTCGACAAAGGTTCATCTGATCCTGGAGGATGCCCAACAAGGTGGACAGTAAGACCTTGGGACACAAGAATTCCATCCCCTTGAGCCTTACCTCAAGTGGGTACGAACCCGCGCCCAAAGTCTTATGACGCCTTACCCCTACATTCTCCCTGTGATCAAAGAGCCTGTTATGGAAGGAGAGGTTCCATACACCCTCCTACATCCTGACATGCCAACATCATTGGAAGATTTGCAAAGGAGTTGGATACAGCTCAAAGGAGAACGCGATACTTTTGAAGCCCAATTCTACGCCAGTGAGAAGAAGGTTTTAGAACTTACTCGTCAACTTCAAGAAGAGAAGACTCTCAACACCTACATTGCACCAAAAAGGATGCGCAACTTCTTTTTACATTAGAATTTTGTATTATTTTGCCCATGGGGCATTGATGTACTAACAAATTCTATCTTATTAATATGACGTTTGTTCCTTTTTGTTTAAAACAAATTTGAATTTTTGAATCCTTGAATGTATTACATGAATACATATCACTCATCATATGCATAAACAGGTCTTCACACCAAGTTTCCTCATCTCTCTGTTGTTTATTTCAGCAAGATGGATATGAAACAAACGGTCAAAGATTTGCAAGCGCAAAATTCACAATTCCAACAGCTACTCATGACCTTGGCTAAGGGTCAGGAGGAGCTCAAGACTCTACTGGAAAAGGAAAAAGAGAAAAAGAAGAAGAAGAGAGTTGGTGTGGCTACCTTGGGGAGAAGATTTGAAGGTCAAGCCAGAAGGGTCCTGGATTTCCCATCAACATCAGAAGAGGGTGAAGGAAAGGGTAAAGGAGCTGCAGTGCCTTCTGATTCTGAAGCTGAAGAAGAGGCAGATGAGGATTACTCAGAATAGCAATATCCTCCTAAAGATGAGAAATACAAGAATCTGGAAGAACATCTAGCAGCCATGGAGGTACAGAGAGTGCCTGGGATGGACTTTGAAGAGCTGGGTTTGGTTTTTGGAATAGTTATTCCTCCGAAGTTTAAAGTACCTCTGTTTGCTAAGTACGATGGGGTGTCTTTCCCAAAGATGCACCTACGGTCCTATGTCAAGAAAATTCAACCACATTCTTCTGACAAAGACCTGTGGGTCCATTTCTTCCAGGACAATTTGTAGGGGACGCAGTTAGATTGGTTCTACCAGCTAGAGAGGTCTGATATGCACAATTGGGAGGATTTGGCTGTTGCCTTCTACAAGCAGTATCAATACAATGCGGACTTAGGACCAACCCGTACTTAATTACAAAGTATGGGCATGGTCTCCAATGAAGGCTTTAAGGAGTATGCCCAAAAATGGAGAGACTTGGCGGGGCGAGTACAACCACCTCTATCTGAGAGGGAGCTAGTAGATATGTTCTTGGGTACACTGTCAGGCCCCTTTTTTAATCACCTGATTGGAAGTTCGTCTGCGGGGTTCACCGAGTTGATTTTAACTGGTGAGAGAGTTGAAGTCGGCATCAAAAGCGGTAAAATTAAAAAAGATGCATCTGCTTCCGCTGCCATCAAAAAGCCTTTTCCAGAAAAGAAAGAAGTCTCAGTTGTCTTCTCCCAAAGAGGTCAAGGAAGAGTTGAGCGCCGGCCAGCGGTAGGGGCCGTGATTATTCAGAAGTATGCAGTTGATCAGCCCAGAAACAATCAACCCAGAACCAACCAAGCAAGGGTGGAAAGGCCTGTACGGAAATTCACTCAGATAAACATGACTCCTGCTCAGGTTCTTCCCCATCTTTTGAAGTTAAACCTTTCCAGTCTGAAAGAGGCCCCGAAGAATCCGAATACAACTTCTCCTTACTACCATTCGAACGCCAAGTGTGCTTATCATTCATGGAGTATAGGGCACGACACCAACAATTGTTGGGCCCTCAAGAATAAGATTTAGGATTTGATAGACGCTAAAGAAGTGGAATTCGATGCCCCTGAAAAGCCGAATGTGATCTCTGCTCCAATGCCAAGGCATGGCCACAATGCCCATGTTGTTGAAGAGGATCTTTTTGTTGCTACTATTGATGATTTGATAACTCTGTTACCGATAATCAAGCTGAATTTGTTGAAGGCTGGGATTTTCCCAGGTTGTGAAGAAGATTGTTGCCTTTGTTCATCCTTACCAACCGACTGTCCATTATTGAAGTTAGGCATCCAACGCCTAATGGATAATCAAGAAATCCTTTTTGAGAAGACTCCTGTTACACCGACTCCTGTCAATGATGTTTCGATAATTACCATATTCGTCAATCTTTCCAAAGGTCTCCAAAAGACCTGTTAAGATTACATCTGATCCGAAGATTGCACCTTTGAAGATAACCATGTCGGGGCCCATCCCGTACAAGTCCAACAAATAAATACCGTGGAACTATGGTGGAGAGATCTACTACCACGGTGTTAAGCAAATTGAATCAACTGAAGAGAGTTCTTATGAAGAGACTTCTGACATTGGAAATATTGCTGGAACGAGCAAAATCACCCGCAGCGGGAGAATCTTCTCTCTGGAGATTGCTCCTTCAAAGGCAATCTTCGGACCCTCAAATGCTCCTAAGGTTACCCCTGCGCCGGTCAACATATCTACAAAAACTCCAATTATTGAAGAAGTTGTAACTCCTGTGGTTGTCCCCTCTGCTGTTGCTGATGATAGAGGGAAAGGGATCTAAGAAGTGCCCGTCAGGACGAGGTCTCAGCCTTTGGTCATCCCTGAGACCTCTCAAAAAGAAATGGAAGAGATTTTGAAAATAATCAAGAAAAGCGATTATGATGTTGTGGAACAACTGGGGAAAACCCCCTCAAAGATTTCTATGTTGGCCCTGTTGTTCTGCTCAGAGGCTCATGCCAAAGCTCTGATCAGATTTTTGAAGACGGCCCACGTGCCACAGGAAACCTCCGCGGATCAGTTCCAGGAATGTGTAGCTAGCTTAACAGCTGACAATGGTCTAGGATTCTCCGATGCCGATTTAACATCTAAAGGGAGAAAGCATAATGACGCTTTGCATGTCTCGGTGGAATGCAGAGGGACTACTCTAGCACACGTTTTGGTTGATATTGGGTCGTCTTTAAATGTCTTGCCGAAGAAAGCCCTGGATAGATTGGACTGTGAAGGCCTAACCCTGAAACCCAGCAATATCATTATCAGATCCTTTGATGGTTCTAAAAGGATGGTCCACGGGGAGGTGGACATCCCGATTAAAGTGGGAACTGAAACCTTCAACTCCATATTCTATGTGATGGACATCCGTCCTTCCTATTCTTGCTTGTTGGGAAGACCCTGGATTCACAATGTTGGAGCCGTCACTTCCTCTCTGAATCAAATGCTCAAGTACCCTGTCCAGGGGAAAATTATAACTGTTCATGGCAAAGAGGAGTACATGATAAGCCATCTAAATTCTTTCCGCTATGTAGAATTGGATGGTGAATTCATCGAAACCCCCTTTCAGCATTTTGAAGAGGTAGCTCAGGAGATTGCGGCAACCAAGACAGTGTCTTCTGTACCCATGATTACCAAACCTGTGCCTCGGATGTCATCCCTCAAAGATGCAAAGGATGTGACTGAAGAAGGAGGAAGCACAATCTGGGGGCAACTTCCAGATTTTCCTCACAAATCAGATAAATTCGGCTTGGATTTCACTGCTTCTGCTCAAAAGGTTGTACGATGCGCCCGGGCTGGAGGGCCACCAGTGAAGATCACCCATCATGGAGTCAATGCTTTAGAGGATAATGAAGAGGAGAGCAACCTGGAAGACTGGATTTTCCCTACTGTTGATGGAGGACTGTGCAACTGGGAGGCAAAAGACTTTGTTCCGATTACTTTCATAAATCAGTAATTTATCTTTCAAACATTTTTGTTGGTTTGTAATAATTCTCAAACAATTCGTACACTTTTAACCTTGTGCCTTACCCGAGGCACATAGGTCCATTTGTAAGGGTTTGATTTTTCATCTTCATATGCCATTTTAATGAATCATGGATGTTTTCACATATAAACTTTTGTGTTCATTGTCTTTCTTTTTACATTTTATTTGGTTAAAGGTGGTTATCCCTTACACACACCCACACTCACAAATGCAGGTACCCTTCCATTCTGGATTCCATGGGTAACAATTCTGCTATGGCCTTCAGTGACTCTGAAGATCTGGTCTACCATGTCGAATACGAAGGTGATGAAGACTGTGAAGTGCCGGGAGAATTGGCTAGACTGCTGCAACAGGAAGAAAGGGCTATTCTACCTCATGAGGAGTTGTTAGAGACAATCAACTTGGGTACTAATGAAGACAGAAAAGAAGTCAGAGTGGGTGCCAACCTAGAGCCAAGTGTCAAGGAGCGCCTAGTTCAGCTGCTGAATGAATATGTTGAGATCTTCGCCTGGTCATATGAAGACATGCTGGGACTCGATACAGATATTGTGGTTCACCGTCTCCCTATAAGAGAAGACTGTCCACCAGTTAAACAGAAAGTCTGCCGAATGAGGCCCGAAATGTCTGAAAAGATCAAAGTAGAAGTTATGAAGCAGTTCAATGCTGGGTTTCTTGTTGTTACTTCCTATCCACAATGGGTTGCTAACATTGTTCCCGTACCTAAGAAGTACGGCAAAGTCAAAATGTGCATGGATTACAGAGACTTAAACAGGGCTAGCCCTAAAGATGACTTTCCATTACCACACATTGACATCCTGGTTGACAATACAGCTCAGCACAAGGTATTTTATTTCATGGAAGGATTCTCAAGTTACAACCAGATCAAAATGGCACCTGAAGACATGGAGAAAACTACTTTTGTTACACAGTGGGGTATGTTGTGCTATAAAGTGATGCCATTCGGACTGAAGAATGTCGAGGCAACCTATCAGCGCACCATGGTAGCTTTGTTTCATGACATGATACATCATGAGATTGAAGTCTACGTAGACGACATGATAGCCCGATCACAGACAGAAGAAGAACACCTCGACCATTTGCAAAAGCCGTTTGTCAGGTTGAAGGAGTGCAAGCTCAGACTGAACCCTAACAAGTGCACCTTCAGAGTCAGGTCCGGTAAACTCTTGGGTTTCATAGTCAGCAACAAAGGCATCGAGGTTGATCCTGCCAAAGTCAAAGCTATACAATAAATTCCTGCTCCTCGCACTGAGAAGGAGGTCAGAGGTTTCTTGGGACGCTTAAACTACATTGCAAGGTTCATTTCTCACCTAACATCTACCTGTGAGCCAATCTTCAAGCTGTTGAAGAAAGATCAGGTGGTTAAATGGAATGATGACTGTCAAGTTGCTTTCGATAAAATCAAGGAGTATTTGCTAGAAACTTCTATCTTGATGCCACCCGTCGAAGGAAGACCGCTAATCATGTATCTGACTGTTTTGGATAATTCAATGGGGTGCGTACTAGGCCAACATGACGAGTCTGGCCGAAAAGAGCATGCCACTTATTACCTTAGCAAAAAGTTTACCGACTGTGAGACCCGATACTCACTGCTCGAGAAAACTTGTTGCGCTTTGGTATGGGCTGCTCGCCGGCTAAGGCAGTATATGTTGACTCATACCACTCTACTGATATCTAAGATGGATCCGATCAAGTACATCTTTGAGAAACCGGCTTTATCTGGAAGGATAGCTAGATGGAAAGTGATCCTGCCTGAATACGATATACAGTACACGACCCAAAAATCTATAAAGGGAAGTGTACTAGCTGACCATCTGGCTCATCAAGCTGTCGAAGATTACCAATCCATGAAGTTCGACTTCCCCGACGAAGACATTATGACTTTGGACAACATTGAAGATTTCAGACCGTATGACGGACCTGAACAAGGATCCCGATGGACCCTGTACTTTGATGGTGCCTCTAATGCACTTGGGAATGGTATCAGTGCGGTACTCATTTCTCCACAAGGTTGCCATACACCTTTCACAGCTAGACTCTCCTTCAACTGCACCAACAACATGGCCGAGTATGAAGCTTGTATCTTTGGTCTCAAGGCTGCAATAAACCTGGGAATCAAATCTTTGGTTGTGTTTGGAGACTCAGCTTTGGTCATCAGTCAGATCAAAGGAGAGTGGGACACTAAAAATCCAAACCTCATCCCTTACAAATAACACGTCTTGACATTGCTACCTCATTTCGAGCAGATTACCTTCGAGCACTTCGAGAAGAAAATCAGCTAGCAGATGCTCTAGCTACAATGTCATCCATGTTTAAACTTAACTGGGATAATGAGGCTCCCCAAATCACCATTGAGCGGATGGACGAACCTGCACATTGTCACGAGATTAATACCGAAGAAGTAGTGGACCGACCTTGGTTTCACGAAGTCAAAAGGTATCTCGAGGCGCAAGTATACCCTGAAGGAGCTTCAGTCAATGACAAAAAGTTCTTAAGGAGGTTCTCGGCTAATTTCTTCCTGAGAAATGGTATCATATACAAGCGCAATCATGATTGCATTCTGCTCCGTTGCGTGGACAAGGTTGAAGCTGAACAGATCATGGCTGAACTGCACAATGGTACCTTTGGCACTCACTTTAGCGGACATACGATGGCTAAGAAGATTCTAAGGGAAGGCTACTACTGGTCTACCATGGAAGCTGACTGCCATCAACATTCTCGTACTTGTCACAAATGTTAAATCTATGCGGACAAGGTACATATACCTCCAGTTCCTCTCAATGTCTTAACAGCTCATTGGCCATTCATTATGTGGGAAATCAACATTATTGGAGAGATCAATCCTACAGCATTCAATGGACACCGCTTCATCCTGGTGGCCATTGACTACTTTACCAAATGGGTCGAAGCAGCTTCCTTCGCCTCCGTTACAAAGAATGTTGTTTCCCGCTTCATCAAGCAGAACCTCATTTGTCGGTATGACATCCCCGAAAAGATCATCACTGACAACGGTACAAACCTGAACAACATTATGATCATCGCCTTGTGCGAGCAGTTCAAGATTCAACATCATAATTCATCTCCCTATCGGCCAAAGATGAACGGTGTTGTCGAAGCGGGGAACAAAAATATCAAGAAGATCATTCAAAAGATGATAGTCACCTACAAGGACTGGTACGAGATGTTACCGTTTGCTCTTCACGGGTACCGTACCACGGCGCGAACATCAACTGGGGCAACACCTTATTCTTTGGTATATGGCATGGAAGCTGTTTTGCCTATCGAGGTTCAGATTCCCTCCTTGAGAATCATGAAGGATGCTGGTTTGAGTGAAGACGATTGGATTCAGACCCGGCTTGATCAACTTAACTTGATTGACAAAAAGCGACTTACTACTGTTTACCATGGTCAAACGTATCAAAAACAGATGATCACGGCTTTCAACAAGAAAGTCAGGCGCCAGACATATCAAGTCGGGGATATAGTGATCAAGCAGATCATCTTTCCGTAGTGATCCCAGGGGCAAATGGACTCCTACCTACGAAGGACCATTTGTGATCAAGAACATATTTTCTGGTGGGGCAATGATATTAACCACCATGGACGGCGATGACCTGTCGCACCCTGTGAACACAGACATAGTCAAAAGATACTACGCATAAATGACCCGCTAGGTTGACACACCTAGGCAAAAAAGGGCATCCCGGTGAATCGAAAACCTGAAAGGGAGGTTCAGGCAAAAGTTAGGGATAAATAAAAAAAATCTGTACACCCGGCAAGTTGAAAACCCGAAAGGGCGACTTGGGCAAAAAAGGGTTTCCTGGTGGATTGAAAACCCGAAAGGGCGGTCCAGGCAAAAGTTAGGGAATTAAAGCGTATGACTATGTCTCGTCGGATCACTTTAAGAACAATCTCTTCACAGACAAGCTCCAAGCTTCTGATCAATTCAGTCATCTTCGGACGAAGCAACGAATGGATAAGATATTCAGAGTTACGAAGGCTATAGCAGAATGGGAACCCCATTGAATTTTTACACATAGCCATCTTTCTTTGTATAAATTTTTCTCATTTTTATGACAACGTTCTCTTACTAGGATGTCTGTCTCCTTTGTATAAAATACTAACACAAAGTTAATACAAAGATACTTCAAAGTACAGAAAACTATTTGCCTTTTCTTCCCTTTTACACTTGTGTTTTATTTGAAAACGTCCAATGATTTATTAATGAGCATATGCATTTGAATATAATCACATGTTTACAAATAAGCGAAATGGGAAAGAATAATTAATGACATGTTGAAAGTATGGGAAAACGTATTTAGTCTATTCCAAGAGAAATCCTCTGCAGTACATCCTCTAGATCCCCAGTGGAGCTAAAATCTTGAAATACATATCCCCAGCGGAGCTAAATTTCAAAATTCCCATCAGAGTTAAAACTTCAAACTCCCAATCCTCAGCGGAGCTAAAACTTTGAACTACAGACCCTCAGCGAAGATGAAACCTTCTTCCCTAGTCAAATCAAGACTATCAATCCCCAGCGGAAACCATCCAGTTTTCCCCGAATTCCCCAGCAAGTTGTCTTAAAAGTCTGAGAATCAACCAAGTAACAGTTAACTTTTGTCTTATCCCTAAACTAGGATAATTCCCCAGTAGATTGGCATACAACCCAAGCTCCTGATATCCCCAACAGAATGAAGATTCTCGTTCTTGACTTCTCATTAGATTGGCATACAACCCAAACTCCTGAACTTTTTCCAAACAGGAATATGCTTTTCCCCCAGGGTCTTGAACTTACTCTCCAACAGGATAGCTACTTCCCAGTAGGATAGCTGCTCCCCACAGAGTTTTTCATCCCCTAGCAGAATGAAGATTCTCATTCCCATTTCCCCAGTGAAGTTGCCAGAGCCTTCTTTACTCCCCAGCATGAATTTGTAAGAATTTTTAATCCCCTGCAGATCGAAGTCTCTCATTCTTGACTCCTCGGCATGAAGTCCCCAAGGATTCAAGTTCCCCTAGTAGAATGAAGATTCTCATTCTCAGTTCCCCGCAGAAGCCATCAGAGCCTTCCTTATTCTCCAACAGATCAAGGTTTTCCTTTGGTTAACCCCCGGTAGAGATTTCCAGAGTTTTCCCTATTCCCCAGCCATAGTCATCAAAGTTCTCGGGATTCCCCAAGCAGGTTTCTCAAACAACACTTGGCATTATTCTCACAACAGAATGTTCATCATCCTCCAACACCAATGACTTGAAAGATCCCTATCCTCAGGGAAGTCGTGAAGGATTCTCACATTCCCACAGAAGTTGTCAAGGATCTTTAATCCCCAAGCAGTCAGCAAGGATTTCTCATCCTCAACAATCGAAGATTGTGAATCTCCAGCAGTGGTCAAAGATTTATTTTCCCCGACAGCAGTCAAGGATTTTATTATCCCTAGCTCAAGGATTTATTTTCCTCAGCAATATAGAAAATCATCTTACATGCGCATACATTACATTCATATATCATAAACATCGATAAAATACATATATTGCATCATACATTTCATGTAACATAACTTTGTGTTTCAGCTAACATTTTACCCTTTTCAGGATAAGATTAAAAGTTATCTTTAACAAATACTCAAAGATTTCAGATACAGTACGGATACACTCCAGACACGAAAGTCATTCTGCTACTCATTCAAATCTCTTATTCAGATACAGTATGGATACACCCCAGACACGGAGGTCATTCTATTACTCATTCAGAATTTCAAGTCAAGATACAGTTCAGATACGCACCAGACACGGATGCCAATCTGTCACTCATTCAGACTTCAACAATCAGATACAGATTAGATACGCTTCAGACACGGAAACCATTCTATTTTTCATTCAGATTCAACTATCAATTTCAAGTTCAGATACACTCCAGACACGGAAGTCATTCTGTCACTTATTCAGATCCCAGTTACAGTTCAGATACACTCCAGACACGGAAGTCATTCTGCTACTCATACAGATCTCAACTTCAGATACAGTCCAGATACGCTCCAGACACGGTTGCCATTCTATCACTTATTCTGACTTTTTCCCCGGCTCAGAGATGCTCCAGACACGGATGTTATTCTGTCGCATATTCAGAATTTCAGATTCAGATACAATACAGATACACTCCAGACGCGGAAGTCATTCTGTTATTCATTCAGATTCAAACACAGTTACAACCCGGATACGCTCCAGACACGGATGCTATTCCCTTTCTCATACAGATCCAATCTCCAGATACAACTCAGATACGTTCCAGATACGGATACCATTCTAATGTTCATTCTCCTGATTTTCAACAAACATTCTTGATGGAATCTTTAAGCCCATCTCCGACAAGATTCTGTCACCTCTCCAAATGGCATCTTTAAGCCCATTCCCTCAACTACATTTTGACGAGTGCAAATTTACGGGCACTCTAGTGTCCAATCATCTTTTACCTTAGAGTCACAAACGGCAAAACTCGCCAATCTAACTCTTCAGGTTCAAGAAGATTGAACAGGGGCAGCTGTTGTACCCCAAAATTTTCCCTCTCTATTTATCAAGATTTCCCCTCACAAGACTCTTCGGACTCCAGACAGGATTAGGGTTTGCTCAGCTCAAGACATCTCCTTACACTGATGACCTGAAATTAGGGTTTGAGTTTGCACAAGGATTTTTGGACTTCCAATGCCTCATGTGACTTTCATACTTCATGTTTGACTCCTAAGATTTCTCATACCAAGTTTCATGCTTTGAATCAAATTTTTACCCAGTCAATTGGACAGTTGACCTAAAAATCAGTTGTATTGGGGAAAAAGTCAATTGTGGCCAATTTACAGTCAAACCTCATAATTTTTGGTCCACATCAACATTATAGACTCACATGAACCATTTGATTAAGGTTGGACCATAACTCCTCAAGCAATTTGATCAGATCATCAAAAGGGCAAAATGGTCATTTTTAGGGTTTTAACTGTAGAAGGGCAATTTCTGATTTTTCACCTAGCCAATGGCAATTTGGGTTCAAACATCGTTTCAAGGACTCAATGGAATTATCTTGACCTAATCACAAGGTTCAAAAGATCTCAAATGCATTTGATTGATAGATGAATTTTCTAGTCAACTGATCAAAATTCAACTGCATACTGAAAAGTCAAACTTTGACTTTTTGGTCAAAATCAAGTGCCAAGGGTCATTTTTCATCAAGATGTTTCAAAACATGAAACTTGTTTCCAAGAAACCTAATTTTGGAAATTAGGGTTTAAAATGGAAAATTTTCATAACTTAGAAATTTTCTAAGTTATGAAAATTTCTTATTTTTTCCCAACTTTTTCACCATGATGCAATTGGATTCAAAGAAAACTTTCAACATGAAAGTTGTAGTCCTCCACAAAATCTACAACTTTTATTCACAAAGTTTTCCGAAAATATGCATGGATCTCAAGTTATGATTTTGTGAATAAGGGTCCATGAAACTTTTAACTTAGTGAAATTTTGCCCTAGTTTAGGCAGGATTTTGACCTATCTTCATGGGAACTTTTCACCTAGTTCCAAGTGGAATCTAAAAATTAATTTCAAATATGGATTGTAAATAATTTTACAAGCTTTCCAAAATGTCCAAGAACTCTCCAAGATCATTTATGGTTAGGGAGAATCGAAAGTTTGAAAAGGGCAAATCATCACTTTTTTCCAAGGCATTTTGCACCATTGCTACAAGTTGCAAATTTTTCCTAAGCATGCTTGTACTTGGTTTACAGGTTCTAATCCTTTCTACACTCATAAATTAAATGCAAATACATTGGACAAAGGCATTATTCTGAGCTTTGGAGCATTATACTTTGATTTAATCCAAAAATGGCAAAAAGGCAACATTGCTACTTTGATAAACCATGCTTTATGTCATTTTGTTTATCTTGAGCATTGAACTTAATCTTTTGAAGTAAACCACATCCACAAACTTCAAGAAAAGATCACCAACCCTATGCAGACCTTGATCTAGCTTGTACAACCTTGGCCTTTGTCAACTCAACCTTTTCTTCAAAAAACAAGCCAACTTGCAAAAGTGTCCACAACTTTGGTATCTGATAAAAACAAGTCTTGTGTTCATTTCAAACAAGTTAAAAACATTACACCAAGCCTGAAACACGATTGCCAAGCCTCTCAAACACCCAAATACACAAAAACACCAACTTCTGCCCAAAACAGGGCAACCACTGCAGAACCTTGGCCAAATCCATATTCCCTCGTGCGTTTTGCATGGAATCATTTCAAACATATTATAAACATCAAACCTAAACTATCGAAGCCCTTACTTTGAAACTGTAACCTCATTTGCACACTTCACCATTTTCATTTTGAAGCTTTGCAGGTTGAGTTCTACAAGAAGTTTCAGATCATTTCAAAGCAAGCTAAGCATTGGGAAAGGTCAAGGGAACATCAAGCAAGCTCAAAAGTCCTTCAGGCCTCACTCACAACTCCTACATTGCCATATTCGAACTTGACTGAAACAAGTATTTCTCAAGATTCTAACTCCTTATTTAGGCATCATTAAGCTTAGGTTTGTGAAGCAAAAATGTAGTCTCTAAGTTGCTTGAGCTGTACATATGCATAGCTTGTATTTATATTAACTGAGCTATGAGAATTTGGATAATGAACTTGCTGAAAAAATTAGGTCAAGATTTAGGGCCATTGAAATTCTCTCTGGTCTTTGAGAGTTAGATCAAGTTTTTTATATCATTAGAATCGTGTGATGATGAGCTATAACTTTCATGTTGCAAGATTTTGTTTTTAAGCACGTATGCAGGAGTTACAAGTTTGAACAAGGGCGCGTGCGTTTTCTGTTTCTGGAGGACAGGGACGAAGTGAGTTGGGTTGGGCCTGGCTTTTTCTGACTATTGACACCCCCTATTTACTTCCTGCACCCCCTTTGGCCCATTTTTTTCATTTTATATATTTTCTCATTTCTTTTATATTTTCTTACTTTTATTATTTTTTTCTAAATATTAAAAATCACCAAAAATATTTTATTAATTTTTACATTTTTATTTTATTTTATTTTTGGGCATAAAAATAGTTTACTAATAATATATACTTTGTTTTTCTTAAATAAATTGCAAATAATATTAAAATACTTACATATTTTATTTTATTGTATTATACATATAAAATAATATTTTCTCACATATTTTGTTTTTTTTAACATTTTTGCATATATATTTATTTATTTTCTTGTACATAAAAATGAATAAATAAATAATATAATACATTTTCTTTTAAAACCAAAAATTAGGGTTTCCAACCCTTTCCAAAAATAATCATCTTTTATTTTCTTACTTTTAGGACATAAATAAATTTATTTTACATACATAAAATAAATACAAAAAAAACATTTTGCATATTTATATTTAATTGTCCATTTAAATATTTGCTTATTCATTTATTTGTAAAAATAAATTCAATTTGGTTGTAATAGTTTTAGGGCTTTATTTTGTGTAAATATCCCCCTATTCAAACTTGTATCCCCCTCCCCATAATATTGTTGTAATAGTCTTAGATTTACTTTTACGCAATTTATTGTATTATATGCAAGATAGTAAGATTAGGGTTTTGTATACAAAGACCAAAATCAAACAAATAGCATGACCTAAATACAAGACAAAAATGTATGAAAAATGACAACACAATACACACAAACACCCCTAGGGTTTCATCCACTTTGTTGCCTTAAAATGGCCATGGTATGCATGCTAGGTATCTTGGCAAAACAAAACAAATATATCATAGTCCCTCGATGACGCTATCTTGGTTGCCTAAACAAAAATGATCTAGTCCCTCAAAAATTTGCTAAGATACTTGGCAATATTGTTATCATGGTCATACGATAACCCACGCCCATCCCGTTTAACATCCAAATACAAGGTTGTTTACCAAATACAATGGTAAAACAACAATGTAAAAGGATTAAAAATGTGTAGGAAATATCTTTGAGTAGGGTAGACAACTCCTAGTTACTTGATCAATTTGCAAACCATCCTTGATATTTTCAAACAAACACACACAATTTCAAAACAATTTCCAAACAAACTTTCAAACATTGAAACATTTTTCAAAAGACATACATCTTTGTATACATTCTTCAAACAAGAATCATTACAAAGATTGCCAAAACGATGGCCTCTTTTCAAAATACTTTCAAAAACCACACAAAGCACCATTTCAAACAATTGAAAAAGCAAAGCAAGTGATCTAAACAAGTAACTAAGAGCCCATGGAAAACCATGGGTGAAAAGGGTGCTAGCACCTTCCCTTTTCATAATCTACCCCCCGAACCCAAGAAAACATCTCAAAGGTCTTTCCTGTGCTTTTTGACCTTTCCTTTAGATAAAATAAAAAGTCGATGGGGACTCTTGCTAAACCAAAACATTTGTGAACACAAACGCAAAACCTCAAGTCAGTTCTCCCACCGCATCACACCTTCCAACAGTCCTGGGGGTGACCAAATACACCAAAGGTAAGTAACAAAAACTAAATATCTGGAACAAGACACGCTTCAAGGTGTTGACAATATTCTTCGAGCCTGGCTTTCTCCTTCAAAAGTTGTGATACGACCACTTTTCTTTCTTGAAATCGATCCTCTACGACACGCCTCTGGGTTACCTTCTTAAGTTAAGCATCTTTGTCTTTGATTTGTTTCTCCAAGTTTTGAATCTTCTTCCTGTAGCAATTCTCAGATGCCTGAAGCTTCTGGCACTCTTGTTGGGTCTTACTCAACTCTTTTTCCATTTCAGCATGAGATCTCTTCCTAAAACTGGTTGTATCATAAGTTTCCCCTTGAGCTTCTTTGAATTTGCGAGCTAAGTCGGCCCTTTCTTGATCTACCCAATAGAGTTTCATCCCTGCCTCACGGTCTTTTGCACGAAGTTGAATGTTCTCAACATGAACCTGGGTGAACACCTCGGTAAACACCGTGTTACTCCGAACAGTAGGAGGTTGCTCATATATAGGAGCCGACCTTGCAAATGGTAACCGTAAAATCTTAACCCTGGCTCTAATCCAATCCAAGTAAGGAACCCTGGCAATAGGAACCTTCTTGCCCAAAGTAGTTCTATCCTTCTTGTGAATTCCCTTCCAAGCACTTGTCACTCTTTTCAACATCACAGGATCACTTCCTCTAACAAAATACACTGATTCAGACACCTCCCCAACCTTTGGCGGTCCATTCATTGCATATTGATAACGAGAAATCATATCATATAATTACTACACTTTTTACCGATTTTATAATACATTGGGTCGTCTAACTCCCGATTATTCCGAGTTTTTGTGTCTTTTCACAGGTACAACATTTGTCAACTCAAACCAATGAAAAAGGACCACATGAAGGAAACTAGACAAGAAACAGAAGAGAAAAGAACCAAATTTGCAAAATCTACAGATTTTGTAACGGTGACGACCGTCACACCCTGTGACGATCGTAACGCATCCCCAACTAGAAATAACGCTCGTCACACATCATTGACGAGCGTAATGCGCTATTTAAGCGCATTACGACCGTCACCCACCTGTGACGACCGTCACACGCGTAAAGAGGAACGTTATGAATTAATGGAGACGTGGGCAACGTGAGGGCAGAATTCGTCCCCTATATTTCCTCCACTCAGTAACCATGCATCCTGGTTTTGCTCCACTCAAGCCTTTTTCAAGATTTTCTCAACTGCAATATTTTTCTCCTATATATATGTGGTAGCTCAATGGATGAGGGTCAAAGAAATTTTCCCAGAACCAAATTTCTATTTTCCTGCAATTATTCTATTTTCTTATTTTTGAGCTTTTTCTACACTACTGTAATTTCTATTTTCAGCATTAGTTTTAGAGTGTTAATTCTTCATTTAAGAATTAACACAATTTATTGATTTCGATTGAGCTGAAAGGAATATTGTAACATCCAAGATTACCATAGCAACATTATTTCCAGGTTTTTTTATGCAATTAATATTTATTCATTCTTGTATTATGTCATTTATTTTTATGAATATTATTTTAAATTGCATAGTTATTAAATATATTATGTTCGGCTAAATTAATTGTACCGGTATGTGACTCCTAAGTACCAAAAGAATTCAGTGATACCTTGGCTAAAAACATTTATAAAACAATTTATGGTTTCCAATTTCCATGTTTAATTTAACTACCCTTGTCACGAGAGTGAGAGGATAATTAACACGATTTTGCCACGAGAGTGGGAAATTAATTAAGGCAAGAACCTGCATGCGAGAGTTGGGGTTCAACCTAGATAGTGGTAACGAAACATTAATTTTTAAATACACGAGAGTGTTTTAATAAATTAATTAAACTCAAATTGTTTTCAAAAAGTGTTATTAAATTTAAAGTGCATCCACTAGGTTTAGTAGCATGACTTATTTCATGAACACGAGAGTGTATGTCTCAGGTTTTTAAACAATTCGTTTTTACCGAAATACTTTATAGGCCAAGTGATTCACCGAATTCCCGAAGTCCGACTATCACATACCCGTATAACTATTACTATTATTTTTAATTAAACTATTTCCCCCCAAAACCAAATATTCATCGCTTAGTTAAACAAATTGTAGCATTAGATCGTATGCGATTGATCCTCAGTCTCTGTGGGTTCGATAATCATTTAAAACTAGAACGACTAAACTGTATACTTGCAATTAGTATCCCAATAGACCTATAAAGTCCCGATCAAGTTTTTGGCACCGTTGCCAGGGACTGATTAGTCAATTAAGTACGATTCTTTTGTTGTGCGTTTAGACTAGGCAACAGAAACCCTTTTTTGATTTGTATGCCAAGGACTCGCTCACAAGGCGAACCACTTGACAAATTGATGGACGAACCTGAACGCATCCTTTCCGTAATATGTGCAGTCAGGGATTACTGTTTAAATCACGCTATTCCTTTACCCAAACCCGAAATCAAGATTGATTCTGAAATAGATTCTAATTCTTCCTCTGAAACCAAAACTAATCCAGAATTAGACATGGCCGAAGAACAAAGGACCCGTCCACTGAAGGAGTACGCAGCTCCATCACAATAAGAACCCCACAACAGCATTGCTGCTCCAGCAATAAATCAAAATGATTTTGAGTTGAAACCGTCATTAATATCAGCTATCCAACAACGCCAATTCTCTGGAGATCCTTCTGAGGATCCAAATGAACATCTTACAAAATTCGTTCAATTTGCCGACACAATCATAGCAAATGGTGTTAGTAAAGATGCAATAAGATTACGTCTTTTCCCTTTCTCGCTAAGAGATAGAGCTTGAGCTTGGTTGCAATCCTTGCCGTCAAATTCCATCACTACGTGGGAAGGACTTAAGATTGTATTTTTAGCACGATACTTTCCCCCAAGCAAGACTGCTGCACTAAGAGCCCAAATCAACGGATTTAGGCAGAAGGATACTGAATCGCTATTCGATGCATGGGAACGCTACAAAGATATGATGTGAATGTGCCCACATCACAGACTAGAAAAATGGCTGATCATCCACACGTTTTATAATGGACTCTTGTACAACACAAGACTCTCTATAGATGCCGCCGCAGGTGGTACACTGATGGACAAGCCTTATGACGAAGCTAACCAACTCATTGAAAATATGGCTCAAAACCACTATCAGTGGGGAGGAGAAAGAACATATGTGGAGAAAACTCAAACCAAAGGTGGGATGTACGAGATTAGTAGCCTAGATAAAGTTAATGCTAAGGTAGATCCTCTTACCCAAAAGATAGAAAGCTTGACCTTACCTCCTGCAGCCACCGTGGCTGCAGTTACCCCAAACTGCGAAGTTTTTGGAGTCCATGGTCATGTTGGAACCGAATGTTAAATCTTAGCAAGAATATCAGTTGATCAGGTAAATTACGCTCAAGGTAATCCTTATGCTAATACTTATAATCCTGGTTGGAAGAACCATCCTAACTTCTCGTACAAGAGCAATAACGCTTTATATGCACCTGGCCAAGCACCTGATGTACCTCCAAGTTATCAAAAACTCGTTGTTAATGTTCCTAACATTCCTAAGAAATCTAACCTTGAAATCTTAATGGAAAATTTTATCGCTAATCAAGCTCAACAAAACAAAGAATTCCTCAATCAAAACGTTCACATTGGTGAACAATTGAAGCTTTTAGAAAATAAGGTAGATGCCCTAGCAACTCACAATAAAATGTTAGAAACCCAAATCTCCCAAGTAGCACAACACCAAGCTAGTTCTGCCGCACCTGCTAGTACATTTCCTGGACAGCCACAACCCAATCCTAAAGGACATGCAAATGCTATCACATTACGAAGTGGGACAGCCCTTGATGGACCGGTAGATCCTAGACTCCAAAACCCGACCATGTATTAGAAACCTGAAAAGGAAGTAGAGAAGTCGAAAGATCAATCTGAGAATGTAGAGGAAGACGCGAATAAGAACAAAGAGGCTTCAGAAAAACCTTACGTGCCTTCACCGCCATATAAACCACCAATTCCATACCCTCAAAGACTTGCAAAATCCAAGAACGAGGGGCAATTCAAGAAATTTGTAGAACTTCTGAAACAATTAAATGTTACTATTCCGTTTACAGAAGCTATAACCCAAATGACGTCATATGCTAAATTCTTAAAAGAAATATTGTCTAATAAGAAAAAAATCGTTGAAAACGAAACCATTATGCTAACTGCCGAATGTAGCGCCATAATCCAAAATAACATGCCTCCAAAGCTAAAAGATCCTGGTAGTTTCTCCATACCATGTGTAATTGGAAAATCTGTCATAGACAAAGCCATATGCGATTTAGGAGCAAGTGTTAGTCTAATGCCCTTATCTATTTGCGAGAAGCTCAAATTAGGTGACATGAGACCTACCAAGATGTCCCTACAACTAGCTGACAGATCAGTCAAATTCCCTGTTGGTATGCTAGAAAACATCCTTGTCCGAATAGGACAATTTTACATACCGACTGGCTTTATAATAATGGACATCAAGGAAGATTCAAGAATTCCCATCATACTAGGAAGACCATTTTTAGCTACTGCAGGAGCCATCATTGACGTTAAGAAAGGAAAGCTTACCTTTGAGGTAGGAGAAGAAAAAGTAGAATTCATTCTTTCCCAATTCTTTAAAGCCCCTGCTATAGATGATTCATGCTGTCTCCTAGATATTATTGATGAATGTGTCAAAGAACTAGAAAGCCAAGAAGACACATATTCTGGGATGCTGAAAATTCCAACACCAACTATCCTCAAGGATGATGACTGGAAACAAGAACATCTAGATGCCAACCTAAGCGAATGTTTCGCCTTAACACCCGACCCTACCCCAACTGATAAGAAAACTGGTACAGAACTTAAAATGTTACCTGAAGATCTTAGGTATGAATTTTTAGATAAAGAACTCGAACGGCCAGTTATAGTTAATGCCAATTTAGGGAAGATCTAAACCGAAAAACTTCTTAGTGTGTTAAGGAAGTATCCAACCGCGTTAGGCTATAACATATCAGATCTAAAGGGAATAAGCCATTCTCTCTGTATGCACCACATTATGTTGGAGGAGGACTGCAAGACTTCTAGAGAACATCAAAGACGAATAAATCATATCCTAAGTGAAGTCGTTAAGAAAGAAGTGCAGAAACTGCTAGAGGCAGGCATCATATACCCAATATCAGATAGTAACTGGGTCAGTCCAGTTCACGTGGTTCCTAAGAAAGGAGGTGTTACGTTTATAACAAACACGAAAGGCGAATCGGTGGCACAACGTACCCAAACAGGATGGAGAATGTGTATCGATTACAGAAAACTAAACAAAGCTACGCGCAAGGACCATTTCCCATTACCATTCATTGATCAAATGCTCGAGCGCTTAGCCAAACATTCCCATTTCTGATATCTTGACGGATACTCAGGATTCTTCCAAATTCCCATTCGTCCTGATGATCAAGAGAAAACCACGTTCACATGTCCCTATGGTACCTTTGCATACCGAAGAATTCCATTTGGACTATGTAACGCACCTGCAACTTTCCAACGATGCATGATGGCGATTTTCGCAGACTTTTTAGACGGAATTATGGAAGTATTCATGAACGATTTTTCTGTCTGTGGAGAAAGTTTTAACGGATGTTTATCAAATCTTGAATTAGTACCGAAACGCTATGTCAATGTCAACCTAGTGCTCAATTGGGAAAAATGTCACTTCATGGTGAGACAAGGAATTGTGTTGGATCATATTGTATCAAACAGAGGGATTGAAGTCGATAAAGCAAAAATTGAGATTATCAAAAACCTTCAACCACCCAAAACAGTTAGAGAAATAAGAAATTTTCTAGGACACGCTGGTTTTTACCGTCGTTTTATAAAAGATTTTTATAAAATCACTAAGCCGCTAACTGAATTATTAATGAAAGAAGTCGAGTTTATTTTCGATGATAAATGCTTAAACGCATTTGAGACGCTTAAAGAAGCCTTAATTTCAACACCTATTATGCAACCTCCTGATTGGAACCTACCATTTGAAATAATGTGCGATGCGAGCGATTATGCTGTAGGCGCAGTCCTAGGACAACGAAAGGATAAAAAGCTTCACGCTATCTACTACGCAAGCAGAACGCTTGATCCCGCATAAATGAATTACGCCATTACGGAGAAGGAACTCTTGGCTGTTGTATTCGCATTGGATAAATTTTGTTCCTACTTAGTAGGCGCCAAAATCATTATTTACACGGATCATGTTGAGATCCGATACTTACTAAGTAAGAAAGATGCCAAATCGCGACTACTCAGATGGATCTTACTCCTACAAGAGTTTGACTTGGAAATAAAAGACAAAAGAGGGATCGAAAACGTGGTAGCAGACCATTTATCAAGATTAGATGGGATCCAAACCGAGAGTGTTCCCATAAATGAAGATTTCCCTTATGAACGCCTTATTGCTAGACTAGAGATAGCTCTTACCGACAGTTTAGATCAACACAACAAACCTTTAACAACTGCGGTAGTAAAAGCCATTTGTACCAACACCACATTACCATGGTACGCTGATTTCGTCAACTATTTAGCTGCCGGTGTTTTACCACCCAATTTAACGTACCAACAGCGGAAGAAATTCTTCCATGATCTTAAACACTACTTTTGGGATGAACCATTACTCTTTAAAAGAGGTGCAGATGGTATCTACCATCGCTGTGTTCCTAACGAGGAAATAGACGACGTCATTTCCCATTTCCATTCCGCCCCTTATGGTGGACACGCTAGTACATCAAAAACTTGTGCAAAAATACTTCAAGCTGGCTTCTTTTGGCCTACCTTATGGAAATACGTCCACGTAGCAATTATGAACTGCGATAGATGTCAGCGCACAGGAAATATATCTAGACGCGACGAAATGCAGCAAAAAGGAATTCTCGAAGTAGAAATTTTCGATGTATGGGGAATTGATTTCATGGGACCGTTCCCCGCATCTTTCGGAAATAAGTACATATTAGTAGCTGTTGACTACGTATCAAAATGGATTGAAGCCATTGTTGCATCCACAAACGATACACGAGTGGTACTTAAACTATTCAAGCATGTTATCTTCCCACGATTCGGTGTACCAGGACTAGTAATCAGTGATGGCGGTTCCCATTTTATCTCTAGAATTTTCAAAAAACTACTTTCAAAATATGGCGTTAAACATCGCATAGCCACACCATACCATCCTCAAACGAGTGGACAAGTGGAAGTGTCAAATAGGGAGATAAAACAAATCCTTGAGAAAACCGTAGCCACATCCAGAAAAGATTGGTCCTCCAAGCTAAATGATGCTCTTTAGGCATATAGGACAGCTTTTAAAACCCCTATCAGAACAACGCCGTTTAAATTAGTTTATGGAAAATCTTGTCATTTGCCAGTAGAATTAGAACATAAAGCTTACTGGGAAATTAAAACCCTTAACTTAAATTACAAGATTGCTGGCGAGAAACGAATATTAGATATCCATGAATTAGAAGAATTGCGTTTAGACGCTTATGAAAATGCTAGAATTTATAAGGAAAGAACAAAAAAATGGCACGATAAGCGTATCTCGCGGAAAGAATTTAAGGAAGGAGACATTGTACTCCTATTCAACTCTAGACTGAAACTTTTCCCGGGAAAATTACGTTCCAGATGGTCAGGACCATTCGAAATTAACAAAGTTTTCCCAAGTGGTGCGATAGAAATTAAAGGAAATTCTATCGAACCATTCATAGTCAATGGCCAACGCTTAAAGCACTACTTTAACGTCGGAAATCTAAACTATTTGGCTTATCTTCAATTAAGTGAGCCACCTACCCCGATACCTAACTGAATAGGTACTATCTGTCGAGCCATTGACATAAAACAAAGGCGCTTCATGGGAGGCAACCCATGTTTTATTTTAATATGTTTTTATTTTTCTTTTCTTTTTCATAATCTTCAAAATTTTATGTTGCATCTCTTACTCCTTTTTATTTTCTTTTTCTTCTATTTTTATTTTTCCTTTAAACTTTCTTTTTCTTTTTGATTTAACTTCGGCAATTTTTAACCTGAAAATACTAACTTAGTTTTTCAAACATTTATTAAATATTTTCAGGGGAGTAATTCTTTAGCTTTCATATTTAGCTCCATGGAACGAGTAAACTACATGAATATCACCTTGAGAAGCAGACACCAGAGAAGACGCTTTGAGGATCTGGCTGAGCGTGAAATGTATCCTACAATTTACGTTGATGACCATGCTATGATTGCTCTTGGCATTCGTGAGAGTGTCATGTATCTGCTACACCAGATAGGCTGGGACACTGCTCTTATTAGGAGACGGTATTGTACCTACAGGAAGCTGACCCTTGAGTTCCTGAGCATACTGAGCTACCTTCCAAATCATGGGTTAGGGTTCAACCGTGGGTTGATCACCTTCAGGCTGTTTGACATGGACTACCGCTATAACCTTAGGGAGTTTGCCAACCTGTTAGGATTCCCTTTTGGCCCTGATGTTATTACTATGACCCAGAAGGACCTATTGCTTAATTCTGACCTTGATTTTTCTGGGGTAGCATTGCTGGCAATAACCATCCAGAGCCGTCTGACCTTTATTCTGAGTCCATCCACAACCCGGCTATCAGGTACTTTCATAAGATCATCGCCCATACACTTTTTGGTAAAGAGCAAAATGTTACATCTGTGTTACGTGATGAGCTATTCATTATGTACTGTGCTTCTCAGAGTCGTCCAGTAAACGATGCCGCTTATATGCTAGCTAACATGGAGCGTATTATACAAACTCCGAATGCACCAATCATGTTAGGTGGTTTAGTCACTATGATCTCTAATGCCATTGGACTCCGAAGGCCTATGCTAGGATCAGCCCCGCATTATGGAATAAAGCCAATGAACATTGAATTTTGCTTCAACACCAGTTTTATAGGGAATCTTGGGCCAGATGAATTCGAGCTATTAACTAATCATGAGACTGTCCACCAGTTTATGCTCCCGAACCCTATCACTAGTGTCCACAATAGAGCAAACTGGCTTTTTGACCTCCACCATCCTGCTACACCGCCTTCGTCTCCTTCCACTATTGACATCTACGAAGTACCCAACACCTCTCACGATGCTGAAGACCCTACAACACCACCGGGATACCACCAGTTTCCCGATCCATTGGAGCAGCAAGTAGTTTCTACTGAGACCACCACCCAGGCTCCAGAGATCCCACCATTGCCTCCACCTACTGTTACCATGCACTCTTTGCATGAAGAAATTACTGAAATGCGGGGCGAGCTTACATCTCTACGAGTGGATTTCATCGCTTTCATGGATTTGATGACTGACCAGCTGGATTTCATGCACCAGCATATGTTCCCTACTCCCCGTGGCTAGAGTTTGTCGTTGTTATCTTAATTTGTTCTTCTCTCGCATTTGTACATACAGTGAGGTCACTGTTTAGTTTTAGTATGGGGAGGATTCTAGTTGTTCTAGCATTTTATCATTTTTTATTTAAGTTATTTCTATTTCGAAACAATTCTTATAGATTAATGTAATTTCAATTATTTATCAAGTACCAAGTTTTACTGCCTTACTGCTAGTATTTTATTTTCATTCATTTTCATTTTCAGTATATTTTTTATTTTTAATTTACTGTTTATATTTTCCGCAAATATTATTTCATTAGTGTGTTGGTAAATATTATTTTAAATTATAATATTAGAATATTTCAAAATTATAATTATTAGAATATTTCAAAATTATAATATTAAGAAAATAATAAAAAATTATATAAACATATGTAACGGTCTTGTAACGGTCTTCTCATTAATGACATTGAACGTGTTACGCTCGTAACACCCTCGTGACGAGCGTAACACGCGTTTTACCGTGTTACGACCGTCACGCGCACAATATATCATAATGGCTATTACAGAGTCGTTCCAACCATTGTCTTCAAAACCCACAAAACCTCCATTGCTGCAAAATCAAGTACCATACCCACTCCATTTTTTTCAAACTTCCAAATTTCTAACACTAAAAATACCATCCACCCACTACCCCATTCTCATTCCAAACCTTTTTCAATCCATTTTACAAACACCATGGCCAACAATCAACAAGCTCCCGCTCTCACTTTCAGATCCAGCGAACAAGGCGAAACCCAACGGGTCAAATTTCAGAAGTTTCAACGCCGCGGTCTCCAACCTACACGGTATGTTGATCTTGACTGTTTGAGGAGTTTGGGACTACTTAACAGTGTCCACCAATTGTTACAGAGTGTAGATTTATGGAACCTGTGCCGCGAACCGAGACCGATTTATGAAACTCTAACCCTTGAGTTTTTGAGTTCCTTTGTATACATCACTCCGCCAGGTGCCACGAACCAACTGTCAGGACTGGCCAAATTTCATATGTTCGGCATAGAGCACGAGCTGCCCCAATCCGACATCGCACGACTTTTAGGCTTCTGTTCTAACGAAGGTGTCCATCTCCGGGTGTCGGATAATTTTGGTGAGGAAGCTTTCAACTTATGGCACAGTATGACGAATATCCATGCCGGATCCTACGACCACCTCAATGCCACCCACATTCATAATCCGGCCATCCGCTATTTCCACCGCATCCTCAACAACATAATCTTCTCCCGTGACAGCAACCACAAGCTCAACTCCAAGGAGCTCTTCTTCATGCACTGCGCATTCACCGGGAAAAAGATCAATGCTGCCCCGTTCTTACTGGCTCATATCCACTCTATTTGTGCTAGAGGAGGAAAACCCTTTTATTTCGGAGGGCTGGTCACTTCACTTGCCATAGCTCTGAACTATGGTGTTGCTCTCGCAAATATGCCTTCTATGGCACCAACTTTGCTAACTTTGGATCACTGCAAGGCCGCACATCTCATTTATGAGCGGGAGGATGGCAGATTTCACCCTGTGATCAGGAACACTGTTTATCAGAACATCATTTTGCCTTCCAGGGACCGAATCGATCCACAAAACCGTCCTAACTGGTTGTTCGATCCTGCAGCTCCCGCGGGGCGTGCTCCTACTCATGAAGACCAGCCTGCAGCCCCGCAGACGAAATGCAAGAAGAGCTGGATAGTGCTCCTCCCGTCCACGACATTCCAGGACCCTCATCTGCACCACCTCCTATTACTCTTGAAGAGGTCCTCCGCGCCATTCATATGCAAAATCAAATGAGCTCAGCGCTTGAAAGGAGACAACATGAGCAATATGAGTATCTATGCACTCAAAACGCTCAGATCTTGACTGGACAGCGGAACATGAATGAGAGGTTGGATGAGGCCCTGTCAGAGCTCAACGCCTTAAGGCTGGACGTCAGCACCCTTGGTTTCCAGGATACTGACACAGAAGCCACTCCTACCAGACGCTCTTGCACCAGGAGTAGAGGACGTGGTCACCAGTAGTTTTTCTTTATTTTCTATGTAGTTTATTATTTTTTCTGTTTCATTTCCTTTCCGTTTGTTTTTGTAATTGTACTTCCCCGCCTATATACCGCAACATTGAGGACAATCTCGGATTTAGTGTGGGAGAGGTACCTTTCCATCTTTTATAAACTAGTAAATTTTTATGATATGTCTCGATTTAAATTCTTCACTTTATTTAGCCATACCAAAAAAAAATTTATCTTCGCATTAGCCCGACATACCTATTTTAACAAAATCCCAGTTAAGGAAGCCGAAAACGACATAACAAGATCGATACGGTTATGACACCGTAGACTTCCTACTTACGCAATCCGTTTCAATAACCATTATACCGATATCTGGAGTTTTTAGTTCTACAATAAACCCTAGTAGTTTATACTAGCAGTCAGCACCGTCTTGACACAAACCACGTGGAGAATCGATGAATATAAGTGTTTGATGCCTGATCATTAAAATATCCTTCCTATCTCGCTGCTAAAAGAAAAGAAATTTTGTGCACCAAAATATACGGTCACATATAAGAGTTGAGAAAATAACGAAGGAATCCAGTGTTGGTTGGTTCAGAGGTATCTGGTTCTGAACTCGGTAGGGCGTGCTACGGCCCGATCCCCCACAACCTCCAATTTGGATAACATATGTAGGGTTGCCACATTCGTGTACCAGACCCCGGCTAAAGGATCAAAGTCACTAACCGGTTACTCCACTACGTGTGTGCTAAGACAAAGGGCTTAATATGATTGCGCCAGAACGAAACCGGGTGAAATAGATACGAGGAACTATGGGCAGAGTTATAACGGAACTGTTGGATAGCTCGTTTGAAATGGAAGCCTACGACTAAGCTTATTGCTTGTGTCATTAGTGTATCTTTAGTGTTTCAGTCAAGTATTGGCCGAACTGACGAGGATTTCCTGAAATTGCTTTAAAAATCCAAGGTATGTCATGCATATGCGCTTGACAAAACTTGTCCAACCTTTCGAATGATTATTTGCTTGAGGACAAGCAAAGGTTTAAGTATGGGGGAATTTGATAACGAGAAATCATATCATATAATTACTACGCTTTTTACCGATTTTATAATACATTGAGTCATCTAACTCCCGATTATTCCGAGTTTTTGTGTCTTTTCACAGGTACAACATTTGTCAACTCAAACCAATGAAAAAGGACCACATGAAGGAAGCTAGACAAGAAACAGAAGAGAAAAGAACCAAATCTGCAAAATCTGCAGATTTTGTAACGGTGACGACCGTCACACCCTGTGACGACCGTAATGTATCCCTAACTAGAAATAACGCTCGTCACACATCATTGACGAGCGTAATGCGCTATTTAAGCGCATTACGACCGTCACCCACCTGTGACGACCGTCACCCACCTGTGACGATCGTCACACGCGTAAAGAGGAACGTTATGAATTAATGGAGACGTGGGAAACGTGAGGGCATAATTCTTCCCCTATATTTCCTCCACTCAGTAACCATGCATCCTGGTTTTGCTCCACTCAATCCTTTTTCAAGATTTTCTCAACTGCAATATTTGTTCTCCTATATATATGTGGTAGCTCAATGGATGAGGGTCGAAGAAATTTTCCCAGAACCAAATTTCTGTTTTCCTGCAATTATTCTATTTTCTTGTTTTTGAGATTTTTCTACACTACTGTAATTTCTATTTCCAGCATTAGTTTTAGAGTGTTAATTCTTCATTTAAGAATTAACACAATTTATTGATTTCGATTAAGCTGAAAGGAATATTGTTACATCCAAGATTACCATAGCAACATTATTTCCAGGTTTTTTTATGCAATTAATATTTATTCATTCTTGTATTATGTCATTTATTTTTATGAATATTATTTTAAATTGCATAGTTATTAAATATATTATGTCCGGCTAAATTAATTGTATCGGTATGTGACTCCTAAGTACCGAAAGAATTCAGTGATACCTTGGCTAAAAACATTTATAAAACAATTTCTTGTTTCAAATTTTCATGTTTAATTTAACTACCCTTGTCACGAGAGTGAGAGGATAATTAACACGATTTTTCCACGATAGTGGGAAATTAATTAAGGCAAGAACCTGCATGCAAGAGCTGGGGTTCAACCCAGAATGTGGTAACGAAACATTAATTTTTAAATACACGAGAGTGTTTTAATAAATTAATTAAACTCAAATTGTTTTCAAAAAGTGTTATTAAATTTAAAGTGCATCCACTAGGTTTAGTAGCATGACTTATTTCATGAACACGAAAGTGTATGTCTCAGGTTTTTAAACAATTCGTTTTTACCGAAATACTTTATAGGCCAAGCGATTCAACGAATTCCCGAAGTCCGACTATCACATACCGGTATAACTATTACTATTATTTTTAATTAAACTATTTCCCCCCTAAAACCAAATATTCATCGCTTAGTTAAACAAATTGTAGCATTAGATCGTATGCGATTGATCCTCAGTCTCTGTGGGTTCGATAATCATTTAAAACTAGAACGACTAAACTGTATACTTGCAGTTAGTATCCCAATAGACCTATAAAGTCCCGATCACATATCCCAATTGACGATAAGCAAGCACAGGATTATAGTTGATACACCCCTTAGTTCCTATGACGATAACATTAGGGAAATCTCCGCAGCTAGTGATAATACTTCGTACTTTACCCATGTCATAATTCCACTGGATATCAAATGAAGTAAGGTTGACAAGTCTTGATGACCATCAGAGAGAATGCCTGGTATCCACAAAAGGGCCACTTACCGGTAGGTGCAACTTAAACCATTGATACAACATTGAATGACATAAGCTTACATTACCTCCTTTTACATGCCTGAAATGAATGGTGTAAAGAGTATCTGCCAAGAGTGTCGGTACCAGGTTCTTATTTCTAAAAGCACAAATAGCCTCCAAATCCACAAAATTTCTCTTGTGAGGAAAGAGGATGATCCCGTATATCATGAGAGCAAACAGAGAGCTGAAGTAACTCTAATTCCCTTTCTTTGCCCAGTCTTCAGCTTTCTTCACTAAGAAATCTAGATAAAACCCTGTAGTATCCTCACTTGATTTCCAATTGTCTTTCACCTCTTTCCAACTCAAATGAAGAATTTCAGCAATAACTTCGAACTTTGGCTTCTCCGACACTTGGACAAAAGGAACTTCATCGGACAACTTGACATTAAGTAGGTACGCGTACTCTTCTAGTATGGGTACTGGTTGATAATATTGAAAAGTAAAACACCGTAATTCCTTGTCATAGAACTGGAAGAGGGTGATCAAAGCCATTCGATCAACTGGAGTGTTGAGGATTAGTAACAAATTGCCATAATTTTTGTTGAAATTATTCAGAACATCACCCTTCAAATAAGAACTCAAACTCTTAAATTCGGACACATCAACAGTAGGAATCTGATAAGAAAATGTATGCCTGTTGGGCTCTTTAACACGAACTGAATCAAACTCATATGACGGGAGGCCAGCCATTTCTGATGAAAAGAAGACTCTTGAATGTCCCTGGAAGATGACATGCACATGCTAGTTATTTTTTATACATCATTTTTTTTAGAAATAAATATGCTATGATGCAACATGACAGGATCAAAGTTTCACACTGGATCATGGCTAGACCATTACAGAACAGCATCACTCAAGATAAAAAGAAAATTCTAAAGCTTCAACACTATCATGGGAACCTGAGTCACCTTCGCAACACAAAGTCACCAACAGTACCTGTACCTGTAAGAAAAGTTTTCCCGCCCCTCTCACGGGTGTAGTCTAGGTCAAGGTAAGGTTAAAATCCAAATCAGAGTACGAGAGCTCAACTGTCGGTATCATCATACGATAACACCTATCTGAACTACCTCTGAAGTCATGGGTCACATGGTCAGGTCTACAAAGCATCCGCCTCATAGCTTCCATGGACACTCTATTCCTAGTTCCTATGGAATTCACTCATAGCCTGGGTATGAGGCCTTTTACCTCATGGAACAACCCACCCACCAAGAAATCCATAATCCAAACAGTCCAGCCAAATCTAGTATGCAGAAAATAAAGCGTACATAGGATGCAATGCAAACAGATAAATATGCAAAGCGGTAAAATAAACACCCAAAAAGAAAACGAACAAGAGCTAGGATCGACTCCGGGATGGACCAGCAAGAGGTCAATCTTTCCCCAGCGAAGTTGCCACCTGAAACCACCCGGCCAGACCTGTCATCTGGATGTAATGAAACATCAATGAAGTTGCCACCGAACGTCTTTTATCCCGCCGAAAGGGAAAGGTAAACATCGAGAAAACCTGAAAAGGGAGAAATCACAGTCTTTCGACTGAGAGATCGGGTAAGGGAGTCTGTTACGCGAGGGGAAGGTATTAGCACCCCACGCGCCTGTAGTACTCTACGGTATCCACTCTTGTTGTATAATCTAATGGGTGTGGTCAAAGTCTTATGTCTATGGCTTAAAGATAAAAGGGGAATGCATGCGAAAGAAAAAGAAAACAATGTAGGGAAAATAAAAGTTGTGCTAGGTTGGGCCCTACCCCTTTGCCTACGTATCCCTTTTAAGGAATCAGAGCAGCCGTAGTTCGACTTACATATTTTGGTTGGTTTGTGTTTTTTAGTTAAGACAACAAAAACAGTCAAGATGGTAAAACATCAAATAAAACAATCAAACAAATGAGATGGTAAAACATTGACTAAATAATAACATGGTAACATGTCACAGATGACGAAACATCAAATGATAAAACATCACACCTAACAATGACATTGAGGATCAAAGTAGGATAACAAGCATGTGCGATGGCGAAACACCGGCTTCAAACAAATGTGCAATGGCGAAACATTGGCTAAAAGATAACAAGATATCATGGCAAAGATGGCAAAACATCAATGAAACGAATAGCAAAATATCACACCTAACAATGATATTGAGAATCAAAGTAGGATAACAAACATGTGCGATGGCGAAACATCGGCTTCAAACAAATGTGCGATGGCAAAACATCGACTAGAAGATAACAAGATATCATGGCAAAGATGGTGAAACATCAATAAATCAGATGGCAAAACATCACACCTAACAATGATATTGAGAATCAAAGTAGGATAACAAACATGTGCGATGGCAAAACATTGGCTTCAAACAAATGTGCAATGGCAAAAAATTGGCTAAAAGATAACAAGATATCATGGCAAAGATGGCGAAACATCAATGAAACGGATAGCAAAATTCCACACCTAACAATGATATTGAGAATCAAAGTAGGATAACAAACATGTGTGATGGCGAAACATCAGCTTCAAACAAATGTGTGATGGCAAAACATCGGCTAAAAGATAACAAGATATCACGTCAAAGATGGCGAAACATCAATAAATCGGATGACAAAACATCACTCCTAACAATGATATTGAAAATCAAATAAGGATAGAAAACATGTGTGATGGCGAAACATCGGCTTCAAACAGATGTGCGATGGTGAAACATCGGCTACAAGATAGCATGGCATCATGTCAAAGATGGTGAAACATCAATAAACTAGGTTTAAAAACAAAGCCAAGAGGCACACAAACAAACAAGGTTGATTTATATATTTTACCTTGAAGAAGGGTTTGAGTTTATTAGAAGTGTTTTATGATTTGCCAAGAAAATAATTTTTGTTTTAAGATGCAAAATGCAAAGGAAAGAAAAACAACCAAGGGAAACTAGCCTAGCACTATCCCTAGTGTTATCATACAATGATTGATCCTAAGGTTGAGGATAAAGGAAAACCCTACCTTAATTAACATGTTAAAGGAAGCTTAAAAAAACTATCCTATAAGGAACATGAAATGAGAGCGAAGTCGTGATCTCAATTTCTAAATTGAGTGACTCATCGATCAACAATTAAAGAAGAAAAACAATAAACATCCTATAGGGAACATGCACTGAGAGCGAAGTCGTGATCTCAATTTCTAAATTGAGTGACTCATCGATAAAAAGTTAAAGAAGAAAAACAATAAACATCCTATAGGTGTTGGCTCCTAAATTCGACACCCTTGTTTTTATTAATATCAGCCATTAAAGCTGAAGGGTGGTTTCGACCAGCTAGGTCTGTCGAAATGCCCATCAGAAGATGGCAATGTACTTAGAGAAATTCCTCCAAGGAAGAATCTTGTTGCCTTCGACGTCGAAGGTGCTTTTCGACGAAGGTGTTCGATTGCTCAGAGTGGAACGGTTTGAGATTCAAACGTTTGGAGGGAAAACGGTTCCCAGCGGTTACCAAGTGCAACGTGCCAAGATCTGGAGCGTCGAACGCTGTGAACGTGCCAAGTGGAGTCATCTCGAAGCAGCGTAACTGCCCGACGGTTACTTGGGATGTGATTAGTATAAATATTAGTAGTTCACGCAGTTTTTCGCGTGTGTTCACAATTATATACAAGTTACTCATATAGATTCGAGTACCCAGCGTGAGAGAAAGAATTGTTGAGAATGTATGTGTGAAACACCACTTTATTAATCAAAGTCATTTATTTTCCATAAACTTTACTTGCTTTCTCCTTTACTTTTCCAGTCGAAGCCTTCATTTTAAGCCTTCCCTTTATTCTTCATGCAATTTACATAAAGCTTCTTTATTTTCTTGTCATTTATCCATTATCAAACTTAGTCAAAACCCCAAAATCAACCATGTCTTAGGATCAATTTGATCAATCCTGCGAGTCACCAAATAAGTAACCTTTTGGAAGATCAGCGGTTGTTTACCAATTCCCACGGTAAACAAATTGGCACACCCGGTGGGACTGTGTGTTGATTTTGAAGTTTAACCTTTTTACACAGAATATCATCTTTTTCGAGAAGTATTGCATGTTATTGAGAAGTGGTAGAATATACACTAACAATACCAATACTGCCAGAAGAAGAGAAGCGATGGCGAATCCGCCAACTAATAACGAAATCCCACAAACAAATGTGGGAACAACGGTTATCCCAACCGTAAGTGAAGCGATAATCGCTGGTTCAACACCAGCAATAACGGTCACAACAACGGGGCCATTACCTCCGTTCACTGGCCCCAGAGTGCCTTTAGGAACTCCCCCACCAAGGGGAAATCCAGGAACAAGGCCTTATGTTCCCCCAGGATTTATGACAGGCGGTCAAAATCGATAACCACTCTATGGCATGCCAACGTCTGAATTGGCTAGCCTAACGAACGCTGCGTCCACTTTTTCAGACCCTTTAGTGAGTGCCTCTTCGCCACTCCAAGGTTCTGGAATAGGTATGGCGAACAGAAATAGGACCCAACTCTTAGGAGGAACGTCCCAATTAGCACATGGCCTTACAAATGCCTCGACAGCAGTCTTGAGGCAACAAATGGACGAAAGCAACCATGATATGGTTCAAATGTTGGCACAAACTTTAAGTACAGTGCTGAATCCTCTAATATAAAACACCACCCAATCGAATCAGCAGATGACAGCGCAAATGACGCGTTTGGCTGATTTCTTTGGAGTACCCCAACCTATTCGACAGCCCCAAAGGGCGCAAATAAGAGGAAACCAAGGTATATTCTTAGAGGAAGAAACCACTATCAACCAAGTCCAGCAGCCTGTCGAAGAAAACCTTAGGGCACGATTGGAGCAGCCTGTCGAAGAACCTAGGGTTATAGCCCCAGAGGTAAGGTTAGTTAACAGAAACCAAAATGCTGACGAAGTAGTCCAGCATATCCAATACCAGAATATGGGTTTGGAAAATAATCTGGCAGCCATGATCGAAAGAATCATGACGCAAAATGGGATGAACATGGGCTTTCGTAGGCCCAATTTCACATCCCCACTGTCAGAATACGTGTTACAAACAGACTTACCTCCTAGATGTAAAGTCCCTAAGTTCACTAAATTCTCTGGGGATACGACAGAATCTACTGTCGAACATGTGGCGAGATACTTGATCGAAGCAGGAGATATTTCAAACAACGAAAACCTGAGGATTAAGTACTTCCCAAGTTCTTTAACAAAGAACGCTTTTACTTGGTTTACAACTCTTCCCCCCAATTCGATCCATCATTGGACCCAGTTGGAGAGATTGTTCCATGAGCAATTCTACATGGGACAAACCAAGATAAGCCTGAAAAAATTGGCCAGTGTAAAGAGACGTTTCACTGAACCTATAGACGAGTATCTAAATAGGTTTAGGTTGCTCAAAGCAAGATGCTTTACACAAGTGCCAGAACATGAGTTAGTCGAAATAGCCGCAGGCGGTTTAGATTATTCCATTAGGAAGAAGTTAGACACTCAATACCTGAGAGACATGGCCCAATTGGCCGATAGAGTTCGACAGGTAGAACGCCTTAAAGCTGAGAAAGCCAAGGCAACGAAAACTCATAAAAGAGAGAGGATAGCGTATGTCGAGATGGATGACGAAGATCCAGAAACCTTCGACGAAACTATAACCGTCGAAGAAGGCGAGGTCGATTTAGCGGAACTAAAACAAGGGCCACCATACTCTTGCAAATTGTTAGTCCCCTCAAGTGGGAAAAATCCCACGGGTCCAGAAAGGACCAACGATAGGTTCCCCAAAAAGACTTATAGTTTTGATATTACAAAATGTGATGAAATCTTTGACTTGCTTGTAAAAGATGGCCAAATGATAGTACCCCCAGGGGTAAAAGTGTCTCCTCTTGATCAAATAAAGAAGAGAGGCTTTTGTAAATATCATAATTTTCTGGGCCATAAAACGTCTCAATGTTTTCTTTTCAGGAATCTTGTGCAAGACGCTATCGAAGAAGGGAGGTTGAAGTTTGCTGACAAGATCCCCATGACTGTAGACTCTAACCCGTTGCAGGCCGAAGCCCATTATACTGAACCTTCAGAGGTGAACGTGATCGAGGCATCTAGAAGTCAGTCGAAGAGGCCAGGAATCACAATGGTCGAAGTCTCAAAGGACCATGTCAACATGCCAATCTTTGGCAGTTTTTCTGGGAATCTATCCAGAAAGACAATTGAAGCGGTCCAAAAGGCGGTCGAAAGCCCAAAGCTGGAGACAGTTGGAGCCCAAAAATCTGGAACAAAACCCAGTTCTCACTTGGCTGCAGTTCAAGGCCAGACAGAGGACTTGGAGATTCAGATGAAGCAGTTGACTCTTGCCAACAAAGACACCATGAATGTCAACATGGTCGAAGTCTATGAACCAAAAGCATCAGAGGAGGCCATGAGGCAAGAACAAGCCAACAAAATTGCTTTCCCTCGGGAAAATGAAAATCTGGCAGATTTCCTGCAAAGATGCCAGAAAAAGAAGTCAGAGGTGATGCTGTGTCCTAGATGCAGTTCGATCTTCGACAAAAAAGCTGCTGAACATATTCAAGGTGTAAGAGCAGCAAATAGAAAAAGGGAAAGTGTTGATACTCGACATGACCCCAGAAGAGCCTCCCAAAGGGGTTCAAACCAAGAAAAGAGGCCAGTGACTTTCAGGCCTCCAACTAATGTGCCAGTTGATACATGGTACAAAACATCTGGTCGAAAGAGACCAAGCGAGGAAAGATGGCACTCCTTCGATGTGCCAAGGGGTTCATCTTTAACACATAAGAAAGAGCCTCAAGTTGCTACCCCTAAAGTGACACAGGTATCAAACAACTACAAAGGGAAAAATCCCATGTCTCGATCTCAATGGAGGAGATACCAGAGGCGACGAAAAGCTGAGAGGGAAGCTGCTAATGAACCAAAGGAAGAATCCAGTTCAAATGTTCCTCAGAGAAAGCAGAGGAAGCCTCTAGAAAGAGAACCAGTAACCAATAGGCTAGTTTGGCCTAACCAGGGTGAAGTTGATAACGAAGATGGTTCTGAGTCTGATGACACCTTGGACATCATGGTGAACATAGTCTCAGTTCTGCCCAGAGAGTTCAACCGCCAGGTGGAGGTCGAAACAAGCGATTGGGAAGTGGAGCAAGAAATGGCCAAGCATAGGCCAGTGTGCTATTTCGTCATGGATAATGGCGCTACTGAAGAGCAGAATGGGTTCTTCGAACCTCCTACAGAGGCGATGAAAAATCACCTTAAGCCTTTATTTATAAGGGCTAAACTCGAAGAAACCACAGTAAATAAAATCTTGGTAGATTGTGGGGAAACCATCAACATCATCCCTCACTTTATGCTAAGAAAAATAGGCAAAAGTGATGAGAGCATCAAGCCTCACAACATGGTCCTGTCGAATTATGAAGGCGGCATAGGGACCACTATGGGTGTGATCCAACTGGACATCAAAGTGGGATCTATCCTTCGACCAACTATGTTTATGGTCATATCGGCCAAACCTAACTATAATCTTTTGTTGGACCGTGAATGGATTCATGGTGTTGGAGCTGTACCATCATCAATGCACCAGAGGTTGCTACTATGGCGTCCTGATGGAATGGTCGAAAACATATAAGCGGACCAAAGCTATTACCTGGGCGAAGTAAATCACCTAGGGCTGGCAGACTTCGACAAGAACCTGGCTCACATTGGGCCATGCCCAACACCTGACTTCGACTTGGCGCCAGCGCCAAATAGTTTTTGTTCCCTATACCTGCACCCTGAGCATGGTTTTCAATGGGACAGAGAAGACTTGTCCCACATCGACTTTAGTGGGTTAACTGATATCCAACCAACTGGTTGGGAAAGTGAATTCAGTGACAATGACTGAGTCACAATCATTGCAGTGAATTTCGGCTTACGTAGCCGAAATAAAGATGATAACGGCTCTCGAAGCCGAAGTAAAATATATGGCCACACAGGCCAATGATCAAGAGTTACCTTCTGCTGGTCCTAGAAAGGACTTCGATCCAGAACCTCCTGATATCATGCCAGAAGGGATGCAGAAACAAAGGCTCGACGCCATCTACGACGATGAGCCTTTGGGATTCGAAAAGGACCCCTTAGCGAATAACATCAAGATGCTAGCGCAGGATCCTTTAGAAGAAATCAACTTAGGCGAAGGGTCAGAGAAAAAGCCAACTTACATTAGCGCAAAAATTGACCCAGAACTCAGGTTGGAAGTAATCCATTTGTTGAAAGAGTTCAAGGACTGTTTTGCATGGGATTACCACGAGATGCCTGGTCTCGACAGAGGATTGGTGGAACTTCAGTTGCCAATCAAACCTGGGAAGAAGCCAATCAAGCAAAGTCCAAGACGCTTCGCTCCAGAAATACTGTTGAAGATCAAAACGGAAGTCGAAAGACTGCTGAAGTGCAAATTCATACGCGTTACGAGGTATGTCGAATGGATTGCAAACATTGTGCCAGTGATTAAGAAAAATGGTACATTGAGGGTGTGCATAGATTTCAGAGATTTGAATGCTGCTACACCCAAAGATGAATATCCTATGCCTGTGGTGGAAATGCTAGTCGATTCTGCCGCTGGCTATGAGTACCTGAGTATGCTCGATGGTTATTCAGGATATAATCAAATATTCATTGCTGAAGAAGATGTGTCGAAAACAGCTTTTCAATGCCCTGGGGCTTTAGGCACTTACGAATGGGTAGTGATGCCTTTTGGCCTAAAAAATGTTGGGGCAACATATCAGCGAGCAATGAATTCTATCTTCCATGATTTTATTAACACTTTTATGCAAGTATATATTGATGACATTGTTATAAAATCTGTTTCCAGGAAGAACCATATAGACCACCTTCGAAAATCATTCGAAAGAATGAGAGAACATGGTCTCAAGATGAACCCTTTGAAGTGTGCATTCTGTGTGAAAGCTGGAGATTTCTTGGGCTTCGTTGTCCACAAGAAAGGGATCGAAATCAACCAGAACAAGACGAAGGCAATTCTGGAAGCGAAAGCGCCATCGAACAAAAAGGAACTGCAATCTCTGTTAGGCAAGATAAATTTCTTAAGGAGATTCATATCTAACCTAAGTGGGAAAGCTCAAGCCTTTTCACCCTTACTTCGATTGAACAAAGAGGGATTCGAATGGGGGCAAGAGCAACAAGAAGCCTTCGACAAAATCAAAGGGTACCTCATAAAGCCACCTATTTTAGTGCCTCCTTGTAGCAACAGGAGTATGAGATTGTACATAGCTGCATCCGACAAAACATTGGGAAGCATGTTAGCCCAAGAAGATGAAAATGGAGTCGAAAGACCCATTTACTATCTTAGTAGAGTTTTGAACGATGCAGAAACTAGATATAGCGGAGTTGAAAAATTGTGTCTATGTCTGTATTTCTCTTGTACAAAGCTCAAACAATATATAAAACCAGTTGATGTGTATGTTTCATCTCATTTTGATGTTTTCAAGTACATGTTGTCGAAACCCATTTTGCACAGTCGAATTGGCAAGTGGGCACTAGCATTAACTGAATACTCCTTGACCTTTATGCCTCTTAAGGCAGTGAAAGGACAAGTGGTGGTAGACTTTATAGTCGACCACTCAATTCAAGTTGAGAGTATTAATTATGTGGAGATAGAGCCTTGGAAATTCTACTTCGATGGTTCCAGCCATAAAGATGGAACAGGAGTAGGAGTCTTGATTATTTCTCCAGAAAAAATTCCAACAACATTCAAGTACAAGATATCAGGTACTTGTTCGAACAATGAGGCTGAGTACGAAGCTCTAATTATTGGCCTTGAGATATTGTTGGAATTGGGGGTAACTCGAGTCGAAATAATGGGAGACTCAAAGTTAGTCATTAAGCAAGTCACAAAAGAATATAAATGCATAAGAGAAAATCTCATTATGTACTTTGTGATAGCAAATCGTTTATTGAAAAAATTTGAAATGGTCAACATTCGACACATACCCAGATTGGAAAATCAAATAGCCAACGATTTGGCACAAATTGCATCTGGGTACAAAATTTCAAAAACGAGATTACAAAGAGCAATCGAAGTTCGAGAAAAAATAAAAGCAACTTGTCTGTCACCAACAGATTTGGAATCGACAAGACTAGGGTATGCTGATCAAAGTAACTTCGAAATTTCGTTCATAGACAATTTGTCAGAGCAAGATTGGAGGAAACCCATTGTGGATTATCTTCAAAACCCAGTAGCTTCGACAGAACGAAAAAAAAAATATAGGGCGTTGAGTTACGTACTCATGGGTAATGAGTTATTTAAAAAGACGCCTGAAGGGGTATTGCTAAAGTGTTTAAGTGAAACCGAAGCATACATAGCCCTTTCAACTACGCACGCTGGAGCATGTGGGGCTCACCAAGTAGGCCATAAGATGAAATGGTTGTTGTTTCGACAAGGACTATACTGGCCCACCATGTTGAAAGATTGTGTCGAGTTCGCCAAGGGTTGAAAAGAATGTCAAGTCCATACAGGCATCCAGCATGTACCAGCAAGCGAACTTCACTCGATAGTGAAACCTTGGCCCTTTAGAGGATGGGCGTTGGACCTTATTGGAGAGATTCGACCAGCATCATCAAAGAGCCAGAAGTATATATTGGTAGGCAATGATTATTTTACTAAGTGGATCGAAGCTATTCCTTTAGTCAATGTAGACCAAGAAAATGTCATTGAATTTATTCAAAAGAACATTATCTTTAGATATGGAATCCCTGAGACTATAACTACTGATCAAGGATCAGTTTTCACCGGTCGAAAGATGCAGGAATTCGCTCAGGAAATAGGCTTTAAACTCCTAACATCAACGCCTTATTATGCACAGGCAAACGGTCAAGTCGAAGCAGCGAACAAAATAGTGATTGGCTTGATAAAAAATCATGTTGGGAAGAAGCCAAAAAATTGGCATAAGACGTTAGACCAGATCTTGTGGGCCTGTCGAACGTCCCCAAAAGAAGCCATGGGTACAACACCATATAGGCTAACTTTTGGTCACGACACAGTGTTGCCAGCAGAAATTTGTCTTCAATCTGCAAGGGTTCAGAGACATCATGATATCCCCTCTGAAGTTTATTGGGATATGATGTTAGACGAACTAGTAGATTTAGACGAAGAAAGAATGCACGCTCTCGACCTACTAAGGCTTCAGAAGAAAAGAGTAGAAGACTCTTACAATAAAAAAGTGAAACCTAAGGCATTCTTGCCTGGAGAATTAGTTTGGAAGGTGATTCTTCCCATGGATCGAAGGGATCGAAGCATGGGAAAATGGTCACCCAAATGGGAAGGACCATTCAGAATTATCCAAACCTTTTCTGGTGGAGCTTATGAAGTCGAAGAGTTAGGTGAAGATAAAAGGCTCTTGAGAGTAAATGGCAAATATTTGAAAAAGTATAAACCTATACTCCAAGAGATCAAAATAAATAGCAAGTAATGACTAAATTAACCATAAATAAGTCAAAATGGAAAATTTTATAAATTAGCCAAAATGGCAATATTGTCAAATACATATTACAATATATGGTTAAAGGGCTGAGTCAATCAGAAGGGGATGGAATCTTTGAGTCGAAGGTACTTAGCCTGCTGCAACTCCAGTCTTTTGTTGCACAAGGCATTCGCCTGGGCAAGCTTGGCAATTTGGTCGTCGAAGGCTTGGGCTTTCTCAGCAAACTCTAGGCCTTGTGTGATTTCAGCTTGACTCTCGGTGTCTGAAACAGTCGAGAGAAGCTCCTCCTTGCGCTTAGTATTGGCATTCATCTTGGCCTTCAGCTCTTCGATTTGCGCCTTTATGGAAGCATTGTCTCGATCTATGGCATCAATTTCTTCTTGCTTAGATGCCTTTTGCTTCGACAACTCTGCAATTCGAGAAGTCGTCTCTGCTACAGCAGTCCAGGCAGAAGAACTTTTGCCATATAACGCTTCGAGTTGGCTGTTGAAGCCCCTCTGTCGTCGATAGTCTGCTGAGACTTGATCAATAATGGAGTATAACTCCATGATAAAGCTCGAAACCTCCGGAGTCACAGCGAGAAAGTCAACTGCATTAAAAACAGCTCCCAAACACGACGGAGCAGTAGGGTTCCCCTTCAAAGCTTTCATCAAATCTTTCTTGAAGAACTGAGCTTTGACCTTCATCAAAGCCTCATCGAGAGGAGAAGTCTCAATGGACTTCCCCGATTGAGTAGAAGCCTCCTGACTAATATCAGATGAACTTCCCTTGCTCTCGATAATGGCATTCAGATAGCCAACGGGATCAGTTTGCTTCAAGAGTGCTAAGTCTTCTTTGGACCTATGCTTTGTTGAGGTGGTAACCTTTGCAGCAGGGTTGTTTTGGGGTTGAAGTTGTTGAGCAGCGTCTGCATCGACATGACTATCTTTGACTTGAACTTCAGCAGTGCCAGCGTCAGCGTGATCCCCTTCATCATGTTGTTCCTCCGACAGATCGACCACTTGAATCTCCTTTGGCTGTTGTTCTTTTGTTTCAGCATTGGCTTCATCTGTTTCAGCATTGGCTTCATCGTTCGCCAATTCCTTCTCTTGTGGCCTACTGAGTTCAGCAGAATCCAGTGTTTCAGAAGTTTTTGGCGCTGAGCTTTCAGTGGTTTCCTGGAAAAAGAAGAAGAAGAATTTTCTAGGTTAGAAAGAGACACAATCGAACGCGAGCATCGACACCTGAGTTAAAAAAGGTCAAAGAAATTACCTGTAGAGGAACTTCAGCCCCTGGGCTGGAATTGTCGCTTTCGACGGGTTTATTGAGCAAAACATTTAGTTCCTCCTCCGTTGGCTCTTCAATGATTACTGGAGGTAGCCTGGGTTTTCTCCCAGCAACCTTTATTCTGATTGTGGATCGAGTCTCAGGAGAAGGAACATCCTTCTTCAGTTTTCGCCTTTTTAGAGGAGCGGGGGGAGAGTCGTCTTCTTCGTCACTCCCAGATTCGACCGTCAGTGCAGGTCGTTTCTTGGGTGAAGGTGCCTAAAAACCAATTGGAGTTCGATTTAGATGCTACATCGAAAGTCAGAGTGTTAAAACCAGAAGAAAATAATAAAAGTCTGGTTACCGGTGCTGAAGGTTTTTTCGAAGGACCTTCCCCCTGATGGCTTGTTGTAGTTTTCGCCGGTGCTATAGTTTTCACCGGTGGTGGAGGTTTTGTCAAGGGACCTCCTCCCTGATGGCCTTCTGCAGCTTTCTTGGCTGCAGGCTTTCGAACAACTGAAAGAAGACAAGTTATAATTAACAGGCTACCAGTCGAAATGGAAAGACAAAATAATTTGGAAGAGTGAACTTACATTTCTTTATTTTGTCCAGGACTAGAACAAAAGACTTCTGAAGTTCGTCCACAAAGTCCTTCTCGTCGAAGAACTCTTCAGCGTAGTAACTCTTCCACCACTCTTCGAAGGATGGTGAGCAGAGAAAGTTAAGCTGATAGTCGAACAGTGAAAGGACTGTTCGACCAGCATACCTGCCGATATGCTTAGTGGCAGCATCTTCAGTATAGTCGTTGCAAAAATATAACATGGATTTCTCCCTAGGAAAAATAGGAGAAGGAAGTGTTTGAATGATACCAAACTGGCGAGAGACCAAGTTTGGTTGATACGCGATCAAGCTCAAGTGAGTCTTGGAGCTCTTGAAGCGCAGGGGCATTATTCTAGGTGTGAGAAATGATTCCCACATTATTGTATGTTCTTCGACCTGAGGGTCACCTGACGACTTAGGATGGGGCCTCGTGAACCATTCTGGACCAACCTTTCGTCGAGCAAAGGGAGCCATGGTCGAAACAAATTCTTTTCTTCTTGCAAACATCAAGACGAAGTTTGCAAAAGTTTGTTGAAGCTCCAGCCCATCTTCCGTCGGGGTCAGTAGAGCTAATCTGGTGCCTTCGATGCGCCTATTTGCTATCTCCGGAGCTTGCTCATTTATTTGAGTCTTCTGAGGTAAGAAATACTCGAAAGTGGCATTGAGCCACAGCTGAAGTAGCCAAAAAGGTCCTGCAAGCAACAGACTGGCTCTATTCTCAATGATCTTCAACAGAGTCGCTCCGCTGCTAATCGACTCGTACAGATTCGCCAAGATTAATTCTGCCAAACAAATATTTTGGCCATGGTGGAGTTGGGTGGCGAGGGTGACCATCTTTTTTGTCACCTGTAAAGACTTTGTGCAGAACACAAAGCGTGACAGCCATAGGGCTAGAAACGCGATATGCTCTACATCTGACACAGTGGTTGTCGACCTATCATGGTAATGGTTGATATAGGTGGTGTAGGTGGGTTTCGTAGCTGAGAATCCAATCTAATCCTCCGACATTTCCTCTGGGTCGAAGTAATCCCCAGTGGGTCGAAGGCCAGTGATGGCAGCCACGTCGAAAAGCGTGGGTGTTAGCATTCCACAAGGAAGGTGGAAAGTGAAATGAGTGTAATCCCAGAAAAGCAAGGAGGCTATCAGCATCTCAGGGGAGTAGTTGAGACCCGTCTTCGACAGCATAACTAGGTCGTATATCCCCAGATCCTTCCAGATCGAAGCCTGGCTTTTTTCCATTTTTTCCAGCCAAGCACTATAGTCAGGAGTGAGGCTAGGGCTAGACCTGAAAGCCCTAACACCCTTATTGAAGAAGCGAAGATCAATTTTCTCCTTAGCGGGATCTTCGTTATCCTCTGCATCTTTTTTAGAGCATCCAACAGGTTTGAGCTTTTCAAGCACTGGAAAGAAGCTTTTGATCTTCATGGCTTCATTGATGCATGGGGTTAGCGGGCCAGACATGGCGAAGATTTGGTTGGAGTATCCAACCGGAATCATGAGTTGGTGTGAATAAGCTTCACGTTCAGCAGTTTCTAGGGGTTCAGGAACCCTTCGTTGGCCTGTAGGGGTAAATATGGGGACAGTGGAGAAGATCTTGGGTTTAGCATTTCTGGAAGGGATGTTAGAACTAGGAGCGGTAGAGGAACCTGAGGCTATTGTTGATGTTAAGGTTGAAGATGAAGTGAAGAACAAGGTGTTTGCAAGTTTGCAGAGATTTTGTGTTCAACGGGGAAGTTTGAAGGCAAGATAGCGTGAAAAAGTCCCACAATGGGTACTTGGCGCTATTTATAGTGGTTGAGAAATCCCCAAATTCGAGGCCATTTAATGTTGCAGAGGATAGTGGGACACGTGGCGTCCCCCTGTTGACATAGCGGTTCTGCAGAAATGAAAGGGTGCAGCGTGCGCCCTCGTTTTTGGGAAATTGTCATGATGACAATTTGTGAAAAGACATTGGGCACGCTGCACGCCGTACTGAGGTGACGTCTTAGGTACGGATGAAATGATGGCTTTTTCTTGGGATTGTCAGTGGTTGGTAGAAGACAAAAAGTGCACAGTTTAATTTGTGGCTAAGAATGAAAAGACGGGTGTCGAATGGAATCTCAAAGAATGCCTTTTTCTTTTCAGAGTCGAAATAAGGCATTCTTGGGGGGCAATTTGTTGGCTCCTAAGTTCGACACCCTTGTTTTTATTAATATCAGCCATTAAAGCTGAAGGGTGGTTTCGACCAGCTAGGTCTGTCGAAATGCCCATCAGAAGATGGCAATGTACTTAGAGAAATTCCTCCAAGGAAGAATCTTGTTGCCTTCGACGTCGAAGGTGCTTTTCGACGAAGGTGTTCGATTGCTCAGAGTGGAACGGTTTGAGATTCAAACGTTTGGAGGGAAAACGGTTCCCAGCGGTTACCAAGTGCAACGTGCCAAGATCTGGAGCGTCGAACGCTGTGAACGTGCCAAGTGGAGTCATCTCGAAGCAGCGTAACTGCCCGATGGTTACTTGGGATGTGATTAGTATAAATATTAGTAGTTCACGCAGCTTTTCGCGTGTGTTCACAATTATATACAAGTTACTCATATAGATTCGAGTACCCAGTGTGAGAGAAAGAATTGTTGAGAATGTATGTGTGAAACACCACTTTATTAATCAAAGTCATTTATTTTCCAGAAACTTTACTTGCTTTCTCCTTTACTTTTCCAGTCGAAGCCTTCATTTTAAGCCTTCCCTTTATTCTTCATGCAATTTACATAAAGCTTCTTTATTTTCTTGTCATTTAACCATTATCAAACTTAGTCAAAACCCCAAAATCAACCATGTCTTAGGATCAATCTGATCGATCCTGCGAGTCACCAAATAAGTAACCTTTTGGAAGATCAGCGGTTGTTTACCAATTCCCACGGTAAACAATAGGGAACATGCACTGAGAGCGAAGTCATGATCTCAATTTCTAAATTGAGTGATTCATCGATCAAAAGTTAAAGAAACAAACACAACACATGTATCAAACAAAGACAGAAGGCCTCCTGACATATATCAGCAACAGAGGTCTCATCATGCAACACTATACAAAAATGAAGATAGAAGAAAGGAAATAGTGCAATACCAAACGGATAACTATCCATGCAACTGAACAAGAATAAAAGAAACCCAGAGAACTTCAAGCAAGCTGGCATCAGCAGATAAATCAAGTCAGAAATTACGCCATCAGGATGTAAGTATTGAGATTTTCAGATATGCACAGATCCGATGGGCAATATATAGCATTCATAACCACACACATATATCCTGCATAGACTATCAAATATGCCAAGCACAAGAGTAGTGCCAATATAATAAGTTGTATTTCACAAATAAAGTGAAACACAGTAGCCTCAAGTCAAAAATGGAAAACCTTTCTCAAAGTACCTCGCACATTCAACAGCCAAGTTAGTATTCCATAAAGTGAATGATGACTCACATAAGGGATGGATGAAACATGATGAAGTGAGAAAAACATGATAACAATTATCAAAGCATTAGGTATGGTAGACAAAAAGAAACAGGCATATGCACAATTAGGTTAAAAGTTAGAGGAATGTTGCTCCTTTCTATCACCATATTGAGTTGACAATTGAATATCAATCAAGGGTCCTGGGAGCTTGACAAGAATACAATCAAAGACCATGAAGGTCAGTAGAAACCACAATTCAATCATGCACAATTAATTCATCACAGCTCACAAGCATAATAGAAGAGGAATTCCACACAATGCATCAAAAGGTTCAATCATTCAAACATGGGGCATTTAATGAAATGACTTGAGTTTATTTGGATGAACATATCCAATATGATCATTAGGTACCCAATTATAGGCCTCACTCAAGTTCATTAGCCATCAAACAATTTGCAACAAGATATGCAACATCAATTGGGTACCTTCACTTCAAAAATACATCAAAAATAGAAAAGGATTTCAATAATTCAAACCAAAAATTTCTTAGCATCTTTGAAGTGTGTAGAAGTCAGAAAGCAAGTCTTAAGTTCATGAATGGTTGAGGAGGGCATCAAATGAGGCCTAAAGTCCAAAACTAGTTAGCCAAACTACCAAACTAGACAAGCTTTCAAAATAATTTGTGGAAAAATATCAAACCAAGTCAAATAATTCAATAAAAATGGTTTTAAGATCCTCAATACACCCATGAACCCTAATCAAGACTTAAATTCCATTGAAAATCCAGGGCATAATGGTTTTGAAAATGAAACTTGCAATGTAAGCTACAAAACCCTAATTGTTTGAATTTTAATCTTAAATATTAATTAGGTAAGATCAAAATTCAAACAATTCAAACCAAGATCATGTAAACCACAAGGAAACCCTAAATGTCAGAATACATATTTTTTCACATTTTTTTGATATAAGGAAAAGTCAAAAATAAAATCAAATTCAAACAATTAATCAATTAAACAAATAATCACATCTCAAAATAAAATTCTAATCAAAAATCAGAAAAAATATCCAACCAAAATTATATTCAAATATTGGAATTAAAAACACACATCCCTGATTTTTTGTGGAATTTTTTAGTTAAAGGAAATATTAAAATAAAAACCAAACAAACAATTAACAATTAAACTATTATTTAAAGGAAAAAATGCAAACCCTAGCCAAAATTCATAAAAAGGTCAAAATAAAATTATATTCAGATTCTATGATTATAAACAAACTTATATGATTTTTTTGAGAATTTTTGAATTAAAGGAAGTATTAAAATAAAAATTATGAAGCAAAAATTCAAAATAAACTTCTTAAATTAAATTTCTAATCAAAAATAAAAAAAATGCTTAAAACAAAATCAGAATCAATTCCTAAATTATTTTATGAGTCAAGGATAATTTTTTTGGAATTTTTAGATCAAAGGAACTATTAAAATAAAAATAATCTTTGAACAAACAATTAATTAAACCTATGAATTTTTAAACCAATCAAAACATTTTTAAAAATTTCAATAAAATTACACAAGATAGCAGAAATTATTTTGGACTTATGATAATTTTTTCAGAATTTTTGAAAATGTTTTGATCATAAAATAAAATCATAAGAAATCAATTAAAACAAAAATATGAAAAATTGCATTAAGAATCACATGGACCAATTAGATCCAGCCACGCCATCATCTTCTTCCTCAAGGCAAGCCCTAACGCGTGTTTTTCTCAGTTTCAAGATCCTATGTTCTACTCAAGATTTCTACTTCATTTCTCCACCAAAATTGATGGTTCAAATCACAAATCAAAGTTCAAACTATCAACTACATCATGCTTTTTACAAAATTCAAAATGATCGATCATAGAAGTAGAAATCAGAGCAAGAAAATTGAGAAAATCATTAAATCATGAAAAACCATAAGTTCACCAAATCGTGTATGCTTCAAAATAAAACAAGTTTATACATCAGATGTAAGATCTGGCCAGCTATGAACATGATCACAAGCTTTAAATCACATGAAACAAGCAAAATTATGAAGAATCAAGGTCTGAAAATACCTCTTATGAGTGAGAAATAAACTCAACTCAATGCCTCTGATCAACAAGAAAGCCTTGAATCCTTGTTCTGAAACTTCAATGAACACGAAAAGAGGAAGAAATCGTGACTGGAATGGGTGAGAATGAAGCTTCGAAGAGAAGGAAAATTTGAGAGTGAGGAGAATTTTCAGATCTGATTTTTTTGTGTGTATCCAGCGTGCTGCAAAATGAATGATGGAGTGTGTTTATATAGCAACTCAGGAGTAAGGGAAAGAGTGTAAAACAGTTGATAACCGTTGGAGGGCAAGTGTGGCATTTCTGATTTTTTTTGTAGAACAAACAAAAACAGGCTGCATTTCACCTTACTTTTGCCTACAACCTGGTGCGTTTTTGTGAGTGTAAAAGGTGATGGAATCAGAGGGAATATGGTGAAAATGGTGAGGTGGCAAGAGTATGCGTTTTGGGCCAAATAGATGAGATGATCTTGCTTTTTTTTTTTTGCAAAATTTGAGAGGATATGGTCATGCCTCATGCGTACCTTGCTTGGACTCATTTGACAAGAAAAGAATGCAACAAAACGTGCTAGACACATGCTAAATGTAACTTGAAAATGATCAAAACAAAATTATGCAAATTCTGCAACATGACCATGGTTGTCCACAATTCTGGCCAGCTGACTTTATGCTAAGGCCATTCGAAATTCCTTCGCGCGTTTTGGGCCAAATAGAGGCCTTTCAAAAGACCTCTTGATAGAGAACAAAACGTGCCTTGAATTTTTGAAAATGATCATGAAATGAGTAAGATGTGCTAGCACCAAGTTTGGGAAAAGGAACTGTTTGGCCTGTAGGGCGTGCGCGTGCATGGGCATGCATGGAGCCAGCTTTGAGATACCAACTTTGAAGCATTATAACTCACTCAAATTTTGACCAAATTGGATGATTCAAAGTTCAATGGCAAGCTATTATGGAAGAAAACAAAATGTTCTTTTTAATTTTTCAAATTGAGGCTTGAGTCATAAGAAATTGATTCCACAAAATGGCATGCCAAGTGTTTGATTAAATTACACGCGTGACTTGCCCAAGAGAAGTCATCTTGACACTTAGAATTTTTTTTAATTTTTAAGTTACTTATTGAACAAGTTACACTCAAATTCCCCATTTCTCATGATTCAAAGATGAATTTGGGTATGGAATATGAAAAGAGGATGCTTAAATTGATGGTTGACCAAAATTCCAACTTAGTCAACTCCTGATTTTGACTGATTTTGACCAAAATGACCATTTTGCCCATTTTGATCAATTGAATCATTTCCAATCTAAATTGAACTTAAATTTTTCAATCCTAAATGCTTAATAACATGTGGTGAATCATGGAAACAAGTTTGGGTGAAAAAGTCAGAGAAATCCTGATTAAATCCAAAACCCTAGTTTTGTACCATGTACTAGGAGATAGTTGATCAAGTTTCAAAACCCTAATTCCATTGGGCATCATGAGAGACTTTTTGATCAAATTTTATTCTAATGATGATAAGATAGTGATGCTTCATGAATTGGCTCATCCAGACCCCAATTACTTCAACTTGGACCAAACCCTAATTGACTGATTCCTCAAAGGAGAGTGATGAATCACCTTCAAAACTTCAAATCCTCTGGATATCTTGGCCACTTTCTTGTACAAAGACCTTTTAAATACCAATGAGATCTTGTAGCTTCCAAATAAAGACTTGTACATTGATCAATAGCCTTTCTCAAACAAAACCCTAATTTTGACTGGTGAATCAAAAGAGTGATTCTTCTTATAATCAAACACAAACTTCAATCCTCTGATGATCCAAAGAGATGGATAAAACATCTTGAGATATGCAATAACTTTTGAGCTTGAAAGATCCAGAGGTTTAGATGATAAGATTCTTCTTGAGCAACTTGTCAATGTAATCAACCTTCAAAGCTTGAGGAAAACTTGATAACCAAAGTACTTTGATCCCATCACAATGTATGAATGTAATGCAATATGATATTCATGATGAAACATAAGCCTAAATCAAGAGGGTAAATTTTGGGGTGCAACAAAAGTGTTTGGTCATTTTGGACAACAAACTTGATATTATGAAGTTGACTATTTTTTTTGTTATGGTACTTTTTCTTAATTTTCCGTTTTGTTAATTTGGACAGGGTTGTGGTTTATTGTGCATTGGATTTGGTTGTGTATGTGGGAAGGTCTGGTATAGACTAATAGTGCAGATCGATGTTTGGGCAAGTCTTGGCATGGTGGATTTTTTGAAGAAAGCTTATGACTCATGAAGGAACATAGGTTTAGGATAAAAAAAAGTTTGTGTAATTTTCTTTGTAACTTGTAATTTTGCAAGAGGAACATGAATGATACTTGAATAATCATGAAATTTTTTTGAATCATGAATGATGTTGTAACTTGAAGATGATGAATCAAATAATGTGGATGTTGCTTGAACTTGGTTTGAATTCAACATTTGTATATCATCTCACTATTTCATAAGAACTTGTGCTCAAAACAAACTTGTATGTTGCGCTCGACTCAAATGAACATTAATTTCCAAACTTGAATTCAACCTCTTGCATGAAGTTAAAAAGCATAACTTGTACCATAAGCAATTGTTCTCAAATCCTTGTATCTCAAGCAACGGTTGATTGGAGGAAGTATCCTTGAATTCATGTCTCATATCTTGACCAATGTCTTGTAACTCGGGAAACTAGACACAGACTCTTATCATAAGAACATTCAATGAAACCTTATACATGATGTGCATTAAGCGATGATCTTGGTCGAAGCCCTAATTAAAACTGATGAACGCAAGCATAAGAGAGTGTATCTTGACCCATGAACCATAGGAGAATCTGTTTCTCTCTATTCCAGCCCTTGATAAGAATTCCAGTTAAATGACTTATATTACAAGTAGTTAATGGAAGATCTCAAGCAAACTCAAACCCAAATTATGAAGAAAGGGTCCCATAATGATAGAGGGACAAAAGCCTAATTCAAACAATCTCAGCCGAAATATCTTGGTGTAACCCTCAAAACCCTAGCTTCAAAAATCCAATTCTCAAGAGAAACAAAGAATCAACCTTTATTTGATAAAGAAGCCCAAAACAAAGAGAAACCCTAATTCATGCTAAACATTGTGTGATACGGTGGCAGAACCGACTGTTTATACTGGTTTTGCATTTGTGTTCGCAAATGTTGCGGTAAGCAAGAGTCGTCACTGACTTTTCTTTTATCCAAATTAAGGAAAGGGTGAAAAGAACAGAAAAAGACCTTTTCGAGAGTTTTCTGAGTAAGGGGGGTAGATTATGGAAAGGGAAGGTGTTAGCACCCTTTCCATCCGTAGTTATCTACGGGCTCTTAGATGCTTAGATCTTTTTTTTAAATACCTTGTGCTTTGTGTTTTGAAAAGTATTTTAAAATGCCTTAGTGCGGCGATTCTCTTTATGATAACTCTTGTATCAGTCCTCAAGAGTGTTGATAAAGCGTTTTTTGAAAGTGTTTTTGAAATGTCTTGTGTAAGTGAAAAAAGTTTATTTTTGAGAAAGCATTTAAGAACTATCTACTTATACTCGAAAAGGTTCGTTATTTTCCTCCTATCCTTTAGACAGTTCTATCCTACTATTAGTGAGTAGGTAGCCCTATCGTTGGAAGTTTGAGGGAAATTCGAAGGGACGTACAGTCATAAAGGCAACATATGGAGACGCTTTAGCAATTTTGTTTAAGGGACTAGATCATTTACCGAAAGGAAACACTGTAGGGTCATTGAGGGACTATGATCTTTTAATTTAAGGGTCTTTGCTAAAGTGTCCCTATTCTCGAGGGACATGAGTGTTTTATTTTCCGAAAGTTAACCAAAGTGGGTGTACCCTAGAGGTGTATATGTGCAAGTGATTCAATTCAGTTTATTTATCTTTGTTATTACGTTTGCTAGCGCTTTGTTTTCAGTCTCCATACAAGCCTAGTTACTAAAAGTTAATATTTTGCAGAAATTTAAAGTGGGGGAATCGTAAATCCTACGCTATTACAAGGCTTTGGGGGAGGGGGTATTTACATGTCCAAAAATTTGGGAGGAAAAATAAAGAAAAGCAGTAAAAACCCTAGTTAATTCTATTACATTCCATCAACAGATACATTAGTATATATAAAAAATGCGAAAGTAAACAACGCATGCGAAATGGAAAGAGACGTCTAAAAACCTAAAAAAAAGTTATAAATGAATAAAGAAATCTTTTTTGTTTATTTTAATATAATCGTAATTAATTAAATAAAAGGAAAAAATGATTATTAATTAAAATTAACTCTAATAAAAGAAAAAACTAATTCTACTATTTTTTGCATTTTTATTAAGAAAATATTTGAATTAAATAAACCTAATTCTAATTGACTTTAAATTAATTAAAACAAGTTAATATAATTAAATTAATTTTAGAAAAAAATCCTAAGTCTAATCATTATTATTATTTTTTGATTTTATGATTTGATAAAAAAAGGTTTTTAAAAAAAAGTTAAAATATAAAACAAATAAAAAAAGAGCTATAAAAAGATAAAATTGGGCCTGACTCTGAAGCAAATAGGGGGATATGCATCTGAAATTTCGTTTAGGCCCAATAAAAGGCAGCCCAGAATCCTGCACATGATTCAATGTTGCTGGCCCTTGTGAGGTCTATCATGAACATATGGATCTAGATCATTTGATCTGATGTTGTGATGCTTTGATGGTGGTGATTTGAGGACACAGGGTGTGCGCGTTGAAAGTTGAAATGTATGATCTACAATATAAATGTTAGAAAAATAAATATGCAAGAGGCAGGGTTCGAACCCCTTCCCTTACACATAACAAAGCCTTAAACGCACTGCCTCTACCATTGGGACGGTGATACTTCCATTAGCCTAAACGCATCCATAAATATATAATATAAACAAATGCAGTTATTTTAAATTTTTAAAAAAAAAACAATTGAGCCCAGGTGAGACCCTGGTGTTTGGATGGGAGAATCAGAAAGTTCCCTAACGCCATGCAAGCGTTGACCTCCCTGCAAAAATTCAGGTCGGTCGGAGTGGTGGAAATTGCCATCTTCTCCAGCGGTCTTCAACTCCAAACCTGTAAAAATGTGTCAAATTGAAAAAGAAAAGGCACTATTTTGCATGAAATTTCACCTTGAGTCCAAATCCAAGGTCAAAACTGGCTAGAAACTAATGGAAAGAGGGTTATGATACAAATGCAAATCACACCGTTAAAAATGGAAAATAGCCATGTGCACGTCTGAGCTTGCATGTAAAGCCTTATTTTAGTCCTAACCATCACCCTGATCACATCTAGCCACAAAACATTAGTAAACAATGCATGGATTTAAAATTTCAGATGCAAGAATTTTTACTGATCGGAGAATGTGGCTTGGCTTCTTCTGGGCACGACTAAGAGTGATATTGGCCTGGATATGTCCTTGATAACATCAGGAAGGTGAATGGATTTCAGGAACTTGATGAGAGTGACCAGAGAACAAGTTTTTGGACTGCCCTAGCTTGAGAAATTTTTTAGAGCTTTTTGTGTTCTTTTGAGATAACTTGCCCATTTTCTGATGTATGCTGAGCTTGCAGTATTTATAGAGGAAGGATAGAAGAAAATATGGGAAGAAATCATAGTGTAATGGCATGGCTTAAATCTCAAGATATCAAATTTGATATATTTCCAAAAACGAACATTCTTGCCCATTTTGTTTGAGGCATGAACCTGGACAGTCTTCATTCTTTCGAATAGCTTCAAGCCATGCCCTTTAATTGTCCTTGAGTTACCTCCTTTGAATGGCTATGGTTTCATTCTTATAGCTCTTTCGATTGAGCCCATCTACATCAATTCGAATTTCTCAGACCTTTAATGACCCTGAATTCCAATTGTTCAGAGTTTCTACAATTAAGTTACCATCTGCATCAATTCGAATATCTCAGAATTCTCTTCATCAGAGCATTGTTCTTTTCAATGACTATGAATTCCAATTCGAATTTGTTCAAAGTTTCCCTTATCAGGGCTTCTTCGAAAGCCCCTCAGATCTTTGCTCTTCGATTGGCTCTAACACTACCCAACTAGGCCAATTGAAAGACCTCATTCTTGCCAGCTAAAGCTCCCTTTGGCATGAATGTGCTCGTGCATGAGGCTTGGGCTTGGCAGTATGTAAAATTTGGCCAGCAAGCAAAAATTATTTCTAACCATTGTGTGTCTTTCGACTAGACCAAATGCATGTCCTTCGAAGGCATCATTTGTGTTTCCTTCGAATAGGCCTTACTGGGTGTCGAAAGGTGGAGAACTATGTGTTAAGGATTTTAGATGTGGAATCGAAACTATTTCAAAGGGACCATTTCCTAGTTGAAGTTGGCAAAAGGAAGCCAATGCCTTGTAGATGCTAGCGTGAGGGAGGATAAAGCAAGCATAAAAGAGGTCATTCCCTAGTGAATCGAATCATGCACGAAGGAGGTATTTTCCTTGTGGGTCGAAGGAAGCTTTTTTCCTAGCGGATTGAAGGAAAATCTGAAGAAGTCTTGGCTTTGTATGCTGAAGGCGCGCACGGGAAAAGTCATTTCCTTGTTATCGAATCAGGCATGAAACAACTCATGCTCAATTGAAGTCTTGTGAACCAAGCTTGTGTTGAAGGATTTTAGACATCCGATCGAAGCTCTTTATCCAGATGCTAATCGAAGGACAACCTACTCAGATGCCAATCGAATACACCTTGTCCCAATGCCAATCGAAGATACCTTGTTTCAATGCAAATCGAAGATACCTTGTTTAAATGCCAATTGAAGATACCTTGTTTAAATGGAAATCGAAGATACCTTGTTTATCTTCAAAATTCTTATTTTCTTCAAGCAAGTGTTTGTAATCCCCATATAAGAGAAAACCTTAGAAAACATGAGAGGGTAAATTTTGGGGTACAACAACTGCCCCTGTTCAATCTTCTTAAACCTGAAGATTCAGATTGGCTTGTTTGCCTTTCATGATCTGAAGGTGGAAGATGATTGAACACTAGAGTGCCTAGAAGTTTTCACTCACATGAAGTAACATTGATGGTTGATGATGTCGGGAATGTGCTTACAGATGCCATTTGGAGAAGATGGTTGAGAGCCGTCGGAGATGGGCTTAAAGATGCCATCCAAAGTAGATGATGGTTTCATAAATGGTCCCTTTGTGGGGAATTCTTGCTCCTGCTATATGAGGAGGACTCCGCTGGGGAATATGGGTTTCTTTTGTTCTCCCGCTTGAGGAAAACTCTGTGGGGAATAGAGTCTAGGAGCTTCAATTGTCCAAGACTCTACTGAGGAGTTATATTTGTACTAGAGATATGAGAGCTTGCTGCTTTCTGGTTGAAATCCAGGCTTCACAGTAACCTTGCTGGGGATAATTAACCGTTACCTGAAAATGTATTAGAAAGAGCCTATGTAGGGCTATTTCAGGATGAGTCTGTTTTAGTATGCATCCAGAGATATATGGGAAGGAGCCTGTGTGGGGATGCTTCAGGATGAGTCCGTGTTAGACTGCATTTGGAGATATATGAGAAGGAACCCGTGTGATATTGCTTCAGGATGAGTCCGTGTTAGACTGCATCTAGAGATCATGAGAAGGAACCCATATGAGATTGCTTCGTCTGGTCATGTAGATAGTTTTCCTGTCTGGTTTCAAGTGTTAATCTACAAATCAGTTGTTCGTAGATAGTTGTCCTGTCTGGTTTCAGGTATTAATTTGGAACTTGAAAATTGTCGGTCGTTGAGATAGTTGTCCTGGCTGGTTTCAGGTATTAATCTCTAACCCAAGAAAGAAATATAGTTTTCCTTGCTTTTTATAGGTCTTAATCTTCAATCTCCTCATGTAGATAGTTTTCCTGGCTTGTTACAAGTATTAACCTACAGTCGATCGTCCACAGGTAGTTGTCCTGGCTTGTTATAGGTATTAATCTAGGACTTGTTTTTTATCGGTCGTCGAGATAGTTGTCCTGTCTGGTTTCAGGTATTAATCTCTGACCTAAGAAAGATAGTTTTCCTAGCTTGTTACAGGCATTAATCTTCAATCTCCTCATGTAGATAGCTTTCCTGGCTTGTTACAGGTATTAATCTACAGTCGGTCGTCCACAGATAGCTGTCCTGGCTTGTTACAGGTATTAATCTGGGACTTGGCAACATCAGTCACATAGATAATTCACCGTATGGTTTCGGGAATTAATCTATGGTCTGCTGTATTTGTTGGTAAAATCGGCTTGCTTCGGGAGTTCATACCACTTGGTCGTATAGATAGTTTCCCCGTTTGGTTTCGGGCATTAATCTTTGACCTCCTGCACAAGTTGATAATATTCGTTTATCTGTGAATTTAACCTGAAAAGGTAAAGTCAGTTTCATGCGATGTCATGATGTATGAATTGCATGATGCTCTCAAAATAAATGAGATTTTGATATATGCATTTGTGTTGCATATTCTATGATGTTTGTATGAATGTAATGTATGAACGTATTAGTTGTTCTACTGCAGTGTTGTTGAACTAGGGAAAATAAATCCCTGATTGCAGCTGGGGATGAAGAATGTAGGTCTTCAAATTTCTTGAAGTTGAAACGCTGGGAGATGAACTTCCTTTGTTAGAGAAATAAACTTTGTTGAGGAAGGAAGACTACGTGCGTTGTTCGGGGATTTTGTGAAATCCCACTGGGGAATCCTGAGAAGATTGGCGACTTCACTAGGAGATATTTTGTTGGAACAGTAACTTGGAGATTTTTCTCTGCCAGGGATATAAGAACACCTGACATCATTAGGTTGTATGCTAAGAATACGGTAGTCACATTGTAGTAGGGTGTCTCTGCCTCTATTCCTGCTGGAGAAGGTATCTGCTGGAGGAAATATATGCTGGGATTTTGTGGATGGCCCTTAGGTATTGTCCTGTTTCTTAAAGCCATTAGTAATTGTCTTTCTCTTTTTTATGTGTATATTTGTAAGCAGTAATCACATTCAAATGCATATGTTAAAAATAATCATTGGATGTTTTGCAAACAAAACAGAAAAATAAAAATAGAAATTTGCACTTTCAAAGGAATAACTTTATATTAATTTGAATAAGTGTTTTTGTACAAGGATACGAATATCCTAGTAAGAGAATGTCGTCTTAAGAATGAAGACTATACAAAAATAGTATACAAATAAAAATATCCATGTGAAGTAATCCCATTAGGTTCCCATTCTGTTATTGCTTTTATGTCTTTAAGCGTCTCATCTTTTTCGCTGCTTGTCTGAAGCTGATTGGATTGATTAGTACCACTTAAGCTTGATAGTTAATACTGAAGATTGGCTGCAAGGTGATTCAACAAGACATATTTATATGCTTTAAATCCCTAAATTTTGTCTGGACCTCCCTTTCGGATTTTCAGTCCACCGGGATACCCTGTTTTGCCCAAGCCGCCTTTTCAGGTTTTTGACTTGCCGGGTGTATAGATTTTTTTTATGTATATCCCTAATTTTTGCCCGAACCCTTTTGGTTCGCCGGGATGCCCTAATTTTTTCCTAGGCCAGTCAACCTAGAGGGTCTTTGTTCATGCGTAGTATCTTTTAACTATGTCCGTGTTTACAGGATGCGGAAGGTCGCCACCGTCTATAGTGGTTAAAATCATGGCTCCACCAGAAAATATGTTCTTGATCACAAATGGTCCTTCGTATGTGGGAGTCCATTTGCCCCTAGGATCATAATGTGGCAGTATGATGCGCTTTATTACCAGGTCACCAGCCTGATATACCTGACGTATGACCTTCTTGTTAAAGCCTTGATTATACGCTTTTGGTACATCTGACCGTGACAGACAGCCGCGAGCCTCTTCTCGTCAATCAGGTTTAATTGGCCAAGTCGAGTTTGAATCCATTCGTCTTTGCTCAGACCTGCATCCTTCATGAATCTCAAGGAAGGGATCTAGACTTCTATGGGTAAGATAGCTTCCATCCTGTATACCAAAGAGAAAGGAGTTTCCCCTATTGATGTACGCACGGTGGTACGGTAACCGTGAAGAGAAAATGGTAACATCTCATGCCAGTCTTTGTATGTCACTGTCATTTTTTGTATGATTTTCTTGATGTTTTTATTAGTAGCTTCTACAGCGCCATTCATCTTCGACCGGTAAGGAGAAGAGTTATGATGATGGATCTTGAATTACGTGCAGAGCTCGGTGATCATAGTGTTATTAAGATTGGTACCATTATCTGTAATGGTTCTTTCCGGAATACCATACCGACAGATAAGGTTATGTCTGATGAATCAAGCCACAACATTCTTGGTAACAGAAGAAAATGAAGCTTCCTCGACCCATTTTGTGAAGTAATCAATGGAGGCAAGGATGAAGTGGTGCCCATTAGAAGTTGTAAGTCTAATCTCTCCAATCATATCGATGCCCCACATTGCGAATGCCTGGGGAGCAGTCAAAACGTTCAAAGGTACCAGGGGCACATGTACTTTATCATCATAGATCTGGCATTTGTGACAAGTCCGCGAATGCTGATAACAGTCTGCTTCCATAGTGGACCAGTAGTATCCTTCCCATAGGATCTTTTTAGCCATCGTGTGCCCACTGGAATGGGTGCCAAAGGTACCTTCATGCAAATCATCCATAATCTTTTCCGCTTCACTCTTATCCACACACCGAAGAAAAGTAGAATCGTGGTTGCGCTTGTAGAAGATCCCGTTACTAAGGAAGAACTTGGAAAGGAACCTTCTTAGGAACTTATTATCATTGACTGAAGCTCCCTCAGGATACTCTTGGGCTTCGAGATATATTTTGACTTCATAGAACCAAGGCTTGTCCACTACTTCTTCAGTACCAATCTCGTGATAGTATGCTGGTTCATCCATTCTCTCAATAGTGATCCGAGGAGCTTCATTACCCCACTTGACCTTGAACATGGATGACATATTAGCTAGCGCGTCTGCTAGTTGATTTTCCTCTCGCGGAAAATGCTCAAAAGTAATTTCTTGAAAATGTGGAATCAGTGTCAACACATGCTCTCTATAAGGGATGAGATTAGGGTGATTTGTGTCCCATTCTGCTTTGATCTGACTGATTACTAAAGTTGAGTCTCCAAATACACTCAAGAATTTAATCCTCAAGTTGATAGCAACTTTGAGACCCATGATGCATGCTTCATATTCAGCCATATTGTTGGTACAATTGAAACATAATCTGGCAGTGAAAGGAGTATGACAGCCTCCAGGAGAGATAATCACGGCACCGATGCCAATGCCAAGAGTGTTGGAAGCTCCATCAAACACCATAGTCCATCAGGATACTTTTTCAGGTCCTTCATTCGGTCCAGGTTCTTCATAATCAGTTACTAACATGATGTTCTTATCTGGGAACTCAAAATTCATGGATTGGTAGTCATCTACAACCTGATGAGCCAAATGATTAGCTAGTACACTTCCCTTAATTGCTTTCTGGGTTGTGTATTGAATGTCGTATTCGGTCAAGATTATTTTCCATCTTGCTATTCTTCCGGAGAGAGCGGGCTTCTCAAATATGTATTTGATAGGATCCATTTTAGATATCAACAAGGTAGTGTGAGTTAACATATATTGTCTCAATCGGCGAGTATCCCATGCCAGAGTGTAACAAGTTTTCTAGAGCAGTGAGTATCTTGTTTCACAGTCGGTAAACTTTTTGCTAAGGTGATATATTGCATGCTCTTTTCGACCAGACTTGTCATGCTACCCCAGCACACACCCCATTGAGTTCTCTAATACCGTTAAGTACATGATCGGAGGTCTTCCTTCAACTAGCGGCATCAAGATTGGAGGCTCTTGAAGATATTCATTGATTCTATCAAAGGCATTCTGGCAATCGTCATTCCACTTAACTACTTGATCTTTCTTCAGTAATTTGAAGATTGGCTCACAAGTAGCGGTAAGATGTGAAATGAATCTGGAAATGTAGTTCAGACGTCCCAAGAATCCCATGACCTCATTCTCAGTGCAAGGAGTTGGCATTTCTTGTATAGATTTAACCTTTGCAGGATCCACTTCAATGCCTTTTCCGCTGACAATGAAACCTAAGAGCTTACCAGATCTTACTCCAAAGGTGCATTTATTCGGGTTCAGCCTCAATTTATATTTTTTCAGCCTTTCAAATAGCTTCTGTAGGTGATCAAGGTGCTCCTCTCCAGTATGAGACCTGGCTATCATATCATCAACATAGACCTCTATCTCGTGATGGATCATATCATGAAACAAAGCTACCATGGCACGCTGATAGGTTGCCCCAATGTTCTTTAACCCAAATGACATAACTTTGTAACAGAAAGTGCCCCACTGTATGACGAAGGTCGTTTTCTCCATGTCTTCAGGTGCCATTTTGATATGATTATACCCAGAGAAACCATCCATGAAGTAGAATACCTTATGTTGTGAGGTGTTGTCAACCAGAACATCGATATGGGGAAGCGGAAAGTCATCTTTGGGGCTTGCCCTATTCAGGTCTCTATAATCCACACACATACGTACCTTACCAACCTTCTTAGGTACTGGAACAACATTGGAAACCCATTGTGGATAAGAGGTGACATCTAAGAGACCAACATTGAATTGTTTCATGACTTCAGCCTTGATCTTTTCTGACATCTCTGTCCGCATACAACGAACCTTCTGTTTCACGGGAGGGAAATCCTCTTTCGTCGGTAGGCGATGAACCACAATATCGGTCTCAAGTCCTGGCATGTCCTCATATGACCAGGAAAAAACCTCAACATAGTCATGTAGCATATGAATTAACTGCTCCTTGAAACTATGCTCCAAAGCGGCACCTATCTTGACTTCTTTCTTATCCTCTTCAGTACCCAAGTTAACTATCTCAACCGGCTCTTCATGAGGTTGTATTTCCCTTTCTTCCTGTTGTAACAGTCTGGCAAGTTCTCCTGGTACCTCACAATCTTCCTCACCTTCGTCCTCGGCTTGGTAGATCGGATTTTCAAAGTCATAACTGGAAATAGCATAACCGTTATCAATGGGATCCATAGTGGATGTGGATCTACAGTTTGATATGTGGGTGTGTGTATGAGCATAGCTGTATATTTTTTGATAAAGTAAAAAGAAGAAAAGAAAAACAAAAAGAGCAAAATTTGCACTCAAAATGTTCAATGTTTTATTGATGACATATGAAAATGAAGTAATGACCCTCACAAATAGTCCATTGTGCCTTGGGTAATACACAAAGCTTTAAAGTTTCAATTGTTCAAATATTACATATTCTCAAAAACAAAAAGACAAATTACTCTTGAATAAAAGAGATGGGAACAAAATCTTTGGCCTCCCAATTTCTAAGTCCACCATTGATGGTTGGGAAGATCCATTTGTCCAAGTCATAATCACTATCATTGTCTTCTAGAGTATTGACTCCATAGTTGCTGATCCGTAAAGGTGGTCCCCCGGTGCGAGTACGACGAATAGCTCTTTGGGCTCCTGAAGTAAAACCCAAACCAAACTTGTCAAATTTGTAGGGAATATCTGGAAGTTGGACCCAAATGGTACACCCACCTTCTTCGACTACTACCTTGGCATCCTTCATAGAATCCATCTTCAATGGAGGTTTGGTAATCTTCGGGACCTTGGAAGCAGTCTTGGTTGCAGAAACTGTCTGTGGATCCTCCTCAAAGTTCTGATAGGGGGTCTTAATGAACTCGCCGTCCATTTCAACGTACCTGAAAGAGTTCAGGTGGCTCACCATGTATTCCTCTTCCCCATGGACTGTGATAATCTTGTCGTTGACTGGGTACTTCAACATCTGATGCAGAGTAGAAGTAACAACACCGGCCCCATGAATCCAAGGTCGACCCAATAAACAAGAATAAGACGGGAGGATGTCCATCACATAGAAGGTGTAATTAAAAGTCTGAGTACCAACTTTGATAGGGATATCCACCTCCCCGTGCACCATTCTTTTAGACCCATCGAAGGCCCTCACCATAATGTTATTGTGCTTTAGTGTGAGTCCTTCGCAATCTAACCTATCCAGAGCATTATTGGGTAATACATTCAGTGATGAACCTGTATCCACCAGAACATGAGCTAGGGTGGTGCCCCTGCACTCAATGGAGACATACAGGGCATCATTATGCTTCCTTCCCTTGGGAGTTAAATCAGCGTCAAAAAAATCCAATCCATTATCAATAGTCAGGCTGGCTACGCAATTCTCGAATTGATCAATGGAGGTCTCTTGAGGCACATGGGCAGACTTTAGGAATTTCACTAAAGCCTTAACATGGGCTTCAGAGCACAAAAGTAAGGCCAACATTGAGATTTTTGAAGGGGTCTGCCCCAATTACTCCATGATATTATAATCACTTTTCTTGATTATCTTTAATATCTCTTCCATTTCTTTTTTAGAAGCCTCGGGGATGACTTCTTTGTGAACCTTCGTCTAGAAAGGCTCAACCAATACCTCTTTTCCCCGAGTCTCGGCCGACCCTACAGCAGGGATAACAACAGAGATAACAACAGGAGTAGCAATGGGAGTACTGATAGGAGTAGCAGCAAGAATGATCACAGGAGTAGCAACAGTCTTTGGAGAGATCTCGAGAGAGAAAACTCTTCCACTTCTCGTAATTTTACTGGTCCCAACGATATTATCGATATCGATATCAGTACCTTCAGTAAATTTGTCTTCAATATCCAACAGGTCTTGCTTGACACCATGGTAATAGACGTCATCCCCATAATTCCAGGGAACATCTTTATCCGAGGAATATGGCATTGGCCCATGGTGGGTGATGATCAAGGGAGCAAACTTGGAAACAGATGTAATCCTGACGGGTCTTTTGGTGGAGACCCTGGGAGGATTGTCAGAAATGGTAATTATCAAGACATCTTCATAATAACTTCTTGTAAGGCGAACTTTTTCGAACAACATTTCTTTGTTAACCATCAGGCGCTGGACGCCCATTTTTAACAACAAACAACCATCTGGTAGAGACATACATAAGTGGAAACCTTCACCACAACCCGGAAATGAACTGGCTCGCAATAGATTCTCTTTAACAGTCATAAGAGGAGTAGTTAATTTATCCACAGAGGAAACAAAATGGTCATCATCGACATCATTGACACCTTGGCCATGTTTGGACATTGGCGCCGTTATTACATTAGGTGTCTCTGGAAGGTCAAACTCAATCTCCCTTGCCTCGATGAGATCCTGTACCTTATTCTTTAAAGCTCAACAGTCGTTTGTATCATACCCTAGAGTTTTATAATAGTAGGCACATTAAGCATTTGGGTTTTAGTGGGGAGAGGCAGTATTAGGATTCTTCAAGGCCTCCTTTAGGGTCACCAGGTTGGAATTCAACAGGTGTGGCAAAACCTGGGATATGGTCATGTTGATTCGAGTAAACTGTCTTCTGGGCATCTGGTCTGCGCTGATTATTTCGTTGCTGGTTTGATGTAGGATTGAAAATCATAACAGCCCCTACCGTCGGACGATGTTCAGTTTTGTTATGATTTCCTTGGTTGTAAGCAGCATTGACCTCCTTCTTTATAGTGAAAAGTTTCTTTGTTGTGTTGGAGGATGCATCTCTCGGTATTTTACCACTTTTGATGCCAGCTTCTACCCGTTCACCAATCAAGACCAATTCAGTGAACCCAGCAAAGGAGCTTCCAATCAGATGGTTAAAGAACGGACCAGACAACATGCCCAAGAACATGTCCACCAGCTCCCTATCAGGCAACGGAGGATGGACTCTTCCCGCAAGGTCTCTCCACTTTTGGGCATAATATTTAAAACCCTCGTTGGAACCCATAGACATACTTTGCAATTGCATACAAGTTGGGGTGAGGTCAGCATTATATTGATACTGATTATAGAAAGCAGCAGCCAGATCTTCCTAATTACGAACGTTGGTTCTTTCCAGTTGATAGAACCATTCCAGCTGAGTCCCTGCCAAACTTTCCTGGAAGAAATGGACCCACAGATTCCAATCAGTAGTGTGGGGTTGAATCTTCTTGACATACGACCTTAAATGTAGCTTAGGACAAGAGACACTGTCGTACTTAGTAAACGTAGGGACCTTGAATTTCCACGGGATGACCACCCCTAAGACCAGTCCTAGCTCTTCAAAATCCAGCTCGGGTACCCTCTGGATCTCCATAGCATTGAGCCGATCCTCCAGCTGTTTGTATTTATCATCAGCAGAAGGATAATGCTCCTCAAAATAGTCGGGTTCATCTTCCTTAGACCCTGGGTTGTTGTCTCCCCCCTTGGGCTTTTCTTCTTGATTGTCCCCTTCATCCGAAGTGGTTGTAAAACCTAGAGCTCGCTTGGCCAGACCTTTGAACCTTCTACCCAAATTCAAGACACCAGCTGGTTTTTTGGCTTCTTGGTCTTCTTTTTGATGATCAGAGCTTTCAGATCTTCTTGCCCCTTGGCCAGAGCCAGGAACATCTGCTGAAACTGAGTGTTTTGAGCTTGGAGATCCTTTACTATTTGTTCGAGAGCCATTTCTTTTGCTTAAACAAACAACGAAAAGAATAAGAAACATGTCTTGAAATACATGTTTATGCAATGAAGTGTATGATATGTGTGGTGCGGTGGCCAGAACCGGAACTGTTTTAGGAATGCTGGTTTGCGTTTTGCAAAATGTCGCGGTAAGCAAGAGTCACCACTGACTTTTATTTTATCCAACTGGAAAGGAAAAAAGCACAGAAAAATTCCTTTTTCGAGATTTTGAGTACGGGGGGTAGATTATAGAAAGGGAAGGTATTAGTATCTTTTCTATCCGTAGTTATCTACGGGCTCTTAGGCACTTGCTCATCATTTTCAAAATTACTTGTGTGTGTTTGATTTGATATTTTTTTGTTTAACTTCGATTTAACCCTTGCTTCTGTCTTCAAGAGTGTTACGAAGTGTTTTTGAAAGCTTTGTTTGAAAGGAGTGTAAGTGTGAAAAAGTTTGTTTTGAGCAAGTACTTAAGAGCTAATCTACCTACTCGAAAAAAGAATTGTTCTATGTTCGTTTCCTTTAGACAGCGCTATCCTACTATTAGTGAGTAGGTAGCACCATCGTTGGAGTTTTAAGGGTCAATTCGAAAAAGGGACGTATGATCACTAAAGCAATGTTAGGACGTCTTAGTAGTAACCCTAATGTCTTAGATCAATTATTCGAGGAAACTATATCTGAGGCAACCATTCTGAGGCAACTTTGATCTTTTGGACAAGAGAGCAACCACTAAAATATCCAATACTTAATGACCGTTTACCGGAGGCAACCGAAGTAGAAGCATACCCTAGAAGTGCGCATGTGCGAGTGATTTGATTTCAAGTTTATTATCTTTGCACATTTGGGTTTTTCTAACTGTTTTAAAGTTAATCATACATTCTTGTCATGCATCCCTATTATTCATACATCTAACAGTTAATATTTTGTGGAATTTAAAGTGCGGAAAATAAGCTACGCTATTACAAGGCTTCAGGTATTTACATAGCCAAAAACAAATCCGTCAAAACGATAAGCGAAAGTAAAAAATCCTAATTAATCTATTACAACTTTTGAGCAATTACATCAATATGGCAAGAATAAATAAGTAAAGCGCGCGCGAATATAGAACGAAGGGAAATTAGGGTTTTGACCCCTGTCTAACCTAATTTAAAGAAAAATTATTTTTTGTTGTTTTTAATTATTTCTAAGAAAAAGAATTAGGTTTTTAAATTAAATACAAAATTAATTAATAATTAAATTAATTCAAAGAAAATAATTTTTATGGCCTATTTTTGTATTTTTGATTATTTTAAGAAAAAAAAGAAAATAGAATTTAATTTAGACAAAACCCTAATTTCTAATTGTTTTTAATTTATTTACAAAAGGAATTAAAGTTACATAGAATTAAATAATCTAATTCAATTAATTTTTGTATAAAAAATAAATATCCTAAATCTAATTGGATGAAAATATTTTTTTGTGATTTTTGATAAAAAAAAACTATTATTTTTGTGTTAGTAAATATAAATAAATAAATAAATTAAAAGAAATATAAAGAGAAAAAGAAAGGAAATTTGGGCCTGAAATAGAAATTGGGGGGGGGGGGGGGGGGGGGGTGAACAGCAGATCTAGGCCCAAAGGAAGGTGACCCACGCTTTACTTTCTGGATCCAGTGCTACGTGTTGACCAACGCCTTTGGTGGATCATCACCTGATAGCCATCAGATCTAACTTCCTGGACACCTGGTTGATTGGATCATGAGGTCACATGGTGGTCTCTTGGTTTGTATACGCGCTTGATTACCTGAATGAACATAACAAGAAATAATAGGGGGGACTTGGGATTCGAATCCAGGGCCCAAAGCATTTTCCAATGACCTAGCCACCAACTGAGTTGCGCGTGTTAGTTGTATACAACATAAACAACAATTATTATATTATAAACAAGCGAAATAAAAAGAAATTCGCACGGAAATTCAAATGGACGAGTAGGGTGATGCCACGCCATCATCCCTGTCCTCTCTCTGTGGCTAAAAGGTTTAAAGACCTTTACCTATGGACAACGTCCGTCACTATAACCCTGTAATTTCTCAAAATCAAGCATAAGCAAGATAAATAAAATCTAAGGCCATGAATTGATTCGTCTTGGCCTGCTGAGTACGATTGTACCCTTTTTGAGGGCTAATTTCACTTGTACGCAAAGATCCCAAATCGAGCCAACAAAACCTAGCAATGGTGAATCTTGATACAGTCCACAAAAACGAAATTAAATGGTATAGACAGCTTGCAAATGTGTTAATGAACAAGATTATACCATTAAAACACGATGAATATGCAAGAATAACAAGATTTAGTTTTGGAAATATGGGAAAACCGTGGGAGTCGTGGGGACGAATTTTGGGCACTAGCGCGCTTGTTTTCGATTGGTACTGCTTGCTTGCACTCCCAGGAAGTGAATGAGATGGTCAGGAAGCCCTGTAATTTCCTGGAAGTGTGAAATCGAGTCTGCACTTCTTGTGATTTTTTTCAAGTTTGTTCTGCTCTCTCACGCCTCCAAAACCTCCTGATTTTTGTATGCAAATGTTCCTTATGTATTGAGGATTGGATTAGGGTTGCAAACATGACCTCAATCTTTGCCAATTATTAATTTTGATCTTGATTTGATTCACTTAAAAATCCTTCCAAAAATATGCTAAAACCAATCTTTTTATGCACTCAAAGGCCTTGCACGAATTCAATCACTTGCCAACTGGATATAGGACCTGAAACATGCACAATATCTTGAGATTTCAATGTTTTGGATTTTTCCATGATTTGTTTTGATTTAATTCAAATAAAAATCAAAATAAATAATAAAAATAAGATAATGAAAAGTGGAAAGACCTAGGGCTCGTGGACCATGCTACCAACTCAAAACAAGTGCAAAAAGTTAGGCCCATTTAGCAAATATTTGCAATTTGAGGCATAGTTGACTTTTTACAATTTTGCAAAAAGGGTCAACTTCACCAATGCATAACTTTCTCAATTTTTATTCTTTGAAGGTGTTATTGGACTTTTTAGAAATCTTGAGATGTCCTCTAAGAAACCCTTTTGGTCTCATCTCAATTTGGTATTCCATGTTCATGTATGAAGCTTTGACAAAAAAGGTGTTTTTGTTTACTTTTCAAAATGACCTATAATGTCCAAATTCATAACTTCTTGTGAGTGGATATTTTGAACTTAGGAGCTGAAGATGGATTGTATAGAATTTCATCCTCTTAAAAATGAGCTTTGTATGGGTCATTTATCATAAAGTATGAGAAAGTTATGCTTGGTCAAAGTTGAGTTGACTTTTCCTACAAAACCCTAATTTAGCAACTTTTGGTTCTTGATGAATTGTGAGCAATCCTTGATGAATCATGATCAACCCTTGATCAAATGATGAAGTATACTTAAAAATGAGGATGTTGACCAAAAATCTTGAAGTTTGACTGTCTGTGGGCCACAGTTGACTTTTGCCCTAGCACAGTCAATTTTCAGGCTTTTGAGCAATTGACTGAGCAAACTTCCTCTGCAAGGCTTGAAACTTGACATGGATGATATTTAGAACTTATTAGGACAATGGTGAGAATTTGGGATCCCTTGGAATCCAGTATCTTGGTGCAACATGAAACCCTAATTTGAGGTAGACTGCCTTAGGAGAGAACTTGTCTGGTCAACCCTTGGACTTCCTTGAGCAACTTGAGGATCTTTCTTGAAATGTTTTGAGAAATATGGGAGAGAAAATTTTGGGGTACAACAGCTGCCCCTTTTCAATCTTCTTAAACCTGAGGATGTAGATTGGCTTTTCTGTCTTTCGTGATCCGAAGGTGGAAGATGATTGAACACTAGAGTGCCCAGAAATTTGCATTCGCATGAAGTGGTACTTGTCTTGTGATGTCGGGAATGGGCTTAAAGATGCCATTTGGAGATTGATGACGGGAGATGGGCTTAAAGATGCCATCCGAAGGAGTGTCTATTGCATAAGAGATTCCTTAGCGAGAGCTTGCATACCTGTTGTTGAGGAAGATTCCGCTGGGGAATGTTGTTCTTTGTTTTTGGGAGAAATAGAATTTTAGGAGCTTCGGTCGTCCGTTATTCTACTAAGGAATCGCCTCTTAATTGAAGAGGTGAGAATGAACTACTATCTGGTCGTAATCCAGGCTTCATAGTGATAAGACAGACTGCTATCTGGTCGTAATCCAGGCTTTATAGTGACTTTACTGGGGAGATGAAATCAAACTTGCTATCTGGTCGTAATCCAGGCTTCACAATTTCTCGATTCTTATCTGGTCGTAATCCAGGCTTCATAAGGAATCAAGTTGTTATTCGGTCGCCTCTGGGCTTCAACTTGAATTTAGGGCACACTAATATTCGGTCGACTCCGGGCTTCTTATTAATTGTCCAGGTAAAATGCTATTTGGTCGAAATCCAAGCTTCACAGTGTCTTATACTGTTATCTAGTCGTAATCCATGCTTCAGTCCTTTTATCATTATCTGGTCGTAATCCAGGCTTCACGATGTATCATACCATTATCTGGTCGAATCTAGGCTTCATGATGTCTTGTACTGTTATCTGGTCGAATCCAGGCTTCATAATACCTCACTTCTTATCTGGTCGAAATCCAGGCTTCAGAAGAAATCAAGTGGTTATCCAGTCGCATCCGGGCTTCCATTTGATTTAAAGGCCTACTAATATCCGGTCGAATTCGGGCTTCATAGTAATTGGCCGAGTAAACTGTTATTTGGTTGTAATCCAAGCTTCACGGTGTCCCTCACTGTTATCTGGTCATAATCCAGGCTTCAATGTCTTTTACCGCTATTTGGTCGTAATCCAGGCTTCACGATATCTCATACCATTATCTGGTCGAATCCAGGCTTCATGGTGTTCGGAGAAATCAAGATACTATCCGGTCGAATCTGGGCTTCATAACTTTTATTAAAGATATACCACTATCTAGTCGTAATCCAGGCTTCACGGTGTCTTTGGCTGCTATCTGGTCGTAATCTAGGCTTCACGGAAACTTGTATTGCTATGTGGTCGTAATCCAGGCTTCACAATAACTTGCTGAGCTGTTATCCGATTGTAATCTGGGCTTCACGGCTTGTGTTTATGATATACCACTATCTGGTCAAATCCAGGCTTCATGGTACTTGATAAGCTGCTATCTGGTCGTAATCCGGGCTTCACGGCTTGCTGGGGATTAAACTATTATTCGGTCGAATCCAGGCTTCATAGCTTGCTTTTAAGAGATACCACTATCTGGTCGTAATCCAGGCTTCGTGGTAGTCTGATATTGTTATCCGGTCGAATCCGGGCTTCACAATATGATATAGAAATCAAGATACTATTCGGTCGTACCCGGGCTTCATAGCTTGAATTTTGTGAGAATTTGATTGTATCTTTCCTAAAAGGTAAAGGTTAGCTGTATGTAATGCATGATATGTATCAGGCAATGATGTTCTCAAAATAAATGAGATTGTGTTGTATGATGCGTATGCGCATGTCAGGATGTATGGACATGCAATGTTTTTATGATATTCTCTAGTTGGGAAAATAAATCCCAGATTACTGCTGGAGAATGAAAGAGTTTCGCTCGCTGGGGATAACGACCGAAGATGATTGGGAGAATAATCCTGTTAGAGAATACATTGGTGAGAAAATGACTTTGTGGTGGAAGAGATACTCTGCTAGAAGATCTGCTGACTTGGAGAAATGACCTCGGTTGTGGACGAATTACCGTTGTTGGCGATAATAAACTCTGTCGGGGATAAAGATTCCTGTTTTGTGGAAGAAATAACTCCACTGGGGATGGTCTTCCATTGTTGGCGATAAATGAACTCTGCTTGGGGAGAATCTTACCGACTCATTCGCGATTGCGAACCTCAGCTGGGAAGAGCTAACACCACTATCTTTTTCTTACTCTGCGGGGAGTGTATGCATTTTTAGTCATATTCTTCAGCTAGGTCTATCCCTGTACCTGGTGAATAGAACAACTACAAAGCCCGGACATTTCTTGTTTGCCCCTGTTTATGAAATTACGAGTAATCGTCTTTTGTTTCGCATGTAAATATTTATGAGTAGCAATTATTGTCAAATGCATGTATCAAAATGAACCATTGGACGTTCTTGCAAAACAAAACAGAAAAGAGAAAAACAATTTGAAATTTCTTTGTGAAAATGAATTATATTGATTTTGAAGTTGGCCTGTAAATAGGCATTTTCGTACAAGAGGATGACGTCCTAGTAAGAGAACGCCGCCGAACAAAACAGAATTTATACAGTTTGTGTAAAAGAAAGAAAACAGCCATGTGAACAGTCCCATTGGGTTCCAACTCTGCTATTGCCCCTATGTCTTTGAGCATCTCATCACTTTGCTACTTGGTTGAAGGTAGATCAGATTGATCGGTGTTGTCCGAGCTTGGTAGTCGATACCGGTGTCTGGTTGCAAGATGATCCAATGAGACATAGTGTTACGCTTTGATCCCTAATTTTTTCCTGGACCGCCCTTTTGGGTTTTCAGCCCACCGGGATACCCTTTTTTCCCAAGCCGCCTTTTCAGGTTTTCGACTTGCCGGGTGTACAGATTTTTCATTTTCATCCCTTATTTTTGCCTGAACCCTTTTGGTCTGCCGGGAAGCCCTTATTTTTGCCTAGGCCAGTCAACCTAGCGGGTCTTTGATTATGCATAGTATTTTTTCACTATGTCTGCATTTACGGGGTGAGGAAGTTCGTCACCATCCATGGTGGTTAAAATCATGGCTCCTCCTGAGAAAATGTTATTAACCACAAATGGCCCTTCATACGTAGGGGTCCATTTTCCCCTGGGATCACCTTGAGGCAATATGATGCATTTGATCACCAGATCCCTAACTTGATACTCTTGTCGTCTGACTTTCTTGTTAAACGCCTTGATCATTCGCTTTTGATACGTCTGACCATGAAAAATAGCAGTAAGTCTCTTTTCATCGATTAAGTTTAGCTGATCAAGCCGGGTCTGGATCCAATCATCCTCGTTCAAGCCTGCATCCTTCATAATCCTAAGAGAGGGTATCTAGACTTCAATGGGCAAGACTGCCTTCATGCCATACACGAAAGAGTAGGGTGTTGCCCATGTTGACGTCCGCGCTGAGGTACGGTACCCATGAAGACAAAATGGTAACATCTCATGCTAGTCTTTGTATGTCACCGTCATCTTCTGCATAATCTTCTTGATGTTCTTATTAGCCGCTTCAACATCCCCATTCATCTTTGGCTGGTAGGGAGGAGAGTTGTGATGTTGTATCTTGAACTGCTTGCAGAGCTCGATGATCATTATATTGTTGAGATTTGTACCATTGTCTGTAATGATCCTCTCTGGTACACCGTATCGACAAATCAAGTTGTATCGAATAAACCGCGCCACGACGTTCTTGGTTACTGTAGCAAAGGAAGCCGCCTCAACCCACTTCGTGAAATAATCAATAGCCACCAAAATGAAACGATTCCCGTTGGACGCAGTAGGTCTGATCTCACCAATCATATCAATGCCCCACATTGCAAAGGGCCAATATGTCGTCAAAACATTTAGAGGAACTGGAAGTATGTGCACCTTATCAGCATAGACTTGGCACTTATGACAGGTCCAAGAATGATGATAACAATCGGCTTCCATAGTAGACCAATAATATCCTGCCCATAGGATTTTCTTCGCCATGGTATGTCCACTGGAATGAGTTCTGAAAGTACCTTCATATAACTCTGCCATAATCCTTTCTGCCTCGTTCTTGTCCATACATCGCAGTAAGGTTGAGTCATGGTTACACTTGTAAAGGACACCATTACTGATGAAGAACTTCGCCGCGAACCTTCTCAAGAACTTCTTATCATTAACAGATGCACCTTCGGGGTACTCCTGAGCCTCAAGATAGCTCTTTACCTCGTGAAACCAGGGTTTATCTGCTACCTCTTCAGTCTCAATGTCATAGCAATGTGCAGGTTCGTCCAACCTCTCAATGGTAATCTGGGAAGCCTTATTGTCCCACCTGACCTTGAACATAGAAGACATGGTAGCTAGCGCGTCCGCTAACTGATTCTCTTCTCTGGAGAAATGTTCAAAGTTTATCTCCTCGAAGTGTGGAAGCAAAGTCAATACATACTCTTTGTAAGGAATAAGATTTGGGTGCTTCGTATCCCACTCGCCTTTGATCTGACTGATCACGAGAGCAGAATCTCCAAATACACTCAAGAACTTAATCCTTAGGTCAATAGCTGCTCGAAGGCCCAGGATGCACGCTTCATACTCCTCCATGTTGTTGGTGCAGTTAAAACATAATCGGGCGGTGAACGGAGTATGACAGCCCTCAGGAGATATGATCACGGCGCCAATTACATTTCCCAATGCATTTGAAGCTCCATCAAAATACATAGACTATCGGGATCCCTCCTCAGGTCCTTCATCCGGTCTAGGTGTTTCACAGTCGGTCACCAACATGATGCTCTCATCCGGAAACTCGAAATTCATAGACTGGTAATCATCCACTGCTTGATGCGCCAAATGATCTGCCAACACACTCCCCTTGATTGCCTTTTAGGTTGTGTATTGGATGTCGTACTCCGTCAAGATCATCTGCCATCTTGCTATTCTTCCGGACAAGGCAGGCTTTTCGAAGATATACTTGATTGGGTCCATCTTTGATATCAATAGGGTAGTGTGAGTCAGCATATACTGTCTCAGTCGGCGAGCAGCCCATGCCAAAGTGCAGCAAGTTTTCTCAAGCAGTGAGTATCGGATCTCACAGTCGGTAAACTTTTTTCTAAGGTAGTAAATAGAATGCTCTTTTCATCCAGACTCGTCATGCTGCCCCAGCACGCACCCCATTGAATTGTCGAGTACTGTCAAGTATAAGATCAAAGATCTTCCTTCAACTGGAGGCATAAGAATAGGTGGCTCTTGGAGATATTCTTTGATCCTTTCGAAAGCGGCTTGACATTCATCATTCCATCTTACCACTTGATCTTTCTTCAGCAGCTTGAAGATTGGCTCACAAGTAGCAGTCAGGTGTGAAATGAATCGGGCAATGTATTTCAGACGTCCCAAAAAGCCTCTGACTTCTTTTTCTGTTCGGGGAGCTGGTATTTCCTGTATAACCTTCACCTTTGCAGGATCCACCTGAATACCTTTATCACTAACGACGAAACCCAGCAGCTTACCAGACCTTACCCCGAAGGTGCACTTGTTCGGGTTTAACCTCAGCTTATACATCTTCAACCTGTCAAATAGCTTCTGGAGATGGTCAAGGTGTTCTTCCTCAGTCTGGGACCTTGCAATCATGTCATCAATGTATACCTCAATCTCATTATGAATCATATCTTGGAACAAAGCGACCATGGTGCGCTGATACGTTGCCCCCGCATTCTTCAATCTGAATGGCATGACTTTATAGCAAAAAGTACCCCACTGCGTAACGAAGGTTGTCTTCTCCATGTCTTCGGGAGCCATCTTAATCTGATTGTAACCAGAAAACCGTCCATAAAGGAGAAGATCTTATGCTGCACGGTGTTGTCAACCAGAACATCGATATGAGGCAGAGGGAAATCATCTTTGGGGCTCGCCCTGTTCAGATCTCTATAGTCTACACACATACGTACCTTACCATCCTTCTTCGGTACCGATACCACATTGTCAACCCACTGCGGGTAAGAAGTAACTGCTAGAAAACTGGCATCAAACTGTTTCATGACCTCAGCTTTAATTTTCTCAGACATTTCTGGGTGCATTCAGCGAACTTTCTGCTTCACTGGAGGACAATCTTCTTTAGTTGGCAAGCGGTGTACCACAATGTCAGTATCCAACCCAGGCATATCTTCATAAGACCAAGCGAAGATCTCAACATAGTCACACAGCATCTGTATCAACCATTGCTTAACACTAGGCTCTAGATTTACATCGATCTTGATCTCTTTCTTGTCTTCTTCTGTACCCAGATTTACTATTTCCACTGGCTCTTCATTCGGCTGTATGGCCCTCTCTTCTTGTAACAATAGTCTAGCAAGTTCCCCAAGCACTTCACAATCATCCTCATATTCGTCCTCGGCTTGGTTGATCGGGCTTTCGAAGTCATAACCGGCAGTAGCAGAGTTGTTATCAGTGGGATCCAAAGTGGATGTGGATCTGCATTACGATATGTGAGTGTGTGTAAGACAATAGCTGTTTTAATAAAGTGCAAGATAGAAAAGAAAAACAAGGAGCGCAAAATTTGTGATGCAAGAAAATGTCCAATGCTTTATTGATGATATATGGAAATGACAAGCAGTAAGCCCTCACAAACAAAGCCAAGGTGCCTCGGTCAAGGCACCGGGCCATAAAGTTTCAAACTGTATGTTACAAACCTCAAAACAAAAGTCTATTACTGGGTAATAAAAGAAACGGGTACGAAATCCTTCGCTGTCCAGTTGTTCAATCCACCGTCGGTAGTCGGGTAAATCCAGTTGTCGATATCTGACTCTTCATCATCATCTTCAATTGCATTCACTTCCGGATTACTGATGCGCAGAGGAGGTCTTCCAATTCACGCATGCCGAATGGCCCTTTGAGCTTCTGCAGCAAAACCCAAACCAAACTTGTCAGTCTTGTGTGCAAAGTCAGGAGTTGGCCCCAATTTGCACACCCACCTTTTTCAATAACAGCCCTGGCATCCTTGAGGGAAGCCATCTTCATCGGAGGTTTGTCAGCAGTAATTTCAATCGACGCTAGAGTCTGGGGGACTTCTTCAAAGTTCTGACATGGGGTTTCGATGAACTCCCCACCCATCTCCACATACCTAAAGGAATTAAGATGACTTACCATGTACTTCTCCTCACCCTGCACCATAACAATCTTCCCTTTTACTGGATATTTCAACATCTGATGGAGCGTAGAAGTTACTGCCCGACCTTATGAATCTAAGGGCGACCCAACAAGCAATAATAAGATGGTCGGATATCCATCACATAGAATGTATATGCAAAATTCTGAGAGCCCACTTTAACAGGGACATCTACCCCCCGTGCACATCCTTTTGGACCTGTCAAAGGCCCTAACCACAATATTACTTGGCTTCAGAACCAACCCTTCACAATCCAGACGATCTAATGCTTTCTTGGGTAAAACATTTAATGAGGACCCAATATCCACCAGCACGTGGGCCAAAGTAGTGCCCCTGCACTCGATCGAGACATGCAGAGCATCATTGTGATTTCTTCCCTTGGCAGTCACATTTACGTCGGAGAAACCCAACCCGTTGTCAGCGGTCAAACTAGCCACACAGTCTTTGAATTTATCAGCAGATGTTTCCTGCGGCACATACGCAGTTTTAAGGAAAGCAATTAAAGCCTTTGCATGGGCTTCCGAGCACAACAATAAGGATAACATGGAGATCTTCGACGGGGTTTGCCCCAGCTGTTTGACTATGTTGTAGTCGCTTTTCTTGATAATCTTCAAAATTTCCTCTATCTCCTGCTTAGAGGTTTCTACAGTAATCTTCTTAGGCGCCTCCATCCGGGCAGGCCCACCTGTAACTTCTTTGCCCCGAGTGTCAGATGACTCGGTGACAGGGGTGATAATCGGAGTAAGAATTGGGACAGTAGCTAATGTACTGGCAGATGGAATGACAACAGGCTTTCGAACAGTTGGAGGAGAAATCTCAGGAGAGAAGAGTCTTCTGCTTCGGGTGACCTTGCTAGACCCGACAATATTGCTGATATCAGCATCAGCCTCTTTAACCTTCAAGTCTTGTTTAATCCCATGATAATACACATCGGCCCCATAGTGCCATGGGACAGCCTTATCCGAAGTGTAAGGGATAAGACCAGGAATAGTAATGATTAATGGAGCAACTCTTGGAACAGATGTAATCCTAACAGGATTTCTCGAAGTAGCCTTGGAAGAATTGGCGGAAATGGTTATTATGGAAACATCTTCAACAGGAATCAAAGGAATCAAAGTTTTCTCGAACAAGATCTCTTTGTTATCCATCAGGCATTGAACACCTGACTTCAATAAATGGCAACCAGCAGGCAGGATTAAACATAGGTGGCAACCTTCGCCACAACCCGGAAATAAACCGACTGATAATAGATTCTTCTTTACTGTCATCAACGGAGTAGAAATGTCTTCCATGGAGGTCACAAATGAATCATTGTCCATAGCATTTACTCCATGCTTGGGCATAGGAGCAGTCATGACATTAGGCTTTTCTGGTGCGTCAAACTCAATTTCTTTAGCTTCAATCAAATCTTGCACCTTATTCCTTAAGGCCCAGCAGTTGTTGGTATCATGCCCTGGGCTATCAGAGTGATAGGCACAATGGGCGTTCGGATTATACAGCGAAGAGGTGGTACTGGGATTCTTCGGAGCTTCCCTCAGAGTTACCAGGTTAGTCTTTAACAATTGCGGTAAAATTTGAGATAAAGTCATACTGAGCCAAGTATACTGTCTTTGCGGTCTCTCTACTCTTTGCTGATTGTTGCTTTGTGGGGTAATGGTGGGTCTTGATATTACTAGCGTGTTAACTGTTTGGCGGCGTTCAGGTCAGTTTTGGCTCCTCGAGCTGTAAACTGCACTAGCTTCTTTCTTGAAAGGCTTCTTTTCTATACTTGATGAAGCACCTTTCTGTATCTTGCCACTTTTGATACCAGCTTCTACCATCTCCTCAGTCATTATCAATTCAGTAAACCCGGACGATGAACTATCGATCAAATGATTGAAATATGGACCCGACAAAGTCCCAAGAAACATATCCACCAACTCCCTATCAGACAGAGGGGGTTGGACTCTTCCGGCCAGATCTCTCCACTTTTGAGCATAGTCCTTAAATACTTCACTTGCACCCATGGGCATACTCTGAAGCTGAGTACGCATGGGAGCAAGGTCGGAGTTATACTGGTATTGCTTGTAAAAATCAGCAGCAAGGTCCTCCCAGTTGCGGACGTTAGCTCCTTCCAATTGATAAAACCATTCAAGTTGAGTCCCTGACAGACTATCTTGAAAGAAATGGACCCACAGATTCCTATCGGCAGTGTAGGGTTGGATTTTTCTGACGTATGAGCGGAGGTGGAGCTTTGGACAGGATGCTCCATCGTACTTAGCAAAAACTGGAGCTTTAAACTTGTGAGGATCACCACCCCAGATGCTAGTCCCAAATCTCCGAAGTCCAAACCGGGAACCTTCTGAATCTCCATAGCACTTAGTCGGTCTTCAAGTTGTTTGTACCTATCCTCAGCAGGAGGGTGCTGTTCATCATCAAAATCAGTGTCATTATCAGAGACCACAGGGCTAGGACCCTTTCTTTCCTCTTGATTCTCTCCTCCTCCAGATGAATGAGACAGATCATCTTCCTGTCGCAAACTATTCCCAAATTTGTGACCCATATTCAGGAGGATCACCTTCTTTTTATTCTTCTTCTTCTCCTTCAAGATGAGAGTCTTCAAATCCTGTTGTCCTTTGGCCAAGTTCAAGAACATCTCTTGGAATTGAGCATTCTGAGCCTGAAGGGCTTTGATGGCTTGATCGGTAGGTGTTTCAGAAGACATTTTATGCTGAAATAAACAACGAAGAAGATAAGAAACCTGTAATGGTGCCTGTAATGAGGTTTATGGTAATGGAATGCATATGGAATGATTTCAAAGACTTTGGGAGATTTAAATTTGTAAAACAAAATAAAACACACTTTATTAGACTAAACTTGTAACAATGTTTAACAATGCCTTCGAGGCGTTACAAAAGAAATAAACTGAAAAGCAAATCTAAACTAGAAATAATAGAAGACATCAGAAATCCCATGGTCGCTTTCCCTTCGTGCTAACATAATCGTTGATTGTCCTTTCATTCTCAAGATGCCTTGTAAGCTTCAAGATCTTCCTTTCCTGCTCATGATACTTCTCCTTGTAGGTATCCATTTCTTCCTTTAACTGGATCCAAGATCTCTTCAATGCCCCAAGATCAGTAGGCATATAGGGAGGGAGGACTGTATAAGGAACCCATTCTTCATTAGTATGCTCCACAATCACTGGCAAAACAGCTTCATAAGGCGTCCCCAGCTTTTGAGCACGGGCTCGAACCCACTGGAGATAAGGTTGCATAGGGAGAGAAGTCTTTAATCCTAGATCTTGAGGGTCAGACCTGTTCACTATGCCCCAGGCTCGTATAAACCTCCGGCAGTGCTCTTTAACGTCCTCCTTGTAGTCAAAGACGATATCCGTAAGAAGCAGCTCATGGGGACCGTCTCTCCGAGCGCATCCAAACTGTCATAAAGCCAAACAAGGACTGTAGGTTATTCCCCTCTCTAATTCCCAACAACGGGAAATTAGGGTATTCACCATATCGATCAATGATATCTACCCTTGCCATATCCTTAGAACTCCAAAGGATGTCCGTATGAGAAAGGGACATGATCCTGTAAGCCCAACCTACACCTTCCTCATTCTTCAATATAGACTTGGGGAGGTGCGAAATAAACCACCTCGCCAGCAGCGGCGTGCAACACATGAGGGCCCCCCTTCTTCTTACAGTACGAGTATAAAGGGCATGCAAAATATCACCCAAGAGAGTAGGCACTAGATTACGAGACAAGAAGATCTTGACCGCATTCACATCTATGAAGGAATCTGGATTCGGGAAAAGAACCAAGCCGTAGATGAGGAGAGCCAAGATGTCTTCAAATGCTTGAAAATCCAAGTTATCCCAGAACTGTTGAGCTTGATCAATTAGAAACTTGGCTAAGAAACCTTTAACCCCGCTCTGCGTCTCCCAGTTGGATACTACATTAGCCCTTTTTAGATGTAAGGCTGAAGCAATGTCCTCAGGTCTAGGAACCTTCTCCAAACCTATGAAGGGTGTCTGCTCGAGGATATATATGCCTAGTAAATCAGAAAACTCCTCCAAAGTAGGGACTAGCTGATAATCCGGGAAGGTGAAGCAGTGATGCAACAGATCAAAAAACTGGAACAGCACACTCATCATATGTTCATCCAACTTTGAAGTGACCAGGCTACGGAGATGACCATGTATTCTAACAAATGAAGAAGTATCAGGAACTTTTGAAACTAACTCTCTGAGTTGAACAGGTATCTGCATGAAGTTAACTCGAATGGTATTTCTGCGTACTGAAGCCATAATCTGCAAAACAGAACAAAGATAAATCCCCTCGGTCTTTGAAATGGTTAGTACAATGAAGTATGCATGTTATGTCATGATGCATGATGTCATGATAAAACACACAACACGTATAGCAGGTATCAAACATGGTAAAGGAAAACAAGTCACACAAGAGCCCTTAAGTTTCAGGCTTGCATGGAGTCCAGGTACTACCCTCTTGAAGTTCAGTTGGTTCAACCTGTCCTAATAATAGTAATCAGGTTCTAGAGGTTCTCAATATCACTGACCATCCCCCATCGGTCATGGTTTCAGCTCACGCAATCTTTTCTTGCAGCCAGAATTATCTCGAGAGTATGGTCTCAATGAGTGTAGTATCGAGTATCAACCAGTTCCCAGCTCTACACCGAGACCGGCTATCTCACTACTTCCTATGGCCAAGTTGGTCAATTATAGGTTCTAAAGTCAGTTGATGCTTAACGACCCATATAGCAGCCCCGTATTCTCCTTGTTCCTCCACAAGGGATACCGGTACCAACTAATGTGCCACATCAACGTAGCTACTGCTTTAACTGTATCGGTCTACACCGTACAGTTCCCTCACAGTTTATTGCTACTTACCTAACAGGTGTTCCCTAGATCCGGGTTAGGATCTATAGTAATTCTGATACAAAGCCCACAAAGATAAAGCAATCAAATAAAACAATAGAAGCAATATGATGAACTATTCCTAAGGTATACCCCACTTATTAAATCCCCAGCAGAGTCGCCAGTTATGTGGTGCAGTGGCCAGAACCGGAACTGTTTTAGGAATGCTGGTTTGCATTTTGCATTTGCAAAATGTCGCGGTAAGCAAGAGTCGCCACCGAATTTTATTTTATCCAACTGGAAAGGAAAAAAGCACAGAAAAATTCCTTTTTTCGAGATTTTGAGTACGGGGGGTAGATTATAGAAAGGGAAGGTATTAGCACCCTTTCTATCCGTAGTTATCTACGGGCTCTTAGGCACTTGCTCATCATTTTCAAAATTGCTTGTGTGTGTTTGATTTGAAAAAGTTTTTGTTTGACTTCGATTTAACCCTTGCTTCTGTCTTCAAGAGTGTTACGAAGTGTTTTTGAAAGCTTTGTTTGAAAGGAGTGTAACTGTGAAAAAGTTTGTTTTGAGCAAGTACTTAAGAGCTAATCTACCTACTCGAAAAAAGAATTGTTATATGTTCGTTTCCTTTAGACAGCGCTATCCTACTATTAGTGAGTAGGTAACACCATCATTGGAGTTTTAAGGGTCAATTCAAAAAAGGGACGTACGATCACTAAAGCAATGTTATGACGTCTTAGTAGTAACCCTAATGTCTTAGATCAATTATTCGAGGCAACTATATCCGAGGCAACCATTCCGAGGCAACTTTGATCTTTTGGACAAGAGAGCGACCACTAAAATATCCTATACTTAATGACCGTTTACCGGAGGCAACCGAAGTGGAAGTATACCCTAGGAGTGCGCATGTGCGAGTGATTCGATTTCAAGTTTATTATCTTTGCACATTTAGGGTTTGCTAACTGTTTTAAAGTTAATCATACATTCTTGTCATGCATCCCTATTATTCATACATCTAACAGTTAATATTTTGCGGAATTTAAAGTGTGGAGAATAAGCTACGCTATTACAAGGCTTCGGGTATTTACATAGCCAAAAACAAACCCGTCAAAATGATAAGCGAAAGTAAAAAATCCTAATTAATCTATTACAACTTGTGAGCAATTACATCAATATGGCAAGAATAAATAAGTAAAGCGCGCACGAATATAGAACGGTAGGAAATTAGGGTTTTGACCCCCGTCTAACCTAATTTAAAGAAAAATTGTTTTTTGTTGTTTTTAATTATTTCTAAGAAAAAGAATTAGGTTTTTAAATTAAATACAAAATTAATTAATAATTAAATTAATTCAAAGAAAATAATTTTTATGGCCTATTTTTGTATTTTTGGTTATTTTAAGAAAAAAAGGAAATAGAATTTAATTTAGACAAAACCCTAATTTCTAATTGTTTTTAATTTATTTACAAAAGGAATTAAAGTTACCTAAAATTAAATAATCTAATTCAATTAATTTTTGTATAAAAAATAAATATCCTAAATCTAATTGGACGAAAATATTTTTTTGTGATTTTTGATTAAAAAAATTATTATTTTTGTGTTAGTAAATATAAATAAATAAATTAATTAAAAGAAATATAAAGAGAAAAAGAAAGGAAATTTGGGCCTGAAATAGCAATTGGGGGGGGGGGGGGGGGGTGAACAGCAGATCTGGGCCCAAAAGAAGGTGACCCACGCTTGACTTTCTGGATCCAGTGCTACGTGTTGACCAACGCCTTTGGTGGATCATCACCTGATAGCACTACGCCAAAAATAAGTTTTAGCAGCACATAAAAGAAAGCGCTTTTGGAAAAAGCGTTGTTGTAGGTTTTAAAAAAAATCGCTTTCAAAGGGTGCCTTAAGAAAGCGCTTTTCAAAAGCGCTTCTAAAGGTCACCCTTAGAAAGCGCTTTTTGGGAAGCGCTGCTAAAGCTGGCCTTTCAGAGGGTACCTTAAGAAAGCGCTTTTCAAAAGCGCTGCTAAAGGTCAGCCTTAGAAAGCGCTTTTCCAAAGCGCTGCTAAAGTTGGCCTTTAGAAAGCGCTTTTAAAAGCGCTGCTATAGGATATGCTATGAAAGCGCTTTTTGATGTAAAAGCGCTATTATAGATGACCTTTAGAAAGCACTTTTAAAAGCGCTTTCGTAGGTAGTTTTATAATAAATATCAAAACACAATTCGTATCACTTTTCTATTCTCAGTCAGATTTTCTTCACGAAAAAATCCTAAACCAGAGCTTCTACGGCGGTCAACGGCGCTCCACTTCTCCGGCCAACTGCAATTCGTATCAAGTTTCATTTTTTTCCTCATCTCGTATGTGTTTGTCTAGTTTTCGTGTGCTTTTGTTTGGTTAATAATTTTGAGCAAGCATGGTTTCTACTGTCATATAAGTTATTAAGAAGTTGTGAATGCTCCTCTGTGAATGCTCCTTTTGTCCGCCACTGAAACATACTCTACCATGGTTCGACCTTAGGCTCGCCTCCGTTCTCTCGCTGTTGAGGTTGTGTTGATGTGATTCAAGTTGCAAAAATGATTATGAAAGGTTGATGATGAAGATGACACGGTTTAGAGATAGTATAGACATATTCGAGATTTGGTGAGTTAAGGCTCGTATCTTGCTTCTTGCTTCTCTAAGACTTGTGATTTCTTAAGGAATTTTCGACTAGAAGGAAAATGATGAGATTTAGGGTTTATGAGTTTTGTGGTTATGAACAATTGTATCCCTCCTTGAAATATGTGCATTGATTGCTTATATACTGTGAAATTAGGGTTTTCTATTTGGGTCCTCTTATTTGTTTAACAGACCTAATTCTCTCTTCCAATTCATACTGGGCTTTTGTGATTTTCTGATTATTGTTTGTTCTTGGTTTGTGATATGTTACTGCAGTGAAAATGTTGTTTGATTTTTCTCCGATGTGAATTTTTTACTGTCCTGTTTTTACTGTTATGTAATTGTGATGTTGTGACCTGAACTTGCAGTAACTCGTTTCTTTTGATTCCAATCTTTATTGTGAACCAAACTTTGTTTGTGATTTGTAGTAAAGTGAATTGTTGGGCCATGATTATTATTGTACTTCCTAATTTTTGTGTGAGATAAAAGTAATATGAGTCTGATGTTGTCGGGCTTTGAATTCATGATGGATTTACTTTCTGCACTTTTGATTCCTTCAACAATTCCTAGTGATGAAATTGTGAATAGAACCTTAAGCCTTGTGAATTCTCTTATTTCTCTTATGTTTTTCTTTTGATTGCTTGTACTAATCATGCTCAATTCTCTTGTTTCATGTGTGGTTGAGAAAAATGGGCAATGGCAACGCAATGAATACAAAGAGTCTGTGGCTGCTAAAACAACGCTTTTTAAAGCCTACCTAAGACAGCGCTTTTCCAGAAAAAAGCGCTGCTAAAAGAAAACTTATGAGAGCGCTTTTCCAGAAAAAAGCGCTGCCTTAGGTAGACCTATGAAAGCGCTTCTTCATAAAAAAGCGCTGCCAAAAGCCTACTTAAGAGAGCGCTTTTTAGAAAAAGTGTTGTATTAGATAGACCTACGAAAGCGTTTTTCATTAAACAAAAAGCGCTGCTAAAACCTATAGCAGCGCCACCTACGAAAGCGCTTTTAAGCGCTTTTAAAGATAAAAAAAAAGCGCTTTCGTAAGTCTTTTTCGACGTAGTGTAGCCATCAGATCTGACTTCCTGGACACCTGGCTGATTGGATCATGAGGTCACATGGTGGTCTCTTGGTTTGTATACGCGCTTAATTACCTGAATGAAAATAACAAGAAATAATAAGGGCGACCTGGGATTCGAACCCAGGCCCCAAAGCATTTTCCAATGACCTGGCCACCAACTGAGCTGCGCGTGTTAGTTGTATACAACATAAACAACAATTATTATATTATAAACAAGCGAAATAAAAAGAAATTCGCGCGGAAATTCAAATGGACGAGTAGGGTGATGCCACGCCATCATCCCTATCCCCTCTCCGTGGCTAAAAGGTTTGAAGACCTTTACCTACGGACAACGTCCGTCACTATAACCCTGTAATTTCTCAAAATCAAGCATAAGCAAGATAAATAAAATCTAAGGCCATGAATTGATTCGTCTTGGCCTGCTGAGTACGATGGTACCCTTCTTGAGGGCTAATTTCACTTTTACGTAAAGATCCCAAATCGAGCCAACAAAACCTAGCAATGGTGAATCTTGATACAGTCTACAAAAACGAAATTAAACGGTATAGACAGCTTGCAAATGTGTTAATGAACAAGATTATACCATTAAAACATGATGAATGTGCAAGAATAACAAAATTCATTTTCAAAACCTTTTTCTTAATCAAACTTTAATCCATGTAATAAAAGTTGAACCTTTTTCTTTTAAGACATAAAAATACAAAACCTCACTTCAAACCTTTTTCCCATTTGGCTTTTTGATTTAAAACATTTTCTTAAATATTTGATGTGAGTCATCTCTATGGTTGAGATATAATTCTCCCTGGTTCCTAACTTTGACTGATATGATGTTGAATCTTTTTCACTTAAAGGGGTTAGTGGAATACATGTTGAGTTATCCAGGTTAAAGCCCTCATTTCACTTGTAATGTAAAGGTCGATCTTTCACATGTTTATGGATATTTGGTTGAGTATTCTCCCTAATATGACAAAATATCTCTTCTCTTAAAATTAACCAACCAACAATTTTGTTCTTTTTCAGAAGAACTACGAGGTTTTGATTTCATCATTGTACATTGATGGTACGTAGGCAAAAAGCTCATTGTAGTTTTTTCGAATCAAAATTGTAAAAACCATTTATTTTCTCATCTCCACAAACATTTTGCAAACAACTCTTTTTAGCCAAATACACAGATTTTCAAAGAGATTCATGCGGAGTATCCTAAATGTTTAGGGTGCTAATACCTTCCCTTTGCATAACCAACCACTTACCTAGATCTTTGTTTTTATTAGTTTTTTGTGTTAAAAACTTCTTTGAGTTTTATTCGCTCTTTTCCCATTCCTCTGGAAACAATAAAATGTGGTGACAACTTTCACTTTCTATGTTAAGTTAATCAATAGTTTAATCTCAAATTTTCACTGCTACACATTATTATAAAGAAGAAAGGAAGAAGAAGAGTCAGTAATAGGTCAACAATGATATTAGAATTGCCAGAGCAGTAGAGCTAAAGTCATCCATCGTTCCAATGATATTTTATAAAATATGTAAGTTGTACAGGATACAAAAGAAAATGAAAAACAACACTTAGTTTTAAAGTTATGTAAACTCATCGATCTAATAGTAGTATTGGTGATGTATAACTTTTTTGGCAAAATGTGGTTTGTAGTGATATATTAATTTTATATTTTATTTAAAATAATTATAAAAAAAAATCGTTAATGTTACATCAATAGATTGGGCCAACCATTCCACGGGTTGAGAAAGTCAAACCCGATACTCGAATCAAAATCGTTAATGCTACATCAATGGATTGGGCCAACCCTTCCATTGCAAAGCGAACACTTTCAACTAAGTTTTGTACCTCAAATAAGCAAATCTAGATCAACAAGCACCCTCACATAATGCCTAAAAGCTCTATCAGATGAATATTTGTTGGATGCAGTGTCAATACATATTGAAGTACCTATGTTATTACAATGGCAAAAATGATCTTTGGCCTCCAATATTCTTGAAAAAGGCCATGAATCTGAACCCATAACTATGCTGAGGTTTGATTAATGATAGTTAGAACAAAATCCTTATACTAAAGGAAGAGTTTAAGAAGGCCAGGATTAACATTCCAAGAACTCAATGATCTAACTCTACGAACATCTTCTAAAGAAGAGAAGGAAAATTAAAAAAAGAAAAACCTTTTTTCAAGGATGTGATTTCACACTTACAAATAGTGTTCCAAAGAATAGAAAGCTTGACTCGCATGCCAACTACAGTTAGAGAAAATCAAACTCGATACTTGAATCAAAACTGCACAGATTATTGCGGGTTAGGTAGAGTCTATCCATAACTGAACGAATTCGAGTAATTTATAAGTTAGTTCAATTTAGTCAGCAGGTTCGCGGGTCGACTCGTACCTATGAACACCTTTATTTTTTTAGGTGAATATTTCTGATAGTTATGTTTCATTTCTCATTAGTGATGTCAAACATCAATTGAAAATATTATTCAAAACCACAAATATTGAATATTCAGGGCTCGATTGATATAATATTTAGGTTAAATATCATTTTTGATTTCATATGTTAATTTTGAGATTCATTTTGGTTTGTTAATTTAAAAAAAATTATATATAGGTCTCGTAACTCTTCGAAATGTATTACGTTAGTCTTTTTTATCTAATTAATGACGAAAAAATTCAGAAATTAGTCTATAAACTTGTTGTTAATTAGATGAAAGGACTAGACTAAATTGTAAGAAAACTAATTTTTTATATATCACTTTTGATATAAACTTGTAGTGATTGAGATTTGAGGGTTGGTGTGGTTGGTAAATCACCATTGGATTTCAGATAATCACGAGATTATCACAAAATACTATTAAAAAGAAGAAAAGAAATTCATTGTATATAAACTTGAAAAGAAGTTCGTTGCATATAAACTTGTAAGTATTACAAAAAAATACATATTATTAAACATCTAAATAAAATCATCAAAACATGAAGTCCCATAACCAATGCAACATTATATCATCTCATCTATATATACATCATTTCAAAAGTTATCTGGCTGCAACTTACTGGATGCTACGGTTTGATAAATTTTATGCCTGGATTAACATTTCAGTGATTACAAAATTTCGAAAATATAAACCTTGTATGGGTGAAGTATTAAAAACTATCAAGAACATATCAAACCAACCGATTTATCCACTAGTATTCGGCGTTGTATAATTGCTCCTAACATTCGAATCAGGTGATAGTGGAGGTGGAACATTATTCAGCAGCACAGCATCATCAGATAAACTCGAAATGTCCATTACCTCGGGTTGGCTTTTATGCTTACCACCATTTTGAATATCCTTTAAGCTTTCCAACACTTCGTCCATGCTAGGTCTCATATCTTTCGAACTTTGCAGACATTGAAATGCTAACTCGCCCATGGCAACGATCATTTTCTTTACTTTAGAATCGGATTCAAAACCGAGCGTAGGATCCACAATTTCATGCAATGCTTGGTTTTGAATTCTGTTGAGAGCCATGCTAGCCAAATTGATTTCATGCCTATGTCTTGTTATATCAACCGCAGGCAAAGACGATATCAACTCAATCATCACAACTCCAAAGCTATAGACATCACTTTTATCGGTAAGTTGGTAGCACTGATGGTACTCAGGATCCACGTAACCCGGAGTCCCTTGTGGAGCCGTTGAAACATGGGTTTGATCATATGGAAAAAGGCGCGAGAGTCCAAAATCGGCTACCTTGACATGAAAATGAGCGTCGAGAAGAATATTATTTGTCTTTATATCTCGGTGAATGATTTCAGAAATATGAAGATACTTCAACGCACTCGCTGTCTCCACGGCAATATTCATTCTAATAGGCCATGTAAGTTTTCCATGTTTTGCTTCTTTACCACGGAGATGATCAGCCACCGTTCCATTAGAAACATACTCGTAGACAAGTAGAAGCTCGCGACTGTGACGTGAAGTGCATCCATACAGAGACACAAGATTCGGATGGACTAATGATGCCAAGATTTCAACTTCATTCTTGAATTGCTCAACTCTTTTATAATTGTTCTCAAATAACCTCTTCACCGCAACACTACGCCCATCATACAGTTTTCCTAAACAAGAAACATCGTACGACATATATCTTTGTTAGGATCAAATAAAGTATAAAAAATCTAAATACAATAAACAAAACGGACTATTAACCGCAAGGAATCCATTTCCACTACGAAAAGATGTTAGCGTTTACCGTAATAAACCGTCCCAAAGCCTCCTTCTCCTAGTTCTTTAGATGGATCGAAGTAGTTTGTGGCTTCTTCAAGTTCTTTATAAGTAAAATGTTGCACTCCAAAGTTTTGGCTTCTTCCAAAGTATTGACTTCCACTCTCGAGATCCTTTGAAGTGAGTTCAGAAGAGAGGCTGCGAGACTGTGCATATGATTTTGCATAACTTTTATTCGTATTCTTCCGGCGCTTATAGAAATATATGGCTATGATCACTGCAAATGCTCCTATCACGGCAGAACCAACCGCTAGCAAAAAAATATATATATAGGAAAGTTAAGCATACAAATTATGTTAACAACGTATTTACACGAAAAAAGTGATAATTATATCAAAGAAAATTGGATTTATTACCAATGACGATTTTATTCTTCACATTCAATTTACCTGCAAGAGTAAGTTGTGAAAACAAAGATGAGTCAGCGTTGTTCGAATTCAAAGAGAATATTTGACTTGTGTATAACAAACATAAACATATGTACATTTTGAGGAACTGTATTTGAATAGAAACTTCACACCAAACTAATGATAAGAATATTTCCAAAAGTGTTACCATCTTCTCCACCACAAATTTTGAGGTAGGACTTATCCTTGCAGAAACATATATATGAACTTATAATTATCAAATCCACATCTTCCACCATTTTCTCACAGTGTTGACAATCAGGTGCAGTCCAATTTATAACAAACCCCATCTTCAAAATATCAATATAGTTCATTTTCAACAAACTAGTGAAACTAACACTAGCATTAACCTTAAACTCACATTCATTCAAAGAATAGTTTTGTGCTCAAGTGCCTCCTTATGAAAAACAACAAAAGAATAATGGGTAGCATTTTTCGCACATTCTACTTCATATGTAAGGTAATCTATAGGTTCTGTTGCACATAGTTTTGAGTAAAGGATATTTGAATAGTAATACCAAGATTTAAGAATTTAAACTTATTGTTAGTCTTTTCTAAGGAGAAAAATGAGTGGATGAAATGACTTTAATTTGTGACGGAAAATAGGGGAAAGAAGAAAATGAAGTGTATGATTGTGAAAGACGTGTTGGACCCAAAAGAAGGAAAACAAAGACTTGATTGCACATGCATACAAAATGCAATTCAACAACTCTTTTGACAAGTGAAATCACCAATATACCCTTAGTAGTAAAATGTAGTAGTTGTTTCCAGATAAGCTGATTAAGTCAAGTCAATTGAAGGACAAGTCACATTTCCTAATTCCTTCATTTATTATTTCCTTGACTGAGTCAGTGAAAATTTTAGCCTATGAATCCATGATAAAATTTATGATCTTGTGTTAACTGAGTTGGTAGTTTTGCAAAGACGACATCCAACTGAAGGAAACATTCTAATCATTCATCTTTAAGTGAAATTTCATTAACTACTGGACTAAAAAATTTGTGATCCCAAGTAAAATGTATATGTAGAAAAGCTTCAACGGATTCATTGCTCTGCTCCACGAAACAAATGGCCAAATTTTCAATCACCAAAAAGCTAATTAGTTTTATTTTGTTGTAATGAGAGTAGTTGATTCATTGATGTCCTAAATTTGTACCAAATTATGAAAAATATCGAAAATCGCAAGGTAACATACCATTACCCTGAAAACCTATTTAATTAATTTATGAGATAAAGAGATAAGGAAACATACTTTTGTGAATAGAAGAACATTGTGAGGAATAATTCATAGATCCATCTGGACATATCCCATAATAGCAAGAGGAGATAACGTGTTTCTGAATTTCAGTATTATTCTTCCACTTACAATCTCCTTCTTGATTTCCCAAGCACTCTAAACATTCCCCACTCACACTGTAACTCACCTCAAACCCTTCATCCAAGCCATTTTCAAGAACATCACGCTTAAAAAAATAATTATATCCATAAGAATCATCTATATGAAAACCTGCTCCTAATGGGACTTGAACACGTCTCGTACAATTCATGGATTCTTCAAAGGCATTAGAGTCATCATCGGCAAGTTGAGCAAAAGCGAGATTCTGAGATCCGCATAGAGATTTTTCAGATGGAATTGGAGGAGAAGTACAATTGTAGTATATGTTGATGTTTTTGAATTGTGGGAGATGTTGAATTTGAAACAGAGGTAGAGACAAAAAAGTATCATCAAATTGAGGAGAACATATATTTAGAGAAAGGTCTGTTCTTTTGAGTTTCATGGTGTAAGTTGTGGGGTTGATATCAAGTACTGTGAAATTCTGTGATGATATTAGAATGGTAGTAACGCTGTTTTCGTAGCAGTCAAGGTAAAATGGGGCTCCTGCGCCACATTGAAAAGGACGATCATGTCCCCAGAATGGATACGAGATGCTGGAAAGATTATCACAGTTGTAGGAATGTTCCTTGCAAATGGAATAATCATAAACTGATTGAGGTTGAGAATATGATACTTGTGGGAAAAAAGTGCTTATTATGAATAACAAGTAGAAGAAGAAAGAGGTGTATTGAATGGTTATGAGCATAGGGATATTCTTATGATAATTCTTCATTATTTTGGGGTTGAGAATGAGGAAGAAAAAGTTTGGAAGCAGTTCAGGTGATGATCGATGGGTGTGTTGAGTTATGTTTTTCATGCTTCTCAGGGTCCTATAGTCAACTCAAAAGTCACCCGCGAAATTTCCACTCTCTTTCCTACTTATATTTTATTTATTTATTTATTAATTTTTAGATTAATGAAACATACACTCTACAAAATGAAAACTATCAAGCTCGGCATATTTGTAGTAGACTTAAGCTATAGTTTACAAACGGAGTCTTAATCACCATATCATAAAATAAGAAAGAACCATAAATTTTATTGAAATTTTACAACATTTATCATCTACCATTTACGACTTTAAAAAATTACTATTGAAATTACTAAATCAAGTCGTGGATTATGTTATTTTCTTTAAGACGTTTTGATGAAATGTACATTATGATTGTACAAAGACAATTTAAATATGATATAAATATCATTGGTAATATCTAGTATAAAAATCGTTCGTAATAATTTCTCAAACGAGAAAAATTTGAATCATTCTTTGAAGAAAATTCAATAATAATCATTTGATTATTTAAAATAATTTTTCAAATCAAAAAATTTGAGTAATTCTTCAAACAAAATTCAAATATAATACTTTATAATTTCTCAACTCTATTGAAAAATTTTTTTTTAAAAAAATCATCTAAAGAAAATTCAAAATAATACTCAAAAAATAAAAAAAATTGACACAGAATTATGAAAATAAGAAAGAAAAATTTAATAGAAATTTTTAGTGTATTTAGAATGAAACAAATAATTCTTTTATATAATAAAATAAATTATCTAAAATTTCTAATCTAAACAAAGAGAAATATTTTTCAACTAACACATAAACACACTTATTTTTTCTAAAAAGTATAATATAAGAAAAATTTTCAAATTTATTTTTATATTAAAATATTAACGTATTCTAACATCTATTTATCGTAGAATTTTGAATTTGAACTCAAGTTAGATATTTATCTTGTTTATGTCAATTACAATTCAGTATGTTAATCATTAACTAAATAAATATTTTAATTACTTATATTGTTCTATTTTTTCCTAATAATTTAATAGTGGGAATTTTACCCTTGAAAGTGAATATTTGAGATTCAAACATATATTTCACTGTAATTAGATATCCCTTCAACTAGCAATTGTATTAGAATAATCAAATCTTATGTCATTGTGCTATTCTTTTGGATTTATCAAACCTATGTCATTGTATTTAATACTCTATTGTTTAATAATTTGGAAAACCTTGCGACTAATTCTCTAGACCGATAAAAGTGTTATGCCTCTGTGTTGTTATCATATTGTTAAACAAATTGGTGATGATAGACATACTAGCTTACGTGTCTCACATATTAATATCCAACATCTTCCCTTAGTCTTAAAGTTTACCTTTTGCAGAATGTCGTCGTCTGGAGAATCTCCAGACATGGCACAACTATTAGTCATGGTGGAGGCCCTCAGACAGCAGAACAAAACTCTACAGGATAGTGTCACAAACCTACATCAAAGAAGCGTAGGGGACGACGGTCCAAAAGAGGAGTTGTAGTGGCTCTGCGGTGATACATAAGCCTACCATGACTATCCATGGAAAGTTATGCGGACCTGACGAAAAAATTAATCTAACACTTCTCCGCTAGCAAACACTCCAAAGTGTCCACGACCTCCCTGTTTAACGTCTGGGAAGGTCAAGCGGAGTCTCTTCGAGAATACATGGCCCGGTTCAACGATGAGACCATCAAAGTATCTCACCCAAACCAAGAACTGTTCGTTAGGGCATTTTAACACGGCCTCCGAGCCGGATAGTTTAATGAATCCTTAGCCCAGAAGCTTGCGTCCGACATGAACAAGATCATCACCAAGGCGGACTGTTATATAAAAGGCGAGGAGAACAATCTAGAAAAAGGGACCAGGGATGCCCATGAGAGAAACAAGACCAAAGAAGAAGGATCGGGAAGGAAACAGGAGTCCTCCCGGGTGAACTCAAGAGACAGACCCTGGTAACGCACGACTCAGAGACCTAATTGGCGTCCCTTTGATTCAGGTGACACAGAGACACCTTTGAACACAAGGAGAGGCGATATCCTGCAGGAGGTAGCACACCTCAACCTAATCTCGGAAGCACCCTGTAGATGGAATGTCAACACCGTACTGGGAAATAACATCGGGGGCTTGGTGTAACTATCACCGACTCCGAGGGCATAACATCAACTATTACCTCCAATTGAAGAAGGAAATCGAGAAATTGATATAGAGGGGGCACTTGCTGACTTATGTCAAAGATGGAAAAATCCCAGCTAGTAAAAGAGATACTCAACAAAAGGATACAGACCCAGAAGAGCCTTCCCAGAAGAAGGGGAAAGATATTGAAGAAGTGCGTGAGACCAAGACAGCTCACCACACACTCAACACAATCACCGACGAATTCGTTGGCGGTGGCGAAACCAGTTCATCCAGAAAGAAGTATGTTTGCATCGTGATGCACGTATCCGAGGACATAACCAAGGTCCGGAAATAAGACCTCAATCGGGTTAGCTTCTAAAAGAGGGATGTGATCGATATTATGGCCCACGAAAACGACCCTATGGTCATCAAAGTACAAGTCCAAAACTGGAGCGTGAAAAGAGTACAGGTGGACCATGGCAGCCCGACTGATGTACTCTACTAGGAATTCTTTAAGGGAATGAAGTTCGATACGTCCGAGTTACTACCATTCAACGGCACCCTGGTCAGGTTCTCCGGAGAACAAGTACAAGTATTGGGACATCTCCTGGTACTCACTACCTTCGAAAGTGGGGAGAATTCCAAAACTATCAGATTAAGGCCTCACTGTACAACGTTATCATAGGGAGATCTTTCTTCAATGTCTTAGAAGTCGCTCTATCCACCCTGTACCTCACCATGAAATACCCCCTGGGGAACAGTCGGGGTGGTCAAAAGCAACCAAGGATTAGTCAGGAAATGCTATAAGGATAGTCTGAAGTTAAAGAAGATACAATTTGATGGGCCCAAACGATCCAATGAGCTGAAAATCAACATGATTGACACAGACCCTCAGGATGATACGCGGGAAGAAATCCTTTCCCCCCACGATGAAACAAAGAAGGTCCAGATCGGCACCACGCCCTCCGAAGTAACTTACATAGGATGCAACCTTTCCCGAGAAGAAGAAGTGAAGATTGTTGATCTATTGAAAGAAAATATAGACTTATTTGCTTGGAAGCCTTTAGATATACTCGGGATAGACCCCAACTTCATGTGCCACCACCTAGCTTTGAACCCAGATACCAAATCGGTATCTCAGAGGAAAAGGAAAGGGGGGAAGAGAAGAAGAGGGCCATAAAATACGAGGTCGAGAAGTTGCTCGACGTCAGCTTCATCAAGGAAGTTAAATACCTTACATGGTTGGCCAACATGGTAATGGTTAAAAAGAAGATAGGAAAATGGTGCACGTGCATTGACTTCACAGATCTCAACAAAGGGTACCACTGGGGCTAGAACCCAGGTTCCTAAAGTAATAGGCATGCGCTTTAACCACGATCAACCTTATAATGGGGCTCTGTTCCGGCAAAAAGTCAAAGCACACTTTACGCCTCTCGCAAACTCGACTTCACTCTCGCTAAGGCTCTCGCCTACCACGACCAACCTTACAATGGGGCTCTGATCCTAAAAAAGTCGAAGCACACTTTACGCCTCTCGCAAACTCGACTTCACCCTCGCTAAGGCTCTCGCCTACCACGACCAACCTTACAATGGGGCTCTGTTCCGGCAAAAAGTCAAAGCACACTTTACGCCTCTCGCAAACTCGGCTTCACCCTTGCTAAGGCTTTTTCCTACCACGGTCAACCTTACAATGGGGCTCTGATCTTGAAAAAAGTTAAATCATATTTTACGCCTCTCGCAAAATCGGTCACCCTCATTAGGCTCTGATTCGGTAGAAGTCGAAGCGCACTTCGCACCTCTTGCAAACCTCTTTTCAAACACACCCCTCATCCGGGTCGAGTTCTATGACTTACTCCCCTTATCAGGGTCGAGTTCTATAAACTTATTCCCCTTATCTGGGTCGAGTTCTATAAACTTATTCCCCTCATCTGGGTTGAGTTCTATAACCAACTCCTCTCATCTGGGCCAAATTCTATAAACTTACTCTCCTCATCTGGGTCGAGTTCTATAACCAACTCCCTTCATCTAGGTCGAGTTCTATAAGCTAGGACATGGATGACATTTTATTAGAGGTCTTTTAACTCTAAACCAATAGTGACATAGAAAATATACTAGATGACATTTTAAATAGATAATAAGTTTTTTAATTTCTCACTGACTAAATATATCTTAGCTTAAAATCAAGAGACAAATTTTGATTTTCCTGTTTGAAAACTTCAACACCATATGGAAGCTTGTTTCCCTTGTATAATTTGTCTGCTTATTTGATTTTATATTCGTTTGGTAAGAGTTGCTATCATCTTTCCATTGAGATTTTATATTTTGAAATCCAACCACTACTATGACTTTTTAAATGTTTATGTTCATTATTATATATTAATTATCTTTAAAAGTCAATGTCAGCCAACTATAAAACACATTTAAAAATTCGAATACGTTATCTTATTACACAGTCTAAAATAGTTTCATACCCTATTTTAATAAACTATACAAACTTCTACATATGATGAATAAAATGATCAAAGGGAATCATTCCAACCAAAATGCATTCTTGAACACGCAATCAAACTATTATGTATTAAGCTAAGAAATTAAGCTCTGCCTAACGAGCAAGAGTGGATTCAAGTCCTAACTACTAGCAAATATTTTTTAATTCTAAACTAAAATCTAAACTCACAATCCAAAACATTAGAACCTTCATTGTCTTGATGTTTTATATAAGTTTTAATCTATAAAATATTTAGAATCAAATTGATAATGCTGATTATAAACTGTTATTAAATAAGCTCTAAACTAGGAAATTATTGAAATAAACCAAAAGCAGCTTATAAACTTTTAAAAGCTGTCTAAATGCATTTTAAGATCAAGATTATTCGACAGAAGAATCTAATAAAATATCGCGAAAAGGAAGAAAACATACTCGAAGTGCCACGAGAGTTTTTCGAATCTGAACCAAAAGCTGGTCCTAATGCTTGCACTGGTGTTCCTCCATAAGATGGTTCTCGTAGAGGTGATGGTGCCACAGATTTAAACAACTTGGATCCTACGCAACCCGACTCATCCGGCCAAATAGCAGTTGTTGAATTCTGGCGACAAAATCCGCAATCACCAAAAGACAGTTGATTAGGACAAATACACATAAATGCATTTTTGGTTGTATTGTATCCACATCTCCCACCATATTTCTTGCAATAATTGCATATATCTTCCTCCACAACACTCCACCCAACCTCAAACCCTTCCCTTAAAACATTCACCACTCCTGTATCAGAATTTTCTATAATAGAGCTATTTGGGCCATAAACTTGGATATTGTTCTTACACTCTAGGATCGTGAAATCCGCCATTTTAGTATTTAATACTAAATATGCATCTTGAGGTTTACTATCTATGAGGCAAGAAATCTCTTGAGAAACTTCTGAACTCAAAGGAGATCCATATGAATTAGTAGGAAGAGGGTCGCAATCGGACAATAAATTATAATTCTCGTCATTGGAAGTGTACTTGAAGAAATCCAAATTCAAGTTCACATTAGTATCAGGACAAGAAGTGACATTAGCAGCATCATAACTCCATAAATCCAACCTTGCAATCTTTAAGAGTTGTGATGTTTGATTCATATCAATGATATGAAACTTTTGTGAGTTGATGTCAATAGTCAAGTTGTTTTTCTGACAATCGAGCGTGAAGTTTGGATGGCCGCAATAACTTGGTTGATCGTTGATATTCCAAAATGGATATGTAATGTTGGTGAAGTTTCCACAGGTAAAAGGTGCACATGATTTGTAGCTTTTAGCATCACTATTGACTTGTGTTGGGATTAAAAAGAGTGTGAGGAAGAGAACGATGTTGACGAGGAAGGAACAATGAGGTTGAAGAAAAGATGGAGTCATGTGTACATATGATGGAAATTGAAAAGTATACGTGAACGACCCAGAAGATTAACTTCTACAGTTACATACTATATTGATGCCTTTCGGTATTAGTAGTATCATATGTTTGAACTAAGAAGAATAAGATTATGGAGGATTAAGAGATGAAGGCAAAAGGAAGTAGAAAAAGAGGAAGAAGCAAGAATGAATAGACATAGAATTTTGAGATGGCCTAATAAGCATAAGAAAAGGTTTTATGTCTTATTCTTAATGGATAGGCAAATGATGAAAGTGGCTACCACATTGTACATGTAAAAGTCAAATTAAATGGCTTATGATTTGTTTGATAGTATCTTTGTAAAAAAGGTGTTGACTTTTAAGAGGGACAAAAAGAGGAGTGGTTTTTGTCATATAAGTCATTTTTAATCTTTTTTCTTTCTAGCTTTTAAACAATCATACTAAAAGAAAATGAGTTTAGCAAAATGAGCAAAATTTCCAAAATATAGCTAATCAAAGTTTTTATAATTAGTCCATTTTCTCTTATTGCTTTTATAATTCACATTAATTAAGTTTATCTTAATGTTATCAAATAGAATTAGAAGAGAAAAAAATATAGTCATAGAACATACTAGAAGCAAGGTCTGGAATAAGTCTATTGGCAATTACATAAACAACTCATGTGATGCGCTGTAAAACTGCTGTCCAAAACTAAATGATATGATGATATAATTTCGAATATTTTCACCTACTATTTTATTTTATTTTGTTTTAATACTTTGTTAGAAGATAAAAAAAAAGAACAAGTCTACTCTCATAAAAATAAAAATACAATTGAAGGGAACAAGTCTCTACTAAAAGACAACCATCTAGTTTAACCAAATCCAACTACTAAAAAGAGAATATATATATATATATATATATATATATATATATATATATATATATATATATATATATATATATATATATATATATATATATATATATATATATATATATATATCAAAAATTTAAATAATTTAAATTTTTAAAATCAAATTGGAGGTCTTAGTTCAAATCAGTGGTCCATAACTATTAGATCAAAAGTAAAATTTTAAAATCTACTATTTGATAATTCAATTTACATTAAAATGTTTGTAACTAGGAAAAAAAAATAGCTTTGTTTCCGTTTCACATTAGTGATTTAATAAAAAAATAATGTTTAAATTTTTTAAAAATCTTAATCATCAATTTAAATTTTTAAATAATTTATTAATTTAATATATTAGCGGTGGTAAAATAGATGGATCTCTTTAAATTATAAATTTGAACGTTTAAATTAAAATCTATATTTTTAAGAGTTTTTTTAGTCTAGACTAAAAAGTCTGCTATCCATTAAGGCTGATTTTTATGGACCGTGGGTAGTCTATTAGACTCGAATATAAATTTTAAAAATATTACATTAATTTTTATATTGTGTTACTTTAAAATAATAAATTGATTTTTCTCATTTCACTAAATTTTGTCTCTATTATATTCAATCTTTCTCTTTAAATATTATATATTAATATAATTAACGTTCTTTCTTCGTATTCTATTAATTTCATTTATGTTAAATATTTAATATTATTTTCTACCATTTAGACATGTATTGTATTTAAAAATACATTATAGTATTTATAAAAGATAATGTAGTACTTAAAAATGTATTATGTTTAAAATACTATAATTTTTTATTTTATTTATAATAAATATTATGAATTTTTTATTAAAAAAAACCCGTTTAGAGTCAAATAGCTTGAAACTTATCAATGACTGAGTTGGGATGATAATTTTAAAGTCTATATTACAATAAGACTTTTTTAACTTAGTCCTAAAAAGTCCAAACCTATTAGAACCGGCTCGCTTAGGGTCGAGTAACCTATATTGACAGCTTTACAAATGACAATCAACAATGAAAAAATAAAATTTTAATATTTTAAATAAATTCTTAAGTGGACTAAAAAGTTTTTCTTTTGGAGCAATTTTTTCCACCCTTACCTTCGAGTTTCTAAGTGAGAGACTTTGATCTCTAATTTTTTTTTTGGATAAAATTTTAATTTAGAGTTAATTTTTAAAAAAAACTGAATTCTTATATTAGGTCGCGTAAAGATCAGAAATATAGAAATGTAAGGACCAGAACGCGAGGATAGGGCCAGAACACAAGGATACAATTCCTATGACTTTAATATTAGTTAAAATTGATAGAGAGTCTCCGACAACGGCGTCAATTTCAATGGCAAACGTGTAGCAAATAGGGTCATGAGTATTTTCGGAGATGTATCTTCGAATTCACTCTAAAAAAAAATTAGAAATGCATCTCCGAATCAATTTTTAACAAAAACGGAATGGTTGCTTGATTTACGGAGGATGGAGTGATTTAGGATGCGTCCAAAAATACATTTTTGTTCGAAAACATTTTCAAATTTTCAAAGATGTGAGAGAAAAATATAAGAATGAAAAAAAAATTGTCTTCTTTTAGATTTGGAGTTGTCCATTGCAACTTTGGGCTGCTCATTTCACCACCGAAGCCCAATCGTGTCATTCATGTTTTAAATATTGTGCACACTCCTTATGCATCCCACCTCGTATTTTGATTGAACTAAATATTGTACACATTTAACCTTTTATTAAAAATTATTTTTTATTCACAATTTTTTCTTCAAAATGCGAAAAAATACATAGTTTGAAAAATATAAATGTAAGTTTTCCTATTTTTTTAAATTTAAATATGTATAAATAATTATTAAAAAACAAAAATCATTTTAATCATGCAAAATAGTGTATTTTAAAATATAAAAAAAAAAATCACATTGGAATCGAGGCTAAACTCATTCTAGATAAGTTTCCCTCATATTTAATATAAATATGTGGTAAAAAATCATTGTTTAAATAATGCATAAGTAATTTTTTGTATTTTATTTTAATATATAGCATATTTATAAAAAATTGAAGAATGATTTTAAAACATGTGATATTTAATTTTTTTCTTCTTTTTGGCCGTCACTAAATTTTATCACATTCTTAGCTTTAATATGGGGTAAAATTTGTTAGAAATAATTTATATTTTAGAAATGTCTTGTTGACTAAGTCTGTTAGAGGATATTCTAGTATTTTATTATATTTTAATATTGTGTATAAATAGCCTAGTACTAGGTAGGTAAATGTAATTATTACTCCTTATTTTGTAGTCGTCATTTAATATATTTTTTTGTCTTTCATGTCTTCTTTGTCCACCAACAATTGGTATCTAGAGTTCCGGTTTGAAATTCATAGGGAAATACGGGAAACACGAGTGAACAGTGAGGTGTTGTGTGATTGAGAATAACATTTTTTCTGATTATGTGGGATTTGGAAAACACTGTGTGTTAGTGAGTTTTGAGTGAACTGCAAAAGGTTGAAGATGAACGGAAACAACGATATCAGTTTCAAGCTTCCAGTGTTTAATGGTAAAAACTGAAATCGTTGGAAGATCCAGATGCATATTTTGTTTAGTTCTCAATATATGTTAGATCCTGTCACCTATGGTTATGCTTCATTAGTAAAAGACGCGGCGGAGGTACAGAAAACAACGCAGAAGGCGATAAGGAAGAAAGATCAGAAAGTATTGTTCTACATCCATCAGTGTGTGGATGCGAATGTGTTTGAGAAGATTGTTGACTCTGAAACAACAAAGGTTGTGTGGGACACACTGGTCAGATGTTACGGTGGTGATGTATTAGTGAAGAAGGTGAAGATTCAGTCTCTAAGAAAGCAATATGAGAATCTCAACATGAAGGACAACGAGAAGGTTTCTAAGTACATCTCTAGAGTGATTCTGATCACTAATGAGATGAAAGCTTATGGAGAAACCACTTTTGAACAAGTAATCATAGTGAAGGTATTGAGATCTTTAACTTCTCAGTTTGATTACATTGTGGTAGAAATTAAACATTCCAAAGATCTGAGCACCATGAAAGTTGAAGAGCTACAAAGTAGTATAGAGGCACATGAGTGAGAGAACTTCTGAGAGGGAAGTAGAGTTGCAGGCTCTGAAAGTAACTTCTGGTAAGAAGTATCAGAAGCAGACTTGGTTAGAAGCCAGAAAGAAAACTAATAGTGGTCAGAGGTCAGAAGCCTTAACCTCTGATAGGCAGAAGAATGTCCATAAGGGAAAGGAGAAGGTTGACAAGAAGAATGTTCAGTGTTAATGTTGCAAGAACATTGTTCACTATGCCAAAGATTGCTAGTCAAACAAAGAAAGGAAGTCAGAAGAAGTAAATATAGCCATAGGAGAGTATGATTATGAACTTGTGCTATTGTTGGATTCTGATTCTGATGATATGAACTCACCAGAATGATGGTATATGGACATAGGGTGTTCAAACCATCTTACTAAAAAAAAGAAATGGTTGGTTGATTTTGACTCTGGGAAGAGTATAAAGATCAGATGTGTTGATGATAAATACCTCAATGCAGAAGGTATGGGAAATGTCAGAGTCATTCTAAACAATGCGGAAGCATCAGTGATATAGAATGTGTGGTATATATCTGGCATGAAAAGCAATATGATGAGTGTGGGACAACTGATTGAGAAAGGTTTTTCAGTTGCCATGAAGGACAATCTTCTGAAGTTGTATGATTATAATTAGAAGTTGATTATGGAGTCAGAATAGGTAAGGAACAGAACATTTAAGGTGAATGCTAGAACTGTAGACTCTTAAAGTCTTAGTGCAATAAGTGTTGTCAAGGAGAATGAGCTATGGCAAAAATATTTGGTCATCTGAATCTCAGAAGCTTTGGGCATCTGAAATCGAAGAAGTTGGTACATAGAATTCCTACAATCAAGAAGCCTGAGAAGTCATGTAAGGTGTGCATGAAAGGGAAGCAACCAAGATTGTCATTTGCGTCAGAAGTATCTCCAAGAGAAAAATATGTCTTGAGAGTAGTGCATTATGATGTGTGTGGTCCATTTCCAGTAGCATCGATTGGAGGGAATAAATAATTTATGGAATTTGTTGATGAGTTCACCAGAATGACATGGGTATCTCTCATAAAGTTCAAACACGAGGTGTTTGCTGAATTCAAGAAGTTCAGACTGAAGGTTGAGAATCAGAGTGTCCAGACTCTGAAGATTTTTAGAACTAATGGTGGTGGTGAGTATAACTCCATAGAGTTCAAAAGGTTCTGTGAGGAGAATGAAATTGAGCATGAAGTTAGTGCTCCTTATACTCCTCAACACAATGGTCTTGCTGAAATAAGAAACCGTACTTTGCTTGATATGGTGAGAAGCATGCTGAAAGAGAAGAAGCTTCCTCATACTTTGTGGGGAGAACTTGTTCCCACTGCATGTTATGTACTCAAAAGATGTCCAACAAAGAAGCTGAAGGAAATAGTTCCTATTCAGAAATGGACTAGAGAAAGGCAAAGTGTTAGTCATCTGAAGGTGTTTGGTTATGTATGTTACAATCATGTCCTAGAAGCCAGAAGACAGAAGTTGGATGATAGAAGTAAAGTAACGTTAGTGGTGGGATACCACAGTACAGGTTCGTGCAAACTTTATTGTCTAGAAACTAACAAAGTTGAGTTCAACAGAGACGTCATTGTAAAAGAATCAGAAGTCTGGAATTGGGAAAAGTCTCGTTCTGACTCTGATGAGAGAACTTCTGAAGAAAAGTCAGAAACACATGTTTTTGAAGCTGGTAAAGATTTTGACTCTGAAGACGAGTTCGATGGTGACTCTGACTCTGAAGTAGATTTAGAAGGTGAAGATGATTCTGACTCTAACTCCGATGGTGACTCAGACTCTGGGAATTTTCAAGACTCTAAAGATAGTCACGGTTCTGGAGAAAGTCCAATTTCTGAAGTAAGAGCTTCTGAAGGGGAAAGTTCTGGTGTTCGAGGTTCTGAAGTCCAAGTTCAGAGGCAACAAAGAATCAGAAGCATCCCAAGAAGATTTGCAGAGTTTGACATGCTGCAAGACACTGAAGTAGACTCCGAAGAAGAAGTTATTAAGTGTGCAATGTTAGTAGTTTCTGAACCCGTGAGTACGGAAGAGGCTCTTAAGCAGCAAGTCTAGTTGCAGGCCATGAAAGAAGAACTTGATGCTATAGAGAAAAACAATACTTGGAATCTGACAGAACTTCCAAAAGGCAAGAAAGCCATCAATGTCAGATGAGTTATCAAGCAAAAGCTAAAGCTAGATGGATCAATTGGAAAACACAAAGCAAGATTAGTAGCAATAGGTTTTATACAGAAGCATGGGTTAGATTACTCTGAAGTGTTTGTACCTGTAGCAAGATATAAAACAATCAGACTAGTGATTGCAATAGCTGCTAACAGGAATTGGCCTCTGCTGCATATAGATTTAAAATCTGTATTTATGAATGGTCCATTATAAGAAAAGTTATATGTGTCACAACCTCTTGGATTTAAGAAAAAAATCAGGAAGGGATGGTGTTCAGATTACACAAAGCCTTTTATGGAATGAAGCAAGCGCCCAGAGTTTGGAATCTGAAGATTGATTCATTTTTTAAGGAACAAGGGTTTCAGAAGTGTGAGATGGAGTATGATGTCTATGTTCAGCATACTTCAGAAGGCAATATGATTCTGATATGTTTGTATGTTGATGACATATTGCTAATAGGAAGTTTTGAACAAGATATAACTAAGTTCAAGAAGGTTCTGATGAATGAGTTTGAGATGACAGATCTTGGGAAAATGAGTTACTTTCTAGTGATGGGGTTTATGTACTATAAGAAAGGAATCATTTTGTATTAGATTAAGTATGAACTTGAGCTTCTGAAGAGATTTAAGTTGGAGAATTGCAAAACTGCTATCACACCCGTTGATATGAATAAGAAGTTAAACTATGATTCTAATGGAGAGGATATGGATGCTATAAACTTTAAACAGTTGGTTGGTTCTCAAAGGTATTTATGTAATACCATACCTGATATTTGCTAAGCAGTTGGAATGGTTAGCAGATTTATGAGTAAACCAAAGCGGTCTCATTACCAAGCAGTTGTCAGGATTCTGAGGTATGTGAAGGGAACTCTGAAGTATGGAGTGTTATTTCCTTCTAGAAGAAAGACCGAATCATAACTTCTGAGTTATTCAGACGTTAATTATTGTGGAGACAAAGTTGACAAAAGAAGTACTTCTGGGTACTTATTCAAATTTCTGGGAGTTTCTATTTCTTGGTGTTCCAAGAAGCAACCTGTTGTTTCACTGTCAACCTATGAAGCTGAATATATTGCAGGCGCTCTAACTGCATGCCAAGTTGTGTGGATTCTAAACTTGCTGTAGGATCTGAAGATCGAGGTAAATAAGCCTCTGAAGTTGATGATTGATAACAAGCTTGCAATCAATCTTGCCAAGAACTCAGTGCTGCATGGGAGAAGCAAGTATATTAAGACCTAGTATCACTTTCTGAGGAATTGGGTTCAAAGTGGAATATTAGAAGTTGCGCACTATAGCACCCAAAAGAAGCCGACAGACGTTCTAACAAAGGCTATCAAGACTGATCAATTTCTTTGTTTGACGGATGAAATTTGTGTTGTCAGTTTTTTGTAAATATAAGTTAAGGGATGATATTGGAAATAATTTATATTTTATGAATGTCTTGTTGACTAAGTCTTTTAGAGGATATTTTAGTATTTTATTATACTCTAATATTGTGTATAAATAACCTAGTAGTAAGTAGGTCAATGTATTCATTACTCCTTATTTTATAACCGACATTTAATATATTTCTTTTGTCTTTCATCTCTCCTTATTCATTACTCCTTATTTTATAACCGACATTTAATATATTTCTATTTGTGTATTAACAAAGTATAGTTTAAAACAATTTAAATGTAATTTTCCATATTTTTTATACAAATATATGAAAATATTATAAAAAAATTGTTTTAATCCTTTTTACTAAAAGGCTAAAAAGGTATAATAGTCTTTTTAGTACAAATCGAGGATCACAAGGCCAAATAAACTAATCCTTAAATAGTTGTTATCTATTTAATAATGAAATTTGGTTTGTTTAGACCGACAGTGGACAAAATTGATTCTAATATAATTGAGTTTGATATAATTAATTTTAATAGAATTGAATTTAATAGATTTTATTTATGTTTAGATATATTCATGTAGAATCAATGTTAGAGGCAGAAACTATAAATTCTAACTTCAAATAGAGTCAATTCTAAAAGCATAATCAATTTTACTTTAACATAAACAAATATATTAAAATCATTAAAATAATTGCAGAATCAATTCTACACTCTAAAAGTGCTTTTATCCTCTTCTAGAATTGAAATCAAATATTCATACAGTGTGTTTGCTTGAGGAGAAATAAAATAATGTGAGATTCAATTATAATTAGAGAATTTCTTAAGACACTCAATCACCTTTATTTTTGAGGCATACGATATTTAAAAAAATTATGAAAATATATTTCTGTGAGATATGTCTTTTGACGATGTTTTAATTAAAAACGTGTCAGATATTTATCATTTCACACAAATCCGTAATAGGTTGTAGTATATAATATTTATATTAGAATCACTATTATTGACTGTATTTTATTTTTGATATTATTATATATATATATATATATATATATATATATATATATATATATATATATATATATATATATATATATATATATATATATATATATATATATATATATATATATATATATATATATATATATATATATATATATATATATATATATATATTATTCAAATTATTTTGATAATGTATGGGTTGATTTATATAAAATTAAATATAAAATTAAATATGATAGTATAATTATGAAACATCGTCAATTTTATCAGTGTATCTCTAAAACAAAATAAAATATTATCGTCTGGTGTGAATACAAAGATGCATTCTCAAATTTTGTTTGGTATGAATACAGAGATGCAATTTCTAATTAAATTATGTCAAAAAGAGAATGTTTTAGTAATGAATGCATGGGATCGTGTACATACAGTGGTTTTGGAGATAAATCTCTGAAAATAAATTTTAAAAAAATGGAGTAAGACTCAAGTGTATATGATTTAATGAAAGATAGAGTACATCCGAAAATATATTTATGAAATCAGATGATATTTTAGAATTTTCATAAGATATTTTCACCACTTAGGGTGGCATAAGCAATTTTCTTATAATTAACTAAGTTTTTCTTTTATTTATTCGTAAAACCGCGTAAACATTATTTCACAATAATATTATTTACTTAATTTTTAAAACAATATCCTAATTAAAAATTAATATATATATATATATATATATATATATATATATATATATATATATATATATATATATATATATATATATATATATATATATATATATATATATATATATATATATATATATATATATATATATATATATAATATATATATATATATATATATATATATATATATATATATATATATATATATATATATCATTGAATTAATAATTAACTTTATAACTCTAATTTTGTTATATATAAAAATTTAATTGAATAGTTCAGTTAAATAACTAAAACAAAATTTACTAAAAAATCTTAAACGAAGGAGATAAATACTTTTGAATTAATGTTGGAAGTGAGAATATAGCTCGTGTATCATAGGCCTAAGACCCAAATTAGCTCCTAATTTGTAACCCACCTGTTGATGACCCAACCAAGTCTTAGACTACTATGGAAAAATAATATTTTAGTTTATTATTATTCCACAATTTTTTATGGTAGCATAATAATAAATTAATTTAAAGTTGTGTACACATGTTAGCTTGTTTCTTATAAACTAGGGGATGTTATAATATAAAATTTTGACACTAGAATTACATTTATTATATTATAAGCTGAAATAAAAACCAAAAGAATATATAATAATATGAACTGTGCATATATAGCAATCCATAACTACAATTAAGCCAAAACAAATCTAATTGAACAAGTAAACAAGTCAAAAGTAAAGAAATTTACCTTTTTTGCAACTTTTAGCAACAACACTACCATTTCCACATATGCATGTAGAATTCTTAGTCTTTTCATCATATCCACAATATCCACCAGAGTTCTCACACACAGCACAATCCTTAAACCCTTTTCTCCAATCAAGCACAAACCCTTTCTTCACAGCTGCACCAAACTCATTAATCAAACCACCAACACTTCCAACAAAATCACTTACCTCATCAACCTTAACGCTCACCACAACATGATCCTCACATTTCCAATTATCATAACCAATTTCACCTCCATCACCATCCACTAAAACATAAGACTTCAACTTTTCATTATCACTAACAATAAAACACCCTATAGGCTCTAAATTTGTAGGGTAAGAGCTACAATTGAAGTAGAAACTAAGATTCAAATCTAGTTTGCTAAAAGACAAAGGAAGGTTAGAAAGTGTAACATTTTTTCTTACCCTAGGACATTTTTGATCCAATATATCTATGTCAACTAGGGTTATTGAACTATTATCATAGTTTATATCCGTAACATAATATGTGTCACTTGGAAGATTGATTATGGTTTTGTTGGTTTTGGAGCATTCGAGACCAAAATCAGGATAACCACAAAATTGATTTCTAGTATTGATCGTTTGAGACTTAATCCAAAAAGGGTAGTGAATGGAAATACTGCCACAAAGAGAAATAGGACATAGTGATGATGATGGTGATGTTGTGTTGGAGCTATCAGCATAACATGATGTTATGATGAAAATGATGGATAATGCAAACAAGGTTTGAGAGGGTTCTGACATGGTTTTGTGAGTATGTAGAAAATATGAGAACTGTATAGTTTGGATGTAATAATGAATTTGAATGAAATGATGGTTGCATATTTATAGCTATAATTTTTCTATGTGAAGAATCCGTCAAACGAGTTTTTTTTTGTAATTAATTAGAGAAAAAAAGTTAGATAGCTAAATTTGTAAGTGTGAAAGGAATCAATTGTCAAGTGGCAATTGACAAAATTATTGAAACTGTGAATTTCAATAAACAACTTAACCAAATATTTATGCATAAATTATCCAAAAATATTTTTTTATGAAAGTTAAGTGTATTCTCTCATTTTCTGTTTAAGAATGAACTTTCATTTTCACATATTTTTTCTTATTTCTTTCCAAAAAAAAAAAACAGAATAAAATGAAAAAATAAAGGGGAAATCTCACTCAAAATATGTTCATAAAGTCTATTAAAATAACACTGACATTATCTTTAATTTTAAAATATATATTAGCCTTTTTTTAGGGACAACCAATATATATATATATATATATATATATATATATATATATATATATATATATATATATATATATATATATATATATATATATATATATATATATATATATATATAATTTAATCCAAATATATAAAAAAAATAAACGATTATAATACTATAATTCTTATTTTATGTAGCAAGTTTCAAGGGGAAGTTTCTATGTGCATGATATTGAATTATTTATAATTTATATAGCAAAGCTTACGAGGGAGTTTCTGTGTGCTTGATCATGAATTACCAGACTCAAAAACTTGAAGCCAAAGTTTCACTAGAGAGAAATACTTGCATGGATATTATGTTTGTGTTTATGCAAGTATTATCTTTCATTAGAAATACTTACATGCATACATACATAAATTCATATTTTTAAGAATTTTATAAGAAAAGAAGAAATTTTAAATTTATTTAAAATTTAATTTATTTTTTAATTAGGATCATTGAAATAGTTTTGATAAAGAATGAGAGAGAAAAATTTATTTTAATTTTTAATTAATAAAAAGATATAATTAGTTTTTTCTGAGTCCTGTTCACTAGAAATCAAATTGAAAATTATAAAATCTTGGTGAATGATGACCGAAGACGCGGTTTGCACATTTCAATGCATTATTTATTTAGTTTTGAATTTCTATTTGGATTTTAGGAAAAGTGTGATTATTAAAAACATGTTTGATGAATATAAAATTCATGAACGCGTGCCCAGCACGGTCCTTTGAATATTTTATTAAGCCTCTTACATATATACCATTGTATCTGTTCACTCCTTTTGGTCATGAAGGAAGTAAAATGCAATACTATGTTTCACTTGTTAGGAAAAGCAGAAACAACAAGTACACAGTAATGAAATAAATATTTTGCAACTTGTGATTGATGGTATTGAATTGAATATATGAAGCATTCATATTTAATAAATTATTTATTATATATTTTAAATTTAAATTTTATAAAATAATATTATTAAATTGTTTATTATATATTTTAATTATTAATTTATTTCAATTAATCTATTAAAATTATTTCAATTAGTTATATATTTCAATTATTTATATTTATTTCAATTAATTATATATTTCAATTATTTATATTTATTTCAATTAAATATATCTTTCATTTAATATATTTAAATATATTTATAAATATATTTATTTAAAATAAAAATATATAATTAATTGAATATACACTACAAGAAAGATGGTCCCCAGCGACATATATTAGCGACGTGGTTATCACGTGAGTAATAAATGCAGTTGCGACGTGATAACCACGTCACAAACATATTTTAATGATAAATAAAACAAGTCAGAGAAGGTTGTTTAGTAAAAAAATCAGCGACGTGTCTTACACGTCGCTACAGAAGGGGGAAATTTGAAATTTGGTAGTGACGTGATAGCCACGTCGCTACATTAAAGGGGGAAAATTAAAGTTGATTGATTACAGGGTGGCAGAGTGGGAAAGTGAATTATATTTCTGTTGAGTGTGTAGCGACGTGAGTATCACGTGGCAATGTTGCGACGTGACAGTCACGTCGCTACTTGATGTTTACATCTCCACAAAATTCTCATCCGTTACAGCATCTGGTGTGGTTTGTTTCCTCTTCCTTTCTTCTTCCTTTCCTCTTCCTTTCTTCTTCTTTTCTTCTTCCTCTCAAACCCAAATTCCCAAATCAAATTTCCTCCATCCCAAATTGTTGAAGAAGAATAAGGTATTCATATTTTGATAAATTTTTATTTCATTTGTTTATTATTTATTATACTGGTAATAAATATTAAAAAGGGTATTTTGTTTAACCTGTAGAGAAATTTGAAGAAAAATTTGAAGAAGAACACCAAGAGCTACACAAGAAGAAGCAAATTAAGTGAAGAAATTATATAGAGGTATTTATGCATTTTTTTATATATTTTATATGTATTATATAGATTAGTAGTATATGTATTTTGTTTATGTGAATTAAAAAAATATTTTACTTAATTTTAGTTTTAGGTAATTAGTATTATAGGTTAATGTTTAAAATAAAATGAAAATTAGAATGTTTTATATATTAATATATTATTAAACAGAAATATTATTGTTAATATATATAGGTTAATATTTATTAATATTATTGCATGTTATATAGACATATAAAAAAAATTTGTTAGTATATACGTATAAAATAAATTTTTTTTGAATATATATTAAAATAAATTTTTTTAGAAAACATAAAATTAAAAGTCTTATTTTTTATAGATGTATATATATATATGTTAACACATAAATTTAATAACATATTTAAAAACAAAAATGTATATTATATTTATTATAATAGTTTTATTTTTTTATTTATATGTTAAAGATATGAAAAAAAAATTATATATTAAAATAAGAATTTATAAAAAACATAATTAAAAAAAGAGTATATATATTATATTATTATTTTAATATTATTGTTATATATATAATAAAAAGTATATATGTTACATTATTTGTTTTCTAATATTATTGTTGTATATATAATAAAAAGTAAATATGTTATATTATTGTTTTTTGATATTATTGTTATATAATAAAAAATTATATATTTTACATTTGAATATTTATTTATATGTTAGTATATATATAAATAAGCAAAATATATATTTTAAAGAATAGTATTAAATAGTTTAAGAATAATATTATTAAGTTGATTAATATTTCTAATGAAAAAGACAATGATTGTATAAATGTGCAGTATGGAATATTATCGGTATTATCGTAGTTGGATGTACGATAGAATATATCCAGGAAGAAGTGGACTTAAATCCAATTTTATAGTAGGAGTTGATGGGTTTATTAAGTGGGCGTTTGCTCAGGATTGTTGTCGAAGCGAAGGAGGGGTTAGGTGTCCCTGTCTTAAATGTGAATGTAGACCAATAATTAGTGACCCAGAGGAAGTAACACGTCATCTGCATAGAAGGGGATTCATTGAAAATTATTGGGTTTGGACGTATAATGGTGAAGAACTACCGGTTAATGTACCAGAGACTAGCAACACACATGCTTCAAGTAGTCGACCGGTTATGGAGTATGAGGAGAACTTTAATTTGATCGGTGACTCAAAGAGATCGGTGAAAAATAAAGCTAGAGTAGAAGGATCTATATGTGCATATTACTTGCATCGGGAAACATCACATTTTTGCAGTCACTATTTCAATCACTTGATGTTAACTTCTAGAATCATACGGAATCCTGTAAATGTCAATCAGAGGAGTCAATTCACCTTATCAGTCTTTGCGCTTCCAGGTCGACCTTCTGGAAAGAAGGGTGTGCATTGGTTGACCCAAAAAGAAATGCAATCTGCACATGTCCATGTCTTGATCAACTGCGTTGAAGTTAAACCATATCTTGAGTAAGTTTACCAAAACTTTTTAAACTTATGGTGTGTGTATACCAAACTTATTAAACTTATGGTGTGTGTTTTGTAGGGAATTTAACAATGCCTATTTTCATAGTACCGGGGTACAGTCAACATCAGGTGTCATTCATGCTCAATTTCCCTCATGGTTCAAGCAAACATTGTCTAGCGTTCTTGCACTAACTCCAGAAATACTCCATTTGAGAAACTTGGCAGAAGGCCCTATCCAAAGCGCAAATGATTGGCACACATACTTCGTGAACGGATATAAATTTCACACTGAGGCATGGACCGAAGGGAAAAAAACCATAAATAGTGGTGTTTTTGTAAAAGGAGTTATAGATGGCGGTGAAGACGACTTCTATGGATTTGTTAAACATATCTACGAGTTGGTATACAATTACTTGGACACGGAAAATAAAGTTGTCTTGTTTTATTGTGAATGGTATGATCCAACTAGAGGCACAAAGATAGACAAGTCATATGGTTCTGTCGAGATTCAAATGAACCGGAGATACAAAAAATATGACCCTTTCATAATGTCACATATTGTTAGGCAAGTTTATTATGTTCCTTATCCTTTATTTGTAATACGTAAAAGAGGATGGTGTGTTGTAATAAAAACAAAACCGTTAGGTCATATTGAAACTGGAGATCTAGTGGAAGATGATGCCTACCAAGTTGATGACGTTGAACAGATTAATGATGTGGTTGCAGCTGAAGACATTACAACTTTGTCTGATACAACTGTTGAGGGACTTCAAGTTCATGCGTCTACATTGTTGGTTGATAATAATGTGGATGAAGACAATGATGAAGAGTTTGAATCTGAGGACAATATTACATCGGATGATGAACATGATATGGATAACGAGCATGAAGATTTAGATTAATTAATCACTTAATGTAATATTAATGAATATCTATTGAACATGTATATATTGAATTTGTCAATGAATATATATTTATGTCAATGACTTTATTATCTTTGTTTATGAAAATATATATAACTAGGTAAAATGCCACCGAAGAATAAGGATAGCGGTAAGAAGTCTCAGCGTCCGAGGGTAGTAACATGTGAGTCTCCTCACTGAGCCATGTGCCTACCCCCTCAGAGTCAGGTTGATCCTATGTCCCTGGCCAGTACTCAGGGTTTTGTCCCATTACTCTCCTCCCATACATTCCCGTCTGGGGTACCTGCATCTTTTGTGCCACCTGGAGGCCCCGGTTTCCTTTTCCCACAGACTAAGATGCCGTCTTCCTTCCAGCATGCAGGAGGATCTAGTTTCCCTTTCCCACCGATCCAGATGCCGTCATCCTTCCAGCAGGCAGGAGGATCTAGTGTTCCTTTCCCACCGACTCAGATGCCATCTTCCTTCCAGCATGCGGGAGGATCTAGTTTCCCTTTCCCACCGACCCAGGTGCCTTCATCTTTCCAGCAGACTGGTGTCCCCTCATCATTCCAGCAGACGGGGGGAGGACCCAGTTTTCCATTTCTACAGACTGGTATCCCCTCATCATTCCAGATGTCTTCATCCTTCCAGCAGGCGGGAGGGTCCAACACCCCATACTCCACACACATTGGAGGACCCAGCAGTCCACGTCCGACACAGGCTGGACGATCCCCCAGTCCCCGTCCCACACAGGCTGGAGGAACCTGCGCCCCACGTCCTAGACGGACCGGAGGATCACGCACCCCACATCCCACACAGGCTGTAGGATCCAGCACCCCACGTCCTACACAGGCTGGCGGTGATACAGATGTGGTAGCTGATGATATAGATGGAGCTGATCTTCGTGAGAGAGATGATCCGAGTGAGATTCATGTCATTGACGGGAGGTTTTGGATTTGGCCCGAAGGAAGCAAGTAAGTTTCTTATATAAACTTTTATTTAAGTACATATTCATTTTAATATTTTGTATAAATTTATAATTAATATTGTTTATTCAAAATCTTGTTGTTTAGTTTCGCGCCGAGTCGGATTGCTGCCAAGGTTATTAATTATATAATCCAGCAGATGTATAAATCATTTTGGAGGAACTTTGGCGAGGTTACAAATAAAGAAGAATGGTTTAAAAAATTTAAGGTATTGTTATTTATTTAAGTTGTAAATTTAATATATTTTTTTAGTATTGTTATTTAAGTCACATTTTAATGATAATTACTTAACTTTTTATTTTAATGTCATACAACATTGTAGGAAAAATGTGTGGGATCCGTTGAATGAGAAAATTATGGAAAAAATATATTATAGCAGAACTTCTAGAAGATTTTCTGATATAATGCGGAGGGTTAGGGAGAATTATGAGCTGCATGGTATCCGTCCTAACTGGATAGGCGTAGAGGTTTTTGGCGAACTTCGTACATATTGGGGTTCGCCAGAATTCAAGGCCAAATCCGAAAATTTTAAAAAGATGAGGGCATCCGAAAAGGGGAGATGTGTCAATACTGTTGGAAGTATTAGCACTGCAGAGCATGTCCGGCGGATGGTAAATATTACTAATTTTTTAAGTTATATATATTTTTATTCATAATATTTTTTACTAATTATTTTTAACTTTATTGTTTAGACTAAGGAGATGGGGAGACCACCATTGATCATTGAGTTGATTACGAGGACTCGGACAAAGAAATCGGGAGGTTTTGTCGACGAGCGTACAAGGAGAGCTTTTGTAAGTAATTTAATTTATGTTTTTTTTAAGTTAATAACAAAAATAGTGACGTTATTTTCACGTGGCAATCTATAAGTTGTGGCGTGATTATCATGTGGCAACTGATAAATTGCCACGTGACTGATTTTCATGTGGCAACTGATACATTGCCACGTGAAAATCACGTGACAATTCATAAGTTGATTTGTGAAAATCACGTGACAAATTTTTAATATATTTGAATTTAGTATAATTTAATATATAAATGTTTTAATTTAGCATAAATTTAATATATATATATATATATATATATATATATATATATATATATATATATATATATATATATATATATATATGTAAATTTTTTTTAATTTTATTATTTAATGTATGTGTAGGATGATTATCAGACATTGCTTGCACGTTTTCTGGAACACAATCCTCAATATAGGCCAGCAGAAGGGGAGCTGCTTAATGGTGATGTTGATTTCTATATTTGAAATGAGGTTGTTAATGGAAAAGGGCCTAATGGTTGCTTTTTTGCGGGAGGAAATTTGGCCGCCGGCTTGAGAGTTGGTGATCGTAATCTGTTTCAACAACTTAAAGATGGAGAGGGAGGGTCACGTCAACCGAATCTGACACAGGATCAACTTGAAACAGTAAGACAATTGGCGGCAAGTGAAGTGAGACGCGAAATGGAGGCCCAAATGACGACAACGAGGCAAGAGCAGGAGCAGCAGTTAGAGATCATGCGGAAGAGGCAATCTGATATGGAGGAGCAGATGAGACGGTTTATGCAAGATGGTGGAAATCAAAATGTTCCTGATACACAGCCGAATGATGACGGAATTGATGATTTTGATCTTGATAATTATCCGGATGAAGATGCCCCGTGAAAACATTTTATTTATTTCGTTTTTAAATTTGCATTTATGTAAGATATTTATTTTTATCATTTTAAATTATTAAATTATATAACATTTTATTATATGACTTTATTTTATAAAATTCTATTATTCGAATATATAATAAAATACTATTATTCTAATAATTTTAATATATAAATTTTATTATATAAATTTTATTATTTAAATTTTATTATATAAATTTTATTATATAAATTTTATTATTTAAATTTAATTATATAAATTTAATTATTTAAATTTTATTACATAAATTAATTAATATAAAAAATAATTACTAAACAATTTTTTTTAAAATAAAAACGTCACCTGTAGCGACGTGGGAATCATGTCACAAATTAGTGAAATGATTCTCACGTCGCAACTAAAGCTGCTGTATGTCAGATTGTATATTCCCTAAAACAAAGCTTTTGTGACGTGAATACCACGTCACAGCTTTGTGACATGGGAATCACATCGCTACTGGCTTGCCACTGGCTCCCCAGCGACATATGTCTCCACGTCGCTATTTTTGTTTTGCCACGTGATTTTGATGTTTGCCACGTGATTTTCACGTGGCAAATAAGCTTCTTTTTTGTAGTGATATTTATTTAATACATAAATAATATTAAATAAATATATTCAATTAATTATATATTTAATTTGTTGTAAATATACATAATTGAAATATATATTCAATTAGTTATAAATATAAATAACTGAAATATATAACTAATATTAAATAAATATATTCAATTAGTTATATATTTTTATTTCAAATAAATATATTCACAAATATATTAAATGAAAGATATAACTAATTTAAATAAATATAAATAATTGAAATATATAACTAATTGAAATAAATATAAATAATTGAAATATATAACTAATTGAAATAATTTAAATATATTAATTGAAATAAATTAATAATTAATAATATATAATGAAAATTTTACTAACATATACTAAATAGGAAAAAACTTAGATACAATTTTTTAGGTGTGGTTTATACTTTTTTTCTAATGAAAATATGACAAGTGTATAATTTTCTCCTACACATATGCAATTTCCTTCTTTTTTTACTCCTAAAAAAATATTTAAATACATTTGCCAATTTATTATTGGAGAAAAGCATGAACCACACATATGAAATTGTATCTAAGTTTTCCGTTTTTTATATTCAACCTTTTAACAATCAAACTTTAAGATAATAATAAAAACGCAAAGTGAAATTTAAATAATAAATAATAATAATAATACATGCCAACAAGTCATCCACATCATTAAAAATAATTATAAAAAATTTTAAAAAAAAGTTATCATGTCAAAGATTTGTGACTGGATTTTTTGAGGATGAAAAACAAGGGAATCTTTATAGGTTTATGGGCGAATCCAATCTTTCTTTTTACAGGGGTTTTTTCAAAACTCGCCCATATGACAGGGGGAAAAATAACTATTAACCCTTAAATATATTTATGTTTTTGGCGGTCACAAGCTCATTGAAAATTTAATCCAAAGTGTCCCCAGGAGATGTGGGTGAATAAATTGGGTCTCAATGAATAATCAGGTACTTAATTTTAGCTATCCGTGCATTGATTGTCTTCAGTTCTGATTGAATTTTTTTGTTGTATTACATGACAGGTTGGACGAAGACGGTTTTAACCGTGTATTATATAAAAGTCTTGCCACACACTAAATCAAATATTCACTCACTCTCTTATTCTTGCAAGTCATATCTTTCTGACTTCATTCACTTGAGCATTGGAGTCTTAATTTTACAGGTCCACATCATTCCACTGCATTAGAAGGACTTCACATTTCTATATCACACACTAAAAAATCATTAATTAAGGTTGGCACCCCAAATATTATCTTTGATCTTATACTTTTTTGTTTATAAGTTGGTGTGGGTTGTCGACCTTCTTTATGTTGTTCAAAGAATATCTCCTTTGTGGATAAAGATAAGTGGTAGTGGTGTCATGCCACGAATGGAGTGTTTTCGGTAACATCGACTTTTTCTGCCTAACTATAACTTATTATATATACCGCTCATTCCTCCTATTGTGAGGAGTTAATCATTTCCCTCATATGGGTTAGTTAGTCCCCTTCTTACGTGATTTTTTTGACAACTTTTACAAGATAAGATTCATACTAGAGAGAATTTGTTTAAACATATGGATATTATTGATCTTGATGGAATTTATTATTCTCTATGTAAGAGGTTAGTTACACGAATTTGTCATCTTTTTATTAATTCTGAGATGGTTTCAAGTGTGTGGTATGATATTTTTAATTGGTTGGGGTGCTTAGTGGTCCTACCAAGAAGTTCTAGGTTTCTTTTGATATTTTTATCTCTCTATGTGGTAGGTCGAGGGTTAGGGGTGGGCTTTCTATGATTTGACATTTTATTGTCTGGTCAATCTAGATTTCCTATAAGGATATTATTTTTTTCTATTTCAATAAATATGAAGGATGTGGAAGAAAAAAACATTTATTTGTCTTGTAAATGGTATTTTGGTAGGTTTGTGGTCAACTATTTGTACTTTATTTACTTGATTCGAGAACACTATCATTTGCTTGAAACAATAGCAGTTTGAAAGTCTTTGACCTAGTTCTTAGGGTATAAAATTTTTGTGTTTTTATTGGGGGACTTTATTTCTGTTGATGGTGGTTTAGACGTCTTGAGATCTAGCCTATGTCTCTTTATAGTTGTTGGTTTATATTGTTGGCTTTTAGTGAATTGTGTTGCACCCCAAAATTTTCCCTCTTCATTTCACCTTACATGGCGTGTGTTCATCATACATACTCATGTATTATCATGATAGGATCAAGGTATCTAGGTTCCTAAGTTATTCTACAAGCTATTGAAAGATTGATCGTATTGACAGTCAGGAAAAGAAAGGTCGTATACCCTCAATATTTGAGTTTCATAATCTACAAGAGTTTCTCATACCCCAAGACATCTCAATTGAATCTTTGATTCATCAGAAGTTTAAAATTGCAAGTGTTGACTCTTGAATCACATTTTCTTCTATTCATCTCTCAAATTAGGGTTTTTACCAGTTGAAGAGTTTGAGGCTTGTAGGAGTCAAATTTGTAAAGCATCATCTTCTCATCATCATATGAAACATCTTTTTTTTCCAAATAATCTCTTAACTTGTCCAGAGGAATGAGGGCTTTGAAGATTGATCACCATCTCCTAGCACAAAGGGTCAAAATTAGGGTTTTGAATTTAACCAAGAAATCTCCGACTTTTTGGGCAAGACTTAATTCCATGCCTCTCTACATGTTAATAAACACCTATTATTGAAGGATTGAGTGTCAATTTTGATTGGAAGAGGTTCAATTGATCAAAAGAGGCAAAACAATCATTTTTTACTAAAGTTAACCTAAGTCAGTTGTTGACCAAGGGGACTTTTGGTCAATCATCAATTTAATGTCCCTATTTTCACATTTCATGAGCAACGGTGGCATAAAATCAAGAGAAAGGGTTGATTTGAAGATAACTTATATAAGAAGCTACTTGAGAATTTGCATTTTCCGTGTTTATATTACTACATTTTGAACCATCACAACTCCTTCAATTTTTATTAAAAATGTGCAAAGCCTACATGCTTGGAAAGCTTATGAGAAATTTTATAACTTTGTCAATGTGTGTCCATATCCAAATAGTGAAGGAATTTTGAGTTATTCAACTTAGAAGTTCAAGGCACAAAGTTGGGACATGACTAGGCGTCCTTGCACACCCAGGCCAACATTTTTACAAACACATGGTGTGCCATTTTCATGGAGATATATCTCTTGATTCAGGCTTCATTTTGAAAAATGGTTAAAAGGGATTTGTAATGGGATATTTAAGCTACATGTGGATCTTTAAATCACGTAATTTGAGAAAATAATGAGGAAGATATGACCATAAGAAATGGAGGGCTTGAAACTAAGTTTTTGCCCACCGCATAGATATGTTACGCACGCGCGCCTAGGCCTACAGGTCCCATTTTTCTTCAACTTTATACAAACTTTTTTTATTAATCCAAGCACCATTTTCAAAAATTCAAAGTTCTATAATGATCTACATTGAAAGAGCTTTCTAAAGGCCTCTTAAGCAAAGAAATTGCACAAGCAAATTAAGAGAAATTGGAGAAGAAAGTGATCTGATTGATATACTTGGCATGCAGTCAATTTAAGGATTTTTGCACATATTATAGTATGTAGCTTGTAGTCAGTTTCGTACCATGCACCATCACCTTTGCCTCTTTTCCAAAATAAAACAAACAAGTGCACACCTCATGCAAACTTCACCTTTATTGAGACTTACCATAATTGGAAATTTTCCTTCCAAACTTTTTCCCACCCCACATTCTTGTACAAGCCAACTCATCACTCACATGAATTTCATTCACTCTACACCCTCTATTTACTCTCAAAACGACTTCCTTAGCTCAAAAAAACAACATGAAATGCATGGCTTTTCTTGCAAGATGCTAAATTTTCCAGAAACGCCAAAGAAGCCCTCTAATGACTCATAAATAAAATAGTCCATTATACCCTTAGCAAAGCTTCTTCAACACTCTTCCCTGGCTCTATATAAGTACACTTCACTCTCATTGGCAGGGGGGGGGGGGGGTCTACACAAAAATAAGAATTCACCTAGTCTCTCAATTTTCTCTTTACAAAATTGATTTTTCCTTTGCTCTAGAACTCCCATCTTCATCCATTTATCTCCAGTGAAGCTTAGCAAACAAGATCAAAAGGGTTTCATACGAATTCAGAGGCAATAATTAAATTTATTTTTCAAATCACAAGGTATGATTCCAGATTTAATGTTCTTCATCTCCAACATGTTTTAATTGATTCAAAGCTTGATTACATGTTCATAGCTGGCCAGACATTATGCTTGATGTATAATCTTGCTTAAGTTTGAAATTTGGATCATGTTACGTGTTTCTGAAAATTTCGCAAAAATGTGAAGTTTTGTGACATTCGTGCTTTGATCTCTACTTGATCTCTTTATAATTTTGAATTTCGTAAGTTGTATGATGTAGATTGCTGAGAGGTCTTTGATTTGCGCTTCGAATCATGAATTTTGGTTAAGATTTGAAAGAGAAATCCAAATTTGAAAGTCAGGTGTTGGATGTGCATGTTTGATAAGTTTGGAATGTTTGTAACCAGTGATTTTGATGTGCGTTTTTCTCTATGAATCGTGAATCATTTATGAAAATTCTTGGTTCTACATTATAGATCTCCATGAGAACTTTAATTTGATCTAAATTTTGTTCAATTTCATGAAGAAACAGGTAAGAAATCGTGGCCTGAAAATCGTGTGATGAACTGTATCCAACAAGTTAGGGTTTGTTGCTAGGACAAGGATGACTACCTGGCGCCTTTCAATTGAACATGATTTAAATTTCTTTTACAACACGTTTGGTCTTTAACAGGTGTAATAGACTTTACCATATTTGAATTTTAATGCATTTTCATTTGTTTTCTTTAATTTTGTTTTAATATTTTATCTCGCTCAAAAATTATCAAAAAAATATATTAGACTTCATTTTTAGTCTATTTTCATATTATGAATTTTAACTTTTTTTATTTTTAGAAAATTAAATGATTCAATTAATTCAATTAGGGTTTTCATCATCTTCTAGATTATAGAATTCTATCTTCCAACTTTTACTAACCTAAAAAATTCACAAAAAAATATCCTGAGCTTCGTTTTGAATATAATTCATAAAAATATTTTTTGTTTGATTTTATAAAATTTCTGACAAGTTGATTAAACCAATCATTTAGTTATACCATTTTCTTTACTTTTTTTTGTTATATTGTGCAAATAATTTTTGTTTGATATTTTCCTCTAGTGATAAAATTCTATAAAAACATACTTGCTGACTCTTAGTTATTAAACTAATTTTCCATGATTTTTAATTGAATTCACATTTTAGTTTTCCCATTTTTTACAAATTTTAGAAACTAATATTAGTTTTTGGTTTTTCTTCTTGCTTAAGCCTAAATAAACATTTGAAAACCTAACTTCTTTTACTCATAAAAATCAAAGAAAATATGTTTGGATTTCTTGATGACTTAAGATCTTAAAAATAATTTTTGTTGAATTTTAACTTTTGATCTTACATTTTTCACAAATATTTTGCTAGAACTCTCTAGTTTGACCCTTTTGTCAACTAGTCTTGTTAATTCTCAATCATTTCCACCTCTTCAAGTTAATCCAAGAAATTTAAATCATGTTTCTGACTTTTATGAGTCTTTAGAAAGTTAGGATTTAATTGACTTAATTTTATAAGCTTTTTCCCTATTTTTAACCTAATTTTGATTTAGGAGCATGCATAGGTCTTTACCTTGACCAAAGTTCTTGTGTTTAAAAGTTTGTGTGCATAGTTTAGGGTTAATATTTGGCATAGTATATACTAATGACTTGGTGATATTGAATTACATTTCTCCTATTTTTCTCATACTCCTAACATCTTTCTCTCCCATCAAACCTTGAATACTTCTTATCCACCTCTCTTGGTGTGTTTAAGATTTCCATCTATTGCTTTTGTTTTGTCATAAAAATGTTGAGTGTACTTGATGCTTTGTCATTTCTTGACTGATGATCTATCATCCCTTCTTCTTCCTTTATTATACTCTCCTCTCGTATGCTCCATATAAGATTTTCAATTCACTCTTTTCTAAGTTTGAATTGAATAGACCTTAGGCTTGTATCCATGTATGCTAATATTAGGTAGATGTTTCCCTCTTTTACTCTCGACCTTTGTTAAGTATGGGAGATGATAAGCGAGTTTCTTCTCAATCTTATTACTCTTCCATTCTAGGCCTTGGTGTGGTTCAAGTCTCAAAGACTCCTTTCATGGATAAGTGGGGAAGTGGCTAATATCTCTCTCTTGAGATCAACTAGCTACTATCCGCAACAAAAAAAAAACAACCAACGCAAACTCTTTTTTGCCTTTGGGCCCTTTCTTTCAAAACTTTCAAAAGAACATGTTAATTCACTTCCATGTTGACGCGTAAGTCTCCAAAGGTTGAGTTGCAGTAGAAGTCGAAATTAATATTGTTCATTAAAAAATACAAAACAAATGGAAACTTTTGAGCCGAACTACATTCGAGCAACCTTTATAATATTTCCTTCTTTTCCCCATGTTTTCTCTTTTGCATTCATTCCCACTTTGCATATTTCTTTTTAGATCTTAAGCTTTTTAGACATATGTTTTACACACCCTTAGATTAGAACAAACATAAGTGGATCTTGTGGAGTACCACAAACGTGTGGGGTGCTAATACCTTCCCCTCGCATAACCGACTTCCTTACTCAATCTCTATGGTCACAAGACCTTGATTTCATCCCTCCAGGTTTTCTCGATGTTTACCTTTCCCTTTCGGAGGGACAAAAGACGTTCGATGGTGACTTTATTGAGTCTTATCTTTGATGATTTTACCTGTTGTTTCAGCTGGCGACTTCACTGGGGAAAGATTGACCAAATGTCGGTCCATCCTTGTGCAAGTTAGTCCTAGCTTGTGTTTGTTTTCTTTTCTATTGGGTGTTTATGTGTTTATTGCTTTATAACTCTATTTGATTATATGCTTTGATTATATGCTCTCATGCATTGCATTTTATGTTATTACTTCCTATACTCTGGATACTGTTGTTGTGTTGTTTCTTTATGGGGTTGGGATGTTAGTTTTTTAGGTAAAAGGCCCATTACTCAGGTTAGAGTTGTGAAGTCATAGGAAACCTAGTAATATAGAAGAGACATGAAGGCTATAGGACGTGGTCTGATTAGTGCAGTCATGTCATATACCACACTCAGATGAGGTTCAATTGAAGGTACTTTTATCATACACATCTGTGTCACGATGATTTTACTTTCAGGAGGACCTGCGATTTTTGAGTTACCCTTGCCTTACCCTGACCCAGTATTCATCCGTGAGCGGGAGGGTTGATTTCTTACAGGTACAGTGGATGACTTTGATTCTGATGGTGACTCTGGTTCTAATGGTGACTTTTCTTCTGTTGGTGATTAATGTTGGTGACTTATGTGTGTTCTGAAGCTATACTAGACCTTTGATCATGTGATACTCAATCGGTTCAGACAACCACATGACAACATCCAATATTCTAGAAGCCTTGATCCTTTCATTATTGCACCATAGCATATTTACTTTAAAAAATGATGTACAAAAAATTTAACCTGCATATGCATTGTCATTTTCCAGGGATATTCAAGAGTTAGTATCTTCATCAGAGATGGCTACCAGACACATATTTTCCTATAGTTTCTTCCATGACGATTTGGCACCATTAAGAGATTTAGGCGCTCAAGTTGTCAAGAACAATTCGAGAAGATTCACTCAAGACTATGGTGATATCATGTCTCTCTTGAATTCTACCAGTGAGTCATTGGCTCTACCCACTCTTCTACAGTACTATGACCCGAAGTGGCGTTGCTTCACTTTCCAAGACTATCCACTTTTTCCTACTCTATAAGAGTATGACTTCATTTTTGAAATCAAGGTTCAAAACCGAGTTCCTTTTGTCAACATTTTAGATGTGTTTAATCTTGAAGTTGTCGCTGAGGCCCTTTATTTGAGCCTGAACAATGTGAACGGGAATTGGAAGCACAGAAGTGAAGTCTTTGGCTTTTCTTCCAGATTTGTGACAAATGAAATCTAAAGAGTTTGCGAGTGAAAGAAACTGGTTGGCCTTCAATGTTGTAGTGGTTATCTTGATTTATGGGATAGTTATGTTCCCAAATGTCATGAACTTTGAAGATTGCACTGCTCTTTATCTCTTCATAGATAAAAACCTTGTGCCGACTCTTCTTGCTGATGCTTACCATTCTATTCACTCCAGTATGGAACGAAAGGAACAACTGTTTATTGTTTGCAATTACTGAATAAGAGGTTCATGACGCATATACGTGTAGGTGGACCGTTTGTGGAATTTTGAGGAACTTACTCATTTTATCAAAGAATCACGAGTCTCCCTTATCATGATATAAAATGGCCTGACCCTGAGATAAATATCTCTGAGATCATTATGAGTTATGGTGAGTTACCTAATGTCCCTCTCATTGGAAGAAGGGGTTTCATCAACTACAATCCTATGCTCGCACTTCGTCAGTTAGGGTGTGCAATGGATGTTGAACCTTTCGACAAGGATATATAAGATTTTTTTTCTTTGATAAGGCAGAAAATCCTAGATTTTTAAAGAAAGTACAACTAGCTCGGGCTGAGACTCATCGGAAAGAAGAAGCTTTCCTTGATAGGAAGGATGCTAGTGATGGAATTCCTTATACCAGATGGGTCATAAAGAGAGTTGAAACTCCTCTATTGCCTTACCCTCGAGAAGAATCATTCCATTAGTAGATTTCACAAAGTATTTTTTGCCGTATGATTACCACCAGAATTATTGGATGGGATCTTAACGCCGTATTTTGCTACCATGGGTGTAAACTCAGTTGACTCTGGATCTCTTATGATGCAATATTATCTCGTCTGTATGAATTCATTTGATTTGCAATTTTGTTATGAATGAAAATAATTCTTGCTTTGATATCTCGTCTTGATTATTTCTTATCTCTATTGGTCTTTCTTAATGGTTGACAAAACTCTTGGATACCTGGGAAGTGACAAAAACATAACATGCATAATTATGAATTTCATGCATTACAGGTTTTTTGATTAGTCTTCTTATCTTATGGTTCTGCTTTTTCTTAGCATAAGTGTTCAACGATGACTACTCACAGATACTGAATAAGAAGTTGTTGATGCCTTGGCAAGGACCAAGGGTAAACAAGTGATAATTGGTAATCAAAAACCTGTGCAAGCTAGTATGACTAAATCAATTGTTGCGCCTGGGACTTCTTCAGCTCTTGATGACGAGGTGGAAGAGTAAATGAGAATTATAAGAAAGAGTGATTGCAACATCATAGAGCAGCTGCATCAGAAGCCCTCTAAGATGTCTATTTTATCTCTGTTGATATATTCTGAAGCTCACCGGGATTCTCTGATCAAGCTATTTAAAATGCTTTCATGCCGCAAGAGATAACGGTTGGAAAGTTTGTGCCAATCTATCTGTCTTAAATGGTTTGTGTGATACGGTGGGAGAACTGACTTGGGTTTTTGCGTTTGTTTTCGCACTTGTTCGGTTGAGCAAGAGTCGCCACCGACTTTTTATTTTATCTTAAAGGAAAGGTTAAAAAGCACAGGAAAAAACCTTTTGAGATGTTTCGTGGGTTCGGGGGGTAGATTATGAAAAGGGAAGGTATTAGCACCCTTTTCATCCATGGTTATCCATGGGCTCTTAGTTACTTGGTTTTAGATCACTTGCCTTTGATTTTCAATTGCTTGAAATGGTGTGTGTGTGTGTGTGTGTTTTGAAAATGTTTTTGAAGAAGATGCCTTGTCTTAGGCAACCATTGTAATGACTCGTGTTTGAGTGTTTCACAAAGGTGTGTATCTTTTCGAAAAGATGTTTCAAATGTTTTGAGAGTTGGTTTTGAAAGTGTTTGTTTTGAAAGTGTTTGTGGAGTGTGGATTTTGAAAAGTAGGCAAGCGTTTTTGTTTTGCAAGTTGACAAGTAACCAAGAGTTGTCTACTCCTAAATTTACTCAAATATCTTTGCTATGTTTTAACCCTTTTAACAATTTTGTTCCACCATTGTATTTGGTGGACAATCTTGTGTTAGGATGTGAACGGGACGAGCGCGGGTCATCGTTTAGACCATGATTGCAATGGTGCCAAGTGTCTTTAGGCAATTTTTCCTTTAAGGGACTTGATCATTTTTAGGCAACTTTTGAAAGCGTCATCGAGGGACTATGATCATTTGAATTTGTTTTGTTTTTGCCAAGGACACTTAACATGCAACATGGCCCATTATTGAAGGCAACAAGTGGAGTAACCCTAGGGGTGCAAGTGTGATTGGTGTTGTCCATTTTCATGCTTTTATCTTGGAATTAGGTCAAGCTATTTTTGGTTGATTTTTTGCATATAAACCCTAAGTCTATCATGACATATTTAGAAAGCTTTTAAAATGCGGAATTTAAAGGTCCTAAATTATTACAACACAAATTATGGGATGGGGGGGGGGGGGGGGGTACAAATGTTCAAATAGGGGATATTTTAGCAAGAAATTTAAATCTAACTATTACATCCAAATTGAAATTTACAAGGTATTTAATTGTACAATAATTAAATAAATAAAATAATTATGCAAGATGCAAAAAATGATTTTTATATGTATGTAAAAAGGTATTTTTCATGTGACAAATAAACAAAAGTAAAAATGAATAATTTTGGATATTTTTACATTTTAGGGCAAAACCCTAATTTTCTAAATAAAAAATGTTTATTATTTAATATATGCAATATTTATTAATTATATACAAAAAATAAATAAAAAGAAAGTATATTGTAAAAAAGTGATTTTTTAAGTTAAATATTAATAAAAATAAAAATGTATTATTTTTATGTTTTTATCCTAAATATTCTAATAAATATATAAGTATTTCTATTATTTACTAAATATATTAAATATATATAAAAAAATAAAATATTTAATATTTACAAAAAAATATATTTTTTTTATAAAATGTTTTCAAAAAGATGAAACAAAATAAAATCAGAAAATAGAAATGTATTAGTATTATTTCTAGTATTTTAAATAAAAGTATTTATATATTTATTTACATTTAAACTAAATGAAACCAAATAAATACCAAATAAAATGAAAAAAATGTGAGAAAATTTTTTTTAATGTTTTTTCATGTTTGGATAAAAATATAAAATCAAAATCAAAAGGAAAAAAATCAAAAATGACAAATATATCTCAAAATGGGCCAGGGGGGTGCAAGTGGAAAATGAGTGATGCAAATAGAAAGTCAAACTCAGGCCCAACCCAAGAGGAGTTGTCTTCAACCTCCAGACTGGTTTGAACAACAACAACACGCGTTTCCTAACTCCTGATTCCTGGACTTTCAAGCAAAACTCATAACATCAAAAATGTAGAGCATCAAGAGACGAATCCAGACATATAAAGAACTTAACTTAACTCTAAGAAATGAAAGAGAATTTCTTCATCCCTAATTCCTGACCTAAGTTTTTTCTAATATTCAGGTTCCAAATTCTCTCAGCACACATAACATAAATGCAAAGTAATTATATGTGTAGCTTCAGGGCCATGAGTAGAACATTTTTCATTCATAAACCTAATCCTAACTCTTCCTAGATTGAGAGATAGAAGTCCATAAACTTACCTGTTCAGCTTGGATCGTCTATGACAATGGAGGTACTTTCAAGGCAAGGTGAAGACTTGTGCAGCTTGCTTGAAGTTCAGGGATGCTTCTCCAATGCTTGGTGTGCTTTGAATCTTGCTATATCAAGCTATAGAAGTCAACCTGCAAGAGAGAAAAGTGAAAATGGAAAAACTGGTTAGAGGTGTTACAGTTCCAGTTCAATGCTTGGAATAGCTTGTATGGATGTTATGGAAGGTGTATGAAGTGGTTTGGATGAAAATGCACGATGGAAATGAGTTGTGCCACTCAATCTGCAAGGATGCCCTGTTTTGTGCAGCAAAATGGTTATTTTCTGTATGAGGAGGGATCAAGGGTTAAAGGCTCGTGTTTTAGGTATGTTAGGGAGTATGGAAAGTGTGGAGAAAGTTTGTCTTGGCTTGTGGTTGCAGCAATGTGAGATGTTGTACAAAATGCAAGTTTCTTCCTTTGTAAGCAAAAGTTGTCAACTTGGTTTCTAGGCTAACACAGGCCCCTCAAGTGTGCTGCATAAATCACTCTTGATCATTGGACTTTGATCATGAACTTGTGCCCAAAAGATTTGGCCTGTACCTCTTGATTTGCAAACTTGACATAAAGTGTAACTTTTCAAAAATGGATAATGTGCTTTTTCTAATTAAGGCTTAATTCTTCATGCAATGACCAAATGCACAAAATAATGTCTTGGCACAATGGTTTGGCATTTAATTATTGAGTGTAAATGAGATTAGAGGCCTGTAATGTACCTTGCACGTGCTGATTTTGAAAATGCACAAGTTATGAACATGCATTTGGCCAAGAATCAAAGTGACTTTTGCCCATCTTCACAAATTCAATTCTCCCTAACCACAAGGGTGTTTGAGAAGTTCTTGGACATTTTGGAAAGCTTGGAATGTGTACTACAATCCATCTTTGTAATGCAATTTGAAATTCCAAGTGGAAGCATGTGAAAAGTGGCCATGAAGTTGGGCAAAAATCCTGCCTAAAATAGGTCAAAAATTTTCTAAGTTAAAAATGTTTTGCACCCTTGTTCCAAAAATCATAACTTGAGCTACAAGCTTCTTTTGAGGAAACTTTGTGAATAAAAGTTATAGATTTTGCAATGGACTATAACTTTCATGTTTTGAGTTTTGTTTTAATCCAAATGCATCTTGGTGAAAAAATGGAACAAAGTTAAGAAAAAATTAGGGATTTTCATAACTTAGAAAAATTCTAAGTTATGAAAATTCTTCATTTCAAACCCTAATTTGTGATTTTTGATTTCTTGATGAACAAGTTTCATGATTTGACATGTTTTGATGAAAAATGAATCTTGACACTTGATTTTGACCAAAAAGTCAAAGTTTGACTTTTCAGTATACAATCAAATTTGGCTCAGTTGACTGGAAAATTCATCTGTCAATCTTGTGCATTTGGGATCTTTTGAACTTGTTGAACATGTCAAGACAATGCCATTGAGTCCTTGAGTCCATATGTGAGCTTGGTTTGCCATTGGTTGGGTCAAACAATCAAAAATTGCCTTTGTGCAGTCAAAACCCTAAAAATGACCATTTTGCCCTTTTGGTGATCTGATCAAATTTCTTGTGGAATTGTGATCCAAATTTGCTCAAATGGTCCATATGAGCTCATAATGTTGATGTGGGTCAAAAATCATGAAGTTTGACTGTCATTTGACCACAGTTGACTTTTTCCCCAATACAACTGATTTCTAGGTCAACTGTCCAATTGACTGGGCAAAGATTGGACTCAAAGCTTGAAACTTGGTATGGATAAACTTGTGAGTCCAACATGAAGCATGAAAGTCATCTTGGGCCTTTTAGGTCAAAACATCTTTGTGCAAACACAAACCCTAATTTGGGTCAACAGTGTAAGGAGGGGTCTTGAGCAGAGTAAACCCTAACTTGTTCTTGAGCTCCAAGGGTCTTGTGATGAGAAAATGTTGAGGAAATGGGAGGGAAAATTTTGGGGTACAACAGTTTCCCCTGTTCAATCTTCTTGAACCTGAAGAGTTAGATTGGCAAGTTTGCCTTTCGCGACTTGAAGGTAAAAGGAGATTGGACACTAGAGTGCCCAAAAATTTGCACTCGGTGATGTGATGGTAGAGAGAATGGGCTTAAAGATGCCATTTGGTAATGGGCTTAAAGATGCCATCTGGAAATTGCCGGTAGGAGGATGGGCTTAAAGATGCCATTTGGTGGTGTGACAGAATCTTGTCGGGAATGGGCTTATAGATGCCATTTGGAAGTGTAATGGATAGTTGTGGAGATGGGCTTACAGATGCCATCGGGAGGTGTGTCGATCGCGTAATAGATTCCTTAGCGAGAACTTGCGTACTTGAGAAAGAAAGATGGTTTCCTGGCTTGCTACCGGTTGATCTTCAAACTCTTCATGCAGATATGCCCTGGCTAGATACAGGTATTGAATCTACAATCAAACGCTCACAGATATGCCCTGGCTAGATACGGGAATCGAATCCGGAATTAGTCGTCTACAGATATGCCCTGGATGGAAATGGTCGTCTACAGATATGCCCTGGCTGGATACAGGTATCGAATCTGGAAATTGTCGTCTACAGATATGCCCTGGCTGGATACAGGAATCGAATCTGGAAATGGTCGTCTACAGATATGCCCTGACTGGATACATGTGTCGAATCTCTAAACTCTTCATGCAGACATTCCCTGGCTAGATACATGTGTCGAATCCATAATCAGTTACTCACAGATATGCCCTGGCTAGATACAGGAATCGAATCTAGAATTGTGACTGTTGATAGTAATCATCTTTCGATTGACCTTTTTCCTGAAAAGGCAAGATATTAGTTGTATGCAATGTCATGATGTATGAGACGCATGATGTCATGATGCTCAAAATGAGATAGTGTTGTATGCACTTTATCATGTATGTAAGCAGGATGTATGAAATGTGAGATGTCTATGAATGTATTTTCGTCTAGGAAAATAAATCCTTGACGAGTGCCGGGAACTTTGTTGAATCCTGGGCTGATTTTGAAGAGTAGAGTTCTTTGTTTCCGCTGGGGATAATGATTACAAGAATAAACCGGTAGGAGAAAATGACTCCGTTGGGGAATAAACTCGTTGGGGAGATTACTCCGCGGGGAATTAATCTGTGGGAAGAGATACTTCGTTGAGGTTTTGATGAGAGCTCCGCTGGGGATTCCACTGATAAGTTATGTTGAGGAATTTAATGAACTCCGCTGGGGATAGGAGAATCTTGACTGCTGTCGGGGAAAGTGAATTCTTGACTGCTGCAGGGGAAGGCAAGAATCTTTTGATTGTTGAAAGTGAGAAATCCTGGGACCGCTGTTGGGGGATCAAGAGCTTGGGTTGTATGCCAATCTACTGGTGGTTCTTGTTTTGAGGGGATCTTTACTGGAGAATATTCGAATATTCTGTGGGGGACTGAGAATGAGAATCTTCACTCTGCTTGGAGATTGATAGTTGGAAGTTTTAGCTTCGCTGGGGAATTTGAAACTTGACTCTGAGGGGAGTTAGATTCTGTAAGGCTCTCTGGCTGGGGATTACAAGAATCTTTTGAGTTTCGAGAAGGAACCGGTGTAGGGTTTCTTCATGATGAGTTCGTGTAAAACCGCATCTGAAGTTTGAGAAGGAATTGTTGAACACTTTTGACATTCGAATGCCCCAAGTGGTGATGAAAGAGACTCTTTATGTAGATAGTTTCCTGGCTCGTTACAGGTGTTGACCCACAATCAGTCGTCCACAGATATTTTCCTAGCTTGTTACAGGTGTTGATCTGGAACTTAAGAAAAGTTGGTCAAGGAGATATTGCCCTGGCTTGTTACAGGTGTTGATCTCTGACTTGAGAAAGAAAGATAGCTCCCTGGCTTGTTACAGGTGTTGATCTTCAATCTCTTCATGTAGATGATTTCCTGGCTTGTTACAGGTGTTAATCCATAATCAGTCGTCCACAGATATTTTCCTGGCTTGTTACAGGTGTTGATCTGGAACTTAAGAAAAGTTGGTCAAGGAGATATTGCCCTGGCTTGTTACAGGTGTTGATCTCTGACCTAAGAAAGAAAGATAGCTCACTGGCTTGTTACAGGTGTTGATCTTCAATCTCTTCATGTAGATGATTTCCTGGCTTGTTACAGGTGTTAATCCACAATCAGTCGTCCACAGATATTTTCCTGGCTTGTTACAGGTGTTGATCTGGAACTTAAGAAAAGTTGGTCAAGGAGATATTGCCCTGGCTTGTTACAGGTGTTGATCTCTGACCTGAGAAAGAAAGATAGCTCCCTGGCTTATTACAGGTGTTGATCTTCAATCTCTTCATGTAGATGATTTCCTGGCTTGTTACAGGTGTTGAATCTACAATCAATTGCTCACGGATATGCCCTGGCTAGATACAGGAATCGAATCCGGAACTTCAAAAGGTTGCTTACAGACGTGCCCTGGCTGGATACAGGTATCGAATCTCTAAACAATTCGTGCAGATGTGCCCTGGCTAGATACAGGCGTCGAATCTGGAATTGGTCGTTATTCTGTTGGTGGTTGTAATTTCTGGCAGGTGATGAAGGGATTGTTGAACACTTTTGACATTCGAATGCCCCAAGTGATGATGAAGGAGTCTCTTCAGGTTACTATGCAATTGAGAGATTTCTTGAAATCTTGACTGGACTGCCCCAGTTTAACTGAACTTTGAAAGATCTGTTGAAACCTTGACTGGACTGCCCCAGGTTAACTGAACTTTAAAAGATCTGTTGAAACCTTGACTGGACTGCCCCAGGTGTGCTGGATGGTGACATGTCATGCCCCTTTGTTGATAGGAAATTTGTTAATGGAAGTGTCATCCTTTTTAAAGTGATTTTACTCACTGAGAGAGTTTTCATTCCTCCGAACATTCGCTGTATGAATTTCTCCGCTGTCAAACAAATAGCCAAATGCAAACAGTGATATTCAAACAATGCAAAGTTTATGTTTATCTCGAAGTTTTGAAAAATGCGTTTTTTAGCAGAAAACTTTTCATAAGACAAGTCAACACAAGATTTTAGAGCAAAGCCTTACAGGAGTCAGGATACCTTTGGTAACAGTATGCTTTCGAACTAAACCATGCTTCAATTAGGACTTTTGAAGGGTTGTAACGTGGCTTGGTTCACGATTTAAGAAACAAAAGATAAAGGCTCAAAGTATATTTGTACCCACCCGCTCTTCGTGATGTTCTTCAACCCTAAGCTCAGTTAATTGTGCGTCGCACTCTATTCGAGTTTGGAGCGACTTTTTGGGTGATTGTTCACCAGTTGAATTGGGAGACAGTCACCATCTCCTTTTTTCTTTGAAACATTTTTCATGTTTGTTGAGGATTTGTAATGACCTCTCTATTTTGATTTTGATTTGTTATCCCTAACTTTTGCCTGACTGTCTCTGTTTTCGAGATCAACGTCAGCGGGATGCCCCAGCTTTCTTAAGCCTCCTTTACAAGTTTTGGCTCAGTGGGCTTTTTCTCTTTTGAGAGATTGACTGCCTAGGTGATAGGGAACCATCACTGTCTTTTGATTCCAGAGGAATGCTATTTGTTTTTGGCGTCTGTGATCGGTGGAAATAGAACTGACTGTTTAAAGCTGGTTTCGCGAAATGTCGCGGAAGTAAGAGTCCCCACCGTCTTTTATTTTCTCCAACATGGAAAGGACAAAAGCACAGCAAAATTCCTTATGAGAATGTTTCTCGGTTCGGGAGGTAGATTTATAGAAAGGGAAGGTGCCCTGGAAGGATACAGGAATCGAGTCCGGAAAATAGTCGTCAACAGATACACCCTGGCAGGATACAGGAATTGGATCTTCAAACTCTTCAGACGTGCCCTGGCAGGATACAGGAATCGAGTCTAGAAATAGTCGTCAACAGATACACCCTGGCAGGATACAGGAATCATATCTTCAAACTCTTCAGACGTTCCCTGGCAGGATACAGGAATCGAGTCCGGAAAATGATCGCTCACAGACATGCCCTGGCTGGATACAGGTATCGAATCTGGAATTGCGACAGTTGATAGTAATTATCTTTGGATTGACCTTTTTCCTGAAAAGGTAAAACATCAGTTGTATGCAATGTCATGATGTTTGAAAAGCATGATGTCATGATGTTCTCAGGGAGAAATGAGATTGTGTGATATGATGCGTATGTGCATGCATTGTGTATGTAAGCAGGATGTATGAAAATGTGATATGTTTATGAATGTATTTTCGTCTAGGAAAGTAAATCCTTGATGCATGCCGGGAAGTTGAATCCTGGGCTGATGTTTGAAGAGTAGAGTTCTTCATTTCCGCTGGGGATGATGGTTGCAAGAATAAACCGGTAGGAGAAGATGACTCCGTTGGGGAATAAACTTGGAGAAGAGATTACTCTGCGGGGAATTACTCTGTGGGGAGAGATATTTCGCTGAGGTTTGATGATAACTCCGCTGGGGATACCGTTGATAAGCTATGTTGGGGAATAACTTTGAATAAAGCCGGGGAGACGCGTCCGTGCTCTGTAGGGGATAAGCTTCTAGAACCTACTGGGGATAAGCTTCCTACTGGGGAGATGGATTCAACTTTCCTGGGGAGACTTTTCAGACTGCATTGGGGAGTGGCTCCACTGAAGTGTCTGTATTCCGCCGGGGAACAATCTTAGAATAAGACTGCCGGGGATGCTTGTTAGGAATATCTGTATACTCCGTTGGGGAATATTGAGATTTTCGGGGGATACCCAACTTCCTTAAGGCTGACAGTAGGCTAACTCTGCTTGGGGAGAGCGTTGCTGACTTGTTGGAGATATTGTGCCTTGTAGGGCTGATTGGGAGACCAACTCTGCTCAGGGAGAGTGTTGATTTGTCTGGTCTTACTCTGCGGGGAGTGAAGGTATCCTGGTTTCATTCTTCAGCTGAACTTACCTTGGTACCTTGGTGGATAGAGCAACTAGATCGCTTAGACAATTCAATATTGCCCCTGCTTCTAATGTCACCTGTAATTAATCCTTTGCTTCGCATGCAAATATTTATGAATTAGCAATTACTGTCAAATGCATATATCACAATCGAACATTGGACGTTCTTCGCAAAACAAAACAGAAAAAGGAAAAACAATTGGAAATTGGTCTGAAAAGTGAATTTGTATTGATTTTTGAATTTGCTTGTAAATAAGCGTTTATGTACAAGAGGTTGACGTCCTAGTAAGAGAACGCCACCGAACAACAAAGTTTATACAATTTGTACAAAGAAAACAAAACAGCTGTGTGAAAAGAGTCCCACTGGGTTTCAACTCTGCTATCGCCTTTATGTCTTCAAGCATCTCATCACTTGGCTGCTTAGTTGAAGATGAAGCTGTCTGATCGATGTCGTTTGAGCCTGATGGTTGATACCGGATTCTGGATGCAAGGTGATCCAATGAGACATAGTATTACGCTTATCCCTAACTTTTGCCTGGACCGCCCTTTCGGGTTTTCGGTCCACCGGGATACCCATTTTTGCCCAAGCCGCCTTTTCAGGTTTTCGACTTGCCGGGTGTACAGATTTTTTTCATTTCATCCCTTATTTTTGCCCGAACCCTTTTGGTTCGCTGGGAAGCCCTTATTTTTGCCTAGGTGTGTCAACCTAGCGGGTCTTTAGTCATGCGTAGTATCTTTTTACTATGTCTGCATTGGCGGGGTGAGGAAGGTCGTCACCATCCATGGTGGTTAGAATCATGGCTCCTCCTGAGAAGACATGTTTAACCACAAATGGCCCTTCGTATGTGGGGGTCAATTTACCCCTGGGATCACTTTGAGGAAGAATGATGCGCTTGATTACCAGGTCTCCGACTTGATACTCTTGTGGTCTGACTTTCTTGTTAAATGCCCTGATCATCCGTTTTTGGTACGTCTGACCATGACAAATAGCAGTGAGTCTCTTTTCGTCGATTAGGTTTAATTGATCAAGTCGAGTCTGGATCCAGTCATCTTCGCTCAGTTCTGCATCCTTCATTATCCGGAGAGAGGGTATCTGGACTTCAATTGGCAAGACTGCCTCCATGCCGTAGACCAAGGAAAAGGGGGTTGCCCCGGTTGACGTCCTTGCTGAGGTACGATACCCATGAAGAGCAAACCGTAACATCTCGTGCCAATCTTTATAGGTCACTGTCATCTTCTGCACAATCTTTTTGATATTCTTATTTGCTGCTTCTACAGCCCCATTCATCTTCAGCCGGTAAGGAGAAGAGTTGTGGTGCTGTATCTTGAATTGCTCGCAGAGCTCAGTGATCATCTTGTTATTAAGATTGGTACCATTGTCCATAATGATCCTTTCCGGGACGCCGTATTGACAGATCAGATTGTGTCGAATGAACCGTGCCACAACGTTCTTGGTTACGGTAGCATAGGAAGCTGCTTCAACCCACTTCGTGAAGTAATCAATTGCAACCAGGATGAAGCGATGCCCGTTGGATGCTGTAGGTCTGATCTCGCCGATCATATCAATGCCCCACATTGCAAAAGGCCAAGGTGCTATCAAGACGTTCAGAGGAACTGGAGGAACGTGCACCTTATCAGCATAGATCTGGAATTTATGACAGGTCCGAGAATGTTGGTAACAGTCGGCTTCCATTGTGGACCAGAAATACCCTGCCCGAAGGATTTTCTTTGCCATAGTATATCCACTGGAATGTGTTCCGAAGGTACCTTTGTGCAGCTCTGCCATGATCCTTTCTGCTTCAGTCTTATCCACACAACGCAGTAAGGTTGAATCATGGTTTCGCTTGTAGAGAATGCCGTTGCTGAGGAAGAACTTTGCAGCGAACCTTCTCAGGAATTTCTTGTCATTGATGGATGCACCCTCGGGGTATTCTTGAGCTTCCAGATACCTCTTCACCTCATGATACCAGGGTTTTTCAGTTACCACCTCAGCCTCAAGATTACAACAATATGCAGGTTCGTCCAGTTTCCAGATAATGATCCGGGGAGCCTCAATGTCCCATTTGACTTTGAACATAGAAGACATCATAGCCAGCGCGTCCGCCAACTGATTCTCCTCTCTTGGGAAGTGTTCAAAAGTTATCTCTGTGAAATGAGGGATCAATGTCAACACGCATTCTTTGTAAGGGATAAGGTTTAGGTGTTTCGTATCCCACTCGCCTTTGATCTGATTGATCACGAGAGTGGAATCTCCGAAGACACTCAGAAACTTGATCCTTAAGTCAATCGCAGCTTGAAGACCCATGATGCACGCCTCATACTCCGCCATGTTGTTGGTGCAGTTGAAACATAGTCGGGCAGTGAGTGGAGTATGAGTGCCTTGAGGGGATATGATTACATCGCCGATACCGTTACCCAAAGCGTTGGAGGCTCCGTCAAAGTGCATAGACCATCAGGATCCTTCCTCAAGTCCTTCATCCGGTCCAGGTACTTCACAATCAGTCACTACCATGATGCTCTCGTCTGGAAACTCAAAGTTCATAGATTGGTAGTCATCCACTGCCTGGTGTGCCAAATGGTCTGCCAATACACTTCCCTTGATTTCTTTCTGAGTCGTGTACTGGATGTCGTATTCCGTCAAGATCATCTGCCATCTCGCTATTCTTCCGGACAGAGCAGGCTTTTCGAAGATGTACTTGATTGGATCCATTTTTGAAATCAATAGAGTAGTGTGAGTCAACATATACTGTCTCAGCCGGCGGGCAGCCCATACCAAAGCGCAACAAGTTTTCTCGAGCAGTGAGTATCGAGTCTCACAGTCGGTAAACTTTTTGCTAAGGTAATAAATGGCGTGCTCTTTTCGGCCAGACTCGTCATGCTGCCCCAGCACATACCCCATTGAGCTGTCAAGTACTGTCAAGTATAAGATTAGAGGTCTCCCTTCAGCCGGTGGCATAAGAATGGGTGGTTCTTGGAGATACTCTTTGATTCTGTCGAAAGCGGCCTGACATTCATCATTCCAATGTACTACCTGATCTTTCTTCAGCAGCTTGAAGATTGGTTCACAGGTAGCAGTTAGATGCGAGATGAATCGGGCAATGTAATTTAGACGTCCTAGAAAGCCTCTGACTTCTTTCTCTGTCTTGGGAGCTGGCATCTCTTGTATGACTTTCACCTTGGCAGGGTCCACTTGAATACCTTTGTCGCTCACAATGAAGCCTAGCAATTTTCCAGATCTTACCCCGAAGGTGCACTTGTTCGGGTTCAACCTCAGCTTGTACAACTTCAGACGGTCAAACAGTTTCCATAGATGGTTAAGGTGTTCCTCCTTAGTTTGAGACCTTGCAATCATGTTGTCGACGTATACTTCAATCTCATGATGGATCATGTCATGAAATAAAGCAACCATGGCACGTTGGTAAGTGGCCCCAGCATTTTTCAACCCAAAAGGCATGACCTTGTAGCAAAAGGTGCCCCACTGAGTAACAAAAGTGGTCTTCTCCATGTCTTCGGGAGCCATCTTGATCTGATTATAACCGGAGAAGCCGTCCATGAAGGAGAATACTTTATGTTGGGCAGTATTGTCAACCAGAACGTCGATATGAGGCAAAGGGAAATCATCTTTAGGGCTTGCCCTGTTCAAGTCCCTGTAATCAATACACATTCGGACCTTACCATCTTTTTTCGGTACCGGAACCACATTGGCAACCCACTAAGGGTAAGAAGTCACTGCTAGAAACCCGGCATCAAATTGCTTCATAACCTCAACTTTGATCTTCTCGGACATCTCTGGACACATACGACAGACCTTCTGTTTTACTGGCGGGCAGTCTTCCTTGGTAGGCAGGTGATGAACCACAATGTTGGTATCCAACCCAGGCATGTCTTCGTAAGACAAGGCGAAGATTTCCACATAGTCATGCAGCATCTGGATCAACCGTTGTTTCACACTGAGCTCTAGATTAGCACCAATCTTGACTTCCTTTCTGTCTGTCTCAGTACCCAGGTTTACCGTTTCCACTGGCTCTTCATGTGGCTGAATGGCCTTCTCTTCCTGGAGTAACAGTCTTGCAAGCTCACCAGGCACTTCACAATCATCTTCACCTTCGTCTTCGGCTAAGTTGATCGGATTTTCGAAGTCATAACTGGCAGTAGCAGAGTCGTTACCAGTGAGATCCAGAGTGGATTGGAACCTGTATGAGTGAGTGTGTAAATACATCTGTTTTGCAATATGTAAAGAAAGAAAGGGAGCACAAGATTTGAAATGTAAAAAACATCCAATGCTTTTATTCATGATATATGAAAGTGACAAATAACAAGCCCTCACAAATGAAACCACGGTGCCCCGGGTAAGACACCGGGCCATAAAGTTTCAAATTATTGTTTATTACAAATCCAAAACAAAGAAGTTCATTACTGTGTGACAAAAGTAATAGGTGTAAAGTCTTTTGTAGTCCAGTTGCTAGGTCCACCGTTGGTCGTTGGGTAGATCCAGCTGTCAAATTCAGATTCGTCCACTTCATCTTCATCCCCAACAACATTTACTCCATGGTTAGGCATGGGAGCAGTCACCACATTAGGCTTCTCGGGCGCCTCGAACTGAACCTCTTTAGCATCAATAAGGTCTTGAACCTTATTCCTCAGCACCCAACAATCATCTGTGTTATGCCCCGGGATGTCAGAGTGATAAGCGCAGCGGGCGTTGGGGTTGTACTTCGGAGATGCTGTGTTCACCATCTTCGGAGCTTCCTTGACAGTTACCAGGCTAGTTGACAGCAGTTACGGCAATATTTGAGAGAGAGTCATGCTGAGCCGAGTATACTGCCTTTTGGACCTCTCAGCTCTGGGCTGGTTGTATTGCTGAGGAGCAGCAGCAGGCTTAGAAATAACCAACGGGTTGACAGCTTGGCGGCGTTCCGGTTTGTTCTGTCTCCTGGGACCGTACACAACACTGGCCTCCTTCTTGAAGGGCTTCTTTTCAGTATTGGATGAGGCACCCTTCTGTATCTTCCCTGATTTTATGCCAGCTTCGATCCTCTCACCAGTCAGGATCAGATCAGTAAACCCAGCAGAGGAATTACCAATGAGATGATTGAAGAATGGACCGGACAGGGTCCCCAAGAACATGTCCACTAGCTCACGATCTGTCAACGATGGCTGCACCCTTCCAGCCAGATCTCTCCATTTCTGTGCGTACTCCTTAAAACCTTCTCCCGATCCTAGCGACATACCCTGGAGTTGTGTAAGCGTAGGAGCAAGGTCGGAATTATATTGATACTGCTTGTAAAAAGCAGTGGCCAAATCCTCCCAGTTACGAATGTTGGTTCCATCCAGCTGATAAAACCATTCGAGATGAGTCCCTGAAAGACTCTCCTGGAAGAAGTGGATCCATAAGTTCTTGTCTGCTGTGTAAGGCTGGATCTTCCTTACATAAGAACGGAGGTGCATCTTAGGACAGGAAGCCCCGTCATACTTCACAAAGGCAGGCGCCTTGAACTTGTGCGGGATCACCACCCCAGAAGATAACCCCAAGTCTCCAAAATCCAACCCAGGCACACGTTGAATCTCCATATCATTTAGCCTGTCCTCCAGCTGTTTGTACCGGTCCTCAACAGGGGGGTACTATTCATCGTTGAAGTCTGTCTCGGTGTCGGAGACCACAGGACTAGGGACCTCTCTCCCTTGGTGACTGCCTTCCCCCACAGATGGAGTAGTCCTCTCAGCTTCATTCTCCAATGTATTCCCGAGTCTGCGCCCAGTGTTGAATAGCACAGTCTTCTTCTTCTTCTTCTTCTTCTTCTTCTTCTTCTTCTTCAGGAGCAAAGCCTTCAGCTCTTGTTGTCCCTAGGCCAAGTTCATGACCATCTCCTGAAATTGAGCGTTCTGGGCCTGAAGGGCCTTGATAGCTTACTCGGTAGTGAGTTCAGGATTCATGATGCTTGAGTGCTGAAATAAACAGCGAAGAAGATTAAGCAACCTGTAGAAAAAGGGTACCTGTAATGCATATGATGAATGAAATGCGTATGAATTATGTTTTCAAAGACAATCGGGAATCAACTTTGTAAACAAAAGGAACACACTTTATTAGATTTAAACTTTAAATTGTTCAACAATTTGCCCTTAGGCGTTACAAGAATGAAAATATTGAAAAAGGAAATAAAGCTGTAAAAGAAACATCCAAAGCCCATCAGTGCTCCCATGGCCTCCTCTTCTCAGTACGAATATAGTCATTCAGGGTTCGCTCGTTCTCCAATTGCTTGGTCAGCTTCTGGATCTTCTGTTCCTGTTCGTTGAACTTTTCCCGATAATAATCCCGCTCTTCCTGTAGTTGCGCCCAAGACCTCTTTAGTGTATCAACATCAGTGGGTATCTGGGGAGGGAGAACAGTTGGAGGAACCCCATCTCCATCAGGACTTTCAAGAATGATAGGCCTGACAGCTTCATATGGCATTCCTAACTTCTGAGCACGGATGCGGACCCATCTGTAATAGGGTTCCATTGGTAGAGAAATCTTTAGTCCCAACTCATGTGGGTCAGCTTTGTGAATTCTGTCCCAAGCTTTGATGAATCTACGGCGCAGTTTGTCACTATCTTCCTGAAACTCAAAACTGATGTGAGGCACCAACATCTCATGAGGCCCTGCTCTTCTGGCTCTTCCAAACTGACGGAGAGCTAAACATGGATTATAAGAGATTCCGCCCTGAGTACCAATCAATGGAACATTAGGATACTCTCCGCAACAATCAATAACCTCCACCTCATCTAAACCTCTGAGAGTCCAAATGATGTCACTATCAGTGAGAGACATTAACCTATGAGCCCAGCCTTTTCCTTCTTGATTCTTCAGCACGAACTTGGGGAGGTGCGAAATAAACCACCTCACTAACAAAGGAGTACAACACCACAGAGTTCCTCGTCTTCGGGCAGTACGAGCATAGAGTTGTTGGAGGATGTCACCCAAGAGAGTGGGTACAGGATTCCGAGAAACGAAGATCCTTATGGCATTGATATTGACAAAGTTATCAGGATTTGGAAACAATACTAGCCCATAGATTAAGAGAGCCAAAATGTACTCGTACGCCCTGAAGTCTAAGTCATTCCAGAAACTGTTAGCTTTACCAATCAGAAACTTAGCCAAGAAGCCTTTAACTCCGCTTCTAGTCACCCAGTTGTCCATTACCTCCTTGTTGGTCAAAGGAAGGGCTGCTGCAATCTCCTCAGGTCTAAGAGCCTTTTCCCAGCCAGTGAAGGGAATCTGATCCAAGATAGGGATACCAAGCAAATCAGAGAATTCTTCCAGGGTAGGGACCAACTGGAAGTCTTGAAAGGTGAAGCAATGGTACAGAGGGTCATAAAACTGGGTCAAGACACTCGTCAGTTGTTGGTCCCACTTTGAAGTGACTAAACCGAGAAGAGAACCATGCCTCTGGATGAAGGAAGCAGTGCTTGGAATTCTGTCAACCAACTCTTTAAGCAAATCAGGTGGGTGAACAAAGTTGAGCCGGATAGTGTTCCTTCGCACAGGCATCATAAGGTCCTACAAAACAGAGCAAAGGTGAAACCCTCTTATCTTTGAAATAGGTCAGTCCTTATGCAGGATGCATGCAATGTTATGATGGCATGATGTTATGATAAAGCACACCACAAGTATTCACAAAGGAAAACATGATAAGGCACACAAGTCACACCACAACCCTTAGAGTTTAGGCCAGCATGGAGTTCAGGTATTACCCTCTTTCAGTTTGTTGGTTAAGACCTGTCCTAATCAAAAGTAACCGGGTTCTAGAGGATCCCAATATCACTGACTACCCTCAATCGGTCATAACTCCAGCATCGCAATCTTTTCTTGCGGCCAGAACCATCGCGAGAGTTTAGCCTCAATGGGTGTAGCATACTACTACTTTTCTATGGCCAAGTTGGGTAAATTAGGGTTCTAAGGTCGGTTGGTGCTTAATGAATCCTCAGAAGACCCATATTCTCCTCGTTGCGACACAAGGGATATCGGTACAGACCAAGGTGCCACACCAACGCAGCCACTGCTTCACCCGTGTTGGTCTACGCCGGACAGGTCCCTTACAGCTTATGCTACCTAACAGGGTATCCCCAGATCCGGGTTAGGATCTATGAAACTCCAAGACAAAGCCCATAATAATAAAGCAAACAAAACATTCAATTGAAAACATAAGTATGAGCTATCCTAAGGTACACCTCACTTTAAAGTATCCCCAGCAGAGTCTCCAGTTCTGTGATCGGTGGAAATAGAACTGACTGTTTAAAGCTGGTTTTGCGAAATGTCGCGGAAGCAAGAGTCGCCACCGTCTTTTATTTTCTCCAACATGGAAAGGACAAAAGCACAGCAAAATTCCTTATGATAATGTTTCTCGGTTCGGGAGGTAGATTTATAGAAAGGAAAGGTGTTAGCACCCTTTCTATCCGTGGTTATCCACGGGCTCTTAGGTACTTGCTCTTATGTTTTCAAAATGTTTGCTTTTCAAAATGTGAGTGGGTTTGAAAAAGTTTCTTTGAAAGATTTCTGAATAACTCTTGTATCTGTCCTCAAGAGTGTTTGAAAAATTCGTTTTGAAAGCTTTTGAAAGTGTAAGGTGTGAAAAGTATTTTGTTTGTTTTTGAAAAGAGCAAGTATCTATGAGTCATCTACCTACCCTAAGGAATTAAGCTGTGTAAGTGTCCTTTAGGTAGTGCCATCTCACCATTGAGAGGTAGGTAGCACCACCGTTGGAGGTGTTCGGGTCAATTCGATTGTAGGGACAGTGTGGTCACCGAAGCAACAGCAAGGATACCTTAGAAGTAACCCTAATGTCCTAGATCCTTTATATCCGAGGCAACCGTTTCGAGGCAACTGTTTCGAGGCAACTGGATCTTTAGACAAAGGGTGACCTCTAAGACGTCCTATACTTGATGACCACGTTTCGAAGGCAACGAGTGAGGCGTACCCTAGAAGGGGTGTGTGCATTGTGTGTTGTATTCAGTTAATGTTTGTCTTTGAAATTAGTGAGCTACGAGTTGTTTTATTTACATATATTCTTTCATGTAAGTTTAGCAGTTAAAGGGTGCGGAAAGTAAATTGCGGAAACATAAATCCTACGTTATTACAAGGCGCGGGTCTATACATCGCCAAAAATAAAAAGACCCGTTTTTTTGGTAAATAAGTACGAAAAGTAAATAAAAACAGTAAAGATCCTAATTACTATTACATCCGGAGGCAGTTACATAATAATCAAAATAAGGAATTAAAACTAAAACGCGCGCGAAAGAAAGAGTCGGGAATGTCTTAAGGGTGTTGACCCTTTTTTAGAAAAGAAATTGATTTTTTTGTCCTTTTGTAATTAAAATGAAATTAAAACTAACTAATGACTAATTAATTAATTTAATTAAAAGAAAATATTTTTGTGTTTTTATGTTTTTTATGAAATAAAATAAAAAAAGAAATAAAACTAAAAGTTAATTTTTCCTAATTCTAGATCTATTTTAATTATTAAGAAAAGAAATTGAAATTGGCTAATTAAACTAATTCAATTATTGTTTATTTGCAAAATAATAATAATAATAATAATGATGTTAGTTCTATTTTTGATTTTTTTATGAAAATATGTTAATTGGTTAATTATGTTAATAAGAAATAAAATAAAAAAAGGTTTGGAATTAAATTGGAAAATAAAAAATGAAAGGAAAAGAATAAACCCATGGAAGGGGGTGTGGGCCAAATAGGAGGGTGTGATTGGAATTCTGGCCCATTTGAGCAAGCCACGTTTGACTTCCCTTGGTTTCCTGCAGCATGCTTGACTCCAGAGTATGGTGTTCTACACTTTTTGTCCTTTAGATATGCCTCCAATGACACTTGGCTTGTTGGATGGGTGAGGTAAATGGTGTTCAACGTTTTGGAAACTGCACAGGAAAGCATTAGGAAAAATGATATTGGAATTATGGGGGACCTGGGAATCGAACCCAGGTCCCAGTGGTGAACGAACACGTCTCCCACCACTCAGCCAACTGCAATTGTTTGTAAACAAAATAGAAAAGAAATATAATATAGAACAAAAGCGTTATATGCTGGAAAATCACAAAAAGGCGCGCCACGTTTGAATCTGCCACTCACACGCTGCCACGGCTTTCGTCTCCAACCTTTTCTGCAAACATAAAACACATAGAGGGGGTTTTAAACCCCCACAAAATACAAGCATTATGAAAATAGCGATTAGACGCTCATGAAGCATAAATTGGGCGCGAGGTGTGCATCATGCTCGTCTCATTGTGCTGAGTTCAACCATGCCTGTTTAGAGTTTCAATTTTACAGTATATAAAAACCCCTAATTCGAAGCTCTGAAAAAACCTAGAAACCAACAATGGCACATCATGATTCAGAGCCCTATAATGCAATTAAACCATGTCATTAGCTTCAGAAGGTTCCTGTGAATACAAAACAAACAACAATATGTATCAAATGCGCATGAATCATGATATGAAATCCTGGAAAATAATGCAAACCGTAGGGCTTGGTGGGGATGATTCTGATAGTGTTAAGCCTCGTTCTTGATTGCAATGGCTTTCTGGAAAGTTCAGGAGTGTGTTTGGATTGAAAGGGAAGGTTGAATTGCACTGTAAAGTGGTTTTCAGTTTCACTTTTTTCTCTTGAAAATTTGGAAATGGCTTATGCTATATGGGGCTCTCTAGCTCGTGAATTGTGTAAGGAATGCTTGCACATCTGTATATGAATGAGTATCAATCAAAATAAAGAGCCTTGAAGCCTTGCCATTATGGTTTGGATTTTGCCATGAACACCATTTAAACAACTTGCCATTCTTGTCAAAATTTGAATTTCTTGCTTGGAATAGGCCTTGCACGAATTTGGAAGGTGAATGATGGTGTATCAAAGTTATTCAACACAAAATATATCCCTTAATTAATTTCCTTGATTTTTATTTGAATTTTAAAGATTTAAAATGATTTAAATCAAATAAAATCAAATAAAAATGGAATAATTAATTTTTAATCTTGAAATAAATTGTGGGACACGTGGGAGGCATGGCCAAGCTGAATCAAATGGAAAAAGTGGGCCCCTTTTGTCAAAAATGAAGTTTCAAGGATAATTGACTTTGGCCATTTCACAAAAATTTCCCAACTTCTCCAATGCATATCTTGCTCAATTTTGAAGCTATGAACATGTTCTTGGACATTTTGGAAATGTCTTGAAGTCCTCTAACCAATGCCTTTGGTCCCATGTCATTTTGATTTACCAATCTCAAGTTATGGTCTTTGACTTAAAATGCCTTTTTGTTGACTTTTGAAAATGACCTATAATGTTGAAATTGATAACTTTTTGTGAGAGCATTTCTTGGACTTGGAATGTGAATATGAGTTGTAGGAAATGTCCTCCCCTTCAAGATGAGCATTGGATGGGATTTTTCTGATGAACCATGAAAAAGTTATGCCTTGGTCAAGTTACAGTTGACTTTTCAACTGTCCAAAAATAGAAACTTCTGACACCTTGATGATTTTTGAGCCATTCTTGTGAAATCATGGTATAGACTTGACCAAATGATGATTGTGGCTTCAAAATAAGATGTTGACCAAATTTTTTGACTTTTGACTGCCAAATGACCATTTTGCCCCTACAGTTGATTGTGGAGCAATTAGGGTTTTTGATTGTGCAACTTGACCTTGTGAGCCTTGAAACTTGACATGTAGGTGCTTGACAATGTGTATGAGCATATGGGACTTGATTTAGCCCTTGAAAACCTCAACTTCCTTGAAAGAACCAAAACCCTAATTTGACTGGCTTAGGAGGATGGTTGACTGTGGAGCTCTTGAGTAAACTTTGAACCCTTTGAGGTGATGCTTGTCAAAACTTGAAGAATATGGGAGGGAAAATTTTGGGGTACAACAGTATCCCCTGTTCAATCTTCTTAGACCTGAGGATGTAGATTGGCTTGTGTGCCTTTCGTGATCCGAGGGTGGAAGATGATTGAACACTAGAGTGCCCAGAAATTTGCACTCACATAGTTGAGTATCAGCAGTGTGATGGCGGGAATGGGCTTACAGATGCCATTTGGAGAGATGGTGGATAGGAGGATGGGCTTATAGATGCCATCTGGAGATGTGACAGAACCTTGTCGGGAATGGGCTTATAGATGCCATTTGGAACTGTGATGGGAGGATGGGCTTATAGATGCCATCTAGGTGTCGATAGCGTAAGAGATTCCTTAGCGAGAACTTGCGTACATGAGAAAGAAAGATAATTACCTGGCCTGTTACAGGAGTTGATCTTCAAACTCTTTAGACGTGCCCTGGCTGGATACAGGAATCGAGTCCGGAAAATAGTCGTCAACAGATACACCCTGGCAGGATACAGGAATCGGATCTTCAAACTCTTCAGACGTGCCCTGGCAGGATACAGGAATCGAGTCCAGAAAATAGTCGTCAACAGATACACCCTGGCAGGATACAGGAATCAGATCTTCAAACTCTTCAGACGTGCCCTGGCAGGATACAGGAATCGAGTTCGGAAAATAGTCATCAACAGATACACCCTGGCAGGATACAGGAATCGGATCTTCAAACTCTTCAGACGTGCCCTGGCAGGATACAGGAATCGAGTCCGGAAAATAGTCGTCAACAGATACACCCTGGCAAGATACAGGAATCGGATCTTCAAACTCTTCAGACGTGCCCTGGAAGGATACAGGAATCGAGTCCGGAAAATAGTCGTCAACAGATACACCCTGGCAGGATACAGGAATCGGATCTTCAAACTCTTCAAACGTGCCCTGGCAGGATACAGGAATCGAGTCCGGAAAATAGTCGTCAATAGATACACCCTGGCAGGATACAGGAATCGGATCTTCAAACTCTTCAGACGTGCCCTGGCAGGATACAGGAATCGAGTCCGGAAAATAGTCGTCAACAGATACACCTTGGCAGGATACAGGAATCAGATCTTCAAACTCTTCAGACGTGCCCTGGCAGGATACAGGAATCGAGTCCGGAAAATAGTCGTCAACAGATACACCCTGGCAGGATACAGGAATCAGATCTTCAAACTCTTCAGACGTGCCCTGGCAGGATACAGGAATCGAGTCCGGAAAATAGTCGTCAACAGATACACCCTGGCAGGATACAGGAATCGGATCTTCAAACTCTTTAGACGTGCCCTGGCAGGATACAGGAATCGAGTCTGGAAAATAGTCGTTAACAAATACACCCTGGCAGGATACAGGAATCGGATCTTCAAACTCTTCAGACGTGCCCTGGCAGGATACAGGAATCGAGTCTGGAAAATAGTCGTCAACAGATACACCATGGAAGGATACAGGAATTGGATCTTCAAACTCTTCAGACGTGCCCTGGAAGGATACAGGAATCAAGTCCGGAAAATAGTCGTCAACAGATACACCCTGGTAGGATACAAGAATCGGATCTTCAAACTCTTCAGACGTGCCCTGGCAGGATACAGGAATCGAGTCCAGAAAATAGTCGTCAACAGATACACCCTGGCAGGATACAGGAATCGGATCTTCAAACTCTTCAGACGTGCCCTGGCAGGGTACAGGAATCGAGTCCGGAAATAGTCGTCAATAGATACACCCTGGCAAGATACAGGAATCAGATCTTCAAACTCTTCAGACGTGCCCTGGCAGGATACAGGAATCGAGTCTGGAAATAGTCTTCAACAGATACACCCTGGCAGGATACAGGAATCGGATCTTCAAACTCTTCAGACGTGCCCTGGAAGGATACAGGAATCATGTCCGGAAAATGATCGCTCACAGACATGCCCTGGCTAGATACAGGTATCGAATCTGGAATTGCGACAGTTGATAGTAATTATCTTTGGATTGACCTTTTTCCTGAAAAGTTAAAACATCAGTTGTATGCAATGTCATGATGTATGAAAAGCATGATGTCATGATGTTCTCAGGGAGAAATGAGATTGTGTGATATGATGCGTATGTGCATGCATTGTGTATGTAAGCAGGATGTATGAAAATGTGATATGTTTATGAATGTATTTTCATCTAGGAAAGTAAATCCTTGATGCATGCCGGGAAGTTGAATCCTGGGCTGATGTTTGAAGAGTAGAGTTCTTCATTTCCGCTGGGGATGATGGTTGCAAGAATAAACCGATAGGAGAAGATGACTCCGTTGGGGAATAAACTTGGCGAAGAGATTACTCTGCGGGGAATTACTCTGTGGGGAGAGATATTTCGCTGAGGTTTGATGATAACTCCGCTGGGGATACCGTTGATAAGCTATGTTGGGGAATAACTTTGAATAAAGCCGGGGAGACGCGTCCGTGCTATGTAGGGGATAAGCTTCCAGAACCTACTGGGGATAAGCTTCCTACTGGGGAGATGGATTCAACTTTCCTGGGGAGACTTTTTAGACTGCATTAGGGAGTGGCTCCACTGAAGTGTCTGTATTCCGCCGGGGAACAATCTTAGAATAAGAATACCGGGGATGCTTGTTAGGAATATCTGTATACTCCGCTGGGGAATATTGAGATTTTCGGGGGATACCCAACTTGCTTAAGGCTGACAGTAGGCTAACTCTGCTTGGGGAGAGCGTTGCTGACTTGTTGGAGATACTGTGCCTTGTAGGGCTGATTGGGAGACCAACTTTGCTCAGGGAGAGTGTTGATTTGTCTGGTCTTACTCTGCGGGGAGTGAAGGTATCCTGGTTTCATTCTTCAGCTGAACTTACCTTGGTACCTTGGTGGATAGAGCAACTAGATCGCTTAGACAATTCAATATTGCCCCTGCTTCTAATGTCACCTGTAATTAATCCTTTGCTTCGCATGTAAATATTTATGAATTAGCAATTACTATCAAATGCATATATCACAATCGAACATTGGACGTTCTTTACAAAACAAAACAGAAAAAGGAAAAACAATTGGAAATTGGTCTGAAAAGTGAATTTGTATTGATTTTTGAATTTGCCTGTAAATAGGCGTTTATGTACAAGAGGCTGACGTCCTAGTAAGAGAACGCCGCCGAACAACAAAGTTTATACAATTTGTACAAAGAAAACAAAACAACTGTGTGAAAAGAGTCCCACTGGGTTTCAACTCTGCTATCGCCTTTATGTGTTCAAGCATCTCATCATTTGGCTGCTTAGTTGAAGATGAAGCTGTCTGCTCGATGCCGTCTGAGCCTGATGGTTGATACCGGATTCTGGATGCAAGGTGATCCAATGAGACATAGTATTACGCTTATCCCTAACTTTTTCCTGGACCGCCCTTTCGGGTTTTCGGTCCACCGGGATACCCATTTTTGCCCAAGCCGCCTTTTCAGGTTTTCGACTTGCTGGGTGTACAGATTTTTTTCATTTCATCCCTTATTTTTGCCCGAACCCTTTTGGTTCGCCGGGAAGCCCTTATTTTTGCCTAGGTGTGTCAACCTAGCGGGTCTTTAGTCATGCGTAGTATCTTTTTACTATGTCTGCATTGGCGGGGTGAGGAAGGTCGTCACCATCCATGGTGGTTAGAATCATGGCTCCTCCTGAGAAGACATGTTTAACCACAAATGGCCCTTCGTATGTGGGGGTCCATTTGCCCCTGGGATCACTTTGAGGAAGAATGATACGCTTGATTACCAGGTCTCCGACTTGATACTCTTGTGGTCTGACTTTCTTGTTAAATGCCCTGATCATCCGTTCTTGGTACGTCTGACCATGACAAATAGCAGTGAGTCTCTTTTCGTCGATTAGGTTTAATTGATCAAGTCGAGTCTGGATCCAGTCATCTTCGCTCAGTTCTGCATCCTTCATTATCCGGAGAGAGGGTATCTGGATTTCAATTGGCAAGACTGCCTCCATGTCGTAGACCAAGGAAAAGGGGGTTGCCCCGGTTGACGTCCTTGCTGAGGTACGATACCCATGAAGAGAAAATGGTAACATCTCGTGCCAATATTTATAGGTCACTGTCATCTTCTGCACAATCTTTTTGATATTCTTATTTGCTGCTTCTACAGCCCCATTCATCTTCGGCCGGTAAGGAGAAGAGTTGTGGTGCTGTATCTTGAATTGCTCACAGAGCTGAGTGATCATCTTGTTATTAAGATCGGTACCATTGTCCGTAATGATCCTTTCCGGGACGCTGTATCGACAGATCAGATTGTGTCGAATGAACCGTGCCACGACGTTCTTGGTTACGGTAGCATAGGAAGCTGCTTCAACCCACTTCGTGAAGTAATCAATTGCAACCAGGATGAAGCGATGCCCGTTGGATGCTGTAGGTCTGATCTCGCCGATCATATCAATGCCCCACATTGCAAAAGGCCAAGGTGCTGTCAAGACGTTCAGAGGAACTGGAGGAACGTGCACCTTATCAGCATAGATCTGGCATTTATGACAGGTCCGAGAATGTTGGTAACAGTCGGCTTCCATTGTGGACCAGAAATACCCTGCCCGAAGGATTTTCTTTGCCATAGTATGTCCACTGGAATGTGTTCCGAAGGTACCTTCGTGCAGCTCTTCCATGATCCTTTCTGCTTCAGTCTTATCCACACAACGCAGTAAGGTTGAATCCTGGTTTCGCCTGTAGAGAATGCCGTTGCTGAGGAAGAACTTTGCAGCGAACCTTCTCAGGAATTTCTTGTCATTGATGGATGCACCCTCGGGGTATTCTTGAGCTTCCAGATACCTCTTCACCTCATGATACCAGGGTTTTTCAGTTACCACCTCAGCCTCAAGATTACAACAATATGCAGGTTCGTCCAGTTTCCAGATAATGATCCGGGGAGCCTCATTGTCCCATTTGACTTTGAACATAGAAGACATCGTAGCCAGCGCGTCCGCCAACTGATTCTCCTCTCTTGGGAAGTGTTCAAAAGTTATCTCTGTGAAATGGGGGATCAATGTCAACACGCATTCTTTGTAAGGGATAAGGTTTGGGTGTTTCGTATCCCACTCGCCTTTGATCTGATTGATCACGAGAGCGGAATCTCCGAAGACACTCAGAAACTTGATCCTTAAGTCAATCGCAGCTTGAAGACCCATGATGCATGCCTCATACTCCGCCATGTTGTTGGTGCAGTTGAAACATAGCCGGGCAGTGAGTGGAGTATGAGTGCCTTGAGGGGATATGATTACAGCGCCGATACTGTTACCCAAAGCGCTGGAGGCTCCGTCAAAGTGCATAGACCATCGGGATCCTTCCTCAGGTCCTTCATCCGGTCCAGGTACTTCACAATCAGTCACTACCATGATGCTCTCGTCTGGAAACTCAAAGTTCATAAATTGGTAGTCATCCACTGCCTGGTGTGCCAAATGGTCTGCCAATACACTTCCCTTGATTGCTTTCTGAGTCGTGTACTGGATGTCGTATTCCGTCAAGATCACCTGCCATCTCGCTATTCTTCCGGACAGAGCAGGCTTTTCGAAGATGTACTTGATTGGATCCATTTTTGAAATCAATAGAGTAGTGTGAGTCAACATATACTGTCTCAGCCGGCGGGCAGCCCATACCAAAGCGCATCAAGTTTTCTCGAGCAGTGAGTATCGGTTCTCACAGTCGGTAAAGTTTTTGCTAAGGTAATAAATGGCGTGCTCTTTTCGGCCAGACTCGTCATGCTGCCCCAGCACACACCCCATTGAGCTGTCAAGTACTGTCAAGTATAAGATTAGAGGTCTCCCTTCAACCAGTGGCATAAGAATGGGTGGTTCTTGGAGATACTCTTTGATTCTGTCGAAAGCGGCCTGACATTCATCATTCCAACGTACTACCTGATCTTTCTTCAGCAGCTTGAAGATTGGTTCACAGGTAGCAGTTAGATGCGAGATGAATCGGGCAATGTAATTTAGACGTCTTAGAAAGCCTCTGACTTCTTTCTCTGTCTTGGGAGCTGGCATCTCTTGTATGGATTTCACCTTGGCAGGGTCCACTTGAATACCTTTGTCGCTCACAATGAAGCCTAGCAATTTTCCAGATCTTACCCCAAAGGTGCACTTGTTCGGGTTCAACCTCAGCTTGTACAACTTCAGACGGTCAAATAGTTTCCATAGATGGTTAAGGTGTTCCTCCTCAGTTTGAGACCTTGCAATCATGTCGTCGATGTATACTTCAATCTCATGATGGATCATGTCATGAAATAAAGCAACCATGGCACGTTGGTAAGTGGCCCCAGCATTTTTCAACCCAAAAGGCATGACCTTGTAGCAAAAGGTGCCCCACTGAGTAACAAAAGTGGTCTTCTCCATGTCTTCGGGAGCCATCTTGATCTGATTATAACCGGAGAAGCCGTCCATGAAGGAGAATACTTTATGTTGGGCAATATTGTCAACCAGAACGTCGATATGAGGCAAAGGGAAATCATCTTTAGGGCTTGCCCTGTATAAGTCCCTGTAATCAACACACATTCGGACCTTACCATCTTTTTTCGGTACCGGAACCACATTGGCAACCCACTGAGGGTAAGAAGTCACTGCTAGAAACCCGACATCAAATTGCTTCATAACCTCAACTTTGATCTTCTCGGACATCTCTGGACGCATACGGCAGACCTTCTGTTTTACTGGCGGGAAGTCTTCCTTGGTAGGCAGGTGATGAACCACAATGTCGGTATCCAACCCAGGCATGTCTTCGTAAGACCAGGCGAAGATTTCCACATAGTCATGCAACATCTGGATCTACCGTTGTTTCACACTGAGCTCTAGATTAGCACCAATCTTGACTTCCTTTCTGTCTGTCTCAGTACCCAGGTTTACCGTTTCCACTGGCTCTTCATGTGGCTGAATGGCCTTCTCTTCCTGGAGTAACAGTCTTGCAAGCTCACCAGGCACTTCGAAATCATCTTCACCTTCGTCTTCGGCTAAGTTGATCGGATTTTCGAAGTCATAACTGGCAGTAGCAGAGTCGTTACCAGTGAGATCCAGAGTGGATTGGAACCTGTATGAGTGAGTGTGTAAGTACAGCTGTTTTGCAATATGTAAAGAAAGAAAGGGAGCGCAAGATTTGAAATGTAAAAAACGTCCAATGCTTTTATTCATGATATATGAAAGTGACAAATAACAAGCCCTCACAAATGAAACCATGGTGCCCCGGGTAAGACACCGGGCCATAAAGTTTCAAATTATTGTTTATTACAAATCCAAAACAAAGAAGTTCATTACTGGGTGACAAAAGTAATAGGTGTAAAGTCTTTTGCAGTCCAGTTGCTAGGTCCACCGTTGGTCGTTGGGTAGATCCAGCTGTCAAATTCAGATTCGTCCACTTCGTCTTCATCCCCAACAGCATTTACTCTATGGTTAGGCATGGGAGCAGTCACCACATTAGGCTTCTCGGGCTCCTCGAACTGAACCTCTTTATCATCAATAAGGTCTTGAACCTTATTCCTTAGCACCCAACAATCATCTGTGTTATGCCCCGGGCTGTCAGAGTGATAAGCGCAGCGGGCGTTGGGGTTGTACTTCAGAGATGCTGTGTTCACCATCTTCGGAGCTTCCTTGACAGTTACCAGGCTAGTTGACAGCAGTTGCGGCAATATTAGAGAGAGAGAGTCATGATGAGCCGAGTATACTGCCCTTTGGGCCTCTCAGCTCTGGGCTGGTTGTATTGCTGAGGAGCAGCAGCAGGCTTAGAAATAACCAACGCGTCGACAGCTTGGTGGCGTTCCGGTTTATTCTGTCTCCTGCGACCGTACACAGCACTGGCCTCCTTCTTGAAGGGCTTCTTTTCAGTATTGGAGGAGGCACCCTTCTATATCTTCCCTGATTTTATGCCAGCTTCAATCCTCTCACCAGTCAGGATCAGATCAGTAAACCCAGCAGAGGAATTACCAATGAGATGATTGAAGAATGGACCGGACAGGGTCCCCAAGAACATGTCCACTAGCTCACGATCCGTCAACGGTTTCTGCACCCTGCCAGCCAGATCTCTCCATTTCTGTGTGTAATCCTTAAAACCTTCTCCCGATCCTAGCGACATACCCTGGAGTTGGGTACGCGTAGGATTGAGGTCGGAATTATATTGATACTGCTTGTAAAAAGCAGTGGCCAAATCCTCCCAGTTACGAATGTTGGTTCCATCCAGCTGATAAAACCATTCGAGATGAGTCCCTGAAAGACTCTCCTGGAAGAAGTGGATCCATAAGTTCTTGTCTGCTGTGTAAGGCTGGATCTTCCTTACATAAGAACGGAGGTGCATCTTAGGACAGGAAGCCCCGTCATACTTCACAAAGGCAGGCGCCTTGAACTTGTGCGGGATCACCACCCCAGAAGATAACCCCAAGTCTCCGAAATCCAACCCAGGCACACGTTGAATCTCCATAGCATTTAGCCTGTCCTCCAGCTGTTTGTACCGGTCCTCAGCAGGGGGGTACTGTTCATCATTGAAGTCTGTCTCGGTGTCGGAGACCACAGGACTAGGGACCTCTCTCCCTTGGTGACTGCCTTCCCCCACAGATGGAGTAGTCCTCTCAGCTTCATTCTGCAATGTATTCCCGAGTCTGCGCCCAGTGTTGAATAGCACAGTCCTCTTCTTCTTCTTCTTCTTCTTCTTCTTCAGGAGCAAAGCCTTCAGCTCTTGTTGTCCCTGTGCCAAGTTCATGACCATCTCCTGAAATTGAGCGTTCTGGGCCTGGAGGGCCTTGATAACTTGCTCGGTAGTGAGTTCAGGATTCATGATGCTTGAGTGCTGAAATAAACAGCGAAGAAGATTAAGCAACCTGTAGAAAAAGGGTACCTGTAATGCATATGATGAATGAAATGCGTATGAATTATGTTTTCAAAGACAATCGGGAATCAACTTTGTAAACAAAAGGAACACATTTATTAGATTTAAACTTTAAATTGTTCAACAATTTTCCCTTAGGCGTTACAAGAATGAAAATATTGAAAAAGGAAATAAAGCTGTAAAAGAAACATCCAAAGCCCATCAGTGCTCCCATGGCCTCCTCTTCTCAGTACGGATATAGTCATTCAGGGTTCGCTCGTTCTCCAATTGCTTGGTCAGCTTCTGGATCTTCTGTTCCTGTTCGTTGAACTTTTCCCGATAATAATCCCGCTCTTCCTGTAGTTACGCCCAAGACCTCTTTAGTGTATCAACATCAGTGGGTATCTGGGGAGGGAGAACAGTTGGAGGAACCCCATCTCCATCAGGACTTTCAAGAATGATAGGCCTGACAGCTTCATATGGCATTCCTAACTTCTGAGCACGGATGCGGACCCATCTGTAATAGGGTTCCATTGGTAGAGAAATCTTTAGTCCCAACTCATGTGGGTCAGCTTTGTGAATTCTGTCCCAAGCTTTGATGAATCTACGGCGCAGTTCGTCACTATCTTCCTGAAACTCAAAACTGATGTGAGGCACCAACATCTCATAAGGCCCTGCTCTTCTGGCTCTTCCAAACTGACGGAGAGCTAAACATGGATTATAAGATATTCCACCCTGAGTACCAATCAATGGAACATTAGGATACTCTCCGCAACAATCAATAACCGCCACCTCATCTAAACCTCTGAGAGTCCAAATGATGTCACTATCAGTGAGAGACATTAACCTATGAGCCCAGCCTTTTCCTTCTTGATTCTTCAGCACGAACTTGGGGAGGTGCGAAATAAACCACCTCACTAACAAAGGAGTACAACACCACAGAGTTCCTCGTCTTCGGGCAGTACAGGCATAGAGTTGTTGCAGGATGTCACCCAAGAGAGTGGGTACAGGATTCCAAGACACGAAGATCCTTATGGCATTGATATTGACAAAGTTATCAGGATTTGGAAACAATACTAGCCCATAGATTAAGAGAGCCAGAATGTCCTCGTACGCCCTGAAGTCTAAGTCATTCCAGAAACTGTTAGCTTTACCAATCAGAAACTTAGCCAAGAAGCCCTTAACTCCGCTTCTAGTCACCCAGTTGTCCATTACCTCCTTGTTGGTCAAAGGAAGGGCTGCTGCAATCTCCTCAAGTCTAAGAGCCTTTTCCCATCCAGTGAAGGGAGTCTGATCCAAGATAGGGATACCAAGCAAATCAGAGAATTCTTCCAGGGTAGGGACCAACTGGAAGTCTTGAAAGGTGAAGCAATGGTACAGAGGGTCATAAAACTGGGTCAAGACACTCGTCAGTTATTGGTCCCACTTTGTAGTGACTTAACCGAGAAGAGAACCATGCCTCTGGATGAAGGAAGAAGTGCTTGGAATTCCGTCAACCAACTCTTTAAGCAAATCAGGTGGGTGAACAAAGTTGATCCGGATAGTGTTCCTTCGCACATGCATCATGAGGTCCTACAAAACAGAGCAAAGGTGAAACCCTCTTGTCTTTGAAATAGGTCAGTCCTTATGCAGGATGCATGCAATGTTATGATGGCATGATGTTATGATAAAGCACACCACAAGTATTCACAAAGGCAAACATGATAAGGCACACAAGTCACACCACAACCCTTAGAGTTTAGGCCAGCATGGAGTTCAGGTATTACCCTCTTTCAGTTTGTTGGTTAAGACCTGTCCTAATCAAAAGTAACCGGGTTCTAGAGGATCCCAATATCACTGACTACCCTCAATCGGTCATAACTCCAGCATCGCAATCTTTTCTTGCGGCCAGAACCATCGCGAGAGTTTAGCCTCAATGGGTGTAGCATACTGCTACTGTTCTATGGCCAAGTTGGGTAAATTAGGGTTCTAAGGTCGGTTGGTGCTTAATGACTCCTCAGAAGACCCATATTCTCCTCGTTGCGACACAAGGGATATCGGTACAGACCAAGGTGCCACACCAACGCAGCCACTGCTTCACCCGTGTCGGTCTACGCCAGACAGGTCCCTTACAGCTTATGCTACCTAACAGGGTATCCCCAGATCCGGGTTAGGATCTATGAAACTCCAAGACAAAGCCCATAATAATAAAGCAAACAAAACATTCAATTGAGAACATAAGTATGAGCTATCCTAAGGTACACCTCACTTTAAAGTATCCCCAGCAGAGTCGCCAGTTCTGTGATCGGTGGAAATAGAACTGACTGTTTAAAGCTGGTTTCGCGAAATATCACGGAAGCAAGAGTCGCCACCGTCTTTTATTTTCTCCAACATGGAAAGGACAAAAGCACAACAAAATTCCTTATGATAATGTTTCTCGGTTCGGGAGGTAGATTTATAGAAAGGGAAGGTGTTAGAACCCTTTCTATCCGTGGTTATCCACGGGCTCTTAGGTACTTTCTCTTATGTTTTCAAAATGTTTGCTTTTCAAAATGTGAGTGGGTTTGAAAAAGTTTCTTTGAAAGATTTCTGAATAACTCTTGTATCTGTCCTCAAGAGTGTTTGAAAAATTTGTTTTGAAAGCTTTTGAAAGTGTAAGGTGTGAAAAGTATTTTGTTTGTTTTTGAAAAGAGCAAGTATCTATGAGTCATCTACCTACCCTAAGGAATTAAGCTGTGTAAGTGTCCTTTAGGTAGTGCCATCCCACCATTGAGAGGTAGGTAGCACCACCGTTGGAGGTGTTCGGGTCAATTCGATTGTAGGGACAATATGGTCACCGAAGCAACAGTTAGGATACCTTAGAAGTAACCCTAATGTCCTAGATCCTTTATATCCGAGGCAACTGTTTCGAGGCAAATGTTTCGAGGAAACTGGATCTTTAGACAAACGGTGACCTCTAAGACGTCCTATACTTGATGACCACGTTTCGAAGGCAACGAGTGAGGCGTACCCTAGAAGTGGTGTGTGCATTGTGTGTTGTATTCAGTTAATGTTTGTCTTTGTAATTAGTGAGCTACGAGTTGTTTTTATTTACATACATCCTTTCATGTAAGTTTAGCAGTTAAAGGGTGCGGAAAGTAAATTGCGGAAACATAAATCCTACACTATTACAAGGCGCGGGTCTATACATCGCCAAAAATACAAAGACCCATTTTTTTGGTAAATAAGTATGGAAAGTAAATAAAAACAGTAAAGATCCTAATTACTATTACATCCGGAGGCAGTTACATAATAATCAAAATAAGGAATTAAAACTAAAACGCGCGCGAAAGAAAGAGTCGGGAATGTCTTAAGGGTGTTGACCCTTTTTTAGAAAAGAAATTGATTTTTTTTGTCCTTTTGTGATTAAAATGAAATTAAAACTAACTAATGACTAATTAATTAATTTAATTAAAAGAAAATATTTTTGTGTTTTTATGTTTTTTATGAAATAAAATAAAAAAAGAAATAAAACTAAAAGTTAATTTTTCCTAATTCTAGATCTATTTTAATTATTAAGAAAAGAAATTGAAATTGCCTAATTAAACTAATTCAATTATTGTTTATTTGCAAAATAATAATAATAATAATAATAATAATAATAATAATAATAATAATAATAATAATAATAATAATAATAATAATAATAATGATGTTAGTTCTATTTTTGATTTTTTTATGAAAATATGTTAATTGGTTAATTATGTTAATAAGAAATAAAATAAAAAAAAGGTTTGGAATTAAATTGGAAAATAAAAAATGAAAGGAAAAGAATAAACCCATGGAAGGGGGTGTGGGCCAAATAGGAGGGTGTGATTTGAATTCTGGCCCATTTGAGCAAGCCACGTTTGACTTCCCTTGGTTGCCTGCAGCATGCTTGACTCCAGAGTATGGTGTTCTACACTTTTTGTCCTTTAGATCTGCCTCCAATGACACTTGGCTTGTTGGATGGGTGAGGTATATGGTGTTCAACGTTTTGGAAACTGCACAGGAAAGCATTAGGAAAAATGATATTGGAATTATGGGGGACCTGGGAATCGAACCCAGGTCCCAGTGGTGAACGAACACGTCTCCCACCACTCAGCCAACTGCAATTGTTTGTAAACAAAATAGAAAAGAAATATAATATAGAACAAAAGCGTTATATGCTGGAAAATCACAAAAAGGCGTGCCACGTTTGTATCTGCCACCCACACGCTGCCACGACTTTCATCTTCAACCTTTTCTGCAAACATAAAACACATAGCGGGGTTTTAAACCCCCAAAAAATACAGGCATTATGAAAATAGCGATTAGACGCTCATGAAGCATAAATTGGGCGCGAGGTGTGCATCATGCTCGTCTTATTGTGCTGAGTTCAACCATGCCTGTTTAGAGTTTCAATTTTACAGTATATAAAAACTCCTAATTCGAAGCTCTGAAAAAACCTAGAAACCAACAATGGCACATCATGATTCAGAGCCCTATAATGCAATTAAACCATGTCATTAGCTTCAGAAGGTTCCTGTGAATACAAAACAAACAACAATATGTATCAAATGCGCATGAATCATGATATGAAATCCTGGAAAATAATGCAAACCGTAGGGCTTGGTGGGGATGATTCTGATGGTGTTAAGCCTCGTTCTTGATTGCAATGGCTTTCTGGAAAGGTCAGGAGTGTGTTTGGATTGAAAGGGAAGGTTGAATTGCAATGTAAAGTGGTTTTCAGTTTCACTTTTTTCTCTTGAAAATTTGGAAATGGCTTATGCTATATGGGGCTCTCTAGCTCGTGAATTGTGTAAGGAATGCTTGCACATCTGTATATGAATGAGTATCAATCAAAATAAAGAGCCTTGAAGCCTTGCCATTATGGTTTGGATTTTGCCATGAACACCATTTAAACAACTTGCCATTCTTGTCAAAATTTGAATTTCTTGCTTGGAATAGGCCTTGCACGAATTTGGAAGGTGAATGATGGTGTATCAAAGTTATTCAACACAAAATATATCCCTTAATTAATTTCCTTGATTTTTATTTGAATTTTAAAGATTTAAAATGATTTAAATCAAATAAAATTAAATAAAAATGGAAAAATTAATTTTTAATCTTGAAATAAATTGTGGGACACGTGGGAGGCATGGCCAAGCTGAATCAAGTGGAAAAAGTGGGCCCCTTTTGTCAAAAATGAAGTTTCAAGGATAATTGACTTTGGCCATTTCACAAAAATTCCCAACTTCTCCAATGCATATCTTGCTCAATTTTGAAGCTATGAACATGTTCTTGGACATTTTGGAAATGTCTTGAAGTCCTCTAACCAATGCCTTTGGTCCCATGTCATTTTGATTTACCAATCTCAAGTTATGGTCTTTGACTTAAAATGCCTTTTTGTTGACTTTTGAAAATGACCTATAATGTTGAAATTGATAACTTTTTGTGAGAGCATTTCTTGGACTTGGAATGTGAAGATGAGTTGTAGAAAATGTCCTCCCCTTCAAGATGAGAATTGGATGGGATTTTTCTGATGAACCATGAAAAAGTTATGCCTTGGTCAAGTTACAGTTGACTTTTCAGCTGTCCAAAAATAGAAACTTCTGACACCTTGATGATTTTTGAGCCATTCTTGTGAAATCATGGTCAAGACTTGACCAAATGATGATTGTGGCTTCAAAATAAGATGTTGACCAAAATTTTTGACTTTTGACTGCCAAATGACCATTTTGCCCCTACAGTTGACTGTGGAGCAATTAGGGTTTTTGATTGTGCAACTTGACCTTGTGAGCCTTGAAACTTGACATGTAGGTGCTTGACAATGTGTATGAGCATATGGGACTTGATTTAGCCCTTGAAAACCTCAACTTCCTTGAAAGAACCAAAACCCTAATTTGATTGGCTTAGGAGGATGGTTGACTGTGGAGCTCTTGAGTAAACTTTGAACCCTTTGAGGTGATGCTTGTCAAAACTTGAAGAATATGGTAGGGAAAATTTTGGGGTACAACAGCGTCGTTCGTTGTGTTACGAACGGAGAGTTCGCGACTTCAATGCGCACCTTTTTTTGAATTAAACTGAGAGACTACCCTGCCCCAGGTTTATATCAAAGGTTTTGATTGTTTAGAACATAAAACTCCTACTTCTTTGGCTCGAAGGGGTTGACTAGGGATTATCTTCCTTATAACTCCAGTGTTTGGGAATTGAAAGAAATGCCTGTACATCATTAGCAAGGTCTATTCAAAAGCATACTGTATGAGATTATGGTATTGTTTCGTCATCCTCCCTCTAAAGGCTTGCAACTTTTTATCAAGAGTTAAATATCATAAAGAAAGCACAAGAGTAGTGAAAACAAATGGATGAATTCAAGACAAACATATGCAATGCATTAATGAAATAGAGTTTGACATTAACAGTTAATTGTTTGAATTACAAAAGAAATTACAACTTTGAAAATTCAAATGAAGCAAAAGTCTCTCAGCTTTGAGCTTTGTCACTCCAGGTGGAGAACTCCTTAACGGAAGATTTTCATCTTGCCGTCTGGCATGAACCTCAGCACTCCAATGTCAATCAGATCTTGAATCTTGTTCTTCAAGGCCCAACAGTCGTCGGTGTCATGTCCCGGGCTATAGGAGTGGTAAACATAAAATGCGTCGGGATGATAGTTAGGAGCGGAGGTATTGGGCTTCCGAATAGGATCCCATAAAGTAGTCAGGTTGACCTCCAATAAGCGCTCCAGAATCAGAGATGACAGTATGTCAGTGTCTGTGAACTGTCTTCCCGATGTATTTTGCTTACACCGATTCCCCCGTTGACGCTGGCGAGGTTGTTGATGGGGTTGTGACCCTGAATCAAGCAAATGAGCCTTCCCTTTGTCTTCTTGTCTGGATGGGGGTTGAGTGGTGACTTGCTCTTCAACCTCAGATGTTTGCCCCAGTTGGTTGTTCCGAAGCAGTTGGTTGACGAGAACTCTGAGTTCCTCTTGTCTTTGAGACAGGTCCTGGATGAGAGCCATCTGGCCCACTAGCTGCCCCATCACTTGGATCCTCAATGTTTCCAAATCAAACTGTAGTTTCCCCAGCTGGTCACTCCTGGCATTGTTTTAATTCTCCAAGCCCTTTGTGAGGAGAGCTTTCATTTCTTCTTGCCCCAGGGACAGGTTCAAGAACATTTCCTGCAGCTGAGCAGTCTGGTCCTGGATATCCTTGACAGTCCTCTCTAGAGCCATCTCTTACTGAAATAAACAGTATGAGAGTAAGGAAACCTGAAAAAGAAAAAAAATGTCAAGATGCAATGCACGATATGTGGATGCAAGCTTTCAAGGATCTCTTAGGGTAAACACAAGAGAATGTTAGAGGTTGGACTTCGATCTTTGATTGGAGAACTTTGCATCGATGGATGTCTTTCCACGAGAATCAAGCTCACCATGTCAAGTGGGTCATAGCCCCTGATTCAAGTTGTTGCACTTGATCTTTGATTGGAGAACTTTGTATCAGTGGATGTCTTTCCACGAGAATCAAGCTCACCATGTCAAGTGGGTCATAGCCCCTGATTCAAGTTGTTGCACTTGATCTTCGACGGCATTTGTTTAGAGGAGAAACCTCTTGCCCATTGGTAGACATCTGGTTTAACATAACCCTGCATCAAAAGAACCCTCGAGATCCTTGAAAAGGTTATTGAAAATGCTATGGTATGATGTTATGATGTTATGTACATGTATGCGAAAGCAAGTGAGCGTACATACAGACAAACATATTCACACAAAGCAAAACAAGTCCTTAGGTTTAGGCTTGCATGGGGTTGTAGGTAAGTACCCTCTTGAAGTCAGTTGGCTCATCCTGTCCTAAAATAGAAACTGGGTTCTAAGGAGCTCAAAATCATTGGATTGTTTTATGTGTTCATTGTTTTGGTTTAGCCACTTAACTGGCGACCAAAATATTCCAAGAAAACAACCCTCAATGAGTGTAGTATCGAGTATCTACCAACTTCGGACTGCACCAAAGTCGGTCATCTCACTACCCCTAAAAAGGCTAGGATGGTCAAGTAAGGTTCTAAGAGTTCGTTAGTGCTTTACGACATCACTCAGCGGCCCCGTACTCTCCTTGATTGAACTCAAGGGTTATCAGTACTCACAAATATGTCACACTAACATAGCTTACTGCTTCAACCATGTCGGTATACCCCGCACAGTTCCCTCACAGTTTTTTTTGCTATTTACCTAAAAAGGTGCCCCAAATCCGGGTGTAGGATTTACAACAAGCCTAAATAAGGAGCCAAAAAGTAAAGCAATCAAGGCAATCAAAGCAAGAATGTAAAGGTGATCTAAACCCTAAGGTAACCCCACTTTTGAATTATTCCCCAGTAGAGTCGCCAGTTCTGTGATACGGTGGGAGAACTGACTTGGGTTTTTGCGTTTGTTTTCGCACTTGTTCGGTTGAGCAAGAGTCGCCACCGACTTTTTATTTTATCCTAAAGGAAAGGTTAAAAAGCACAGGAAAAAACCCTTTGAGATGTTTCGTGGGTTCGGGGGGTAGATTATGAAAAGGGAAGGTATTAGCACCCTTTTCATCCATGGTTATCCATGGGCTCTTAGTTACTTGGTTTTAGATCACTTGCCTTTGATTTTCAATTGCTTGAAATGGTGTGTGTGTGTGTGTGTGTGTGTTTTGAAAATGTTTTTGAAGAAGATGCCTTGTCTTAGGCAACCATTGTAATGACTCGTGTTTGAGTGTTTCACAAAGGTGTGTATCTTTTCGAAAAGATGTTTCAAATGTTTTGAGAGTTGGTTTTGAAAGTGTTTGTTTTGAAAGTGTTTGTGGAGTGTGGATTTTGAAAAGTAGGCAAGCGTTTTTGTTTTGCAAGTTGACAAGTAACCAAGAGTTGTCTACTCCTAAATTTACTCAAAGATCTTTGCTATGTTTTAACCCTTTTAACAATTTTGTTCCACCATTGTATTTGGTGGACAATCTTGTGTTAGAATGTGAACGGGACGGGCGCGGGTCATCGTTTAGACCATGATTGCAATGGTGCCAAGTGTCTTTAGGAAATTTTTCCTTTAAGGGACTTGATCATTTTTAGGCAACTTTTGAAAGCGTCATCGAGGGACTATGATCATTTGAATTTGTTTTGTTTTTGCCAAGGACACTTAACATGCAACATGGCCCATTATTGAAGGCAACAAGTGAAGTAACCCTAGGGGTGCAAGTGTGATTGGTGTTGTCCATTTTCATGCTTTTATCTTGGAATTAGGTCAAGCTATTTTTGGTTGATTTTTTGCATACAAACCCTCAGTCTATCATGGCATATTTAGAAAGCTTTTAAAATGCGGAATTTAAAGGTCTTAAATTATTACAACACAAATTATGGGATGGGAGGTACAAATGTTCAAATGAGGGATATTTTAGCAAGAAATTTAAATCTAACTATTACATCCAAATTGAAATTTACAAGGTATTTAATTGTACAATAATTAAATAAATAAAATAAATATGCAAGATGCAAAAAATGATTTTTATATGTATGTAAAAAGGTATTTTTCATGTGACAAATAAACAAAAGTAAAAATGAATAATTTTGGATATTTTTACATTTTAGGGCAAAACCCTAATTTTCTAAATAAAAAATGTTTATTATTTAATATATGCAATATTTATTAATTATATACAAAAAATAAATAAAAAGAAAGTATATTGTAAAAAAGTGATTTTTTAAGTTAAATATTAATAAAAATAAAAATGTATTATTTTTATGTTTTTATCCTAAATATTCTAATAAATATATAAGTATTTCTATTATTTACTAAATATATTAAATATATATATAAAAAAATAAAATATTTAATATTTACAAAAAAATATATTTTTTTTATAAAATGTTTTCAAAAAGATGAAACAAAATAAAATCAGAAAATAGAAATGTATTAGTATTATTTCTAGTATTTTAAATAAAAGTATTTATATATTTATTTACATTTAAACTAAATGAAACCAAATAAATACCAAATAAAATGCAAAAAATGTGAGAAAAATATTTTTAATGTTTTTTCATGTTTGGATAAAAATATAAAATCAAAATCAAAAGGAAAAAATCAAAAATAACAAATATATCTCAAAATGGGCCAGGGGGGTGCAAGTGGAAAATGAGTGATGCAAATAGAAAGTGAAACTCAGGCCCAACCCAAGAGGAGTTGTCTTCAACCTCCAGACTGGTTTGAACAACAACAACACGCGTTTCCTAACTCCTGATTCCTGGACTTTGCTCAGTAGAATACGGACGACTGAAGTTCCTAAAATTCAACAGAGATGATTCCCCAGTTGAATACGGACGACCGAAGTTCCTAAAATTCAACTTTCCTCTTCAATAGAGATGATTCCTCAGTAGAATACGGACGACCGAAGTTCCTAAAATTCAAACAGAGACGACTCACCAGCAAAATACGGACGACCGAAGCTCCTAAAATTATAATTCTCTCAACAAAGATCAAGTTTCCCCAGCGGAATCTTCCTCAACGACAGGTACACAAGCTCTCGCTAAGGAATCTCTTATGCGATCGACACTCCTTCGGATGGCATCTTTAAGCCCATCCCCTCGTCAGCAATTTCCAAATGGCATCTGTAAGCCCATTCCCGACATCACAAGACAATTACCACTTCATGCGAGTGCAAATTTCTGGGCACTCTAGTGTTCAATCATCTTCCACCTTCAGATCACGAAAGGCAGACAAGCCAATCTAAATCTTCAGGTTTAAGAAAATTGAACAGGGGCAGCTGTTGTACCCCAAAATTTTCCCTCCCATATTTCTCAAAACATTTCAAGAAAGATCCCCAAGTTGCTCAAGGTAGTCCAAGGGTTGGCCAGACAAGCTCCCTCCTAAGACAGTCTACCTCAAATTAGGGTTTCATGTTGCATCAAGATACTTGATTCCAAGTGATCCCAAATGATAACCAATGTCCTAATATGTTCTCAAGATCATCCATGTCAAGTTTCAAGCCTTGCAGAGGAAGTTTGCTCAGTCAATTGCTCAAAGGCCTGAAAATCGAATATGCTAGGGCAAAAGTCAACTGTGGCCCACATACAGTCAAACTTCAAGATTTTTACTCAACATTCTCATTTTGAAGTATATTTCATCATTTTATCAAGGGTTGATCATGATTCATCAAGGATTTCTCATAATTCATCAAGACTCAAAAGTTGCTAAATTAGGGTTTTGTAGGAAAAGTCAACTCAACTTTGACCAAGCATAACTTTCTCATAATTTATGAGAAATGATCCATCCAAAGCTCATTTTGAAGAGGATGCAATTCCCTAAAATCCATCTTCATCTCCCAAGTTCAAAATATGCACTCACAAGAAGTTATGAATTTGGACATTATAGGTCATTTTGAAAAGTCAACAAAAACACCTTTTTTTGTCAAAGCTTCATACATGAGCATGTAATATCAAATTGAGATGAGACCAAAATGGTTGATTATAGGACATCTCAAGCTTTCTAAAAAGTCCAAGAACACCTCCAAAGAGTCAAAATTGAGGAAGTTATGCATTGGTGAAGTTGACCTTTTTTACAAAATTGCCAAAAGTAAACTATGCCTAAAACTTCAATTTTTGCCAAATGGGCCCAATCATTTTCACTTGTTTTGAGTTGGAAACATAATCCACGAGATCTAGCCTTTTCCACTCGTCAATATCTTATTTTTATTATTTTTTTATTTTTATTTGAATCAAATTAATTTAAATCAAAACAAATCATATAAAATCTAAAATATTGAAAACACAAGATTTTATGCTTGTTTCAGGTCTTAAGTTACAGCTAGCAAGTATTCAAATTCGTGTGAAGCCATGTGTGCACAAAAAGATTGATTTTAGGCCAATTTTGGAAGGATATTCAAGAGAATCAAATCACAATCAAATTTAATAACAGAAGAAGATTGAGTGCATTCTATCAACCCTAATCAATTCCTTGTTACAAAGAGAAAAAAGGCAGACCAAAAACAAAAAAGAGAGGAAAAAGGCGCATGAACAAGAATCAAACTTGGAAAAATCAAGAAAAAGTGGTGAATCGAATTTGCACTTAGAGGCCAATACAAGACTCTTTGCCCATCCCAGTCGATTCCTGGGAGTCTCAGCAAGCCAAAGTAATCCAGACCAAGCATTTTCAAGCCCTGTATCACACTGTAAGTCCATCACGACCTTGCTTGTTTCTTGAATTCGGTTATCACGATTTAGACATTGTTAGCATGAATTAACATATATTATTGATCCATAGAACATTTGCAAGCTTCCTGTATTGATTAATTGCATTTATATGGCTTGTGGTGGATTTCACCATGGCTAGGGTTTACAACTTCGATTTGGGAGTTTTCTGTGCAGGCTAAATTAGTCCATGAAAGGGCCACCATTACACTCAGAAGGTCCAGACGAATTGATTGGTGGCCCTAGTTTTTATTTATTTTGCTCACAGTTGATTTTGAGAATGCACAGGTCTATAGCGACGGACATTGTCCGTAGGTAAAGGGTTCCAAACCTTTTAGCCACAGAGAGAGGAAGGAGACGAAGACGTTGCTTCATCTAATTCGCCCATTTGAATTTCAGCGTGAATATTTTATTAATTCTTCTTTTTTATATATTATTATTATTATTCATTATATGTACAACAAATGCAAAGTGGTGCAGTGGTGAGCATAGCGTGGAAACTGCTTCAGGACCTGGGTTCGAATCCCAGGTCCCCCAATTTGCTTCATGTGATTTTTCTTTTCACGATCCAATGCGCTTGCCAAGCCAGGGGATTACCATGTGTCCTCACGATTCGGTCTGCCAAGTGGCCAGATGACCAAATCTGATGGCCATCCAGGAGGGAACACCACAAGCCAAGTCAAACGCGTAGCATAGGATCTCACAAGTCAAAAGGAGCTTCAGATTGTTGGGCCCAGAAAATGCTTCTCACACCCCCATATTGCAGGCCCATATCTCTTACTCTCTTTTCCTTTTTAATTATTTCATTTAATTAATTAATTTATTTTATTTTACTAACCAATTAACTATTTTCTCTTTTATAAAAAATCATAAAAAAATATTTTTCACCAATTAGATTTAGGTATTTTTTATCAATAAATTTATTAATTTAATTAGATTTAATTTTAGGTAAAAACTTTAATTATTTTGTAAATAAATTAAAAACAATTAGAACAAATAGGTTTTATTACTAACTTAATTACATTTTATTTTTTTCCTAAAATAACAAAAACCAAAAAATAGGTCATATTATTATTTTCATTAATTAACTTAATCACTAATTAATTTGTACATTTATTTGTAAAACCTAATCTTCTTTTCTTAAAAAATATTATAAAACAACAAAAACATTTTCTCTTTTAATTAGGATAGAAGGGTCAAAACCCTAGTTCGCATTCGTTCCAATTTTTCTCGCGCGCTTTATTTTTATTATTTATCATATTGATGTAACTGCCCACAGTTTATAATAGTTTAATTAGGACGTATATTTACATTTGTCGCTTTAATTTCAAAGGGTTTGTTTTTGGCTATGTAAATACTCAAAGCCTTATAATAGCGTAGTTTAATTTCCGCACTTTGAATTCTGTAAATAATAAACTGTTAGACGTATGATATAGGGATGCATGACAAGAATGTATGACTAATTTTAAAACAGTTAGACAACCCTAAATGTGCAAAGATAATAAATCTGAAATTAAATCACTCGCACATGCGCACTCCTAGGGTACACTCCCACTTGGTTGCCTTCGGTAAACGGTCATCAAGTATAGGATGCTTTAGTGGTCGTCCTTTTGTCCAAAGATCAAAGTTGCCTCGGAAAGGTTGCCTCAAATATTGTTGCCTCGGATAATTGATCTAAGACTTTAGGGTTACTACTAAGACGTCTTAACATTGCTTTAGTGACCGTACGTCCCTTTCGAATTGACCCTCAAAACTCCAACGACGGTGCTACCTACTCACTAATAGTGGGATAGCACTGTCTAAAGGAAACAAACATAGAACAATTCTTTTTTCGAGTAGGTAGATTAGTTCTTAAGTACTTGCTCAATTAAAACAAACTTTTTTAGACTTACACTCCTTTACAAACAAAGTTTTCAAAACACTTCATTACACTCTTGAAGACAGAAGCAAGAGTTAAATCGAAGTCGAAACAAAAGCTTTTCAAATCAAGCAAACACAAAGAAAACAATTTTGAAAATGATGAGCAAGTACCTAAGAGCCTGTAGATAACTACAGATAGAAAGGGTGCTAATACCTTCCCTTTCTATAATCTACCCCCCATACTCAGAAATATCTCGAAAAAGGAATTTTTCTGTGCTTTTTTCCTTTCCTTGTTGGATAAAATAAAAGATGGTGGCGACTCTTGCTTACCGCGACATTTTGCAAACACAAACGCAAAACGCAAACAAGCAATTCCTTAAAAAGGGAAACACGTCTCGGTTCTGGCCACCGTATCACACATTGGATTAGCTTACTAACACATTTTAATTCTCATCCATTTGTCCAAATTTTTTTGACTTTATTTTTTATTTTTGATTTTTATATTTAAATTGTTTTAAACTTCAAAAAATCATAGAAAATTCATTTCTGATTAAAAAATTATGAAAAAATTCACAAAAATATTTTCAAATATTCTCTTTCTGAATTTTATTTTTTTGATAATTTTATTTTTAGATTTGATATTTTTTATAATTTTACTTTGTTTTGGTTTGTTTTTTAATTACTTAAAAAATACTTTTGAACATTTTTAAATTCTGAAAAAATTCATCAACATCATTTCCATTATTTCTGACCTTCTGAATTTTTTTTTAAATTTTATTTTGAATTCTACTATTTTTGATCTTTTTTCCATTTATTTGAGAAATTTTAATTAGTTTTAAAATAGTTTCTGACTTTAAAAAATTACCAAAAATTTTATATAAACATTTGAGTATAATTATGATTTTTCTATGGCCTCATTTCATTTTTCTTGGTTGATTTGAATATAATTTCCATTTTCCCCTCTTATTTTCATTTTAAAATCATTTTTAAAAACCTTTTTATTTATTTTAAATATAATTTTATTTTTTGTATATATTCTGGCTGATCTTGAACTATGAAATTTTGATCATGAGCTTTATTAACATAATTGGATCCATGGTGTTGAGTCTAACTTCATAAAAATAGATGAATGATTTTAATAATAGTTTGATTAATTTTTTTGGGTTCAAATGTAGTTTAATTTTTCTCCCATCCCTCTCCATCTTATCCCCCTTCTTATTGTGTCATATGTTGTTAAAGGATGATATACATATCATCTCTCCAAGCATAAGACACATAAATTGTTATTGACCGACCTCAAAATAGGTGCGACTTCTATATAACTCCATTTACGATTGTTTAACATATCGCTAAATTTTGTCTCGATTCAAGAAATGATCATTCGTGGCCCAAACCCATGTTTGTAAGCCCAAGTATGTTGATTTGAATCCTTTGATCCAATAACTTTGAGATTCATTGTTAGGAGGCTTTGGTCTTTTCAATCCTCTAATGAATCTTCATAAACTTTGGTCAAAATGAATTACTTAAACATCATTGATCATTTATTGTTGCCTTGAGAGTTTTGAATGGATGATATACTTGACAAAAAGAAAATGAAACTTGTTGTTGTGAGGCTTTGATTTTATCAATCTTCTAATGAGTTTCAAATGCAAGTTTTAAGATGGTCATTCAACTAACATCTAATTTCTAACAATTGACTTTATTTTGTGCTTTTATTTTATGCTTTTAATTTAAGCACATTTATTTTAGCATTTACGTTTCATTATATTTTCATCTTTGCTCATTTGAGCATTTTTATTTTATGTCATTTTTATTTTGCTCATTTGAGATTTTCATTTCTTTTTTGAAGATACTTAATAATCAACTTGAATCCTAAAAAACTTTAATGTTACTTGGACTACTTGGTTACTATCCTTGAAATTATGGAGATTGTGGACTTCTTGAACTTAGGAGTAGAGACCTTAACCTACCTTGAGACCTTGTGACCTCAACTTTTATTTTGTCTGGAGTTCTTGGGGTTTACCCCAAGATATTGGATTGTTTTTTTTTTGTTTTGTGTGCAGGTTTTTATGATTACATGCTTTGTCTGTGATCTAGAATTCATCTGTATACAGTCGTTACTCTGCCCAATTTTTGTGAAGACTTAATTCAATTGAAGCTTGGTTTCTTAAGAGGTTTAGTATCTTTTCTTGCTTGGTTTCAATCCAAAGGATGGTAATTCTAAATTGACTCATTATGTCAAGTGTTGGCTTCTTATTGGTTATACCGTTCTTTTCCCCTAGCTTTTACTTTATGCCTTAGGATAGTCCCTTCATCTCCTCTCATCTTCTTTAATTTCAAAAATCTTCTCCCTCCTTTTTGAAAACTCTTCTTGTTTTTGAACTTGAACCGCTTTCATAATAAACTTAGACTTATGTCCATGTATTTTCAAAATATTCTCTTAATCAAACTTTAATCAACTTAATAATACCTTGACATTTTTGTGAGAAGACTAAAAGTCAATCAATCTCATTCAAACCATTTTACCACTTTAGCTTTTTACTTTAAAATTTTCACAAAAGATTAGACTCTTGTCAATCCTTGTAGTGATGAGAACTACTATATTTCTACGATATGTTGTGAAGTGAGATATTTTCCACTTGGGTGTTGAGCGAAGCTTTGTTAATTTTTGAAATCCATGCCATATCCTCCACTTTGAGATGACACAAATTCTCCTTTATCATAATCGTGGGTAGTATGTATGTTTTCCACTCAGATACGAAGATGGTGTCTCGTCTCTTAAAATTAACCAACACATATGTGTTTTAAATTTTTTAAAGGTGAACTATGTGTACCCTGATCCCCTATTGCATGGAAGGTGGTACGTAGGCACTAAAGGTTCACAACCGCGGAGGGTGTAAAAATAAAGAAAAATATTTCTTTTCTCATCCCACATTCTATTTTTGTATACAACATTTTAGACAAAATACATAGCTTTTCAAAGTGGTTCCTGTGGAGCACCGTATATGTTTAGGGTGCTAATACCTTCCCTTTGCATAACCAACCCCCGAACTTAGATTCTCTCCCCCTCTTTTTGGGTTATTCGATCTTTTCCCATTTCTTTGGAAACAATAAAGCGCGATGGCGATTTTTATTTGATCTGTGTGAGTCAAGTCAATCCAATGGCTTAGTGTCAACATTTCTATCGCTATAGAAAAAATGGTGACTTCATTGGGGAAAGATTGACCTCTTGCTGGTCTATCCCTTAGTGGGTTGAGCCTATCTTTGTTTATATTTGTGTATGTGCTATTATTTGTTATATATTAAGTGTTGTATATATGTTTGTCTAGATTTTCCTGGTTCTCAGGGTGCTTGGTGATATTTCATAAGTCCTACACCCGGACTTGGGAAAACTTAACATAGGACGAGCGGTATAGTCATGCTAACTTTGAGGGAGTAATCCCAAAAAGGGAGGCATGATATCCCCCACTCAGTGGAGGCCCCTTTGATTGTAGTTTCGTTTACCGAGTAATTGAGAAGACATGCTAATTTTAACCTGGGAGCCTGCTGAAACTGAGGGCGTAGAAACTTTAACCCACTTTGGCCTTTTAGGTGTAGTGCGAAACTATGATGGAGTAGTCCGGAAATGGTTGTTACATGATACTACGCTCGGACGAGTTTTTCTTGAGAATATTACTAATTACTGAGTCAATTGGGACGTTGGTAATATTCGAAGGAAGGATGTAGACTCTGGGAACCTCTAGAACCATGTTCGGCAGGTGATAAAATTTTAGGTCATACCTTATGGGTAGTACCTTCAACCTCATGCTCGTGACTTTGAACCTATGAACCCTATGTTTGTGATCTTGTGTGTGATTGTTGCATCATGCATTCATGCACCCATGAGTATCTTCTAAAGACATTCTGTTTCAAGGGACTTAAAAGTTGACTATTTGTGAATATCTCAGGTAATTTTGACCATGGATTCTGGAAAAAGAAAGACTCGAAAGTACAGTTTCAAAGATCCCAAGATAGATGAGCTGATGAGTCTGATACCCAAGATCGAGAGTTCTACAGATTTTCGGAGGAAGTATGGGTCCATCATTTCTCTTATGAAGCTCAGGATGAAAGAGAGTATTCTCTCAACTTTAGTCCAGTTCTATGATTTGATGTATCGATGTTTTACTTTCCCTGATTATCATTTGATGCCTACATTAGAGGAGTATTCTTATCTGCTGGGTTTACCTATTACTGATCATGTTCATTTTACTGGTTTGAAGGGGGAGCCAAAATCCCATGAGATTGCTGCTTTGATCCATTTGGGGAAGTCTGAGGTTGAAGCCCACATGACTACCAAAGGAGGGATTAGAGGATTACTAGCTTAGTTATTATTGGAGAAAGCTCGCTATTTTGCTAGAATAAAGAGTACAGTTGCTTTTGAGGCCATCTTTGCTCTACTTGCTTATGGGTTGTTCTTATTTCCCAATATTGACAAATTTATGGATATCAATGCCATCAGAATCTTCATGATTGGGAACCAAGTCCCTACATTTTTGGGTGATTCTTATTATTCTATTCATCTTTGGGATTCTTATCATGGAGGGATGATTATATGCTGCACGCCTTTATTGTATCTGTGGTTTATTTCTCACTTGCCTCGACCTGGTGCTTTCTGGGATGTCCGGAAGAACATCGTTGGGCTCCAAAATTATGGCCCTCACTCATTCAAATATTGTTTGGTATCACCAGGCATACCATGATGTAGAGATTATCGACAGTTGTGGTAGTTTCCCCAATGTACCTCTTCTTAGTACAAAGGAAGGAATTAACTACAACCCTGTTCTTGCACGACGACAGCTTGGATATCCGTTGAGGGATAAGAAAAATAGTATTCATCTAAGTGGTTTCTTCCTTAAATAGGGAGATGTTCATAAGGAAGCTAAGGAGCAGATTGAAGGCTTGACATCATATTCACAAGAAGAGTAGGAAGGAGTTGGGACCTAGGGAGGCTGTTTCTTTGGAGCCTTATCTTCAGTGGGTACATGTAAGAGCCATCTAGTTAAAGATTCCATATTCTCGTGAAGCACCTATACATGATATGTTTGTGAAGACCACTTCTCCCCTATTGGATGATGTGGAAGAGCTCCAGCTTGCCTTAGTCAGGATGCAGCAAGAAAAGGAAGCTTGGAAGAATAAGTGTCTTACTTTAGAGGCGTCTTACCAAGCAGACCTGAAGGAGAAAGATGATCTGATCGAGATTCTTGAGAGCCGTGCTATAGAGGCAATGGAAAGGCAAGAGGATTTATTTTCCTCTAAGCCTCAGTCAGGCCTTAGTTGCTCACCTCCCAACTCTGATGATTGGAAAGAGGTCGCTAACAGATATGTGGAAGAGAACCAGATGTTAAAGGCTCAGATTGTAAGACTCACACGGAAGCGTCAGCGTGAATAGTGATCTCTATCGGCTTTGCTTTTATAGGGTTTTTAGGCTTTATCTTCATCTTTTACTTGGGATTATTGAAACTTGTACTGAAAAGTTGTAATTTGTTTTGAAGTTATTATAATGAGATTTTCAGTATTTCAAATGTGTTAGTACTTTGATATTTGAAAAATTATTTATAAATCTTCGAGTTCCTTGAAATATTAATAATAAAATAAATCATGTGCATTGCATATCATGTATCATATTGTACATACTTCTTGCATTTTTTATGCATATCTAGGTGTCTTACTGAGCTTCTTTACTTCATATAACAAGCTGTCTCATTGATACAATACTCGGGCCAATTTCAGAAGGAATATGGATAATCTAGAACAAGAGAATCACGAGCTGCGCGAAGAAGTTTCTGCTCTGAAGGCCGGTATGGCCAATCTGACTGCTCTGATGGAATCTTTGGTGGCTGCTAAGAATCAACCACCACTTGCTCAGCCTCAACAGACAATAGTTACTACTGAAGTTCCGACTGTTCCTATTTCTTCTACTCCAGCTATTGTTTTTCAGAGTCGTTTGCCTCAAGGTTATCCCTGGGGAATGCCAGAGAACTTTATGCTGGAAGGTTTTAATTAGGATGCTCAATTTTCTCCACTTGCTTAGGCTACTGCTGCTCCTGCACCTCCTATGGTGCATATTACCCCTGCTGCTAGAAATGAGATTCACTATGCTGCACCTCCCTTGGTGAATGTTGTACCATTTACTAATGATGAAGTGTATCGCCATATTCCTACACCAAGCAAAATCTTGGGTTTCTAAGATCGGATGGACGATTTTTAGGATCTGTTTGATAAGATATAGAAAGAGTTGAACACCCTCAGAGGAAAACAATTGTTTGGGCATAATGTGAATGATATGTGTTTGGTTCCAAATGTGAAAATACCTACAAAGTTCAAAGTACTAGAGTTTAAAAAGTACATGGGAAATACTTTCCCTCGTGCTCACTTAGTGATGTATGTGAGGAGAATGTCTACTCATACCGATGATCAACGCTTGTTGATTCATTTCTTTCAAGATAATTTGACTGGTGCATCATTGAAATGGTACATGAGCCTGGACAGAGCCAATATTCATTCTTTCAATGACTTGGGTGAAGCATTTATCGGACAATACAAATACAATGTGGACACGATGCCTGACCGTGATCAACTCAGGGCAATGGTCCAGAAGGACAAGTAGTCATTTAAGGAATATGCACAGAGATGGCATGAAGTAGCCGCCTAGGTGATTCCTCCAATGGAAGAAAAAGAGATGACACATATTTTTCTGAAGACCCTCGGTGAATTCTATTATGAAATAATGGTGGCGAGTGCACCCAGTGATTTTACCGAGATGGTGGGAATGGGCGTCAGTTTGAAAGAAGCTGTAAGAGAAGGTCGTCTGACAAGAAGTGAAAATTATGGTAGTGTGAAGAAACCATCATATGGATTTTCTAAAAAGAAAGAAGGAGAGACAAATGCTGTTATTCAAGAGAGAAGGGTTAATCCTCCTAGGAGAATCATCAGCACCATCAACAGGTTACCTTGGTAACTCTAGTTATTAATACAGCTCCGACTACAGTCTCTTATCAAAGACCAACCCCTCAAGGAAATCAAGGACATAATCATAGGAGATATGCTTTTGACTCTATCCCCATGATTTATGCAGAGTTACTCCCATCATTAATCTATAAAAATATGGTCCAGACTAGACCACCCCCTGCTATACACTCACCTTTGCCTTGATACTATAAGGAAGATCAGACGTGCACTTTCCATCAGGGTGCACCAGGGAATAATATGGAAAACTGTTATCCCCTGAAATTGGAGGTACAGAAAATGGTGAGGTCTAGACTTTTGTCCTTTAAGGATGTCATTTCTAATGTTAAAGATGATCCTCTACCAAAGCATGGAGGAGTGAATACTGTCAACATGGTTGCTAGTTGTCCAGGGGACTTCCATATTTATCATATCAACTTAGTCAGAGGAGACTTGGTAAAGATGCATGCAGACCTTTGCGAGTTTAGTTACTATACTCATGACCATGCTGGTTGTGGTATCTGCAGTACTGATATACAAGGTTACGATAAGATAAAGGCTGATTTGCAGGAGATGATGGATGATAGTGTGATACGGTGGCCATAATCGGGTCTGTTTTAGGAATGTTGGTTTGTGTTTTGCGTTTATGTTTGCAAAATGTCGCGGTAAGCAAGAGTCTCCACCGTCTTTTATTTTATCCAACAAGGAAAGGAAAAAAGCACAGAAAAATTCCTTTTTTTTTGAGATTATTCTGAGTACGGGGGGTAGATTATAGAAAGGGAAGGTATTAGCACCCTTTCTATCCGTAGTTATCTACGGGCTCTTAGGTACTTGCTCATCATTTTCAAAATTTCTACTTTGTGTGTTTGTGTGATTTAAAAAGTTTTTGTTTTGACTTCGATTTAACTCTTGCTTCTGTCTTCAAGAGTGTTGCGAAGTGTTTTTGAAAACTTTGTTTGAAAAGGAGTGTAAGTGTGAAAAAGTTTGTTTGTATTGAGCAAGTACTTAAGAACTAATCTACCTATTCAAAAAAAGAATCGTTCTATGTCCGTTTCTTTTAGACAACGCTATCCCACTATTAGTGAGTAGGTAGCACCATCGTTGGAGTTTTGAGGGTCAATTCGAAAGGGACGTACGATCACTAAAGCAATGTTAGGACGTCTTAGTAATAACCCTAATGTCTTAGATCAATTATTCGAGGCAACAATATCTGAGGCAACCATTCCGAGGCAACTTTGATCTTTGAGAAAAAAAGGGCGACCACTAAAATATCTTATACTCAATGACCGTTTACCGAAGGAAACCGAAGTGGAAGTGTACCCTAGGAGTGTGCATGTGCGAGTGATTCAATTTCAAGTTATTATCTTTGCACATTTAGGGTTTGCTAACTGTTTTAAAGTTAATCATACATTCTTGTCATTCATCCCTATTATTCATACATCTAACAGTTAATAATTTGCAAAATTTAAAGTGCGGAAATTAAAGCTAAGCTATTACAAGGCTTCGGGTATTTACATAGCCAAAAAAAACCCCGTAAAACAAAAGCGATAAATGAAAGTAAAAGGTCCTAATTTAAACTATTACAACTTGTGAGCAATTACATTAATATGGTAAAAATAAAATAATAAAGCGCGCGCGAGGAAATTAAGAACGATAAGAAATTAGGGTTTTGAACCCGTCTAACCTAATCGAGGAAAGAAATTATTTTTTGTTGTTTTTAATTATTTTTAAGAAAAAGAATTAGGTTTTTTAAATTAAATACAAAAGTAATTAGTGATTAAATTAATTAAAGAAAATAACTAATTTTAACCTATTTTTGTGTTTTTGGTTATTTTAAGAAAAAAGAAAATATAATTGAGTTAGAAAAAAAAAACCCTAATTGTTCTAATTAATTTTAATTTATAATACAAAAAGAAGTTAAAGTTGCCTAAAATTAAATAACCTAATTAATTAATATTTGTATAAAAAATAAATCTAATTCTAATTGGATAAAAAACATTTTTTGTGATTTTTTTGATAAAAGAAAATAATTAATTTGTGTTATCAAAACAAATAAATAAATTAATAAAACAAAATATAAAAATAAAAGGTTAAAGAGATTGGGCCTGAAAGCAATCTGAGGGGGAGTGTGGATATCCAAATCTAGGCCCAAGAAGGAATGACCCACGTTTGACTTGCCATATCTCCTGTCATGCGTTGACTGAGGCCTTTGGTGCTTCTTCAGATGATAACCATCCGATTTGGCCTATGGACACTTGGCTGGCTGGATCCTGATGGACCATGGTAGTCCTTGGCCTTGTGTGCGCGCTGAATCACTAAAAGAAAAATATTATGAAAGAATTGGGGGACCTGGGATTCGAACTCAGGCCCTGATGCCTTTTCCACACACTCCACTACCAACTGCACTGGCTGCTTTGTTTGTACATAGAATAACAATATAAGATAATATATAATATATGCGCGTTAATGGAAAAAAAAGCGCTAGAATTCAAATCAGCGAATGAGAGGATGCCACGCTGGTCATCCCTGTCCTTGGTCCGTTGCTAAAAGTGAAACACTTTTACCTACAGACATATGTCCATAGCTACAACCTTGGTTCGTTCCAAAATCCTTCCTGGACATGATAAATGATTTCTAATGCCATAAATCGAACCGTCTTTCCATCCTGAACATCATGGTACCCTTCATGGGGGCTAATTTTTCCTGCACACAAAAAATCTAAAACGAAACCACAAACCTTAATAATGGCAATTCTTGATTCAGTCCATAAAAATGCAATTGGATGATATGGATAGTTTGCAAATGTTCCAAGGATCAAGAATATATAATTATTTTATGCTATAAGTGACAGAATGATGCAATTCGATTTCAAAATTAAATCAATGTCGTGGATGACTTACAGTGGTATTTGGCACCGAAAACTCCTTGTTCTTGATTGGTTTTGTTTGCCTATGACCCCAGGAAGCGATTGGGATGGTTAAAAGGTCTTGAGGATGTCTGGAAATATGAAATCGGGTCTGCACTTTTTTGGTGTTTTTTCAAGTTTTGTTCTTGTTCTTGCACCTCTCCCTAACCTTGCTTTAGGTCTGCCAATGACCCTTATGTATTGAGGAATGAATTAGGGTTGAAAAAATATGCTCAATCTTTATCAATCATGGCTCTTGATTTTGATTTGATTCCTTTGAATATCTTTCCAAAAATAGGCCAAAACCAATCTTTTTGTGCACACCAAGGCTTTACACGAATTCAATCTTATGCTAGCTGGATATAGGACCTGAAACATGTACAGGATCTTTGGATTTCAATGTTTTGGATTTTTCATGATTTGTTTTTATTAAAATTGATTTAATTCAAATAAAAATCAAAATAAATAATAAAAACAATATAAGTACAAGTGGCAAGAACTAGGACTCGTGGACCATGCTACCAACTCAAAACAAGTGCAAAAAGTTAGGCCCATTTAGCAAAAATTGCAATTTGAGGCATAGTTGACTTTTGACAAATTTGCAAAAAGGGTCAACTTCACCAATGCATAACTTCCTCAATTTTGACTCTTTGAAGGCGTTCTTTGACTTTTTAGAAATCTTGAGATGTCCTCTAAGCAAACCTTTTAGTCCCATATCAATTTGATATTCCATGTCCATGTATGAAGCTTTGACAAAAAAGGTGTTTTTGTTGACTTTTCAAAATGACCTATAATGTCCAAACCCATAACTTCTTGTGAGTGCATATTTTGAACTTTGGAGCTGAAGATTAATTGTAGGGAATTTCATCCTCTTAAAAATGAGCTTTGGATGGGTCATTTCTCATAAAGTATGAGAATGTTATGCTTGGTCAAAGTTGAGTTGACTTTTCCTACAAAACCCTAATTTAGCAACTTTTGGTCCTTGATGAATTGTGAGCAATCCTTGATGAATCATGATCAACCCTTGATCAAATGATGAATGATACTTCAAAATGAGGATGTTGACCAAAAGTCTTGAAGTTTGACTATATGTGGGTCACAGTTGACTTTTGGCCTAACACAGTCGATTTTCAGACCTTTGAGCAATTGACTGAGCAAACTTCCTCTGCAAGGCTTGAAACTTGACATGGATGATCTTGAGAACATTTTAGGACAATGGTAAGAATTTGGGACCCCTTGGACTCAAGTATCTTGATGCAACATGAAACCCTAATTTGAGGTAGACTGCCTTAGGAGAGAGCTTGTCTGGTCAACCCTTGGACTTCCTTGAGCAACTTGGGGATCTTTCTTGAAATGTTTTGAGAAATATGGGAGGGTAAATTTTGGGGTACAACAGCTGCCCCTATTCAATCTTCTTAAATTTTAGGATGTAGATTGGCTATCTGCCTTTCGTGATCCGAAGGTTGAAGATGATTGAACACCAGAGTGCCCAGAAATTTGCACTCGCATGAAGTTGTATTTGTCTTGTGATGTCGGGAATGGGCTTACAGATGCCATTTGGAAATGAAGGATAGGATATGGGCCTAATGATTCCATCCAAAGGAGTGTCGATCGCCTAATAGATTCCTTAGCGAGAGCATGTATACCTGTTGTTGAGGAGGATTCCGCTGGGGAATGCTGTTCTTTGTTTTGGGAGAAATAGAATTTTAGGAGCTTCGGTCGTCCATTATTCTACTGGAGAATTGTCTCTTAGCTGAAGAGGTGAGAATGAACTACTATCTGGTCGTAATCCAGGCTTCGCAATTTCTCGATTCTTATTTAGTCGTAATCCAGGCTTCAGAAGGAATTCAGTTGTTATCCGATCGTATACGGGCTTCAACTTGAATTTAGGGAACACTAATATCCGGTTGAATCCGGGCTTCTTATTAATTGTCCAGGTAAAGTTGCTATTTGGTAGAAATCCAAGCTTCGCAATGTCTTGTACCGCTATCTGGTCGCAATCCAGGCTTCACGATGTTTCATACCATTATCTGGTCGGATCCAGGCTTCATGGTGTCTTGTACTATTATATGGTAGAATCCAGTTTTCACAATACCTCACTTCTTATCTGGTCGAAATCCAGGCTTTAGAAGAAATCAAGTGGTTATCCGATCGCATCCGGGCTTCCCTTTGACTGTTGGGCCTACTAATATCTAGTCGAATCCGGGCTTCATAGTAATTGGCCGTGTGAACTGCTATTTGGTCGTAATCCAAGCTTCACAGTGTCTCTCACTGTTATCTGGTCGTAATCCAGGCTTCAGTGTTCTTTACCGCTATCTGGTCGTAATCCAGGCTTCATGATGTCTCATACCATTATCTGGTCGAATCCAGGCTTCATGGTGTTCCGGGAAATCAAGGTATTATCCAGTCGAATCCGGGCTTCATAACTTGTTTTAAAGATATACCACTATCTGGTTGTCATCCAGGCTTCGTAGTATTCTTAGCTGCTATCTAGTCGTAATCCAGGCTTCACAATATCTTCTACCATTATCTGGTCGTAATCTAGGCTTTATGGTCTTGTATTGTTATCTGGTCGTAATCTAGGCTTCACAATAACTTGTTGAGCTGTTATCCGGTCGTAATCCGGGCTTCACGACTTGTGTTTATGATATACCACTATCTGGTCGAGTCCAGGCTTCATGGTACTTGTTGAGCTGCTATCCGATTGTAATCCGGGCTTCACGGCTTGTTGGGGATTAAACTATTATTCGTCGAATCCGGGCTTCATAGCTTGCTTTTAAGAGATACCACTATCTGGTCGTAATCCAGGCTTCGCGATAGTCTGATATTGTTATCCGGTCGTTCTCCGGGCTTCACAATATGCTGTAGAAATCAAGATACTATCCGGTCGGATCCGAGCTTCATAGCTTTAACTTTGTGAGAATTTGATTGTATCTTTTCCTAAAACATAAAGGGTTAGTCGTATGTAATGTCATGATGCATGACGTGTATCGAGAAATGATGTTCTCAAAATAAATGAGATTGTGCTGTATGATGCGTATATGTATGCTATGATGTATGGAAATGTAATGTTTTTTATGATGTTCTCTAGCTGGGGGAAAATAAATCCCGGACTGCATGCTGGAGAATGAAAGAGTTTCGCTCGCTGAGGATAACGACCGAAGATGATTGGGAGAATAATCCTGCTAGAGAATATATTGGCGAGAGAAATGACTCTGTGGGGAAATTATGCTCTGCTAGAAGATCTGCTGATTCGGAGAAATAATCTCGGTTGTGGATGAATTATCGTTGCTGGTGATGATAAACTCTGACGGGGATAAAATTTCTGTTTGTGAAAGAAATAAACTCCACTGGGGATGGTCTTCTAGACTCTACTAGGGATAATCTTCCAGACTCCACTAGGGATAATCTTCCAGTGTTGGTGATAGATAAACTCTGCTTAGGTAGAATCTTACCGACTCATTCGCAGTTGCGAGCCTCAGATGGGGAGAATTAACACTACTGTCCTTCTCTTTCTCTGTGGGGAGTGAACGTACCTTTAATTGTTTTCTCCAACTAGGTCTATCTCTATACCTGGTGGGCAGAGAAACTGCAAGGTCTGGACATTTCTTGTTTGCCCCTGTTCCTGATATTACGAGTAGTCGTCTTTTGTTTCACATGTAAATATTTATGAGCAGTAATTACTGTCAAATGCATATATAAAAAATGAACCATTGGACGTTCTTGCAAAACAAAACAGAAAAAGTAAACAATTTTTTTTCTTTGTGAAAATGAATTGTATTGATTTTAAAGTTGGCCTGTAAATAGGCGTTTTTGTACAAGAGGCTGACGTCCTAGTAAGAGAACGCCTCCGAAGGATGAATTATACAATTTGTGAAAAACAAAGAAAAACAGCTATGTGAATGATCCCACTGGGTTCCAACTCTGCTATTTCCTTTATGTCTTAGAGTGTCTCATCACTTTGCTACTTGGTTGAAGGTAGATCAGATTGATTGGCGCCGTCCGAGCTTGATAGTCGATATCGAAGTCTGGTTGCAAGATGATCCGATGAGACATAGTATTACGCTTTGATCCCTAATTTTTTCCTGGACCGCCCTTTCGGGTTTTTAGTCTACCGGGATACCCCTTTTTTCCCTAGCCGCCTTTTCAGGTTTTCGACTTGCCGGGTGTACAGTTTTTTTTATTTTCATCCCTTATTTTTGCCGGAACCCTTTTGGTTCGCCGGGAAGCCCTTATTTTTGCCTAGGCCAGTCGACCTAGCGGGTCCTTGATTATGCGTAGTATTTTTTCACTATGTCTGCATTGACGGGGTGAGGAAGGTCATCACCATCCATGGTAGTTAGAATTATAGCTCCTCCTTAGAAAATGTTCTTAACCATAAATGGCCCTTCGTACGTAGGGGTCCATTTGCCCCTAGGATCACCTTGAGGTAATATGATGCATTTGATCACCAGATCCCCGACTTGATACTCTTGTCGTCTGACTTTATTTTTAAATACCTTGATCATTCGCTTTTGATACGTCTGACCATGACAAATAGCAGTAAGTCTTTTCTCATCAATTAGATTCAGTTGATCAAGCCGGGTCTGGATCCAATCGTCTTCGCTCAAATCTGCATCCTTCATAATCCAAAGAGAGGGTATCTGAACTTCAATGGGCAAGACTGCCTCCATGCCATATACTAAGGAATAAGGTGTTTCCCCTGTCGATGTCCGCGCTGAGGTACGGTACCCATGAAGAGCAAATGGTAACATCTCATGCCAGTCTTTGTATGTTACCGTCATCTTCTGCACAATCTTCTTGATGTTCTTATTAGCCGCTTCAACAGCCCCATTCATCTTCGGCCGGTAGGGAGAAGAGTTGTGATGCTGTATCTTGAACTGCTTGCAGATCTCGGTGATCATCGTATTGTTGAGATTTGTACCATTATCCGTAATGATCCTCTCTGGTACACCGTATCGACAGATTAAGTTGTGTCGGATGAACCACGCCACGTCGTTCTTGGTCACTGTAGCAAAGGAAGCTGCCTCAACCCACTTCGTAAAGTAATCAATAGCTACTAAAATGAAACGATGCCCGTTAGACGCAGTAGGTCTGATCTCGCCAATCATATTGATACCCCACATTGCAAAAGGCCAAGGTGCCGTCAAAACATTCAGAGGAACGGGAGGTATATGCACCTTATCAGCATAGACTTGGCACTTGTGGCAGGTCCGAGAATGTTGATAACAATCGGCTTCCATAGTAGACCAATAATATCCTGCCCGTAGGATTTTCTTTGCCATGGTATGTCCACTAGAATGAGTCCCGATAGTACCTTCATGTAACTCTGCCATGATCCTTTCTGTCTCGTTCTTATCCATACATTGCAGTAAGGTTGATTCATGGTTACGCTTGTAAAGGATACCATTACTGATGAAGACTTTGCGGAGAACCTCCTTAAGAACTTCTTATCATTAACAGATGCACCCTCGGGGTATTCCTGAGCCTCAAGATACCTTTTTACCTCATGAAACCAGGGTTTATCTGCTACTTATTCAGTCTCGATGTCATAACAATGTGGAAGTTCGTCCAACCTCTCAATGGTAATTTGGGGAGCCTCATTGTCCCACTTGACCTTGAACATAGCAGACATAGTAGCTAGTGCGTCCGCTAACTGATTCTCCTCTCTGGGGAAATGTTCAAAGGTTATCTCCTCGAAGTGTGGAAGCAATGTCAATACATACTCTTTGTAAGGAATAAAATTTGGGTGTTTTGTATCCCACTCACCTTTGATCTGACTGATCACTAGAGCGGAATCTCTGAACACACTCAAGAACTTAATCCTTAGGTCAATAGCTTCTCGAAGGCCCATGATGCACGCTTCATACTCCGCCATATTGTTGGTGCAGTTAAAGCATAATCGGGCGGTGAATGGAGTATGACAGCCTTTGGGAGATATAATCACGGTGCCAATGCCATACCCAAAGCGTTTGAATCTCCATCAAAGTACATAGACCATCAGGATCCCTCCTCGGGTTCTTCATCCGGTCTAGGTTCTTCACAGTCGGTCACCAACATGATGTTCTCATCCGGAAACTCGAAATTCATAGACTGGTAATCATCCATGGCCTGATGCGCCAAATGATCTACCAACACACTTCCCTTAATTGCCTTCTGGGTTGTGTATTGGATGTCGTACTCAGTTAAGATCATCTGCCATCTTGCTATTCTTCTGGACAAGGCTGGCTTCTCGAAGATATACTTGATTGGGTCCATCTTTGATATCAATAGGGTAGTGTGAGTCAGCAAATACTGTCTCAACCGGTGAGCAGGCCATGCCAAAGCGCAACAAGTTTTCTCAAGAAGTGAGTATCGTGTCTCACAGTCGGTAAACTTTTTGCTAAGGTAGTAAATAGCATGCTCTTTTTGGCCAGACTCGTCATGCTGCCCCACCACACACCCCATTGAATTATCGAGTATTGTCAAGTATAAGATCAAGGGTCTTCCTTCAACTGGAGGCATTAGAATTGGTGGCTCTTGGAGGTTGTATCGTCCTCTCTTCCTGTAGTAACAGTCTAGCAAGTTCTCCAGGTACCTCACAATCATCCTTACCTTCGTCCTCGGCTTGGTTGATCGGACTTTCAAAGTCATAATTGGCAGTAGCAGAGTTATTATCAATGGGATCCAGAGTGGATGTAGATCATGATATGTGAGTGTGTGTAAGACAATAGCTGTTTTTATAAAGCGCAAGATAGAAAAGAAAAACAGGGAGCATAAAATTTGTAATGCAAGAAAAACGTCCAATGTTTCATTGATGATATATGGAAATGACACATAATAAGCCCTCACAAACAAAGCCACTGTGTCTCAGGCAAGGCACCGGGCCGTAAAAGTTTCCAATTGTCTGTTACAAGTCTCAAAACAAAAGTCTATTACTGTGTAATAAAAGAAACGGGCACGAAGTCCTTCGTCGTCCAATTTTTCAAGCCACCGTTGGTAGTCGGGTAAATCCAACTGTCAAAATCTGACTCTTCATCATCATCTTCAATTGCATTCACTCCTGGATTACTGATGCGCATAAGAGGTCTTCCAATCCGTGCACGCCGAACAGACCTTTGAGCTTCTGCAGTAAAACCCAAACCAAACTTGTCAGTCTTGTGTGCAAAGTCAGGGAGTTGGCCCCAATTCGCACATCCACCTTTTTCAATAACAACCCTGGCATCCTTGAGGGAAGCCATCTTTATTGGAGGTTCGTCAGCAACAAACTCAGTCGACGCCAGAGTCTGGGGGACTTCTTCAATATTCTGACACGGGGTTTCGATGAACTCCCCATCCATCTCCACATACCGAAAGGAATTAAGATGACTTACCATGTACTCCTCCTCACCCTGCACCGTAACAATCTTCCCCTTCACTGGATATTTCAACATCTGATGGAGCATAGAAGTTACTACCCCATCCTTATGAATCCATGGGCGACCCAACAAACAAGAATAAGATGGTTGAATGTCCATCACATAGAACGTAGACGCAAAATTCTGGGAACCAACCTTAACATGGACATCTACCTCCCCGTGCACCATCCTTTTGGACCCGTCAAAGGCCATAACCACAATATTACTTGGCTTCAGAACCAACCCTTCACAATCCATCCGATCCAATGCTTTCTTGGGTAAAACATTTAATGAGGACCCAATGTCCACCAGCACGTGAGCCAAAGTAGTGCCCCTGCACTCGATCGAAACATGCAGAGCATCATTGTGATTCCTTCCTTTGGTAGTTAGATCTGCGTTGGAGAAACCCAACCCGTTGTCAGTGGTCAAACTAGCCACACAGTCTTTGAATTGATCAGCAGATGTTTCCCGCGGCACATGCGTAGTTTTAAGGAAAGCAATTAAAGCCTTTGCATGGGCTTCTGAGCATAACAATAAAGATAACATAGAGATCTTCGACGGGGTCTGCCCCAGCTGTTCGACTACGTTGTAGTCGCTTTTCTTGATAATCTTCAGAATTTCCTCTATCTCCTGCCTAGAGGTTTCAATAATGACTTTTTTAGGTGCCTCCACCCGGGCAGGCCCACCTGTAACTTCTTTTCCCCGAGTGTCAGATGACTCGGCGACAGGGATGATAACTAGAGTAAGAATTGGAACAACAGCTGATGTACTGGCGGATGGAATGACAACAAGCTTTTGAATAGTTGGAGGAGAAATCTCAGGAGAGAAAAGTCTTCTGCTTCGGGTGACCTTGCTAGACCCGACAATATTGCTGACATCAGTATCAGCCTCTTCAACCTTCAAGTCTTGTTTGATCCCATGATAATACACATCGGCCCCATAGTGCCACGGGACAGCCTTATCTGAAGTATATGGGATAGGACCAGGAATAGTAATGATCAATGGAGCAACTCTCGAAACAGATGTAATCCTAACAGGCTTTCTCGAGGAAGCCTTGGAAGGATTGACAGAAATGGTTATGATGGAAATATCTTCAACAGGAATCAACAGAATCAAAGTTTTCTCGAACAAGATCTCTTTGTTCTCCTTCAGGCATTGAACACCTGATTTCAGTAAATAGCAACCAGCAGGCAGGAGTGAACATAAGTGGCAACCTTCGCCACAGCCCGAAAATAAACTGGCCAATAATAGGTTCTTTTTAACTATCATTAATGGAGTAGAAATGTCTTCCAAGGAGGTCACAAATAAATCAGTGTCATTATCAGAGGTTACAGGACTAGGACCCTTTCCTTCCTCTTGATTCTCTCCTCCGCCAGATGAATGAGACAGATCAACTTCCTGTCACAACCTATTCCCAAATCTGTGACCCATATTCAGCAGAACCACCTTCTTCTTCTTCTTCTTCTTCTTCTTCTTCTTCTTGTCCTTCAAGATGAGAGTCTTCAGATCCTGTTGACTTTTAGCCAAGTTCAAGAACATCTCCTGAAATTGAGCATTCTGAGCCTGAAGAGCCTTAATAGCTTGATCGGTAGGTGTTTCAGAAGACATTTTGTGCTAAAATAAACAGCGAAGAAGATGAGAAGCCTGTAATGGTACCTGTAATGAGGTGCATGGTAATGGAATGCGTATGAAATGATTTTAAAGACTTTGGGAGATTCAATTTTGTAAAACAAAATAAAACACACTTTATTAGATTAAAACTTGTAACAATGTTTAACAATGCCTTCAAGGCGTTACAAAAGAAATACTGAAAAGAAAATCTAAACTAGAAACAATAAAAGACATCAGAAATCCCATGGTCGTTTTCCCTTCATGCTGACATAATCGTTGATTGTCCTTTCATTCTCAAGCTGCCTTGTAAGCTTCAAGATTTTCCTCTCCTACTCATGATACTTCTACCTGTAGGTATCCCTTTCTTCCTTTAACTAGATCCAAGATCTCTTCAATGCCCCAAGATTAATAGGCATATAGGGATGGAGGACTGTATAAGGAACACCTTCTTCATTAGTAAGCTCTACAATCACCGGAAAAACAGCTTCATATGGCATCCCCAGCTTTTGAGCATGGGCTCGAACCCACTGGAGATAAGGTTGCATCGGGAGAGAAGTCTTCAGTCCTAGCTCATGTGGGTCAGACTTGTTCACCCTGCCCCAGACTCGTATAAACCTTCGGAAATGCTCATTGATGTCCCCCTTGTAGTCGAAGACAATATCTGTAAGCAGCAGCTCATGAGGACCGTCTCTCCGAGCTCGTCCAAACTGTCGTAAATCCAAACAAGGATTGTAGGTTATTCCCCCTATAATCCCAAGTAACGAAACATTAGGGTATTCCACACATCGATCAATGACGACTACTCTTTCCATATCCTTAGAACTCCAAAAGATGTCCGTATGAGCAAGGGACATGATTCTGTAAGCCCAACCTACACCTTCCTCATTCTTCAATACATACTTGGGAAGGTGCGAAATAAACCACCTCGCCAGCAGCGGCATACAACACATGAGGGTTCCCCTTCTTCGCACAGTACAGGTATAGAGAGTATGCAGAATGTCACCTAGAAGAGTAGGCACTGGGTTACAAGACATGAAGATCTTGACCGCATTCACGTCTATGAAGGAATCTGGATTTGGGAAAAGAACCAAGCCATAGATGAGGAGAGCCAAGATGTCTTCAAATGCTTGAAAATCCAAGTTATCCCAGAACTGTTGAGCTTGATCAATCAGAAACTTAGCCAAGAAACCTTTAAACCCACTCCGTGTCTCCCAGTTGGACACTACATCAACCCTTTTTAGATGTAGGGCTGAAGCAATATCCTCTGCCTTAGGAAGCTCCTCCAAACCTGTGAAGGGTGTCTGCTCAAGGATAGATATAACCAGTCAATCAAAAAACTCCTCTAAAGTAGGGACTAGCTGATAATCTGGGAAGGTAAAACAATGATGCAACGGATCAAAGAACTGGAAAATGACGCTCATCATTTGCTCGTCCAACTTTGAAGTGACCAGGCTAAGGAGATGACCATGTCTTATAACAAAGGAAGAATCATCAGGAACTTTTGAGACTAACTCTCTGAGCTGAGTAGGTATCTGCACGGAGTTGACTCGAATGGTATTTCTGCGCATAGAAGCCATAATCTGCAAAACAGAACAAATATGAATCCCCTCGGTCTTTGAAATGGTTAGTCTAATGAAATATGCATGCTATGTCATGATGCGTGATGTCATGATAAAACACACAATAGGTATACCAGGTATCAAACATGGTAAAGGCAAACAAGTCACACAATAGCCCTTAAGTCTCAGGCTTGCATGGAGTCTAGGTACTACCCTCTTGAAGTTCAGTTGGTTCAACCTGTCCTAATAATAGTAACCGGGTTCTAGAGGTTCTCAATATCACTGACCATCCTCCATCGATCATGGTTTCAGCTCACACAATCTTTTCTTGCGGCCGAAACTATCTCGAGAGTATGGTCTCAATGAGTGTAGTATCGAGTATCAACCAGTTCCCAGCTCTACACCGAGACCGACTATCTCACTACTTCCTATGGCCAAGTTGGTCAATTATAGGTTCTAAGGTCAGTTGATGCTTAACGACCCATATAGCAGCCCCCTATTCTCCTTGTTCCTCCACAAGGGATACCGATACCAACTAATGTTCCACATCAACATAGCTACTGTTTCAACCGTATCGGTCTATGCCGTACAATTCCCTCACAGTTTATTGCTACTTACCTAAAAGGTGTTCCCCAGATCCGGGTTAGGATCTATAGTAACTCCGATATAAAGCCCACAAAGATAAAGCAATCAAATCATACATTAGAAAACAATATGATGAACTAATCCTAAGATACACCCCACTTATTAATTCCCCAGCAGAGTCGCCAGTTCTGTGATATGGTGGCCAGAACCGGGACTGTTTTAGGAATGCTGGTTTGCGTTTTGCATTTATGTTTACAAAATGTCGCGGTAATCAAGAGTCGCCACCGTCTTTGATTTTATCCAACAAGGAAAGGAAAAAATCACAGAAAAATTCCTTTTTTTTTGAGATTATTCTGAGTACCCTTTCTATCCGTAGTTATCTACGGACTCTTAGGTACTTGCTCATCATTTTCAAAATTGCTTCTTTGTGTGTTTGTGTGATTTAAAAAGTTTTTGTTTTGACTTCGATTTAACTCTTGCTTCTGTCTTCAAGAGTGTTACGAAGTGTTTTTGAAAACATTGTTTGAAAAGGAGTGTAAGTGTGAAAAAGTTTGTTTGTATTGAGCAAGTACTTAAGAACTAATCTACCTATTCGAAAAAAGAATCATTCCATGTTCGTTTCCTTTAGACAGCGCTATACCACTATTAGTGAGTAGATAGCACCATCGTGGGAGTTTTGAGGGTCAATTCAAAAGGGACGTACGATCACTAAAGCAATGTTAAGACGTCTTAGTAATAACCCTAATGTCTTAGATCAATTATTCGAGGCAATAATGTCCGAGGCAACCATTCGGAGGCAACTTTGATCTTTGAGACAAAAAGGGCGATCACTAAAATATCCTATACTCAATGACCGTTTACCGAAGGCAACCGAAGTGGGAGTGTACCCTAGGAGTGCGCATGTGCGAGTGATTCAATTTCAAGTTATTATCTTTGCACATTTAGGGTTTGCTAACTGTTTTAAAGTTAATCATACATTCTTGTCTGCATCCCTATTATTCATACATCTAACAGTTAATAATTTGTGGAATTTAAAGTGCGGAAATTAAAGCTAAGCTATTACAAGGCTTCGGGTATTTACATAGCCAAAAACAAACCCGTAAAACAAAAGCGATAAATGAAAGTAAAAGGTCCTAATTTAAACTATTACAACTTGTGAGCAATTACATTAATATGGTAAAAATAAAATAATAAAGCGTGCACGAGGAAATTAAGAACGATAAGAAATTAGGGTTTTGACCCCGTCTAACCTAATCGAGAAAAGAAATTATTTTTTGTTATTTTTAATTATTTTTAAGAAAAAGAATTAGGTTTTTTAAATTAAATACAAAAATAATTAGTGATTAAATTAATTAAAAAAAATAACTAATTTTAACCTATTTTTGTGTTTTTGGTTATTTTAAGAAAAAATAAAATATAATTGAGTTAGAAAAAAAAAACCCTAATTGTTCTAATTAATTTTAATTTATTATACAAAAAGAAGTTAAAGTTGCCTAAAATTAAATAACCTAATTAATTAATATTTGTATAAAAAATAAATCTAATTCTAATTGGATAAAAAACATTTTTTGTGATTTTTTTGGTAAAAGAAAATAATTAATTTGTGTTAGCAAAACAAATAAATAAATTAATAAAACAAAATATAAAAAGAAAAGGTTAAAGAGATTGGGCCTGAAAGCAATCTGAGGGGGGGTGTGGATAGCCAAATCTGGGCCCAAGAAGGAATGACCCATGTTTGACTTGCCAGATCTCCTGCCATGCATTGACTGAGGCCTTTGGTGCTCCTTCAGATGATAGCCATCAGAACTGGTCTATGAACACTTGAATGGCTGGATCCTGATGGACCATGGTAGTCCTTGGCCTTGTGTGCGCGCTGGATCATTGAAAGAAAAATATTATGAAAGAATTGGGGGACCTGGGGTTCGAACCCAGGCCCTGATGCCTTTTCCACACACTCCACTACCAACTGCGCTGGCTGCTTTGTTTGTACATAGAATAACAATATAAGATAATATATAATATATCCGTGTTAATGGAAAAAAAGCGCCAGAATTCAAATCAACGAATGAGAGGATGCCACGCTGGTCATCCCTGTCCTTGGTCCATTGCTAAAAGTGAAACACTTTTACCTACGGACATATGTCCGTAGCTACAACCTTGGTTCGTTCCAAAATCCTTCCTGGACATGATAAATGATTTTTAATGCCATAAATCGAACCGTCTTGCCATCCTGAACATCATGGTACCCTTCATGGGGGCTAATTTTGCCTGCACACAAAAACCTAAAATGAAACCACAAACCCTAACAATGGCAATTCTTGATTCAGTCCATAAAAATGCAATTGGATGATATGGATAGCTTGCAAATGTTCCAAGGATCAAGAATATATAATTATTTTATGCTATAAGTGACAGAATGATGCAATTTGATTTCAAAAATAAATCAATGTCGTGGATGACTTACAGTGGTATTTGGCAATGGAAACTCCTTGTTCTTGATTGGTTTTGTTTGCCTGTGACCCCAGGAAGCGATTGGGATGGTTAAAAGGTCTTGAGGATGTCTGGAAATATGAAATCGCGTCTGCACTTTTTTGGTGTTTTTTCAAGTTTTGTTCTTGTTCTCACGCCTCTCCCTAGCCTTGCTTTAGTTCTGCCAATGATCCTTATGTATTGAGGAATGAATTAGGGTTGAAAAAATGTGCTCAATATTTATCAATCATGGCTCTTGATTTTGATTTGATTCCTTTGAATATCTTTCCAAAAATAGGCCAAAACCAATCTTTTTGTGCACACCAAGTCTTTACACAAATTCAATCTTATGCTAGCTGGATATAGGACCTGAAACATGTACAAGATCTTTGGATTTCAATGTTTTGGATTTTTCATGATTTGTTTTGATTAAAACTGATTTAATTCAAATAAAAATCATAATAAATAATAAAAACAAGATAAGGACAAGTGGCAAGAACTAGGACTCGTGGACCATGCTACCAACTCAAAACAAGTGAAAAAAGTTAGGCCCATTTAACAAAAATTGCAATTTGAGGCATAGTTGACTTTTGACAATTTTGCAAAAAGGGTCAACTTAACCAATGCATAACTTCCTCAATTTTGACTATTTGAAGTTGTTCTTTGACTTTTTAGAAACCTTGAGATGTCATCTAAGAAACCCTTTTTGTCCCATCTCAATTTGTTATTCCATGTTCATGTATGAAGCTTTGACAAAAAAGGTGTTTTTGTTGACTTTTCAAAATGACCTATAATGTCCAAATTCATAACTTCTTGTGAGTGCATATTTTGAACTTGGGAGCTGAATATTAATTGTTTGGAATTGAATCCTCTTCAAAATGAGCTTTAGATGGGTCATTTCTCATAAACTATGAGAAAGTTATGCTTGGTCAAAGTTGAGTTGACTTTTCCTACAAAACCCTAATTTAGCAACTTTTGGTCCTTGATGAATTGTGAGAAATCCTTGATGAATCATGATAAAACCTTGATAAAATGATGAATGATACTTCAAAATGAGGATGTTGACCAAAAATCTTGAAGTTTGACTATATGTGGGTCATAGTTGACTTTTGCCCTAGCATAGTCAATTTTCAGACCTTTGAGCAATTGACTGAGCAAACTTCCTCTACAAGGCTTGAAACTTGACATGGATGATATTGAAAACATTTTAGGACAATGGTGAGCATTTGGGACCCCTTGGACTCAAGTATCTTGATGCAACATGAAACCCTAATTTGAGGTAGACTGCCTTAGGAGAGAGCTTGTCTGGTCAACCCTTGGACTTCCTTGAGCAACTTGGGGATCTTTCTTGAAATGTTTTGAGAAATATGGGAGGGCATATTTTGGGGTACAACAGATGGCCTCATCTATATAATCAGGCCTAGGGAAGAATATGAGGAATAAGTGAACATGGTCTTTGGATGTCCTGGAGAGTTCCGGATCTTTGATGTAGACCATATGAATGATGATCTCGTGCAATTGCATACTACTTTCTGCCACATGGTTGGCCAGGTAGAGCACCACTATGGATCTTGCCGAGTTTGCTGCAGGAATTCCCGAGGATGTTCCATTGTAAGAAGAAGTATTCAGTTGTTATTGGATAATGGAACTATCAAGGTTTCAATCCAAAGAGATGATTACCATGGGGTTAATAAGATTGAAGTTTTCCTAGCTGTGGTTGAATTGGATGATGAATATGCTTTTGTGGATGAATTATTTTCCTCAGATGAGGATATGTTCTCCGATGATGATTCTTTGGTACCCAAATTTTCCGAAGAAGGTGTGAACGTAATTGTGCCTTGTTTTAATTATTCTTCCCCTGTTGAGATTGAATACTATAGCAAGCCAGTCATTGCCCCAGTGGTGATTTGCTTTCTAGGGCATGTTCCTTACAAATTAAACAAAGTTGTACCGTACAAGTACAATGCTACTATTTTAGAGGATGGTGTGGAAGTTCCCATCCAGCCTTTGTCTAATATCGAGAATATTGCTGAGACTAGTAGAGTGACCTGCAGTGGTTGTGTATTTGCACCGATTGTTCGAGGAAATGATAATACTGGTAAGAAAGTTGTGGAAAGTGTTGAAATAAAAAAGTTGTAGGGGAGTCTAGTGGTGCTACCCTGGAGAAAGATGTGGATGATATTTTGAAGATTATCAAAATGAGCGACTACAGAATTGTAGATCAGCTGTTGCGGACTCCTTCAAAGATATCTATCTATCTTAGCATTGTTGATGAATTCTGCTGCCCATAGAGAACCTTTAATGCGTGTATTAGATCAAGCCTTCATGGAGTGTGATATGTCGTTAGATCAAATCCGCAGTGTGGTAGATAATATTACGTCCTGTAATAACCTAAGCTTTTGCGATAATGAATTGCCTGACGAAGGGAGGAATCACAATTTGGCTCTCCATATATCTATGAACTGTAAAAATGAGTCATTGTCCAATGTGCTAATTGATAATGGGTCCATCTTAAATGTTATACCGAGGAGCACGCTGATAAAGTTAAAGTATCAAGGGGCTCTCATGCGCCCAAGTGGTATTATTGTAAAAGCTTTCGATAGATCAAGGAAGTCTGTTATTGGGGAAGTGGATCTGCCTATCCACATAGGCCCGCACCTTTTTCAGATTACTTTCCAATTCATGGATATTGTGCCTGCATACATTTGTTTACTGGGACGACCATGGATACATGAGGCAGGGGCTGTCACTTCGTCTCTACACCAAAAGCTGAAGTTCGTGCGTGAAGGAAAAGTGGTTATTATAAATGGAGAGCAAGCATTGTTGATATCTCATCTATCATCTTTTAGTGTTGTAGAAGAAGATGAAATTGGTGTTGGAACTCAGTTCCAAGCCTTATCCATTGATAACGTAAGAGAGAATGAGAATTCTATGGCTTCATTCAAAGATGCTCAGCAGGTTGTGCGCAATGGCCCTAGTAAAGTATGGGGACAAATTGTTGACCCGCCGGTGAATAAGAACAGGGTTGGATTACGATTTTATGCAAAGAATGGAAAAGGTGAAAACTTGAAGCTGAAGTCTACTGTGAGCAGCTATCAGGATATTTTCCACATTGGAGGATACCTTCACCAAATAGTTTCTGGAGTTAATGCTATTGTGGAGGATGAAGAAGAACAGGAGATGCTGAATTATGTGACGCCTGGAGTCAGAATCCAGAACTGGGTCACTTTTGATGTTCCCTCTTGCATCCATGTTATTGTACCCCAAAATTTGCCCTCCCATATTTCTCAAAACATTTCTATAAAGATTCTCAAGTTGCTCAAGGAAGTCCAAGTGTTGACCAAGCAAACTCTCTCTTAAGGCAGTCTACCCCAAATTAGGGTTTCATGTTGCATCAAGGTACTTGAGTCCAAGGGATCCCAAATACTCACCATTGTCATAATATGTTCTCAAGATCATCCATGCCAAATTTCAAGCCTTGAAGAGAAAATTTGCTCAGTCAATTGCTCAAATGCTTAGAAATCGACAGTGCTAGGGCAAAAGTCAACTGTGGCCCACATACAGTCAAACTTCAAGATTTTGGTAAACATACTCATTATGAAGTATCATTAATCATTTGATCAAGGGTTGATCATGATTCATCAAGGATTGCTCATAATTCATCAAGAACCAAAAGTTGCTAAATTAGGGTTTTGTAGGAAAAGTCAACTCAACTTTGACCAAGCATAACTTTCTCATACTTTATGAGAAATGAACCATCCAAATATCACTTTGAAGAGGATGCAATTATCTACAATTCATATTCATCTCCAAAGTTCAAAATATGCACTCACAAAAAGTTATGAATTTGGACATTATAGGTCATTTTGAAAAGTCAACAAAAACACCTTTTTTATCAAAGCTTCATACATGAGAATGGAATATTAAATTGAGATGAGACCAAATGGTTTGATTAGAGGACATATAAAGATTTCTAAAAAGTCTAAGAAAACCTTCAAAGAGTCAAAATTGAGGAAGTTATGCATTGGTGAAGTTGACCCTTTTTGCAAAATTGCCAAAAGTCAACTCTCAAATTGCAATTTTTGCTAAATGGGCTCAATCTTTTGCACTTGTTTTGAGTTGGAAACATGGTCCACGAGCCCTAGCCCTTGTCACTTGTCATTATCTTGTTTTTATTATTTATTTTGATTTTGATTTGAATTAAATCATTTTAAATCAAAACAAATCATAGAAAATCCAAAACATTGAAATTCAAAGATCTTGTGCTTATTTCAGGTCCTACATCCAGCTAGCTTAAGGTTGAATTCGTGCCAAGGCATTGTGTGCACAAAAAGATTGAATTTTCCTAAATTTAGAAAGATATTCAAAGTGTATAAAATCAAAATCAAAAGCAATGATGGAGGAAGATTGTGATCACATTGACAACCCTAATTTATTCCTCAGTACATAAAGAACATATGCAGACCTAAAGCAAGGCTAGAGAGAGGCGCAACAATCAGAACTAAACTTGGAAAAAACAAGAAAAAGTGCAAACACGAATTGATACATCCAGGCATCCTCAAGGCCTTCTAGCTGTCCCAATCGCTTCCTGGGAGTGTAAGCAAGCGGAATCAATCAAGAACAAAGCCTTTCTAGTACCAAAACGCGCTGTAAGTCAGTCACGACTTTGCTATTTTCTTGAATTCAAATTGCATAATTATGGATTCTATAGCATGAAATATTTGTAGATTCTTAATCCCTAACACATTTGCAAGATTTCTGTAATATTTGATTGCATTTTCATGGCCTGTATTGGAGTGTGCCATTGTTAAGGTTTTATGGCTCGATTTAGGATTTCTTCATATAGGTGAAATTGGGCCATGAAAGGGGCACCATTGTATTCAGCAGGTCAAGACGAAGCTATCCACGACTTTAGTTTCTATTTATCATGCGTATGTTTAATTTTGAGGATGTACAGGTTTGTAGCGACAGACAAACGTCCGTAGGTAAAAGTCTGGGACTTTTACCCATGGAGAAGGGAAGAAGATGACTAGATGGCGCCTTTCCATTGGACCATTCGAATTCCGGCGTGCGTTTTCATTGTTATCCACTAACTCCCTTTATTTTGCATATTATCCATTATTGATATTTGATGTACAAATAAGACAGCCAGCGCAGTTGGTAATGAAGTGTGTGGTAAATGCTTCAGGACCTGGGTTCGAATCCCAGGTCCCCCATTCCTTTCATATTATTTTTCTTTCAGGAATTGTATGCGTGTACAAGGCCAAGGGCTACCATACACCCTCATCATCCAGCCTGCCAAGTGGCCAGATGGCCAAATCCCAGGGCCATCAATGAAGGAACACCAAAGGCATGGTCAAAGCACTTGGATGGGATTCTGGAAGTCAACGTGGACCTCCATCTTTTGGGCCCAGAAATTGCTTCTCATACCCCCCCAAATTGTTGTTCTCAGGCCCAATAATTCTTTCTCTATTCTTTTTTAAATTTGTTTAATTTAATTTAATTCATTTATTTTACTAACAAATTAATTATTTCTTTTTATCAAAAAATCACAAAAATAATATTTTTCGCTAAATTAGGTTTAGACCTTATTTTTTAATCAAAAATTAAATTAATTTAATTAGGTTGTTAATATTAGATAACTTTAATTCCTTTTGTAAATAATTAAAAATAATTAGAAAATTAGGGTTTTGTCTAAATTTAATTATATTTTATTTTTCCTAAAATAACTAAAAACATAAAAAATAGGCCATGTAATTATTTTCATTAATTAATTTAATTAGCTAATTAATTTGTATATTTAATTTAAAACTTAATTCCTTTTTCTTAAAAACAGCAAAAACAATTTTTCTTTTAATTAGGTTAGAAGGGTCAAAACCCTAGTTCTCACCCGATCTAATTTCTTCGCGCGCGCTTTATTTTATTTTTATCCTATTATTGTAACTGCTCACAAGTTTGTAATATTTTAATTAGGACTTTTATTTTCATTTATCGCTTTATTACTTAAGGGTTTATTTTTGGCTATGTAAATACCCGAAGCCTTGTAATAGCGTAGTTTAATTTCCGCACTTTAAATTCTGCGAAATATTAAACTATTAGATGTATGAATAATTAGGGTTGCATGACAAGAGTGTATGTAAAATTTAAAACAATTAGCAAACCCTAAATGTGCAAAGACGAATAATCTGAAATTGAATCACTCGCACATGCGCACTCCTAGGCTACACTCCCACTTGGTTGCCTTCGGTAAACGGTCATTGAGTATAGGGTATTTTAGTCGTCCTTTTGTCTCAAAGATCAAAGTTGCCTCGGAAAGGTTGCCTCAGATATTGTTTCCTCGAATAATTGATCTAAGACATTAGGGTTATTACTAAGACGTCCTAACATTGCTTTAGTGACCGTACGTTCCTTTTCGAATTGACCCTTAAAATTCCAACGATGATGCTACCTACTCACTAATAGTGGGATAACACTGTCTAAAGGAAACGAACATAGAACGATTCCTTTCTCGAGTAGGTAGATTAGCTCTTAAGTACTTGCTCAAACAAAACAAACTTTTTTCACACTTACACTCCTTTTCAAACAAAAGTTTCAAAAACACTTCATTACACTCTTGAAGACAGAAGCAAGAGTTAAATCGAAATCAAAACAAAAACTTTTTAAATCACACAAACACACAAAGAAGCAATTTTGAAAATGATGAGCAAGTACCTAAGAGCCCGTAGATAACTACGGATAGAAAGGGTGCTAATACCTTCCCTTTCTATAATCTACCCCCCCCCCCCCCCCCCCCCCCCCGCCCCCCCCCCCCCCCCCCCCCCCCCCCCCGTACTCAGAAATATCTCGAAAAAGGAATTTTTCTGTGCTTTTTTCCTTTCCTTGTTGGATAAAATAAAAGTTGGTGGCGAATAATGCCTACCGCGATATTTTGCAAACACAAACGCAAAACGCAAACCAGCATTCCTAAAAACCAAGTGCCGGTTCTGGCCTCGTATCACAGAACTGTTGTCTCTGCTGGGGAGTTTTAATAAGTGGGGTATACCTTAGGATTAGTTCATCATATTGTTTTCTATTGTTTGATTTGATTGCTTTATCTTTGTGGGTTTTGTATCGGAGTTACTATAGATCCTAACCCGGATCTGGGGACACCTTTTAGGTAAGTAGCAATAGACTGTGAGGGAATTGTATGACATAGACCGATACAGTTGAAGCAGTAGCTACGTTAATGTGGCACATTAGTTGGTACTGGTATCCCTTGTGGAGCAACAAGGAGAGTATGAGGCTGCTATGTGGGTCATTAAGCATCAACTGATATTAGAACCTATAATTGACCAACTTGGCCATAGGAAGTAGTGAGATGCTACACTCATTGAGACCATACTCTCGAGATGGTTCCGGCTGCAAGAAAAGATTGCGTGAGCTGAAACTATGACCGATGGAGGATGGTCAGTGATTTTGAGAACCTCTAGAACCCGGTTACTATTATTAGGACAGGTTGAACCAACTAAACTGTAAGAGGGTAGTACCTAGACTCCATGCAAGCCTAAACTCAAGGGCTGTTGTGTGACTTGTTTTCCTTTACCATGTTTGATACCTATTGTACCTGTTGTGTGTTTTTATAATGACATCATGCATCATGACATCGCATGCATATTTCATTAGACTAACCATTTCAAAGACCGAGGGGATTCATCTTTGTTCTGTTTTGCAGATTATGGCTTCTATATGCAGAAATACCATTCGAGTCAACTTCGTGCAAATCCTTGCTCAACTCAGAGAGTTGGTTTCAAAAGTTCCTGATACTTCTTCCTTTGTTAGAAGACATGGTCATCTCCTTAGCCTGGTCACTTCAAAGTTGGATGAGCAAATGATGAGTGTGTTGTTCCAGTTCTTTGACCCGTTGCATCATTGTTTTACCTTCCCTGATTATTAACTAGTCCCTACTTTGGAGGAGTTTTCTGATTTACTAGGCATATCTGTCTTCGAGCAGACACCCTTTACAGGTTTTGAGATAGCTCATAGGCCAAAGGATATTGCTTCAGCCCTACATCTAAAAATGGCTGATGTAGTATCTAACTGGGAGACTCGGAGTGGGGTTAAAGGTTTCTTGGCTAAGTTCTTGATCGATCAAGCTCAACAATTCTGGGATAACTTGGATTTTCAAGCATTTGAAGACATCCTGGATCTCCTCATCTACGGCTTGGTTCTATTCCCGAATTAAGATTCTTTCATAGATGTGAATGCAGTTAAGATCTTCATGTCTCGTAACCCAGTTCCTACTCTTCTAGGTGATACTTTACATGATCTCTATACCCGTATTGTGCGGAGAAGGGGAACCCTTATATGTTACACACCGCTGCTGGCGAGGTGGTTTATTTCGCACCTCCCCAAGTCTGTATTGAAGAATGAGGAAGGTGTAGGTTGGGCTTACAGAATCATGTCCCTTGCTCATACGGATATCCTTTGGAGTTATAAAGATATGGAAAGAGTAGCTGTCATTGATCGATGTGGGGAATACCCTAATGTTCCATTGCTTAGAATTCGAGGGGGTATAACCTACAATCCTTGTTTGGCTTTACGACAGTTTGGATGCGCTCGGAGAGATGGTCCCCATGAGCTGCTGCTTACAGGCATTGTCTTTGACTACAAGGGGGACGTTGAGGGACATCGCCGCAGGTTTATACGAGCTTGGGGCATGGTGAACAGGTCTGACCCACATGAGCTAGGACTGAAGACTTCTCTCCCGATGCAACCGTATCTCCAGTGGGTTCGAGCCCGTGCTCAAAAGTTGGGGATGCCATATGAAGCTGTTTTGCCGGTGATTGTAGAGCATACTAATGAAGAAGGTGTTCCTTATACAGTCCTCCATCCCTATTTTCCTACTGATCTTGGGGAATTGAAGAGATCTTGGATCCAGTTAAAGGAAGAAAGGGATACCTATAGAGAGAAGTATCATAAGCAGGAACGAAAGATATTGAAGCTTACAAGGCAGCTTGAGAATGAGAGGACAATCAACGATTATGTCAGCATGAAAGGAAAACGACCATGGGATATCTGATGTCTTTTATTGTTTCTAATTTAGATTTGCTTTTCAGTATTTCTTTTGTAACGCCTTAAAGGCATTGTTAAACATTATTACAAGTTTTAATCTAATAAAGTGTGTTTTATTTTGGTTTACAAATTTGAATCTCTCTAAGTCTTTGAAATCATTTCATACACATTCCATTACCATGCACCTCATCACAGGTACCATTACAGGTTTCTTATCTTCTTCGCTGTTTATTTCAGCACAACATGTCTTCTGAAACACCTACTGATCAAGCTATTAAGGCTCTTCAAGCTCAGAATGCTCAGTTCCAGGAGATGTTCTTGAACTTGGCCAAGGACAACAAGATTTGAAGACTCTCATCTTGAAAGACAAGAAGAAGAAGAAGAAGAAAGTGGTTCTGCTGAATTTGGGTCACATATTTGGGAATAGGTTGCGAGAGGAAGTTGATTTGTCGCATTCATCTGGAGGAGGAGAGAATCAAGAGGAAAGGAAGGCTCCTAGTCCTATGGTTTCTGACAATGACACTAATTTTGATGATGAACAGTACCCTCCTGCTGAGATTAGGTACAAACAACTTGAAGACCGTCTGAGTGCCATGGAGGTTCAGAAGGTTCCTGGTTTGGACTTAGGAGATTTGGGATTAGCATCAGGTGTGGTGATTCCTCATAAGTTTAAGGCTCCTGTCTTTGCTAAGTATGACGGGGTATCCTGCCCGAAGCTACACCTTAGCTCATACGTCAAAAAGATTCAACCCTATACTGCTGATAGGAACCTGTGGGTTCATTTCTTTCAAGATAGTCTGTCAGGGACTCAACTTGAATGGTTCTATCAATTGGAGGGAGCTAATGTCCGCAACTGGGAGGACCTTGCTGCTGCTTTTTACAAGCAATACCAGTATAATGCCGACCTTGCTCCCACGCGTACTCAACTTCAGGGTATGTCCATGGGTGCGAGTGAAGGTTTTAAAGACTACGCTCAGAAGTGGAGAGATCAGGATGGAAGAGTACAACCCCCTCTGTCTGATAGGGAGTTGGTGGATATGTTTCTTGGGACTTTGTCTGGTCTATATTTCAATCATTTGATCGGAAGTTCATCATCTGGGTTCACTGAATTGATTATGACTGGGGAGAGAGTGGAAGCTGGTATCAGAAGTGGCAAGATACAAAAAGGTGCTTCATCGAGTACAGAAAAGAGGCCTTTCAAGAAGGAATCCAGTGTCGTTTACAGCTCGAGGAGCCAAAACTGACCTGAGCACCGCCAAGCAGTGAATGCGGTAGTAATATCAAGACCTACTGTTGCCCCACAACGCAACAATCAGCAAAGGGTAAAGAGATCGCAAAGACAGTATACTCGGCTCAGTATGACCTTGTCTCAAATTCTGCCGCAATTGTTGAAGACAAACCTGGTAACTCTGAGGGAAGCTCCAAAGAATCCCAGTACCACATCTCCGCTGTATAATCCAAACGCCCGCTGTGCCTATCACTCTGATAGCCCAGGGCATGATACGAACAACTGCTGGGCCTTGAGGAATAAGGTGCAAGATTTGATTGAAGCTAAAGAAATCGAGTTTAACGCACCAGAAAAGCCTAATGTCATAAATGCTCTTTGATACGGTGGGAGAACTGACTTGGGTTTTGCGTTTGTTTTCGCAAATGTTCGGTTTAGCAAGAGTCGCCACCGACTTTTTATTTTATCCTAAGGAATGGTCAAAAAGCACATGAAAGACCTTTGAGATGTTTTCTTGGGTTCGGGGAGTAGATTATAGAAAGGGAAGGTATTAGCACCCTTTCTATCCATGGTTATCCATGGGCTCTTAGTTACTTGCTTAGATCACTTGTCTTTGCTTTTCAATTGTTTGAAATGGTGCTTTGTGTGTGGTTTTTGAAAATGCTTTGAAAAAGATGCCTTGTCTAGGCAACCTTTGTAACAATTATTGTTTGAATGTTTTACAAAGGTGTTTGTCTTTTTGAAAAGATGTTTCAATGTTTTGAAAGTTGTTTTGGAAGTGGTGTTTGTGAAGTGTGTTTGAAAGTAAGCAAGGATATTTTGCAAGTTTGATCAAGTAACTAAGAGCTATCTACTCTAAATTTCTCAAAGATCTTTCTCATGTTTTAACCCTTTTAACAGTGTTGTTTTACCATTGTATTTGGTGAACAACCTTGTGTTAGGATGTTAACGGGACGGGCGCGGGTCATCGTTTAGACCATGAATGCAATAGTGTCAAGTGTCTTTGGCAATTTTCTTGAGGGACTATGATCATTTTGTTTAGGCAACAAGATAGCGTCATCGAGGGACTATGATCATTTTGTTTGTTTTTGTTTTGTTTTGTTTTGCCAAAGTACTTGACATGCAAACGTGGCCCATTTTTGAAGGCAACAAGTGGAGTAACCCTAAGGGTGCAAGTGTGCATTGCGTTTATTTTTCATGCATGTTTATCTTGAATTAGGTCAAGCTATTTGTTGATTGATTTTTGCATACAAACCCTAAGTCTATCATGGCATAATTTAGAAATTTTTAAATGTGCGATAATTTAAAGTCCTAAATTATTACAACATGATTATGGGGATGGGGATACAAGTTTGAATTTGGGGGATATTTTGACAAGGAAATAAAATCTAAATTATTACAACCATATCGAATATACAAATATTTAACATTTAAATAAATACAATTTAAATAAATATCAAAATGCAATGTATTATGCAAAAAAGGATTTTTTTTATGTATGTAAAAAGGTTTTCATGTTTGAAGTATAAACAAAAATAAAAAAAGGTCATATTTTTGACTATTTTTGTTGTTTAGGGCAAAACCCTAATTTTTGAATAAATAGTATTATTTATTAACTATGCACAATATATATTAATTTATACAAAAAATAATAAAAAAAGAAATATATTGTAGAAAAAGTATTTTTGGTGTCAAATATTAAATAAAAAATAAAAGGTATTATTTTTGTATTTTTGCCTTAAATATTTAATAAAATATGTATAAGTATATATTATATATATTTAATATGCTAAATATGTACACAAAAAAAATTAATTATTTACAAAAATGTATATTTTAGAAAATGTTTTCAAAATGTAAATAAAAAAAATAATAACTAAAAATAAATATTTTTTGTATTATTTTTAGGGTTTTAAAATGAAAAGGAAATATATTTATTTACATACATATATTCTAATAAAGCAAATAAATGCAAAAAATGTGGAAAAAATATTTTTGGACTTTTTTATGCTTGAGCAAAAAATATAAAATCAGAATCAAAAAGAAAAATGCAAAAATGACAAGTATTTCACATAATGGGCCAGGGGGGTGCAAATGGAAAAAAAGGGTGTAAACAGCAAGACTAACTCAGGCCCAGCCCAAGCCAGTCATCTTCAACCTTCAGCTTTGTCCAAACGCGCACTTCCTTGTTCAAAATACAAACTCCTGATTCTTTGATTTTTAGCCAAAACTCATAACACAAACAATGTAAAGCATCAAACCACGATTCCAAACATGTAAAAAACTTGACCTAACTCTAAGAAACAAGGGAGAATTTCTTCACCCCCAATTTCTGACCTAGTTTTTCTTCAATGTTCATGGCTAAAATTCTCATAGCATGCTTAATATAAATGAAAAGTGACCACATGTATGGCTTCAGGGCTATGAGTAGAACATGTTTCATTCACAAACCTAAGCTTAATCATGCCTGGATAGAGAGATAGAAGTCCATAGATAACCTGTTTCATCTTGACTCGAACAGAGCAATGTAGCAACCTTCAATGGAGTTTGAGCTTTTGTTGAGTTTGCCTGAAGTCCAAGGATGCTTCCCAAGTACCTAGCTTGCTTTGAAACCACCTGTATCGTGCTATGAAAGTCCACCTGCACAACTTGAAAGTAAAAATGGCAAACGAGGTTAGGGGTGTTACAGCTTGAGTTTAAGGCTTGGGATAGTTTCAGTGGATGAAATGGAATGTGTTTGAACTCCTTTTGGACAAAACGCACGACAGGAATGGATTATGGAACTCAAGTTGCAGGGTATGCCCTGTTTCTGTAGCAAGAGGGTGTTTTGGTGTTTTTTGAGGTATGAGAGGTGGTTCAGTCGTGTTTTAGGTCAGTTGGGATCTATGGAAGATGTTCACAAAGTTTGTTCTGGCTTATGCTTGCAGGAAATCCCAGGTGGTTCAGTTTTGCCAAGTTTCTTCTATATGAAGCAAAAGATGTGTGTAATGTGTCAAAGGCCTGTACAGGCCATCTTGTATGCTGCAAATAAACCTCTAGGCCCCCTCTAATCCCTGGATTTGATTTGAAATCTCAGATCTTTGTCCAAGGCTCAATGCATAGTGGTTTGACATAAAGCTACTTTTGCAAAAATGGCAAAATCACTTTTACCAATTAGGGGTTAGTTTGATGTGTAATGCCCAAATGGATAAAATAACATCTTAAAACAATGGTTAGGCATTAAATTATTGAGTGTGGAGAGGTTTAGAGGCCTTCAATCTATCATAAACCATGCTATGTTGAAAATGCAAGTTGTTGTTAACATGCTTTGGCCATGAACAAAAGTGAGTTTTGGCCAACTTTGCAAATTCGATTCTCAATAACCACAAGGGTGTTTGAGAAGTTCTTGGACAATTTCGAAATCTTGGAATGTGTACTATAAGCCATCTTTGTAATGCAAATTGAAACTCCAAGTGGAACTATGTGAAAATGGCCAAGAAGTTGGACAAAAATGGCCAAGAAGTTGGACAAAAATTTCTCTAAGTTAAAAGTGTTTTGTACCCTTGTTCCAAAAATCATAACTTGAGATACAAGCTTCCTTTGAGAAAACTTTGTGAATCAAATTTGTAGATTTTGCAATAGACTACAACTTTCATGTTTCAAGTTTTGTTTTAATACATTTGCATCTTGGTGAAAAAATGGGGCAAAGTTAGGAAAAAATAAGAAAGTTTCATAACTTAGAAAATTTTCTAAGTTATGAAATTTTTCAATTTAAACCCTAATTTGAAATTTTGGGTTTCTTGATGAACAAGTTTCATAATTTGACATGTCTTGATGAAAAATGAATCTTGGCACTTGATTTTGACCAAAAACTCAAAGTTTGACTTTTCAGTATACAGTCAAATTTTGATCAGTTGACTGAAAAATTCATCTATCAATCCTATGCATTTGAGATCTTTTGAACTTGTTGAATGGGTCAAGACAATGCCATTGAGTCCTTGAGTCCATATGTTAGCTTGGTTTGCCATTGGTTGGGTCAAACAGTCAAAAATTGCCTTTGTGCAGTCAAAACCCTAAAAATGACCATTTTGCCCTTTTAGTGATCTGATCAAATTTCTTGTGGAATTGTGATCCAAACTTGACCAAATGGTTCATATGAGTTCATTATGTTGATGTGGGTAAAATTTCATGAGGTTTGACTGTCCATTGGCCACAGTGACTTTTTCCCAATACAGTTGATTTCTAGGTCAATTGTCCAATTGATTGGGCAAAGATTTGAATCAAGGCTTGAAACTTGGTATGGATAAACTTGTGAGTCCAAAATGAAGCATGAAAGTCACTTTGGATATTTTAGGTCAAAACATCCCTGTGCAAACTCAAACCCTAATTTGGGTCAACAGTGCAAGGAGGGGTCTTGAGCAGAGCAAACCCTAACTTGATCTTGAGTTCCAAGAGTCTTGTGGTGAGAAAATGTTGATGAAATGAGAGGGGGAATTTTGGGGTACAACATGCGCCTATGCCGAAACATGATCAGGGAGTGAATGCAATTGGAGATGATGAAGAAGAGTCAGATTTCGGCAACTAGATTTACCCGACTACCAACGGTGGCTTGAACAATTGGACGGCGAAGGACTTCGTGCCCGTTTCTTTTATTACACAGTAATAGACTTTTGTTTTGAGATTTGTAACAGACAATTTGAAACTTTTACGGCCCGGTGCCTTGCCTGAGACACTGTGGCTTTGTTTGAGGGTTTATTATATATCATTTCCATATATCATCAATAAAGCATTGGACGTTTTCTTGCATTACAAATTTTGTGCTCCTTATTTTTCTTTCTATCTTACACTTTATCAAAACAGCTATTTGTCTTACACACACTCACATATCATAATACAGGTCCACATCCACTCTGGATCCCACTGATAACGACTCTGCTACTTCAAGTTATGACTTTGAAAGTCCAATCAACCTAGTCGAAGACGAAGGTGAGGATGATTGTGAAGTGCATGGGGAACTTGCTAGACTCTTACTTCAGGAAGAGAGGGCCATACAGCCGCATGAAGAGCCAGTTGAAACAGTAAATCTGGGTACGGAGGAAGACAGGAAAGAGGTCAAGATCGGTGCAAATCTAGAGTCTAGTGTCAAGCAACGGTTAATATAAATGTTGTGTGACTATGTTGAGATCTTTGCCTGGTCTTATGAAGATATGCCTGGGTTAGATACTGATATTGTGGTTCACCGCCTGCCAACCAAAGAAGACTGTCCTCCAGTGAAACAGAAAGTTCACCGAATGCGCCCAGAAATGTCTGAGAAAATCAAGGCTGAGGTTATGAAACAGTTTGATGCCGATTTTCTAGCTGTTACTTCTTACTCGCAGTGGGTTGCCAATGTGGTTACGATACCGAAGAAGAATAGAAAGATGGAAAATGATCTTAACTGAGTATGACATCCAGTATACAACCCAAAAGGCAATCAAGGGAAGTGTGTTGGCGGATCATTTGGCGCATCAGGCCATTGATGATTACCAGTCTATGAACTTCGAATTCCCGGATGAGAACATCATGTTGGTGACCGACTGTGAGAAACCTAGAACGGATGAAGGACCCGAGGAGGGATCCCGATGGTCTATGTACTTTGATGGAGCTTCAAACGTGTTGGGTAATAGCATTAGCGCCGTGATCATATCTCCTGAAGGCTGTCATACTCTGTTCACCACCCAATTATGTTTTAACAACACCAATAATATGGCGGATTATGAAGCATGCATCATGGGCCTTCGAGCAGCTATTGACCTAAGGATTAAGTTCTTGAGGGTATTCAGAGATTCTTCTCTCGTGATCAGTCAGATCAAAGGCGAGTGGGATACGAAACATCCAAATCTTATTCCTTACAAGGAGTATGTACTGACGTTGCTTCCACATTTCGAGGAAATAACCTTTGAACATTTCCCAAGAGAGGAGATGTCATTGAGTCCTTGAGTCCATATGTGAGCTTGGTTTGCCATTGGTTGGGTCAAACAGTCAAAAATTGCCTTTGTGCAGTCAAAACCCTAAAAATGACCATTTTTCCCTTTTAGTGATCTGATCAAATTTCTTGTGGAATTGTGATCCAAACTTGACCAAATGGTTCATATGAGTTCATTATGTTGATGTGGGTCAAATTTCATGAGGTTTGACTATCCATTGGCCACAATTGACTTTTTCCCAATACAACTGATTTCTAGGTCAACTGTCTAATTGATTGGGCAAAGATTTGAATCAAGGCTTGAAACTTGGTATGGATAAACTTGTGAGTCCAACATGAAGCATGAAAGTCACTTTGGATATTTTAGGTCAAAAAATCCCTGTGCAAACTCAAACCCTAATTTGGGTCAACAGTGCAAGGAGGGGTCTTGAGCAGAGCAAACCCTAACTTGATCTTGAGTTCCAAGAGTCTTGTGGTGAGAAAATGTTGATGAAATGAGAGGGAAAATTTTGGGGTACAACAGTTGCCCTTGTTCAATCTTCTTGAACCTGAAGAGTTAGATTGGCAAGTTTTCCTTTCGCGTCTCGAAGGTAAAAGGAGATTGGACAATAGAGTGCCCTTAAATTTGCACTCGTCAAAACATGGATGCGGGAATGGGCTTAGAGATTCCATTTGGGAGATGGGCTTAAAGATGCCATCTGGAGGGGTGACAGAATCTTGTCGGGGGATGGGCTTAGAGATGCCATCTGGAATGTATGTTGTAGGTGAAAGAAATGAGTATCAGAAAAGTGCCCATGTTTTGGAACATCTCTGAGCTGGGGGTCTGAATAAGCAATAGATTGACATCCGTATCTGGAAGCATCCGTAAACTGTTTTCAAAAGTTGAATCCGAACAAGTGATAGATTAACATACGTATTTGGAGAATTCGTGAACTGTTTTCAGAAGTCTTGAAGTTGAATAAGCAATAGATTAGCATCCATGTTAGGAAGCATCCGTAAACTGTTTTCAAAAGTTGAGTCTGAACAAGCGATAGATTAACATCCGTGTTTGGAGAATCCATAAACTGTTTTCAGAAGTCGAAGTTGAAGCTTATTAATCTTATCATGAAAAGGGTAAAATATTAGTTGAAACACAAAGTTATGTTGCATGAAATGTATGATGCAATATATATGTTATATCAATGTTTATGATATATGAATGTAGTGAATGCGCATGTAAGCTGATGAGCTGTCTTGCTGAGGATAGATGAATCTTGGATAATGAAATCTTTGACTGCTGCTGAGGAAAGTGAATCCTTGACTGCTGCAGGGGAAAGTAAATCCTTGACTGCGGCAGGGTATTGCAAGAATCTTTTGATCGTTGAAAATGAGAAGTCCCGGGACCATTGTTGGGGACTCAGGAGCTTGGGTTGTATGCCAATCTACTGGGGTTTTAAGGACGAGAGTCTTCATTCTGTTAAGGGTCAGAAATTAGGAGCATACCAGTCTTCTGAGGTTTCAAGGATGAGAATCTTCATTCTGTTAACGATTAACTGTTATCTGGTTGATCTCCAGGCTTTCACAGAAACTTGTATTGCTATCTGGTCATAATCTAGGCTTCATAATAACTTGTTGAGCTATTATCCGGTTGAATCCGTGCTTCACGGCTTGTGTTAAAGACATACCGCTATCTGGTCGACTCCAGGCTTCGTAGTATTCTTGGCTGCTGTCTGGTCGTAATCCAGGCTTCACAGAAACTTGTATTGCTATCTGGTCGTAATCCAAGCTTCACAATAACTTGTTGAGCTGCTATCCGGTAGAATCCAGGCTTCACGGCTTGTGTTAAAGATATACCACTATCTGGTCGAATCCAGGCTTCATAGTATTCTTGGCTGCTGTCTGGTTGTAATCCAGGCTTCACAGAAACTTGTATTTCTATCTGGTCGTAATCCAAGCTTCACAATAACTTGTTGAGTTGCTATCCAGTTGAATCCAGGCTTCACGACTTGTGTTAAAGATATACCACTATCTGGTCGACTCCAGGCTTCGTAGTATTCTTGGCTGCTGTCTGGTCGTAATCCAGGCTTCACAGAAACTTGTATTGCTATCTGGTTGTAATCCAAGCTTCACAATAACTTGTTGGGGATTAAACTATTGTCCGGTCGAATCCGGGCTTCATAGCTTGCTCTTAGGAGATACCACTATCTGGTCGTAATCCAAGCTTCGCGGTAGTCTGATACTTTTATCCGGTCGTAATCCGGGCTTCACAATATGCTGTAGAGATCAAGATACTATTCGGTCGAATCCGGGCTTCATAACTTGAATTTTGTGAGAATTTGATCTTTGACGACCGTAACTTCCAACAGGTGATGAAGGAACTTTTGAACGACCGATCAATTTGAAATGTAATTTGTTTTGGAAAATAAATCCTTGACAAATGTTGGGGAAATAAACCCATAACCGAAGCTGGGGATTGAAAATCCTTTGATTACTGAGGGTGAGAAATCCTTGTTGACTGCTGATTGCTTGGGGAACAAGATCTTCAATTGTTGAGGGATCTTAGGACCACTGCTGGGGATTGAAAATCCTCGGTGACCTGTGGGGAATGAGAATTCTGACGATCTCTACTGGGGAATTAAAAACCTGGGAGACTTACGCTGGAGAAATGAGACTGAGAATCTTCAATCTGATGGGAAGTATCTCTGTGGGGAGAATGTTTACTAATCCGGTTCCGCTGGGGATTGATAGTTGGAAGTTTTAGCTCCGCTGGGGATTAACAGTTTTGGCTCCACTGGGAATCTTGAAACCTAACTCTGAGGGGAATCTTGAAATTCAGCTTAGCTGGAGAATCCAACTTTAGAAAGCATCTGCTCTGCTGAGGATTTTGAAGTTTAACTCTGTTGGGGGAGTATATTCCGAATCTTAACTCAGTTGAGGATCTTGGAGTTTAATTCCGCTGGGGATTTCTTCTGAAAGGGTATCAAGATATCTACCTATACCTTCAACCTATCAGCAATCAACTTTTCTTGATTTGTAAGCAAATGATTATGTTCAAATGCATATGCCTATTTAACAAAACATTGGACGTTTCTCAAATAAAACATAAGTGTAAAAAGAAAAAGAAGACAAAGCAAATTTCTGTATTTGGAAAAGTGTTTGTATTAACTTTTTATGAGTATCTTTGTACAAAGGAGACAGGCATCCTAGTAAGAGGATGTTGTCGTAAAAAAATGAAAATTTTATACAAAAGAAAGATGGCTATGTGTAACAATTCCATGGGATTCCATTCTGCTATAGCCTTCACAACTCTGAATATCTTGTCCATTCACTGCTTCGTCCGCCGATGATTGGATTGATCAGAAGCTCAGAGCTTGTTGATGAAGAGAATGTTCTTTAAAGTGATCCGACGAGACACAGTCATACGCTTTAATTCCCTAACTTTTGCCTGAATCGCCCTTTCAGGTTTTTGATCCACCGGGAAACCCTTTTTTGCCCAAGTCGCCCTTTCGGGTTTTCAACTTGCCGGGTGTACAGATTTTTTTTTGTTTTATCCCTAATTTTTGCCTGAACTGCCCTTTCGGGTTTTCGGTTCACCGGGATGCCCATTTTTGCCCAAGTCGCCCTTTTGGGTTTTCGACTTGTCGGGTTATTTTATGCGTAGTATCTTTTGACTATGTCTACGTTCACAGGGTGTGGCAAATCGTCACCGTCCATGGTGGTCAGAATCATTGCACCACCGGAAAATATGCTCTTGATCACAAACGGTCCTTCGTAAGTAGGAGTCCATTTGCCCCTGGGATCACTTTGCGGCAAGATGATCCGCTTGATTACAAGATCTCCGACTTGATATACTTGACGTCTGACTTTCTTATTGAAAGCCTTGATCATCCGTTTTTGGTACGTCTGACCATGGCAAACAGCAGTGAGTCGCTTCTCATCGATCAAATTGAGTTGATCAAGTCGGGTCTGAATCCAATCGTCTTCACTCAAACCAGCGTCCTTCATAATCCTTAAAGAAGGAATCTGAACTTCCATGGGTAGGACAACTTCCATGCCATATACCAAAGAAAATGGGGTTTCCCCTGTTGAAGTACGTGCCGTGGTACGATATCCATGCAGAGCAAACAGTAACATCTCATGCCAGTCCTTGTAGGTAACTGTCATTTTATGAATGATCTTCTTGATGTTTTTGTTCGCGGCTTCAACAACACCGTTCATCTTCGGCCGATAGGGAGATGAATTGTGACGATAAATATTGAACTGTTCGCATAGAGCGGTGATCATAATATTGTTCAAGTTTGTACCATTGTCTGTGATGATCCTGTCGGGGACACCATACCGGCATATGAGGTTCTGCTTGATGAAGCGGGCAACCATATTCTTTGTAACAGAGGAAAAGGAAGCTGCTTCAACCCACTTGGTAAAATAATCAATGGCGACCAGGATGAAGCGATGTCCATTGGATGCCGTGGGCTTGATCTCTCCAATCATGTCAATGCCCCACATTGCGAATGGCCAAGGAGCTGTCAGAACGTTGAGAGGAACAGGAGGAGTGCGTACTTTTTCGGCATAGACTTGGCATTTGTGGCAAGTACGGGAATGTTGATGGAAATCAGCTTCCATGGTAGACCAGTAATAGCTTGCCCTTAGAATCTTCTTAGCCATCGTATGTCCGCTCAAGTGGGTTCCAAATGTGCCGCTGTGTATCTCAGTCATGATCAACTCTGCTTCAGCTTTGTCCACACAACGAAGTAAAACACAATCATGGCTATGCTTGTAAAGGATGCCATTGCTTAGGAAGAACTTGGCTGCAAATTTCCTTAAAAACTTCTTGTCATTGACGGAAGCTTCTTCGGGATATTCTCTAGTCTGGAGATACCTTTTGATTTCATGGAACCAGGGTTGTTCCACTACTTCTTTGGTATTAATCTCATGACAATGCGCAGGTTCGTCCATTCGCTCGATGGTGATTTGGGGAGCCTCGTTACCCCAGTTGAGTTTAAACATGGAAGACATTGTAGCCAGAGCATCTGCTAGCTGATTTTCTTCTCGCGTGAAATGCTCGAAAGTAATCTGCTCGAAATGAGGCAGCAATGTCAGGACATGTTCTTTGTATGGGATAAGATTAGGATGTTTGGTGTCCCACTCTCCTTTGATTTGACTAATAACCAAAGTCGAGTCCCCAAATACGATCAAAGATTTGATCCCCAAGTCTATAGCAGCCTTGAGACCAAAGATGCAAGCTTCATATTCGGCCATGTTGTTGGTACAGCTGAAACAAAGTCGGGCCGTGAAAGGTGTATGGCAACCTTCTAGGGAAATGAGTACCGCACCGATACCGTTTCCAAGTGCATTTGAAGCACCATCAAAGTACAGGGTCCATCGGGATCCATTTTCAGGTCCGTCATACGGTCCGTTACCTTCAATGTTGTCCAAAGTCATGATGTCCTCGTCCGGGAAGTCGAATCTCATGGATTGATAATCTTCGATAGCTTGATGAGCTAGATGGTCAGCTAGTACACTCTCTTTTATAGCTTTTTGGGTAGTATACTGGATGTCATACTCAGTCAGGATCATTTGCCATCTAGCGATTCTTCCAGATAAAGCAGGCTTCTCGAAGATATACTTGATCGGGTCCATTTTGGAGATCAGCAAAGTGGTATGAGTCAACATATACTGCCTTAGTCGGTGAGCAGCCCATACCTAAGCGCATCAAGTTTTCTCGAGCAGTGAGTAGCGAGTCTCACAGTCGGTAAAAATTTTGCTAAGGTAATAAATGGCATGCTCTTTTCGACCAGACTCGTCATGTTGGCCCAGTACGCACCCCATTGAGTTATCCAAAACAGTCAGATACATGATTAATGGCCTTCCTTCGACGGGTGGCATCAGAATTGGAGGTTCTAGCAAATACTCCTTGATCTTATCAAAAGCAATTTGACAATCATCGTTCCATTCGACTACCTGATCCTTCTTCAATAGTTTGAAAATTGGCTCACAGGTAGACGTCAGGTGAGAGATGAACCTGGCGATATAGTTCAAGCGTCCCAAGAATCCTCTAACCTCCTTTTCAGTACGGAGGACAGACATTTCTTGTATAGCCTTTACTTTTGCTGGATCGACCTCAATGCCTTTGTTGTTGACAATAAATCCCAGAAGTTTACCAGACCTAACTCCAAAAGTGCACTTACTTGGATTCAGCCTGAGTTTGTACTCCTTCAACCTGGCAAACAACTTCTGCAAATGTTCAAGATGTTCTTCTTCCATTTGTGATCGAGCTATCATTTCGTCTACGTAAACTTCAATCTCATGATGTATCATATCATGAAACAAAGCTACCATGGCGCGTTGATAAGTTGCCCCTGTGTTCTTCAGTCCGAACGACATCACCTTGTAACAGAAGGTACCCCATTGTGTAACAAAGGTTGTTTTCTCCATGTCCTCGGGGGCCATTTTAATCTGGTTGTAGCCCGAGAATCCGTCCATGAAATAAAATACTTTGTGCTGAGCCGTGTTGTCAATCAAGATGTCGATATGTGGTAGCGGAAAAATCATCTTTAGGGATGGCCCTGTTCAAATCCCGGTAGTCCACACACATTCTGACCTTGCCGTCTTTTTTGGGAACGAGCACAATGTTAGCAACCCACTGCGGATAGGATGTAATAGCCAGAAAGCCAACGTTGAATTGCTTCATTACTTCAGCTTTAATCTTCTCAGACATGTCGGGCCTCATTCGGCGGACTTTTTGCTTGATCGGTGGACAGTCCACTCTTGTAGGGAGACGGTGAACCACGATGTCTGTGTCTAACCCTGGCATGTCTTCATAAGACCAGGCGAAGATTTCAACGTATTCATTTAACAGCTGTATTAAGCGCTCCTTGACACTTGGTTCCTGATTGGCACCCACTTGTACTTCTTTCCTGTCTTCCTCTGTTCCTAAGTTGACAGTTTCCAACAACTCTTCATGAGGCAAGATGGCCCTCTCTTCTTGTTGTAGAAGTCTGGCTAACTCTCCCGGTACTTCACAATCTTTGTCGTCTTCGCACTCAGCCTGATTGACCAAATCTTCAGATTTTTTGAAGGATAAAACAGAATAGTCACCCATGGAATCCGGAGTGGATGGGTACCTGCATTTGTGAGTGTGGGTGTGTGTAAGGGATAGCCATCCTTAAACAAACAAAAATGCAAAAGGAAAGAAAATGAACACAGCAGTTTATAAATGAAAAACGTCCAATGATTATTAAACATGGCATATGGTTATGAAGAGAATCAAGCCCTTACAAATGGACCTACATGCCTCGGGCAGGGCATGAGGTGAAAAGTAGTGTGCGAGTTGTTTAAGAGTAATTATTACAGACCAACAGGAAATGTTCGAAAGATAAATTACTGATTGATGAAAGTAATAGGAACGAAGTCTTTCGCCTCCCAGTTGTGCAGTCCCCCTTCAATGGTTGGGAAGATCCAATCTTCAACGTTACCCTCTTCGTCTTTGTCTTCCAAAGCATTAATTCCATGAGGAGAAATCTTGATGGGTGTCCTTTCAATTTTGGAGCGACGCATAGCCTTTTGCCCCGCAGCGGTAAACCCCAACCCAAACTTGTCTGTCTTGTGGGGAAAGTCAGGCAACTGTCCCCACACCGTGCTCTTTCCCTCCTTAATTGCAGCCTTTGCGTCTTTCAGAGATGCCATCCTGGCCACCTGCTTGGGTACTTTAGCTACTGCCTTTGCTACTACAACCTTGGGAGAAACTTCCTCGAAGTGTTGAAAGGGTGTTTCGATGAATTCGCCATCCACTTCCGCATACCGAAAGGAATTCAGATGACTGATCATGTACTCCTCCTCACCGTGTACAATTATGATTTTACCCTTAACAGGGTACTTTAGCATCTGATGTAGAGAGGAAGTGACTGCCCCAACATTATGAATCCACGGCCTTCCTAGTAAGCAAGAGTATGATGGGCGGATGTCCATCACATAGAATGTGGAGTTGAACACCTCAGTGCCTACCTTGATGGGAATGTCGACCTCCCCATGCACCATTCTTTTATACCCGTCAAAGGCCCTGACAATGATATTACTTGGTTTCAGCTCCAAGCCTTCACAATCCAACCGGTCCAGAGCCTTCTTAGGCAGCACATTTAGAGAAGAACCGGTATCAACCAAGACATGGGCGAGAGTAGTTCCTCGGCATTCAATTGACACATGCAGTGCGTCATTGTGCTTTATTCCCTTCGGAGTCAGGTCAACATGAGAGAAACCCAGGCCGTTGTCGGCGGTAAGGCTGGCTACACAATCCTGGAATTGATCGGCTGAGGTTTCTTGGGGCACATGGGCTGTCTTCAAAAACCTTATCAAGGCTTTGGCATGAGCCTCCAAATAAAGCAGCAGGGCCAACATGGAGATCTTTGAGGGGGTTTGCCCCAGTTGCTCTACCACATCATAATCACTCTTCTTGATTATTCTCAGAATCTCCTCCACTTCTTTTTTAGAGGTTTCGGGGATGACCAATGGCTGAGCCCTCGTCCTGACGAGCTCTTCTTGGATCCCTTTCCCCTTATCAGTAGCAGCAGGAGGGACAACTACAGGAGTAACAACTTCTTCAATCATTGGCGTTCTTGCAGATAGTTTTACCGGTGCAGGGGTAACCTTGGGAGCAGCTGAGGGTCCAAAGATTGCCTTTGGAGGGGAAATCTCTGGAGAGAAAATTCTTCCACTCCGGGTAATTTTGCTTGTACCGGCAATGTTTCCAATGTCGGCAGTTTCTTCGTCAGAGCTCTCTTCAGTTATCTCAATTTGTTTAACACCGTGGTAGTAGATTTCTCCACCATAATTCCACGGTATCGATTTGTCAGATTTGTATGGGATGGGCCCAGGCATGGTTATCTTCAAGGGTACAATCTTCGGAGTGGATGTAATCTTAACAGGCCTTTTGGGGACCTTGGAAAGATTGGCGGAAATGGTTATTATTGAAACTTCATTGATAGGAGTTGGAGTAACAGAAGTCTTTTCGAAAAGAATTTGTTGGTTGTCCATTAGGCGTTTGATGCCTATCCTCAACAATGGACAGTCGATTGGTAGGGAGGAACAAAGGTAGCAATCTTCTTTACAACCTTGGAAAATCCCAGCCTTCAACAGATTCAACTTGATTGTCAGTAGTGGAGTTATCAGATCATCAACAGTAGAAACAAACAGATCTTCTTCAACAGCATGGACATTGCGTCCATGCTTTGGCATTGGAGAGGAGATTACATTCGGCTTCTCAGGGGCGTCGAACTCAACCTCTTTAGCGTCTATCAAATCCTGAATTTTATTCTTAAGCGCCCAGCAATCGTTGGTGTCATGCCCGGCGCTGTCAGAATGATAGGCACATTTTGCATTGGGATGATAATGTGGGGAAGTGGTATTCACAATCTTTGGCGCCTCTCTAATATTGGTGAGATTTAGCTTCAACAAATGGGGAAGAACTTGTGCAGGCGTCATGTTGATGTGGGTGAACTGCCGTTGTGGCCGTTCTACCCGTTGCTGATTAGGTCTAGACTGATTGTTACGTGGCTGATCATTTGACGAATTTTGAATCATCACGGCCCCTACAGTCGGCCGGTGCTCAGTTCTTCTCAATCCTTTGAGAGTATATAACAGCTGCTTCCTTCTTGGCCGGGAATGGTTTTTTAACAGTTGTGGAGGCAGAGGCATCCCTTTGAATCTTCCCACTCTTAATACCAGCTTCCACCCGTTCGCCAATCAGAATCAGTTCAGTAAACCCTGCAGAAGAGCTCCCGATCAAATGGTTGAAGAAAGGGCCAGATAGGGTCCCCAAGAACATATCAACTAGCTCCCTATCTGAAAGAGGTGGCTGTACTCTTCCTGCCAAGTCACGCCATTTTTGGGCGTATTCTTTGAATCCCTCATTTGAGGCCATCCCCATACTTTATAGCTGAGTACGGGTTGGCGCCAAGTCGGCGTTGTATTAATATTGGCGATAGAAGGCAGCTGCCAAGTCTTCCCAGTTATGCACCTCTGACCTCTCAAGCTGGTAAAACCAATTTAGCTGTGTACCAGACAGGCTGTCCTGGAAGAAGTGTACCCAAAGATTTATATCGGATGAATGAGGTTGAATTTTTCTGACATACGACCTCAGGTGAATCTTCGGGCAAGACAGACCGTCGTATTTTGCAAAAGTTGGCACCTTAAACTTTGGAGGGATCACAATCCCAGCAATCAATCCCAATTCTTCAAAATCTAACCCGGTAACCCTTTGCAGCTCCATAGGTGCCAGTCTATCCTCCAGATTTTTGTATTTGTCGTCCGCTGGCGGGTATTGCTGCTCTGAATAATCTTCATCTTCCTCAACCTCTTCCTCTTCAGCCTCGGATTCAGAAGGTAATGCATCTCCTTTTCCCTTACCGGTCCCCTCATCAGATGTGGAGGGGAATTCAAGAACTCTCCTAGCTTCATTCTCAAATCTTGTTCCCAGTGTAGCTACCCCAATTCTTTTCTTTTTCTTTTTTCCTTTTTCTTGCTCTTTATTCCCTAACAGTGCTTTAAGATCCTCTTGACCCTTTGCCAAGGTCATAAGGAGCTGTTGAAACTGCGAGTTTTGTGACTGCAGATCTCTGACCATCTGCTCAATATCCATCTTACTGAAATAAACAGCAGAAAGATAAGGAAACCTGGTGTGAAGACCTGTTTATGTATATGATGAATGATATGTTTATTCATGTAATGCATTCAAGGATTTAGAAATTCAAAGTTGTTGCAGACAAAAAGATCACACGTCATATTAATAAGAAGAAATTTTGTCAATACATAAATGCCCCATGGGCCAAATATTACAAAAGCTTCTTAAGGTAAAAAGACGTTGCGTATCCTCTTTGGTGCGATGTAAGTGTTGAGGGTCTCCTCCTCGTGAAGTCGGCGGGTAAGCTCCAAAACCTTCTTCTCACTGGCGTAGAAGCTGGCTTCTAAAGTATCCCTTTCTTCCTTGAGTTGGATCCAACTCTTCTGCATTTCCTCCATGATGTGGGCATGTCAGGATGTAGGATGGTGTATGGAACCTCTCCTTCCTTAACAGGCTCTTTGATCAAAGGGAGAATGTGAGGGTAAGGCATCATAAGACTCTGGGCGCGGGTTCGTACCCACTTGAGGTAAGGCTCAAGAGGGATGGAGTTTTTGTGCCCCAGTGTCTTGCTATCTACCTTGTTAGGCATCCTCCAAGCTCTGATGAATCTTTGGCGAAGTCCTTGTGCATCGTTGTCGAAGTCAAAAACTAGGTCAAGAATCAGCATGTCATGAGGGCCATCCCTCCGAGCGTATCCAAATTGTCTTAAAGCTAGACAAGGGTTGTAGGTAATGCCTCCCATAATTCCAAGTAATGGAACATTAGGGAACTCACCACAATGATCAATGATGATGACATTTTCTCTGGACCGAGAACACCAATGTACATCAGAATGTGTGAGGGTCATCAATCGTTGTGACCACCTTTAGCCCTGCTCGTTCTTCAAAAATGATTGTGGAAGGTGAGAAATAAACCACCTTGCTAGGAGAGGAGTACATCACATGAGAACACCTCTTTTCCTCATTGTTCGTGTGTAAAATGAGTGGAGGATGTCCCCAAGCAATGTAGGTATGGGATTCTTGGATAGGAAAATCTTGACAGCATTCACATCTATAAGTTGGTCAGGATTTGGGAACAAGACCAACCCATAAATGAGGAGTGCCACAATCTCTTCAAAGGCTTGTAGATCCAAAGAATTCCAACACTCTTGTGCCTTCTCAAACAAGAATTTTTCCAAGAATCCCTTGACACCACTTCTGGTTTCCCAATGCCCCTTGATGTCAGATGGTTGCAAGTGTAGTTCTTGAGCAACATCTTCAGGTTTTGGTTCCTTTTCCGTACCGTTGTAGGGTAGTTGATTAAGAATAGGAACTCTCAAGAGTTGATAAAATTCCTCCAAAGTAGGCACCAATTGGTAGTCGGGGAATGTGAAACAGTGGTGAAGGGGGTCAAAGAATTGGAACAACACTTTCACCATGTCTTCTTCAATGCTGGTGTTGACTAGGTTGAGAAGTCTACCATGTCTTTCAATGAAGAGAGAACTTTCTGGAATTCTGGATGTAAGCTCCTTGAGTTGAGGAGGGATTCTCACAAGGTTGACTTGGATAGTTTTCCTGGAAGAATTTCCATGACCTACAAAACAGGAACAAAGATGAAGATCCAAACCCTTGAAATGGTTAGTGGACGCATATGATGCTTTATGATGTTCATGATGTATGCATAAACACATGTACAAGCAAGTCACACAAAACCCTAGTTTCAGGCTTGCATGGGGTTTCATAGGTAAGTACCCTCTTGAATTTAGTTGGCTTAAAAACCTGTCTTATAAATAGTAACCGGGTTCTAAGGAGCTCAATATCATTGGATTGTTTTCTATGTTCATTGTTTTGGTTTAGCCACTTAACTAGCGACCAAAATATTCCAAGAAAACAACCCTCAATGAGTGTAGTATCGAGTATCTACCAACTTCGGACTGCACCAAAGTCGGTCATCTCACTACCCCTAATAAAAGGCCAAGATGGTCAAGTAAGGTTCTAGGTAATTAGTGCTTAGTGACATCACTCAGCGGCCCCGTACTCTCCTTGATTGAACTCAAGGGTTACCGGTACTCACAAATATGTCGCACTAATATAGTTATTGCTTCAACCGTGTCGGTATACCCCGCACAGTTTCCACAATGTATTGCTATCTATAAATGTTTCCCAAATCCGGGTGGAGGATTTCAAGACCAAACAAGAGAACCAAAATGTAAAGCAATCAAAGCAAACAATTAGTCATGCAAAAAAGGGTGATCTAGGCCCTAAGGTTACTCCACTTAAAAAGTTTTCCCCAGCAGAGTCGCCAGTTCTGTGATACGGTGGGAGAACTGACTTGGGTTTTGCGTTTGTTTTCGCAAATGTTCGGTTTAGCAAGATACGCCACTGACTTTTTATTTTATCCTAAGGAATGGTCAAAAAGCACAGGTGTGATCGGTGGATCTGGAACTGACTGTTTAACGCTGGTTCGCGAAATGTCGCGGAAGCAAGAGTCGCCACCGTCTTTTATTTTCTCCAAATGGAAAGGACAAAAGCACAGAAAAATTCCTTATAGAGATTGTTCTCGGTTCGGGAGGTAGGTTATAGAAAGGGAAGGTGTTAGCACCCTTTCTATCCATGGTTATCCATGGGCTCTTAGACACTTGCTCATTGTGTTTTCAAAAGGTTTGTTTGCTTTTCAATTGTGGGTTAATAAAGTTTCTTTGAAAAATTTCGGTTCGACTCGTACGTCAGAGTGTTTGAAAAATTTGCTTTGAAAGCTTTTGAAAAAGTGTTGGTGTGAAAAGATTTTTGTTTTGTTTTTGAAGAGAGCAAGTATCCTTGAGAACCTACCTACCCTAAGGAATTCGTCTGTGTAGATGTCCTTTAAAGTAGTGCCATCCCACCATTGAGAGGTAGGTAGCACCACCGTTGGAGGTGTTCGGGTCAATTCGAGTTTAGGGACATGGTGATCACTGGAGTAATGGGAAGACACCTTAGAAGCTACCCTCATGCCAGGTTCCCGGATCATGAGGACTTACTAAGACGTCTTCTACTCGACGACCACCTTTCGAAAGGCAACAGGTGAGGCGTACCCTAGGGGTGGTGTGTGCGATTCGTGTGTCGTTTTCAGATATTTGTCTTGTCATGTTTATTTGTGATCTACGCTTGATTTTAATTAGGACATTCATTCTTGCATGCTTTTTTAACAGTTATAAAGTTGCGGGAAAATAAATCTACAACTATTACAAATGGCGCGGGTCCACATCGCCAAAATAAACCGGACCCGATTTGACTGAAAGTAAAGAAGCAATAAAATAAAAGTGCGAGAAATAAAGTTACAAGGCTTTGGGACATATACATAATTATAATAAATGACATAAAATAAATGCGCAAATTAAATAAATTATGAACATGGGCGTTGGACCCTTTTGCAATAAATTAAAATTAATGAAGAATTAAAATTAAAATTAAATGTTTTGGTATTTTTGTGTTTTTTAAGATTTAAAAGAAAAAGAATTAATTAAAACAAAAATGAAGCGTCAAACCCTAATTCTAACTATTTTTTAAATTATTAAGAAAAAAGATTGAATTTTGAACCTAATTTAAACCTAAATTATTTATATACAATTTAATTATGAAAATAAATAAACAATAATATTATGATAAAAAAGGAAAAAATTAAAAGGAGTGGAAATTATTAATTAACCTAATTCTAATTATTTTTTTATTTAATATGAAAAGAATTAAAATTGCAAACATCCTAATTAAAACTAAATTCATTATACATTAATTTATTTACAAGAAAATAATTATAATAAAAATATTTACTCTTTTTTTGGTCTTTTCTGGTTTTTAATTAAGTTTTTGTATTTTGTTAAAAGAAAATAATTACTGAATTAAAACAACAAAATAAATAAAACAATAATTAAAGAAAATAAAATGTGAAAAGAAAAGCAAACCAGGGGGGGGGGGGGGGGGGTGGCCCCAAAATTGGAGGTCAAATTAGTGGAATCTGGCCCAATAGGCAGTGGCCTATTTTACTTTCTGAATCATGTGTGACACGTTTGACTCAAGCGCAGCATACTCTTTTAATCTAAGCCTTTGGTGTGGATTGGATGGACACGTGGGCATCTGGATGATGATGGTACATGGTGTGCTCTAATGAGGAATCTGCATGGGAACTTGAATTGAAAAATAACGTGAAATATTGTACAGACCTGGGACTCGAACCCAGGTCTTGGAGATTGAAACAATAAGCGCTTGCCATCTGTGCCACTGAACCTGTTTGATATATAATTAACAAATAAATATAATAAGAACAAACAAGAGTTAGTACGCCAAAACGCGCGCGATTTCAAAATGGCCAATAGCTGATGGACACGAAACCATCTTCTTCCTCATCATGTAAAATAAAACACTATGGCAACAGTTTTCGTAGCATGGTCTTAGGCTGGTTTTGGAAAAATAGCGAATGGAGCTATGGGCTTCATAAATTGTTCGCGACTAGTGGGTCTTCTTCGTCTCTCTGCACTGAGTTGGATGGCCATGGTTTGGTGGCTTAATTTTGCCTTATTGCTAAAGCCCCAATTTTGAAGACCTGTAACCCTAGAATTTCAAACATGGCATAATCTCGTATGGTCAATAAAAACGCAATTAAAGGTAATGATTAGCTTGGAAACTCCAACATGAACAAGAATTCATCAATCAAAATGCAAAAAGATGTATGATTTGAGATATGCGATTTCAAAAGTTTCGAGGTCCAGTCTGAGTTCTTGATACCGATTCAGGGCGTTTTGGTTCTTGTTTGTGATTGGAATCTGATCAGGAGAGTTTGAGGAAGCTATTGGAATCAGTCTTAGGGCTTAAAACTACCTCTAATAGTGATTTCAGAATCTAGTTTTCAAGTCCAAATTTCAAGTTTTTTATGAGCTTTTGAGCGCAGCCTTTGATGTGTTATGGTTAGGGTTTGACTTGGCACTTATGAGGGAAGAGAATTAGCTTGTTATTTGACCTTGATTCATGCTCATGAGAGAACTAGTCCTAGGGTTTTTTCATTAACAAACTTTTCCTTCTTTTAAGCCAAGACCAAGACTTAGTGTGCAATTTAACCCTAGCCTGAGTTTTTGAGTTGGCCCATGATATATGGAAGTTGTCCAAATTCAAATGACACTATTCCATTGGTTTTTGAATTTTATTTGAATATTTAAAGATTTAAAATGAATTAAATTATCAAAAATTAAATAAAATAGAAAAATCAATATTTGGTCTTGAAATTAATCATGGGACACGTGTGTGGCATGACAAGGCTGAATCAAGTGGAAGAAAGTGGGCCCTTTTGTCAAAAATTGGAGTTTCAAGGATAGTTGACTTTTGCCATTTCACAAAAATTTCCCAACTTCTACAAGGCATAACTTGCTCAATTTTTAAGCTTTTCACATGTTCTTGGACATTTTGGAAAGGTCTTTGAGTCCTCTAACCAATGCCTTTGGTCCCATGTCATTTTGATTTTCCAATCTCAAGTTATGGCCTTTGACTTAAAGTCCCTTTTTGTTGACTTTTGAAAATGACCTATAATGTTGAAATTGATAACTTTTTGTGAGAGCATTTCTTAGACTTGAAGTATGAAGATGAGTTGTAGGAAATTTCTTTCTCTTCAAAATGAGCTTTGGATGGAATTTTTCTGATAATCTATGTGAAAGTTATGCCCTGGTCAATTTCAGTTGACTTTTTCAGCTGTCCAAATATAGTAACTTTTGCATCTTTGATGATTTCTGAGCCAAATCTTGAAAATCATGATCTAGCATTGATCAAATGATGTTTGTGGCTTCAAAATGATATGTTGACCAAAAATTTGAACTTTTGACTGCCAAATGACCATTTTGCCCCTACAGTTGACTGTAGTGCAATTTAGGGTTTTGACTGTGCAATTTTGAGCTGAATGCCTTGAAACTTGATATGAGGATGCTTGACCATGTTTGTAAGCATATGAGACTTGATTGGACCTTTGAACACTTCCTTTTCTTGATCAGAACACAAACCCTAGTTTTGACTGTATAGGAGACAGTTGGACTGTGCAACCCTTGGGGGAGTTTTATGACTTGGCTTGGCAATTTCTTGAAGAATATGGGAGAGAAAATTTTGGGGTACAACAGTTGCCCCTGTTCAATCTTCTTAGACCTGAGGATGCAGATTGGCGGACGTGCCTTTCGTAATCCGAGGGTAGAAGATGATTGGACACTAGAGTGCCCAGAAATTTGCGCTCACATGTTAGCAATGATGGGGGAATGGGCTTATAGATGCCATCTGGATGTTTGATTGCGTAAGAGATTCCTTGGCGAGAACCTGCATACCTGCAAAACAGAAAATGAGTACCTGACACGTTGCAGGAGCTGATGTTTAGATGCCTGGTATAGATGTGTCCTGACTGGTTACAGGAGCTGAGTTTGGAGCTTCAAACGGCGATGAAAGAACCAGGGATGATTACTACCTTAGCATGAATGGTAAGAGAACCTTGGGCGACTTTAACATCAACAATGCTTGTTGAGAAAAACATCTTGGGTGACTTTAACTTCAACAACGCTTGTTGAGAAAAATCTTGGGTGTCTTTAACTTCAACAACGCTTGTTGAGAAAAATCTTGGTGACTTTAACTTCAACAACGCTTGTTGAGAAAAATCTTGGTGACTTTAACTTCAACAACGCTCGTTGAGAAAAATCTGGGGGATTTTAACTTCAACAACGCTCGTTGAGAAAAATCTGGGTGATTTTAACTTCAACAACGCTCGTTGAGAAAAAACTGGGGTGTCTTCTACTGGGATAAGAATCAGGGAGATCTTAGGGTCGATCTGACTGAACCAGAGAGGCCTTTGACTGGGTAAGCATCAGGAAAATCTTAGGGTCGATTTAACTGAACCGGTCTAGGTCTTGAAATGTCTTCAACTGGATAAGCATCAGGGAGATCTTAGGGTCGATCTGACTGAACCAGAGAAGGCCTTTGACTGGATAAGCATCAGGAAAATCTTAGGACGATTTAACTGAACCGGTCTAGGTCTTGAAATGTCTTCAACTGGATAAGCATCAGGGAGATCTTAGGGTCGATCTGACTGAACCAGAGAAGGCCTTTGACTGGATAAGCATCAGGAAAATCTTGGGACGATTTAACTGAACCGGTCTAGGTCTTGAAATGTCTTCAACTGGATAAGCATCAGGGAGATCTTAGGGTCGATCTGACTGAACCAGAGAAGGCCTTTGACTGGATAAGCATCAGGAAAATCTTAGGACGATTTAACTGAACCGGTCTAGGTCTTGAAATGTCTTCAACTGGATAAGCATCAGGGAGATCTTAGGGTCGATCTGACTGAACCAGAGAAGGCCTTTGACTGGATAAGCATCAGGAAAATCTTAGGACGATTTAACTGAACCGGTCTAGGTCTTGAAATGTCTTCAACTGGATAAGCATCAGGGAGATCTTAGGGTCGATCTGACTGAACCAGAGAAGGCCTTTGACTGGATAAGCATCAGGAAAATCTTGGGACAATTTAACTGAACCGGTCTAGGTCTTGAAATGTCTTCAACTGGATAAGCATCAGGGAGATCTTAGGGTCGATCTGACTGAACCAGAGAAGGCCTTTGACTGGATAAGCATCAGGAAAATCTTAGGACGATTTAACTGAACCGGTCTAGGTCTTGAAATGTAGCTTGAGAACTTAACTGGATCTTTCCTGAAAGGTAAAAGTCAGTCATATGCAATGCATGATATGGATCAAGCAATGATGTTCTCAACATAAATGAGATTTGTAAGATATGATGTGTACATGCATGCTATAATGATGTATGTGATGTTTTATGTATGTTTTTGTCTAGGAAAGTGAATCCTTGACGGGTGCCGGGAAGTCGTATCCTGGGCTGATGTCGAAGAATAGATTTTGCTTCCGCTGGGGATGATAACTGCAAGGATACCGGTAGGAGAAGATGACTCCGTTGCGGAATAAACTTGGCGAATGGAAGATTCTGCAGGGAGAAAAGATACTCTAGCGATCATGCTGGGACGCAATACTCTGTGGGGATAGAGATGCTTTGCTGAGTGTTGATAGCAGTAATTTGCTGAGGATGTCTTTGTTGTTGGAAGTGTTAATGGACTTCGCTGGGGATAGGAAAGAACTACGTTGACGACGACCTTTCCGTGGCTTTTGGCTGAGGATAACCCAGTTATATCCTGTTGAGGAAATAACTCTTTAAATCAAGCCAGATGACGCGTTCGTGTTCTGTGAAGGATAAGCTTCCAGAATTTACTGGGGATAAGCTTACTGCTTGGGGAGATGAATTCCATCTTTCCTGGGGAACTTGGATGGGACTCTCCTGGGGAAATTTTGATAGTTTTGATATGCTGGGGAAGTGATTCCTTTGAATGTTGATGTATGCCACCGGGGAACAATCTTTAGACCAAGACTGCCGGGGATGCTTGTTAAGAATATATGCTGCTGGGGAATATTGGGATCTACTGGAGGATACCCAATTTCCTTGAGACTTGTTAACTTTATTTGGGGAAGAATGCACTGACTTGCTGTCTCACTCTCTGGGGAATTTAAGATGCCTGGTTAGGTTCTTTAGCTGAACCTACCTTGGTACCTTGGAGGATAGAACAATTAGACTGCTCAGACAACTCTTTATTGCCCCTGTTTCTAGTGTCACCTGCAATTAATTCTTTGTTTCGTATGCAAATATTTATGAGCTAGCAAATTATTGTCAATGCATATATCACAAATTGAACCTTGGACGTTCTTCGCAAAACAAAACAGAAAAAAGAAAAACAGTTGGCACGTTTAACTGAAAAGTATATTTGTATTGATTTTGAATAGCCTGTGAATAGGCGTTTTGTGTACAAGAGGCTGACATCCTAGTAAGAGAAACGTCGCCGAGCAAAAGAGTTTATACAAGTTTTGTACAAAAGAAAATAAACAGCTGTGTGAAATATGAATGATCCACTGGGTTTCAACTCTGCTATCGCCTTTATAACTCTGAGCGTCTCATCACTTGATGACCTTGGTTGAAGGTGAAGCTGACTGATCGATGCCGTCTGAACTTGATGTAGACACCGGATTCTGGATGCAAAGTGATCTGATGAGACATAGTATTACGTTTTTATCCCTAACTTTTGCCTGGACTGCCCTTTCGGGTTTTCAGTCCACCGGGATACCCATTTTTGCCCAAGCCGCCTTTTCAGGTTTTCGACTTGCCGGGTGTACAGATTTTTCATTTTCATCCCTTCATTTTGCCCGAACCCTTTTGGTTCGACGGGAAGCCCTAATTTTTGCCTAGACATGTCAGCCTAGCGGGTCTTTTTTCATGCGTAGTATTTTTTAACTATGTCTGCATTGGCGGGATGAGGAAGGTCGTCACCATCCATATTGGTTAATATCATTGCTCCTCCTGAGAACACATGTTTAACCACAAATGGCCCTTCGTACGTAGGGGTCCATTTGCCCCTTGGATCACTCTGAGGAAGGATGATTCTCTTGATTACCAGATCCCCAACTTGATATTCCTGTGGTCTGACCTTTTTGTTAAATGCCCTGATCATTCGTTTCTGATACGTCTGACCATGACAGATAGCAGCAAGTCTCTTTTCGTCAATAAGGTTGAGCTGATCAAGTCGTGTCTGGATCCAATCATCTTCGTTCAGATTTGCATCCTTCATTATCCGGAGAGAAGGAATTTGTACTTCGATCGGCAAGACTGCCTCCATGCCATAAACCAGAGAGAAAGGAGTTGCCCCGGTTGACGTCCTAGCTGAGGTACGATACCCATGCAGAGCGAACGGTAACATCTCATGCCAATCTTTATACGTTACTGTCATCTTCTGCACGATCTTCTTGATGTTTTTATTAGCTGCTTCTACAGCCCCATTCATCTTCGGTCTGTAAGGAGAATAATTGTGGTGCTGTATCTTGAACTATTCGCAGAGCTCAGCGATCATCTTATTGTTCAGATTGGTACCGTTATCTATAATAATCCGCTCAGGGACACCGTACCGACAAATCAGGTTTTGCCGAATGAACCGTGCCACAACAGTCTTGGTTACCGTAGCATAGGATGCTGCCTCAACCCACTTCGTAAAATAATCAATCGCCACTAGGATGAAGCGATGTCCATTGGATGCCGTAGGTTTTATCTCGCCGATCATGTCTATGCCCCACATTGCAAACGGCCAAGGTGCAGTCAGAACATTCAGGGGAACCGGAGGAACATGCACTTTATCTGCATAAATCTGGCATTTGTGGCATGTCCTGGAATGTTGGTAACAGTCAGCTTCCATTGTAGACCAGTAATATCCTGCCCGTAGGATTCTCTTAGCCATAGTATGTCCACTGGAGTGCGTACCAAAGGTCCCTTCATGCAGCTCTTCCATGATTCTTTCTGCTTCAGTCTTATCCACACAACGCAGTAAGGTTGAATCATGGTTTCGCTTGTACAAGATGTCGTTGCTTAGGAAGAACTTGGTTGCAAACCTCCTCAGGAATTTCCTATCATTGACAGAAGCACCTTCAGGGTATTCCTGAGCTTCTAGATATCTCTTCACTTCGTGGTACCAAGGCTTCTCAGTTACCAATTCAGTTTCGAGATCACAACAGTATGCCGGTTCGTCCAGTTTCCAGATGATGATCCGGGGAGCTTCATTATCCCATTTAACCTTGAACATTGAAGACATTGTAGCTAACGCGTCCACCAACTGATTCTCTTCTCTTGGAAAGTGCTCAAATGTTATCTCTGTGAAGTGGGGGATCAGGGCCAACACACATTCTCTGTAAGGAATCAAGTTTGGGTGTTTCGTATCGCACTCTCCTTTGATCTGATTGATCACAAGAGCGGAATCTCCGAAGACACTCAGAAATTTGATCCTCAGGTCGATCGCAGCTTGAAGACCCATGATACACGCTTCATACTCCATGTTGTTGGTACAGTTGAAACACAGCCGGGCGGTGAGTGGAGTATGAGTACCTTGTGGAGATATGATGATGGCGCCAATACCATTTCCCAAAGCGTTGGATGCTCCGTCAAAATGCATAGACCATCGGGATCCTGGTTCAGGTCCTTCATCCGGTCCAGGTATTTCACAGTCAGTTACTATCATAATGCTTTCATCTGGAAACTCGAAGTTCATTGATTGGTAGTCATCCACAGCTTGATGTGCTAAGTGGTCTGCCAATACACTTCCCTTGATGGCTTTTTGGGTCGTATACTGAATGTCGTATTCCGTCAAGATCATCTGCCATCTTGCAATTCTCCCAGACAGAGCAGGCTTTTCGAATATGTACTTTATAGGATCCATTTTTGAGATCAACAAGGTAGTGTGAGTCAGCATATACTGTCTCAACCGGCGAGCAGCCCATACCAAAGCGCAGCAAGTTTTCTCAAGCAGTGAGTATCGGGTTTCACAGTCGGTAAACTTTTTGCTAAGGTAATAAATGGCATGCTCTTTTCGGCCAGACTCGTCATGCTGCCCCAGCACACACCCCATTGCATTATCAAGCACTGTCAGGTAAAGTATCAAAGGCCTCCCTTCAACTGGTGGCATAAGGATGGGTGGTTCTTGGAGATATTCTTTGATTCTGTCAAAAGCAGCCTGACATTCATCATTCCAACGTACTACCTGATCTTTCTTCAGCAGCTTGAAGATTGGTTCACAGGTAGCAGTTAAGTGTGAGATGAACCGAGCAATGTAATTCAGACGTCCTAGAAAGCCTCTGACTTCCTTCTCTGTCTTAGGAACTGGCATCTCTTGAATGGCTTTGACCTTAGCAGGGTCCACTTGAATTCCCTTGTCACTTACCACGAAGCCTAGCAACTTTCCCGATCTTACCCCGAAGGTGCACTTATTCGGATTCAACCTCAGCTTGTACAGTTTCAAACGGTCAAACAGTTTCTGTAGATGATCAAGGTGTTCTTCCTCAGTCTGGGACCTAGCGATCATGTCGTCAACATACACTTCTATCTCATGATGGATCATGTCATGAAATAAAGCAACCATGGCACGTTGGTAGGTTGCCCCAGCATTCTTTAGTCCAAAAGGCATGACTTTGTAGCAGAAGGTGCCCCACTGAGTAACAAACGTAGTCTTTTCCATGTCTTCCGGAGCCATCTTGATCTGATTGTAGCCTGAAAAACCATCCATGAAAGAGAACACTTTATGCTGAGCTGTATTATCAACAAGGACATCAATGTGGGGTAGAGGGAAGTCATCCTTGGGGCTGGCCCTGTTCAGATCCCTGTAATCGACACACATCCTGACCTTGCCGTCCTTCTTAGGTACCGGCACCACATTAGCAACCCACTGAGGGTAAGAAGTCACTGCAAGAAACCCGACATCAAACTGCTTCATAACCTCGGCTTTAATCTTCTCAGACATCTCTGGACGCATACGGCGGACCTTTTGCTTAACCGGAGGGCAATCTTCTTTAGTTGGTAAGTGATGGACCACAATGTCGGTATCTAATCCGGGCATATCTTCGTAGGACCAGGCAAAGATTTCCTTATAGTCATGCAGCATCTGAGTCAACCGTTGCTTCACGCTGAGTTCTAGGTTGGCACCAATCTTCACCTCTTTCTTGTCTTCCTCAGTACCCAAGTTTATTATTTCCACTGGCTCTTCATGGGGTTGAATTGCCCTCTCTTCCTGTTGTAACAGTCTTGCAAGTTCGCCAGGCACCTCGCAATCATCTTCACCTTCGTCTTCGGCTAAATTGATCGGATTTTCGAAGTCGTAACTGGCGGTAGCAGAGTCGTTACCAGTGAGATCCAGAGTGGATTGAAACCTGTATGAGTGAGTGTGTGTGTAAATACAGCTGTTTTGCAATATGTAAAGAAAGGAAAGAAAAGGAGCGCAAAATTTGAAATGTGAAAAACGTCCAATGCTTTTATTCATGATATATGACAGTGACAAACAAAAGCCCTCATAAATAAAAACCCACGGTGCCCCGGGTAAGACACCGGGCCATATAGTTTCAAATTATTGTTTATTACAAATCAAAAACAAAGAAATTCATTACTGGGGAACAAAAGTTATGGGTGTAAAATCTTTAGCAGTCCAATTGGTCAATCCACCGTCGGTCGTCGGGTAGATCCAGCTATCAAACTCTGACTCTTCCATTTCATCTTCCTCTCCAATAGCATTCACTTCTGAGTGGGTGATGAGCACAGGAGGTCTTCCAATTCTCGCCTTGCGCACTGCTTTCTGAGCTTCTGTGGTGAAACCCATCCCAAACTTGTTAGTCTTAGGAGTAAGATCAGGGAGCTTGCCCCAGTTTGCACATTCACCTTTTTCGATCACAGCCCGGGCGTCCTTTAAGGAGGCCATCTTCAAAGGAGAAACCTCTTCATCTGCTTCTGTTGCTGCCAAGGTTTGTGGTACTTCCTCAAAATGTTGAAAGGGGGTTTCAATGAACTCCCCATCCATTTCTACGTATCTGAAGGAGTTGAGGTGGCTGACCATGTACTCCTCTTCCCCTTGCACTGTTACGATCTTCCCCCTGACCGGGTACTTGAGCTTCTGATGCAATGTGGAGGTCACAGCTCCAGCCTTGTGGATCCACGGGCGACCCAGCAAACAAGAATAGGACGGATGGATGTCCATCACATAGAATTTTGAATCGAATACCTGTGACCCAACCCTGATTGGGATGTCCACCTCACCATGTACCATTATTTTGGACCCGTCAAAGGCCCGGACAACAATGTGAGTTGGTTTGAGCTCTAGACCCTCACAATCCAGCCTATCCAGAGCCTTCTTGGGCAGCACGTTTAATGAAGAACCTGTGTCAACCAGCACATGAGCAAGAGTAGTGCCCCTGCATTCAATGGAGACATGCAGGGCATCATTATGGTTCTTCCCCTTTGCTGTCAGATCGGCATCAGAGAAACCCAGGCCATTATCAGCGGTTAGGTTGGCCACACAGTCGGTGAACTGGTCAGCAGACGTCTCTTGGGGTACGTGGGCTGTCTTTAAGAAAGCAATCAGAGCCTTTGCGTGGGCCTCTGAACACAGCAGCAGTGACAACATGGAGATTTTAGAGGGGGTGTGCCCCAGCTGTTCTACAACGTTGAAATCACTTTTCTTTATTATCTTGAGGATTTCTTCCATTTCCTGCTTGGAAGCCTCAACAATGGTCTTTGGTGCCTCCGTCCTGGCAGGCACATCAGCAGCAATCCCCTTGCCCCGAGTATCAGATGACTCAGTAGCAGGGGTGGATACTTGGTCAGAGGGAGAAACAGGCACCCTGGCAGGTGTGAAGACCAAAGGCCTATGAATTGCCGGAGGAGCAATGTCTGGCGAGAACAGTCTTCCACTACGAGTGACCTTAGCAGGCCCAGTGATGTTGGAGACACCAGTATCAATGTTGAACTCTTGTTTCACACCCAGAACATAAACATCCGCCCCATAGTGCCATGGGACAGCCTTATCAGATTTGTAGGGTATAGGCCCCGGAACAGTAATGGTGATGGGAGCACTCTTGTGAACTGACAAAATTTGTATAGGCTTCTTTGAAGGATCCTTGGAATGGTTGTTGAAGATGGTAACGATCGACACTTCTTCAATAGGAGCAGCAGGAACAACAGTCTTTCTGAACAAAATCTCTCTACTATCTATCAGGTTTTGGACGCCTGACTTCAGCAGAGAACAACCAGCAGGGGAAGCAACACATAGAGGGCAACCTTCGCTACATCCCGGAAATAAACCGGCTAGCAACAGATTCCTCTTGACCATCAGCAACGGAGTAGCAACATCATCCACCGAAGCTACATACAAATCCTCCTCAACAGCATTCACTCCATGCTGGGGCATGGGAGCAGTTACAACATTCGGCCTCTCGGGCGCCTCAAACTGTATCTCCTTTGCATCAATGAGGTCTTGAACCTTATTCTTTAGGGCCCAACAGTCATCTGTGTTATGCCCCGGGCTATCAGAGTGATAAGCACAGCGAGCATTTGGATTGAACTTGGGGGATGCAGTATTGGGAAACTTTGGAGCCTCCCTGACAGTCACTAAATTGGTGGATAGCAACTGTGGCAGGATCTGTGATAAGGTCATGCTTAACCGGGTAAACTCTCTCCGGGGTCTTTCAAACTTTTGAGGATTAGTTGGCTGAGGAGCGGCAGCAGGTTTGGCAATCATTACCGCACTGACAGATTGGCGGTGTTCAGGTCGCTCTGTTCTCCGGGAGCTATATACAGCACTAGCCTCCTTTTTGAAGGGTTTCTTTTCAGTACTGGAGGAGGCAACTTTCTGTATCTTCCCCGATTTTATACCGGCCTCGATCCTTTCACCAGTTAGGATCAGATCAGTAAACCCAGCAGAGGAATTACCAATGAGATGATTGAAAAATGGACCAGATAGGGTCCCCAAAAACATATCTACCAGCTCCCGATCCGTCAATGGTGGCTGCACCCTGCCAGCCAGGTCTCTCCATTTCTGGGCGTACTCCTTAAAACCTTCACCCGACCCTAGCGACATACCCTGGAGTTGGGTACGCGTAGGAGCGAGGTCGGAATTATATTGATACTGCTTGTAAAAAGCAGTGGCCAGATCCTCCCAGTTACGAATGCTGATTCCATCCAGCTGATAGAACCAATCGAGGTGAGTCCCTGAAAGACTCTCCTGGAAGAAGTGGATCCAAAGGTTCTTGTCTGCTGTGTAAGACTGGATCTTCCTTACATAAGAACGGAGGTGCATCTTGGGACAGGAAGCCCCATCATACTTCACGAAGGCAGGTGTTTTGAACTTGTGTGGGATCACCACCCCAGTAGATAACCCCAAGTCTCCGAAATCCAATCCCGGCACCCGCTGAACTTCCATAGCCTTTAATCTGTCTTCCAGCTGTTTGTACCGGTCTTCAGCAGGAGGGTACTGTTCGTCGTTGAAGTCTGTTTCAGTATCAGAGCCCACAGGAGTAGGGACCTCCCTTTCTTGGTGACTACCTTCCTCCACAGATGGAGGAGTCCTTTCAGCTTCAACCAAGGTGTTCCCGAGTCTGCGCCCAGTGTTAAATAGCACAGTCCTCCTCTTCTTCTTAGTCTTCTTCAGAAGCATGGTCTTCAACTCTTGTTGACCCTGAGCCAAGCCCTTGATCAGCTCCTGAAATTGGGCGTTCTGCGCCTGAAATTGGACGTTCTGCGCCTGAAGAGCCTTGATAGATGCCTCGGTTGATGATTCAGGATTCATGATGCTGAAATAAACAGCGAAGAACAGTAAACAACCTGAAAAGAAGAGTACCTATGATGCACATGATGAATGATATGTGTTTATGCAATGCATTCAAGAGTTCGAAAATTCAAATTTGTTGTAGACCAAAAGGAACACACATTATTATTAAGAAAATCATTGTTTAATACATCAAAGCCTCATGGGCAAAAGTACAAAAAGATCAAATCAATCCCAAAATATGTTGCGCATCTTCTTTGGAGCTATGTAAGTGTTGAGGTTCCTTTCCTCGTGCAACAGGCGGGTGAGCTCCAAGACCTTCTTTTCACTGGCATGCAAACTAGTCTCAAGAGAATTCCGCTCTTCCTTAAGCTGGATCCAGCTCTTCTGCATCTCTTCCCAGGATGTGGGCATATCAGGGTGCTGAATAACGTGAGACACCTCTCCTTCCAAGGCAGGCTCTTTGATTACTGGAAGCATGTGAGGATAAGGCATTACTAACTTCTGAGAGCGGGCTCGTACCCACTTGAGGTAAGGCTCCAAAGGGATGGAGTTCCTGTGCCCCAGTGTCTTGCTGTCTATCCTACTAGGCATCCTCCAAGCTCTGATAAATCTCTGGCGAAGTCCTTGAGTATCGTTGTCGAAGTCAAAAACTATGTCAGGAATCAACATGTCATGAGGACCATCCCTCCGAGCATAACCAAATTGTCTCCAAGCCAGGCATGGACTATAAGTAATACCCCCTCTGATTCCAAGTAAAGGAACATTAGGATACTCCCCGCAACGATCAATGATAGTGACATCTTCTCTGGACCTAGGGCACCAATGTATATCTGCATGTGTAAGAGTCATCAACCGTTGTGACCATCTCAAACCCCGCTCGTTCTTCAGGACTGATTGTGGAAGGTGCGAAATAAACCACTTTCCCAGGAGAGGAGTGCAACACATAAGGACACCTCTTTTCCTCATGGTTCGAGTGTAACATGAGTGAAGGAGGTCCCCCAGCAACGTAGGTATAGGATTCCTGGACATAAAGATCTGGACAGCATTGATATCAACGAGCTGGTCTGGGTTAGGGAACAACACCAAACCATAAATAAGAAGGGCCACAACCTCTTCAAAAGCTTGTAAGTCAAGGGAGTTCCAACATTCATAGGCCTTTTCAAACAGAAACCTGGCTAAGAACCCTTTGATACCACTTCTAACTTCCCAATGTCCCTTGAGGTCAGATGACTGTAGGTGCAAGGCTTTAGCAATCTCTTCAAGCTTAGGTTCCTTTTCTGTACCGTTGAAGGGTAGCTGATCAAGGATAGGGATCTTCAGGAGTCGGGAGAACTCCTCCAATGTAGGTACCAACTGATAGTCCAAGAAGGTGAAACAGTGATGCAGAGGGTCAAAGAATTGGAACAGGACCTTTATCATATCTTCCTCAATGTTGGTGTTGACCAAGCTGATGAGGCTTCCATGCCTTTCACTGAATGAAGAGTTCTCGGGAATCCTGGATATAAGCTCCTTAAGCTGAGGAGGGATCCTTACAAGACTGATTTGAATTATCTTTCTACGAACAGTTTCCATGTCCTACAAAACAAGAACAAAGATGAAAATTCGAACCCCTGAAATGGTTAGTCAATGCATATGATGCTGGATGATGTCATGATGCTATGATTAAACACACCACGGATATGTACAAAGACAAACATGTAAGGCACACAAGACAAGCCCTTAAGGTTTAAGGCCAGCATGGGGTCTGGGTAGTACCCTCTTGAAGTTGGTGGGTTCAACCTGTCCTAATCAAAGTAACCGGGTTCTAAGGTTCCCAATATCACGGGATTGCTTTCATTGTTCATCGTTTCGATTTAGCCACTAAACTGGCGACCAAAATATTCCAGGAAAGCAACCCTCAATTGAGTGTAGTATCGAGTATCAACCAACCTCGGACTGCACCAAAGTCAGTTATCTCACTACCCTAAAGAGGCCAAGATGGTTCAATTAAGGTTCCTAAGGTCTGTTGATGCTTCATGACACCACATGGAGGCCCCGTACTCTCCTTGACTGAACTCAAGGGTTACCGGTACACACCAAAGTGCCACATCAACGTAGCAGACTGTTTCAACCATGTCGGTATACCCCGCACAGTTCCCTCACAGCCTTGTTGCTACTTTCTAAGAAGGTATCCCTCAGATCCGGGTTAGGATCTATAGAACTCCCAAGCAACCCACAATAATAAAGCAAGCAAAGAAGACAATTGAAAACATAGTTATGAACTAACCCTAAGGTACACCTCACTTTATAAAAACTTCCCCAGCAGAGTCGCCAGTTCTGTGATCGGTGGATCTGGAACTGACTGTTTAACGCTGGTTCGCGAAATGTCGCGGAAGCAAGAGTCGCCACCGTCTTTTATTTTCTCCAAATGGAAAGGACAAAAGCACAGAAAAATTCCTTATAGAGATTGCTCTCGGTTCGGGAGGTAGGTTATAGAAAGGGAAGGTGTTAGCACCCTTTCTATCCATGGTTATCCATGGGCTCTTAGACACTTGCTCATTGTGTTTTCAAAAGGTTTGTTTGCTTTTCAATTGTGGGTTAATAAAGTTTCTTTGAAAAATTTCGGTTCGACTCGTACGTCAGAGTGTTTGAAAAATTTGCTTTGAAAGCTTTTGAAAAAGTGTTGGTGTGAAAAGATTTTTGTTTTGTTTTTGAAGAGAGCAAGTATCCTTGAGAACCTACCTACCCTAAGGAATTCGTCTGTGTAGATGTCCTTTAAAGTAGTGCCATCCCACCATTGAGAGGTAGGTAGCACCACCGTTGGAGGTGTTCGGGTCAATTCGAGTTTAGGGACATGGTGATCACCGGAGTAATGGGAAGACACCTTAGAAGCTACCCTCATGCCAGGTTCCCGGATCATGAGGACTTACTAAGACGTCTTCTACTCGACGACCACCTTTCGAAAGGCAACAGGTGAGGCGTACCCTAGGGGTGGTGTGTGCGATTCGTGTGTCGTTTTCAGATATTTGTCTTGTCATGTTTATTTGTGATCTACGCTTGATTTTAATTAGGACATTCATTCTTGCATGCTTTTTTAACAGTTATAAAGTTGCGGGAAAATAAATCTACAGCTATTACAAACGGCGCGGGTCCACATCGCCAAAATAAACCGGACCCGATTTGACTGAAAGTAAAGAAGCAATAAAATAAAAGTGCGAGAAATAAAGTTACAAGGCTTTGGGACATATACATAATTATAATAAATGACATAAAATAAATGCGCAAATTAAATAAATTATGAACATGGGCGTTGGACCCTTTTGCAATAAATTAAAATTAATGAAGAATTAAAATTAAAATTAAATGTTTTGGTATTTTTGTGTTTTTTAAGATTTAAAAGAAAAAGAATTAATTAAAACAAAAATGAAGCGTCAAACCCTAATTCTAACTATTTTTTAAATTATTAAGAAAAAAGATTGAATTTTGAACCTAATTTAAACCTAAATTATTTATATACAATTTAATTATGAAAATAAATAAACAATAATATTATGATAAAAAAGGAAAAAATTAAAAGGAGTGGAAATTATTAATTAACCTAATTCTAATTATTTTTTTATTTAATATGAAAAGAATTAAAATTGCAAACATCCTAATTAAAACTAAATTCATTATACATTAATTTATTTACAAGAAAATAATTATAATAAAAATATTTACTCTTTTTTTGGTCTTTTCTGGTTTTTAATTAATTTTTTGTATTTTGTTAAAAGAAAATAATTACTGAATTAAAACAACAAAATAAATAAAACAATAATTAAAGAAAATAAAATGTGAAAAGAAAAGCAAACCAGGGGGGGGGGGGTGGCCCCAAAATTGGAGGTCAAATTAGTGGAATCTGGCCCAATAGGCAGTGGCCTATTTGACTTTCTGAATCATGTGTGACACGTTTGACTCAAGCGCAGCATACTCTTTTAATCTAAGCCTTTGGTGTGGATTGGATGGACACGTGGGCATCTGGATGATGATGGTACATGGTGTGCTCTAATGAGGAATCTGCATGGGAACTTGAATTGAAAAATAACGTGAAATATTGTACAGACCTGGGACTCGAACCCAGGTCTTGGAGATTGAAACAATAAGCGCTTGCCATCTGTGCCACTGAACCTGTTTGATATATAATTAACAAATAAATATAATAAGAACAAACAAGAGTTAGTACGCCAAAACGCGCGCGATTTCAAAATGGCCAATAGCTGATGGACACGAAACCATCTTCTTCCTCATCCTGTAAAATAAAACACTATGACAACAGTTTTCGTAGCATGGTCTTAGGCTGGTTTTGGAAAAATAGCGAATGGAGCTATGGGCTTCATAAATTGTTCGCGACTAGTGGGTCTTCTTCGTCTCTCTGCACTGAGTTGGATGGCCATGGTTTGGTGGCTTAATTTTGCCTTATTGCTAAAGCCCCAATTTTGAAGACCTGTAACCCTAGAATTTCAAACATGGCATAATCTCGTATGGTCAATAAAAACGCAATTAAAGGTAATGATTAGCTTGGAAACTCCAACATGAACAAGAATTCATCAATCAAAATGCAAAAAGATGTATGATTTGAGATATGCGATTTCAAAAGTTTCGAGGTCCAGTCTGAGTTCTTGATACCGATTCAGGGCGTTTTGGTTCTTGTTTGTGATTGGAATCTGATCAGGAGAGTTTGAGGAAGCTATTGGAATCAGTCTTAGGGCTTAAAACTACCTCTAATAGTGATTTCAGAATCTAGTTTTCAAGTCCAAATTTCAAGTTTTTTATGAGCTTTTGAGCGCAGCCTTTGATGTGTTATGGTTAGGGTTTGACTTGGCACTTATGAGGGAAGAGAATTAGCTTGTTATTTGACCTTGATTCATGCTCATGAGAGAACTAGTCCTAGGGTTTTTTCATTAACAAACTTTTCCTTCTTTTAAGCCAAGACCAAGACTTAGTGTGCAATTTAACCCTAGCCTGAGTTTTTGAGTTGGCCCATGATATATGGAAGTTGTCCAAATTCAAATGACACTATTCCATTGGTTTTTGAATTTTATTTGAATTTTTAAAGATTTAAAATGAATTAAATTATCAAAAATTAAATAAAATAGAAAAATCAATATTTAGTCTTGAAATTAATCATGGGACACGTGTGTGGCATGACAAGGCTGAATCAAGTGGAAGAAAGTGGGCCCTTTTGTCAAAAATTGGAGTTTCAAGGATAGTTGACTTTTGCCATTTCACAAAAATTTCCCAACTTCTACAAGGCATAACTTGCTCAATTTTTAAGCTTTTCACATGTTCTTGGACATTTTGGAAAGGTCTTTGAGTCCTCTAACCAATGCCTTTGGTCCCATGTCATTTTGATTTTCCAATCTCAAGTTATGGCCTTTGACTTAAAGTCCCTTTTTGTTGACTTTTGAAAATGACCTATAATGTTGAAATTGATAACTTTTTGTGAGAGCATTTCTTAGACTTGAAGTATGAAGATGAGTTGTAGGAAATTTCTTTCTCTTCAAAATGAGCTTTGGATGGAATTTTTCTGATAATCTATGTGAAAGTTATGCCCTGGTCAATTTCAGTTGACTTTTTCAGCTGTCCAAATATAGTAACTTTTGCATCTTTGATGATTTCTGAGCCAAATCTTGAAAATCATGATCTAGCATTGATCAAATGATGTTTGTGGCTTCAAAATGATATGTTGACCAAAAATTTGAACTTTTGACTGCCAAATGACCATTTTGCCCCTACAGTTGACTGTAGTGCAATTTAGGGTTTTGACTGTGCAATTTTGAGCTGAATGCCTTGAAACTTGATATGAGGATGCTTGACCATGTTTGTAAGCATATGAGACTTGATTGGACCTTTGAACACTTCCTTTTCTTGATCAGAACACAAACCCTAGTTTTGACTGTATAGGAGACAGTTGGACTGTGCAACCCTTGGGGGAGTTTTATGACTTGGCTTGGCAATTTCTTGAAGAATATGGGAGAGCAAATTTTGGGGTACAACAACAGGAAAGACCTTTGAGATGTTTTCTTGAGTTCGGGGAGTATATTATAGAAAGGGAAGGTATTAGCACCCTTTCTATCCATGGTTATCCATGGGCTCTTAGTTACTTGCTTAGATCACTTGCCTTTTCTTTTTAATTGTTTGAAATGGTGCTTTGTGTGTGGTTTTTGAAAATGCTTTGAAAAAGATGCCTTGTCTAGGCAACCTTTGTAACAATTCTTGTTTGAATGTTTTACAAAGGTGTTTGTCTTTTTGAAAAGATGTTTCAATGTTTTGAAAGTTGTTTTGGAAGTGGTGTTTGTGAAGTGTGTTTGAAAGTAGGCAAGGATATTTTGCAAGTTTGATCAAGTAACTAAGAGCTATCTACTCTAAATTTCTCAAAGATCTTTCTCATGTTTTAACCCTTTTAACAGTGTTGTTTTACCATTGTATTTGGTGAACAACCTTGTGTTAGGATGTAAACGGGATGGGCGCGGGTCATCGTTTAGACCATGAATGCAATAGTGTCAAGTGTCTTTGGCAATTTTCTTGAGGGACTATGATCATTTTGTTTAGGCAACAAGATAGCGTCATCGAGGGACTATGATCATTTTGTTTGTTTTTGTTTTGTTTTGTTTTGCCAAAGTACTTGACATGCAAACATGGCCCATTTTTTAAGGCAACAAGTGGAGTAACCCTAAGGGTGCAAGTGTGCATTGTGTTTATTTTTCATGCATGTTTATCTTGAATTAGGTCAAGATATTTGTTGATTGATTTTTGCATACAAACCCTAAGTCTATCATGGCATAATTTAGAAATTTTTAAGTGTGCGAGAATTTAAAGTCCTAAATTATTACAACATGATTATGGGGATGTGGATACAAGTTTGAATTTGGGGGATATTTTGACAAGGAAATAAAATCTAAATTATTACAACCATATTGAATATACAAATATTTAACATTTAAATAAATACAATTTAAATAAATATCAAAATGCAATGTATTATGCAAAAAAGGATTTTTTTTTTATGTATGTAAAAAGGTTTTCATGTTTGAAGTATAAACAAAAATAAAAAAAAGGTCATATTTTTGACTATTTTTGTTGTTTAGGGCAAAACCCTAATTTTTGAATAAATAGTATTATTTATTAACTATGCACAATATATATTAATTTATACAAAAAGTAATAAAAAAATAAGTATATTGTAGAAAAAGTATTTTTTTAGGTGTCAAATATTAAATAAAAAATAAAAGGTATTATTTTTGTATTTTTGCCCTAAATATTTAATAAAATATGTATAAGTATATATTATATATATTTAATATGCTAAATATGTACAAAAAATAAAATATTAATTATTTACAAAAATGTATATTTTAGAAAATGTTTTCAAAATGTAAATAAAAATAATAATAACTAAAAATAAATATTTTTTGTATTATTTTTAGGGTTTTAAAATGAAAAGGAAATATATTTATTTACATACATATATTCTAATAAAGCAAATAAATGCAAAAAATGTGGAAAACATATTTTTGGAGTTTTTTATGCTTGAGCAAAAAATATAAAATCAGAATCAAAAAGAAAAATGCAAAAATGACAAGTATTTCACATAATGGGCCAGGGGGGTGCAAATGGAAAAAAAAGGGTGTAAACAGCAAGACTGACTCAGGCCCAGCCCAAGTCAGTCATCTTTAACCTTCAACTTTGTCCAAACGCGCGCTTCCTTGTTCAAAATACAAACTCCTGATTCTTTGATTTTTAGCCAAAACTCATAACACAAGCAATGTAGAGCATCAAACCACGATTCCAAACATGTAAAAAACTTGACCTAACTCTAAGAAACCAGGGAGAATTTCTTCACCCCCAATTTCTGACCTAGTTTTTCTTCAATGTTCATGGCTAAAATTCTCACAGCATGCTTAATATAAATGAAAAGTCACCACATGTATGGCTTCAGGGCTATGAGTAGAACATGTTTCATTCACAAACCTAATCTTAATCATTCCTGGATAGAGAGATAGAAGTCCATAGATTACCTGTTTCAGCTTGACTCGAACAGAGCAATGTAGCAAACTTCAATGGAGTTTGAGCTTTTGTTGAGCTTGCCTGAAGTCCAAGGATGCTTCCCAAGTACCTAGCTTGCTTTGAAACCACCTGTATCGTGCTATGGAAGTCCACCTACACAGCTTGAAAGTAAAAATGGAAAACGAGGTTAGGGGTGTTACAGCTTGAGTTTAAGGCTTGGGATAGTTTCACTGGATGGAATGGAATGTGTTTGAACTCCTTTTGGACAAAACGCACGACAAGAATGGATTATGCAACTCAAGTTGCAGGGTATGCCCTGTTTTTGCAGCAAGAGGGTGTTTTGGTGTTTTTTGAGGTATGAGAGGTGGTTCAGTCATGTTTTAGGTCAGTTGGGATCTATGGAAGATGTTCACAAAGTTTGTTCTGGCTTATGCTTGCAGGAAATCCCAGTTGGTTCAGTTTTGCCAAGTTTCTTCTATATGAAGCAAAAGATGTGTATAATATGTCAAAGGCCTGTACAGGCCATCTTGTATGCTGCAAACAAACCTCTAGGCCCCCTCTAATCCCTGGATTTGATTTGAAATCTCATATCTTTGTCCAAGGCTCAATGCATAGTGGTTTGACATAAAGCTACTTTTGCAAAAATGGCAAAATCACTTTTACCAATTAGGGGTTAGTTTGATGTGTAATGCCCAAATGTATAAAATAACATCTTAACACAATGGTTAGGAATTAAATTATTGAGTGTGGAGAGGTTTAGAGGCCTTCAATCTAGCATAAACCATGTTGAGTTGAAAATGCAAGTTGTTGTTAACATGCTTTGGCCATGAACAAAAGTGAGTTTTGGCCAACTTTGCAAATTCGATTCTCTCTAACGACAAGGGTGTTTGAGAAGTTCTTAGACAATTTGGAAAGCTTGGATTGTGTACTATAATCCATCTTTGTAATGAAAATTGAAACTCCAAGTGGAACCATGTGAAAAATGGCCAAGAAGTTGGACAAAAATCCTGCCTAGAATAGGGCAAAATTTCTCTAAGTTAAAAGTGTTTTGTACCCTTGTTCCAAAAATCAAAACTTGAGATACAAGATTCCTTTGAGAAAACTTTGTGAATCAAAGTAGTAGATTTTGAAATGGACTACAACTTTCATGTTTCATGTTTTGTTTGAATCCATTTGCATCTTGGTGAAAAAATGGGGCAAAGTTAGGAAAAAATAAGAAAGTTTCATAACTTAGAAATTTTTCTAAGTTATGAAAATTTTCAATTTAAACCCTAATTTGCAATTTTGGGTTTCTTGATGAACAAGTTTCATAATTTGACATGTCTTGATGTAAAATGAATCTTGGCACTTGATTTTGACCAAAAAGTCAAAGTTTGACTTTTCAGTATACAGTGAAATTTTGATCAGTTGACTGAAAAATTCATCTATCAATCCTATGCATTTGAGATCTTTTGAACTTGTTGAATGGGTCAAGACAATGCCATTGAGTCCTTGAGTCCATATGTGAGCTTGGTTTGCTATTGGTTGGGTCAAACAGTCAAAAATTGCCTTTGTGCAGTCAAAACCCTAAAAATGACCATTTTGCCCTTTTAGTGATCTGATCAAATTTCTTGTGGAATTGTGATCCAAACTTGACCAAATGGTTCATATGAGTTCATTATGTTGATGTGGGTAAAATTTCATGAGGTTTGACTGTCCATTGGCCACAGTGACTTTTTCCCAATACAGTTGATTTCTAGGTCAACTGTCCAATTGATTGGGCAAAGATTTGAATCAAGGCTTGAAACTTGGTATGGATAAACTTGTGAGTCCAACATGAAGCATGAAAGTAACTTTGGATATTTTAGGTCAAAACATCCCTGTGCAAACTCAAACCCTAATTTGGGTCAACAGTGCAAGGAGGGGTCTTGAGCAGAGCAAACCCTAACTTGATCTTGAGTTCCAAGAGTCTTGTGGTGAGAAAATGTTGATGAAATGAGAGGGGAAATTTTGGGGTACAACACGCTCCTATGCCGAAACATGATCAGGGAGTGAATGCAATTGGAGATGATGAAGAAGAGTCAGATTTCGACAACTAGATTTACCCGACTACCAACGGTGGCTTGAACAATTGGACGGCGAAGGACTTCGTGCCCGTTTCTTTTATTACACAGTAATAGACTTTTGTTTTGAGATTTGTAACAGACAATTTAAAACTTTTACGGCCCGGTGCCTTGCCTGAGACACCGTGGCTTTGTTTGAGGGTTTATTATATGTCATTTCCATATATCATCAATAAAGCATTGGACGTTTTCTTGCATTACAAATTTTGTGCTCCTTATTTTTCTTTCTATCTTACACTTTATCAAAACAGCTATTTGTCTTACACACACTCACATATCATAATCAAGGTCCACATCCACTCTGGATCCCACTGATAACGACTCTGCTACTTCAAGTTATGACTTTGAAAGTCCAATCAACCTAGCCGAAGACGAAGGTGAGGATGATTGTGAAGTGCATGGGGAACTTGCTAGACTCTTACTTCAGGAAGAGAGGGCCATACAGCCGCATGAAGAGCCAGTCGAAACAGTAAATCTGGGTACGGAGGAAGACAGGAAAGAGGTCAAGATCGGTGCAAATCTAGAGTCTAGTGTCAAGCAACGGTTAATACAAATGCTGCATGACTATGTTGAGATCTTTGCCTGGTCTTATGAAGATATGCCTGGGTTAGATACTGATATTGTGGTTCACCGCCTGCCAACCAAAGAAGACTGTCCTCCAGTGAAACAGAAAGTTCACCAAATGCGCCCAGAAATGTTTGAGAAAATCAAGGCTGAGGTTATGATACAGTTTGATGCCGATTTTCTAGCTGTTACTTATTACTCGCAGTGGGTTGCCAACGTGGTTCCGGTACCGAAGAAGAATAGCAAGATGGCAAATGATCTTAACTGAGTATGACATCCAGTACACAACCCAAAAGGCAATCAAGGGAAGTGTGTTGGCGGATCATTTGCCGCATCAGGCCGTTGATGATTACCAGTCTATGAACTTAGAATTCCCGGATGAGAACATCATGTTGGTGACCGACTGTGAGAAACCTGGAACGGATGAAGGACCCGAGGAGGGATCCCGATGGTCTATGTACTTTGATGGAGCTTCAAACGCGTTGGGTAATAGCATTAGCGCCGTGATCATATCTCCTGAAGGCTGTCATACTCTGTTCACCGCCCAATTATGTTTTAACTACACCAATAATATGGCGGATTATGAAGCATGCATCATGCGCCTTCGAGCAGCTATTGACCTAAGGATTAAGTTCTTGAGGGTATTCAGAGATTCTGCTCTCGTGATCAGTCAGATCAAAGGCGAGTGGGATATGAAACATCCAAATCTTATTCCTTACAAGGAGTATGTACTGACGTTGCTTCCACATTTCGAGGAAATAACCTTTGAACATTTCCCAAGAGAGGAGAATCAGTTAGCGGACGCGCTAGCTACGGTGTCTTCTATGTTCAAAGTCAGGTGGGAAAATGAAGCTCCCTAGATTACCATTGAAAGGTTGGACGAACCCGCACATTATTGTGATATCGAGACTGAAGAAGTAACAGATAAACCCTGGTTTCATGAGGTAAAGAGGTATCTTGAGGCTCAAGAGTACCCCGAGGGTGCATCTGTTAATGATAAGAAGTTTCTGAGGAGGTTCGCGGCGAAGTTCTTCATCAGTAATTGTATCCTTTACAAGCGTAACCATGACTCAACCTTACTACGGTGTATGGATAAGAACGAGGCAGAAAGGATTATGTCAGAGTTACATGAAGGTGAAGATGTGAAAAACACAAGAAGGGGGGGTTGAATTGAAAAACTTAAATCAAAGGCTTAACAAAACAGTATTTTTATCCTGGTTCGTTTGATCTCAAACTACTCCAGTCCACCCGTCAAGGTGATTTCGCCTCTCTCCAACGAGGTCTTAATCCACTAATCTCAAAGGATTACAACAACTCACTTTAACAACTGTTAAAGTCTTCTTGAGTATAACCACATGCCGGTTTACTTCAAGGAAATCTTTTTACAAATAATTGAACAAGAGTGTGTTAACGTTTTCTTACAAAACAATATATCACAACTGTGATAATTACACAAATTAAGCTTGGAATAAAATGAATTTGCTAATGCTTTGAATATGCGTGGTTTGGAAGGCTTGGAAAATCATTGTGTGCGTACGTACGTGCTTCTTTTCACAAGCAGACTTGTTTACATAGGCAAGGTAAAGATACGTTGTCCATAAAGCAAGTTTAATGATAATAACGCACTTTCCTTTTGAAGAAGATCTTGTCTGAAGAAGGTCGTTAGCATTTCATTCTGTCTTGAATAATCAGTAACGCTTCAGAGTCTTCTTAGAAAAACTGCTGATAACGCTTCAGAGTGTTTATGAATTGGTAAAGATGTCTTTGATCAGAGTCAGAGTGTATTTGTTTAGGCGCAGATTCTAGTCATCAAGCTTCAGCGTATAATCTGGTAGCTTCAGCGTGAGCACATATTGCTGATCTTCTGATGCTGATTCTATTCTGATGCTGATTCCATCAGAACTTATGCATATACAAAACATAATTTTAAGGAGCATAATTGTTCTTTGTATATATCTTTCAATTTAATTATTCTTTGTATTTTGTTATCATCAAAACTCTAATCAAGGGTTGTAGAATCAAACTATGTTCTAACAGAAGGTACTTTTAGAACTCATTCCAGTGGACATACCATGGAGAAGAAAATCCTACGGGCAGGATATTATTGGTCTATGGAAGCCGACTGTTATCAGCATTCTCGGACCTGTCATAAGTGCCAAGTCTATGCTGATAAGGTGCACGTATCTCCAGTTCCTCTAAATGTCTTAATATCTCATTGGCTTTTTGCATTGTGGGGCATCGATATGATCAGCGAGATCACACCTACTGTGTCTAACAAGCATCGTTTCATCCTGGTAGCGATTGACTATTTTACAAAGTGAGTTGAAGCAGCTTCCTTTGCTACAGTAACCAAGAACACCGTGGCACGGTTTATTCGGCACAATTTTATTTGTCGATATGGTGTACCCGAGAGGATCATTACGGACAATGGTACAAATCTCAATAATACGATGATCACCGAGCTCTGCAAGCAGTTCAAGATACAACATCACAACTCTTCTCCCTATCGTCCGAAGATGAATGGGGTTGTTGAAGCGGCTAATAAGAACATCAAGAAGATTGTGCAGAAGATGACAGTGACATACAAAGATTGGCATGAGATATTACCATTCGCTCTTCATGGGTACCGTACCTCAGCACAGATGTCAACAGGGGCAACCCCCTATTCCTTGGTGTATGGCATGGAAGCAGTCTTGCCCGTTGAAGTTCAGATTCCCTCTCTTTGGATTATGAGGGATGCAGGTTTGAGCGAAGACGACTGGATTCAGACCCGGCTTGATCAGCTGAACTTAATCGACAAAAAGAGACTTACTGCTATTTGTCATGGTCAGACGTATCAAAAGCAAATGATCAAGGCATTTAACAAGAAAGTTAGACGACAAGAGTATCAAGTCGAGGATCTGGTGATCAAACGCATCATACTACCTCAAGGTGATCCCAGGGGCAAATGGACCCCTACACACGAAGGGCCATTTGTGGTTAAGAACATTTTCTCAAGAGGAGCTATGATTCTAACCACCACGGATGGTGACGACCTTCCTCACCCCGTCAATGCAGACATAGTGAAAAAATACTACGCCTAATCAAGGACCGGCTAGGTTGACTGGCCTAGGTAAAAATAAGGGCTTCCCGGCGAACCAAAAGGGTTCGGGCAAAAGTAAGGGATGAAAAAAAAATGTACACCCGACAAGTCGAAAACCTGAAAAGGCGGCTTGGGCAAAAAAGGGTATCCCGGTGGACTGAAAACCCGAAAGGGCGGTCCAAGCAAAAATTAGGGATCAAAGCATAACACTATGTCTCATTGGATCATCTTGCAACCAGACACTTGTATCAACTATCAAGCTCAGACGATGCTAATCAATCTGATCTACCTTCAACCAAGTAGAAAAGGGATGAGATGCTCGAAGACAGAAAGGCAATAGTAGAGTTGGAACCCAGTGTGATTGTTCACATATCTGTTATTCTTTGTTTTTCATAAATTGTATAAATTCTATCATTCGGCGGTGTTCTCTTACTAGGACGTCAGCCTCTTGTACAAAAACGCCTATTTACAGACCAAACTTCAAAATCAATACAATTCATTTTCACAAAGAAATTTCAAATTGTTTTTCCTTTTTCTGTTTTGTTTTGCAAAAAAACGTCCAATGTTCATTTTTGATATATGGATTTGACAATAATTACTGCTCATAAATATTTACATGCGAAACAAAAGACGATTACTCGTAATTTCAGAAACAGGGGCAAACAAGAAAGTTCTAGACCTTACAGTTGCTCTATTCATCAGGTACAAGGATAGATCTAGCTGAAGAATAGAATAAAAATGCATTCACTCCCCGCAGAGTAGGAAGTACCCGAATACAGTATTATCAACTCTTCCCAGCTGAGGTTCGCAACCGCGAATGAGTCGGTAAAATTCTCCCCAACTGAGGTTCGCAATCGCAAATGAGTTGGTAAGATTCTCCCCAAGCATAGTTTATCTATCACCAGCACTGGAAGATTATCCCCAGTGGAGTCTGGAAGACCATCCCCAGTGAAGTCTAGAAGATTATCCCCAGCGGAGTTCATTTCTTTCACAAACATGAAATTCATCCCCAACAGAGTTCATCATCACCAGCAACGGTAATTCATCCACAGCTGAGGGTATTTCTCCAAGATCAGCAAATCCTCAGCAGAGCATCTCTTCCCCACAGAGTCATTCTCTCATCAATACATTCTTCAACAGGATTATTCTCCCAATCATCTTCGGTCGTTGTCCTCAGCGAGCGAAACTCTTTCATTCTCCAGCATGCAATCTGGGATTTATTTTCCCCCAGCTAGAGAACATAATAAAAAAACATTACACATCCATACATCATGATATGCATATACGCATCATATAGCACAATCTCATTTATTTTGAGAACATCATTGCCTGATACATATCATGCATTACATACAGCTAACCTTTACCTTTCAGGAAAGATACAATCAAATTCTCACAAAATTCAAGCTATGAAGCCCGGATCCGACCGGATAGTATCTTGATTTCTTCATCATATTGTGAAGCCCGGAGAACGACCGGATAACAGTATCAGAATACCGCGAGGCCTGGATTACGACCAAATAGTGGTATCTCTTAAAAGCAAGCTATGAAGCCCGAATTTAATCGGATAAAAGTTTAATCCCCAGCGAGCCATGAAGCCCGGATTACGACCGGATAGTAGCTCAGCAAGTACCATGAAGCCTGAATTCGACCAGATAGTGGTATATCATAAACACCAGCCGTGAAGCCCGGATTATTACCAGATAACAGCTCAACAAGTTATTATGAAGCCTGGATTATGACCAGATAGCAATACAAGACCATAAAGCCTGGATTACGACCAGATAATGGTAGAAGACGTTGTGAAGCCTGGATTACGACCAGATAGCACCTAAGAATACTACGAAGCCTGGATTACGACCAGATAGTGGTATGTCTTTAATACAAGTTATAAAGCCCGGATTCGACCGGATAGTATCTTGATTCCTCCGAACACCATGAAGCCTGGATTTCGACCAGATAGTGGTATGATACATCGTGAAGCCTGGATTACAACCAGATAGCGGTAAAGGGACATTGTGAAGCTTGGATTTCGACCAAATAGCAGTTTACTCGGCCATTTACTATGAAGCCCGAATTCGACTGGATATTAGTAGGCCCAACAGTCAAAGGGAAGCCCAGATGCGACCGGATAACCACTTGATTCCTTCTGAAGCCTGGATTTCAACCAGATAAGAAGTAAAATATTGTGAAGCCTGGATTACGACCAAATAACAGTACGGAACACCATGAAGCCTGGATTCAACCAGATAATGGTATAATACATCGTGAGGCATGGATTACGACCAGATAGCGGTACAAGACACTATGAAGCTTGGATTTTGACCAAATAGAAGTTTACATAGACAGTTACTAAGAAGCCCGGAGTCGACCGAGTATTAGTGTGCTCTAAATTCAAGTTAAAGCCCGGATGCGGCCGGATAACATTTGAATTCATTCTGAAGCCTGGATTACGACCAGATAAGAATTGAGAAATTGTGAAGCCTGGACTACAACCGAATAGCAAGTTTAATCTCATCTCCCCAGCAAGTCACTATAAAGCCTGGATTACGACCAGATAACAGTCGACCTTGTCACTATGAAGCATGGATTACGACCAGATAGTAGTTCACTCTTACCTCTTCAACAGAGATGATTCCTCAGTAGAATAACGGACGACCGAAGCTCCTAAAATTCAACTTTTCTCAAGAAGCAGAGACGATTCACCAGTAGAATAACGGACGAACGAAGCTCCTAAAATTCTATTTCTCTCAACAAAGAATAGCATTCCCCAGCGGAATCTTCCTGAACAACAAGTATACAAGCTCTCGCTAAGGAATCTCTTATGCGATCGACACTTCTTCTGATGGAATCTTTAAGCCCATCTCCCATCATCAATTTCCAAATGGCATCAGTAAGCCCATTGCTGACATCACAAGACAAATACTACTTCATGCGAGTGCAAATTTCTGGGTACTCTAGTGTTCAATCCTCTTCCACCTTCAGATCACGAAAGGCAGACAAACCAATCTAAATCTTCAGGTTTAAGAAGATTGAACAGGGGCAGCTGTTGTACACCAAAATTTGCCCTCCCATATTTCTCAAAACATTTTAAGAAAGATTCTCAAGTTGCTCAAGGAAGTCCAAGGGTTGACCAGGCAAACTCTCTCCTAAGGAAGTCTACCCCAAATTAGGGTTTCATGTTGCATCAAGATACTTGAGTCCAAGGGATCCCAAATTCTAACCATTGTCCTAATATGTTCTCAAGATCATCCATGCCAAAATTTAAGCCTTGCAGAGAAAATTTGCTCAGTCAATTGCTCAAATGCCTGGAAATCGACTGTGCTAGGGCAAAAGTCAATTGTGGTCCACATACAGTCAAACTTCAAGATTTTGGTCAACATCCTCATTTTGAAGTATCATTCATCATTTGATCAAGGGTTGATCATGATTCATCAAGGATTGCTCATAATTCATTAAGAACCAAAAGTTGCTAAATTAGGGTTTTATAGGAAAAGTCAACTCAACTTTGACCAAGCATAAATTTCTCATACTTTATGATAAATGACCCATCCAAAGCTCATTTTGAAGAGGATTCAATGCTATATAATTCAACTTCAGCTTCCAAGTTCAAAATATGCACTCACAAAAAGTTATGAATTTGGACATTATAAGTCATTTTGAAAAGTCAACAAAAACACATTTTTTGTCAAAGCTTCAAACATGGGCATGGAATATCAAATTGAGCCGAGACCAAAAGGCTTGCTTAGAGGACATATCAAGATTTCTAAAAAGTCCAAGAACACCTTCAAAGAGTCAAAATTGAGGAAGTTATGCATTGGTGAAGTTGACCCTTTTTGCAAAATTGCCAAAAGTCAACTATGCCTCAAATTGCAATTTTTTCTAAATGGGCCCAATCTTTTGCACTTGTTTTGAGTTGGAAACATGGTCCACGAGCCCTATACCTTGCCACTTGTCATTATCTTGTTTTTATTATTTATTTTGATTTTTATTTGAATTAAATCATTTTAAATCAAAACAAATCATAGAAAATCCAAAACATTGGAATTCAAAGATCTTGTGCTTATTTCAGGTCCTAGATCCAGCTAGCTTAAGGTTGAATTTGTGCCAAGGCATTGTGAGCAAAAAAGATTGAGTTTGCCTAAATTTAGAAAGATATTAAAAGTGTATAAAATCAAAATCAAAAGCAATGATGGAGGAAGATTGTGATCACATTGACAACCCTAATTCATTCCTCAGTACATAAAGAACATATGCAGACCTAAAGCAAGGCTAGAGAGAGGCGCAGCAATCAGAACCAAACTTGGAAAAAACAAGAAAAAGTGTAAACATGAATTGATACTTCCGGGCATCCTCAAGGCCTTCTAGCTGTCCCAATCGCTTCCTAGGAGTGTAAGCAAGCGAAATCAATCAAGAACAAAGCCTTTCCAGTACTAAAACGCGCTGCAAGTCACTCACGACTTTTCTATTTTCTTGAATTAAAATTGCGTAATTGTGGCATCTATAGCATGAAATATTTGTAGATTCTTAATCCTTAACACATTTGCAAGCTTTTTGTAATATTTGATTGTGTTTTCATGGCTTGTATTGGAGTGTGCCATTGTTAGGGTTTTATGGCTCGATTTAGGATTTCTTCATATAGGTGAAATTGGGCCATGAAAGGGGCACCATTGTATTCAGCAGGTCAAGATGAAGCTATCCATGGCTTTAGTTTCTATTTATCATGGACATGTTTAATTTTGAGGATGTACAGGTTTGTAGAGACAGACAAACGTCCGTAGGTAAAAGTCTGGGACTTTTACCCACGGAGAAGGGAAGAAGATGACTAGCTGGCGCCTTTCCATTGGACCATTCGAATTCTGGCGCGCGTTTTCATTGTTATCCACTAACTCCCTTTATTTTGCATATTATCCATTATTGATATTTGATGTACAAATAAGACAGCCAGCGCAGTTGGTAGTGAAGGGTGTGGTAAATGCTTCAGGACTTGGGTTCGAATCCCAGATCCCCCATTCCTTTCATATTATTTCTCTTTCAGGAATTGCATGCGCGTACAAGGCCAAGGGCTACCATACACCCTTATCATCCAGCCTGCCAAGTGGCCAGATGGCCAGATCCCAGGGCTATCAATGAAGGAACACCAAAGGCATGGTCAAAGCACATGCATGGGATTCTGGAAGTCAACGTGTTCACCTCCATCATTTGGGCCCAGAAATTGCTTCTCATACCCCCCCAAATTACTGTTCTCAGGCCCAATAATTCTTTCTATATTCTTTTTTATATTTGTTTTATTTAATTTGATTCATTTATTTTACTAACAAATTAATTATTTCTTTTTATCAAAAAATCACAAAAATAATATTTTTCACTAAATTAGGTTTAGACTTTATTTTTTAATCAAAAATTAAATTAATTTAATTAGGTTGTTAATATTAGATAACTTTAATTCCTTTTGTAAATAATTAAAAATAATTAGAAAATTAGGGTTTTGTCTAAATTTAATTATATTTTATTTTTCCTAAAATAACCAAAAACATAAAAATAGGCCATCTAATTATTTTCATTAATTAATTTAATTAGCTAACTAATTTGTATATTTAATTTAAAACTTAATTCCTTTTTCTTAAAAACAACAAAAACAATTTTTCTTTTAATTAGGTTAGAAGGGTCAAAACCCTAGTTCTCACCCGATCTAATTTCTTCGCGCGCACTTTATTTTATTTTTATCCTATTATTGTAACTGCTCACAAGTTTGTAATAGTTTAATTAGGACTTTTATTTTTCATTTATCGCTTTATTACTTAAGGGTTTGTTTTTGGCTATGTAAATACCCGAAGCCTTGTAATAACGTAGTTTAATTTCTGCATTTTAAATTCTGCGAAATATTAAACTGTTAGATGTATGAATAATTAGGGTTGCATGACAAGAATGTATGTAAACTTTAAAACAGTTAGCAAACCCTAAATGTGCAAAGACGAATAATCTGAAATTGAATCACTCGCACATGCGCACTCTTAGGGTACACTCCCACTTGGTTGCCTTCGGTAAACGGTCATTGAGTATATGGTATTTTAGTCGTCCTTTTGTCTCAAAGATCAAAGTTGCCTCGGAAAGGTTGCCTCGGATATTGTTGCCTCGAATAATTGATCTAAAACATTAGGGTTATTACTAAGACGTCCTAACATTGCTTTAGTGACCGTACGTCCCTTTTCGAATTGACTCTCAAAACTCCAACGATGATGCTACCTACTCACTAATAGTGGGATAGCGCTGTCTAAAGGAAACGAACATATAACGATTCCTTTTTTGAGTAGGTAGATTAGCTCTTAAGTACTTGCTCAAACAAAACAAACTTTTTTCACACTTACACTCCTTTTCAAACAAAAGTTTCAAAAACACCTCATTACACTCTTGAAGACAGAAGCAAGAGTTAAATCGAAGTCAAAACAAAAACTTTTCAAATCACACAAACACACAAAGAAGAAATTTTGAAAATGATGAGAAAGTACCTAAGAGCCCGTAGATAACTACGGATAGAAAGGGTGCTAATACCTTCCCTTTCTATAATCTACCCCCCGTACTCAGAAATATCTCGAAAAAGGAATTTTTCTGTGCTTTTTTCCTTTCCTTGTTGGATAAAATAAAAGTTGGTGGCGACTCTTGCTTACCGCGACATTTTGCAAACACAAACGCAAAATGCAAACCAGTATTCCTAAAAAACAAGTCCCGGTTCTGGCCACCGTATCACACATGTCTCAAAGTAATTTGTTTTGTTTATATTTTCAAAAATATTTCACTCTGCCCAAGGTGAAAGTTAATATTGTATGACTTATCTATTTGCTTTGATCATTAAAATCATAAATAAAGTTGTCTTTGAGTCTCAAATTGTGTTTTTATTTTCAGCTTTTTCTTGGAAAATGGTAATTAGAAAAATACCCTTTCTTTTTTAATAAATAATAACTATAAATAAATCTGCATAATCACTTTATATATGTGTCAGTTTCTAAAAGCAATCATAAATCACATGTGTAGATTAATTAAAAACCCTGCTGATATAATGACCCTGCACCCTCTCCTAAATTTGAATATCATGTGTATGGGACCAAAGAAGAAGAATATGATGATATTCTAGAAGAGATTTTACGGTTTCCTGAGCTCGAGGAAAATGCCATTCACCCATATAGAGATCCGTTGGAGACAATCAATTTGGGTTCAGAGGAAGAGCCAAAGGAAGTCAAAATTGGAGCATTATTGCATCTTGATATGAAGAGCAGGTTGACTGAATTATTGAAAGAGTATGTGTACATCTTTGCTTGGTCATACCAAGATATGTCTGGTCTAGATATTGATATTGTGGAGTATCATTTGCCTTTGAAGAGAGAGTGCCCGCCAGTCAAGCAGAAGTTGAGAAGAACTCATCCTGATATGGCCGTGGAAATCAAATAAGAAGTGTTACAACAAATTAATACCGGTTTTCTTGTGACATCATTGTACCCTCAATGAATTGCCAATATTATACCTGTACTAAAGAAAGACGGAAAAGTTCGCATGTGCATAGATTACAAAGATCTAAATAAAGCTAGTCCAAAAGATGATTTTCCATTTCCACATATTGATATGTTGGTTGATAGTACAACAAAATTCAAAGTATTCTCGTTCATGGACGGATTTTCCGGATATAATCAAATAATAATGGCTCCTTAGGACATGGAAAAACAATGTTTATCATACCCTGGGGAACATTCTGTTACAGAGTGATGCCCTTAGGGTTGAAGAACACTGGTGCAATGTACCAGAGGGCTATGACAACCCTACTCCATGATCTGATGCACAAGGAAATAAAGGTATATGTTGATGACATGATTGCCAAATTATAGACTGAAGAAGAGCATGTGGAAGATTTGTTGAAGTTGTTTCAGCATTTAAGGAAGTATCGTCTCTGCTTGAATCCAAACAAATGCACCTTCAGTGTCCGATCAGGGAAATTGCTAGGTTTCATTGTCAGCTAGAAAGGAATTGAAGTTGACCCTGATAAAGTCAAAGTAATTCAAGAAATTCCTGCACCAAGGACTGAAAAGCAAGTTAGAGGCTTCCTTGGGCAGTTGAATTACATTTCCAGATTCATTTCCCACGTGACTACAACGTGCATACCGATCTTTAATTTGTTAAAGAAAGATCAAGGTTGTGTGTGGGTGAATGATTGCCAAAGGGTATTTGAAAGTATCAAAGAATATATGCTTGAACCTCCTATCTTACTCCCTCTCGTTGAAGGAAGACCATTGATCATGTATCTGACAGTGTTAGATAATTCTTTGGGTTGTATTTTGGGACAATAAGATGAAATAGGAAAGAAAGAATATGCCATCTACTATCTCAATAAGAAATTTACTGACTGTGAGTCACAATATTCTATGCTGGAAAAGACATGTTGTGCTATGGCCTAGGAGGCAAGCAGTTGCGACAATATATGTTAAATCATACTACTTGGTTGATTCCCAAAATGGATCCAATTAAGCATATCTTTGAAAAGCCTTCCCTTACTGGGAGAATTACTCGTTGGAAAATGTTGTTGTCTGAATACAATATTGAATACCGCACCCAGAAGGCTATAAAAAGCAGTGTGCTGGCGGATTATCTTGCTCACCAACCGGTTGATGATCATCAATCTATCAAGTTTGATTTCCCTGATGAGGATGTGATGTTCTTGAAAGCAAAAGATTGTGATGAACCTTTGCCCGGGGAAGGTCCTGATCCTGAATCCTGATTGGGTATGGTATTTGATGGAGCTGTAAATGCTTATGGGAAAGGAATTGGCGCTGTAATTATCACTCCTCATGGATCACACATTCCTTTTACCACAAGGATGACATTTAACTGTACCAATAATATGGCGGAGTATGAGGCTTGTATCATGGGTCTCGAAGAAGCCATTGATCTCAGAATCAAAGTTCTAGATGTGTATGGTGATTCAACTTTGGTAGTTAATCAGATTAAAGTAGAATGGGATACTCGTCACCCTAGCTTGATCCCTTACAAATATTATGCTAGAATATTACTACCCTTTAACAAAGTTGAATTTCATCATATTCCCAGAGACGAAAATCAAATTGAGGATGCCTTGGAAACTATGGCTTCTATGTATCAAGTGAATACTTGGAATGATGGGCCTCATATCACAGTGTGATGTTTGGAGAGACTGGCTCATGTGTTCATAGCAGAGGAAGTGTTAGATGATAAGCCTTGGTATTATGATATCAAGCATTTTCTCCAGACTCAAGAATACCCGAATGGTGCGTTAAATAAATTAGAAAGACATTGAGAAGGTTGGCAGATATATTTTTCCTCAATGAAAATGTGATGTATAAAAGAAATTATGACATGGTCTTGCTCATATGCGTGGATAGACACGAAGCATACATGTTGATGCATGAAATCCATAAAGGTTCTTTTGGAACCTATTCCAATGGACATTCGATGGCAAAGAAGATGCTTAGGGAAGGTTATTATTGTCTGACAATGGAATCTGACTGTTACAAATTTGCAAAGAAGTGCCGTAAATTCCAGATTTATGCTGACAAAATTCATGTGCCTCCAACACTTCTCAATGTTATTTCACCCCCATGGCCTTTCTCTATGTGGGGGTATTGACATGATTGGAATGATTGAACCGAAGGCGTCGAATGGACATCACTTTATCCTGGTGTCAATTGACTACTTTACCAAGTGGGTGGAAGTAGCTTCATATGCTAATGTCACTAAACAGGCGGTAGTGCGTTTTATCAAGAATAATCTGATATTTCGGTATGGTGTGTCAAGCAGGATTATCACTGACAATGGCTCAAATCTAAATAACAAGATGATGACTGGACTTTGTGAAGAGTTAAATATTTCCCACCAAAATTCATCTCCTTACAGGCCAAAGATGAATGGGGCTATGGAAGCTGCTAATAAGAACATCAAGAAGATCATCCAGAAAATGATTGTTACTTACAAAGATTGGAACGAGATACTCCCTTTTGCTCTGCACAGGTATCGAACATCTGTATGCACTTCAACAAGGATAACCTTGTTCTCTCTTATATATGGCATGGAAGCAGTTCTCCCCGTTGAGGTTGAGATTCCCTCCTTACGTGTGATAATGGAAATAAAGTTGTCAGAGGCTGAATGGGTCCGAAACAGGTTTGACCATATCAATTTGATCAAAGAGAAAAGAATGACGACCTTGTGTCATGGCCAGTTATACCAGAAAAGAATGAAAAAGCTTTTGAGAAGAAGGTCAATCCTCGTGAATTCAGAGAAGGTGACCTCGTGCTCAGGAAGATCATGTCTTTTAACATTGATTCTAGGGGCAAGTGGACTCCTAATTTTGAAGGCCCATATGTTGTCAAGAAATCCTGCTCTGGAGGTGCATTGATTCTTGAAACAATGGATGGTGAGGAGTTCCCACGTCCTCTGAATGTTGATGCAGTCAAGAAATACTTCGCCTAGAAAAATAAAATAATAACTCGCTAGACCGAAAACCCGAAAGGGCGGTCTAGGCAAAAATTAGATACATAAACTGAATATATGTTTCCGATAGGTTGAAAATATGCAAGGGAAATCTAGGCAAAGGGTAGGGATTTCCTGGAAAGTAACTGCATTAGACAAGACTTAATCATTGAAGCAGCAATCTTCTTAGATCCTCACCAATCTTCAACCGAAATCTCTGCTCAAGAATTCAAAGTTGTTAGAGAGAATAGTGGTCATTGTATTTCAATGTATCTTTTCCAATGTATATTACCATTTTCCATACTTTGTAATTATCTGTGGAGTCTCGCCATTTGCAGACTACCATTCTATTAATAAAGTTTGAGCTTTTATCCAATTCTTTGCAATTCTTATTTTATCCAGCTTACAAAGACTTCATTTATTATTGATGGTAATTTTCAAAGCAAACATATTAAATAACAAAAATTGTTTTTTTGAAAAGAATTTACAAATCACTTCTTGCTATAGATTTTGTGACTTAAGGAGAACAAAAATAGTGGCTCCAGGAATGGACGAACTCATTTTTTTTTGAGGTTTGAATTCCCCAGGAAGACTCTCCCGGGTCACTTTTACTGTGCGAGTATGATCTTCTTGCATTTCTCCAATAATTGAAGTATGGTGTGGTATTAGGTTTGTGATCCCATTTCCCCAGTCAAGTCTTGGTACATTCTGATTTCGGGTTTGCATGGTATGAAGTCTCTACCCAAGATTCCCCAGTAAAGTCTTCACTCGCATGACAAAAGTCTCTTATCTCTTGGTGTGCTGAGATGGAACCATTTGCAAAACACCACCCTTTGCAGTGCTAGCAATTTTTGTTGTTGTTTGTTTTCCCGGAAACCAGACAAGGGAAATGTCTTTTCTAAGAAATGATGAAACAGTTGTCAACTCTTTGGGGTTTCTCTCGCCAAGTGTTGGATTTGATTGAAAATCCCCATAAGTTTGATTTCTTGCTGTAAAGTTTGATTTCTTAAATCCCTGGGTAAGGCTATCCCCGTAAAGTTTCATAATTTCTCCCTAGAGAAGTTGGTGCAATCATCACCCTCAATATTGAAAAATGTATCTTGGTGCCCCTTTGACGATGTGTTGTTATCCTCTCTAGTGAAGATAGTACAATATCCCCAACTGATGTCTCGACAATATGGTTTTGTGTTCCCTAGTAAAGTCAGTATGGCAATCCCTGATAAAAGTACATACCGTGAAACATTTGCTTTCTCTCCTTTGAAGTTTGTGTGATATTCCCCAGTGAAGCCTGAAGGAAGTTGTTATATCCCTATATTTGTATTGGTTTACTGTTATGATTTTGTTCTTTCCCAGTAGAGTTAAGCCACAAAATAGGAATTTGTTTCTTCAGTTGGTGCTTACTTTCTCATAAAATTTTCATCTTAGATGTGATTTAGCCGAGTATTAGTTGTACATAAGTTGGTTTTGTCTGGTTGTCCCCAGTGTTATACGTTTATTTTGTCAACAAATACATGATAACATTCACGCATTCATACATATATCATGCATAGTTAATTTTTATAAAATCATTGCTCATGCGCATCCATTAATATTTTGTTGGCATGTTACCCTGTTTTACAGAGTTGTGTTATCCTCTTTCTAATAGAGTGTCAGCCTTAAGCAGAAAGTGTATATCCTTTCAATTTCCCCAATGAGCTATCCCTCGTGGAAGAATTTTGCTTTAGCCTTCCTTTTCAGCTCATTGTATAGAAATAATATGGTTACCTCTTGAGTTTATTTCTCATGAGATGTTATTCTGGTTGACTGTTTCACTCCGGTTTATTTTTGGTTTGGATGGGTGGTCCCCAACAAAGTTACTATTTTGATTTCTGCAAGTTTCGAGCCCTGGTTCGAGAATGTAAATTTTATTTTGCATGTGAAGATTCTATCTCCTCAATAGGAATACATTGGCATTTCCCCAAGAGGTCATATTTCTCTCCCCAGGAAATCATTATTTGCAATTCCTTCTCATAACAGCAAGTGACAGGTCTCTTTATTTGAGCAACCTGTACTTCCCCAATAAGTTTGACAATTCCTAGAGAAGATTCAGATTTGTTACTCTAATGAATGGTAGCTTTGTCATTATGGCAGGTAGTTTGTTGCTAAGATTTGTTACTCAGATAAACGGTAGCCTTGTCATTATGGAAGGTAGTTTGTTGTCGAGATTTGTTACTCCAATGAATGGTAGCCTTATCATTATGGAAGGTAGTTCATTGTCAAGATTTGTTACTTCAATGAATGGTAGCCTTGTTATTATGGAAGGTAGTTTGTTGTTGAGATTTGTTACTCTAATGAATGGTAGCCTTGTCATTATGGAAGGTAGTTCGTTGTTGCGATTTGTTACTTCAATGAATGGTATCCTTGCCATTATGGGAGGTAGTTTATTGTTGACATTTGTTACTCCAATGAATGGTAGCCTTGTCATTATGGAAGATAGTTTTTTGTCGAGATTCATTACTCCAATGAATGGTAGCCTTATCATTATGGAATGTAGTTTGTTATCGATATTTGTTACTCCAATTAATGGTAGCCTTGTCATTATGGAAGGTAGTTTGTTGCTGAGATTTGTTACTCCAATGAATGGTAGCCTTGACACTATGGAAGGTAGTTTGTTGTTGGGATTTGTTACCTCAATGAATGGTAGCCTTGTTATTATGTAAGGTAGTTTGTTATTGAGATTTATTACTCTAATGAATGGTAGCCTTGTCATTATAGAAGGTAGTTTGTTGTAGAGATTTTTTACTCCAATGAATGGTAGCCTTGTCATTATGGAAGGTAGTTCATTGTCGAGATTTGTTACTCAAATGAATGGTAGCCTTGTCATTATGGGAGGTAGTTTGTTGTTGAGATTCGTTACTCTAATGAATGGTAGCCTTGTCATTATGGAAGGTAATTCGTTGTTGAGATCTTTTTTTGATGAATTGTAGCCTTGTCATTATGGAAGGTAGTTCATCATTGATATTCTATTGCTCTGAAGAAGTTCATTTGATCTCGGTCGTGAGTAATGGTGCTGATTATCATTACCACACTAATATTGGTATTTGCTAGTATTATCTTACCACTTATTTCCCCGGTGGGTCGACGTTACCTTTTTGCTATCTCCTCAGTGAGTGGATAGTTCGCATTCATCTGTCGATCACTTTTATCCTTTACTTTCTCTCCTCAATCTTTGAGTTGATGATGCTTTATATCCTCTTTTGGCTTTACCCCAATAGAGTCGGGTCTCTGGTTCACCAGTGATTTATTTTCCTTGTTGGGTTTTCCTTTTGATCCTGTTTGATTTGCTACACCCCCAGTGGGGTCTTGTGTCTTTTTTATATTTGTTCATTTGCATTCATAATCATAAGCATTGCATGGAATCTTAGGGCCAAAAATAGGGCTTATTTTATATTTAAGTATCTTCAATCGCGCCGACATAAAGATTTTTAACCTTCGCATCTCCGGATAGAGACACTTAAATAAGGGCAGTTGTTGTACCCCAATTTTTGCCCCTAAGATTCCTCTATAACATCATATCAACTCAATCATAACAAGATCACACACTAGGATTTGGCTCTTCTCCTTATCTTTAGCTTTGCCCATGGAGAATCACCAAGCACCTTGATTTGTATCTTGTTGTCATCTATGTTTTGATTAACTTTTAACTAATAAATACAATGTATGGTTGCCCTAATTGTTGATATCATAGGTGAAAGCACAACACATTCTAACAAGTTGATCCATAGGTTCATGATTTTATTTCCATGCCTTCTTCAACAAAGCTTCATTGAGATTCAAGCTTCATCATTGAAGATATTTTGAAGTAATACCATGACAAAGTCAATTATGATTCAACATGCCTCAAGTTGTCAAAAATAGTTCAAAGGTACAAGGGTTAATTGAAGATGTTTGACCTAATTGGACAAGTTCTTGATTCATTGATCACACATGCATATTTCCCTCAATTCTCAATATTTTAAAGTGGTTATGATTGCTATGGTTCCTCATTATCATCCTCAACAACTTCTATTTATATGAAAAAGTATCTGTGCAAGAAAGTTGATCAAAATTGTAAAAGGATTTCTAAGGTATCTTGTTGCTCTAGGAGCTAGGCTTTTGAACTTCAAAGGGGTATATCTTGCTCATCTTTTGGTATTTTTGAGTTATTACAAAGAAATCCATCTCTTCAAAAGGTTATCAACAAATCACTTCAAAAGTTTCAAGGAAATTTTGTGTGGAAGGTACCTAATAATGAAGAAAGATTACAAGTCTTCTAGATGGATCATCAAATTCCCTTATGTGACTTCAAAAGATCATAACTTGGTCAATTTTTATCTCCTTGAGCCCATTATTTTTCCATAACGATCTTAAAGATATGGACTTCAACCCTTATTTTAAGTGAAAAGTGTGAAAATGGTTGGAAGATGCCCTTAGGATGCAAAAGATTATAGGTCATTTCATGAAATTTTGCCAACTTCAACAAGTCATAAATCTCTCAATTTTTGGATTTTTTAAATGGTTCAAGTCTCTAAATTCCATTCAAGATATCTACTTCATGCCATATTTTATGGTCAAGAACAAATTTCAAGTGGAAGGCCATGTTTGGATACAAGATATTATAAGTCATTTTTGATGAAAAAACTTATAAATTTTCTAAATATAGAAAGTCAACCTCCTTTTCTAAAGTTTGACTCATTACAAATTTCAGCTCAAGAATCCACTTGATGCCATTCTTTTCACATTGTAAAGCTCGTGATCTCATCTTTTTAAAGCTTCAAGAATCATGTCCCAAGACTCTTTGAGCTAAGAGTGCCATTGATTTGAATTTGGTAACTTGAAATTGAAGTTTCTTCATTAGTCAGAATTTTAAATTCATGTTTTGGCTTCTAAACATCAAATTAGCACGCGTTTTTGGTCTAAACATGTTTAACCAACTTGCCAAAGTGGATTAGAGCCTTAAAATGCAAGGTTGGATGAGTTTTGATGCAAAACAGATCCCACCTTACTCGTGTATCGGGTTTACATGATTTCCCTCCAAACTTCATAATTTCACACGCTTGAACATTCATCCAGCTTCCCTATAAATAAAGGGTCATACTTAATTTGTTTTCTCAAGCTTAGAGAGCCAGAATCACCCTACCAAACTCCCTCTTGAACCAAATTTTCTGCAACTTCGAATTTTCTCTTACATCCTTTATCAATCATTTTTCTTTGTCAACTCATCTTCCTTGAACCTTACTGAAGCTAACAGGAGAAGAATTAAGCTCTAAAACTCCCTGAATCATGCTATCCAAGTCAAGTTTTAGAGCTCTGCAAATTAACTTCAATAGGTAGATTCCTTTTCCAATTCTCTCAAACTTTGATACTATTATGAAGCTCTCATCATCCTGATTCTAGTCGAAACAATTGTTTTCAACTCGAAGTACGTTTTGACCATGAAATTTCAATTGCCTTTTCAAAACTTCTCTTCCAAAACGACTGAGCTACAACTTATTTAAAATTTTTGCGAAGGTACCATTAGAATTGTCTTGAAGAGACAAAGTGAATGGTACCAGTCTTGTCTTCTAATTTTACAGTTTGTGAAACCTGCAGATTTTGTTGGCTGGAGGTTGAAGATGACCAACGTGTCATCTATCGACCAATGAAAGCGTGCCACGCTTATTTTTCAAAAATATGACTTAATTAATGATCTTGAGTTTATTCCACTAAAGACCGTGATATGCAAAACGCGTCTGATCCATTGGATTAGCTTACTAACGTGTTTTGACTCTCATCCATTGGTCCATTTTTTTTACTTTATTTTTTATTTCTGGTTTTTTATATTTAAATTTTTTTAAACTTTAAAAAATTATAGAAAAATCATTTCTTATTCAAATATTATGAAAAAAATTGTGATACGGTGGCAGAACCGACTGTTATACTGGTTTTGGTGTTGTGTTCGCAAATGTTGCGGTAAGAAAGAGTCGCCACCGACTTTTCTTTTATCCAAATTAGGAAAGGATGAAAAGAACAAAAAAATACCTTTTTGAGAATTTTCTGAGTAAGGGGGGTAGATTATGGAAAGGGAAGGTGTTAGCACTCTTTCCATTCGTAGTTATCTACGGGGATCTTAGATGCTTAGCTCATTTTTTAAATACCTCATACTTTGTGTTTTTGAAAACTATTTTTGAAATTGCCTTAGTGCGGCGATTCTCTTTATGATAACTCTTGTATCAGTCCTTAAGAGTGTTAACAAAGCGAATGTTTTTGAAAGTGCTTTTGTAATGTTTTGGTGTAGGTGTAAAAGTTTATTTTGAGCAAGTATCTAATAGCTATTTACTTGTACTCGAAAATGTTCTTTCTTTTCCTCCTATTCTTTAGAGAGTGTTATCCTACTATTAGTGAGTAGGTAGCCCTATAGTTGGATGTTTGAGGGACATTCGAAGGGACATTTATAGTCACCAAGGCAACTGGGAAAGAAACCTTAGTAACTACCCTAGGGTTTTTTAAGATCATTTTTATCGAGGCAACATCAAGAGGGTCATCAAGGGACTTATGATCTTTAAACCAGAGGGTAGCCACTAAAATCTCTCACGTTTCGAGAGTTGTAACTGTTTTTCCAAAGGCAACCAAAGTGGGCGTACCCTAGAGGTTTATATATTCAAGTGATTCAATTCAGTTCATATATCTTTGTTATTAGGTTTTCTAACGCATTGCTTTCAGTATTTCCATACACACCTAGTTACTAACAGTTAATATTCTGTAGAAATTTAAAGTGTGGGAATCGTAAATCCTACGCTATTACAATGCTTCGGGGATGGGGTATTTACATATCCAAAAAAACTTGGGTTAAAGAAAATGAAGAAAGCAGTAAAGGGTCCTAGTTAATTCTATTACATTCCATCAGCAGATAAAAAAATATAGAAAATGCGAAAATAAACAATGCGCGCGAAATGGAAAAAGAGACGTTTAAAACCCTAAAAAATACTAAATAAAAGAAAATATATTTTTTGTTTTGTTTGTTTAGGAAAATAATTAAATTAATTTAAATCTAAATTAATTAAAAATATTAAATGAAATTAAACCTAATTCTAATATTTTTGTATTTTTATTAAGATAAATTTGCACGAAATAAATCTAAATCTAATTGATTTTAAATTGATAAAATAAAGTTAAAATAATTAATTTAATTAACTTACAAAATTAAAATTAATCCTAAGTCTAATTATTATTATTTTTTGATTTTTTATAATTTGATAAAAAGGTTTTTAAAAAAATAAAATGTAAAACAAATAAAAAGCTGAAAAGTAAAAAAAAATAAATAAATTGGGCCTGATGTCTATAGTAAATGGGGGTGCATTTTTGAAATCTGCTAGGCCCATGATAGATTAGCCTAGCTTTGTGCCCAATCCAATGTTACTGGCTCTTGAGAATCCATTATGGACATCTGGATCTGGATCATTTGATCTGGCACTGATGAGATCCAATGGCAATGATGCTGGAACGTATGATCTGTGTGGTTGGATTGAGTACACAGGATCTGCAAAGTATGTGTTAGAAAAATAAAATTGCTGGACCTGGGACTCAAACCCATGCCCACTCCCTTTTCACACGCGCTTCTTTGCCAACTGAGCTGTTGTTTCATTCGTTTATATGAACAACAAAATAATATAATATGTAAAACAAAGTCAGGAATATATTTGAAAATAAAACACCCGCGCTGATTTAAACAAGCCAATAGAATTGTATCATTTTGCCACGTGGACTCCACCGGAGTCAACCATTTGCAGGGGTGCCAGAGTCAAACTCCGGTCACCTTCTTCGACCATCAAAAATTTTGAAATTTGCAAAAAGGCAAATCAAAGTTCAGGCTTTAGGCTACCCCCCTAAATTGGGGTCTACGAATTCAACCATGGGGTTAGTTTCTCCTGAAATGGCCTATATTAATGAGAATGATACTCTCCTGGAGCTTTTCCCTAAAAATGGCAAAACTCCATTCTCATGCCAAACCTTGCATGTATTGATTCCAAACAAACGCAAACATCAATATGAACATGTGTATGCACAGAGAAATCATTTATATTGCGTAAATAAAATTTTTGCGTTCAAAGAGGTATACAAAATCGGTGAAACTCAAGGGAGAGATTTTGGGCACGTTTTGACTTGATCGAGGGTTAGAATAACATCATGGGAAGCTTAGGGTGATGATGAAATTCCTGGAACAGACTGAGTATGGCTGGAATTGGCTGTTTAAATTTCACAACTTTGTTAGATTTTTGGAAATTTTTCGTGGCTCTCTAGGCAATGTATATGCGTTAGTTTGGCTTGCAAAAATGATTCTTATATAGAGGAGATGGAGGGGACAAGGAAACATGGCAAGAATCCAAGCCATAACCATTGTTTTTAAACCATGATCGTAATTTGAAAAATGCCTTTTATGGAGATTTCATGCCATTTTCAAAGCTGGATGAACCGGGTCACTTCTTGCACGAATTTGTGGGCTTCTAAGCAAGCCAAAACATCAACCCAAATGCCAAAGCCCATCTCTATTTATTTTAAACAATTTACTTTGTATTTATTTGATATAAATCAAAAATAAATATGAGTAAAATAGATAAAAATGGTAAGGCAATGTAAAATTGGGATTATAGGTCCTCTATAAGTTTAAGAAGATATTTAAAGTCCAAGAAATTAAGCCCTTGACCTAAAAGTTTAAGTTTGCTCAATGCATAATTCTTGAAATTTCCAAACTTTTCCCAACTTGGGAAAGCCATAACTGTCTCAATTTTGATCTCTTGATGATGATCTTAGAATTTTTGGAAATCCCAAGATGTCTACTTAAATCCCTATTTTGATAAATTTTGCATTTGAAGAATTTATCTTGATGTAAATGGTCTTGACAAAAAGTGCCTTTTGTTGACTTTTTGAAAATGACCTGTAATGTATGAGCTTGTATCTTTCAAATGGTGCATCTCTTAAACTTAGGGACAAAAGAGAAGTTGTAGGGAATTGGATTCTCTTCCAAATGAGATTTGGTTGGGGAAAAATGGATGAAGTATGTGAAAGTTATGCCTGGTCAAAGTTCAATTGACTTTTCCTATAGAAACCCTAATAAAGCAATTTTTGACTTTTGATAGATTATGAGCGTTTCTTGAGGAATCAAGATCAAACCTTGATAAAATGATGAATATCACTTAAAAATGTTGATGTTGACCAAAAATATTGAAGTTTTACTGTACATGGGCCACAGTTGACTTTTGACCTAGTACAATTGATTTTCAAACACTTGAGCAATTGACTGAGCAAACTTGTAGTGCAAGGCATGAAATTTGTCATGGACAATTATGAAGGCGTATTAGGACAATGGAAAAATATTTTATACCTTTGGAGCTCACACATCTTGATGAAAATTAAAACCCTAGTTAGAGGTTCGTTGCTTTGGAGGAGAATTTGTCTTATTAATTCTTTGTCATCCTTGAGCAATTGGGAACCTCAATGAGCACGTCTGAGTAAAAATGGGAGGGCAAATTTTGGGGTACAACAACTTCCCCTGTTCGATCTTCTTAAACCTGATGATTTAGATTGGCTTGCCTTCCTTTTGTGATCTGAAGGTGGAAGATGATTGAACACTAGAGTGCCTAAAAATTTGCACTCGCATGAAGCAATACCGCTGGTTGATGACAATCAGGAATGGGCTTACAGATGCCATTCTGAGAAGATGACAAAGAGCCATCTGAGATGGGCTCAAAGATGCCATCCAAAGTAGATGTTGACTTCTTAAGAGGTCTCTTTATGGGGAATTCATGTTCCTGCTGTATGAGGAGGACTCTGTTGGGGAATATGGGTTTCTGTTGTTCTCCCTCTCAAGGAAAACTCTGTGAGGGATAGAGTCTAGGAGCTTCAGTTATCCAGGGATCTACTGAGGAGTTATCTATATTCTAGAGAGATGAGAGTTTGCTGCTTTCTGGTTGAAGTTCAGGTTTCACAGTAACTTGCTGGGGATAATGGAATTAACTGTTATCTGGAAAAGTATTAGAAAGAGCCTGTGTAGGGCTGTTTCGGGATGAGTCCATGTTAGTCTGCATCCGGAGATAATGAGAAGGATCCTGTGTAGGGCTGTTTCGGGATGAGTCAGTGTTAGTCTGTATCCGGAGATAATGAGAAGAAACCCATGTAAGATTGCTTCGTTTAGTCATGTAGATAGTTTTCCTGTCTGGTTTCAGGTATTAATCTGGAACTTAAAAAATATCGGTCGTTGAGATAGTTGTCCTGGTTTGTTTTAGGTATTAATCTCTGACCCGAGAAACAAAGATAGTTTTCCTGGCTTGTTACAAGTATTAATCTTCAATCTCCTCATGTAGATAGTTTTCCAGGCTTGTTACAGGTGTTAATCAACAGTTTCCTCATGTAGATAGTTTTATTGGCTTGTTACATGTGTTAATCTACAGTAGGTCGTCCACAGATAGTTGTCCTGGCTTGTTATAAGTATTAATATGGAACTTGTCTTTGTTGGTCGTTTAGATAGTTATCCTGGCTTGTTACAGGTGTTAATCTTTGACCCGAGAAAGAAAGATAGTTTTCCTGGCTTGTTACAGGTGTTAATATTTAATCTCCTCATGTAGATAGTTTTCCTGGCTTGTTACATGTATTAACCTACAGTCGTTCGTCCATATATAGTTGTCCTGGCTTGTTACAGGTGTTAATCTGGGACTTGGCAACATTGGTCACATAGATAGTCCCCCGTCTGGTTTCAGGCATTAATCTGTGGCCTGTTGTATTTGTTGGTAAACCCGTCTTACTTCGAGAGTTCATACCACTTGGTCATGTAGATAGTTTCCTCGTCTGGTTTCGGGCATTAATCTTTGACCTGTTGTATAAGTTGATAGTGTTTGTATGTCTGCTAATTTAACCTGAAAAGGTAAAATCAATTTCATGCGATGGCATGATGTATGAATTGCACGATGCTCTTAAAATAAATGAGATTGTGATATATGCATTTGTGCTGCATATGCTATGATGTTTGTAAAATGATACATGAGTGCAATGTATGAACGTGTCAGTTGTTCTATTGCAGTATTGTTGAGCTAGGGAAAATAAATCCTTGATTGCAGCTGGGGATGAAGAATGTATGTCTTCAAAAAAATTTTGAAGTCGACATGCTGGAAGACGAATTTTCACTATTAGAGAAACAAACTATGTTGGAGAAGGTGAACTCCGTAATCTGCTTGGGGATTTTGTGAAATCTTGCTGAGGAATCCTAAAAAGCTTGGCGACTTCACTGGGGGATTTTTTTGTTGGAGCAGTAATTTGGAGATTTTTCTCTGCCGGGGATATGAGAACACTTGACACCATTAGGCTGTATACCGAGAATATGGCAGTGACCTTGTAGTAGGATGCCCCTGCCTCTATACCTATTGGAGGAAATATTTGTGGGGATTTTGTTGACGACCCTTAGATATTGTCCCATTTATTAAAGTCATTAGTAACTGTATTTCTGTTTTTTTATGCGTATATTTGTAAATGGTGATCACATTCAAATGAATATGTTCAAAAACAATCACTGGACATTTTGCAAACAAAACAGAAAAATAAAAACGAATAGTTTTGCACTTTCAAAGGAATAGCTTTGTATTAAATTGAATAAGTGTTTTTGTACAAGGAGACGATCATCCTGGTAAGATAATGTCATCGTAAGAATGGAAACTATATAAAATAGTGTACAAAGAAAAACAACTATGTGCAATAATCCCATTGGGTTCCCATTCTGCTGTTGCCTTTATGTCTTTGAGCGTCTCATCTCTTTCGCTGCTTGTCTGAAGCTGACTGGATCTATTAGTACCGTTTGAGCTTGATAGTTGATACTGAAGATTGGCTGTAAGGTGATCCAATGGGACATAGTTATACGCTTTAAATCCCTAACTTTTGCCTGGACCGCCCTTTCAGGTTTTCAGTCCACCGGGATACCCTTTTTTGCCCAAGCCACCTTTTCAGGTTTTCGACTTGCCGGGTGTACAAATACTTTTATGTATATTCCTAATTTTTTCCCGAACCCTTTTGATTCGCCGGGATGCCCTTATTTTTGCCTAGGCCAGTCAACCTAGCGGGTCTTTGTTCATGCATAGCATCTTTTAACTATGTCCGCGTTTATAGGGTGCGGAAGGTCGTCACCGTTCATGGTGGTTAAGATCATGGCTCCACCAGAAAATATGTTCTTGATCACAAATGGCCCTTCGTATGTGGGAGTCCATTTGCCCCCGAGATCACCTTGCGGCAGTAGGATGCGCTTGATTACCAGGTCACCAGCCTGATATACCTGACATATGACCTTCTTGTTAAAATCTTTAATCATACGTTTTGGTACATCTGACCATGACAGACAACCACAAGCCTCTTATCGTCAATCATGTTTAATTGGCCGAGTCGAGTCTGAATCTATTCGTCTTTGCTCAGCCCTGCATCCTTCATGATTCTCAAGGAAGGGATCTGAACTTCAATGGGTAGGATAGCTTCTATACCGTACACCAAAGAGAAAGTAGTTGCCCTGTTGATGTGCGCATTATGGTGCAGTAACTGTGAAGAGAAAATGGCAATATCTCGTGCCAGTCTTTATATGTCACCGTCATCTTCTGGATGATCTTCTTGATATTTATATTAGTAGCTTCTACAATGCCATTCATCTTCGGTTGGTAAGGAGAAGAGTTATGATGCTGGATCTTGAATTGCATGCAGCGCTCGGTGATCATAGTGTTATTATATTGGTACCATTATCTGCAATGATTCTTTCTAGGATACCGTACCGACATATAAGTGTTAGAACATAGTTTGATTCTACAACCCTCAATTAGAGTTTTGATGATAACAAAATACAAGAATAAATAAATTGTAAGATTTATATATAAGACATATATGCTACTTAAAATTATGTTGTGTATTTACAGAAATTCTGATGGAATCAACATCATAAGATCAGTATCAACATCAGCATCAGAAGATATGTCAGCATCAGAAGATCAAACATGTGCTATATGCTGAAGTTACCAGATCATACGCTGAAGCCTGATGACCAGAATCTGCGCATAAAATACTCTGACTCTGATCAAGATCCTTACCAAGTCATCAGCACTCAGAAGCGTCAGAATAAGTTAAAGCCAAGAACACTCTGATTACCATAAGCAGAGAAGACTCTGAAGCGTCAGCGTTACTAAGAATTCAAGACAGATTAATTACCAACGAATTTACTCAAAGACAAGATCTTCTCAAAAAGGAAAGAACGTTATTAGATTTGAAATGGCTTTATGGACAACAACGTATCTCTTCCTAGGCTATATAAACAAGTCAGTGTGAGAAAAGAAAAGGTTAATAATCTTCACTCATATACACGCCTACGTAAACAAACTCACTCATACAATTTGCTAAAGCTTTCAACCACGTCTTCTCAAAAGCATTAGCAGTTCATTTTCTTTCTAAGCTTAATATTGTGTATTATCACAGTTGTGATATATAGTTTTATTAGAAAACATCAAACACACTTTTGTTCATTTATCTGTAAGAGAATTTCCTTGAGATAAACCAGTTTGTGGTTATACTCAAGAAGGCTTTAACAGTTGTTAAAGTAGTTGTCGTATTTAGTTGAATATAGTGGATTAAGACCTCGTTGGAGAGAGGCGAAATCACCTTGACGGGTGAACTGGAGTAGTTTGAGATCAAATGAACCAGGATAAAAATACCGTGTTGTTTAAGTTTTAATTTTAGATTTACAATTCAACCCCCCTTCTTGTGTTTTTCACATCTTCAATTGGCATCAGAGGGCCTGGTTCTGAGCTTATAACACTTAACCGTGTCAGTACAAGATCCAGCGTAAGAAAAACACAATGGCAGGACCACATCAAAACATCAGCAATGACAACAATGAAGAAAGAGACAGATTCAGTGGCAAACCTCTAGTCTTTGATGGAGAGAACTTTGACTACTGGAAAGACAGAATTGAAAGCTTCTTTCTAGCCCATGATGCTGATCTGTGGGACATGGTGACTGATGGATACATGCACCCAGTGGATGGAAGTGGTCAGAAGATTGACAGGAAAGCAATCTCTGATCAGCAAAAGCGTGACTTCAGAAATCATCACAAGGCCAGAACAATTCTTCTCATGGCCATCTCTTATTCTAAATATGAAAAGATATCAAACAGAGACACTGCAAAGAATATGTTTGACTCTCTGAGAATGACGCATGAAGGAAACATTCAAGTCAAAGAAACCAAAGCTCTTGCGCTCATTCAGAAGTATGAGGCATTCAAGATGGAAGAAAGTGAATCAATAGAGACTATGTTTTCAAGATTTCAAATTCTGGTTGCTGGTCTCAAAGTTCTTGACAAAGGGTATTCCACTGCTGATCATGTTAAGAAGATCATCAGAAGCTTGCCAAAACAGTGGAGGTCAATGGTCACAACGCTTAAGCTAGCCAAGTATCTCAACAAAATCACTCTGGAGGAACTTGTCAGCTCCCTCAGAAGTCACGAGATAGAGCTATAAGCAGATGAACCTCAAAAGCAAGGTAAGCCATTAACTTTAAAATCTAACAGAAAATCTGACTCCAATGTTTTGCAGGCTGTTGAAGAAACCTCTGATGGGTCCTCATCAGAAGAAGATGAACTATCTCTCCTCTCCAGAAGGGTGAACCAATTATGGAAGCAGAGGCAAAGGAAGTTCAAGAATCCCAGAAGATCAGAAAATTAGAATGAATCTTTCTCCAGATATAGAAGGTCAGAATCCTCCTCTGGACACAGAAGATCTGAAGGCTCTTCAGGAAGCAGAAAGCCAAATAACAAAGACATTATCTGCTATGAATGTAACGAGCAAGGGCACTACAAAAGTGATTGCCCAAAGCTTCAGAAGGAAAAGCCCAAAAAGAAGTTTGGCAAGGAAAGGAAGAAAAGTCTCATGGCCACATGGGATGATTCTGACACATATGAAGCTTACTCAGAATCAGATGATGAAAGAGCAAACATAGCTCTCATGGAAAACATAACAGAAGACAGTGAAGCTTCTGAGTTAGAATCTGAATCAGATACAGAAGAGGTATTTCCTGACTTTGCTATAAACTTTACTAAGGCTGAACTAGCTGAAAGCCTTAATGGAATTCTGGAAAGATATCAGCAGATCAGAGTCAAATTCAGAAACCTGAAAAGGAATCTTGCTTCTGACTCTGATAAGACTGAGAGTCTCAAATTGGAGAATTCTGAGTTAAAAAATAAAATTTCAAAATTAGAAAATCTATTGCAAAACTCTTAGAAGGAAACAATCCCTGAAACTCCTAGCAGTGCTGATGAGATCATCAAGGAGTATGATCACAGTTTTCAAAAGTTTCTAGCTAAAAACATAGATGGAATAAAAATGGCTTCAATGATCTATGGAGTTAGCAGAAATGGCAGAAAGGGAATAGGATACCAAGGTAAGGTACCTACACCAAAGAATGCCATGGATTTAGTTATAAAACGCACTTCACTTAATTCACACTTTGTATATGGGCACACACATGACATCAAATATACAAGTAGTAATTATTCTGTCAAACCAAAATTCAACCAGAGTTTTGGTCAAACTAACAAATCAGGACCCAAGAAAATATGGGTACCTAAGGATAAAATAATACATGTGGCAGATATCTTTAGCAGCAAAGCAGAAACACCAGTCATGGTACCTGGACTCTGGTTGCTCACGACACATGACGGGAAGAAGGCATATGTTCCAAAGCCTGGAACTTAAGCCAGGAGGCCACGTAGGCTTTGGAGGCAATCAGAGAGGAAAGATCATTGGCTCTGGAATAGTAGGTAATGGAAATCTTCCCTCTATAAGTAATGTGTTATTAGTAGATGGATTAATGCATAACATGTTATCAATAAGTTAATTAAGTGATAACGGTTATGATATAATCTTTAATCAAAATTCATGCAAAGCTATTAGTTAGAAAGATGGGACTATCCTATTTAATGGAAAGAGGAGAAACAACATTTATAAAATAAAACTTTCTGAACTGAAAAGTCAGAATGTAAAGTGTCTTCTGTCTGTTAACAACGAGCAATGGATCTGGCACATAAGATTGGGACATGTTAGTATGAGAAGAATATCTCAGATTAACAAACTCAATCTGGTTAGAGGACTTCCTAACCTGAAGTTCAATTCAGATGCTCTGTGTGAAGCATGTCAGAAAGGTAAGTTTGCAAAACCAGCTTTCAAATCTAAAAACGTTGTTTCCACCTCTAAGCCATTAGAAATTCTGCACATTGACTTATTTGGACCAGTTAAAACTGCTTTAGTCAGTGGCAAGAAGTATGGGTTAGTAATCGTAGATGACTATAGCAGATGGACATGGGTAAAGTTCTTAAGACACAAGGACGAGTCACACTCTGTGTTTGTCACCTTCTGCAACCAAGTTCAGAATGAAAAGGATCTTAGAATCGTCAAAGTCAGAAGTGATCATGGTGGAGAGTTTGAAAACAAAGATTTTGAGTCATTGTTTAATGACAAAGGCATTCTGCATGATTTCTCTTATCCTAGAACTCCCCAGCAAAATGGAGTTATAGAACGAAAGAACTGAACATTGCAAGAAATGGCCAGAACCATGATCAACGAGACTAACGTTGCTAAGATCTTCTGGGCAGAGGCAATAAACGCAGCGTGTTACATTCAGAATAGAATCTCCATAAGACCTATTTTGGAAAAGACTCCATATGAATTGTGGAAGAACAAAAAGCCCAACATTTCATATTTTCATCAATTTGGATGTACCTGTTTTATTTTAAATACAAAAAATTATTTGAACAAGTTTGACTCTAAAGCACAAAAGTGTATTATGTTAGGATACTCTGAACGCTCAAGAGGGTACAGAGTATACAATACAGAAACACAGATTGTGGAAGAATCAATCAGTGTTCGTTTTGATGATAAGCTTGACTCTCAAAAGTCAAAGCAGAATGAAGTATTTGCAGGTATGGAAGTTGAATTCACAGGTACTGAAGATAAGTCATCAGAAGCTCTTAACAGAGACACTCCCTCAACATCAGAAAGAGGCACTGCAATCAATCCAGCACCTTCTGTTGATCAACTCAAGAAAAGACCATCAAGAAGCAGCATGGATCACCCAGAAGAAACAATCTTAGGAAGAAAGGAAGATCCAATCAGAAAAGATCTAGCTTCAGAAACTCTGAAGAATCCCTCTTGGGACTGGTTTCTCTAATTGAACCAACAACAATTGATGAAGCACTTCTGGACAATGACTGGATTCTAGAAATGCAAGAGGAGATAAATCAATTCACAAGAAATGACGTATGGGATCTGGTTCCTAAACTAAAAGGATTCAACGTCATTAGAACAAAATGGGTGTTCAGAAACAAACTGAATGAACAAGGTGAAGTCATCAGAAACAAGGCTCGATTGGTAGCACAAGGTTATAGTCAGCAAGAGGGGGATAGACAATACAGAAACCTTTGCTCCAATCGCCAGGTTAGAATCTATCAGACTCTTAATTTCTTTTGCTGTTAATAAAGGCATCACTCTGTATCAGATGGATGTTAAGAGTGCATTCTTAAATGGCTATATAGAAGAAGAGGTATATGTGCACCAACCCCCTGGTTTTGAAAGTTCAAAAAATCCAGAATATGTTTTCAAACTAAAGAAGTCACTCTATGGTCTGAAATAAGCTCCCAGAGCTTGGTATGAAAGACTAAGTAAATTCCTGTTAGAAAAGGAATTCACTAGAGGGAAAGTGGACACAACTCTATTCTGTAAGACAGTTAAGAATGACATTTTAGTATGTCAGATTTATGTTGATGACATCATATTTGGATCTACTAAACCTTCTCTGGGAAGAAAGTTTGCTAAGTGTATGCAGGCAGAATTTGAGATGAGCCTAATGGGGGAACTGAAATTCTTTCTGGGCATTCAGATCAATCAAACCCCAGAAGGAACTTACATTCATCAGAGCAAATATGTCAGAGAACTTATAAAGAAATTTGATCTCTCAGAATGTAAGCCATCAAGGATTCCAATGCATCCCACGTGCATTCTGGAAAGAGAAGAGGTAAGTAAAAAGGTAGAACAGAAGGTCTACAGAGGTATGATTGGTTCTCTTCTTTATTTGACGGCTTCAAGGCCTGGCATTTTATTCAGTGTATGCATTTGTGCTAGATTCCAATCAGATCCTAGAGAAACTCACTTAACAGCAGTTAAGCGAATTTTCAAGTATCTGAAAGGTACTACTAATCTGGGTTTATTTTATAGAAAATCAAGTGATTACAGCTTAGCAGGTTACTGTGATGCTGATTTCGCTGGAGACAGAGTAGAACGTAAAAGTACTTCTGAAAGCTTCCAGTTTCTGGGTGAAAATCTGATCTCATGGTCCAGTAAAAGACAATCCACAATTGCTCTATCAATAGCAGAAGCTCAATACATAGCAGCAGCTGGATGCAACACACAAATGCTCTGGATGAAAAGTCAACTTGAGGACTTCCAGATATTTGAGAGTAACATTCCTATCCTCTGTGACAATACTTCTGCTATTTGCTTAAGTAAAAATCCTATTTTGCATTCTAGGGCTAAGCATATAGAAATAAAACATCATTTTATTAGGGACTATATTCATAAAGGGATTTAAAATTTAAAAGTTATTGACACAGACCATCAATAGGCTGATATTTTTACAAAACCACTTTCTGAAGATAGGTTCAACTTTATTCTGAAACATCTCAGCATGAAGCTCTGTCCAGAATAAAATTGTTTTGATTCTATATCTTAACCTTCAGAACTTTGTTTATTTTTCTGTGAACTACTGATCAATCTTCTTTCAGAACTTTAGAAGTGCAGATTGTATCAGAATCTATCCATGAAGATCTGAGCGCTTCATTTCAAGGATAGAAATGTGCTGTTCACTCAAGCAAACAAGTGTCATCCAGTCATCAGCCATTTTCTGAGGCTGAACACGCGTTCACGTTTCTGAAAAGGCAAAGCGCTGATTGGATGCATTGAGACACATGTCATGGGTAACCGTTCCAAATATCTTTCTGAATCCCCTAAAATCAGCTATCATTAAATGCTAATAATCATTATTAATCTCTCTCTCTTAACGTTTATGTTTTCAAAATATTTTTTAGAAATCTATTTAAACACTTCACACTATTTACACGTTTTACCGTCACTTTCATTTTCTCTGAATATTTCTGATTTCAGTGTTCTTACTTTCTCAAGAAAACCTTTCAATCTTTTTTCACAAAAACCTCGTGTGAACATGGCTTCTTCCAACATTCCTTCTTCAGGTTCCCAGAAAACTGTTTCATCTGAACAATATGAAGTACCATTCAGAACGCTTCTAACTCCAGTCAAAAACCTTGAGGTTCTGTCAGAATTAATCGTGGATTTCAACAGCCTTAAGGAGAATGGGTTTGATTTATCTGAATAGGTTAAAGCTCAGGGTTGGGAAAAGTATTTTGACAGGCTGGTGGGTCCAACATTTCCTATTCTGGTAAAGGAATTTTGGATTCACGCTTCTTCTTCAAATCATCAAGTTACGTCTTACATCATGGGGAAGAAGATTGTGATTACTGAAGACCTAATTGCAAGACTGATATGGTACAATGGTGGTGGTGTTCGCTGTATTGATATGGCAGAAAGGTGTGCAGATGCTGCCCTAATTGCAAGGGAAATCTTTATGCTGGGGCTTCCCTCCAGCAAGATAAGACATTTGAAAGACAAACACAGAATTTGGGCAAAGATCATTCTGGGCTGCTTCAACCACATGAAGCCTACCACCTCTCCTGATTACATTAATATTGATCAGTAGTTTCTGATCTATTTTATCTCTCAGAAGGTCAAGATAAATTTGGCTCATCTTCTGTTCAACCATCTCAGAACAAGTGTCAAGGAAACAAGAGAAGATGAACGTACAAAAAGGGATTGGATACCCTTGGGAAGACTGATATCAGATATTCTTACAGAGAATAGGCTGATTGATCATTTGACAGAGGCACAAGAAATCAGCACTCTGGAACCGTCTGTTGGCAAGCAGCTGAGTGCCAAAAATTTGAAGAAAATGAAGTTGATAGAGAACATTAAGAAGGAGCCCAACGTGACTCCTTTTGCTGAAATCTCCAGCAGAAGAGTCCCTCTGGACGACTTTCCTCTATTCTCAGAAATTGACTCCAAACCTGAAATAATTCTGAGATATCTGGATGCTTGTAAAGCTGATGGTACAACACCAAATCTGAATATTCAAGACCTTCAGCAAAAGGCTCCAGAGGTTGTTCTGAAGAAGACAAAGAAAAGAAAAGCTGCTGCAGAAGGATCATCTCAAAAGACTCCTAAGAAGAGAGGTAATCCTTCTTCTGTCACTGTTTTAGATTCAATTGCTATATCAACATCTATCCCAATTCCAACTCCATCTGAAAACCCAACACCTCAATCTTTCGATGATTTTGACTTAGACTTTGACCCTTCTGAATCATTAACCCTCATAAGATCTCGCTCCCAACCATAAAATCCAAATACTGAAGCCATACCAGAATAAGAACTTGCATAAGTTCTTTCTGATATAGACCAACACACTTCCGTTCCCGAACCAGAAAATCCAAATCCAAACACAGAAATTCCATCTCACCACAACCTGATATTCCCCTCTCACCAATTCCAGAAACTCCACTCTCTCTCTAGAACCAGAAATCCCACAACCTTCATCTCCTCAACCAGATATTAATCCACCCTCTCCTCAACCTGAAAAATCTCCACAACCTGAGACTCAAACCGCTGAGGCTCAACCCTCTGAATCTTCTGAACCACAACCTCTGGACATTCAATTGCCCTGTGGTACCACTGTGAATATTCCTCAACTTCCCTCTTCACCAGAAATAACTCCACCAAATTCCCCATCAAGTCCAATAATAATTCCTGACTCTCCTACTCCCTCACCAAAAGCCAATTCAGAAGACCACAACAAGACTGTCATTGATTTAACAGTCTTTGAACGTCTTGTTTCCATCAACCACAAAACAACCATCCCTAAACCAAAACATCCAGATGTTAGTTCCAGCATATTAAACTTTGAAACAGAAATACAGAAGTGGATCACTTCTTTGAAACAAGCAAGTCTGGAACTGGTTGACCCTGCTGTATCAGACTGCCTCTGGACAAAATTCAGAAGATGGGTATGCGTTGAAACCTTTAAGTTGCAAGACCAGAGCTATGGACAGGCTCAACAGAACTTTAGCAATCTGCTGAAAGAAATTGAAGGTCCAGTTCTGAGCAAGCTGCTTAAGGAAGAAGTTCTCCATCTGGACATTGCTCCTTGGTCTGAACAGTGTCCAGCATCCAAAGTTCAACCTGCAGAAGAACAAATAATTCCGGCTGAAGAACAGGTTCAAGAAGAAGTTATTGCAGAAAGCTCTGAGAAGCATCCTGTTTCTGAAGATCCTTCCTCTCTTGACAGGAAGACTCTGGAAGATCTGAAAAGATCTGATATGCTGATGAATGAAAGAATGGATAAGCAGGACACCAAGATTGATGCTATAGCGAACATGTTATCTTAGCAACAGGAAACCAACACCCAAATCAAGAGCATGTTGGAAGCCCTTTTCACACGACTTCCTCCTCCTTCTTATAATTTCCTATTTGTTTTTATAACTTGTTTATCTGTAATATTTTTTCATGCTCTGAACTTATCATTGCTTCTGTTTTTAATATATAAACGCTTTTTAGCTCTGGTCATTTTAACTCTGATTATTTGTGCTTTTTGATAACTGACAAAAAGGGGGAGAAAGAATGATATTTTTCAATAACAGATTACTGAGACATAAGTCTCAAACATTCTAACATTCTGATATATTTGAATTTCCTTCTTCTGAAAAGCTTACAGGTACAAAACTCTGATGAATCTGATGAACTCTGACACAGTAAAGTTCTGATGCTCAAAGCCTCTTGGAATTAAAGGGAAGTAATCAACTCAGGGGGAGTTTTTTCTCTTCTTAGTTCTGATACTTTTTATTCTTTATTTTTGTGCTCTGATACCTTTTATTCCTTATCTTTAATCTCTGATACCGTTTATTCTTTATTTTTAATTGAAAAAATATGGTTTTTGTCATCATCAAAAAGGGGGAGATTATTAGAACATAGTTTGATTCTACAACCCTCAATTAGAGTTTTGATGATAACAAAGTACAAGAATAAATAAATTGTAAGATTTATATATAAGACATATATGCTACTTAAAATTATGTTGTGTATTTACAGAAATTCTGATGGAATCAGCATCAGAAGATCAGTATCAACATCAGCATCAGAAGATATGTCAGCATCAGAAGATCAAACATGTGCTATACGCTGAAGTTACCAGATCATACGCTGAAGCCTGATGACCAGAATCTGCGCATAAAATACTCTGACTCTGATCAAGATCCTTACCAAGTCATCAGCACTCAGAAGCGTCAGAATAAGTTAAAGCCAAGAACACTCTGATTACCATAAGCAGAGAAGACTCTAAAGCGTCAGCGTTACTAAGCATTCAAGACAAATTAATTACCAACGGCTTTATTCAAAGACAATATATTCTCAAAAAGGAAAGAACGTTATTAGCATTGAAATGGCTTTATGGAAAACAACGTATCTCTTCCTAGGCTATATAAATAAGTCAGTGTGAGAAAAGAAAAGGTTAATAATCTTCACGCATATACACGCCTACGTAAACGAACTCACTCATACAATTTGCTAAAGCTTTCAACCACGCCTTCTCAAAAGAATTAGCAGTTCAGTTTCTTTCTAAGCTTAATATTGTGTATTATCATAGTTGTGATATATAGTTTTATTAGAAAACATCAAACACACTTTTGTTCATTTATCTGTAAGAGAATTTCCTTGAGATAAACTGGTTTGTGGTTATACTCAAGAAGGCTTTAACAGTTGTTAAAGTAGTTGTTGTATTCAGTTGAATATAGTGGATTAAGACCTCGTTGGAGAGAGGCGAAATCACCTTGACGGGTGGACTGGAGTAGTTTGAGATCAAACGAACCAGGATAAAAATACCGTGTTGTTTAAGTTTTGATTTTAGATTTACAATTCAACCCCCCTTCTTGTGTTTTTCACATCTTCAATAAGGTTATGTCTAATGAATCGGGCCACAAAATTCTTAGTAACGGAAGCAAATGAGGCTTCCTCGACCCACTTTGTAAAGTAATCAATGGCAACCAGGATGAAGCGGTGTCCATTAGAAGCCGTAGGTATAATCTCTCTGATCATGTCGATGCCTCACATTGTGAACGACCAAGGAGAAGTCAGGACATTTAGAGGAACTGGAGGTACATGCACCCTATCAGCATAGATCTGACACTTGTGATAAGTCCGTGAATGCTGATAACATTCTACTTCCATAGTGGACTAATAGTATCCTGCCAGTAGGATCTTTTTAGCCCTCGCATGCCCACTAGAATGGGTGCCAAAGGCACCTTCGTGCAAGTCAGCCATAATCTTTTCTGCTTCACTCTTGTCTACACACTGAAGAAAGGTAGAATCATGATTGTGCTTGTAGAGGATCCCATTACTGAGGAAGAACTTGGCAGAGAACCTTCTTAGGAACTTATCATTGACTGAAGCTCCTCCAGGATACTCTTGGGCTTCGATATATCTTTTGACTTCATGGAACCAAGGCTTTTCCATTACTTCTTCAGTACCAATCTTGTGACACTATGCTGGTTCATCCATTCTCTCAATAGTGATCCGAGGAGCTTCATTATCCCACATGACCTTGAACATGGATGACATAGTGGCTAGCACGTTCGCTAGTTGATTTTCCTCTCGTGGAAAATGCTCAAAGGTAATTTCTTGAAAATATGGAATTAGCGTCAACACATGCTCTTTATAAGGAATGATATTAGGATGCTTTGTATCCCATTCTCCCTTGATTTGACTGATTACTAAGGATGAGTCTCCAAATACACTCAAGAATTTGATCCTCAAGTCGATAGCAGCTTTGAGACCCATTATACATGCTTCATACTTATCCATGTTGTTGGTACATTTGAAACATAATTTGGAAGTGAAAGGAGTGTGACAGCCTTCAAGAGATATGATCACAATGCTTATGCCATTTCCAATAGCGTTGGAAGCTCCGTCAAAAACCATAGTCCATCAGGATCCTATTTCAGGTTCTTCATCCGGTCCAGGTTCTTCACAATCAGTTACTAACATGATGTTCTCATCCGGGAACTCAAAATTCATGGATTGGTAGTCGTCCACAGCCTGATGAGCCAAATGATCAACTAGTACACTTCCCTTAATTGCTTTCTGGGTTGTGCATTGAATGTCGTATTCGATCAGAATCATTTTCCATATTGCTATTCTTCCGAAGAGAGTGGGCTTCTCAAAGATGTACTTGATAGGATCCAATTTAGATATCAACAAGATAGTGTGAGTCAACATATACTGTCTCAGTCGGCGAGCAGCCCATGCCAAAGCGCAACAAGTTTTCTCGAGAAGTGAGTATCTTGTTTCACAATCGGTAAACTTTTTTGCTAAGGTAGTATATTGCATGCTCCTTTCGACCAGACTCGTCATGCTTCCCCAGCACACACCCCATTGAGTTCTGTAACACTATTAAGTACATGATCAGAGGTCTTCCTTCAACTGGAAGCATCAAGATTGGAGGCTCTTGAAGATATTACTTGATTTTGTTAAAGGAGTTCTGGCAGTCGTCATTTCACTTTGCTGCTTGATATTTCTTCAGTAATTTGAATATTGGCTCACAAGTAGCGGTCAGATGTGAAATGAATCTAGATATGTAATTTAGACGTCCCAAGAATCCCCTGACCTCGTTCTCAGTGCGAGGAGTTGGCATTTCTTGTATAGCTTTAACCTTTTTTGGGTCAACTTCAATACCTTTTCTACTGACAACGAAGCCTAAGAGCTTACCAGATCTTACTCCAAAGGTGCACTTATTCGGGTTCAACCTTAGTTTGTACTTTTTCAACCTTTCAAACAACTTCTGTAGATGATCGAGGTGCTCCTCTTCAGCCTGAGACCTGGCTATCATATCATCTACGTAGACCTCTATCTTGTGATGGATCATATCATGAAACAAAGCTACCATGGAAAGCTGTTAGGTTTCCCTTGCGTTCTTTAGCCCAAATGTCATAACTTTGTAACAGAAAGTGCCCCACTGTGTGACGAAGGTTGTTTTCTCCATGTCCTCAGGTGCCATTTTGATTTGATTTTACCCGGAGAACCATCCATGAAGGATAATACTTAATGTTGTGGGGTGCTGTTAACCAGAACATCGATGTGGGGAAGCGGGAAGTCATCCTTGGGACTTTCCCTATTCAGGTCTCTGTAATCCACACACATACGTCCCTTACCGTCCTTCTTAGGTACTAGAACAACATTGTCAACCCATTATGGATAAGAGGTGACATCTAAGAAACCGGTATTGAACTGTTTCATGACTTCAGCTTTGATCTTTTATGACATCTCTGGCCGTATACAACAAACCTTCTGTTTCACTTAAGGGCAGTCCTCTTTTGTAGGTAGGAGATGAACCACAATATCAGTGTCAAGTCCTGACATGTATTTGTATGACCAGGAAAAAACCTCAACATAGTCATGTAGCATATGCATTAACCGCTCTTTGACACTATGCTATAATCGAAACCTATCTTGACTTCTTTCTTGTCCTCTTCAGTACCCAAATTAACTGTTTCAACCGGCTTTTCATGAAGCTGTATTGACCTTTCTTCCTGTTGTAACAGTCTGGCAAGTTCTCCTGGTACTTCAAAATCTTCCTCACCTTCATCCTCGACTGGGTAGATTGGATTTTCAAAGTCATAATGGGAAATATCATAATCGTTATCAATGGGATCCAGAGTGGATGTGGATCTGCAGTTTGATATGTGGGTGTGTGTAAGAGCATAGCTGTATATTTTTTTGATAAAGTAAAAAGCAGAAAAGAAAAACAAAGAGCGTAAAATTTGTATGTGAAACGTCCAATGTTTTATTGATGACATATGAAAATGAAGTAATGACCCTCACAAATAAACCTATGTGCCTCGGGTAAGACATAAGGCTTTAAAGTTTCAATTGTTCACATATTACATATCCTCAAAAAAACAAAAAGACAAATTACTCTTGAATAAAAGTAATGGGCACAAAATCTTTAGCCTCCCAATTGTTGAGTCCACCGCTGATAGTTGGGAAGATCCACTTGTCCAAGTCGCAGTTGCTGTCAGCATCCTCTGTAGCGGAAACAACATCAATAGCACTGATTCCCTGTTCATGCTTGGGCATAGGTGCAGTTATGACGTTGGGAGTCTTGGGAGGATCAAACTCAATCTCCTTCGCTTCAATGAGATCTTGCACTTTGTTCTTCAGAGCCCAACAATCATTTGTATCATGTTCGATAATTTCAGAGTGGTAGGAACATCGGGCATTTAGGTTGTAGAGTGGAGATGCAGTATTGGGATTCTTTGGAGCTTCTTTCAGAGTCACCGGGTTGGACTTCAGCAGGTGTGGAAAAACCTGGGATAATGTCATGTTGATCCGGGTAGACTGTCTTCTGGGCACATCTTGTCTGTGCTGATTATTTCGTTGTTGGTTTGAGGCAGGATTGGAAATCATAACAGCCCCTACCGTCGGACGATGCTCAGTTTTGTTGTGACCTCCTTCTTTCTAGTGAAAGGTTTCTTTGCAATACTGGAGGATGCATCTCGTTGAATTTTACCACTTTTGATGCCAGCTTCTACCCATTTACCAATCAGGATTAATTCAGTAAACCCAGTAGACAAACTTCCAATCAGATGGTTAAAGAACGGACTAGACAACATGTCCAAGAACATGTTTACCAGCTCCCTATCAGATAACGGAGGCTGAACTCTTCCTGCAAGGTCTCTCCACTTTTGGGCATAATATTTAAAACCTTCACCAGAATCCATAGACATACTTTGCAATTGCGTACGAGTTGGGGTGATGTCAGCATTATATTGGTATTGCTTGTAGAAAGCAGCAACCAGATCTTCCCAATTACGAACGTTGGTTCTTTCCAATTGATAGAACCATTCCAGCTGAGTCCCTAATAAACTCTCCTGGAAGAAATGTACCCACAAATCCCTATCAGTAGTGTGGGGTTGAATCTTCCTAACATACGACCTTAAATGCAGCTTAGGATAGGAGACACTGCCGTACTTAGAAAATGTAGGGACCTTGAATTTCTGTTGGATGACCACCCTTGAGACCAATCCTAGCTCTTCAAAATCCAACCCGGGTACCCTCTGGATCTCCATAGCATTGAGCCGATCCTCCAGTTGTTTGTATTTATCATCAGCAGGAGGATACTGCTCCTCAGAATAGTCGAGTTCATCTTCCTCAGACCCTGGGTTATTGTCTCCCTCCTTGGGCTTTTCCTCTTGATTGTCTCCTTCATCCTACGTGGTTGTGAAATCTAGAGCTCGCTTGGCCGAACCTCTGAACCTTCTACCCAAATTCAAGACACTGGTCAGTTTCTTTGACTTCTTGGTCTTCTCTTTGATGATTAAAGCTTTCAGATCTCCCTGCCCCTTGGCCAGAGCTATGAACATTTGATGAAACTAAGCTTTTTGAGTTTGGAGGTCCTTCACTGTCTGTTCGAGAGTCATTTCTTTTGCTGAAATAAACAGCGAAAAGAATAAGAAACCTCTCTTGAAATACTTGCTTATGCAATGAAATGTATGATATGCTTATGCGATGTTTTCAAAGACTTCAGGAAATTTAAATTTGTGAACCAAAATGAAACAACGATTTTATTAGTTGAATTCAAAATACAATTGCCTTTTAGGCTTACGATTGAAAATTAAAACTCTTAAAATATAAACATCAGGTTTCCCATGGGCACTTACTCTTCGTTCCGAGATAGACATTAAGACTTTTTTCTTCGTGAAGTTTCTTTGTGAGCTCCAACACTTTCTTCTCATTAACATAGAAATGATCTCTAAAGGTATCCTGTTCTTTATTCAACTGAATAAATGATCTCTGCAGCTCTTCAAGATCAGTGGGCATGTCAGGATGGAGAACTGTATAAGGAACATCTCCTTCGGTGACGGGCTCCACAACTACTGGTAAGATGGCTATATACGAAATTATAAGGTTCTGAGCGCGAGCTCGTACCCATTTGAGATAAGGTTCCATAGGGATGGAAGTCTTAGGCCCCAAGGTCTTGGTATCAAATTTGTTCACCATTCCCCAAGCTCGTATAAACCTCTGACGATACCCTTGAACATCATCCTCGTAGTTGAACACAATGCATTGGATAAGCATATCATGGGGACCATCTCTCCGAGCATAACCAAATTGTCGCAAATCCAGAGAAGGATTATAAGTTATACCTCCCATAATGCTGAGTAGTGGGACATTAGGGAATTCCCCGCAGCGGCCAATGACAGAAATATCTCCCATAGATCGGGAATACTAGAGAATATCTGAGTGAGAAAGTGACATTATCCTTCCCGACCAACCCAAACCTTCTTCATTCTTCAAAACTTATTTAGGGAGGTGAGAAATAAACCACCTTGACAGCAATGGCACACAACACAAAAGAATCCCTTTACTATTCACAGTGCGAGTGCGGAGGGTATACAAGATGTCTCCGAGTAAAGTAGGCACAGGGTTACGATAAAGGAAAACCTTAATAGCATTCACATCTATGAGTAAGTCTGGATTAAGGAACATCACTAAACCATAGATTAGAAGGGCCATAACCTCCTCAAAATCTTGGAAATATAAATCATCCCAAAACAGCTGAGCCTTCTCTAATAGGAATTTGACTAGAAAACCCTTGACTCCGCTTCTTGTTTCCTAGTTGGATACAATGTCGGACCATTTCAGATGGAAAGATGTTGCAATGACTTCTGGCTTTGGAGCTTCTTCTAAACCGATGAAAGGCATTCAATCAAAAATAGGTATACCCAATATTTGAGAGAATTCTTCCATGGTGGGTACCAGCTGATAATCAGGGAAAGTGAAGCAATGGTGTTTAGGGTCAATGAATTGAAAGAGTACACTCATCATCTTCTCATTAAAGCCAGCGGTAACTAGATTGAGAAGTTGACCATACTTCTTGGTGAACGAAGAAGTCTCAGGAACCCTTGATACTAGCTCTTTGAGTTGGAGAGGTATTCTCACAAAGCTGATTCAGATGGTATTTCTACGTGCGGAAGCCATGATCTGCAAAACAGAACAAAGATAAATTCCCTTGGTCCTTGAAATGGTCAGTGTAATGAAATATGGATGTTATGATGCATGATGTCATGTTTAAGAAAATTAATCACACACAAGCAAAACACATAAGACCTTAGGTTTAGGCCTGCATGGAGTTTATAGGTAAATAAACTCTTGAAGTTTTGTTGGTTCAACCTGTCCTAGGAATAGTAACCAGGTTCTAAGGAGTCTCGATATCACTGATCTTTCTTTATCGAGCATTGTTTCAGCTTAGCAATCTTTTCTTGCGGCCTAAACATCTCGAAAGTCTGACATCAATGAGTGTAGCATCGAGTATCAACCAATCCCCAGCTTTACACTGAGGCCGACTATCTCACTACTTTCTAATGGCCAAGTTTATTCAACTAAGGTTCTAAGGTCCGTTAGTGCTTCAAGGCACCATGTGGCGGCCCCGTATTCTCCTCTATTCAACATAAGGGATACCGATACCAACTAAAGTGTCACACCAACACAATGATCACTTCAACCATATCGGTCTACACCATATAATCTCCATGATCTATTACTGTTTACCTAAAAAGATGTCCCCAGATCCGTGTGGAGGATCTATAGTAACAACCCAAACAACCCTTCAAGGATAAAGCATACAAAGCAAGCAATTAAAACAGTTTAAAATGAACTAATTCTAATGTAACCCCACTTTTTATTCTATCCCCAGCAGAGTCTCCAACTCTGATACGGTGGCAGAACCGACTGTTATACTGGTTTTACGATTGTGTTCGCAAATGTTACGGTAAGCAAAAGTCGCCATCGACTTTTCTTTTATCCAAATTAAGGAAAGGGTGAAAAGAACAGAAAAAGACGTTTTCGAGAATTTTTTGAGTAACGGGGGTAGATTATGGAAAGGGAAGGTGTTAGCACCCTTTCTATCCGTAGTCATCTACGGGCTCTTAGATGCTTAGCTCATTTTTTAAATACCTTGTACTTTGTGTTTTTGAAAAGTATTTTTGAAATTTTCTTAGTGCGGCGATTCGCTTTATGATAACTCTTGTATCAGTCCTTAACAGTGTTGACAAAGCGAATGTTTTTGAAAGCGTTTTTGTAATGTTTTGGTGTACGTGTAAAATTTTGTTTTAAGCAAGCATCTAAAATCTATCTACTTGTACTCGAAAAGGTTTGTTCTTTTCCTCCTATCCTTTAGACAATGTTATCCTACTATTAGTGAGTAGGTAGCCCTATCGTTGGATGTGAGGGACATTCGAAGGAACGTTTATAGTTACCAAGGCAACTGGGCAAGAAACCTTAGTAACTACCCTAGGGTTTTTAAGATCATTTTTACCGAGGCAACATCGAGAGGGTCATTGAGAGACTTATGATCTTTAAACCAGAGGGTAGCCACTAAAATCTCTCACGTTTCGAGAGTTGTGACTGTTTTTCCAAAGGCAACCAAAGATGGCGTACCCTAGAGGTGTATATGTGAAAGTGATTAAGTTCAGTTCATTTATCTTTGTTATTAGGTTTGCTAATGCTTTTCTTTCAGTCTTTCCATACACACCTAGTTACTAACAGTTAATATCTTGCAGAAATTTAAAGTGCGGGAATCGTAAATCCTACGCTATTACAATGCTTTGGGGATGGGGTATTTACACATCCAAAAAAACTAGGGGGAAATAAAATAAAGAAAGCAGTAAAGGGTCCTAGTTAATTCTATTACATTCCATCAGCAGATACAAAAATATAAAAAAAATGCGAAAATAAACAATGCGCGCGAAATGGAAAAAAAGACGTCTAAAACCCTAATAAATACTAAATAAAAGAATTTTTTTGTTTTGTTTATTTAGGAAAATAATTAAATTAATTTAAATCTAAATTAATTAAAAATATTAAATGAAATTAAACCTAATTCTAATATTTTTGTATTTCTATTAAGAAAAGTTTGAACGAAATAAATTTAAACCTAATTGATTTTAAATTGATAAAATAAAGTTAAAATAATTAATTTAATTAATTTACAAAATTAAAATTAAGCCTAAGTCTAATTATTATTATTTTTTGATTTTTTATAATTTGATAAAAAGGTTTTTAAAAAAATAAAATGTAAAACAAATAAAAAGTTGAAAAGAAAAAATAGAAAATAAACTAGGCCTGATGTCTAAAGTAAATGTGGGGCGCGTTTTTGAAATCTGCTAGGTCCATGATAGATCAGCCCAGCTATGCGCCCAATCTAATGTTACTGGCTCTTGAGGATCCATCTGGATCATTTGATCTGGCGCTGATGAGATCCAATGGCAATGATGCTGGAACATATGATACGTGCACTTGGATTGAGTACACATGATCTGTAAAGTATGTGTTAGAAAAATAAAATTGGTAGACCCGAGACTCGAACCCAGGCCATCTCCCTTTTCACATGCGCTTCCTTGCCAACTGAGCCGTTGTTTCATTCGTTTATATGAATAATAAAATAATATAATATGTAAAACAAAGTCAGGAATATATTTGAACATAAAACACGCACGCTGATTCAAACATACCAATAGAATTGTATCATTTTGGCACGCGGACTCCACCAGAGTCAACCATTTGCAGGGCTGCCAGAGTCAAACTCCGGTCACCTTCTCCGACCATCAAAATTTCTGAAATCTGCAAAAAGGAAAAATTAAAGTTCAGGCTTTAGGCTACCCCATCCCCCCCCCTAAATTGGGGTCTACGAATTCAACCATGGGGTTAGTTTCTCCTGAAAGAGCCTACATTAATGAGAATGATACTCGCCTGAAGCTTTGCCTTAAAATGGGAAAACTCCATCGTCAGACCAAACCTTGCATGTAATGATTCTAAGCAAACACAAACATCAATATGAACATATCTATGCAGAGAAATCATTTATATTGCATAAGTAAAAGTTTTGCATTCAAAGAGGTATACCAAACCGGTGACACTCAAGGGAGAGATTTTGGGCACATTTTGACTTGATCGAGAGTTGGAATAAACTCCTGGGAACCTTAGGGTTATGATGAAACGCCTGGAACAGGCTGAGTATGGTTGGAATTGGATGTTTGAATTTCACAACTTTGTTAGATTTTTGGCAATTTTTCGTGGCTCTCGAGGCATTGTATATGCGTTAGTCTGGCTTGCACAAATGATCCTTATATAGAGGAGATGGAGGGGACAAGGAAACATGGCAAGAATCCAAGCCATAACCATTATTTTTAAACCATGATCATAATTTGAAAAAATGACTTTTATGGAGATTTCATGCCATTTTCTAAGCTGGATGAACCTGGTCACTTCTTGCACGAATTTGTGGGCTTCTAAGCAAGCCAAAACATCAGCCCAAATGCCAAAGCCCATCTCTATTTATTTTAAACAATTTACTTTGTATTTATTTGAAATAAATCAAAATAAATATGAGTAAAATAGATAAAAATGGTAAGGCAATGTAAAATTGAGATTGGATGTCCTCTATAAGTTTAAGAAGATATTTTAAGTCCAAGAAATTAATCCCTTGACCTAAAAGTTTAAGTTTGCTCAATGTACAATTCTTGAAATTTCCAAAATATTCCCAACTTGGGAAAGCCATAACTTGCTCAATTTTGATCTCTTGATGATGATCTGGGACTTTTTGGAAAGCCCAAGATGTCTACTTCAATCCATCTTTTGATCAATGTTACATTTGAAGAGTTTATCTTGATGTAAATGGTCTTGACAAAAAGTTCCTTTTGTTGACTTTTTGAAAATGACCTGTACTGTATGAGCTTGTATCTTTCAAATGGTGCATCTCTCGAACTTGAGGACAAAAGAGAAGTTGTATGGAAATAGATTCTCTTCAATTGGCTTTTTCTATAGAAACCCTAATTTAGCAATTTTTGACTTTTGATAGATTAGAAGCATTTCTTGATGGATATCACTTCAAAATGTTGATGTTGACCAAAAATATTGAAGTTTGACTGTAAATGGGCCACAATTGACTTTTGACCTAGTACAATTGATTTTCAAAAACTTGAGCAATTGAATGAGCAAACTTGTAGTGCAAGACATGAAATTTGTCATGGACAATCTTGAAGGAATATTAGGATAATGGAAAATATTTGAGACCTTTGGAGCTCACACATCTTGATTAAAGTGAAACCCTAGTTAGAGGTTCATTGCTTAGGAGGAGAATTTATCTGATTAATTCTTTGTCATTCTTGAGTAATTGGGAACCTCAATGAGCATATCTTGAGTAAAAATGGGAGAGAAAATTTTGGGGTACAATAAAATTCACAAAAATATTTACAAATATTCTCTTACTGAATTTTATTTTTTTCATAATTTTATTTTTAGATTTGATATTTTTTATAATTTTTCTTTGTTTTGGTTTGTTTTTTAATTACTTAAAAAATACTTTTGAACATTTTTAAATTTTGAAAAAATTCTTCAACATCATTTCCATTATTTCTGACCTTCTGAAGTTTTTTTAGAATTTTATTTTGACATCTACTATTTTTGATCTTTTTTCCATTTATTTGAGAAATTTTAATTAGTTTAAAAATAGTTTCTAACTTTAAAAAATTACCAAACTTTTTATATAAACATTTGAGTATATTTCTGATTTTTCTATGGCCTCATTTGATTTTTCTTGGTTGATTTGAATATAATTTCCATTTTCCCCTCTTATTTTCATTTTAAAATCATTTTTAAAAACCTTTTTCTTTATTTTAAATACAATTTTATTTTTAGTATATATTCTGGCTGATCTTGGATTATGAAATTTTGATCATGAGATTTATTAACATCATTGGATCCATGGTGTTGAGTCTAACTCCATAAAAATGGGTGAATGATTTTAATAATAGTTTGATTATTTTTTTTGGTTCAAATGTGGTTTAATTTTCTCCCATCCCTCTTCATCTTATTCCCCTTCTTATTGTGTCATATATTGATAAAGGATGATGTACATATCATCTCTCGAAGCATATGACACATAAATTGCTATTGATCGACCTCAAAATAGGTGCGACTTCTATATAAGTCCACTTACAATTACTTAACATAGCGCTAAATTTTATCCCAATTCAAGAAATGATCATCCGTGGCCCAAACTCATCTTTGTAAGCCCAAGTATGTTAATTTGAATCCTTTGATCCAATAACTTTGAGATTCATTATTAGGAGGCTTTGGTCTTATCAATCCTCTAATGAATCTTCATAAACTTTGGTCAAAGTGAATCACTTAAACATCATTGATCATTTATTGTTGCCTTGAGAATTTTGAATGGATGATATACTTGACAAAAAGCAAATGAAACTTATTATTGAGAGGCTTTGATTTTATCAATCTTCTAATGAGTTTCAAATACAAGTTTCAAGATGGTCATTCAACTAGCCTTAATTTCTAACAATTTACTTTATTTTGTGCTTTTATTTTATGCTTTTACTTTAAGAACATTTATTTTAGCATTTACATTCCATGCTATTTTCATATTTGCTCATTTAAGAATTTTTCTTTTATGTCATTTTTATTTTGCACATTTGAGCTTTTCATTTATTTTTTGAAGATACTTAAAGGTGAACTACGTGTACCCTGACCCCCTATTGCATGGAAGGTGGTACATAGGCACTAAAGGTTCGCAACTGCGGTAGGTGCAAAAATTAAGAAAAATATTTCTTCTCATCCTCACAATCTATTTTTGTATACAACATTTTAGCCAAAATACACAGATTTTCAAAGAGATTCCTGCAGAGTACCGTAGATGTTTAGGGCGCTAATACCTTCCCTTTGCATAACCAACCCTCGAACTTAGATTCTCTCCGCCTCTTTTTGGGTTATTCACTATTTTCTCATTCCCTTGGAAACATTAAAGCACGATGGTGATTTTTATTTGATTTGTGCGAGTCAAGTCAATCCAATGGCTTATTCTTAATATTTCTACCGCTATAATAGAAGATTTTGTTGAGATGTCCCCAATGGATTTTCTGTCCCAGGATGTTTGTTTCTTCCCCAAGTGGAGATTTTTTACCCCCCAGCAATGTTATCCCCGACGTGGTCTGAGTAGAGTTCTTTTTATTTTAAGAATTTCCATACTCCCTAGTAGAAATTATCTTTGTCAAGAAATTCTACGCGAATAAGTTTCCATCCCCAGCGAAGCTCTCCCCTTTCTAACAGAAAATAAAGAATTTGTTCCCCAAGAAGTTGGGAGTTTGATCAGAACTCAAGATTTTCTCTAAACTGCAATTTGTTTTTGTGGTATTGCTCTCCAGGAAGTTACTTCCTCTGTGATATCAATCTTTAGAAGTTGATGGTTCCGAATCTTGATTCCCTATTGAAGTTTAGATTGATTATTTTCTATAGAGGATAAAATTTGCAAGAATATTCATTCAAAAGTTCATTGTCTTTTTAGCAGCCGATTATTAACGTGCTTTCCCCAGCATATTGGTAAACATGCATCATTGCATTTCATCTACTAATAATAGAAAAAAATTCAAACATGTATAAGTATAATCCAATTATGTTTACTTGTAGTAACCAAATTATTGTGCACTCATATTTGAATTATCTCCATAGTGAGCCTAGGGTTATCCTATCATGTTTCCCCAGTAGAGTCTGTTTTGATTGACCATTAGTCGGGTCTTTGGTGCTCTCCATTTCCGTAGTGAGTCGTGGTTTTCCCTTGCCTTTGCAAGCCCTTGGTTATCTTACTCGTGTTTGCTTTGTCGTCAGAGTTCGAGTAAGAGTCGGTGTATAACCTTTCTTATTTCTCAAGTATTCGAGTATCCATACTTGGTGTGTGGAAATGCAGATGATTGTCGTTCTTTAAGAATTACATCCCGCCTTTGGCCTGAGGGATTTTGTAGTTCTTGCTTATTTTCAATCTCTTAAAGTCCAACATGTGTTGGCAATCCTTGTTTAGAGTCCTTATAGTTGGCAATCCTTGTGAATCCCCAGTAAGTTCTTTCCCCAAGAGTCCACCTTTGGCTGGTCTCTTTTCATTTATATGTTCTCCTTTGATCGACGTTCTTTTCTCAGGAATCTACCTTCGGCATAGTATTACTTGATGAAGATTCCCCTTCGGCTAGTCTCTTTTCTTTATAAGTCCACTGTTGATCAGCATTCTGTTCAGAGTTAATGTCTATCTGTATCCCCAGTAAGTCTGCCTTTCATTGGTGTTCCTTCGTTAGAGCCTTCTTCGGTCTTCTCTTTCTTTATATGTCTAACTTTGGCCCGACATATATCTCTATTATATTTGTTAAAAGTCTACCTTCAGATAGTCTTCTTTTCATTGTGGAGTTCTCCTTTGATCGACGTTAATTTCTTAGGAGTCTACCTTCGGCTTAGCCTCCTTGTTGATTCGCCTTTGTGCATGAATCCTTTGTTAAGAATTTGCTTCGATCGGTCTCTTTCTTATATGTGTTTAAATCTGACCAGACATGTATACCTTATCCCCAGTAATTCCGCCTTCACCCAGTGATCTTTTCGCTTGTTAGCTTCACATTCACCCGGTGTTTCTTCTAATTATTTAGTTCATTTTTTATGCAAGCGTTTTATGTTCAACGTTTGAGTTTCTCTTTTGATTCAAGAGATCTCTATCAGGTATTCTTGAAGTCCTCTTTTGATTCAAGCATCTGCTATCCAATATCTTTGTGTTCTCTTTTGATTCTAGAGTTCCTTATTTTCCTCTGTTGAGTTCATTTTTGATGAAAGTGTTCTTCTTTGACATCTTTGGTTAAAATCGATATGTTAGATTTATTCCTCCATTGATATCTCTGACCGAGTTCACTTTGTTAGATATCTTCCATCTTCGATATCTTCGATTGAGCCTGCTTTGGTATATCTCCTTCATCTTTGATATCTTTGGTTGGAATCGTTGTGTTAGATTTCTTCCTTCCTTGATGTCCGACTGATATCACTTTGTTAGATCTCTTCCATTTTCTATATCTTCGATTGAGTCCTCTTTGTTAGGTCTCCTTCATCTTTGATATCTTTGGTTGAAATTGATGTGTTAGATTTTTTCCTTTCTTGATATCTCTGGTCGAGATTGCTTTGTTAGATCTCTTCCATCCATGGATATCTTCGGTTGAGTCCATTGTGTTAGGTCTCTTCCTTCTTTAATATCTTTGGTTGAAATCACTGTGTTAGATTTTTTCCTTCCTTGACATCTCTGGTCGAGTTCACTTTGTTATATCTCTTACATCTTCGATATCTTCGGTTGAGTCCGTTGTGTTAGGTCTCTTCCTTCTTTGATATCTTTGGTTGAAGTTGTTGTGTTAGATTTCTTCCTTCTTTAATATATAGTCGAGATCACTTTGTTAGGTCTCTTCCATCTTTGATATCTTCGGTTGAGTTCGCTGTGTTAGGTCTCTTCCTTCTTTGATATCTTTGGTTGAAGTCGCGGTGTTAGATTTCTTCCTTCCATGATATCTTTGGTCAAGGTCGCTTTGTTAGATCTCTTCCATCTCTTGATATTATCGGTTGATTCTGCCGTGTTACGTCTCTTCTTTCTTTGGTATCTCTAGTCAAGATCGTGGTGTTAGATTTCTTCCATCTTTGATAGCTTTGGTCGAGATCGCTTTGTTAGATCTCTTCCATCTTTGATATGTGCAGTCGAGTCCACTGTGTTAGGTCTCTTCCTTCTTTGATTTCTTTGGTTGAAATTATTGTGTTAGATTTCTTCATTCTTCCGTATTTCTTATCGAGGTTGCTTTTCTAGATCTCTTCTCTCTTCAATGTCTTCAATTGAGTCCACTTTGTTAGGTCTCTTTTTTTTCTTTGTTACCTTTGGTTGAGATCGCTTTGTTAGATCCCTTCCATTTCTGATAGTTTCATTTGAGTTCGCTTTATTAGTTCTCATCCATATCTGTTATCTTTGGGTGAAATCACTGTGAGATCCCATATTTTCTCGACATCTCCGATTGATTCCACTTTGTTAGGTCTCTTTCTTGTTAGATATCTTAGTAGAGTCGGCTGTAGTGGATCCTTTTCTTGAGTATCTGATCTTTGTCTTGTATGTCTAACCTTGATCCGACATTAAAGAGATTTACCTAAATAACCTATGTAACCCAAAAAGCAAAAGATAAAAAATACAGAAAGCCAAAAAGTATAATAATACTCGAGTACTTTCAAAGCGCATATTTTATGGTTCTATTAAATATTCAATCCTCTTCCACATTGATTGTTCGAAAGGCGTCCACCAATTCACCCTCGGGTTTAAGATGATTGAATAGGGGCGGTTGTTGCACCCCAAAATTTCCCCTCTTCATTTTACCTTACATGGCTTGTGTTCATCATACATACTCATGCATTATCATGATAGGATCAAGGTATCTAAGTTCCTAAGTTATTATACAAGCTATTGAAAGATTGATTATTGACAATCAAGACAAGAAAGGTCTTATACCCTTAATCTCTGAGTTTCACAAGCTACAAGATTTTCTCATACCCCAAGACAACTCAATTGTCTATTTGATTCATCAGAAGTTGAAAATTGCAAGTGTTGACTCTTGAATCACATTTTCTCCTATTCATCTCTCAAATTAGGGTTTTGACCAGTTGAAGAGTTTGAGACTTGTAGGAGTAAAATTTGTAAAGTATCATCTTCCTATCATCATATGAAGCATCGTTTTTCAAATAATCTCTCAACTTGTCCATAGGAATGAGGGCTTGGAAGATTGATCACCATCTCTTAGCACAAAGGGTTAAAATTAGGGTTTAAATTGAACAAGGAAATCTTTGACTTTTTGGGCAAGACTTGATTCCATGCCTCTCTACATGTTAATAAATACCTATTATTGAATGATTGAGTGTCAATTTTGATTGGAAGAGGTTCAATTGATCAAAAGGGGAAAAATATTCATTTTTGACTAAAGTTAACCAAAGTCAGCTGTTGACCAACGAGACTTTTGGTTAATCATCAACTCAATGTCCCTATTTTCACATTTCATGAGCAATGGTGGCAAAAAATCAAGAGAAAGGGTTGGTTTTAAGATATCTTGTGTAAGAAGCTACTTGAGAATTTGAATTTTTTCGTGTTTATAGTACTGAACTTTGAACCATCACAACTCCTTCAATTTTTATTGAAAATGTGCAAAGCCTACATGCTTAGAAAGCTTATGAGAAACTCTACAACTTTTTCAATGTGTATCCATATCCAAATAGTAAAGGGATTTTAAGTTATTCAACTTAGAAGTTCAAGGTATAAAAGTTGGGACATGACTAGGCGTCCTTGCACGCTCAGGCCAACATTTTCAGAAACACACGGCGTGCCATTTTGATGGAGATATATCTCTTAATTCAAGACTCATTTTGAAAAATGGTTCAAAAGGATTTGTAATGGGATATTTAAGCTTCATGTGGATCTTTGAATCACCTCATTTGAGCAAATAATGAGGAAGATATGACCATAAGAAATGGAGGGAATGAAACTAGGTTTTTGCCAAGCGCATAGACGTGTCACGCACGCGCGCGCCTAGGCCTACAATTCCCATTTTTCTTCAAATTTGTACAAACTTTTCTTATTAATCTAAGCACCATTTTCAAAAACTCAAATTTCTATAATGATTTACATTTAAAGAGCTTTCAAAAGGTCTCTTAAGCAAATAAATCACACGAGTAAATTAAGAGAAATTGGAGAAAAAAGTGATTTGATCGATATACTTGGCATGCAGTCAGTTTAAATATTTTTGCACATATTATAGTATGTAGCTTGTAGCCAGTTTCGTACCATGCACCATCACCTTTTCCTCTTTTCCAAAATAAAACAAACAAGTGCACACCTCATGCAAATTTCACCTTTATTGAGACATATTGTGATACGGTGGCCAGAACCGGGACGTGGTTTTCCTATTTTGTTAAGGAAATTTTGCTGCTTTGCCGTTTTGCGTTTGTGTTTGCAAAATGTCGCGGTAAGCAAGAGTCGCCACCGACTTTTATTTTATCCAACAAGGAAAGGAAAAAAGCACAGAAAAATTCTTTTTTCGAGATATTTCTGAGTACGGGGGGTAGATTATAGAAAGGGAAGGTATTAGCACCCTTTCCATCCATGATTTTCCATGGGCTCTTAGGTACTTGCTCATCATTTTCAAAATTGTTTTCTTTGTGTTTGTGGGTTTTGAAAAGTTTTTGTTTTAACTTCGATTTAACTCTTGCTTCTGTCCTCAAGAGTGTAATGAAGTGTTTTTGAAAACTTGTTCGTAAAAGTGTAAGTGTGAAAAAGTTTTGTTTTATTTGAGCAAGTACTTAAGAACTAATCTACCTACTCGAAAAAGGAATCGTTCTATGTTTGTTTCCTTTAGACAATGCTATCCCACTATTAGTGAGTAGGTAGCATCGCCATTGGAGTATGAGGGTCAATTCAAAAGAGGGACATATGGTCACTAAAGCAACGTTAGGACGTCTTAGTAGTAACCCTAATGTCTTAGATCATTTATCTGAGGCGACAATGTCTGAGGCAACCTTTCCGAGGCAACTATGATCTTTTAAACAAGAGGATGACCTCTAAAACAACCTATACTCAATGACTGTTTACGAAGGAAACCAAGTGGGAGTGTACCCTAGGAGTGCGCATGTGCGAATGTGTTGATTTCAGATTATTTATCTTTGCACATGTTTAGGGTGATCTAACTGTTTTAAGTTTAGCCATACATACTTGTCATGCAAGCCCTATTATCAAACATCTAACAGTGGAATATTTGCAGAAATTAAAGGGCGGAATTTAAACTAAACTATTACAATGTGTTGGGTATTTACATCACCAAAAACAAACCCTTTGAAATTTTAAAAGCGGTAAAAATAAATAAATGTCCTAATTAAAATTATTACATACCAGGAGCAAATACAATAATTTGGATAAAGAAAAATAAAGCGCGTGAGAAACTTGAATCGAATTGCAAAAACTAGGGTTTTGACCCTCTTAATTAAAAGAAAATGTTTTTGTTGTTTTTATTATTTTTTTTATGAAAAGAAATTAAGTCCTAAAATTAAATACTAAAATAATTGGTTAATTAAAATAATAAATGAAAAATAATTAAATGACATATTTTTGGAGTTTTGTTATTTTAAGAAAGAAATAAAATAATTAAGTTAGTATTAAAAACCTATTGATTCTAATTGATTTTAATTATTTACAAAAATAGATTAAAATTATCTAACATTAATAACCTAATTAATTTAATTAATATTTATTGATGAAAAATAAAATTCTAAATTTATTTGGACATAAAAATATTTTTGTGATTTTTTTGATAAAAAGAAAATTCATTTTGGTTAATAAAATAAATTGCAAATAAATTAAATAGAATAAATAAAATAAAAAAGAGATGAGAAATGGGCCTGAAATTAGGGTTGTGAATAGCAGTTTTCTGGGTCCAATTGTGCTGATCCATATTGACTTTTTTGATCCTATGCGTTGCATTTGACTGGTTGTGATGCACCCTTAATGATGGCCACCAGATTTGGCCATCTGGCCATCTGGCGCATTGGATGATGAGGGAGTATGATGGATCTTCTGGCCTCGCTTGCACCGAATCTCCTGAAATAATAATGCAAAATAACAAATGCTCGAGGCAGGGATCGAACCCCTGACCTCCATCCTCCAACGCCTTGAATATCCACCTGGTAACCACTGGGCTATGTTGTTCTTACTGTTATCATATTGTAAAATAATAATAATATAAGAAAAAAATTAAATATAGAGGAAACAAAAACAGAAAACGCGCGCTCGTTTAAACAAGCCAATGGTGGGACGACAACCAATCGTCTTCTTCCTCCCCCCGTGGCTAAAAACTTTGAGACCTATACCCACGGACGCTGTCTGTCACTACAAGCCATGCCTGTTCCAAAATTTTCTACAAGGCATATAAATGGAATCTAACACCATGGTTAGACTCGTCTCGTTCTCCTGATCACAACCATACCGATCGTGAAGGCTAATTGTCCATGAAGCTGAAAGCCCTAAAACCAAGCTTGAAAACCTAACAATGGTGAGTTACAGCACATGCCATATAAATGAAATTGGCTAATCCCAAAAGCTTGCAAACATCATGGTGATCAAGATTATGCCATTATTTTACACTATGGATGCAAGAACAAAGCTTTTCGAATTCAAGAAAAGGGTGATACCGTTACGGACTTACAGTGCGTGGGAGGGCTTGAAAACGCTTGGTTTTGATTGCTTTAGGTTCCTGAGATTGCTTGGAAGCAATTGGGAGAGATACCAAGCCTTGAGGACGCGTCTAACCACCAATTCGATCTCACACTTTTTGCTTGTTTTTGCAAATTCTGTTCTAGCTCTAGCGCCTGATTCCAACCTTGCTTTTGATCTGCCTCGCCTCCTTATGTATCAAGCAATGCATTAGGGTTAATAGTTGTGTCCAAATCTTCTTCTTTCAATGCCTTGGATATTGATTTGATTTGATTTGAAGATCTTTCCAAACATGGCTTATTTTGAATCTTTTTGTGCACTCTAAGGCTTGGCACGAATTTGAATGATGCTAGCTGTAATTGGAACCTGAAACAAGCACAAAATCCCTTGTTATCAATGCTTTGGATTTTTATTTGATTTATTTTGATTTAAATCAAATTACTTCAAATAAAAATAAAACTAATTAATAAAAAAATGATATGGACAAGTGGCAAAGGCTAGAGAACTTGGGCTATGATTCCAACTCAAAACAAGTGAAAAAGAATGGGCCCATTTGGCAAAATTTGAAGTTTTGGGGATAGTTGACTTTTGGCAATTTTGCAGAAAAGGTCAACTTCAACAATGCATAACTTCCTCAATTTTGACTCTTTGGAGGTTTTCTTTGACTTTTTAGAAAGCTTGAGATGTCCTCTAATCAACCCTTTTGGTGTAATAGCATTTTTATATTCCATGCTCATGTATGAAGCTTTGACAAAAAAGGTGTTTTTGTTGACTTTTCAAAATGACCTATAATGTCCAAATTCATAACTTCTTGTGAGTGCATATTTTGAACTTTGGATCTGAATATGGATTGTGGGGAATTGCATCCTCTTCAAAATTAGATTTTGATGGGTCATTTCTCATAAAGTATGAGAAATTTATGTTTGGTCAAAGTTGAGTTGACTTTTCTAGCAAAACCCTAATTTAGCAACTTTTGAGTCTTGATGAATTATGAGCAATCCTTGATGAATCATGATCAAACCTTGATCAAATGATGAAATATCATTAAAAATGAGAATGTTGACAAAAAATCTTGAAGTTTGACTATATATGGGTCACAGTTGACTTTTGCCCTAGCACAGTCGATTTTTGGACCTTTGAGCATTTGACTCAGCAAACTTCCTCTGCAAGGCTTGAAACTTGACATGGATGATCTTGAGAACATACTAGGAAAATTTTGAGAATTTTTGGTCCCTTGGACTCAAGTATCTTTATGCAACATGAAACCCTAATTTGAGGTAGACTGCCTTAGGAGAGAGCTTGTCTGGCCAACCCTTGGACTACCTTGAGCAACTTGAGGATCTTTCTTGCAATGTTTTGAGAAATATGGGAGGGGAAATTTTGGGGTACAACAGCTTCCCCTGTTCAATCTTCTTAAACCCGAGGATGTAGATTGGCTTTCGTGCCTTTCGTAATCCGAAGGTGGAAGTTGATTGAACACTAGAGTGCCCAGAAATTTGCACTCGCATGAAGTGGTAATTGTCCTGTGATGTCGGGAATGGGATTACAGATGCCATTTAGAGACTGATGATGAGATGGGCTTAAATATGCCATCTGAAGGGGTGTCGATCGCATAAGAGATTCCTTAGCGGGAGCTTGTATACCTGTCGTTGTGGAAGATTCCGCTGGGGAAGTCTGATTTTTTTTTAGAGAAGTAGAATTTTAGGAGCTTCGGCGTCTGTTATTCTTATGGTGAGTCATCTCTGTTGATGTTTAGGAACCTCGATCGTCCGTACTCAATGGAGGAATCATCTCTGCTGATATTTAGGAACTTAGATCGTCCGTACTCAACTGAGGAAATATTTTTGCTGAGATTTAGGAAACTCGTCCATAATTCAACTGAGGAAGCATCTCTGCTGAGATTTAGGAACTCGTCCGTAATTCAACTGAGGAACATCTTTGTCGAGATTTAGGAACTCGTCTGTAATTCAACTGAGAAAACATCTCTGCTGAGATTTAGGAACTCATCCGTAATTCAACTGAGAAAACATCTTCGTCGAGATTTAGGAACTCGTCCGTAATTCAACTAAGGAACAACTTTGCTGAGATTTAGGAGCATGTCCGTAATTCAACTGAGAAAACATCTCGCTAAGATTTAGGAGCCTGTCCATAATTCAACTGAGGAAACATCTCGCTGAGATTTAAGAGCCTGTCCGTAATTCAACTGAGGAAACATCTCGCTGAGATTTAGGACCCTGGCCGTAATTCAACTGAGGAAACATCTCTACTGAGATTTAGGAGCTCGTCCGTAATTCAACTGAGAAACATCTTTATCGAGATTTAGGAGCTCGTCCGTAATTCAACTGAGGAAACATCTCTGCTGAGATTTAGGAACTCGTCTGTAATTCAACTGAGGAACATCTTTGTCGAGATTTAGGAACTCGTCTGTAATTCAACTAAGAAAACATCTTTGTCGAGATTTAGGAGCTCGTCCATAATTCGACTAAGGAAACATCTCTGCTGAGATTTAGGAACTCGTCCGTAATTCAACTGAGGAACATATTTGTCGAGATTTAGGAACTCGTCTGTAATTCAACTGAGAAAACATCTCTGCTGAGATTTAGGAACTCATCCGTAATTCAACTGAGAAAACATCTTCGTTGAGATTTAGGAGCCTGTCCGTAATTCAACTGAGGAAACATCTCGCTGAGATTTAGGAGCCTGTCCATAATTCAACTGAGGAAACATATCGCTGAGATTTAGGACCATGTCCATAATTCAATTGAGAAAACATCTCTGCTAAGATTTAGGAACTCATCCGTAATTCAACTGAGAAAACATTTCGCTGAGATTTAGGAGCCTGTCCGTAATTCAATTGAGGTGAAAGCTTCATAGCTTTGAATTTTGTGAGAATTTGATTGTATCTTTCCTGAAAGGCAAATGTTAGCTATATGTAATGCATGATATGTATCAAGCAATGATGTTCTTAAAATAAATGAGATTGTGTTGTATGACGCGTATATGCATGTGTCATGATGTATGAAAATGTGATGTTTTTAGCTGAGGAAAATAAATCCCGAATAGCTGCTGGAGAAAAGAGTTGAATTCTTCGTTTCCGCTGGGGATAGTGAATGAAGATGTTTGTGAGAAATAACCTACAAGAGAGGATAAATCTGTTGGGGAATAAGCTAATGATGAGATGGCCATGTGGGGAGGACATGCTCTGCTAAGGATTCCGCTGATAAATTCAACTGGGGATGAATTACCGTTGCTGGCGATACTGAATCCTATCGGGGATTGAGTTTCTATTTGTGAAAGGAATGAACTCCGCTGGGAATGATCTTTCAGTTGCGACTTCACCGGGGATAACCTTTTAGACTCTACTGGGGAAAATCTTCCAGAGTCTACTGGGGATGATTCTCCAAACTCCACTAGGGAAGATTTTCCAGACTCTATTGGGGCTAATTGCCCAGTGCCGATGATGGATAAACTCTGCTTGGGGAGAATATTTCCGACTCATTCGCGGTTGTGAGCCTCAGCTGAGGAGAATTAACATTACTATCTTTTTCTTACTCTGCGGAGAGTGAATGTTACTGGGGCGCATGCCGAGGATATGACGATGGCTCTGCATCGAGACTTTTCTTCCCCTGTATCTGCGGGAGGAGGTGCCTGCGGAGGCCTTGTGGATCGAGTATTATCCCAACCTATGAGGTGATTGGTAATTTCCGATTGAAATGACAAATCTTCTTCGGGCAGGTAAGTGACGAGATGATGGGACATAGTCGTACCCTTTAATCCCTAACTTTAGCCTGGACCGTCTTTTCAGATTTTTAGTCCACCGTGATACCCTTTCTTGCCCAAGCCTCCTTTTCAGGTTTTCGACTTGCCGGGTGTACATATTTTTTTCATTTTTTATCCCTGATTTTTGCCCGAACCCTTTTGGTTCGCCAGGATACCCTTAATTTTGCCTAGGCCAGTCGACTTAGCGGGTCTTTGTTCAAGCGTAGTATTTTCTAACTATGTCCATGCTCTCAGGGTCTAGGGAGTTGTCATTGTCGGTAGTGTTGTGTTGCCCCACTACCAGAAGATATTTGTTTGATCGTATATGATTCGTTGCTGAAATTCATGTCCAACGCCCCAAGTGATTCAAATGGAGATTTGCCCGTGGCTATTTGGAATCTTTGAGAGATTCCTTGAATCTTGACTCGACTGCCCCAGATGATGGACAATGATCATGCCGGGCCCCTTGCTTGAAAGTTTTTTTCCACTTGAGGTGATCCTTTTTGAGACGGTTTTTGTTCACTAGATATTCATCGTGCGAATTTCTCTGCTGTTGAACAAATAGTCATATGCAAACAATGTTATTTTAAGAATGCAAAGCTTATGTCTGTCTTGAAAATTTGAAAATGCATTTTTTAATAAAACAAGTTTTTTTTGTAAAATGTGATGTCAACTCAGGATTTATAACAAGTCCTACAGGAGTCAGGATACCTTTGTAACATTATGCTTTCGAACTAACCCATGCTTCAGCTAGGATTTTAAGGGTTATAACGTGGCCTGGTTCAAGGTTTAAGAAACAAAGGATAAAGACTCAAATTTTATTTGTACCCGCCCGTTCTTCGTGATGTTCTTCGATCCTAAACTCAACTAATCGTGAATTTAGATCTCGTGTGAGTCTTTGCTCTGATATTCCAATGATGGTCCGGATACTGACAATTTATTTTGAACAGGCAGTCATTTTGTTGAGAGTTTGTATGACCTCTTTCTTTTTTATTTCATTATCCCTGTCTTTTGCCTGAACCGTTTCTTTTTGTGATTACAGTCAGCGGGATGCCCCAGTTTTTTTCTTAAGTCTCCTTCATAGGTTTTGACTTAATGGGCTTTGATTTTTGAGAGATAATGATTTCCTGTCTTGACGATTATAGGGAACCATCACCGTCTTTCATTTTGGAAGGACTTTTTCGATGCCATTCATTGTGAACCTGAATTAACTGAGAAAACTACCCTACCCCAGGTTATGATTAAGGGTTTTAATTTGTGTAAAAAGAAAAACTCCTACTTCTTTTGGCTCAAAGGGGTTGACGAGGGATTATCTTCCTTATAACTCCACTGTTTAGGATTTGAAACAATTCCTGTACATCGTCAGCATGGTCTGTTCAAAAGCATATTGTAGAGATTTTTTATATCATTTTTGTCATCCCCCCTCTAAAGGCTTTGAGTCTTTTAATCGAGAGTTGAACATCACAAAAATGAAAGCAATTTGAATATAGTGAATACGAATGGACTGGTCTAAAACAGACATATGCAATGCATTGATAAAGTAACAAAGTTTGACATGAATAAATGTTTGAAAAATCAAGAGAAAATTACAAATTGAAAATTCTAATGAAAAAAAGTCTTCTCGTTTGGTCTTGTCACTTCAGAGGGCGTGCCTGAGAGGGATGGTAGAAGAACTCAGCCTGACCATCTTGTGTGAATTCTAATGCTCATTCATCAATCAGGTTTTGAATTTTGTACTTCAATTTCCAACAGTCGTCAGTATCATGCCCCGGGCTGTTAGAATGGTATGCATACTTTGCATCAGGATTGTAGTTGGGTGAAGAATTCTTAGGATTCTGATGAGGTCCTACCAATGTCACCAGATTCAATCTCAACAGGTGTTGCAAAGCTTGGGACAATGGCATGTTGAGCTTGGTAAACTGCCTTTGATTAACCCGTTGTTTATGGCAAGGTTGTTGTTGGACCCGTGATTTAGTAGCAACTTGGATAGGTCCATTCTTTACCAAACCAAATCTTTGTCTTCTTGGAGGCTGATCAATGACTTGGTCCCCGGCCCCGACCGTTTGCTTCATACTGTTGTATCTGTCTTTATGAAGCTGGCTGATAATGGTTCTCAACTCTTCTTGTTCCCGGGCTAAGCCTTGGATAAGAGCCATCTGCCCCATCATCTGGGTTCTTATTGCATCTACCTCAGCTTGCAGTTTTTTCAACCACTCGTCCTTACTGTCTTCAGGACTTTTCTTGACCAAGTTCCCAACGAGGAGTGTTTTCAATTCTTCCTGCCCCTTGGATAGGTTTAGGAAAATTTCCCTGAACTGTGCTTCTTGGGTCTGAAGATCTCTATTGTCTTGTTTGAGAGCCATGGCTGAAATAAACAGTGAGAACATGAGAGACCTGTATTGGAAGACCTGTTATGCAATGACATGTATGTATGCAATTTTTTCAAGGATCTCGCGGGGTAAACAAGAAATTATTAGAATTTGAATTTTGCAGTTTTGATTGAAGAAACTTCGTGTCATCAAGAGTCCTTCTTCAGGATTCAAGCTCACCATATCGAGTGGGTCATAGCCCCTGACTCAAGTCATCATGTTTTGATCTCTAGACATCACTGGCTAGAGGAAAATAAATCCCATTGCCCCTTGCTAGACGTATGATTTACCATAACCCGCATCACAACCCTCGAGATCCTTGAAATGGTTAAGGAAATGTTTAGGCATGATGTTATGATGTGTATGATATGCGTTCAAGCAAAAAGTGTGAGGTGATATAAGTAAACCCTGCAATAAATCCAAATTATTGGATAAGGGCTATAAACAAAACCTGCAAGGAACTCATGTTGTCAGATAACAAGAATGTGTAATTAGTTCAAGTTTGAAGGCACACAAGTCACACAAACAGCCTTAAGTTTAGGCTTGCATGGGGTCTAGATATTACCCTCTTGAAGTTCAGTTGGTTCAACCTGTCCTAGTAATAGTAACTGGGCTCTAGAGGTTCTCAATATCACTGACCATCATCGATCGGTCATAATTCCAGTTTAGCAACCTTTTCTTGTGGCCGGAATCATCTCGAGAGTATGGTCTCAATGAGTGTAGCATACTGCTACTTTTTATGGCCAAGTTGGTCGATTATAGGTTCTAAGGTCAGTTGGTGTTTAATGACCCATTAGCAGTCCCATACTCTCCTTGTTGCTCCACAAGGGATATCGGTACCAACTAAAGTTTCACACCAACGTAGCTACTGCTTCAACCATATCGGTCTACACCGTACAATTCCCTCACAGTCTATTGCTACTTACCTAAAGGGTGTCCCCTATATCGGGGTTAGGATCTATAGTAACTCCGATACAAAGCCCACAAAGATAAAGCAAGCAAATCAAACAATTGAAAACAATATGATGAACTATTCCTAAGGTACACCCCACTTATTAATTCCCCAGTAGAGTCGCCAGTTCTGTGATACAGTGGCCAGAACCGGGACGTGGTTTCCCTATTTCGTTAAGGAAATTTTGCTGGTTTGCGTTTTGCGTTTGTGTTTGCAAAATGTCGCGGTAAGCAAGAGTCCCCACCGACTTTTATTTTATCCAACAAGGAAAGGAAAAAAGCACAGAAAAATTCCTTTTTTGAGATATTTCTGAGTACAGGGGGTAGATTATAGAAAGGTATTAGTACCCTTTCCATCCATGGTTTTCTATGGGCTCTTAGGTACTTGCTCATCATTTTCAAAATTGTTTTCTTTGTGTTTGTGGGTTTTGAAAAGTTTTTGTTTTAACCTCGATTTAACTCTTGCTTATGTCCTCAAGAGTGTAATGAAGTGTTTTTGAAAACTTGTTCGTAAAAGTGTAAGCGTGAAAAAGTTTTTTTTTATTTGAGCAAGTACTTAAGAACTAATCTACCTACTCAAAAAAGGAATCGTTCTATGTTTGTTTCCTTTAGAGAATTCTATCCCACTATTAGTGAGTAGGTAGCACCGTCGTTGGAGTTTGAGGGTCAATTCGAAAGAGGGACATACAGTCACTAAAGCAACGTTAGGACGTCTTAGTGGTAACCCTAATGTCTTAGATCATTTATCCGAGGCGACAATGTCCGAGGCAACCTTTCTGAGGCAACTATGATCTTTTAGACAAGAGGGAGACCTCTAAAACAACCTATACTCAATGACCATTTACGAAGGCAACCAAGTGGGAGTGTACCCTAGGAGTGCGCATGTGCGAATATGGTGATTTCATATTATTTATCTTTGCACATGTTTAGGGTGATCTAACTGTTTTAAGTTTAGCCATACATTCTTGTCATGCAAGCCCTATTATCAAACATCTAACAGTGGAATATTTGCAGAAATTAAAGGGCGGAATTTAAACTAAACTATTACAAGGCGTCAGGTATTTACATCGCCAAAAACAAACCCTTTGAAATTTTAAAAGCGGTAAAAATAAATAAATGTCCTAATTAAAATTATTACATACCGGGAGCAAATACAATAATTTGGATAAAGAAAAATAAAGCACGCGAGAAACTTGAATCGAATGCGAAAACTAGGGTTTGGACCCTCCTAATTAAAAGAAAATGTTTTTGTTGTTTTTATTATTATTTTTATGAAAAGAAATTAAGTACTAAAATTAAATACTAAATTAATTGGTTAATTAAATTAATAAATGAAAAATAATTAAATGACATATTTTTGATTCTAATTGATTTTAATTATTTACAAAAATAGATTAAAATTATCTAACATTAATAACCTAATTAATTTAATTAATATTTATTGATGAAAAAAAATTCTAAATTTATTTGGACATAAAAATATTTTTGTAATTTTTTTGATAAAAAGGAAATTGTTTTTGGTTAATAAAATAAATTGCAAATAAATTAAATAGAATAAATAAAATAAAAAAGAGATGAGAAATGGGCCTGAAATTAGGGATGTGAATAGCAGTTTTTTGGGCCCAATTGTGTTAATCCATATTGACTTTTTTGATCCTATGCGTTGCGTTTGACTGGCTTGTGATACACCCTCAATGATGGCCACCAGATTTGGCCATCTGGCCATCTGGCGCATTGGATGATGAGGGAGTATGATGGATCTTTTGGCCTCGCTTGCACCGAATCTCCTGAAATAATAATGCAAAATAACAAATGCTGGAGACAGGGATCGAACCCCTGACCTCCAGCCTTCAACGCCTTGAATATCCACCTGGTAACCACTGGGCTATGTTGTTCTTATTGTTATCATATTGCAAAATAATAATAATATAAGAAAATTTAAATATAGAGGAAAAAAATAGAAAACGCGCGCTCGTTTAAACAAGCCAATGGTGGGACGACAGCTAATCGTCTTCTTCCTCCCTCCGTGGCTAAAAACTTTGAGACCTATACCCACGGACACTGTCTATCACTACAAGCCATGGCCGTTCCAAAATTTTCTACAGGGCATATAAATGGAATCTAACACCATGGTTACACTCGTCTCATTCTCCTGATCAAAACCATACCCATCATGAAGGCTAATTGTCCCTGAAGCTGAAAGCCCTAAAACCAAGCTTGAAAACCTAACAATGGTGAGTTACAACACATGCCATATAAATGAAATTGGCTAATGCCAAAAGCTTGAAAATATCATGGTGATCAAGATTATGCCATTATTTTACACTATGGATGCAAGAATAAAGCTTTTTGAATTCAAGAAAAGGTTGATACCGTTATGGACTTACAGTGCGTGGGAGGGCTTGAAAACGCTTGGTTTTGATTGCTTTAGGTTCCTGAGATTGTCTGGAAGCGATTGGGAGAGATACCAAGCCTTGAGGACGCCTCTAACCACCAATTCGATCTCACACTTTTTTGCTTGTTTTTGCAAATTTTGTTCTATCTCTAGCGCCTGATTTCAACCTTGCTTTTGATCTGCCTCACCTCCTTATGTATCAAGCAATGCATTAGGGTTAATAGTTGTGTCCAAATCTTCTTCTTTCAATGCTTTGGATATTGATTTGATTTGATTTGAAGATCTTTCCAAACATGGCTTATTTTGAATCTTTTTGTGCACTCTAAGGCTTGGCACGAATTTGAATGATGCTAGCTGTAATTGGAACCTGAAACAAGCACAAAATCCCTTGTTATCAATGCTTTGGATTTTTATTTGATTTATTTTGATTTAAATCAAATTAATTCAAATAAAAATCAAAATAATTAATAAAAATATGATATGGACAAGTGGCAAAGGCTAGAGAACTTGGGCTATGATTCCAACTCAAAAGAAGTGAAAAAGAATGGGCCTATTTGGCAAAATTTGAAGTTTTTGGGATAGTTGACTTTTGGCAATTTTGCAGAAAAGGTCAACTTCAACAATGCATAACTTCCTCAATTTTGACTCTTTGGAGGTTTTCTTGGACTTTTTAGAAAGCTTGAGATGTCCTCTAATCAACCCTTTTTGTCTAATAGAATTTTGATATTCCATGCTCATGTATGAAGCTTTGACAAAAAAGGTGTTTTTGTTAACTTTTCAAAATGACCTATAATGTCCAAATTCATAACTTCTTGTGAGTGCATATTTTGAACTTGGGAGCTGAAGATGGATTGTAGGGAATTTCATCCTATTAAAAATTATCTTTGGATGGGTTATTTATAATAAAGTATGAGAAATTTATGCTTGGTCAAAGTTGAGTTGACTTTTCCTACAAAACCCTAATTTAGCAACTTTTGAGTCTTGATGAATTATGAGCAACCCTTGATGAATCATGATTAAAACCTTGATAAAATGATGAAATATCCTTCAAAATGAGAATGTTGACAAAAAATCTTGAAGTTTGACTGTATATGGGTCACAGTTGACTTTTGCCCTAGCATAATCGATTTTTGGACCTTTGAGCATTTGATTGAGCAAACTTCCTCTGCAAGGCTTGAAACTTGACATGGATGATCTTGAGAACATATTAGGACAATGTTGAGCATTTTGGGTCCCTTGGACTCAAGTATCTTGATGCAACATGAAACCCTAATTTGAGGTAGACTGCCTTAGGAGAGAGCTTGTCTGGCCAACCCTTGGACTACCTTGAGCAACTTGAGGATCTTTCTTGCAATGTTTTAAGAAATATGGGAGGGAAAATTTTGGGGTACAACACTTACCATAATTGGAAATTTTCCTTCCAAACATTTTCCCACCCCACGTGCTTTTACAAGCTAGCTCATCACTCACATGAATTCCATTCACTCTACAATCTCTATTTACTCTCAAAACGACTTCCTAAGCTCAACAAAAACAACATGAAACACATGGCTTTTCTTGCAAGATGTCAAATTTTTCAGAAATGCCAAAGAATCCCTCCAACGGATCCTAAAGAAAATAGTCATTTATACCCTTAGCAAAGCTTCTTCAACACTCTTCCCTGGCTCTATATAAGTTCACTTCACTCTCATTTGCAGGGGGGAGTTTTTCTACACAAAAATAAGAATTCACCTCGTCTCTCAATTTTATATTTTCAAAATTTATTTTTCCTTTGCTCCAGAACTCTCATCTTCATCCATTTATCTCCAATGAAGCTTAGCAAACAAGATCAAAAGGGTTTCGGACGAATTCAGAGGCAATAGTTGAATTTAATTTTCAACTCACAAGGTATGATTCCAGATCTGATGTTCTTCATCTCCAACATGTCTTAATTGATTCAAAGCTTGATTACATGTTCATAGCTGGTGAGGCATTATGCTTGATGTATAATCTTGCTTAAAATTGAAATTTGGATCATGTTATGAGTTTGTAAAAATTTCGCAAAAATGCGAGTTTCTGTGACATTCATGCTCTGGTCTCTACTTGATCTCTTGTTAATTTTGAATTTCGTAAGTTGAATGATGTAGATTGCTAAGAGGTCTTTGATTTGCGCTTTGAATCACGAATTTATGTTAAGATTTGAAAGAGAAATCCAAATTTGAAAGTCAGGTGTTGGATCTGGATGTTTGATAAGTTTTGAATGCTTGTAACCAGTGATTTTCATGTGAGTTTTTCTCTATGAATTGTGAATCATTTTTGAAAATTCTTAGTTAGACATTATAGATCTCCATGAGATCTTTAATTTGATCTACATTTTGTTCAATTTCATGAAGAAACAAGTAATAAATCGTGGCTTGAAAATCGTGTGATAAACTGTATCCAACAAGTTAGGGTTTGTTGCTAGGACAGGAATGACTACGTGGCGCCTTTCAATTGAACATGATTTAAATTTCTTTTACAGCGCATTTGGTATTTAACAGGTGTAATAGACTTGAGCATATTTGAATTCTAATGCATTTTCATTTGTTTTCTTTAATTTTGTTTTAATATTTTATCTTGCTAAAAAATTATCAAAAAAATATATTAGACTTCATTTTTAATCTATTTTCATATTATGAATTTTATTTCTTTTTTTATTATTTTTAGAAAATTAAATAATTCAATTAATTCAATTAGGGTTTTCATCATCTTATAGGTTATAGAATTCTATCTTCCAACTTTTACCAAACTAAAAAATCCACAAAAAAATATCTCGAGCTTCATTTTGAATCTACTTCATAAATTTTTTTTTTATTTTATAAAATTTCGTGACAAGTTGATTAAACCAATCATTTAGTTATACCATTTTCTTTACTTTTTTTTTATATTGTGCAAATAATTTTTGTTTGATATTTTTCTCTAGTGATAAAATTCCATAAAAATATACTTGCTGACTCTCAGGTATTAAAATAATTTTCCATGATTTTTAATTGAATTTAAATTTCAGTTTTCCTATTTTTTTTCCTAATTTTAGAAACTAATATTAGTTTTTGGTTTTTCTTCTTGCTTAAGCCTAAAGAAAAATTTGAAAACCTAACTTCTTTTACTCATAAAAATCAAAGAAAATATGTTTGAATTTCTTGGATGACTTAAGATCTTAAAAATATTTTTTTTTGAATTTTAGCTTTTGATCTTACATTTTTCACAAATATTTTTCTTGAACTCTCTAGTTTGACCCTTTTGTCAACTAGTCTTGTTAATTCCGAATCATTTCCACATCTTCAAGTTAATCCAAGAAATTGAAATCATGTTTCTGAATTTTATAAGTATTTAGGAAGTTAGGATTTAAATAACTTAATTTTACAAGCTTTTTCCATATTTTTAACCTAATTTTGATTTAGGAGCAGTCATAGGGCTTTACCTTGACCAAAGTGCTTGTGTTTGAAAATTTGTGTGCATAGTTTAGGGTTAATTTTTGGCATAGTATATACTACTAACTTGGTGCTATTGAATTACATTTCTCCTATTTTTCTCATACTCCTAACATCTTTCTCTCCCTTCAAACCTTGAATACTTATTATCCACCTCTCTTGGTATATTTAAGATTTCCATCTATTGCTTTTATTTTGTCATAAAAATGTTGAGTGTTCTTGATGCTTGGTCATTTCTTGAGTGATGAGGTGTCATCCATTCTTCCTCCTTTATTATACTCTCCTCTCGTATGCTCCATATAGGATTTTCAATTCACTCTTTTCTATGTTTGAATTGAATAGACCCTAGGCTTGTATTCATGCATGCCAATATTAGATAGATGTTTCCCTTTTTTATCCTTGACTATAGGATCAACAATGCATGACAACTTTAGGTCTATTTTTATAGTCTCCCCTTAGACATTTCTTTCTTCTTTTGCATCTCATTAAAATATAAACTTATTTTTTCTTGCAAACTTCAAAACACATAAAAATTACTGATGAGAATCATACCTTTGCTAAGTATGGGAGATGATAAGCGGGTTTCTTCTTGATCTTATTGTTCTTCCATTCTAGGCCTTGGTGTGGTTCAAGTATCAAATAATCCTTTCATGGATAAGTGGAGAAGTGGCTAATATCTCTCTCCTGAGATCAACTAGCTATTATCCACAACAAAAAACACCAATTGACACAAACTCTTTTTTGCCTTTGGGCCCTTCAAAACTTTCAAAAGAACATGTTAATTCACTTATGTGCTGACGTGTAAGTCTCCAAAGGTCAAGTTGCGGCAGAAGTCTAAATTAATATGTTCATTAAAAAATAAAAAATAAATGGAAACTTTTGAGCCGAACTATGACGCTCTGATTCCTTAAAAGGGATACGTAGACATCTGGTCACGGGGCTCAGCCGAGCGACCTTTGTAATATTTCCTTCTTTTCCCCGTGTTTTCTCTTTTGCATTCATTCCCCATTTTCATAGTTCTTGTTAGCTCTTAAGCTTTAGGCATAAATTTTACTCACCCTTAGATTAGAATAAACATAAGTGGATCCTGTGGAGTACCACAGACGTGTGGGGTGTTAATACCTTCCCCTCCCATAACCGACTTCCTTACCCGATCTCTATGTTTGCAAGACCGTGATTTCACCCCTTCAAGTTTTCTCGATGTTTACCTTTCCCTTTCGACGGGATAAAAGACGTTAGATAACGACTTCATTGAGTTTTATCTTTGATGATTTCACCAGTTGTTTCAAATTGTATTTGAGATCTTTTTGGCTCTTTATTTTAATGGTTTGATTCTTTTGTTTGCTTGAATGTAATTATTTGTTGTTTCAATGTATCATACTGATTCTTCTTGTGCTATATGATATCACTGTTTTTTCATTCACAAAAAATTAATAAAAATGAAATAGGAAATATACAAAATAAATTTGGGTGAAGAAGAGCAAAATTCAAGGTAGGAGAACTTCTCCGCCTCATTAAAAACCTTACCATGTAAATCCAATGAAATAAAACCTTGATGAAGGGAAAAAGAATTCAGATATAAGATAATGAACCAAACATAAATAACCAAATTAAAAAAGCCTTTCCAAAGGTAAACCTAAAATATTATTATCGAAATCATTCCAAATAGAGATAAGAAAGTCGTAGTATTATATTTGCAAATAACCTTGTCTAGGGCGACAACTTGGGACCACTCTATGAAAGGGTAATGATGCAAAGTCACCTGAATATAGATATTTCCTCTCCCTTGGGGGAAGAAATGTAGGATAAGACGTGTCTTAGAAAATGGGAAGTCAACATACTCACTGACCCACATATCCCTTAGGAATAGAAAATCAACTGTCCACCTTTGGACTGGCTGAGCGATGACCTTTCCCAAAAAAAATACTCTAGGAATCATGAGTTTCTATAAATACATCATCCTTCATAGGAGAAAGGGGGACAACTATCAAGTAAAACTACTTACACTTATTCAAACACCACTCAGAGAGCACTCTACTCCGAGTATCCCAACCAACATCATTCCAACTGTCCACCTATAATCTAGCAGAGCTGGCCACCTACAGGGCCTCTTACCTTAAATGATTTGGTCCCTTAAACACCCTAAAAAATAACCATACAATGTGTGAGCTAGCCCTTATCCCATTCGTGTAATATACTTATTAAGGATTCGAAATCTCCATGCCCTTGTAAGGGGAACACACACACACCTGTACTATTTATGGACAATATAGTGGAGCCCATCGTGGGGCTTTAGTAAAACTAACATGGGCCACAACTTTCACTCCTACCCTTTCATTTTCTTTTCCAAGAGATGACTAACAGGGTCCCATATTACACAGCAAGCATCATTGTCTGAGGTATATCCATGAGGGGCCTGTCTAAGGTTGCTCGACAAAGATACGCGAGGCATGTGCTCACTTAGAACATCATATCCTTCGGAATTCCTAAGAACACTACATGAGCACGTAGGGACGACATTGTCTTTTCAAAGAGGATGCCATAGGCATCAAACCTCATGACAATGATCCCTTTGTCAGTAATATCTGACACAACCACTAGGATATCAGGCGCACCCTGATAGACCTAACAAGCTCAGCCAATGTTCTATTCTGGGAAGCTTTCCAGAAGCTACAACTGGACTTGGATGACATGCAAAGTAATACAAGCTTCCTAACAGGGTTTTCGAGAGAACAGATACAAAGAATAGGCCATATGACCATGAAAGGGGGGGTTTGAATTGTGTTCATAGAAATCATTCCCTTTTAGAAATTCTTAGCACACAAATGATAATAGCTATAAACACAATGAACAGAAAAGGACACAAGTAATTTATCTAGGTTCTCTATTAACTATGACTCATGCCCACCCTCGCAAGGATGATTTCACCTTATCCAATGACTTAATCCATTATAACAAAACTGATTACACTTGCACGGGAAACCATCAGTGACTAACACACACAATGACACGTTCAATGATCCAACCGGGTATAATATTCATTACCGCAATAGAATCCTATCCTTCAAGATCTCCTACCAGGATTTCCTTGAAATGATATCCATCAGTGATCTCACAAGAGTCTGACCTTCACTCGGTCCCCTTTTAGATATGACTATCATTGACCTAATAGAATCCAATCATGCAGAATCTCCTATCAGGATTTCCTATAATGACCACAACCATTATATTTTTGAGATCTGACCTTCACCAAGTATCTCAAGGAATCGATCAACAACAATTGATGGTGATCTTGTGTTTACATGAATGCTTCTTCTAAGAATATTACGCAAGTGTTTTAAGCACATATTGTTTAACACTTCTACGAGCAACAACTTAAGTGTTAAAATAATTTATATGAAGAGATATGAACAGAAACACTCTACGAATAATAACACTAGTGTTCATTACAATGTTCTACAAAGATGTATATGATTAGAAGTTTGAGTATCATCTTGTAGTGTTCTTCTTCATCTTCTTGTTGAGCAAGCTACGAGCAATAACTCCTTGTTTCTTCTGCGATCTACCAAGATGTACGTGATTGAAAGTTGAATAACATCTTGTAGTCTTCTTCTTGAGAAAGCTACAAGCAACAGCTCCTTGCTTCTTCTGTTACATCTAAGATGCATATGATGATAGTTGAATGGCATCTTGTTGAAATCTTATTTCTTTTTTTTCTCTCTTCTTTAGCGGTCTTCAGAATGTGTAGCATTACAACTTTGACATCTTCAACATTCACTGTGTTCCTTTCACATGATAAAGCTTGATGGCCAATGGCAAAACGGTATTCAACAACCGTTTTCCAGCATTTTCTCTTTAAAACTTTGATCTTGTTTTATAGCCTTTGACAGAGAGAGACGTTGTGAGGATATAACAGACTTTTCCTCCACCAATAGTTAGTTCCCAACGGAGGTGTAAGAGTGTAGACAGTATAAAATAATATTTATGTATCCTGTCACTATTCAATGATAGCTTTCCACTTTTTCTCTGAATAATATTTTTCTATTAAGCTTGTAAACCGAGATCTGTTAAGTAAAGAAAGATAGCTGTAAATCCAGTCGTTTATTCCTAACGATCACAATGAGAGTGGTTGATAATACAATATAAAGGAATTGTCCTTACGCCACCCTAGAGGGTAGAGGTCACAGACACTTTATGTACCTTTTGTACAACATCACATGTTAACCATTTAAACTTGCTTCTTATCTTCAGAGGCTTCAGATATTTGAATATTGAACGTTAAAGCTTGTTGCAGAAGAATATTTCAAGCCTTAGAGCCTAAGTCTTGGAGTCTTTAGAACTTATCACACATAACCTTATCTTCAGAGTCTTCAGCACTAGATTGTAAGAACTTGCTTTTCTTCAGACCATCAAAACTTGTTCTACAGAACCTTATCTTCAAAATCTTCAGAACTTGTAACACAAAAGTAAAGATTTAGAAGGCCTCAAAGCTTAACCACAAAGTCAAAATTATAACTTCTTGTACTAAGGTTCCTTAGACACGTTGCAAAAGATAAGTTTACCTTGACTTCAACAAAACATGTAACCATATGTTTTCTTCCAGAGTGTGTGTTCAGAACCTGATGATGTCACACACCTTGATATCAGAGTCAGAACATTATAGAAGCAGCTACACACTAGACGAAACCATTAGTGTATACAATTGTTCTCTAAGATAACATGTAAAATTATCATCAAAATCTCAAGGCCAGATATAGAAACACTTCTTGTTCTTACCATCTCCCCCTTTTTTATGATGACAAAACCATGTATTTTGATAGAACAATTTATACATGGTAATCACCGTAATCGACAAATTCAGAGTTAAGCTCATAGCTCCCCTTGAATATGTTAAACCCACAAATTCATTTAAGCTTGTTCAGAGTCTCCCCCTGAGCCCAAGAATCACAAAATAAATTTTGAGTATTCAGAACATATAATAGAGAAGTAACACTTTCCTATAGAAACTCATCAGAGTCTGAATAGAACACATGGTCTTCATCTCAGAACCTGGTTTATATCAGCACTTGATGAAGAATCAAAATCTTAATTTAAACCTGATTGAATAATGTCACACATTATGTATTAGCGCTTGTGTTCCATGATTCCAATATCACAACCAAAACACTATACTTCTCATGCATCAGTGTTTGATCTGATATTTTCCACTGTATCACACATTCAGACAATTCATAACTTCTGAATAAAGTGTATGTTGCTGAAGCACACATATCAGAGAATAACTTCTGAGTGACATCTTTGTATAAGAGCATGCATCAGAATGTTGAATTGTCTTCCCTTCAGGAGAGCACAACTTTCGAGCTTTGAGTATGAATTATATACTTTCAGAAAGTTAACAACTTCTGAACACTATGATATCAAGAAAGATTACCTTACTTTCAGTAAGTTTATAAATTCTGAATTGTGTTTGGTACATCTATTTAAATATACATATATTCACAAAGTGTACAACATCTCTTTTATAAAATTAGAGTTGATTTCATCCACAAGGTTTTCAACCTTAGCGTCAGTATCTTCATCTTCAAACTGTCTTTAGAATAAACTCAGTGAACTTGTTTAGAATTCCTGGATTGAAATATCAAATAAACAGTTAGTAGCAACATCATTTTATATGTTGTTATATATTATCAAAATCATCATATTACTTTCTCCCCCTTTGTTAAAAATCAAATAGGTAATAGAGGGAAAGAAAACAAATTGAAATACCAGTTGAAGGAAATAGGTGATAGAATACAAATCACATCGATTAATTGTAAAATTAGAAAGGTGGTAAGGATAGAGAAAATTTAAACTAAGAAGATAGTCTACTCAAGAAACAGAATTCATTGATTAAAAGATAAGAATACATACTCAATAAAACAACTAGAGCAAATAGACATTAGTCAGAATAGAAAACAACACATATTACATTTTAGAAGTCATAGATTACAGACAAGAGGGGTACATAGTTGACTTAACAACTGATTATCAAAAGTGTCACACTTGTCTTCTTTTAAAGAATCACTTAGACCAACTTGAAGTCTATGAAAGATTCTTATAATTTCATCTTGAATGAAAACTTTCGGCAAGATTCTTACATGGGGAATAAAATACTTGTTCAAGTTTCTATATGAGGAGATAGGCTCTTTAAGATGTTTGAAAATAGTCCGAGGAAGGTTAATTGGAATTTGTTTGATCAAGCAGTAGATCATGATGTTATCATCATTAGACATGAGATTTTTGTTGGCACCACAAGGACATATATTTGTTAGAAGAAAGCGAAACCAGTCTTTGGCAAGAGGCTTAAAATTTTCCAAATCTGAGGAATCAAACTCATAAGAGACATTGAAGATAGAGATTATTTTAGAATCAGAGATACTGTTAAGAGAAATGCGATATATGTTTAAAGAGATCCATAGGCCATTAAGAATAACCGAAGCATTTTTCCAGAAAGTTTTTACAAGGTTTGGTTATATGGGTCCTTCAACCAAAAGAGAGAGATATCTATTCCATTTTTGGAGAAGAATAGTAGAGTGGAAATTCGGACTAGCACCAAAAAGTTTTGGATGGATTTCCTTGATAACTTCCACAAAATCAACATCTCCATAAAAGGGTATTTGGTTTGAGATGATAGACGTTTTGAGAGAGGTGTTTGGAGATTTGTGAAGTGAGAAAGTAATTGAGAGGTGACAGAGATTTGGATGCCTATCATGCATTATATTTTCCAAAGATTTGTAGACAGGTTACGACACAATAGTTAAGGCTAGGGTCAGAGGAGGTACTAGTAAGCCTAAGGGGGTTTTTGTATACTTTTAAGAAAGATATATATATATATATATATATATATATATATATATATATATATATATATATATATATATATATATATATATATATATATATATATATATATATATATATATATATATATATATATATATATATATATATATATATATATATATATATATATATATATATATATATATATATATATATATATATATATATATATATATATATATATATATATATATATATTATAGTGTCACGCTAGCTGATATGTTTTAGCTTTGTTCAAAATTTTGATGTTATCACTTAGAGATTTTTAATTCCTAGAATATTTCTTATTAGGATCTAACCACTAAACGCTTATAGTTTATTGCTTTGGATTGGATTACTTTGACCCATGTTAGAGTTTTTGTTTGGATTTTTTGAGAGCATATTTATTTGTTTTTAATATTTTTTAAGATAGATTAGTTATTTACAATAATTAATTTCAGAGAATTATTTGACATAACATAATCTTTTCATTCATTCATGGAGGAAATACAAACATCATTTAAACAAACAAGACAACACACATATTACTTAGAAACCCTCATAACCTACTTTCTGATAGACGTAGACTATGCAAAGACTATATTTAAAAAACTTCACATCTTTCCTCCTCAAGAGCACCGCCGGGTCCATTATGATGAATTGCTTCAATGACCCTGCCTTAAAGAAGAGAGTGGAGAGGACTCTTCCATAAGGGATAAAGGAAATATGACGATTTCTGGAGGCAGCAATTGAGTTTCAGAGATAGTTGAAGCTGGTTTGAGGAAGATTTATCCTCACATGATGCATGAGACAATAAATCAGAACTCTATCTTCATGTGTCAGAATATGTATATTTACTCCTATGGAATGGAGATTTTTCACGAGGAGTTGAAACCATATGACAGCGGTAGGAAGGAGATTTTCATAATTGTTTGGATCAAACATCTTAGTGGGATCATGAATGGATATGAGATTTTCTTGAAGAACCAGAGTATTTGGAATTGCTTCAATGGTGATATCTGCTTGAGTGCATCCTATTGCAGCATCAATTGAAGAAGGAGTGATGGTGATGGGTTTTCCAAAAATAGTTAAGGATATGGAAATATCGTCAACATAAGCATACATCCAAAACTCATGGATCAGATAAGGGTAGATAGGTCCATGCAACATAGAGATGCAACGAGAATATCCATGAAGGGTGAAGCTTTCAGTGTGACCAAAAGAAGCCATGTTGAGACGAGGATGAAGTTCAAAGATAACTTCAAGAAGTTCTTCGAAACTTTGATACGCTCTTACGACCATTGGAAGAGAGAGATGACAACAAATGAATTAGATGGAGATTTATGTAGATTAGAGGGAAGCGTAATAGACTGGCTAAAAAATATGAACAAATGGCAGAGGATATTGGAACCGTTATTCCTTTAAATGAGGATTTAACAAATGGAGGAAGGATGCAACTAAACGGTTTTGAGAAACAGACAGGTAGATAAAGACACTGAACTGACAACTCAATAAATGAAAACTTGTGAGGAAGGATATATTAATATTTTCCAAGACAAGTAACAGAAGACATGCACATGCCTAGAGAGAATAGGTATAGATTCACATAAGGAGAATCTTTAGGAGGGGGGAAGAATTATACTTATCGTTAGGATATTTAACTTAGTTACTTAATTTTTGTTAATACTTTTTAGATGACATCTTTTAGATATTAATTCGTATGTATATTTCTTAGAGATTCATTTAGGCTTTTCAAGATTTCTAAATAAAAGAAAAGCAACTAAGTAGTTATTTGAGGCTGAGGATGGATTGAGAAGAAGAGTTTATACAGAGAAAATAATATTAACAAGTGATCTTTCCTGAGAACGATAGTTTCTAACTAGTAGAAGTATTTATTAGTACTTTGTTTAGAAGGCTTGTAAATACTAACTTGATATTTTTTCCAATGAGGAGTTTACCTTCCTTGTTAAACTTGATTCTGATCATTCCTCTTGTTGGATTCTTCTTGTATCTTCCAATGCATTCCTTCTGAAGAACTAACTTGAATCTTCTTATCTTGTTGACTCACTTTGAGCATATATCTTTGAGTAACCATGCCTTCTTCAAAGGTTAATAATAAGAAGCTTCTAGATGATCATCTTCTAATTTCTTCATTTCTTGTTCTTCAGTGGCATCTTTACGTTCTTCAGATTCTGATAGTAGTTTCCATATACTTCAGAGATGTTCTAACTTTTGGTGGATGGCATCTTTCTTTTGACTTCTAGTTCTTACGTGCAATACTTCTTCGAAGCTTTCAGACTCCTCCTCCTTATGTTTTCTTAGTGCATAAAGTTATTGATGGATCTTCATAAGATGATGTTGATAGATCCATAACAGCTTGCATCAGTTGTTTGAATGTCAACTTTAGTTGAGTTGAAGTGCTGAATGTTGAACTTTGCTTTTAATGGAAAACTTTTGTTGATTGAGAAGATGAAATACTTTTCCATTAGGTACTTGAGCCTTCAGAATCCTGAGAACTTGTTTTAGGAATCCTGTCTTCATATTTCTGATTCTTTCCCAGAGTTTTGAATCCTCTACGTAGCGGGTTTTAAATCAGATAAGCTTTCTATCATTTGAGTAGCTGATAACTATAGAATTTTCTCTAACTGGATCTCTCTACATGGTTAAGTGTTTAATCTTAAATAAATAACAGAGTCGGGCTCTGATACCAATTGAAGGTAGAGAAAACACAAGAAAGGGGGGTTTGAATTGTGTTCATAGAAAACATTCCCCTTTAGAAATTCTTAGCACATAAATGATAATAAATATAAAGACAATGAAGAGAAAAAAACACAAGTATTTTATCAAGGTTTGTCGTTAACTAGGCTACTCTTGTCCACCCTCGCCTGGGATGATTTCTCTGTATCCAAGGAATTAATCCACTATAACCAAATTGTTTACACTTGCACGGGAAACCGCCGTTGACTAACACACAATGACATGTCTAGTGATCCAATCAGATATAATGTTCATTGAACAAAAAGAATCTGATCCCTCAACATCTCCTACCATGATTTCCTTGTAATAATATCCATCAGTGATCTCACAAGAGTTTGACCTTCACTCGGTCCCCTTTGAGATATGACTACCATTGACCTAACAAAATCTGATCCTGCAAAATCTCCTATTAGGATTTCCTATAATTACCTCAACCATTATCTTCTTGAGATCCGACCTTCACCAAGTCTCCCAAGGAATCAATCAACAACAATTGATGGTGATCTTGCGTTTACATGAATGCTTCTTCTAAGAAGATTACATAAGTGTTTTAATAACATATTGTTTAACTCTTCTGCGAGTAACAACTCAAGTGTTAAAATAATTTACATGAAGAGATATGAACAGAAACAATCTACGAGCATCAACTCTAGTGTTCATTACAATGTTCTAAAAAGATGTATATGATCGCAAGTTTGAGTAGCATCTTGTAGTGTTTTTCTTCATCTTCTTGTTGAGCAAGCTACTAGAAACAACTCCTTGCTTCTTCTGATATCTATCAAGATGTATGTGATTCGAAGTTGAATAACATCTTGTAGTCTTCTTCTTCTTGAGAAAGCTACGAGAAGCAACTCCTTGCTTCTTCAGTTTCATCTAAGATGCATATGATGATAGTTGAATGACATATTGTTGAAATCTTCTTTCTTTATTTTCTCTCTTTTTTAGTGGTCTTAAGAATAAGGGTGTTTGTGGTACGATTTAGATCGGCTTTGAGACAAAAAGTCATCTGATTCAAAGATATAAAGAGCATACGGTTTGGTTCAGTTTTTGGATGACTAAAAACAGAGTTCGATCCAATCCAATCCAATTTATGCGGTTTACTTCGGTTTGGTTGGTTCGGTTTTTAAAAAAAATATTGCATAAATACTGTTAAATATTTTAAAATTTTATTTTAATTAGAACTGACTACAGTTAAAAAAAGAAATTAAGCATTTTTTTGTTGGGTTTTGTTTTAACAAACAAAAGGAAATTAGTCAATAATTATACAATCTCCATCATTTAAAACTAGTGTACCTATTGAAATAATTATACAGAATATTAGCGATTGGTTGAGAGAGACGAATTGAAATAAGAGAGAATGATTTAAATAAGATTGAAGATTCATCGAGGGAGAAGATGAAATGTAATGACGTTAGCGGTGATTTGTGTGGATACTGAAACATGTTTTCAAATAAAATGACATTTATTATATTTAATATTTATTATATTTTTGGGAAAGAATTAGATTATATCAAACAAAATGTAAAATATGCAAAGGTTCAAACAAAAACATGTTTAATATTTATTATATTTTGGCTACTGAAACATGTTTTTCAATGAAATCTCATATTTATTATATTTAATATTGATTATATTTTGGGAAAAGACATTTATAGAATGGTGGAAGAATCCTAATGTTTTTAGATTTTTTTAAATGCATATTCATTATATTTAATAAATGATGGTAAAATAAGAATAAGTGGAAAAAATACTTTGGTTCGTTTTGGATCGGTTCGGTTCTCATATAGTCAACCGAAAACCAATCTGAACCGATTGGCTATGCTATTAAGTGATCCAAACACATCCAAAAAAAATCGTTTTTTTTTTGTTTTCAGTTTTTGTGTTTCGGTTTTCGGCTTCTTTTTTGGATCGGATTGGATCTGAACACCCCTACTTCAGAATGTGTAGCATTGAAACTTTAACATCTTCAGTATTGTGATACGGTGGTAGAACTGACTTGAGGTTTTGCGTTTTGTCGCAAATGTCGCGGTTAGCAAGAGTCACCACTGACTTTTCTTTTATCCAAAAGGAAAGGTAAAAAAGCACAGGAAAGACCTTTGAGATGTTTTCTTGAGTTCGGGGGGTAGATTATAAAAAGGGAAGGTGCTAGCTCCCTTTTCATCCATGGTTTTCCATGGGCTCTTAGTTACTTGCTTAGATCACTTGTTTTGCTTTGTTTTGTTTGAAATGGTGTTTGGTGTGGTTTTGAAAAGTATTTTGAAAAGAGGCCATCGTTTAGGCAATCTTTGTAATGATTCTCGTTCGTAAGAATGTATACAAAGATGTTTGTATTTTGAAAATGTTTTCAACGTTTTGAAAGATGTTTTGAAATGTGTGTGTGTTTGTTTTTGAAAATAGCAAGGATTGTTTGAAATGGAGCAAGTAACTTAGAAGCTATCTACCTACTCAAATGCCTTTCTTGTGCATTTTTATTCCTTTGACATTGTTGACTTACCATTGTTTTGGTAAGCAACCTTATCTTTGGATGTAAACGGGACGGGCGTGGGTCATCGTATAACCATGATAGCAATGTTGCCAAGTATCTTAGCATTTTTGAGGGACCAAGATCATTTTGTTTAGGCAACCTTTGTATAGCGTCATCGAGGGACTATGATCTTATTTTTGTTTTGTTTTGCCAAGATACTTCGCATGCGTAACATGGCCATTTTATTTTAGGCAACCAAGTGGGAGAAACCCTAGGGGTGCTTGTGTGTAAAGTGTGTCATTTTCATGCTTTTGTCTTGCATTTAGGTTTTTTCTATTTGTTTGGTTTTTTGTTCTTATCATGCAAATCCTAATTACTAAGCATAGTATATAAAGCGATAAATTGCGTAAAATAAACTAAGCTATTACAACAATTATTATGGGAGGGGGGATACAAGTTTTGAATGGGGATTTTGCACAAATATAAACCTAAATACATTATTACAACGAAATCGAATATTGCACGAATTAAATAAATATACAAATATTTAAAATGCAATGCAATGTTTATATAAAAAATGTTTTGGCGTTTTGTTTTTGTATGAGAAAATAATTTAATTTAAACCCTAGAAAAATAAGGAAAAAGTAAATACCATTATTTTTGGAAAGGGGTGAAACCCTAATTTTTAATTAAAAGAAAATAATGTTTCCTATTATTATTTTGTCCATTTTTTGTACAAGAAAATAATAAATAATATTATATGTAAATATTAAAAATTAAATATGTATAAAAATAAGTATTTATGAGTATAAATGGTATAATAAAAATAATAAGTATTTTTAAATATATTTACAAGTTATTTAAGAAAATAAAATCTATTTATCATAATAAACTAATTTTTATGTAAAAAAATAGTAAATAAAATAAAATAAAATTGCAAAAAAAATAAAGAAATTATTTTTAGGATTTTTATTATTCAGAAAAAATAAATAAAAGCTATAAATATGAAAATATGAAGAAAAAAAATTAAAAATATAACAAATAAGCCATGGGGGTGTAAAAGTAAGTCAGGGGGTGTGAGTAGCAAAAACAAAAAAGGCCAATGCAACAAAAAGCCCAGAAGCCATTGTCCTTGTCCTTGGTCATCTTCTTCGCGCGCGCTTCAGTTTAATCTGTAACTCTCACATGCTTGCATAAAAACAAAAACTCATAACATAACAAATGTGGCATTTGAGCTCACGATTTCAGCCATATAAATTATGTGACCTAACTCTTAAAGATCAAGGAGAATTTTGGAACCCCTAATCCGTGACCTAAAAAATTTAGGAACTTCAAGCTTCAAATTCTCATAGCACAGTTAATATAAATGAAAAGTATGCATATGTACAGCTTTGTCATGATAAGGGCTACATTTTTTCTTCACAAATCGTGGCTTGAAGTTGCCTATTCAGAGAGATAGAGTTTAAGAAATTACCTCCTTCAGCTGGATTTGTGTAGGACAATGTAGGGACTTTAATGGAGGCCTGATGATTGTTTAAGCTTCCTTGAACTTCCCTGAACCTATCCCAATGCTTAGCTTGCTCTTAGGATGGCTGAAACTCTCTTGACAAGTCAAGTTGCAAGCTTCCAAAATGAAAATGGTGGATGCTGAAACAGGGGTTACAGAACCAGGGTGATGGCTTGGATTGTTTGGTATGATGTTTATGAGATGTTTCAAGTGTTTAAACACAAAACGCACGAGCCAAAAATTGGTTGGCTATGCTTTTGCAGATTCTGAGTGTTTGGACAGAATTTTGGAGTTTTTGAGTTTCTAGCGTCAAGCAATCGTGCTATGCCTTGCCATAAATTTGTGTATTTGTATAGAAATGATACAAAGGTCAACCCTTACTAGTTGTACAAGTTTTTAACCTTTTGGCAACTTTTCTTGAATTTGAAGTAAAGTGAACTGACCATACTAACATGCCTGTCCTTGCTTGCTTAAGAGCTGAAATAAACTTGTACAATTTGATTCAGACCTGTGTACATTGCTTGCACCAAGAGAACAGGTTCAATGCTCAAGATTGACAAAGTTGCAAAAGCTTCTCTTTATGAAAATGGCGATGTGAACTTTATGCCTAAAATGGAATTATCCCTTGTACAAAGCTTCAAAAGCAAATATAATGCCTTTTTCAACTGAGTTTGCATTTAATTATGGAGTGTAAAGTGAGCTTAGGACCTGTAAAGCAAGATACAAACATCATGGATTGGATTTGCAACTTGATGCTATGTGAAAATGGCTTGAACAAAAGTGAGAAAATGCCAACTTCCCTTCTTCGATTCTCCCTACTCAAAAATGATCTTGGAGAGTTCTTGGACATTTTGAAAAGCTTGAAATGTGCTATATAATCCATATTTGAAATGAATTTTGATATACCTCTTGGAACTAGGTGAAAAATTTCCATGAAGTTGGGTCCAAAACCTGCCTAAATTAGGGCAAAATTTCTCTAAGTTATTTAGTTCATGGACCTATATTCACAAATTCATAACTTGAGATCCAAGTATCTTTTGGGAAACGTTTGTGAAGAAAAGTTGTATATTTCATGGAGGACTGCAACTTTCATGTTGGGAACTTTTCTTGAATCAAAATGCATCATGGTGAAAAAGTGGTGAAAAGTTGGGAAAAAATAAGAAAATTTTCACACTTAGAAAAATTCTAAGTTATGAAAAATTTCAAATTCAAAACCCTAATTTCCAAAATTGGTTTTCTTGGTGAACAAGTTTCATATTTTTATATATCTTGATGAATTATGACCCTTGGTACTTGATTTTGACCAAAAAGTCAAAGTTTGACTTTTTAGTGTACAATTGACTTTTGATCAGTTGAATGCAAAATTCATCTGTCAATCCAATGAACTTGAGATATTTTGAACCATGTAATTAGGTCAAGATGATTCCATTGAACCCTTTAAATCATGTTTAAACTCAATTGGTCATTGGCTAGGTTAAAAAACAGGAATTGCCCTTTCTCAGTCAAAACCTTAATTTTGACCATTTTGCCCTTTTGATGATTTGATCAAATTTCTTGAGGAGTTGTGATCCAAACTTGATCAAATGATAAATGAGTCTAAAATGTTGTTGTGGATCAAAAATTATAAAGTTTGACTGTAAATTGACCATGGTTGACTTTTTCCCCAATACAACTGATTTTTAGGTCAACTGTCCAATTGACTGAGCAAAAGTGTGGTTCAAGGCTTGAAACTTAACATGGGAAATCATAAGGGTTCAAAATGATGTATGAAAGGCACATGAAGCATTGATGGTCTAAAAATCCTTGTGCAAACTCAAACCCTAATTTTGGGTTATCAGTGCAAGGTGATGTGTCTTGAGCTGACCAAACCCTAGTCTTGTCCTGAGTCCAAGAAGTCTTGTGAGAAAAATCATGATAAATGAGAGGGAAAAATTTGGGGTACAACAAGTATCCACTGCTTTCCTTCCACAGGATGAAGCTTGATGGCAAATGGCAAAACTATATTCAGCAACCGGTTTCTAGAATTTTGTCTTTGAAACTTTGATCTTCTTTTATAGCCTTTGACTGAGAGAGACATTGTGAGGATAAAACAAGCTTTTTCTCCACCAACAGTTAGTGACCAACAGATAAAATAAGTAAGAGTTTAGACAGTATAAAATAATATTTATGTATCCTGTCACTATTAATTGATAGCTTTCCTCCTTTTCTCAGAATAATATTTCTCTATTAAGCTTGTAAACAGAGATCCGTTAAGTAAAGAAAGATAGTTGTAAATTCAGCCGTTTGTTCCCAACGGTCACAATGAGAATGCTTGACAATACAATATAAATGACCTTCCTTTTGCCACCCTAGAGGGTAGAGGTCACAGGCACTTTATGTACCTTTTGTACAATATCACACGTTAACCATTTGAAATTTCTTCTTATATTCAGAGGCTTCAGATATTTAAATGTTGAACATTGAAGCTTGTTGTAGAAGAATCTTTCTTAAGCCTTAGAACCTAAGTCTTGGAGTCTTTAGAACTTGTCGCACATGACCTTGTCTTTAGAGTCTTCGGCACTTGATTGTAAGAACTTGCTTTTCTTGAGATCATTAGAACTTGTTTAGAAGAACCTCGTCTTCATAATCTTCAGAACTTGTAGCAAAGAAGTAAAGCTTTAAAAGTCCTCCAAAGCTTAACCATAAAGTCACAATCAGAACTTCTTATACACTACTATGGAAAACCCATTTAACCACGGTTGGGAAAGGGTACCATCACGTGGGTCATACTATTATTGAGTAGGGTGTGGTTGTAAGTTCGTTGTTTTTATCATGGTCTGGAAACCGTTATTGAAGGGCATGACACACGCCACTTACCACTATAGTTATACTTATCTACAGTTGTGATACTTACACAAAGGTAATGGGTTCGAAACCCATCAACACAAATTATATAAATCATAAATTGCCTTTGATCACGGTTACAATATATAACCGTTGTAAAAAGTGGCCAGAGTTTATTATATAATATGTAGATTGCTTATTTTCTCATACATCACACTAAAGAAATACAAGCTTTCAAATTGATGAAGAAATTTATAATCTGAAAATTAAGCTATTCTTGAAAACCAACTTAAACAAAACATTGTTTTTTCTGATTGCATGCGTCTCATCTTGCATTTCATGCTCTTTTACATATATACTATGGTTTATTGATCTAAATTCTTCAACACATCGTTATCTTCGATTATATTTAAATTTCCATAACAACAAGAGATTGGATTATTTTCCTCATCATCATCACTTATCATTGAAATTTTTATAATCGTAATTGTTACAGTTATTACTGTTGATGAAGAGGAAGACTATCTAATAAGTTATAATTAATGAAATTTAACTATAATCAAAGACAGCGATGCATCTGAGGAGTCAAGTCATTATACCATAATTTATAGGTAAAAGAGCATGAAATGAACGATGAGACGCATGCAATTCGGAAACAATGATTGATATAAGTTGGTTTTCAAATATAATTTAATATTCAGATTATAGTATCTATGTTAATTTAAATGAATGTATTTTAAGTGATGGTTAGTGAAACAAACAATCTACATAGAATATAATAAACTCAAACAACATCATACAACAAAACCAGATATTATGAATTTCTGAGCAAAGAGAAAGATATATTATAATTTTCCAGGGCGCACCTTTTATTTAAAATAATCGTGGAACAAGAATCAATATGAAGTTATCAACATGTGAACAAAGCATGGAAATCATCTTGTTTGTGAAGCTATGAAGAAGAAGTACTAGGTTTTTTAAGCTTCCATCATAGCTTCAAGCTTCTTGTACTTTTTTCCATAGCTACACAAACAATATGTCCTATAGACAAAGTAGTGAAGACGAATCTGAAAAAATGAGAACAATCAACAAAAACAACATGCAACAAATGAGATGATAGCGAAGATAGAAGAAGAAGAATACCTTAACGTATGAAGCACAAGATTCACGGGTAATGTCGAAGAAGAAGAGAAAAGACGGGTGCTAGGGTTTCACTGTGAAGGAAACAACGCTATTGTCAATAAGTGAGAGCTAACTCGCTTATATATGGGTAAATTTTTTCACAACGGTTATCTACCAACCGTATTGGTAAGTATTTATTTATTATAAATATATCACAACAGTGGAACAAACCAACCATAGTCTTAACCCTTTAACTTTATTATTTAAAAAAATAAAATGAAAAGGCGCACCTTAACTCTAAAGGAATAATATTAGGTAGCCAACGTTCGAACCCATGAAGACTTGATGGTATCACCACAGTTGGCTCCAAAACCGTTGTTATATACCATTAATTTTTAATCAAATAACAAAAATAATATGGTAGCGCCTTAGTTTGAAGATGTCACCACAGTGTAGGGAAGAAATGTGGTGACCATGGCGTTATTGTTTACGCGTTTTGTAGTATTGGTACTAACGTTCCTTAGACACATTACATAAAATACGTTTAGAACCTTGACTTCAACGAAACATGTAACCACATGTTTTCTTCCAGAGTGTGTGTTCAGAACCTAATGGCTTTACACGCCTTGATATCAGAGTCAGAACATTATAGCAGTAGCTACAGACTAGATAAAACCATTAGTGTATACAATTGTTCTCTAAGATAACATGTAAAGTTATCATCAAAATCTCAATGCCAGATGTAGAAACATTTATTGTTCATATAACTTACGCCAAAACCATTAACGTTAGCTACCTCATCGTGGATGTCGTGTCGCCTTACAACATCATCTTTGGGCGCCCGACCATCAGTGTCCTAACGGAAGTCGTGTCCACCCGATATTTAACCTTGAAATATCTACTCCTAGATGGAAAAGTGAGCACCATCTGAGGTGATCAACAAGCTTCTCGTGAATGTTATATGAGCAGCATAAAGACAACCAAAGAAGAGCTCACCCTTGTTGATGCCCAACACTCCGAAGTTCAAAATACTGGCTTTGAGGGTTGGGATCCCAGATTGGGTGCAGATTCTGAGCGATCCATGCCTATAGAAGACCTGAAGGAAGTTTGAATAGGGCCTCACATCAACCAAGTCACAAAGATAGACACCTTATTGTTTGCAAGGGAAGAGCAGGGACTAGTAATCTGACTTAGAGAAAATATTGATCTATATGTCTGGCCCCTCACAGACATGTAAGGGTGTTATCCTAGGATTTTAGCTAATGGAAAGTCAACGAAGAATGTCAAAATGAAGGGTCATTCAGTGTTTAAAGCATTAATATCAAGGGTTAAAGGCATTAATATCAAGTGTTAAGGGAATTAATGATTTGGCGTCGACACAACATTGACTAAGGGATCAACTAGGTTGATAGCTAGGGTTTAGAATAATCACAAGAATAGACCCACAAGATTAGGATCACTTGGAAACATGTCCAAAATCTCGAAAAGAGAAGTTGACAAGACTAGTATGTCGACAAGAATATTGGTCGACAAAGACACAAAGAGGTTAACGATTTAGAAAGTCCCCAAGTTCAATTTTTAAGTGAAGACAATGTCGACAACATGTGTGCAAATATTATCAAGAGATCATGGGGAAGTTTTAAGAAGTTATTTCAAGATGGGTTGTAAATAGAAAATCATGGGTCACACGTGGATACTGTGATACGGTGGCAGAACTGACTATTTTTTAGTACTACTGGTTTTGCATTTTTTGTTTGCAAATGCACGGTAAGCAAGAGTCGCCACCGTCTTTTATTTTATCCAACAAAGGAAAAGGGAAAAAGAACATAAAAAACCTTTTTCGAGATGTTTCTGAGTACGGGGGGTAGATTATAGAAAGGGAAGGTGGTTAGCACCCTTTCTATCTGTGGTTTTCCACGGGCTCTTAGGTACTTGCTCATTTTTGAAAATTGCTTGTGTTAGTGTGATTTGAAAAGCTTTGAAAATTCCTTAGTGCGGTGTTTCACTTTATGGTAACCCTTGTATCAGTCCTCAAGAGTGTGATAAAGTTTTTTTGAAAACATTGTTTGAAAAGTGTAAGTGTGAAAAAAAACTGGTTGTTTTGAGCAAGTATTTAAGAGTTTCTACGTACTCGAAAAAGGATGTTCGTTTTCTTATTTACTTTAGATAGTGCTATCCTACTATTAAAGAGTAGGTAGCTCCATCGTTGGAGCTTGAGGGACAATCGAAAGGGACGATTACGATCACTTAAGGCAATAGGGCAAGATCTCTTAGTAACTGCCCTAAAGTTCTAAGATCGCATTTTGTTTTACCGAGGAAACTTTCGAAAGGGACTTGAGATCTTTAAATTAGAGGAGAATCACTAATAATTCTCACATTCGAGAATAGTGACCGTATTTTTCCGAGGCAACCGAAGTGGGAGATACCCTAGGGGTGAGCATGTGTAAGTGTTTGATTTCAGTTTATTTATCTTTGCATATTTAGGGTTTTCTACTGCTTTAAACATTGATTTATCTTTCGCATGCAATCCTATTGTCAATCATCTAACAGTTTAATTAATAGTAGAAAATAAAGTGCGAGAAATTTAGAGTCTAACTATTACAAGGCTTCGGGGGATGGGAATTACATAACCAAAAATTGAGGGGAAAAGCGGTAAATAAAAGCAGTAATAAACCTAAGTTAAAAGCTATTACAAACTCGAAACAGATACAATAATTGGAAAAATTAAATAAATAAATGCGCGCGAGAATAAATTAAATATCCTAAAGGATCTACTTAAATAAAGAAAATATTATTGATTTTTTTATTGAGAAAACTAAATATTTGTGAATTAAACCTAATTTTTTCTAATTAATTTTACTTAATGAAAACAAATCAATTTAATATCCTTAAATTAATTAATTTTCCAAAAAAAACTAATTTTGATTAAAAAAAACCTAATTCTATATTTTTTGTGATTTGACTGATTTTATGATTTAATATTAAAAAAATGATTTTTAAAACTATAAAACAAATAATATAAAATAATGAAATAAAAAGGAAAAAAAAAGAATGGGCCTGATGCCGGAAGTGATTTTGGGGGTGCAGCGCCTGGAAATGTTGGTCCCATAATGCATAAGTCCAACACACTGAGTGATCCAGTGGGATCTCAACTGGGAAGGTCCACTATAAGGATTGGTTAATTGGGCGATGGATCTGATCTTGAGAAGATCCAATGGTTAGATCTTGAGAACGCAAGGTATGCGCGCAGGATTTCACACACTAGAACATGCAGTAAATATTGGGAAAATGCAAAATTGCTGGTTTCTGGGATCGAACCCAGGTCTTTGGTTTCACATGCTCGCTCCTTTGCCATCTACGCTGTTAACTCATTCGTGTACATAATTAAGCAAAATAAATATAAGGTAAACAAAGCACTATTCCTAGTTGTCACGCATGCGCCTTTTGGTGGGTCCCTTCTATTTGAATGAGACAATCATCAAGCTTCCTCCAGCCACGCCATCATCTTCTTCAACAGCATGTTGTTTTAGACCAAACACTTTTACCTACAGTCCAATCCGTCACTATAGGCTATAGCGACAGTTTTTTATTGTAGCTACAAATCTGTAAAACTCTAAAACACAATTCAAGCAAAATAAATTCCATCCAAAGACATGGATCGACTGCAAATCATCCCCTGAACACAAAGAGGCCCTTAATTTGGCCTAATTTCGCCTCTAGCCAGGGTTCCCTAATTTGAAGCTTTGGAACCCTAACTATGGCAAACAATTGTACCTGCACTCAAACTCCAATCAAGCCATTCCAGCACGTTGTAAACATGACACTAAACGCAAAGATATAATCAAAATATGTTTATGATGGATGCATAAGTGAAATCAAATTTGAAAGAAATACACAAATCATAATGAATGGTGGGCGTGATTCCGATGGCTTTAGGCTTTGGGAATGCTTGCAATGGCTTCAAAGGATGTCCATGAGGGCTGTTGTGTCCTTGGAATTGCTTGAAATAGCCCGTGGAAAGGAATCTGATCAACACTTTTTTGACAAAAAGTTTAAACTCTGTTCTTTCTCTTAGAGGCAGATGCGCATCTGAAAACCTCTGTTCTAGGGTTGCAATACATTGGCATATGTAGTGAATCATATTAGGGTAATATTTGTGGCAAGAATCCAAAGATTAATGGCATGGTTTTAAGAAAAAAAATCAAATCTTGAAAAGTTGCCATATGTGGATATTTTGTGTCCATTTGGCCTTGCACGATTTCTTTGGCTATTGGAAGCATATGAGATCTCCATTCAATGCAAAAATCTATCCTAAAACAAATTATGTGATTTTATTTGGATTTATTTGGATTTATTTGATTTTATTTGAGTTTTAAATGAATAAAAATCAAAATAAATTAAATAAATAAATAAATAAGGCATGGAGGGTCCCATAGGTCGTGGACCATGCTAGGACTGAGATTCAATCTTGAAAAGATGGGACCATGTGGAAAAAAAATGCAATTTTGGGCATTGTTGACTTTGTGCAAAATTTCAAAAATGGCCAACTTTTACAATGCATATCTCTCTCAATTTTGACCATAAGAGGGTGTTCTTTTACTTTTTAGAAAGCTTAGGAGGTCCCCTAAGCAACCTCTTTGGTTTCATCTCAATTGGATCTTCCATGCTTATGTAAGAAGCTTTGACCCAAAAGGTGTTTTTGTTGACTTTTAAAAAGGACCTATAATGTCTGAATTTATATCTTTTCATGAGTGAAGTTCTTGAACTTGAGGGCTGAAGATGAGTTGTAGGGAATTGGCTTCTCTTTAAAATGAGCCATGGATGAGAAATTTCTGATAAAGTATGAGAAAGTTATGCCTGGTGAAAGTTTGGTTGACTTTTCCTATAGGAACCCTAATTTAGCAACTTTTGAGTTTTGATGAATTAGGAGCATTCCTTGAGGAATCATGATCCACCCTTTATCAAATGATGGATATCACTTCAAAATGTTGATGTTGACCGAAAATCTTGAAGTTTGACTGTATGTGGGTCACAATTGACTTTTGACCTAGTATAGTTGATTTTCAAGCATTTGAGTAGTTGATTGAGAAAACATCTTGTGCAAGGCATCAAACTTAGCATGGATAGTCTTGGGGACATATTAGGACCATGGAAATCATTTGAGGCCTTTTAAGCTCATACATTTTTATGAAAAGTGAAACCCTAGTTGGAGGTTCATTGCCTTAGGAAGAGAACTTGTCTGGTTAATTCTTTGAGCATCCTTGGGCAAGTTGGGGACCTCAATGGACATGTGTTGAATAAAATGAGAGGGCAAATTTTGGGGTACAACAGACACGCTAGTGGAAGCATGAAGATTGAATATGGAGTGAAACAAAATATTTCCTGAGTGACTTGAACCACCATTAACGATTATTTGAAAATAGAACAAATTGCATACTCATACATTGTAACAAAGGTCGCAAAATTTCATACATTCTCTCCACACAATTGGAGTACCTGAGTCAAAGAGTGAAACAATTCAAGAGAAATATGTATGTTTCTGCATCCAGTCTTTTCATTGTTTTTCTGTTTCCTAAATTGAAACATTTACTCTTTTTGTCATTTTTTAATGTCATTTATTTCACTTTATCTTCTTGTCATTTTATCAAAACTTGTCTTCTTTTAAACTTTGTCTTTACGTTGTCTCTGTACGAACTGACACATTCAATTCACACGTACGTCTTTCATACGAATCATTTGCACAAATTGATTTGGATATTTTTCAAGTTAATCTCACTATTTTTTCAAAAACATTGGTGAACAAATTGACACGCCCACTGGGACCCTTTTGTGCGAATATTTCTAAACATTTTTGCAGGAAAAGGTGTCTTACATTATATTTTTTTTGAAAAGTTATCCTTAAAACCATTATGAGTTTTGAGTGTTTATGTTTTTGAGGAGAAGTAAACACCTTTAAGAAATGTATGATAGAAATCAACCCTCTCCCCAAGGTAATGCTCCCAACTCTGGAGAACAAATAGTGGCGATGAATGTTGGAAGTTATGGGATTCCAACTTCTATTGATGAAACCCCCATTGTCATAAGCCAAATAGTAACATCGAATATACTTCCAGATATGATGGACTCATCACCACAACCATCAAGCATATCTCCCCTTTCCATGGAAATGCATAATCTAGGAGACCAAAGGCATCCTTATCTAATTTTTATGCTTCCTTAGAAAGAGTAGCCTTATGGAATGCCAACTACAATGATGGAAGGCATGCATCCTAGTGAATTATTTTACTAATAAAATATGATGGCTACATCATCTTCTTTTAAGCCATATTTGGCCAAAGGGTCTACGATGAGAAACTTTGGTCGAATAGGACAACTACCAGGAGGTATGGGATACTTCCCTCAAGGTATGTCATCTTTGACCAATAACTCTATTCAAGTTATGAGACAACAAACATACAAGAGTAACCATGATATGGTCAAAATGATCACGCAATAGATATGCACTGTGTTTAACCGACTGATAGAAAACAAGATTCAAATTTATCAACAATTGGCCCAACAAATGGGCAGAATTGCTAATTTTTTTGTCTTCCACCAGCGCTAGCAACCTCAATGCCTAAAAATCCCCTAAGGGTTAACCCTCCAGAAATTAGGGTTGTCGAGAATAGCCAAGAGCCAAATGGTCGTGATATGGTACTAGTTCAATGAAACCAAGATGCTGATCACGTTCTTAGACAAGCACAACAAGATAATCTTGAGGGGCAGAATAATATCACCAATGTAGTCCAACGAATTATGGCCCAAAATGGCCTTAATGTCGGCCTCCCTAGGCCAAATTTGGTATCCCAATTGTCAGAATATGTCAGGAAAACTGAATTTCCCAGGGGTTGGAATGTCTCAAAATTTACCAAGTTCGCCGATGATGCCAGTGAATCCATCGTCGAACACATAGCCATGTATCAGAATGAGGTCGGTGATTTAGCGAACAATGAGAGTTTGAAAATAATTTTTTTTTTTTGAGCTCAATAACGAAGAATGCCTTCACATGGTTTACCACTCTTCCCCTAAAGTCCATCTTCCATTGCAACTGGAGAGAGTATTCCCTGAACAATTTTATACAAGACCATCTAAGATTAGTCTCAAAGAACTGGTCAGTGTAAGGCGAAAGGTGGCTGGAAATATCAATGATTACCTAAATAGGTTTAGAACTTTGACATTAATGTGTTTTACGCAAGTTCCAGAACATGAGTTAGTCGAAATACCACCAGGGGGTCTTGATTATTCAATTAGGAAGGAATTAGATGCCCAATACCTGAGGGACATGGCCCAGTTGGCCGATAGAGTTCGACAAGTCGAACAGATGAAGTCTGAAAAGGCTAGAACGACTAAGTTTAGTAAAAATAAAGTGCCTTATGTCGAGGTAGACAAAGTGGGAAACACTTCTGACTCGGAACATGAGTACATAGAGTAAAACAAGGTCAATGTGGCAGAGTTGAAGCCAGGACCCCTTACATATGCAAGCTATTGAAACCTATAACATAAAAATCATGTCGAACAAAAAAATGAAAATTTCATTACAAAAACAGACACCTTTTTCGTTATAAGTGTGACGAAATATTTGACTTGTTAGTTGCTGATGGGTAAATTGTGGTGCCTAAGGGGCTTAAGACCCCGCCACTAGAATAAAGAAAGAAAAAAGGTTTTTGTAAGTTTCATAAATTTTTGGGTCATAAAACTTCTCAATGTATCCTTTTTAGGGATATGGTGCAAAATGCTCTCAAGAATGCTAGACTCAAGTTCATTGACAAACAGAAAGTGCGGGATGAAGGAGATGTTGAAACAACAATTGAGGAAGATCTCTTGGTCGAGCTAGTGGAGGTCATGATGGTCGACAAAGTTGATGAAACTGAAGCCAAAGAAAGTGAGGCCATGTCCAAAATCTAGACTTGGATCCATACTTCCTGCACCCTCATTTTTGTTGCATAGTGTAAAAGTACACCCCCTGTCTTTGGGCTTGAATTCAACATTTGCATCCAGGCCCATGCTATTAACACCTCCCTATTTTACTACCTTAACATGATTTACACCCCCTACGTTTTTAACTTATTTTCTTTATTATTTTATTTTAATATTTTTTATATTTTCTATTTTTTATATATTTATAATTTTAATATTTTATTATTATAAAAAATATTCAACCAAACACCAAATCATTCTTCATAAATAAATTAATTCAAACAATTAATTTTCGAAAAGGATGACGAAGCATATTTTTACGCATTGGGTCCAAAATCTCCGCTATTCATACACCCAGACTAAGTACAAGGGAAATTAAAATATCTACGTAATCCATAAAAAACACAAACCCCGCAAACTACGAAATGGGACTTTGATTCCTCCTAAGAGGATACGTAGGCATACGATTAAAATCGTGACGAGTTCCCCTAATAAAATAAAAAACCCTATTTCCTAAAGTCGCACTTCTAACCATAGTATCCTTGTGAACAAGGTAGATGAGGGGTTCCTAACACCTTCCCTTTATCTAGAACTGAGTAAACAACCTAGAATATCTAACTTATTTAGGGTTATCCTTTATATTCCTTTCCTTAGGATAAAAATTAAGGCTGACGACTCTAATTTAAAGTCCAGTTACAACAGCTGACGACTCTGCTGGGGACTCAACCCTAGGTTTAGAAGCCTTTCCTTTAGTTTTTTGAGTTTTTCTTATCTTTTTGGTTTTTTTTATTTCGCTTTATTTATTTATTCATTTATTTTGCTTATTATATTTTAGCATATTATATCTGTGGTGGGATTTAAAATTTTGCAAAAAATATTTTCAAAAAACCCTTAGAAAGAAGGTTCGTGTATTAGCCAAAGGGTTACATCAACCCTATGAGTTTATGTGACGACTTTGCCTAGAGCCGGTGGACTTTGGAATGACACTTATGACTCTTTGTACGACCTTTAAACAAAAAAACTCATGATGAGAGCTTTCATGACCTAGAGACGAAAGTCTCAGTCTGTAAAGAGACTCCGCTTAGGGGAGGCCCTTATGCATTTCCATCTAGTGTTATTCATGATACCCTTGAGGAAGCCACCTTATGAGGAGGGTAGAATATATGTAGGCCAAAACTAGGAACCTGCCTTCTAAGGATACCTTTCACAAATCCCACTACAATTTGTAAACCTGTAAGGGTTGTCTTTTCTTCTACTACTATCTCTAGCCCGTAGGGCTTCCATATTTGTCGTAATCCCTATCCTGTAGGGACTGTCATTGTCTTTCATTGGCCATAATCCTCAAGGAATTCCTGCTTATCTCAATCTCTAAGATAGTGTAGGATATCATTAAATCCATGTCTATTATTATCTTCATCCTTAAGGAATTTCAGTTTGTCTCAATTTTTGAGTTAGTGTAGGGTATCATCATGTCTATCATTAAACTTGTATAGGGTGCCCCTACGCCTACCCTCATACTACGTCTACATTGCATTGCATATCCATGAAACTTTTTGCGTACCTAAAATCCAAAAAAATATTTTTGTGTACCCAAGCATTTTCATACATTTTCATTTTCGTCCATTTGCACAAAGTTCACATCATTTACACTTCCACCCTTATCCAATGTGATTCAACTAGCAAGATTCTCGAAACTCACAAGAAAACTTAAAGCATGTCTCAAGAAGCCATAGAGGAACTCAAAAGAAGCCAAAAATTATTGAAGGAGGAGGTCTACTAGTTGAAGACTCAAATGAACTTGATCATGCAATTATTACTGAGGAACGAAGGTAACAGTTCGTCATCCCAGCCACATGCCTATTCAGCACCACATATGCCACCACCATGGGAAGTTCCCCCACCTTAACAACAACTAAAACAACAAATGGAAATACAAAAACTACCACCAAGAAGATTTGATCAAATTCCCATAATTCACAGTCAGCTACTACAACATTTACTAAAGGCATCTTTGGTAGAGAGGAAGTCATTGAATCCTCCGAATGGGACACTCCCGCCTAAGTATGCTGCAAATTCAAGGTATGATTATCATGCCAACTCTCCAGGACATACCCTTGAACATTGTTGGAGTTTCAGACACAAAGTCCAAGATTTGATCGACAATAAGCAGTTAACTTTTGAAGAAGGGATCCATTGGTGAACCGTCGCCCCTTGCTCTGACAAATCCAAAGACTAAGAAGAATCCCCTAAATTCAATGGATCAACAAGGAGACTTATCTCTAGATCATTAGGCCTTTATCATTTCAAATTGTAATTTCTTTCTTGCAAAGTGTTATTTGTTACAAACTTCGTACTTTGTGGTCAGTAATTCGAATAAATAATCATGCATGCTTTTAAAATCGATCCATTCCACAAATAATCAACGAATTTCTATTATTTACTTCCATCTTCCATTTCACAACTTTAACAAACTTTGAGGGAGAATGGTGAAAATACAAAAATAATTGAATTTTGCTGACATATGCTTTTTAATAGTAAGACTTAGCTGACGATGTAAGGCATTGTTTCACTTCCTAAACAGTGGAGAAATAAGGAGTTAATCTGTAGTTAACCCCCCTCGAGCCAGAAGTTGGAGTTCTTTCTATTTTCAAAAACCCTTAATTTTAACCAGGGCAGAGTAGTCTTTCAATTAATTCAATGGCACATTCTATTCTCAAGAGAAGTGATTTATCTAAACAAAAGGTTTAAGCATATCTTTTTCCTCGATACATCATTGAGGAAACAATCTAAGAAAAGGTTTGAGCATATCATCTTCCTCGTACACATCAACGAAGATTGAGGAAGTAATCAATAAATACAAAGTCCACGCCATTTTCTTCCTCAATACATCATTCAAAATCGAGGAAAACAATGAAGACGAAGCTTACAACAATCAGCGTGGCAGTCAGAAATTTTCAAAATCAAAAGTAAAAAAAAAAGAAGTTCAAAAGAAAATAAAATATAAAAAATCCCACTAAGTCAAAAAAGAAAAAAATCAAAAAAAATTGACTTAGGCAAAAGGTAGGACATCCGATGGACCGCAAATTCAAAAGGAATTGATCCATGCAAAATAAGGGATTAAAAATGAATAAATTAGAGAAAAATCTTGTTACCTCCACCTCAAGAATCATCAAGGATTCTCATTAACGCTTGGGTATTATCAATGCTTGAATCTTATTAATGCTTGGATCTTATCAATACTTTTCATTGGTGTTTGAATCTTATCAACGCTTCTCATCATCTGCGCGACTATGAAATTTCTCTTGGAGATTGAACACATTTGTTGCATTAATTGAAATTAGGACTGGAGAGTATAAAGAAGAATGAGGTGGGCTAAATAAATTTTGATCCTTATATCTTTTGTTTCTTACACCACGAACCATGACCATGTTACAACCTTCAAAAGTCCTAATTGAAGCTAGGTTCACTATGAAGGCATACTCAGCAAAACTTGTATTAAACTGACTCCCAATGTTTGTTAAATTATTACTAATCACTCCTCTTCTTCGAATCTCCATCTCTAATCATTTGTTTCTATTCAAACTTCGATTTCAAGAACTTGTGTATGCATCAAACGAAATTACTTTTTTAAAATGTACAATTTTATCTACGAATCAACACTTAGCATCAAGGAGATTTCAAATAAGGTTTGATCAAAGGAAGTATTTCCAAGAAGCTTCTAACTAGGGGCAAGGCATCTAAGAGAAACCCTATAAATAGGGGAAAATACTAGTGATAAAAGGGGTATATCACACGAAGATAATATTAACAAGGGGTGATCATTCCGAGATTAAATCAACTCGGATCAAATTTCAAAGCACTATTCAATCAGGGGCATAACTTTTGAGGAATAATTCCTTAACCAAGTCATACCACAATAGGGTATGACTCGGTTTCCTCGTTTTAACAAATCTCTCAAGGCCTTGATAATCAGGGGCAACCTTCCAAGATTCAAATGGTGGGGAAGTACATACCAAGTTCATCCTACTACATGTAGAGTCCAAATTCCCCTTCAAGCAACTTCAAGAACAAACTTTTCAAGCTTCGAATACTTAGGGAAATCTATGTCAATTTCGTGGCGAGGTCCAAGTTCTTTCTGAGGGTACTTCGTCTAGATCCTAGAGATTGAGGGGAACATCTTTTAGAATTCGAATGTTGGGGAAAACCACTGCAAGGCTCGATCAAAAGGAGTTGGTTCAAAATGATTCTTCAAAGCCAAGAATTTTCAAGAGTCTTTTAATCAAAGGCATAATGCAAAATAGTGGGGTCATTTATATTATGACCAAACTATATCCAAGCTCATATAAATGAGAATCTCCTCCAAGACCCTACCAACAAATTAGGGAAAGACAATCCATATAGAGGCAAGCTCTCCACATACTTTCATAATCTTCAGTGGATCTTTCTCCTACATCAGAAATCTTCGAGTTCAAATCGAGTGTTGGAAATCATGATAGCATAACATTCAACCATCATGTGACAAGCAACCTTGTTGCATAGGCAAACATCTACACTTTAATCATCCACGACCCATCACAGAGGCTCCATTAAAAAAAACATTCGAGTCATAATCATAAAGTGTAAGGATGCATAAATCATGCATTAGGGCTCCTCGATCCAGAATCAAGCTATACTTATCATCTCATTCCTCTGACGAAGTCTAACAGCAAGGGTCAAGCATATCTCAAAAATCCTAATCATGCATACGTATTTCAAATTCCAACGTCCATTTACACATATCCAAGTCACTCATTACATACATCAATCAATCATTACATTTCATGCATCAATCAAATTTACACGCACAACATAAAACCATGTTGTATGTGAACACAATCATCATTATCGATCATGTTATCAATTCTACGTTGAATATCAGCAGCAGATTCCCCTGGTTAATATCAGTAGATGATTATCCATAAGACCTCATCAGAAGGTAGTTTACAAACGAATCTCGGCAGTAGATTCCCCTAGTCAATCTCGGTAGATGATTATCCAGAAGACCTCAACAGAAGGTAGTTCTCAATCGAATCTCGGCAGTAGATTCCCCTGGTTAATCTCAACAGTTGATTATCCAGAAGACCTCGGCAGAAGGTAATTCTATGTCGAATCTTGGCAGAATATTCCCCTGGTTAATCTCGGTAGATGATTATCCAGAAGACCTCGGCAGAAGGTAATTCTACATTGAATCTTGGCAGTAGATTCGCCTGGTTAATCTTGGCAGATGATTATCCAGAAGAGGCCCACGTCTGTGTCCATGTCCATGTCCACACCTATCTCTACGCCCACGCCTACGTCTATGATTATGTCAACATCCACGCCAACATCTATATCTACGTTTATACTTACATTTGTGCCTATGATACAGACATCAAGATCTTGCTGGCACTTTTCACCAACTTCAAATCAACTTGGAGATGCAACAATTGGAAAAAAAAAACAACATTGAGAAGTTGGTGACTACAAGAACCCGATGGTTTAACAAAAGGAGAATTATAAAAAACATTTGCAAAATACTTGGGGCATACACACACACACACACTTAATGTATATACACTCTGAGTTCCATATTGATATAAGACATCATGCACATACATCACACATGGCATTTCTCAAAGCATACTTTGGGAAGAACCAATTTCTTGTACCTTCCATCAAATTATTACTGAGGTTAAAAATAGACACAACCGATAAAAATTTAATCTCATCTCTGATTTAGTTATCTAAGATTTATATCATCAAAATAGTTTCATCTACAATATAGCTCATTGCATCAGGCTCCATTAATCAATGTGCTAAATCCTCAATTTAACTCATTGCGGCATGCTTTATGTAGCAATTTGTTTCCTCCTTTGGGATATAGCTCATTGCATCAGGCTCCATGCAGTAATGTGCGAAATCCGCAATTTAACTCATTGCATCAGGCTTCGTGCAACAATGTGTTTCCTCCTCTACAATCTAGCTCATTGTGTCATGCTTCATGCAACAATGTGCGAAATCTGCAATTTAACTAATTGCGTCAGGCTCCATAAAACAATGTGTTTTCCTTCTTTGCGATATTGCTCATTGTGTCAGGATCCATGCAGCAATGTGAGAAATCTGCGATTCAACTCATTGCATCAGGCTCCATGCAATAATGTGTTTCCTTCTTTGCGATATAGCTCATTGCATCAGGCTCCATGCAGCAATGTGCGAAATCCGTAATTTAACTCATTGCGTCAGGCTCCATCCAGCAATTTGTTTTCCATCTTTGTGATATAGCTCATTGTGTTAGGCTCTATGTAGCAATGTGGGAAATATGAAATTCAACTCATTGCGCCAGGCTCCATGCAGCAATGTGTTTCCTTGTTTGCGATATAGCTCATTGTGTCAGGCTCCATGCAGCAATGTGAGAAAATTTGCAATTTAACTCATTGCATCAGTATCCATAGAGAAATTTGTTTCCTCCTTTGTGATATAGCTCATTGCATTAGGCTCCATGTAGCAATGTGTGAAATCTGCAATAGAACTCATTGTGTCAGGCTCCATGAAGCAATGTGTTTTCCTTCTTTGTGATATATCTCATTGTCTCAGGCTCCATGCAGCAATGTGCTAAATCTGAAATTCAACTCATTGCGTCAGGCTCCATGTATCAATATGTTTCCTTCTCTGCGTTATAGCTCATTGTGTCCAAAATCTTCGTTATTCATACACCCAGACTAAGTACAAGGGGAATTAAAACATCTGCGTAATCCATAAAAAACACAAACCCCATGAACTACGAAATGGGACTCTTATTCCTCCTAAGAGGATACGTAGGTGTTGTACCCCAAAATTTGCCCTCTCATTTATCAATTAATTTCTCACAAGGTCTCCTTTGGTTCAAGACTGCACTAGGGTTGATCAGCTCAAGACACCTCCTCAAGCATTAATGACTGAAAATTAGGGTTTGAGATTGCACAAGGATAATTGAACTTTTAATGCCTCATATGAATTTGATGGATTATTTTGGACCCTCAAGATTTTTCATGTCAAATTTCAAGTCTTGGATCATAGTTTTGCTCAGTTAATTGATCAGTTGACCTAAAAAATAGTTGTATTGGGGAAGAAGTCAATTGTGGTCAATTTACAGTCAAACCTCATAATTTTTTGATCCATGTCAACATTATGAACTCATATATGTCATTTGATCAAGTTTGGACCATAATTCCTCAAGAATTTAATCAGATCATCCCATGGACATACTCTGGAGTTGAGTACGAGTGAGAGCAAGGTCGACATTGTACTGATACTTCTTGTAGAAAGCAGCAGCAAGATCTTCCCAGTTTCAGACATTGGCTCCCTCCAACTGATAGAACCATTCAAGCTGAGTCCCTAACAGACTATCTTGAAAGAAGTGCACCCACAAATTTCTATCAGCTGTGTGGGGTTGGATCTTCCTGATATACGAGTGGAGATGGAGTTTTGGGCAGGACACCCCATCATACTTGGAAAAAACCGGAGCTTTGAACTTCTGAGGGATGACCACTCCCGATACCAGTCCCAATTCTCTAAAATCCAACCCAGGTATCTTCTGAACTTCCATAGCACTCAGACGGTCTTCTACCTGCTTGTATATATCCTCAACAGGAGGATATTACTCATCATCAAAATCAGTATCATTGTCAGAGACTGCAGGACTAGGGTCCTTTTCCCCTCCTTGGTTCTCCCCGTCTTTGGATGAAGAGGTCAGATCAGTTTGATGCTTCAACCTTTCTCCAAACCTTCTGTCCATATTCAGAATACCGACCTTCTTCTTTTTCCTCTTCTCTTTCAGAATGAGGGCTTTCAGATCCTCTTGCCCCTTTGCCAAACTGATGAACATCTGTTGGAACTGGGCGTTATGTTCCTGAAGATCTTTGATGACTTGATTGGAAGACATTTCTGCTGAAATAAACAGCGAAGAAGATGAGAAACCTGTAGGGGTACCTGTAATGATGTGTATGATAATGGGATGCGCATGTAATGATTTCAAAGACTTTGGGAGATTTAAATTTTCAAACCAAAAATAAACAAAAACTTTATTAGCTTAACTTTGAAGGTTCAAAATGCCTTTAAGGAGTTACAAGTAAGTAAATAAAAGCAAATCTAAAACTAGAAAAGAAAAAATCAAAAGTCCCATGGACACTTTCTCTTTGTGCTGATGTAATCATTGAGTACTCTTTCTTCCTCGAGCTGCCTGGTGAGCTTCATAAACTTCCTTTCTTGCTCATGGAACCGTTCCCTGTATGTATCTCGCTCATTCTTCAACTGAATCCAAGACCTCTGTAACTCCCCAAGATCAGTAGGCATGTAAGGATAGAGAATCGTGTAAGGAATGTCGTCTTCAGTAGTGGGTTCCACAATCACTGGTAATACGGCCGCATAAGGCATCATAAGCTTCTGGGCACGAGCTCGGACCCATTGGAGGTAAGGTTGCATAGGAAGGGAAGTCTTCGGTCCCAACTTGTGGGGGTCAGATCTATTTACCATGCCCCAAGCTCGTATGAACCTCCGGTGATGCCCCTTAACATCATCCTCATAGTTGAATACAATATCCTCGAGAAGTAGTTCATAGGGACCATCCCTTCGAGCACGACCAAATTGTCACAAGGCTAGACAAGGATTGTAAGTTATACCCCCTCTAATACCAAGTAATGGGACATTAGGGTACCCCCACAGCGGAAAATAACAACAATGTCTTCCATAGCTCGGGAACACCAAAGAATATCTGTATGAGCGAGTGACATTATTATATGCGACCAACCCAAACCTCCTTCGTTCTTCAGTACAGACCTAGGGAGGTGAGAAATAAACCACATTGACAACAATGACATGCAGCACATAAGAGTCCCTCTTCTCCTCGTGGTACGAGTATAGAGAGCGTGTAAAATATCTCCAAGCAAGGTAGGCACAGGGTTGCGAGAAAGGAAAATTTTGATAGCATTCACATCCATAAAAGAGTCTGGATTAGGGAAGAGAACTAAACCATAGATAAGAAGAGCCAAGTCATCCTCAAAAGCCTGAAACTCCATATCATCCCAAAACAGTTGAGCCTGGTCTATCAGAAATTTGGCTAAAAAACCCTCGATTCTGCTTCGAGTTTCCCAATTGGATACCACATCGGCCCGTTTCAAATGCAAAGCTGAGGCAATGACTTCTGGCTTAGGAACTTCTTCTATACCTGTGAAGGGTACCTGTTCAAGAATGGATATGCCCAATAGATGAGAGAATTCTTCCAAGGTGGGTACCAACTGATAATCTGGAAAGGTGAAGCAGTGATGCTTGGGATCGAAGAACTGAAAAAGTACGCTCATCATCTGTTCATCAGGGTTTGAAGTAACCAGGATGAGAAGTTGACCGTGTCTCTTAATGAACATAGAAGTTTCAGAAATTCTTGATACTAGCTCTTTGAGTTGGGAAGGTATCTCCACAAAGATGATTCAGATAGTTTTTCTACGCACGGGAGCCATGATTTGTAAAACAGAACAAAGATAAATTCCCTTGGTCTTTGAAATGGTTAGTGTAATGAAGCATGAATGCCATGTTATGATGCATGATGTCATGATAAACCACATGTATAGCAAACACAAGTATTGCAAAGAAATAAATCACATAAAGCCCTTAGGTTTAAGGCATGCATGCGGTCAAAGGTAATACCCTCTTGAAGTTAAGTTGGTTTCAAACCTGTCCTAGAAAAGTAACCGGGTTCAAGAGGATCTCAATATCACTGACCATCTTCCACCTGTCATGGTTTCAGCTCACGCAATCTTTTCTTGCGGCCGAAATTATTCCGAGAGTATGATCTCAATGAGTGTAGCATAGAGTATCAACCAGTTCTCAGCTCTACACCGAGGCCAGCTATCTCACTACTTTCTAATGGCCAAGTTGGGCGATTAAAGGTTCTAAGGTCAGTTGATGCTTAACGACACCACGTGGTGGCCTTGTATTCTCCTCGTTACTCCACAAGGGATACCGGTACCAACCAAAGTGCAACACTAACGTAGCTACTGCTTCAACCGTATCGGTCTACACCGTACAGTTCCCTCACAGTCTATTGCTACTTAACTAAAAGGTATTCCCCAAATCCGGGTGTAGGATCTATAGTAACCCCAAACAAAACCCTTAAAAGTAAAGCAAATAAAGCAAATAAAAGTAAAACAAAACCCTAAGGTATACCCCACTTATTAAATCCCCAGCAGAGTCGCCAGTTCTATGATACGGTGGTAGAACCGATTGTTTAATACTGGTTTGCATTTTGCGTTTTGCGTTCGCAAAATGTCGCGGTAAGCAAGAGTTGCCACTGAATTTTATTTCATCCAACCGGAAAGGAAAAAACTACAGAAAAAATACTTTTTCGAGGTTTTGAGTACGGGGGGTAGATTATAGAAAGGGAAGGTGTTAACACCCCTTTCTATCCATGGTTTTCCATGGGCTCTTAGGTACTTGCTCATCTTTTTAAAATTTCTTGTGTGTGTGTGCTTTGTTTTTGAAAATTTTTTACTTCGTGATAACCCTTGTATCAGTCATCAAGGATGTGACGGACTTGTTTTGAAAATTGTTTTGAAAAGTGTAAGTGTGAAAAGTTTTGATTTGAGCAAGTACCTACTAGCATCTACCTACTCGAAAAAAAGATCGTTTCTATTCTTGTTTCCTTTAGACAGCGCTATCCTACTATTGAGAAATAGGTAGCACCGTTGTTGGATTTTGTAAGGGTCAATTCGAAAGGGACGTACGATCACTAAAGCAATGTTAGGACACCTTAGTAATAACCCTAGAGTCTTAAGATCTTTTCGAGGCAACATTTTCGAGGCAACATTCGAATGGGACATTTGATCTTTTTAGACTGGAGGGAAATCACTAAGACACCCTATGCTTAATGTTCGTTTACCGAAGGCAACTGAAGTGAGAGTATACCCTAAGAGTGATATGTGCGAGTGATTTGTTTTCAGTTATTTATCTTTACACATTAGGGTTTTCTAACTGTTTTAATTTTTCATGCATTCTTGCCATACAATCCTATTAGCATACATCTAGACAGTTAAATATTTGCAGGAATTGAAAATGAAAGAAAATAAATCTACGCTATTACAAAGCTTCGGGGAGGGGGATTAATTACATAGCCAAAAAACCAGGGGATTTAACAGTAAATAAAAACCTAAATTAACTATTACAAACCATGAACAATTACAAAAATATTGGCAAAATAATTAAAAAGAACGCGGCGAAATAAATGCGAGACGATTAGGGTTTTGACCCTTTGACTAATCCTACTTGCGATTGATTAAGAGAAAATGTTTTTGTCATGTTTTTGTTATTTGAGAAAATAATGAAATAATTGAATTAAAAAGAAAATCCTAAGTTCTAATTAATTTTAAATTAAGAAAAATTAATTAATTCATTCTAAAAACCTATTTTTGTATTTATTTCATTTATTTGAGAAAGAAAGAAAAATTAAATCAAGATTTAACCTAATTTTCTAATTGAATTTTAATTGTGAAAGAAATTAAAGTTGCCCTAAATTAATTAAACTAATTAATTAAAAAAACATTTATTAAGAAAATAAATCTTTTTGTGATTTTGATTGGTTGATTTAAAATAAAATAATTTTTGTGTTGATTAAAGAAAAACAACATAATTAAAGAAAAGAAAGTAAAGAAAAATAATAGAAATAACCAAATGGGCCTGATGTCAGCAGATCGGGTTTTGGATTATGGATCTAGAAGATGATGACCCTCAGAAGGTGAGGTGCGTTGGATCTGGTTTTGGCTGATGCATCCAGAAGATGACCCTCAGAAGGTGGGGTGCGCTGGATCTGGTCCTAGTTGGTGGATCCAGAAGATGACAACCCTCAGAAGGTGATGGGCGCTGGATCTGATTCTAGCTGATGGATCCAGAAGATGACAACCCTCAGAAGGTGTATATGCTGGATCTGGTGAAAACAATGGAGAAAATTTCAAAAGCTCACGCCTGGGATCGAACCCAGAACAATGAGCTTCTGACTTCCTTCTTCTGACCAACTGCGCTGGATGTTAACTTGTTAATATAATAAACACAAACAGTATATTAGGAAAACAAGTTTCTGGCCAGAATAACATGCCAGAATTTGAATCAGCCAATCAAGTTGCGACACGCTGTTGTCTTCTTCCCTAGAATCGTCGTTTTAAGTTCTGAACCTTTACCTATAGACGCAGGTCTGTTGCTGAAACCTGTGTCATTCAAAAATCAAGCATATGCAATATAAATTCAATTGGGGACCATGAATCAACTGGGTTTGAAACTCTGATCATCATGGTAGCCATTATCAGGCCTGATTTTGCTTGAAACCCGAAACCCCAAATTGGAGCACGAAACCTTAACAATGGCAAAAGCTTATTCCTGTACTGTAACTCAAATCGAACTATCCAGAAACATTGCAAATATGCTGATGAATACAAATTTGTAATTTAAACATGCTAAATATGCAAGAATTACAGTAATCAAATTTGGATAATTGTGCAAACCGTGAGCATGATATGGAGTGATTCTGGATGTTCTGACGCCTGCAAATGGTTGAGAATGCTTTCTGAGATGCCCAGCAAGTGATTGGGAACCTCAATACACCTTGAATTGGCCTGTGAAAGGAGATTCGTTCCACCCTTTTTCTCGGAAATTTTCAAGTTTTGTTCTGGTTCTTGGAGGCAGGTTGTGCACAAAAATTCTTGTCTTTTGGGTTCCACAAACTTTAGTATATGTATTGAGTCCAATTAGGTTAACAATTTTGGATCCAATCTTGAGAATTCATGAATGGAATATTTGATTTTAAGCCATATGATATCTTTCAATAATCATGCCAATCATGCCTTTCTTGTCCCAATTTCCATTGATATGATTTTATTCTGATCTTCCAGCATAATGAACTTATGATCATGTCCAAAAATCCAATCAAAACAAATCTTTGCTATTATTTACCAATTATTTGATTTAATTCAATTTTTAATAAATAAAAAATCAAAATAAAATAAATAATGAAGCAAATAACATGTGAGTGCACATTTGAGTCGTGGACCACATTATATTTAAGGTGCAAGCATAAAAAGTTAGGCCCATTTAGCAAAAAATGCAAATTTGAGACATTTGACTTTTGGCAATTTTACAAAAATGGTCAACTTGGCCAATGCATAACTCTCTCAACTTTGACCCTAGAGAGGTGTTCTTGGACTTTTGACAAAGCTTAGGATGTCCTCTAAGAAACCCTTTTGGTCTAATCTCAATTGAGTCTTCCATGTTCATGTATGAAGCTTTGACCCAAAAGGTGTTTTTGTTGACTTTTCAAAAGGACCTATAATGTCAAAATTCATATCTTTTTGTGAGTGCATATCCTGAACTTGGGAGCTGAAGATGGATTGTAGGTAATTGCATCCTTTTCTAAATGAGCTTTGGATGGGTCTTTTATAATAAAGTATGAGAAAGTTATGTTTGGTCAAAGTTGAGTTGACTTTCCTATAAAACCCTAATTTAGCAACTTTTGGGTTTTGATGAATTGTGAGCAATCCTTGAGGAATCATGATCAACCCTTGATCAAATGATGGATAATACTTAAAAATGAGGATGTTGACCAAAAATCTTGAAGTTTGACTGTATGTGGGCCACAGTTGACTTTTGACCTAGAATAGTTGATTTTCAGGCATTTAAACAATTGGCTAAGCCAACTTCTTCTACAAGGCTTGAAACTTGGCATGGATGATCTTGAGAATATATTAGGAAAATGGTGAGTATTTGAGTCCTTTGTGGTTCAGATATCCTGATGAAGATAGAAACCCTAATTTGCGGCAGACTGCCTTAGGAGAGAGTTCGTCTGGTCAACTCTTGGACTTCCTTGAGCCATTTGGAGACCTCACTTGACATTTGTTGAGAAATATGGAAGGGAAAATTTTGGGGTACAACAGCTGCCCCTGTTCAATCTTCTTAAACTTGAGGATGTAGATTGGCTCGTCTGCCTTTCGTGATCTGAAGGTGGAAGATGATTGAACACTAGAGTGCCCAGAAATTTGCACTCGCATGAAGTGATACTTGACTTGTGATATCGGGAATGGGCTTATAGACGCCATTTGGTAGTTGCTAGAGAATTGTCGGAGATGGGCTTAAAGATGCCATCCGAAGAGGTGTCGATCGCATAAGAGATTCCTTTGCGAGAACCCGTATACCTGTTGTTAAGGAGGACTTTGCTGGGGAATACTGGTCTCAGTCTTTGGAGAAATAGAGTTTTAGGAACTTCACTTGTCTGTTACTCTACTGGGGAATAACTCCGGTTTGGGGAAGCGGAAATGAACTGCGTATCTGGTCGGGGTATATGCTGCACCGCGACTTTCTGGGGAAATGTGAAATCAATTGTGTTTGATTGGGTCCCGGTCTTACAGTGTTGTGGACTGTTTTCTGGGGATCAGAGGGGCAGAACCCGGATAGTAAGGTTATGAGAAGGAACCTGGATAGTAGGTTTACTTCGAGATAAAAGCCTGGATAGTAGGGCTTGAGAAGGAACGTGGATAGTAGGGTTACTTCGACATGAAAGCCTGGATAGTAGGGCTGTGGAAAGGAACCTGGATAGTAGGGTTACTTCGATATGAAAGCCTGGATAGTAGGGCTGCTGAGAAGGAACCTGGATAGTAGGGTTACTTCGATATGAAAGCCTGGATAGTAGGGCTGCTGAGAAGGAACCTGGATAGTAGGATTACTTCAATATGAAAGCCTGGGTGGTAGGGCTGCTGAGAAGGAACTTGGATAGTAGGGTACTTCGATATGAAAGCCTGGGTGGTAGGGTTGTGAGAAGGAACCTGGATAGTAGGCTTACTTCGATATGAAATCCTGGATAGTAGGGTTGCTGAGAAGGAACCTGGATAGTAGGGTTACTTCGATATTAAAGCCTGGGTGGTAGGGCTGTGAGAAGGAACCTGGATAGTAGGGTTACTTCGATATGAAGGCCTGGATAGTAGGGTTGCTTTGTTATGCCGATGATTACTCTGACTAGCTTGGAGTGTTGATCATGGACCTGCTGGAAATTGTTGGTAATAACTGTCCTTCTTGAAAGAAATACAGGGTTAGTTATGTGCGATTCATGAGATGCATTGTATGAGGACGTCCTCAAAATAAATGAGACTATGTTATATGTAATGTATGCACATGCCATGATGTATGAACATGAAATGCTGACGTAATAATCTGAGTCTGGGAAAATAAATCCCTGATTGCTGTTTGGAGAGTATGAGATATGATATTCTTGACTTTCGTAAAAACCATAGGTCCTCCACTTCTGTTGGGGATGGTGAACAAAGATGACTATGTTGGGGATTTGCCCCTCGTTTACGGATATTCTGCTGAGGAGAGACTCTATTTGAGAATAACTTTGTGGGAGAATAACTCTATTAGAGAGGAGATACTCTGTTGATAGATCTGCTGATTTGGAGAAATAAACTCAGCTGGGGATGAATTTCTATTGCTGGTGATAATGAATTCTGTTGGAGATTGAATTTCTGCTTGCGAGAGAAATAAACTCTACTTGGGGAATAATTTACTGACTTGCTCGCGATTGTGAACCTCAGCGGGAGAGTTATGTCCTATTTGGGAAAGCTAACATCACTGTCTTTGGATACCTCTTACTTTGTGGGGAGTGTATGTACCACTACTCATGTTCTCAAGCTGGCTCTCTCCCGGTACCTGATGGGCAGAGTAACTGTAAGGTTTGGGCACTCCTTGTTTTCCCTGTTCCCGGAATTACGAGTAATCGTCTTTGTTTATTGTGTAAATATTTATGAGCAGTCATTATTTTCAAATGCATATATCAAAAATGAATCATTGGATGTTCTTGCAAAACGAAAACAGAAAAAGAAAAACAAGTGGAAATTTCTTGTGAAAATGAATTGTATTGATTTTTGAAGTTGGCCTGTAATAGGCATTTTTGTACAAAGAGGCTGACGCTCTAGTAAGAGAACGTCGCCGAAAGATAGAAATTACAATTTGCGTTAAAGAAAGAAAAACAGCTATGTGTAATGATCCCATCGGGTTTCAACTCTGCTATTTCCTTTATATCTTCAAGTGTCTTATCACTTTGCTGCTTGGTCGAAGGTGGATCAAATTGATTGGCGATGTTCGAGCTTGATAGTTGATGTCGAAGTCTAATTGCAAGATGATCCAATGAAACATAGTGTTACGCTTTGATCCCTAATTTTTTCCTGGACCGCCCTCTCGGGTTTTCAGTCCACCGGGATACCCTTTTTCCCAAGTCTCCTTTTCAGGTTTTCGACTTGTCGGGTGTACCATTTTTTTTCATTTTCATCCCTTACTTTTGCCCGAACCCTTTTGGTTCTCCGGTGTGATACGGTGGCAGAACCGACTATTTTGAAATGCTGGTTTGCGTTTTGCATTTTGTTTTTGCAAAATGTCACGGTAAGCAAGAGTCGCCACCGACTTTTATTTCATCCAACCAGAAAGGAAAAAAGTACAGAAAAAAATCCTTTTTCGATATATTCTGAGTAAGGGGGGTGTTAGCCCCCTTTCTATCCATGGTTTTCCATGAGCTCTTAGGTACTTGCTCATCTTTTTAAAAATTTCTTGTGTATGTGCTTTTTTTTGAAAAAGTTTGACTTCGTGATAACCCTTGTATCAGTCCTCAAGGGTGTGACGAAGTTAGTTTTGAAAATTGTTTTGAAATGTGTAAGTGTGAAAAGTTTTTATTTTTGAGCAAGTACCTACTAGCATCTACCTACTCGAAAAAAGATCATTTTTATTCTCGTTCCTTTAGATAGCGCTATCCTACTATTGAGAAATAGGTAGCACCGTCGCTGGAGTTGGTAAGGGTCAATTCGAAAGGGACGTACGATCACTAAAGAAATGTTAGGATACCTTAGTAATAACCCTAGAGTCTTAACATCATATTCGAGGCAACCTTTCTGAGGCAATGTTTGATCTTTTTAGACAGGAGGGCAACCACTAAGACAACCTATACTTAATGATCATTTACCGAAGGCAACCGAAGTGAGAGCATACCCTAAGAGTGATATGTGCGAGTGATTTGTTTTCAGTTATTTATCTTTGCACATTAGGGTTTTCTAACTGTATTAATTTGTCATGCATTCTTATCATACAATCCTATTAACATCCATCTAAACAGTCAAATATTTGCGGGAATAAAAATGCGAGAAAGTAAATCTACGCTATTACAAGGCTTCGGGGAGGGGATTAATTACATAGCCAAAAATCCCGCAAAAGACGATAAATAAAAGAAAGTCCTAGATTAAACTATTACATGCCGTTAACAGTTACATCAATATTGTAAGAATAATAAACGCGCGCGATTAATCGACTACGAGACAAATAGGGTTTTGACCCTTGACTAAACCTAATTGTAATTGATTAAAGGGAAAATCATTTTTTTTCCTTTTTGTTATTTGAGAAAATAAAGCTCAATTGAATAATAAAAAAAGAACCTAATTACTAATTAATTTTAATTAAAAAAAATTAAATTAACCTATTTTTTGTATTTTTAATTTATTTGCAAAAGGGAAACATTTAAATCAAAGAATTAAGCCTAATTTTCTAGTTGATTTTAATTGTGAGAAACAAATTAAAATTGCCCTAAATTGAATTAAATTAATTAAACTAAATTAAATAAAAAAACTAATTCTAATTTTTTGATTATTGATTTTATGAAGAAAAAAAAGAATTAATTTGTGAATCAAAATAAAATAAAGAAAAGAAATAATAAACGAAAATTAAATGGGCCTGGATGTTGTTGCTTAAAAAAAGGGGGTGAAAGACTGAATTTCTGGGCCCAAGTGGACAAGAGCCTGTTTGACTTCGTTGAATCCAGTGCACTCATTGACTGGAGGTGCATGATGGACCTTCAAGGGAGAAGCCTTGGATCTGGGGCGTTGATGAATCAGAGGGCCAGATCTTAATGGTGTATGGTGAGCACCTTGTCCTGCAAAGCGTCTAATTGCCTGTGGAAAAATATTAAGAACAAAGTTTGGGACCTGGGAATCGAACCCAGGTCCTTATGCATATTTCCACCCCCACGCTACCATCTGAGCTACACACTTTATTTGTATATATAATAATAAACAATTATTATATAATGAAAACAAAATGCTAAATTTTAAAACGCGCGAAATTCTAATCACCCAACCAAGGGATGACACGCATCTTCGTCTTCCTCCTCAACCGTTGTTTTAGGTTTTGTGATCTTTACCTACAGACATCAAGCGTTGGTATAGCCCCTGTCCATTTCAAAAATCTTGTACGCGCATGATAAATGAAACCTAATGGTACCAATCAACTCGTTTCAACCTCACGAGCATCATGGTACCATTATCAACGCCCAATTTCTCCTGCGTAAGAAACCCCTAAAAACAACGAAAAAACCCTAGCCATGGCATATGCGCATACATGCGTTAAAAATGAAATTGAATCAAGGTGTCACGTTGCAAACATCTCAAAGATTATAAATATGCCAATCAAATATGCTAAATATGCCAGAATTAATATATTCGATTTCAAGAAAACAAGCAAATCGTATGAATGTTATAGGGTGATTCTGAGCGTCCCAAACCTTGCAAACGATCTTGTTGGCTTCAGGGATGATCCAAGAATATGAATTGCTCTTTTGAAACGCTTGAAACGGCCTACAGAGCAAGATTTGATCAACACTTTTCTTTGAAAAAATTGAACTTTTCCTCTGCCTTTTCACGCTTCCAACCTTCTTTTTTTGGTCTGCCTTTGTTCACTATCTATAATAGAGTGCATTAGGGTAAAAATTTGCATCAAATCTTTGCAATTTATGAAGATTGACCATTGATTTATTCCTTGCACCAAATCTTTCCAAAACAAGCATTTTCAATCTTTTTCTGTCCATATGAAGCCTTGCACGATTTGATCTTTTCACCAGCTGTATAATGACCCTAATCATGCACAAAATCTCAAGGTTTAATTGATTTTTTATATTTTCATTATTTTATATTGATTTTATTTAATTTAAATGAAATAAAATCAAAATAAATAACAAAAATAAAAGAATGACAAGTGGAAGGGCTCATGGGTCATGGATCACATTACAAACTCAATGCAAGCATAAAAAGTTAGGCCCATTTATCAAAAAATACAATTTTGGACATATTTGACTTTTGGCAATTTTGCAAAAAAGGTCAACTTGGTCAATGCATAACTCTCTCAATTTTGACCCTAGAGAGGTTTTCTTGGACTTTTTAGAAAGCTTAGGATGTCCTTTAAGCAACCCTTTTAGTCTCATCTCAATTGGGTCTTCCATGTTCATGTATGAAGCCTTGACCCAAAAGGTGTTTTTGTTGACTTTTCAAAATGACCTATAATGTCAAAATTCATATCTTTTTGTGAGTGCATATTTTGAACTTGGGAGCTGAAGATGAATTGTAGGGAATTGTATCCTCTTCAAAATTAGATTTGGATGGGTCATTTTTGATGAAGTATGATAAAGTTATGCTTGGTCAAAATTGAGTTGACTTTTCCTACAAAACCCAAATTTAGCAACTTTTGGGTCTTGATGAATTGTGAGCAATCCTAGAGGAATCATGATCAACCCTTGATAAAATGATGAATGATACTTCAAAATTAGGATGTTGACCAAAAATCTTGACGTTTGACTGTATGTGGGCCATAGTTGACTTTTGACCTAACACAGTCGATTTCTAGGTATTTGAGCAATTGATTGAGCAAACTTCCTCTGCAAGGCTTGAAACTTGACATGGATGATCTTGAGAACATATTAGGGAAATGGTGAACATTTGAGTCCTTTGTGGTTCACACATCTTGATAAAAATGGAAACCCTAATTTGAGGTAGACTGCCTTAGGAGAGAGTTTGTCTGGTCAATTCTTGGACCTCCTTGAGCAATTTGAGGACCTCACTTGACATGTATTGAGAAATATGGGAGGGAAAATTTTGGGGTACAAAAGCCGGGAAGCCCTTATTTTTGCCTAGGCCAGTCAACCTAGCGGGTCTTTGATTATGCGTAGTATCTTTTCACTATGTCTGCATTGACGGGGTGAGGAAGGTTGTCACCATCCATAGTGGTTAGAATCATAGCTCCTCCTGAGAAAATGTTCTTAACCACAAATGGCCTTTCGTATGTGGGGGTCCATTTTCCCCTGGGATCACCTTGCGGTAATATGATGCGTTTGATCACTAGATCTCTGACTTGATATTCTTAACGTCTGACTTTCTTGTTAAAAGCCTTAATCATTCGCTTTTGATACGTCTGACCATGACAGATAGTACTAAGTCTCTTCTCATCGAATAGATTTAATTGATCAAGTCGAGTTTGGATCCAGTCGTCTTTGTTCAAACCCGCATCCTTCATAATCCTGAGAGAGGGTATCTGGACTTTGATGGGTAGGACTGCCTCCATGCCATATACCAAAGAGTAAGGTGTTTCCCCTGTCGATGTACGTACTGAGGTATGGTACCCATGAAGAGCGAATGGTAACATCTCGTGCCAGTATTTGTATGTCACTGTCATCTTTTGCACAATCTTCTTGATGTTCTTGTTATCCGCTTCAACATCGACATTCATCTTTGGCCGGTAGGGAGAATAGTTATGATGATGTATCTTGAATTGTTTATAGAGCTCAGTGATCATTTTATTATTGAGATTCATACCATTGTCAGTAATAATCCTCTCTGGTACACCATATCGACAGATCAGATTATGTCGGATAAATCGCGCCACGACGTTCTTGGTTACTGTAGCAAAGGAAGTTGCCTCAACCCACTTTGTAAAGTAATCAATTGCTACCAAAATGAAGTGATGCCTGTTAGACGCAGGTATGGTCTCGCCGATCATGTCGATGCCCCACATTGCGAAAGGCCATGGAGCTGTCAAAACATTCAGGGGAATCGGAGGTGCATGCACCTTATTATCATAGACTTGGCACTTATGACAGGTTCGAGAGTGCTGATAACAATCGGCTTCCATAGTAGACCAGTAATATCCTGCCCGTAGGATTTTCTTCTCCATAGTGTGTCCACTGGAATGAGTTCCGAAGGTACCTTCATGTAACTCTGCCATGATTTTCTCTGACATTTCAGGGCGCATACGATGGACCTTATGCTTTATCGGAGGGCAGTCTTCTTTGGTTGGCAGGCGATGTACCACAATATCAGTGTCCAAACCAGGCATGTCTTCATAGGACCAGGAGAAGATCTCAACATAGTCGTGTAGCATCTGTATTAACCGTTGTTTGACATTAGGCTCCAGATTCGCACCTATTTTAACCTATTTCCCGTCTTCCTCTGTACCCAAATTCACTGACTCAATTGGCTCTTCATGAGGTTGTATGGCCCTTTCTTCCTGCTGCAATAGTCTAGCAAGTTCTCCAGGAACCTCACAATCATCCTCACCTTCGTCCTCAGCTTGGTTGATCGGATTTTTGAAGTCATAACTGGCAGTAGTAGAGCTGTTATCAATGGGATCCAGAGTGGATGTGGATCTGCAGTATGATACGTGAGTGCGTGTAAGAGAATAGTTGTTTTGATAAAGTGGGAGACAGAAAAGAAAAACAAGGAGCGCAAAATTTGTAATGCAAGAAACGTCCAATGCTTTATTAATGATATATGAAATTACAAATAATAAGCCCTCACAAGCAAAGCCAAGGTGCCTCGGGCAAGGCACCGAGCCATAAAGTTTCAAACTGTTTATTAAAATTTTTAAAACAAAAGTCAATTACTGTAAAATAAAAGAAACAGGTATGAAGTCCCTAGCCGTCCAATTATTTGGTCCACCATTGGTTGTTGGGTAGATCCAGCTGTCGACCTCCGGGTTCTCATCATCAGCATCCTCTATGGCGGAAACAACCTCAATAACATTGATTCCCGAGCCATGCTTGGGCATGGGTGCAGTTTTAACGTTAGGCTTCTCCAGAGCGTCAAACTCAATCTCTTTGGCTTCGATCAGATCCTGCACCTTATTTTTTAAGGCCTAACAGTCATTTGTATCATGACCTGGACTTTCTGAGTGATAAGCGCAGCGGGCATTCGGGTTATAGCGGGGAGATGTGGTGTTGGGGTTCTTCGGGGCTTCCCTCAGAGTTACCAGAATGGTCTTCAACAATTATGGTAAAATTTAAGACATAGTCATATTGAGCCGGGTGAACTGCCTCTGTGGTCTTTCCGCCCTTTGTTGATTGTTGCATTATGGAGCAACTGCTGGTCTTGGTATCACTACAGCATTTACTGTTTGAAGGTGTTCAGATCTGCTTTGGCCCCTCGGGCTATAAACTGCACTGGCTTCCTTCTTACTAGTAAAAGGTTTCTTTACCGAACTCGAAGAGGCATCCTTCTGTATTTTACCACTTCTAATTCCAGCTTCTACTCTTTCTCTAGTTAAAATCAGCTCGGTGAGACCAGATGACGAGATGCCGATCAAGTGATTGAAAAATGGACCAGATAGCGTCCCTAGAAACATGCCAACCAACTCCCTATCAGACAATGGGGGTTGGACTCTTCCAGCCAAGTCTCTCCATTTTTTAGCATAATCTTTGAAACCTTCACCTGCACCCATGGACATACTATGGAGTTGAGTACGAGTGGGAGCAAGGTCGGCATTATACTGATACTGCTTGTAGAAAGTAGCAACAAGATCTTCCCAGTTTCGGACATTGGCTCCCTCCAACTGATAGAACCATTCAAGTTGAGTCCCTGACAAACTATCTTGAAAGAAGTGCACCCACAAATTTCTATCAGCTGTGTAGGGTTGGATCTTCCTGACATACGAGCGGAGATGGATTTTTGGGCAGGACACCCCATCATACTTGGCAAAAACCGGATCTTTGAACTTATGAGGGATGACCACTCCCGATACCAGTCCCAATTCTCCAAAATCTAACCCATGTATCTTCTGAACTTCCATAGCACTCAGACGGTCTTCTAGCTAATTGTATCTATCCTCAGCAGGAGGTTATTGCTCATCATCAAAATCAGTATCATTGTCAGAGACTACAGGACTAGGGTCCTTTTCCCCTGCTTGGTTCTCCCCGTCTTTGGATGAAGAGGTCAGATCAGTTTAATGCTTCAACCTTTCTCCAAACCTGCTGCCCATATTCAAAATACCGACCTTCTTCTTTTTCCTCTTCTCTTTCAGAATGAGGGCTTTCAGATCCTCATGCCCCTTTTCCAAACTGATGAACATCTTTTGGAACTGGGCGTTCTGTTTCTGGAGATCTTTGATGACTTGATCGGAATACATTTCTACTGAAATAAACAGCGAAGAAGATGAGAAACCTGTAGGGGTACCTGTAATGATGTGTATTATAATGGGACGCGCATGTAATGATTTCAAAGACTTTGGGATATTTAAATTTGCAAACCAAAAATAAACAAAAACTTTATTAGCTTAACTTTGAAGGTTCAAAATTCCTTTAAGGCGTTACAAGTAAGTAAATAAAAGCAAATATAAAACTAGAAAAGAAAAAAATCAAAAGTCCCATGGACGCTTTCTCTTTGTGCTTATTTAATCGTTGAGTACTATTTCTTCCTCGAGCTGCCTGGTGAGCTTTAAAACCTTTCTTTCTTGCTCATGGAATTGTTCCCTGTATGTATCTCGCTCATTCTTCAGCTGAATCCAAGACCTCTGTAACTCCCCAAGATCGGTAGGCATGTAAGGATAGAGAACCATGTAAGGAATGTCGTCTTCAGTAGTGGGTTCCACAATCACTGGTAATACGGCCGCATAAGGCATCATAAGCTTCTGGGCACGAGCTCGGACCCATTGGAGGTAAGGCTGCATCGGAAGGGAAGTCTTCGGTCCTAACTCGTGGGGGTCAAATCTATTTACCATGCCCCAAGCTTGTATGAACCTCCGGCGATGCCCCTTAACATCATCCTCATATTTGAATACAATATCCTCGAAAAGTAGTTCATGGGGACCATCCATTCGAGCACGACCAAATTGTCGCAAGGCTAGACAAGGATTGTAAGTTATACCCCCTCTAATACCAAGTAATGGGACATTAGGGTACCCCCCATAGCCGTTAATAACAGCAACGTCTTCCATAGCTCGGGAACACCAAAGAATATTCGTGTGAGCGAGTGACATTATTCTGTGCGACCAACCCAAACCTCCTTCGTTCTTCAGTACAGACCTAGGGAGGTGAGAAATAAACCACCTTGACAACAACGACATGCAGCACATAAGAGTCCCTCTTCTCCTCGTGGTACGAGTATAGAGAGCGTGCAAAATATCTCCAAGCAAGGTAGGCATAGGGTTGCGAGAAAGGAAAATTTTGATAGAATTCACATCCACAAAAGAGTCCGGATAAGGGAAGAGAACTAAACCATAGATAAGAAGAGCCAAGACATCCTCAAAAGCCTGAAACTACATATCATCCCAAAATAGTTGAGCCTGGTCTATTAGAAATTTGGCTAAAAAACCCTTGACTCCACTTCGAGTTTCCCAATTGGATACCACATTGGCCTGTTTCAAATGAAAAGCTGAGGCAATGACTTCTCACTTAGGAACTTCTTTTATACCTGTGAAGGGTACTTGTTCAAGAATGGATATGCCCAATATATGAGATAATTCTTCCAAGGTGGGTACCAACTGATAATATGGAAAGGTGAAGCAGTGATGCTTGGGATCGAAGAACTGAAAAAGTACGCTCATCATCTGTTCATCAGGGTTCGAAGTAACCAAGATGAGAAGTTGACCATGTCTCTTAATGAACATAGAAGTTTAAGAAATTCTTGATACTAGCTCTTTGAGTTGGAAAGGTATCTCCACAAAGCTGATTCAGATAGTTTTTCTACGCAAGAGAGCCATGATCTGCAAAATTGAACAAAGATAAATTCCCTTGGTCTTTGAAATGGTTAGTGTAATGAAGCATGAATGCCATGTTATGATGCATGATGTCATGATAAACCATAGGTATAGCAAACACAAGTATTGCAAAGACAAACAAATCACACAAATCCCTTAGGTTTAAGGCTTGCATGAAGTCAAAGGTAATACCCTCTTGAATTTAAGTTGGTTTCAAACCTGTCCTAGAAAAGTAACCGGGTTCTAGAGGATCTCAATATCACTAACCATCCTCCATCGGTCATTGTTTCAGCTCACACAATCTTTTCTTGCGGCCGAAATTATTCCGAGAGTATGATCTCAATGAGTGTAGCATCGAGTATCAACCAGTTCTCAGCTCTACACTGAGGCCGGCTATCTCACTACTTTCTAATGGCCAAGTTGGGCGATTAAAGGTTCTAAGGTCAGTTGATACTTAACGACACCACACGGCGGCCCCGTATTCTCCTCGTTTCTCCACAAGGGATACCAATACCAACCAAAGTGCCACACCAATGTAGCTACTGCTTCAACCATATCAGTCTACGCTGTACAGTTCCCTCACAGTCTATTGCTACTTACCTAAAAGGTATTCCCCAGATCCGGGTGTAGGATCTATAGTAACCCCAAACAAAACCCTTAAAAGTAAAGCAAACAAAGCAATCAAGAGAAGAAATTATGATGAACTAGATCGTAAGGTATACCCCACTTATTAAATCCCCAGCAGAGTCGCCAGTTCTGTGATACGGTGGCAGAACCGACTATTTAATACAGGTTTGCATTTTGCATTTTGTGTTTGCAAAATGTCGCGGTAAGCAAGAGTCCCCACCGACTTTTATTTCATCCAACCGGAAAGGAAAAAAGTACAGAAAAAATACTTTTTCGAGGTTTTGAGTACGGGGGGTAGATTATAGAAAGGGAAGGTGTTAGCACTCCTTTCTATCCATGGTTTTCCATGGGCTCTTAGGTACTTGCTCATCTTTTTAAAATTGCTTGTGTGTGTGTGCTTTGTTTTTTAAAATGTTTTACTTCGTGATAATCCTTGTATCAGTCCTCAAGGATGTGACGAAGTTGTTTTGAAAATTGTTTTGAAAAGTGTAAGTGTGAAAAGTTTTTATTTGAGCAAGTACCTACTAGCATCTACCTACTCAAAAAAAAAAGATCGTTTATGTTCTTGTTTCCTTTAGACAGCGCTATCCTACTATTGAGAAATAGGTAGCACCGTCGTTGGATCTTGTAAGGGTCAATTCGAAAGGGACGTATGATCACTAAAGAAATGTTAGGACACCTTAGTAATAACCCTAGAGTCTTAAGATCTTTTCGAGGCAACATTTCCGAGGCAACATTCGAATGGGACATTTGATCTTTTTAGACTGGAGGGCAATCACTAAGACACCATATGCTTAATGATCGTTTACCGAAGGCAACCGAAGTGAGAGTATACCCTAAGAGTGATATGTGCGAGTGATTTGTTTCAGTTATTTATCTTTGCACATTAGGGTTTTCTAACTGTTTTAATTTGTCATGCATTCTTGCATACAATCCTATTAGCATACATCTAGATAGTTAAATATTTGCAGGAATTAAAAATGCCAGAAAATAAATCTATGCTATTACAAAGCTTCGGGGAGAGGGATTAATAACAAAGCCAAAAAAACCGGGGATTTCACAGTAAATAAAAACCTAAATTAACTATTACAAACCATGAACAGTTACAAAAATATTGGCAAAACAATTAACAAGCACGCGGTGAATTAAATGCGAGACGATTAGGGTTTTGACCCTTTGACTAATCCTACTTGCGATTGATTAAAGAGAAAATGTTTTTGTCATGTTTTTGTTATTTGAGAAAATAATGAAATAATTGAATTAAAAAGATAATTCTAAGTTCTAATTAATTTTAAATTAAGAAAAATAAATTAATTCATTCTAAAAACCTATTTTTGTATTTTTTTTCCATTTATTTGAGAAAGAAAGAAAAATTAAATCAAGAGTTAACCTAATTTTCTAATTGAATTTTAATTGTGAATGAAATTAAAGTTGCCCTAAATTAATTAAACTAATTAATTAAAAAACATTTATTAAGAAAATAAATCTTTTTGTGATTTTGATTGGTTGATTTAAAATAAAATAATTTTTGTGTTGATTAAAGAAAAACTACATAATTAAAGAAAATAAAATAAAGAAAAATAGTAGAAATAACCGAATGGGCCTGCTGTCAGCAGATCTGGTTCTGGATGATGGATCCAGAAGATGATGACCCTCAGAAGGTGAGGTGCGCTGGATCTGGTTTTGGCTGATGGATCGAGAAGATGACCCTCAGAAGGTGGGGTGCGCTGGATCTAGTCCTGGCTGGTGGATCTAGAAGATGACAACCCTCAGAAGGTGAGGGGCGCTGGATCTGATTCTGGCTGATGGATCCAGAAGATGACCCTCAGAAGGTGGGGTGTGCTGGATCTGGTCCTAGCTGGTGGATCCAGAAGATGATAACCCTCAGAAGGTGAGAGGCGTTGGATTTGATTCTGGCTGATGGATCCAGAAGATGACAACCCTTAGAAGGTGTATGTGCTGGATCTAGTGAAAATAATGGAGAAAATGCCAAAAGCTCACGCATGGGATCAAACCCATAACAATGAGCTTCTGACTTCCTTCTCCTGACCAACTACGCTGGATGTTAACTTGTTAATATAATAAAAACAAACAGTATATTAGGAAAACAAGTTTCTGGCATGAATAACGCGCCAGAATTTGAACCAGCCAATCAAGTTATGACACGCTGTTGTCTTCTTCCCTAGAACCGTCGGTTTAAGTTCTGAACCTTTACCTACAAACGCAGGTCTGTTGCTGAAACCTGTGTCATTCAAAAATCAAGCATATGCAATATAAATTCAATTGGGGACCATGAATCAATTGGGTTTGAAACTCTGATAATCATGGTACCCATTATCAGGCCTGATTTTGCTTGAAACCCAAAACCCCAAATTGGAGCACGAAACCCTAACAATGGGAAAAGCTTATTCCTGCACTGTAACTCATATCAAACTATCCAGAAACATTGAAAACATGCTGATGAATACAAATATGTAATTTAAACATGCTAAATATGCAAGAATTATAGTAATCAAATTTGGATAATTGTGCAAACCTTGAGCATGATAGGGAGTGATTTTGGATGTTCTGACGCCTGCAAATGGTTGAGAATGCTTTCTGAGATGCCCAACAAGTGATTGGGAACCTCAATACACCTTGAATTAGCCTGTGGAAGGAGATTCGTTCCACCCTTTTTCTTGGAAATTTTCAAGTTTTGTTCTAGTTCTTGGAGGCAAGTTGTGCACGAAAATTCTTGTCTTTTGGGTTCCACAAACTTTAGTATATATACTGAATCCAATTAGGTTAACAATTTTGGATCCAATCTTGAGAATTCATGAATGGAATATTTGATTTTTAAGCCATATGATATCTTTCCATAATCATGCCAATCATGCCTTTCTTGTCCCAATTGCCATTGATATGATTTGATTATGATCTTCCAGCATAATGAGCTTATGATTCTGTCCAGAAATCCAATGAAAACAAATATTTGCTATTATTTACCAATTATTTGATTTAATTCAATTTTTAATAAATAAAAAATCAAAATAAAATAAATAATGAAGAAAATATTATGTGAGTGCACATTTGGGTCGTGGACCACATTATATTTGAGGTGCAAGCATAAAAAGTTAGTCCCATTTAGCAAAAAATGCAAATTTGAGCACATTTGACTTTTGGCAATTTAGCAAAAATGGTCAACTTGGCCAATGCATAACTCTCTAAATTTTAACCCTAGAGAGGTGTGCTTGGAATTTTTAGAAATCTTAGGATGTCCTCTAAGAAAAACTTTTTGGCTCATCTCAATTGAGTCTTCCATGTTCATGTATGAAGCTTTGACCCAAAAGGTGTTTTTGTTGACTTTTCAAAAGGACCTATAATGTCAAAATTCATATCGTTTTGTGAGTGCATATCCTGAACTTGGGAGATGAAGATTAATTTTAGGGAATTGCATTCTCTTGAAATTAAGCTTTGGATGGGTCATTTCCGATAAAGTATGAGAAAGTTATGCTTGGTCAAAGTTGAGTTGACTTTTCCTATAAAACCCTAATTTAGCAACTTTTGGGTTTTGATGAATTGTGAGAAATCCTTGAGGAATCATGATCAACCCTTGATAAAATGATGTATAATACTTCAAAATGAGGATGTTGACCAAAAATCTTGAAGTTTGACTGTATGTGGGCCACAATTGACTTTTGACCTAGTATAGTTGATTTTCAGGCATTTGAACAATTGACTGAGCCAACTTCTTCTGCAAGGCTTGAAACTTGGCATGGATGACCTTAAGAACATATTAGGACAATGGTGAGCATTTGATTCCTTTGTGGTTCACACATCCTGATGAAGATAGAAACCCTAATTTGAGGCAGATTGCCTTATGAGAGAGTTCACCTGGTCAACTCTTGGACTTCCTTGAGCCATTTGGAGACCTCACTTGGCATTTGTTGAGAAATATGGGAGGGAAAATTTTGAGGTACAACAACCATCATTTGAAACAAGCTCAAACTCATTTCACGATTTCAGTTTTTGAGGTATTTTTCTTGAACTTCTATCTTATTATTTAGGCATTGTTAAGCTTGCATTTGTGAAGATAGAATGTAGATATTATTGCCCTGAAACTATACTATTCATAGATTTCATTTATATTACTTGAGCATGGAGAATTTTGAGTTTGAACTTGCTGAAACATTTAGGTCAGAATTTGGTACTTTCATAAATTCATCCTTATCTTTGAATGTTAGCTTAAATTAGTTACATGGTTGGATTCGTGGTGGGAAAATGCACAAGTTTCATGTTTACATTTTTGAAAATGGTTGAGGAATGAGCAAGTTATAGATTCTTTGGATGGAGGTTGAAGATGAAGTACAGTCAGGGCAAAATTTGTGTTATGTATTTATTGTTGTGCACAAGTTAACGGATGTATCACCATCCTAGTGGTTAAAGCGCACGCCTGTAACCTGAGGGACATGGGTTCGAACCCCAGTGGTACCCTTTTGGTTATTTTTCATATTTTCTCTCTTTTTTTTCCTTGTTTGCAGGCGCTGGGCTCCCCTTGTTGGGCTTGGTATTTTACTTATTTCATACTCCCTGTTTCATTTTCATACATCCTGGCCCATTTTCTTTCTTTTATACTTTTAATTCCTTTATTTTTATTATTATTATTATTATTATTATTATTATTATTATTATTATTATTATTATCATTATCATTTTTATTAATAAAAATCCAAAATATATTTTTATTTATTTATTTACATATTTAAAAAATGTTCATTAATATTTTATTTTTTCCTCCATCAAACAAAAAGACCAAAATATGTTCTTTAAACAAATTAATTCTTTTTTTAATAATAATTAATGTTTAGACTTAGGTTAGTTATCATATTATTTTCTTGTAAATTAAAATAATTTAGAACTTAAGTTTCCTTCTAATCAATTAATTAATCCTCATGTTTTTTTTTTATATTTAAAACCTTTTTCATAAAACTCTAAAAAACCTTTTGAATTATTTTTTTTTCTTAATTAGTTTAAGTTAATTTTAGTTAGTTTCCATTAATTATTTTCTTAATTAGGTCAAGATTAAAACCCTTCATAAAAATCAAATAAAAATGATTTCTTTTTCCATTTTGCATTCTTGCATTTTATTTTCAATTTTGTATATTTATTCAATATGGTTGTAATAGTTAATTAGATTTAATTTTCTTGCAAATCTCCCCATTTGTAAATTTTTATACTCCCTCCCCTAATGATGTAATAGCTTAGTATTTTTATTTTCTGCAATTTAATGCTTTATATATAAATGCTAGTAAATTAGGGTTTGTATGGAAAGTTGAAACCAACAAGTTAGTAAACCCTAATTCAAGACAAAACAATGCATGTAAATCAACACACTTGCACACTTACACCCTTAGGGTAAATCAACTTTGTTGCCTTATGAAAAATGGCCATGTTACGCATGTGGAGTATCTTAGCAAAAGCAATCAAAAAATACAAGATCATAGTCCCTCGATGACGCTATCAAAGTTGCCTTTCAAAATGATCTTAGCCCCTCAAAGAGAATTGCTAATATATTTCAAACATTGCTATCATGGCTATACGATGACCCACGCCCGTCCCTTTACATCCAAAGATAGGGCTTCTTACCAAATTAATGGTAAAATAGGAATATTAAAGGAAAGGAAGAAATGAACTAAGACTTTTGAGTAGGTAGATTGTTCCTAGTTGCTTGCTCATTTTCAAATCAAACACTCTTGCTTATTTTCAAAACAAACACCAACACTTTAAAAAACACTATCAAAACATCTTCCAAACTTGAAACATTTTCAAAAGTTCAACACTTTTTATACGTTCTTACGAACGAGAACTATTACAAATTTTGCCTAAACGATGGCCCCTTTTCAAAATACTTTCAAAAAACCACACAAAGCACATTTTCAAACAAAAGCAAGTGATCTAGCAAGCAACTAAGAGCCCATAGATAACTATGGATGAAAAGGGTGCTAACACCTTCCTTTTTCATAATCTAACCCCCAAACTCAAGAAATAATCTCAAAGGTCTTTCCTGTTCTTTTCAGCCTTTCCTTATTAGATAAAAGAAAAGTCAGTGGTGACTCTTGCTAACTGCAACATTTGCGATAAAACACAAAATACCCAAGTCAGTTCTCCTATCGTATCACAGAACTGGCGATGTTGCTGGGGAGTTACTTAAAAGTGGAGTTACCTTAGGGATAGATCACCTTTATTTGCTTTCATTGTTTGAATTGTATGCTTTACATTTTGGTTCTTTGTTTGGGTTTAAATCCTCTACCCGAATTTGGGATACCTTATAGGTAAGTAGCAATACATTGTGGACACTGTGCGGGGTATACTGACATGGTCTAAGCAATATCTACATTAGTGTGACATATTTGTGGGTACCAGTAGCCCTTGAGTAGTCAAGGAGAATACAGGGTTGTTGAGTGATATCATGAAGCACTAACTGACTTCTAGAACCTTTACTTGACCAACTTGGTCATTAGGACGTAGTGAGATAACCGGCTTTGGTGCAGACCGAAGCTGGTAGATACTCGATACTACACTCATTGAGGTTTGACTTTTTGGGATATTTTGGTCACCATTAAAGAGGCTTGCGCTGAAACAATGCCCAAGAAGACAAACCAGTATAATTAAGCTCCCTTAGAACCCGATTACTATTTCTAGGACTGGTTTGAGCAAACTAAACTTCAAGAGGGTACTTACCTATGAGACTCCATGCAAGCCTAAACCTAAGGACTTATTTGTTTTGTTTGTATATATTTACTTGTACATAACATCATAAACATCATAACATCATACTCATACTCACTAACCATTTCAAGGATTTTTGGGATTTATCTTTGTTCTGTTTTATAGGACATGGATTCTATTAGCAGGAAAACCATTCAAGTCAATCTCGTAAGGATCCCTCCTCAACTCAAAGAGTTAGAATCAAGGGTTCCTGAGAATTCTCCATTTACCGAAAGACATGGTCGCTTCCTAAACTTGGTTACCTCCAACACTGATGAAGATATGATGAAGGTGCTCTTCCAATTCTTTGATCCTCTACACTATTTCTTCAAATTTCACGATTATCAACTTGTGCCAACTTTGGAAGAATTCTGCCAACTATTAAGAATTCCAATTCTCAATCAACTACCCTTCAACGGTACGGAAAGAGATCCAAAACCATAAGAGATTGTTCAAGCCCTACACTTGCAACAATCTGATATCACAACTAATTGGGAAACAAGGAGTGGTGTCAAAGGTTTCTTAGCCATGTTCTTGTTTGAGAAATCTCAAGATTGTTGGAACTCCTTGGACTTACAAGCTTTTGAGGAAATTGTGACCCTTCTCATCTCTGGGATGGTTTTGTTTCCAAATCCTGACCAACTCATAGATGTAAACACCGTCAAAATCTTCATGTCTCGTAACCTGGTGCCTACTTTATTAGGAGACATCCTACATTCTTTTCACTCTCGAACTATGAGAAAGAGAGGTATCCTCATGGGTTGTACTCCTCTCTTGGCAATATGTTTTATTTCGCATCTTCCCCAATTTGTATTAAAGAATGAGCAATGTTCAAGGTGGTCCCATAGGTTGATGACACTCAGACATTCAGATATCCATTGGTGTTCCCGATCTTTGGAGAATGTTACTATCATCGACCGTTATGGAGAATTCCCTAATGTCCCCTTACTTGGCATTAGAGGAGGTATCACTTACAACCCCTGCTTGTCCTTGCGACAGTTTGGTTACGCTTAAAGGGATGGTCCACATGATATACTTATCCAAGGAGTGGTATTTGACTACGAGAATGACGATCAAGGTTACCGCCAGAGGTTTATCCGAGATTGGAGGATGTTAAATAAGGTGGATAGCAAGACACTAGGACACAATAATTCCATTCCCCTTGAGCCTTAACTTAAATGGGTGCGAGCTCGTGCTCAGAAACTTGTGATGCCTTATCCTTCCATCCTACCAGTCATCATGGAGCCTGGTGTTGAAGGAGATGTTCCCTACACTATCCTCCATCTCGACATGCCTACCTCTCTCGAAGACTTGCAAAAATGATGGATTCAGCTTAAGGAAGAACGAGATACTTTCGAGGCTCAATTCTATGCTAGTGAGAAGAAGGTCTTGGAGATTACGAATCAGCTACAAGAAGAGAAAAGTATGAATGCCTACCTTGGGCCGAAGAGGATGCGTTCAGTCTTTTTATCTGAGAAAGTTATTTTGTAAGCCCAAGAGGCATGATGTAATCTTTCTTGTTTTGTTTAATGAAAATTGGCGTTTGTTTATTTCTTTTGTCAATACAAATTTAAATCTCATTAATCCTTGAAATCATTTGCATATGCATATTCCATGCATCATAACATGCCAGGTTTTCACATAACAGGTTTCCTTATCTTTCTACTATTTATTTCAGCAAGATGGATCTAGAGAAAATTGTAAAGGATCTCCAGGCACAAAATTCTCAGTTCCAGGAAACTCTACTAGCCCTATCCAAGGGGCAGAAAGACATGATGGCTTTGCTTGCAGTTAAGAAGAAGCCCAAGAAGAAAGCTCTACTCAACATGGGTAGAAGGTTCAAAGAGACAGTCTGTCAAATACCAATAGGAGGAGATTCATCTGAAGAGGACGAGAACCAGATTGGTGAGGTCAAGAGTATTCAGGATGATTGTGTCAATGATCAAGTATCTGATGATGATTATTTCGATGAGCAGTATCCACCAGATAATATCAAATACAAGCAATTAGAAGACCGATTGAAAGTTATTGAAATCCAGGCCGTCCCCGGTTTAGATTTTGACAATTTGGGTTTGATCTCTGGGGTAGTCATCCCCCACAAATTCAAAATACCAGTCTTTGCAATGTACGATGGGGTTTCTTGTCCAAAATTCCATTTGAAATCTTATGTGCGCAAGATACAGCCGCACACTGCTGATAAGAAGCTTTGGGTTCACTTTTTCCAAGAGAGCTTGGCTGGAACGCAACTTGAATGGTTTTATCAATTGGATGGATCTCGTATCAATACTTGGGAGGATTTATCTACCGCATTCTACCATCAGTATCAGTACAACGCCGAATTGGCGCCAACGAGGGTTCAATTACAAGATATGACCATGGGAAAGAATGAAGGATTTAAGGAATATGCACAAAAATGGAGAGACCTTTCTAGTAGGGTCCAACCACCCTTGACTGATAGGGAGCACATAGACATGTTCATGGGCACTTTATCTGGTCCCTTCTTTAATCTGTTGGTTGGATGCTCTTCTTCTGGCTTCACCGAATTGATCTTAACCGGTGAAAGAGTTGAAAGTGGCATAAAAAGTGGGAAGATCTCTATGGCGTCTACCTCCACTTCCAATCCTATCAAGAAATCTTTTGTTACAAAAAAGGAAGTTAATGTTGTGTATGGGGCAAGGGCCCGTACCAAGAAGAATGATCACCCGTCTGTCAATGTCGTCCGAATCTCCAATCCAACTCCTACTCCAAGACCATCTGTAAATCATCAACGTTTTGAAACTCCAAGAAGACAATTTACGAGGTTAGGCATGTCATTGTCTCAAGCCTTACAACATTTGCTCAAGGCTAATTTAGTGACATTGCGCGATCCTCCCTCCAACCCTGATACCTTGTCACCAAAGTATAATCCAAACGCTAAGTGTGCTTACCACTCGAGCAGCCCCAGACACGAGACTGACCAGTGCTGGGCCTTGAAGAACAAAATCCAAGATTTGATTGACAACAAGACTGTTAAGTTTGATCCTGATCTAACGCCGAATGTAATTACCGCTCTGATTCCGAAGCATGACAAGAGTGTTAATGATGTCGAAGATACAATTTTTGTTTCTGTTGTTGAAGAATTGACTACTCCGCTGAATATAATCAAGAACAATCTGTTGAAAGCTGGGATCTTCCATGGCTGTGTAAAAGACTGTGTATGCTGTACAAGACAACTCAATGGATGTGAAGGGCTGAAGAAAGGCATACAACGCCTAATGGATAGCCACGAAATTCTATTCGAGAAAACCCCACTTGCCAAAAATTTGATTAACAAATGTGAAGACCTCTCCATTATTACCATATCAAATAAGCCTCTTAGGATCACCTCCAAAGGTCGTATTAGGATTTCAAATGAACCCACTATTTCTCCCTTAATAATTACCAATCCCGGACCAATTCCCTACTATTTAAATAAAGCGGTACCATGGAATTATGGTGTTGAGGTGTTGTATCATGGGATTAAACAGGACGACTGGATCAAAGACCAAAAAGATGACAATGTTGGCAACATAGCTGGCTCAAGCAAAGTAACTAGAACTGGGAGAATATTTTCACCCAATATCTCACCACCAGTTGTTACAAAGACGCCCATCCGCATTACTGTTGCCAAGACAACTACCGATACAAGAGGGAAGGAGAAGGTTGTTGAGCCTGATGTGATTGAAGTACTCGTAAAGGACGTTGCTAATGGAGAGCCCTTCGCACGCGAGACAGACGAGATCTTGAAGATAATAAAAAGAAGCAACTTCAAGATTGTGGAACAGTTGGGGAAAACCCCTTCTAAGATTTCAATATTGTCATTGTTGCTTTGTTCCGATGCCCACGCTCAGAAATTAATCAAATTCCTAAAAAAGGCTCATGTCCCCCATGAGACAACAACAGATCAATTTGAGAATTGTGTGGCTAGCTTGACAGCTGATAATGGCCTAGGATTTTCAGATGCTGACTTAACACCTCTTGGGAAGAATCACAATAAAACTTTACATGTTTCTGTCGAGTGAAAAGGAACTACCTTAGCACATGTGCTAGTCGACACTGGTTCTTTCCTGAATGTATTACCCAAGAGGGCTTTAGACCGTCTAGACTGTGAGGGTTTAGTCTTGAAGCCAAGTGATATCACTGTAAGGGCATTTGACGGATCAAAGAGGACTGTTCATGGGAAAGTAGAGATGGATGGGGAATTCATTGAAACCCCATGTCAATCCTTTGAAGTCATGCCACCGATGATTACTGCTTCCAAATGTTCTTCTGATGAGTCTAAAGCTATTAAGTCCATGCCGAAGATGGTTTCAGTCAAGGATGCCCGTGCGGTAATTGAAGAAGGAAATTGTGATACTTGGGGGAAAATCCTCGATATCCCATTTAAAGCAGACAAGTTTGGTTTGGGTTTCACTGTCAAAGCTCAGAAGGAAGTGAGGCGTGCGCGTGTTGGAAAGCCACCTCTCCGCATTGGTAGCCATGAAGTCAACGCCGTGGGTGATTCTAATGAAGAAGCTGCATTTGAAGATTGGGTGTACCAAACTACAACGGAGCTGAAGAATTGGCATGCAAAGGAATTTGTGCACATCTCCTTCATTGAGGAGTAATCTACTTGTTAATGCTTTTCTTTCAATTCAAGAACATTTTGTGTGTAATATTCAAACAATGACTTTTAAGCCATGTGCCTGGCCCGGGGCACTTTGGTCCATTTGTCAAGGGTTTTATTTATGTTCATCTAATCATATGATCATTCAGTACATTGGACTCTTTTTCATTCAAATATTTGTGTTCATTGTCTTTCCTTTCTTTCAAATAAATTTTCAAAAAAATAGCCATGTATCTTACATGCACACACACGCACATTCTTGCAGGTCCTCATCCACTCTGGATCCTATTGCCATTGACTATACTATTACCGACTATAACTTCAAATGTCCAATCAACCAAGCCAAAGACGAAGGAGAGGAAGATTGTGAAATACCAGAAGAACTATCCATACTTCTATTACAAGATGAAAAAGCTATTCAATCGCACAAAGAGTCAGTTGAAGTCATCAATCTGGGTACTGAGTCAGATAAGAAGGAAATCAAGATCGGCGCTAACTTGGAAAGCAGTGTCAAGAGAGGGTTGGTTCATATGTTGCATGATTATGTGGAAGTATTTGCTTGATCTTATAAAGATATGCCAGGGTTGGATACCGACATCGTAGTTCATCGTCTGCCAACAAAAGAAGATTGTCCTCCTGTCAAACTGAAAGTTCGTCGCATGAGGCCAGATATGTCTGAAAAGATAAAAGCTGAAGTGATGAAACAATTTTATGCAAGATTCCTAGCTGTGACATCTTATCCCCAATGGGTGGAAAATGTGGTGCCGCTGCCAAAGAAAGACAGAAAAGTTCGCATGTGCGTAGACTATAGGGATTTGAGTAGGGAAATCCCCAAGTATGACTTCCCTCTACCATACATTGACGTCTTGGTCGATAACACTGCTCAGCATAAAGTCTTCTCTTTCATGGACGGTTTCTCCGCTATAATTAGATAAGAATGGCTCCCGAAGACATGGAGAAGACAACTTTCGTTACGCAATGGGGCACCTTTTGCTACAAGGTCATGTCGTTCGAATTGAAGAATGCAGGGGCAACATATCAAAGGGATATGGTATCTTTGTTTCATGATATGATCCATCATGAAATAGAAGCATATGTGGATGATATGATTACCATATCACAAACTAAGGAGGAACATCTCGATCACATGTATAAGCTATTCGAGAGGCTGAAAAAGTACAAGTTGAGGTTAAACCCTAACAAGTGCAAGTTTGGAGTACGATCTGGAAAGCTTCTAGGTTTTATTGTTAGCAATAAAGGAATTGAAGTTGATCCTGCCAAGGTAAAGGCCATCCAAGAAATTCCAGTCCCCCACTCTAAAAAGGAATTTAGAGGATTCTTGGGTATCTCAATTACATCGCCCGCTTCATATCTCACTTGACGTCTACTTGTGAGCCAATCTTCAAACTCTTGAAGAAAGATCAGGTAGTCAGATGGAATGATGAATGCCAAGCTGCCTTCGACAAAATCAAAGAATATCTACAAGAGCCTCCTATTTTCATGCCTCCAGTTGAAGGAAGATCCTTGATCATGTACTTGACACTACTAGAGAACTCTATGGGGTGTGTTTTGGGCTAACATGACGAGTCTGGCCAAAAGAGCATGCTATTTATTACTTGAGCAAAAAGTTTACCGACTGTGAAACTAGATATTCACTGCTCGAGAAAACTTGCCGCCCTCTGGCATGGGCTGCTCACCGGCTAAGACAGTATATGTTGGCTCATACCACTCTGTTGATTTCTAAGATGGACCCAATCACGTACATCTTTGAGAAACCTGCTCTTTCCAGACAGATATAAAGATGGCAAATGATCTTGACCGAGTACGACATGTAATACACAACACAGAAGGCCATCAAAGGAAGCGTACTAGCAGATCATTTGGCACATCAAGTTGTTGATGATTATCATCCATGAACTTTGACTTCCCATACGAGAACATTATGCTAGTGACCGACTTTGTGAAACCTGGACCGTATGAAGGACCTGAATAAGGATCCCAATAGACTATGGTCTTCGATGGGGCTTCCAACACCTTGGGTAACGGAATTGGTGTTGTGATCATCTCCCCTAAAGGTTGCCACACTCCTTTCACTTCCAGACTATGCTTCGATTTCACGAACAATATGGATGAATACAAAGCATGCATTTTGGGTCTGAAGGCTTCCATCGACTTGAGGATCAAGCATTTGAATGTGTTTGGGGATTCCTCTCTAGTGTTTAGCCAAGTAAAAGGAGATTCAGACACTAAACACCCTAATCTCATCCCTTACAAAGAACTTGTGTTATCCCTGGTTCCCTACTTCGAAGAGATCACCTTTGAGCACTTTCCTAGGGAAGAAAATCAGTTGGATGACGCCTTGGCAACCATGTCTTCAATGATCAAGGTTAGATGGGAAAACGAAGCCCCTATGATTATAATTGAGAGATTCGACGAGCCTGCACACTACTGTGAGCTTGACACTGACACAAAATACATGGTACCATGAGGTGAAGAGATACCTTGAAACACAAGAGTATCTCGAGGGAGCATCCATCAATGAAAGAAAGTTCTTACGAAGATTTTCAGCCAAATTCTTCTTAAGTAACCGAATATTGTACAAGTGCAACCATGATTCTACTCTACTCTGATATATGGACAAGAAGGAGGCAGAGGAAATTATGGAAGACATGCACGATGGTCACTTTGGCACTCACTCAAGCGGACATACGATGGCCAAGAAAATCCTGAGAGTTGGCTATTATTGGTCAACAATGGAGACTGATTGCCATCAACATTCAAGAACTTTCCATAAATTCCAAATATATGCTGACAAGGTTCATGTGCCTCATATCCCTCTGAACGTCATGATCTCTTCGTGGCCATTTGCAATGTGGGGCATTGACATGATTGGAGAAATCAAGCCCACTACTTCCAATGGACATCGCTTCATTCTGGTCGCTATTGATTATTTCACCAAGTGGGTCGAAGCCGCCTCGTTTGCCTCAGTCACCAAGAATGTGGTAGCCAGATTCATCAAACATAACCTCATCTGCCACTATGGTATCCCCGAAAGGATCATCACCGACAATGGGGCTAACCTTAACAATGCTATGATTACCAAGCTTTGCACTCAGTTTAAGATCGAGCATCACAATTCTTCTTCATATAGACCAAAAATGAATGGCGCAGTCGCAGCGGCCAACAAAAATATCAAGAAGATTATGCAGAAAATGGTGGTAACCTATAAGGATTGGCATGAGATATTGCCGTTTGCTCTACATGGCTACCGCACTTCAGTTAGAACATCAATTAAGGCAACTCCCTTTTCTCTAGTCTATGGCATGGAAGTTGTTTTTCCAATGGAAGTTCAGATTCCCTCGCTGAGGATTATGAATGAAGTAGGTTTAAGCGAAGACGAATGGATTCAAACGAGATTGGATCAGCTGAACTTGATCGACGAAAAGTGACTGACTGTTGTTTGTCATGGTCAGACGTACTAAAAACATATGACCAAGGCTTTCAACAAAAAAATCAAGCCTCAAATATATCAAGCTAGTGACTTGGTGATAAAGCGCATCATTCTGCCACAAGGCGAACCTAGAGGCAAATGGACTCCCACCTATGAAGGGACATTTGTTGTCAAGAGAGTGTTCTTTGGCGGTGCCATGATGTTCACTACCATGGATGGTGAAGACTTCCCACATTCTATCAACGCAGACATAGTTAAAAAATACTACGCATAAGAGACCCTCTAGGTTGACACACCTAGGAAAAATAAGGGCATTCCGGCAAACCAAAAGGTTTGGGAAAAAATTAGGGATATATGCAAAAGATCATACACCCGGCAAGTTAAAAACCCGAAAGGGCGACTTGGGAAAAAATGGGTATCCTGGTGGACTGAAAACCCGAAAGGGCGGTCTAGGAAAAAGTTAAGGATTAAAAGCGTATGACTATGTCCCGTGGATTCACCACAGTCAAATTTATCACCAAGGTCTTAGTTCAAACGGTCCAAGATCAATCCAATCAGTTTCTGTCAATGGCAAGGGGCATTCGAAGAAATTGGGGCAATAGTAGAGTTGGAAGGCAATGAGATCATTTCACATGACTATTTGTTTTTGTTTTCAATTTTGTTTCCCTTTCGACGATTTCCTCTTACTAGGATTTCCGTCTCTTTGTACAAAAACGCCTATTCACGGGAAAAATACCAATACAAATATACTGTGAAATGAAAACTTTCTATTTTTTTGTTTTGAATGCAAATTTGTCCAATGACTAAAATAGAATGAACATATGCATATGAACATAATTAAAACCGTTTGGCACATATGACCTAAGCAATAATAAGTACCTCTTTAATGTATATGGAATACCTCCAAAGAGTTATTTCATTAACATCCTCCTCAACAAAGTTACTCACAAAGTCTCTTTGCATAAGATAATCCCCAACCAGAGTCTCAATCTCTTGGCAGCTCTCTCTCCAGCTAAGTTGAATCTTACAAGTAGAAGCCTTGTGGATCTCTTCCTAAAAGAACTCACCACTTCAATAGTTTATCGATAGGGTTTATTTCGCCAACAGGGTTTATTTCCCCAATAAACAACGAGTAGCACAACTCTCCAGCTGAGTACAAAGCTCCCCAGCTGAGCCTGATACCCCCAGCTGAATATACCTCACCAAGTTGAGTCTGTTCTCCCCGACTGAGTCTATACTCTACAACTTGATTTTTCCTTTCAGATTATTATAAATCACAGGGCCACAACCCCTAATCCCCAGTAAAGTCATCAATAAAACCTTTACTATCTCCAAAAGCTACTATGAAGCTTAGACCCGACCAAATATTAGTACAACTTCTATGAAGCCTGGACCCGACCAGATAATAGTCAACTTCTCAAGTCACTATGAAGACTAGATCTGACCAGATAATAGTGTAAACCTTCAAACTACTCTAAAGCCTGGACCCGATCGAATATTAGTTTGACTTCATCAATTGCTAAAACCTGGACCCGACTAGATAACAGTTTGAGTTTCTGAAACCTGGACCCGACCAGATAATAGTTAATCTTAATTTTAAGTTACTAAAGCCTGGACCCAACTAGATAATAGTTTAACTCTGAAAAATATATAAGAACCTGGACTCAACCAGACCAAGGTTTAATTGCTTTTCCCCAGTAGAGTATGCCTCTCCCCTAACAAGTTATTGTGAAGCTTGGATCCGACCAGATAACAATTACCCTCAAAAATTCATTGTGAAACTTGGACTCGACCAGATAACAATTAATCTCATCAACCTCAGAAATCTGCAAAGTTTGGACCCGACCAGATATCGGTTTTCCAGCAAGTTATTGTGAAACCTGGAGCCCGACCAGATAACAATCAATTGTGATCCCCAGAGAGACACTGTGAAGCCTAGACCCGACCAGATAATAGTGAAACTTTCCAAAAACCACAAAATTTGGGCCCGACCAGATAATAGTTACCACTTCAAAGTTACTGCAGAGCCTAGATCCGACCATATAACAGTTAACTTCCTTATCCCCGGCGAGTTGTTATAAATCCTGGACCCGACCAGATGACATTTCAATTCCAAGAAATTTTCTGCAAAGCCTGAAATCCGACCAGATAACAATTAAATTGTCTCTTCTCCAGTAAGTTATCGTGAAGCCTGGATTCGACCAGATAGCAGTTGACTACTTCATCCTTAGCAAATTGTGAAGCCTGGATCCAACCAGATAACAGCTGACATTCAAGAGAAATTCCCCAGCGAAAGCATCCTTTCAATAAAGTTTGGAGATATGTATACTCTTCATTCCCAACGGAAATCCGAGAGTCAACTTCCCAAAACTCATCAGCAGCAGTCAGGGATTTATTTTCCCGGACAAAAACATACATCTCACATTCATACATCATAGCATGTACATACGAAATACATTTAGCATAATACCACATCTGGTGAACATCCTTCATACATCTGCATTTTACTAACTATTTTTCTCACAGGTAAAATATCAAGTTTTAGTATGAATCGACCAAAAATTTGTACTGATACCTCCTCCAGTGTTTACCACCATTCCTCCAAATGGCATCTATAAGCCCATTCACAATTCATCTTCGAGTGCAAATTTCTGGGCACTCTAGTGTTCAATCATCTTTCACCTTCAAGTCACGAATGACGGGTCTGCCAATCTAACTCTTCAGGTTTAAGAAGATTGAACAGGGGAAGCTGTTATACCCTAAAATTTGCCCTCTCATTTATCAAGTAATTTCTCACAAGATCTCATTTGGTTCAAGACTGCACTAGGGTTGATCAGCTCAAGACACCTCCTCAAGCACTGATGACTGAAAATTAGGGTTTGAGATTGCACAAGGATAATTGAACTTTTAATGCCTCATATGACTTTCATGGATCATTTTGGACCCTCAATATTGTTCATGTCAAATTTCAAGTCTTGGATCATATTTTTGCTCAGTCAATTGATCAGTTGACCTAAAAATCAGTTGTATTGGGGAAGAAGTCAATTGTGATCAATTTATAGTCAAACCTCATAATTATTTGATCCATGTCAACATTATGAACTCATATATGTAATTTGATCAAGTTTGGACCATAATTCCTCAAGAACTTTGATCAGATCATCAAAAGGGCAAAATGGTCAAAATTAGGGTTTTGATTGAGAAAGGGAAATTTCTTATTTTTGACCTAGAAAATGGTTAATTGGTTGGAGACATGATCTCAAGCATTCAATTTCATCATTTTTAACCTAATAGCATGACTAAAAACATTTCTCAAGGTCAATTGATTGATAGTTGATTTTCAGTCAACTAATTAAAAGTCAATTGCATACTGAAAAGTCAAACTTTAACTTTTTGGTCAAAATCAAGTATCAAATATCACAATTCATCAAAACATGTCAAAATATGAAACTTGTTCATCAATAAATCAAAAAATCAAGATTTCATTTTGAAAAGTCAAAATTTCTAAACTTAGAATTTTTTCTAAGTGTTGGAAATTTCATATTTTCTCACAACTTTGAGCAAATTTTTCACTATGATGCAAGATGATTCAAATGAAACTTTCAACATGAAAGTTGTAGATATCAATGATATATAAAACATTGTAGAACACAACTTCTCCTATAAATTCATGTATTTAAAGTTATGATTTTGTGAATATATGTTCATGAAACTTGGAAACTTAGTGAAATTTTGCCCTATTTTAGGCAGGATTTTGACCTAACTTCATGGAAATTGTTCACATAGTTCCAAGGGGAATTTTCAAAAGTGACCAAAGTAGAGGTTGTAGAGGATGTTACAAGCTTTCCAAAATGTCCAAGAACTCATTGATATAATTTTTGAGCAAAGATAATCGAAGAGATGAAGTTAGGGTTTCATTCTTGATTTACAAGCCATTTCCATGATGAACAAGAATTCAAATCCAAGTCTAGGCTACATAATATTTGCTTTGCAGGTCCCAAACTTGTTTGGAACTCCATAATTAAATGTTTGAATAGCTGTTAGAAGCTTTAATCTAAGCATTCAATGCATTGCCATGCTTAATATCATTTTAGGAAGAAAGGAAACATTACCATTTTGTAAAAGTGGCTTTTTTTGCACAAAGTCAATTCTTGAGCTTTGCACTTGTTTTCTTCTGATCACACTTAATCTAAAAGCCATGAGAAACTTGTCAAAAGCCTCTAACAACTCAGGCCATGCTTGTACTTTGTCTTGAAACCATATTTCCACTTTTCCTCAAAATCAAGTAACATAGCCATAAGTCTATATCTTGTATTTCTGACCCTCTCAAGTGCTACAATCTTTTCCATACATATGCATAAGTTATTTGCAAGCTAAGACACGAATACACAAGCTCTAAAACTCCCCCAAAGTATGATTTGTATAACAGACCTCCATTTTTGCATATTCTGGCCAGAAATCCCAAAATCAAAAACTAATCGCGCGTTTCTTTGCCTTTTTCTTCCAAAAGGTTCCAAATATCATACATAAGCCATCCATGTCCCTGTTACACGACTGTAACACCATCTTCACCCACTTTTAAGTTCAAAAACAGGTCATCACAGTTGGACTTCTCCAGACCATTCCAGCTACCTACAGTTCAAGCCAGCTATTGCATTAGCTTCCTAGAGCTACAAGGAAGCTAACCTGATCATCACCATCACTTGAAACAAGCTCAAACTCATTTCAGATTTTAGTTTTTGAGGTATTTTTATTGAACTTCTATCTCATTATTTAGGCATTGTTAAGCTTGCATTTGTGAAGATAGAATATATGTATCATTTCCCTGAAACTATACATATTCATAGATTTCATTTATGTTGCTTGAGCATGGAGAATTTTGAGTTTAAACTTGCTGAAACGTTTAGGTCAGAATTTGGTACTTTCATAAATTCATCCTTATCTTTGAATGTTAGCTTAAATTAGTTACATGGTTGGATTTGTGGTGGAAAAATGAACAAGTTTCATGTTTACATTTTTTAAAATGGTTGAGGAATGAGCAAGTTACAGATCCTTTGGCTGGAGGTTGAAGATGAAGTACAATTAGGGCAAAATTTGTGTTATGTATTTATTGTTGTGCACAAGTTAACGGATATATCATCACCCCAGTGATTAAAGCGTGCGCTTGTAACCTGAGGGACCTGGGTTCGAGCCCCAGTGGTACCCTTTTGGTTCTTTTTCATATTTTCTATCTTTTTTCCCCTTGTTTACAGGCGTTGGGCTTGATATTTTACTCATTTCATACTCCCTGTTTCATTTTCATACATCCTGGCCCATTTTCTTTCTTTTATATTTTTAATTCCTTTATTATTATTATTATTATTATTATTATTATTATTATTATTATTATTATTATTATTATTATTATTATTATCATTTTTATTAATAAAAATCCAAAATATATTTTATTTATTTATTTACATATTTAAAAATGTTCATTAATATTTTATTTTTTCCTCCATAAAACAAAAAGACCAAAATATGTTCTTTAAACAAATTAATTCTTTTTTAATAATAATTAATGTTTAGACTTAGGTTAATTATCATATTATTTTCTTGTAAATTAAAATAATTTAGAACTTAGGTTTCCTTCTAATCAATTAATTAATTCTCATGTTTTTTTTAATTTAAAACATTTTTCATAAAAGCCTAAAAAACCTTTTGAATTATTTTTCTTTTCTTAATTAGTTTAAGTTAATTTTAGTTAGTTTCCATTAATTATTTTCTTAATTAGGTCAAGATTAAAATCCTTCATAAAAATCAAATAAAAATCATTTCTTTTTCCATTTTGCATTCTTGCATTTTATCTTCAATTTTGTATATTTATAGAATATGGTTGTAATAGTTAATTAGATTTAATTTTCTTGCAAATCTCCCCATTTGTAAATTTTTATACCCCCTCCCCTAATGATGTAATAGCTTAGTATTTTTATTTTCCGCAATTTAATATTATATATATATATATATATATATATATATATATATATATATATATATATATATATATATATATATATATATATATATATATATATATATATATATATATATATATATATATATATATATATATATATATATATATATATATATATATATATATATATATATATATATATATATGATAGTACATTAGGGTTTGTATGGAAAGATGAAACCAACATGTTAGCAAACCCTAATTCAAGACAAAACAATGCATGTAAATCAACACACTTGCACACTTACACCCTTAGGGTAGATCTACTTTGTTGCCTTATGAAAAATGGCCATGTTACGCATGTGGAGTATCTTAGCAAAAACAATCAAAAAATACAAGATCATAGTCCCTCGATGACGCTATCAAAGTTTCCTTTCAAAATGATCTTAGCCCCTCAAAGAGAATTGCTAAGATATTTCACAACATTGCTATCATGGCTATACGATGACCCACGCCCATACCTTTACATCCAAAGATAGGGATTCTTACCAAATCAATGGTAAAATAGCAATATTAAAGGAAAGGAAGAAATGAACTAAGACTTTTGAGTAGGTAGATTGTTCCTAGTTGCTTGCTCATTTTCAAATCAAACACTCTTGCTTATTTTCAAAACAAACACCAACACTTTCAAAAACACTCTCAAAACATCTTCCAAACTTGAAACATTTTCAAAAGCTCAACACTTTGTATACGTTCTTTCGAATGAAAACTATTACAAAGTTTTCCTAAACGATGGCGCCTTTTTAAAATACTTTCAAAAAACCACACAAAGCACATTTTCAAACAAAATCAAGTGGTCTAGCAAGCAATTAAGAGCCCATAGATAACTATGGATGAAAAGGGTGCTAACATCTTCCCTTTTCATAATCTACCCCCTGAAATCAAGAAATAATCTCAAAGGTCTTTCCTGTTCTTTTCAGCCTTTCCTTTTTGGATAAAAGAAAAGTCAGTGGCGACTCTTGCTAACCGCAACATTTGTGATAAAACGCAAAACACCCAAGTCAGTTCTCTCACCGTATCACAGTAGCCATACGATTAAAATCGTGGCGATTTCCCTTAATAAAATAAAAAACCCAATTTCCTAAAAACCACGCTTCTAACCCTAGTATCCTTATGAACAAGGTAGATAAGGGGTGGCTAAAACCTTCCCTTCGTCTAGAGCTGAGTTAACAACCTAGAATATCTAACTTATTTAGGGTTATCCTTTATATTCCCTTACTTAGGATAAAAATTTAGGGTGGAATCTCTGATTTAAAATCCAGTTACAACAGTGACTGCCCAAATCTTCAAAAGAAAAGCCTAAAAAGAATTTGTCCAAAGAAAATAAGAAAAGTCTTATGGAAACGTGGGATGACTCAGAATCTTCTGAAGCTGAAATAAAATCAAAAGATGAACGAGCCAATATAGCCTTAATGGCCAACATATCTGATAACACTAGATCATATGAATCAGAATCAGACTTAGAGGCAGAAGAGGTATTCTCTAACTTTTCTAGATTTCAATTAGAAGATAGTATATCAGAAATTCTTGAAAGATATCAGCAACTTCGAGTCAAAAACAAAACCTGAAGCGTGGTCTAGTATTTGACTCTGAAGAAACTAAGAAACTAAAAACAGAAAACTATGAGCTAAAAGAAATCATCTCTAAACTTAAAAAATGAAAACTATGTTATTAAAAATGATTTACAAAAAGTTCAGAAAGAAACTGTTTCAGAAGTTTCAAATAGTTCTGATAAAATCATAAAAGAATATGATCATAGATTTCAAAAATTTATAGCTAAAAACATAGATAGAAGTAAGATGGCTTCAATGATCTATGGAGTTAGCAGAAACGACAGAAAAGGTGTAGGATATGTGAAACCAGGGGAGAAGAAACATATCAACCAAAGAAAGTTAATGATATAGTTATAAAAGACACCTCTCTATTCACACTTTACATATGGACATGCACATGATATAAAATATACTAGTAATTCTTTCTCTGCAAAACAAAAATTCAAACAGAATTTTGGAAACTCTAACAAACAAGGACCCAAAACATATGGGTACCTAAGGATAAAATCATCTATCTTGCAGATGTCTTTCACAACAAAGTTGAAACACAAATTTTGGTACCTGGACTCTAGATGCCTTGACACATGACAAGACAAAAGCATATATTTCAAAGTATGGAATGTAAATCTGGAGGCTATGTAGGTTTTGGAGGAAATCAGAAAGGAAATTTTATTGGCTCTGGAACTATTGGTAACAATACACTTCCCTCTATAACTAATGTTCTGTTAGTAGATGGATTAATGCATAACCTGTTATCCATAAGTCAATTAAGTGATAACGTTTATGATATAATCTTCAATTAAAATTCCTATAAAGCAGTTAGTCAGAAAGATGGATTTATCCTTTTTAATGGTAAGAGAAAGAACAACATTTATAAAATTAAAATTTCTGAACTAAAAAGTCAAAATGTAAAATGCCTTATGTCTGTTAATGACGAGCAATGGGTCTGGCACAAAAGATTAAGGCATGTTAGTATGAGAAGAATGTCTCATATTAACAAACTCTATCTAGTCAGAGGACTTCATAACTTGAAGTTTAGCTCAGATATTTGTGTGAAGCATGTTAAAAAGGCAAGTTTGCAAAACCCTCTTTCAAATGAAAAATGTTGTTTCTACCTCTAGACCATTAGAACTTCTGCATATAGATATGTTTGGACCAGTGAAAACTACATCCATCAGTGGAAAGAACTATGGATTAATGATCATAGATGACTATAGCAGGTGGAAATGGGTAAAGTTATTAAAACACGAAGATGAGTCACACTCTGTGTTCTCTACTTAAGTAACCAAGTTCAAAATGAAAAAGAATTTAGAATTGTTAAAGACAGAAGTGATCATGGTGGAGAATTCAAAAACAAAAGATTTGAATTTTTTTAACGAGAATGGAATCTCTAATGATTGCTCTTATCCTAGAACTCTTCAACAATCCAGAGTTGTAGAATGAAAGAATAGAACTTTACAAGAAATTATCAGAACCATGATCAACGAGACTAACATTGCTAAAAAATCCAGGGCAGAAGCAGTTAACAAAACGTGTTATATTCAGAATAAAATCTCAATAAGACCTATTCTAGATAAGACTCCATATGAACTGTGGAAGAACAGAAAGACCAACATCTCTTATTTTAGTCCATTTGGATGTATTTGTTTTATATTGAACACTAGAGAACATCATAACAAGTTTGATTCTAAGGCACAAAAGTGTCTCATGTTAGGATACTCTAAACGCTCAAAAGGTTCTAGAGTATATAACAAAGAAACACGAATTGTTGAAGAATCTATTAGTGTCAGATTTCATGATAAGCTTGGCTCTCAAAAGTCAAAGTAGGGTAAAACTTTTGCAGATATAGAAGTTTAAATTATAGGTATTGAAGACAGACCGTCAGAAAATCAAAATACATAATCTCTGCCAATACAGAAGAAGATGTTACAAATATTACAATAGCTTCTGAAGAATCCATCCAGAAAAGACAATCTAGAAGCAGCTTAGCACATCTGGAAAACATGATTTTGGGAAAGAAAGATGACCCAATTAGAAAAAGATCTACATTCATAAATTCTGAAGAATCACTCATGGGATTAGTATCTCTAATCGAGTCAACTTCCATTGACGAAGCTCTTCTAGAAAATGATTGAATCCTTGCAATGCAGGAAGAACTAAATCAATTTACCAGAAATGATGTGTGGGATCTAGTCCCTAAACCAAAAGGCTTCAACATTATTGGAACCAAACGGGTCTTCAAAAACAAAATAAACGAACAAGGAGAAGTTGTCAGAAATAAAGCACGACTGGTTACACAAGGTTATAGTCAGCAAGAAGGGATATACTATACAAAAACCTTTACTCCAGTTGCTAGGTTAGAATTTATCATACTTTTAATTTCTTTTGTTGTAAATAATGGCATCACTCTTTATCGGATGGATGTTAAAAGTGTTTTTTTAATGGCTACATTGATGAAGAAGTTTATGTGCACCAACCCCATGGCTTTGAAAATACAAAACATCCATAATATGTTTATAAACTTAAGAAATCATTAAATGGTCTGAAACAAGCTCCCAGAGCTTGGTATGAAAGACTAAGTAACTTTTTGTTAGAAAATGAATTTACTAGAGGGAAGGTGGACACAACCTTATTCTGTAAACTATTTAAAAATGACATTCTGGCCTATCAAATTTACGTAGATGATATAATTTTTGGATCTACTAAAGCCTCTTTAGGGAAAGAATTTTCTAAGTCTATGCAAGCAGAATTTGAAATGAGCTTGATGGGTGAACTCAAGTTCTTTCTGGGTATTCAAATCAATCAAACTCCAGAAGGAACCTACACTCATCAAAGCAAGTATGTCAAAGAAATTTTGAAGAAATTTAATTTGTTTGAATGTAAGCCATCTAAAACTCATATGTATCCTACATGCATAATGGAAAGGGAAGAGGTAAGTAAGAAAGTAGAACAGAAGATCTACAAAGGTATATTTGGTTCTCTCTTATATTTAACGGCTTCAAGACCTAATATTCTATATAGCGTTTGTCTTTGTGCCGGATTCCAATCATATCCTAGTGAATCTTACTTAACAGCAGTTAAGTGAATTTTCAAGTATCTGAGAGCTACTACTAATCTTGGTCTTTGTTATAGAAAATCCAGAGAATATAAATTAGTAGGGTACTGTGACGCTGACATTACCGGAGACATAATAGAAAGAAAAAGTACTTCTGAAAGCTACCAGTTTCTAGGAGACAACCTAATCTAGTGGTCCAACAAAAGACAATCCACTATTGCACTGTCAACTCCTGAAGTTGAATATATAGCTGCAACTGGATGTAGTACACATATGCTCTGGATGAAGAGTCAACTTGAAGATTTTAACATTTATGAGAGTAACATTCCTATCCTCTATAATAATACTTCTGCTATTTGCCTTTCTAAAAATCCTATTTTACATTCTAGGGCTAAATATATAGAAATTAAACACCATTTTATTAGGGACTATATTCAGAAGGGAATTATATCTTTAAAATTTATAAACACAGACCATCAATAGGCTGACGTCTTTACTAAACCCCTTTCTGATGATAGACTTAATTTCATTCTGAATCACCTCGGTATGGAATTATGCCCAAAATGAAAATGTAGTTTCTGTATATTTAATCCTCAGAACTTTCTACTTTAATTTTTTTGTGTGAAAATCTGAACAAAAGTTCTTCAAAAATGAGAAGGAAAGTTGTATCAGAAACTATCCAGAAGATCTGAATGTTTTCGAAAAACATTTCATTTCTAATATTGAAGCAAGCAGTTCCCCATATCAACATCGGTCAACTCTAAATGCAAGGTCACCCTCTAAGTCTGAACACGTGTTCAAAATATGAAGCGACTGAAATGATTGAGTTGATACATTGAGGCGCGAGTCAAATAGGTAACTGTTCAAAATCTTCACACTATCCATGTTTTCAGAAATCATTAACGCACTTAATCATTGTGTTTATTTATTTTAATTAAAATTAAAATCCTTGTTTTCTTATGTTGGATATTTATACCCCACTCTCTCACAAACACACTTAAATCTTCACTTTTACTCACTTTATTTTCTCTACATTTGTTTCTCTCTCAAAACCCTACAAGTATGTGAACAATGGCTTCCTCTCATCAAATTTATCAAGATTCTCAAATCAAGATTCCCGGTTCTTCCTCTACTAATGAAGAAAGGTACATTGAACCATCAAGAACTCTTCTCACTCCTGTTGATTCTCTGGAAGTTCTCTGTGAACTTATTGTTGATTTTGTGAGTATGAAAGAAAACAGTTATGACCTAACGCCTGATGTTGAGTTCCAAGGATGGACAAAATACTTTGATCTTCTAATAGGTCCAGTTTTTCCAAAACTAGTGATAAAATTTTGGATCCATGCCATAACTTCAAATCATCAGGTAACATCTTATGTTTTGGGAAAGAAGATCGTCATCACTGAAGATCTTATTAGAAAGCTTATAGGTCATGAAGACAGTGGTATAAGATATAGTGAAATGGAAGAAAAAGGTTCTGACCTAACCATCGTCTCAAAAAATTTTTTTTCCTCTAGACAACCCTCAAACAAAATCAAAGATATGAAGTATTATCTCAGAATTTGGTCTAACATAATTGTGGGATGCATCAATCACATAAAACCAACCAACTCTCCTGACTACATCAACATTGATCAATAGTACCTTCTGTACCTCATCGCCACTAAAGCCAAAGTTCATCTTCCTCATACTCTATTCAACCATCTGAAGACAAGTGTCAACGAAACAAGGGAAGAAGAAAGAACAAAGAGAGATTGGATTCCTTTAGGAAGACTCATTTTCAGATATTTTGGCAGAAAAGAGACTGATAGAACATATGAGTAAGGCTCAACAAGCAAATGTTCTGGAAACATGTACTAGAAAGCCTCTAAATGCCAAGAATATGAAGAAAATGAAGATAATTGAAACCATTAATAAGGATACAACACTCACCACCAAGGAAGTCATCACCACCAGAAAAGTGCCTCTAAAGGATTTTCCTCTCTTCACTCAAGCAAACTCCTCTCCAAAAATTATCCTCAAGTATCTGGAAGCCTGCATAAGTGATGGTACGATTCTAGATGTGAATATTCTTGATCTAAGGCAACAACCTCTGGAAGTTTCTACCAGAAAGTCAATAAAAAGGAAAGTTGTTGGAGAAGGAACTTCTCAGAAAACCCCTAAAGCTGCCAAAAAGAAAGGTAACTCGTCTTTTGTTTCTGTTATTGAATTAATATTTTTATCAACATCTGAAACCCCTCATCTCCAAAACCTACTGAAGATCAATCTCCTCAAACCCTTGATGATTTTGACCTAGAAATTGACACCTCAATACCTACAAATAATCCTCTGATTAATCCACCTTCTACCCAATTTGACCAGACTCATCCAGAACTTGCACAAGTTCTTTCTGATATTGATCAATTTGATCCACTTTTTGAAGCTCCCCAAACCAAAAATCCAAATATTAACTATGATACCACGTCGGCCATAACAGGTGTGATACGGTTGCAAAACCGACTCTTTAATATTGGTTTGCTTTTTGTATTCGCAAATGTGCGGTAAGCAAGAGTCGCCGCCGACTTTTCTTTTATCCAACAAAGGAAAGGGTGAAAAGAACAGAAAAAGACCATTTCGAGATGTTTTCTGAGTAAGGGGATAGATTATGGAAAGGGAAGGTGTTAGCACCATTTTCATCTGTGGTTTTCCACGGGCTCTTAGAGGTTTGCTCATTTTGAAATACCTTTGTGCTTTGTGTGTTTGAAATTTTTTTTTTAAAAACACCTTAGTACGACGAACTTTTTAATGTTTCTCAGGATAGTAGAGAAAGTATACAAAGTGTTTTGAAATTGTTTTTGAAAAGTAGTTTTCTGTGTAAGTGAAAAATGTTTGAGCAAACTTCTAACAGCTATCTACTATGTTACTCGAAAAGGGTCGTTCTTTTCCTCTTTTCCTTTAGACAATGCTATCCTACTATTTGCGAGTAGGTAGCCTTATCGTTGGATGTTTGAGGGACATTCGAAGGGACATATAGTCATAAAGGCAACATATGAAGACGCTTTAACAATTTTGTTTAAGGGATGAGATCATTTAACGAAAGGCAACACCGTAGGGTCATCGAGGGACTATGATCTTTTGATTGTATGGGTCTTTGCTAAAGTATCCCCATTCTTGAGGGACATGACTGCTTTATTTTCCGAAAGGAAACTGAAGAGGAGATACCCTAGAGGTGCATATGTGCATATGTGTTGAGATTCAGTTATTTTATCTTTTTGTTAGGTGAGCTAACGTCTAAAAAAACCTAAGAAAAGTTCTAAGTAAACAAAGAAAAATATTTTTTTTTGGTTTTGAGAGAAAAAATTAAATTAATTTTCCTAAAATATATTTAGAAAATAAACTAAACTTTTTGTTGTTTTTTATATTTATGAAAAGAAATATTAAAATTAAAGTAAGTTCTAAATTCTAGTTTACTTTTAATTTTGAAATAAAAGGGCTAAAGTTAATTAATTAATTAATTTTAGAAACTAATCATTTAATAATAAAAAAACTAAATCCTAATTATTTGTGATTTTTTTACTGATTTTATGATTAAACAAATAAAAGAAATGAATTTAATAAAACAATTAAACAAAAATGAAATAATAAAAATTAAATGAAAAAAAAGTGGGTCGGGTGTTGATCAGCAATTAGGGGGTGCTGATGATCTAGAAAATGTTAGGCCCAGAATATGGTAAGCCCAGAGTCAGCGTGAGATTCAGCGTTGCTGACCACCAGAGGATGTACCATGGAGTTACATATTGAAGTGCTCATATCTGTATCAACTATGATTTGAAGGTGATAATCTGATGGTGTATGATGAGCGCCTGGCCATAGTACATATCAGATATGCATAGAATATGTTAGAAAGAAAATGAAAATACCTGACCTAGGATTCGAATCTTGGGTCCTCCATCCAGCGCATACCTTCTAACTGTTCAATCTGGATAAAGGAAAACTAACATTTTGAATCCTGTAAGATTGTTAGTTTCAGAGCTAAACGAAAAGTGAAACTCTGGGTTGCTTTGATTTGCAAATTGTCTACGCCATGAGTTTCTATTTGCTAAACCATTTACAAATAACAAGAGTAATACGAACATGTAGTCCACATGAGTTTATATTATAGATTTAATAAGATTAAAAGCTTTTACCCACTGAAGACACTTCGATTTGGAATCCTGAATGTGGGATGGCTGGTGCAACTTTCTGGGCTTTCTTGGGGGCAAGCTGTGTAGAGGTCCTTCGATAGACAAGGCGTCCTTGGTGCAATATGTGTGTGTATTCGTTTTGTGTGTCTCCTCCATATTTTTTTCTCGTGTGTACCCCCTGTCACTGTGTCCTTTGCCTTGTATTTGTATGAGTGTGATGGTGCATAGTAACAGCAAGAGACATCCATTTAACTAGGCTTTTAAAGCTATGAGACAAGAATCAGACATATTAAAAGATTTCCTTTTTGAAATATTCATGCCCCTTTTTAAATCTTGGATGAACCTGGAAATTTGACTCCTTCGAACGCCCTCCAGCGTTGCTCTTCGATTAGTTCATTGTTACTTCCTTCGAATGGCTTTCTTTCAACTCAAACCAATCAAAACATCAACTCTCCCTTTTAACTGGTCGAAGGTTGCTTCAGCTCTCTATCAATCGAAGGCTTTGAACTTAATTCAAATGGCTCATATTCTCAGCATCAAAGTTTCTTTGATTAACTAGACATTATTCTTCTTGATGGCGCTGAGTCCTGATTCAAATTGCTCAAGGCTCCCCTCAACAGAGCTTCTTCGCTTGAGCCATGGTTTGTATGGATTCGAATGGCCCATCATCAGAATTTCTGGAAACCGCTCAGTTTTTGCTTCTTTTTTTATCTTATTTTATCTAACTTGGACAATCAGAAAATCGCCCTGTTTATATGCCAATCGAAACATCATTTGGTTAACATGCCTATCGAAAGGCACTTTGTACGCTAACGAAAAATAACCTTTAAGATACCCGCCGAAGCTTCCTTGTTTGAGATGCCCATCGAAAGGCCCTATACCAATCAAAAGACCTTTTGCAGATGCTAATCGAAGGACCTTTTATAGATGTCGATCGAAGGGCACTTTGTAGATTCCAATCAAAGAACCTTTTGCAGATGCTAATCAAAGGATCTTTTATAGATGCCAATTGAAGGACCTTCTGCAGATGTCAATCGAAGGACCTTTTGTAGATGCCAATCGAAAGGCCTTTTGTAGATGCCAATCGAAGGATACTTAACCATCATTCAAAAAAATCCTTTTCTTTAGGCAAAGGTTTGTAACCACCTATGCAAGAGGAAATCTTGGAAAAACATGAGATGGAAAATTTTGGGGTACAACAGCTGCCCCTGTTCAATCTTCTTAAACCTGAGGATGTAGATTGGCTTGTCTGCCTTTTGTGATCTGAAGGTAGAAGATGATTGAACACTAGAGTGCCCAGAAATTTGCACTCGTCTGAGGTGATATTGTTGGTGAATAATATCGGGAATGGGCTTACAGATGCCATTTGGAAAAGATGACAGAAGACTGTCGGAGACGGGCTTAAAGATGCCATCCAAGGAATACGACGGAGAGTCGTCGGGATGGGCTTAGAGATGCCATCCAAAGTAGATGATGACTTTATAAGAAGTCTCTTTTTGGGGATTCCTATTCCTGCTGTCTGAGGAGGAGTCCGTTGGGGAAGGTTTTAGGGGAATAGAGCCTCAGAGCTTCGGTTGTACATTACTCTGTTGGGGAGTTATCTCTTGAAAATGAGTTGTTATCTGGTCGAGATCCAGGCTTCACGGCGACTTGTTGAGGAAAATAAGATTGACTGCTATTTGGTCGTATTCCAGGCTTCACAGCGACCTATTGGGGAATATGAAATTAACTTCTATCTGGTCGGTTCCAGGCTTCGCAGTAATTGTAGACATTGAATTGTTATATTGTCGTATCCAGGCTTCAATGGTTTGAATAAATTAAGCTATTATCTGGTCGTGCCCAGGCTTCACATTAACTCAAACTGTTATCTGGTTGACATCCAGGCTTCAGTGACTTGAACTGTTATCTGGTCGTGTCCAGGCTTCAGTGATTTAAAGATATTAAATTGTTATCTTGTCGGATCCATGCTTCAACTTGAATTTGAGGTATACTATTATTTGGTCGAGTCCAGGCTTCATATTAATTGACAGAGTAAACTGCTATCTGGTCGGACTCCAGGCTTTACAGTATCTTTAACCAGATAAGAATCAGAAAATCTTAGGGTTGATTTAACTAAACCAAAGAAAGTATCTACCGAAAAAGAATCAGTAATAAATCAATGGTCGATTTAAACTGAACCAGCAGAGGTCTTCAGTTATCTTTGACTGGATAAGAATCAGAAAAATCTTAGTGTCAATTTGATTGAACCAGAGAAAGGTCTTGAATTAACTTTTACTGGAATGGAAATCAGAAAAATCTTAGTGTCGATTTAACTGAACTAGAAAAGGTCTTGGATTAACTTTGACTGGAATGGAAATTAGAAAAATCTTAGTGTCGATTTAACTGAACTAGAAAAAGGTCTAGGATTAACTTTGACTGGATAAGAATCAGAAAAATATTAGTGTCGATTTAAATGAACCAGAAAAAGGTCTTGGATTGTCTTTAACTGGAATAGAAATTAGCAAAATCTTAGTGTCGATTTAACTGAACCAGAGGAAAGTCTTGAATTATCTTCAACTGGAATAGAAAACAGGAAAATCTTAGTATCGATTTAACTGAACCAGAGAAGGTCCTTCAAGAACATTTTTCTGAGGAAAAATGCTGAAATAGCCCTTCGTCAGACGTAGCCTTTGAGAAGACTACCCGATCATATAAGTAGTCAACAGTGTTTGTTGATTTGATCTTTCCTGAAAAAGGTAAGGAGTTAGTCTTTTGCAATGCCATGATGTATGAAGTGCATTGTGATGATGTTCTCAAAATAAATGAGATTATGATGTATGCGATGTGTATGTGCATGCCATGATATATGAATATGGGATATTATTGCAATATTTCCTAGTCTGGGAAAATAAATCCCTGATTGCTGCTGGAGAGTATTGGGAAGCTGAATCCTTCGTTTCCGCTGGGGATGATGAATGGAGATGACTTGCCGTGGGATGATCTTCTATTGTTTAGAGAAATAAACTCGGTTGGGGAAGGAAAGCTCTATGAACTGAAATGTTTCTAGAAGATAGTCTAAATAAGTATCAGGATGACATCTGTCTCTGGATCGTACCCGAACTATTGCTAGAAGATAGTCTGGAATAAGTATCAGGATGACAGCTGTCTCTAGATCGTATTTGCACTGTACTTGAAACACGTGTTGAATGAGTGTCAGAATGACATCCGTCTCTGGATCGTATATGCACCGTACTTGAAACATGTGTTGAATGAGTGTTAGAATGACATCCGTCTCTAGATCGTATCTGCACTATACTTGAAACATGTGTTGAATGAGTGTCATAATGACATCCGTCTCTAGATCGTATCTGCACTATACTTGAAACATGTGTTGAATGAGTGTCATAATTACATCCGTCTCTAGATCGTATCTGCACTGTACTTAAAACATGTGTTGAATGAGTGTCAGAATGACATCCGTCTCTGGATCGTACCTGAACTGTACTTGAAACATGTGTTGAATGAGTGTCAGAATGACATCCGTCTCTAGATCGTATCTGAACTGTACTTGAAACATGTGTTGAATGAGTGTCAGGATGACATCCTTCTCTGGATCGTATCTGCACCGTTTCTAGAGAGAATCTAGAGTAGGTATCAGGATGACATCCGTTTCTGGATCGTACCTGAACCGTTTCTAGATGAGAATCTGGAGTAGGTGTCAGTATGACATCTGTTTCTGGATTGTACCTGAACCGTTTCTAGATGAGAATCTGGAGTAGGTGCCATGATGACATCCATTTTTGGATCGTACCTGAACTGTTTCTAGATGAGAATCTGGAGTAGGTGTTAGGATGACATCCGTTTCTGGATCATACCTGAATCATTTCTAGATGAGAATATGGAGTAGGTGTCAAGATGACATCTATTTTTGGATCGTACCTGAACCATTTCTAGATGAGAATCTGGAGTAGGTTTCAGGATGACATCCATTTCTGGATCGTACCTGAACTATTTCTAGATGAGAATCTAGTTTATTTAGAATGTTTCCGTTGGGAATTCCTGTTCAATTGCTTTTGAGAAGAAATCCGCCGAGGAACATTGATTTTGCTTGATTGTACGTGATTCGTTGCTGGAATTCATGTCTAATGCCCCAAGTGATTCAGATGGAGATCTGCCCCTGGTTGTTTGGTATTTTTGAGAGATTCCTTGAATCTTGACTTGACTGCCTCAGATGATGGATAATGATCATGATGTGCCCCTTGGTTGGAAGTGTTTTTCCACTTGAGGTGAAACTTTTTATTGAGAAAGTTTTTGTTCACTAGATATTCGTCATGTGAATTTCTATGTTGTCGAACAGATAACTATGTGAAAACAATGGTATTCAAATAATGCAAAGTTTATGCTTGTCTTTGAAGTTTGAAAATTCATTTTTTAGTAAAACAAAATTTTGCAAGAGGGTGATATCAACTCAGGATTTATAATAAATCCTACAGGAGTCAGGATACCTTTTCTAATAGTATGCTTCCGAACTAACCCATGCTTCAATTAGAACTTTTAAGGGTTGTAGCGTGGCCTGGTTCACGGTTTAAGAAACAAAGGATAAAGGTTAAAAGTTTATTTGTACCCACCCATTTTTCGTCATGTTCTTCAGCCCTATGCTCAGTTAATTGTGCGTTTTGAATCCCAATCGAGTTTTGGAATGTCCTTGATGTTCTGGTGATGGTTCGGAAATTGAACATTTGTTTGAGAAGGCAGTCATTTTTGTTACCTTTTTGTTTAGGATTTGTAGGACCTCTTTCTTCTTTGATTTTGTTATCCCTTCTTTTGCCTGGACTGTTTCCTTTGCGATTACAGTTAGCGGGATTCCCCAGTTTTTCTTAAATCTCCTTCACAGGTTTTGACTTAATGGGCTTTTATTTTGAGAGATAATGACTGCTTGTTCTTAATGATTATATGGAACCATCACCATATTTTATTTGGAAGGACGTCTTCGATTCCATTCATTGTGTACGAAGCGAAAGATTGTGACTGAATGCGCGTCTGAATTGATTGAGAAACTACCCTACCCCAGGTTATGATTAAGGGTTTTAATTCGTGTGAAAAGAAAAACTCCTACTTCTTAGGCTCAAAGGGGCTGACTAGGGATTATCTTCCTTATAACTCCACTGTTTGGGATTTGAAACAACGTTTGTACATCGTCAGCAAGGTCTGTTCAAAAGCACACTGTGTGAGATTATGGTATCGTTTTTGTCATCCTCCCTCTAAAGTCTTAGAGCTTTTAATCAATAGTTGAATATCACAAAAGGGAAGTAAGAAAATAGTTTAAGTAAAATTACAATGAAATCATTCAAGACAAACATATGCGATGCATTAATGGGAAAACCAAAGTTCGGCATGACAGTAATTGTTTGAACATCAAATGAAATTATAAATGAAAAATAAAAAATGAACTGGATGTTCTCAATGATTTGGCATGGGAGCAGTGATCACTTTGTGAGTTTCTGGAGGGTCGAATTCAATCTCTTTGGCATCAATCATATCCTGAATTTTGTTCATCAGAGCCCAGCATTGTATCATGTCCAGGACTATCAGAATGGTATGCACACCTTTTGTCAGGGTGGTAACTAGGAGAAGAAGTATTGGGATTTCGTAGAGGAGCCTTTGTCGTAATAAATCATGCTTTCAACATGTGTATTAACGCTTGGGGTAGTGACATGTTAATTTCGGTGAATTGTCTCTTAGGTGTGACCTCTTTATGCTGGTTCCCCTGTTGGTGTCGTGGCATAGGCGTAAGATTATAGACCAGTATTGCCCCCACAGATTGATCGTGGTCATCGGCCTTATTACGAACCTTCCAGCCATACAGAACATTGGCTTCCCTCTTACCAGCAAATGGCTTTTTCTCAGCATTAGAAGATGTAGCCATCGAGATCTTCCCACTCTTGATACCACTTTCGATCCTTTCTCCAGTCAGAACCATTTCTATGAACCCAGATGAGGAACTCCCAATCAGCAGATTAAAGAATGGGCCTTTTAGAGTGCCCATGAACATGTCTACCATTTCCCGATCATTCAGAGGAGTTTGTACCCTGCCATCTAGATCCTCCATTTCTGGGTATATTCCTTGAAGCCTTCGCTAGAACCAAGAGACATGCTTTGAAGTTGTGTACGAGTTGGAGCGAGGTCAGCATTGTATTGGTACTGCTTGTAGAAAGTAGTAGCTAAGTCTTCCCAGGTATGAATGTCTGTTCATTCTAGCTGATAGAACCATTCCAGTTGCGTGACATCTAAACTTTCTTGGAAGAAATGGACCCATAACTTACGATCAGCAATGTGAGGCTGGATCTTTCTGACATAGGACCTTAAGTGCAACTTAGGTCAGGAGACACCATCATATTTGGCGAACGTGGGAACCTTGAATTTTGGTGGGATGATCACCCTAGAAACCATACCTAATTCTTCAAAGTCCAAGCCAGGTATCTAATGAATCTCCATAGCATTGAGACGATCCTCCAGCTGTTTGTATTTTTCATCGACCGGGGGATACTGCTCCTCATTATAGTCAGCTTCATCTTCATCAGTCCCCGGGTTGCTATCTTCTTCATGATTGTCCCCCTTATTTGATGGAGTTAAAAGATCTAGAGCTCCTTTAACTGGTCCTCTGAGTCTTCTTCCCATATTCAGGATGTCAACCGGTTTCTTTGCCTTCTTCTTCTTCTCTTTGATGATCAGATCTTTCAGGTCTTCCTGCTCCTGGGTCAGAGTCAGGAACATTTGTTTGAACTAAATGTTTTGAGCTTGAAGGTCTTTGATTGTTTGTTCAAGAGCAATTTGTTTACTTGCAGAAATAAACAACGAAGAAGATGAGAACCCTGCTTCGAAACCTGTTTAAGCAATGACATGTATGGTGTGCGTATGCAATGTTTTTAAGGACTCGCGGGGTAAACAAGAAGATGTCAGAAGTTGAAACTTGCAGCGTTGATTGAAGAACTTTGTATTGTTGAACTTCCTTCTACGAGAATCAAGCTCACCATGGCAATTGGGTCATAGCCCCTGACTCAAGTTATCGTGTTTTGATCTTTTGACGGTTTTGGCTAGAGGAAAATGAATCCCCTTGCCCCTTGCTAGACGTCTGGTTCATCATAACCTGCATCACAGGACCTCGAGATCCTTGAAATGGTTAAGGAAATGCTATAGTATGATGCTATGATGTATATGTTATGTACCAAAGCAAAAGTGTAAGATGATAAATACAAGTGAAACTTGCAAGAGATCTAGGTTAATGAATATAAACAAATCCTGCAAGGAAATCACATTGTTAGATGATGAAAACAAACCCTGCAAGGAGATCAAGTGGTTAGATAATGAAAGCAAACAAGTCACACAAGTAGCCTTAGGTTCATGCTTGCATGGAGTTTGTAGGTAAGTACCCTTTTGAATGTTCAGTTGGTTCAACCTGTTCTATTAATAGTAATCAGGTTCTAAGGAGCCTCAATCACTGACCTTCCCTTCAAAAAATGGTTTCAGCTCTGAACCAAAGTATTACGGCCAAAAAATCCTGAAAGTCCAGCCTCAATGAGTGTAGTATTGAGTATCAACCAATATTTAGTCGAAACCAAAGCCGGTTATCTCACTACTTCCTAATGGCCAGGATGAGTCAATTAAAGGTTTTAAAGGTCAGTTAGCGCTTAGTGACACTATGAGGAAGCCTAATGTTATCCTCGACTTACTCAAGGAACATTAGTACAATCCAAAGTATCGTGCTAACGTAGCCACCACTTCGTCCGTATCGATCTACACCGTACAACCTCCATGATTTATTGTAACTTACCTAATAAGGTGCCCTAGATCCGGGTGTAGGATCTTTGGTAACAACCCCAGACAAGCCCTCAAAAGTAAAGCAAACAAAGCACAAAAAATTAATTTAAAAATGAACTAATTCTAAGGTAAACCTAACTTTATATACTCCCCAGCAGAGTCGCCAGTTCTGTGATACGGTGGCAGAACCGACTGTTTAATACTAGTTTGCATTTTGTATTCACAAATATGCAGTAAGCAAGAGTCACCACCAACTTTTCTTTTATCCAACAAAGGAAAGGGTGAAAAGAACTGAAAAAGACCTTTTCGAGATGTTTTCTGAGTAAGGGGGGTAGATTATGGAAAGGGAAGGTGTTAGCACCCTTTCCATCTTTGGTTTTCCACGGGCTCTTAGAGGTTTGCTCATTTTGAAATACCTTTGTGCTTTGTGTGTTTGAAAATGATTTTTGAAAACGCCTTAGTACGGCGAACTTTGTAATGTTTCTCGGGATAGTAGAGAAAGTATACAAAGTGTTTTGAAATTGTTTTTGAAAAGTAGTTTTCTATGTAAGTGCAAAATGTTTGAGCAAACTTCTAACAGTTATCTACTTTGTTACTAAAAAAGGGTCGTTATTTTCCTCTTTTCCTTTAGACAATGATATCCTACTATTAGCGAGTAGGTAGTCTTATCGTTGGATGTTTGAGGGACATTCAAAGGGCCATACAGTCATAAAGGCAACATATGGAGACGCTTTAGCAATTTTGTTTAAGGGATGAGATCATTTACCGAAAGGCAAAACCGTAGGGTCATCGAGGGACTATGATCTTTTGATTTTACAGGTCTTTGCTAAAGCGTCCCCATTCTCGAGGGATATGACTGCTTTATTTTCCGAAAGGCGACGGATGAGGAGATACCCTAGAGGTGCATATGTGCATATGTGTTGAGATTCAGTTATTTTGTCTTTTTGTTAGGTGAGCTAACGTTTTAATTTACAGTCTTATCATGCACAACTAGTTACTAACATTTAATATTTATAGAAAATTAAAGTGCGAAAATTTAAATCCTAAACTATTATAATGCTTTGGGACAGTTACATAAAAAAGAGTGCAAGAAATAAATTGCTGAATTTTAAATCTAAAACTATTACATCCATAATCGATTACAATATTTATGTAAAATGCGAGAACAAAAAATAACGCGCGCAAAATAAATATTACGTCTAAAAAAACAAAAAATAACCTAAGAAAAGTTCTAAGTAAACAAAGAAAAGTCTTTTTTTTTTGGTTTTGAGAGAAAAAATTAAATTAGTTTTCCTAAAATCTATTTAGAAAATAAACTAAACTTTTTGTGGTTTTTTACATTTATGAAAAGAAATATTAAAATTAAAGTAAGTCCTAAATTCTAATTTACTTTTAATTTTGAAATAAAAGGGCTAAAGTTAATTAATTAATTAATTTTAGAAACTAATTATTTAATAATAAAAAAACTAAATCCTAATTTTTTGTGATTTTTTTACTGATTTTATGATTAAACTAATAAAAGAAATGAATTTAATAAAACAATTAAACAAAAATGAAATAATAAAAATTAAATGAAAAAAAGTAGGTCGGGTGTTGATCAGCAATTAGGGGGTGCTGATGATCTGGAAAATGTTAGGCCCAGAAGATGGCAAGCCCAGAGTCAGCGTGAGATTCAGCGCTGCTGACCTCCAGAGGATGTACCATGGAGTTACATATTTAAGCGCTCGGATCTGTATCAACTATGATCTGAAGGTGATAATCTGATGGTGTATGATGAGCGCCTGACCATTATACATATCAGATATGCATAGAATATGTTATAAAGAAAATGAAAATGCCTGACATGGGATTCGAATTCCAGGTCCTCCATCCAGCGCATGCCTTCTAACTGTTCAATTTGGATAAAGGAAAACTAACATTTTGAATCCTGTAATATTGTTAGTTTTAAATCCAAACGAAAAGTGAAACTCTGGGCTGCTTCGATTTGCAAATTGTCTACGCCATGAGTTTCGATTTTCTAATCCATTTTCAAATAACAAGAGTAATACGAACATGTAGTCCATATGAGTTTATATTATAGATTGAATAATATTAAAAGCTTTTACCCACTGAAGACACTTCCATTTGGAATCCTGAATATGGGATGGCTGGTGCAAATTATTGGGCTTTCTTGGAGGCAAGCTGTGTAGAGGTCCTTCGGTAGACAAGGCGTCCTTGGTGCAATATGTATGTGTATTAGTTTTGTGTGCTTCCTGTATAGTTTTTTCTCGTGTGTACCCCCTGGCACTGTGTCCTTGGCCTTGTATTTATAGGAGTGTGATGGTGCATAGTAACGGCAAGAGACAACCATTTAACTAGGCTTTTAAAGCTATGAGACAAGAATCATACATATTAAAAGATTTCCTTTTTGAAATATCCATGCCCCTTTTGAAATCTTGGATGAACCTGGACATTTGACTCCTTCAAACACCCTCCAGCATTTCTCTTCGATTGGCCCATTGTTATTTCCTTTGAATGGCTTTATTTTAACTCAAACCAATTGACACATCAACTCTCCCTTTTAACTGGTCGAAGGTTGCTTCAGCTCTCTATCAATCGAAGGCTTTGAACTTGATCCGATTGGCTCATATTCTCAGCATAATAGTTTCTTTGATTAGCTCCTAGACATTATTCTTCTTGATGGCGCTGAGTCCTGATTCGAATTGCTCAAGGCTCCGCTCAACAGAGCTTCTTCGCTTGAGCATAGTTTGTATGGATTCGAATGTCCCATCATCAGAATTTCTAGAAACCCCTCAGTTGTTTCTTTTTTTGATCTTATTTTCTCTTACTTGGACAATCATAAAATCGCCCTGTTGATATTCCAATCAAAACATCACTTGGTTAACATGCCTGTCGAATGGCAATTTGTACGCTCTAACAAAAAACAACCTTTAAGATGCCCGTCGAAGCCGCCTTGTTTGAGATGCCCATCGAAAGGCCCTATAACAATCGAAAGACCTTTTGCATATGCTAATCGAAGGACCTTTTGTAGATGTCGGTCGAAGGGCACTTTGTAGATGCCAATCGAAGAACCTTTTGTAGATGCCAATTGAAGGATCTTTTGCAGATGCCAATCGAAGGACCTTCTGCATATGCCAACCTAAAGACCTTTTGCAGATGCCAATCGAAAGGCCTTTTGCAGATGCCAATCGAAGGATACTTAACCATCATTCAAAAAATTTCCTTTTCTTTCGGTAAAGGTTTGTAACCACCTATGCAAGAGGAAATCTTGGAAAAACATGAGAGGGAAAATTTTGGGGTACAACACCAGGCATCACTTTCTCACTCATGATCTCTCAACCACCAATAATCTCCACAATTACATCACAAGCTTTCTCCATTCCAGATATTCCATTTCCCTACAATTCAACACCTCTTAACTCTCCTATAATCCTTTTCGACTCTCCCACTACCATTTGAAACAACCGGATTAAAATCATCAAACAATGGAGTCTCCATCAAATGTATTTTATGTTACATGAAGGGATAGGTAAACATCGAGAAAAGCTGAGAAGGGAGAAGTCACATTATTGTGACTGAGAGATTGGGTAAGGGAGTCTGTTACGCAAGGGGAAGGTATTAGAACCCCACACGCTCGTAGTACTCTACGGTATCCACTCTTGTTATCTATATTATGGGTGTGTTTAATCTATGTCTACTACTTACTATTGAGGAAGAATAGATGCAAAAGAAAGGAGAAAATAATGTAGGGAGAATAAAGTTGTGCTCGCTTGGGCCCTACCCCAATGCCTACGTATCCTTTTTGAGGAATAGGAGTTACCGTAGTTTGACTCACATGTTTTTGTTTGTTTTGTGCTTTTTATGAACAATGTCAATTCCGCCTTCTGCCGCAGCTCGACCTTTGGAGACTCACGCATTGGCATAGAAGTAAATTAACATGTCCTTACTTGAAAATGGTTTTGAGTTACACTCTCAAGGCAAGATGCCACATTTGATTGGTTTGTGTTTTGTTACCTTGAAAAAGTGTTTAAGTGTGATTAGCATGTTTTATTATTTGGTAAGAACAATAAAGTTTTTGTTTTAAATTCATATGAAAAAGGGGAAGAAAAGAGTCTACGGGATACAAGCCTATTTTTAATCCTAATGTTATCATACACTGGTGGTCCTAAGGTTTGGGTTAACAAAAGGGAAACGTCTACCTAATGTTAGTATGCATGGCTTGCAACCTATGGTCTAACTTGCATCAAAAAGGAACAAGCACATTCTAAGGGAACATGGTATGTACAAGGATAAAAAAAATCAAGCTCGAAGGAGAAAACACATGAAAAGGTAAGTAAAAGAAGAGAAATGCTTTAGTCAAGGGGAGCGGATCACCCGAGACAAACAAGTGGGAGTAAATATAAAAGAAGAGAAATGCTTTAGCTAAGGGGAGCGGATCACCCGAAGCAAACAAGAGGGAATAAGATGTAAAACAAAAATGTGATGTCCAAAGAGACTGAACACCTAACCACGATATAGAAGACTGAGGTGGGCAACATAAGGCAATATGAACAATCATGGAGTTTCAGCATCGGCCAAAGCGAACTCTTGACAGAGTGTGGGGGTTCGATTGTGGAACCCTTTTCCACTTGACGACTTGATAACGAGAGTTGCATAACTCCGAAGCATCATGGTGCGTCACGAGCTAAGGATGACACAGACAAAATGCGGGGGTTGATTGCAAACCCTTTCTACTCGCCTCCTTTTAAGTACTTCAATAAGGGATGGAGGAATAAATGCAAACACAAATGTAAACACACATGCAGAATAACTACATCATAGGTAGTGTTTTAAACAAACACAAATAGCATACAAAAAGTGGAGCCTGCTACAGGACTTTAAACAGCGACTTCGAGTGCATGCTCTTTATTTCCTACTTCTCATGATATATAGAAAGTAGTGGAGAAATGCGATAAAGTGTGGAAAAATGTAAAAGCAGTAGCAACGACTACCAAAAGTAAGCGGGTCGTCGAAAGCGAACAAAAGCAATGGAGAAGCAAGGAGTATGCATCGAGCAAGGTTCACCGAGAAACAAACAAAGTCAGAAACAATACCCAACTAAGATAAAAACAAATGCATGTTGCGAATGCAACGTGTAACTAGGAGTTCCTGCACAGAGTATCACAAAATATCAATATGTATCTGGATAACATATAATATGATATGAATTTCTAAAGACGATGAGAAATAAGGCGTGTCGCATTAGAAGCAGGCATAAGCCATATGATTTGATCATATAATAACCTGTTATGTTACACGATCGAAAGAACTAAAATGTACCTTGCACAATGAACAAATGCGTCAAAATAACGAGGCAAAACAGTGTAAAAATACGAACAAAAAAAACTAAAAGAAAAAGTGTTTTTTATTAGTTTTTATGTGAGGAAAATTTTATCAAAAACTAAAGAATTAATTCCTAAAATCAACTAAAGAGATCTAAAATTTTTTATTGATTTTGTAATTTTATGTCAAGAAATATAGCCAAAGAAAAATTGGTAAAAGAATTAAAACAACAAAATTAAAACAAAACCAATGAATCAGAGGGGGGTATAAGCTGAAATCCAGGGAGTATTGAAAGGAATTAATGTTAAGCCCATCAGATTTGGTCCATCACCATTTTTGTACATTGATATGAGGCTTCAAAAACGAAACATAAATGGGCCAAGAGGGAGTATGGTTCGATCCAAAATAAGTTTTTGGTTCAAGACATACTAGTTTCCAAAAAATATCAATAGGCCTGAGTGGAACATCAAAGCCCAACAAACATATCCTCTGAGTCCAAACATTTTTTATTGATGCTAGGGTTCAAAAACGGCTCTTCTGCTTCCATCTATGAACGTGATTCCCTTCCTCCTACATTCTCTGGCGCGGAGTTTTTCTCTTCTTCTTCTTTGTAACCTCACCATCATGGCCTCACTGCCTCAAAATCCTCTTCTGTCTCATCTCTTATTCTCCAAAAAACCACCGTCAACATCTCGGTCTCAGATCCTCTTTACACGGTGCGACTCAACCTCATTAATTCTCATCACTATCTCGTTTGTGTTCAGATTTTCTCTGTATCGCTCATTCCTCAGTTTTACTTTTGCTCAAGCCTCTTTCTCACCTCCATCTCAACTTTCGTATCTTCATTTCATTTCATGTTCTCGGCTTCGCCTCTCTTATATTTTTTGATGAATCGCCAACAACTTTGTGTTTTCTAACAAAAGCATACATGGTAAAAAAACAGATGAACAAGAATAAAGAAAAGACACCTATATACCAGAGAACGTCCGGTGCATCTTCAGGTATGTGTTTGTTGTTATCTCGCTTCTTCTACTTCTCCCTGTTTTTGTGCGATTCTGCTTGCATTTTCTTTTCGCGCTTTCAGTGTTATTGGTTGTGGCGGATTATGATGTTGAGTGTTAAAGGTTGTAGATGAAGAAGACGATACAGTTGAAGCAGGTTGGTGATGATTGTTGCAGATGTGCGATTTGATGATGATATGAAGCAGAAAATGATGATTATTGAAAATATGACGAAGATGGTGCAGTGAAGAATCGATGAAGTAGGTTGATTCAGAGAGAAGATTGGTGCAGAGAATAGAGAGAGATCTTCTGATTTTTGGAGTTTTTGATGGTGAGTTCTTCTATAATTTCTTCTTCTTGTTTTTGTGCCTCTGAGTTGTTATTGTGTAATTACAGAAGGTGCAAGGAAGATGAAGTGATGAAGCTTAGAGATGCTTTGAGCGGTTGAATCTTGAAGCAAAAACATAATTGTTAAAGAAGATGCTGCATGATTTTTGAGATAGAAATGGAGATTCGGTTGGAGAAAATTGTTGAAGCTAATAGCAGTGAGATCTTAGAGAGATTAAAGTTATGGAAATGGATCTGTGAGAAGAAAAGAGTTCTCGATTTCTTTGGTGAGTGTTTTTGATATTTTTCTGTCTGAAGGTTGAATAATGAATGTGTATCCCTCCTTGTAACTCTGAATTTGTTATTTATCAACAATAGTTTGTTATGCTGTTAAAAATTGAACTAGAAAAATCGGTTAGGACAGTTAGAGAGTTGGTTAGAAAACTATTAGAAAATTATGTTTGGAAATTAGTTCAATGAAGGTAGCTATAATTTTGTTTTCTGTTAGTTCTATAAACTGTTTTGACTAGAAAACTGGTTTATTGGTTTTAGATTTTGCTTTCTGATTTTTATGTTTTTTGTTTCCTGAGTTAACAATTTTCTCCTTCTGATTTAATTCCCTTTCCTGGTATTTCATCTGAAATTCTTCCCTTTTGTTAAGAGCTGAAATATGTTTGGATATTTTATGTGTTTTCCCGATTTAATTTTCCTCTGAAATATCTGATACAATTTATCTTTCCTCTAATTTTTCTGCTACAAAATCAATATTGTAGCGGTAAAAATGTTGAGACTAATCCATTGGATTGACTTGACTCAGACAGATCAAAATAAAAATCGTCATCGCACTTTATTGTTTCCAAAGGAATGGGAAAAGAGCGAATAACACAAAAAGGGGGAGATAATCTAAGTTCAGGGGTTGGTTATGCAAAGGGAAAGTATTAGCACCATAAACATCTACGGTACTCTGTAGGAACCTCTTTGAAAATTTGTGTGTTTTGGCTATAAGAGTTGTATACAAAAATAGATTGTGGGGATGAGAAGAGAAGTATCTTTTACAATTTTTACACGCGCCGCGGTTGCGAAGCTTTAGTTCCTACGTACCACCTTCCGTGCAATAGGGGGATCATGGTACTCGTAGTTCACCTTTTAAAAAATTTAAAACATAAGTGTGTTGGTTAATTTTAAGAGAGACATCACCGTCTTATCCGAGCAGAAAACATACTTACTACCCACGATTATGAGAAAGGAGAATTTACATCATCTCAAAGTGGAGGATATGGCTTGGATTTTAAAATCAACAAAGCTTCGCCCAACACCCAGGTGGAAAATATCTCACTTCACTACATATCTTAGAAGTATAATAGTTCGCATCACTACAAGGATTGACAACAGTCTATCGTTTGAGAAAATTTTAATGAAAAAAGCCAAAGTTGAAAAATGGATTGAATGAGATTGAATGATTTTTAGTCTTCTCACAAAAATGTCAGAGTATTATTAAGTTGTTTAAAGTTTGATTAAGAAAAGATTTTTGAAAATGCATGGACCTAAGTCCAAGTTTATTTTAAAAGTGGTTCAAGTTTAAAAACAAGAAGAGTTTTCAAAGGAGGGAGAAGATTTTTAAAATTAAAGAAGGTGGGGGGAGATGAAGGTACTATCCTAAAGCATAAGATAAAAGCTAGGGAAAATAACCGTCTAACCAACAAGAAGTAAACACTTGACACAATGAGTCAATGTAGAATTCCCATCCTTTGGATTTGAAACCAAACAAGCAAGGATAATGAAACCTCTTAAGAAAACCAAGCTTCAAAGGCATTAATTCTTCACAAAAATTGGGCAGAGTAACGACTGTATACAGATGAATTCTCAATCACAGACAAAGCATATAATCAGAATAACATGCACACAAAGAAAGCAAACAACCCAATGTCTTGGTGTAAACCCCAAGAACTCCAGACAATATTGCAATAGAAGTCACAAGGTCTCAAGGTAGGTCAAGGTCTCTAATCCTAAGTCCAAGAAGTCCATAACTCCAAAATGCCAAGGATAGTAACCAAATAGTCCAAGTAACATTAATGTTTTTTATGGTTTAAGTTTATTATTAGGTATCTTCAAATAGAAAAGAAAAGCTCAAGTGAGAAAATTAAAATAACATAAATATAAATGCTCAAATGAATTAAGATGAAAGTAGCATGAAATGAAAATGCTAAAATGAATGTGCTCAAAATAAAAAGCATAAAGTAAAAGCATAAAATAAAGTCAATTGTTAGAAAATAGAGGTTAGTTGAATGACCATCTTGAAACTTGAATTTGAAAACTCATTAGAAGATTGATAAAATTAAAGCCTCTCAACAACAAGTTTCATTTGCTTTTGTCAAGTATATCATTCATTTCAAAATCTCAAGGAAACAATAAATGATCAACAATGTTTAAATAACTCACTTAGTTCCAAAATTTATGAAGATTCATTAGAGGATTGATAAGACCAAAGCCTCCTAACAATGGATCTCAATATTATTGGATCAATGGTTTCAAAGTAAACATGCTTGGGCTTGCAAACATAAATTTGGGCCACGAATGATCATTTCTTGAATCAGGACAAAATTTAGCGCTATGTTAAACAATCGTAAGTGGACTTATATAGAAGTCGCACCTATTTTGAGGCCGATCAATAGCAATTTATGTACCATATATTTAGAGAGATGATATGCAAATCACCCTCTAATAACATATAATACAAGTAAGAAAGGGATAAGATGAAGAGGGAGGAAAAATATTTGAATTAAAGATTTTAATCAAACTATCATTAAAATCATTCATCCATTTTAGTAGAGTTTAACTCAACACCTAAGATCCAATGATGTTAATGAAGTTCATGATCAAAAATCACATAGCCAGAATATATTAAAATAAATAAATTGCATTTAATAAATAAAATAAAAAGGAAAAATGATTTTTAAAATGTTTTTTTAAATGTTTTTTAAAAATGAAAATAAAAGGTAAAATAGAAAACTATATTCAAAGTGTCAAAGAAAAATTAAAAGAGACCATCGAAAAGTTAGAAATGATCTCAAATATTTTTATAAAATTTTTAGTAGTTTTTTTAAAACAGAAAAATATTTTTTAACTAATTAAAAGTCATCCAAATAAGTGAAAAAAGATTTAAAAAAATAGTAAAAATCAAAATAAAATTCTAGAAAAAATTTTAGAAAGTCAAAAATAAAGAAAATGATCTTGATAAAAAATTTTAGAATTTTAAAATGCCAAAAAGTATATTTAAAACAATTAAAATAAGGCAAACAATAAAAAAAATTAGGAAAAATATCAAATACTAAATTAAAAATATGAAAAAATATTCACAAAGTCAGAAATAATTCTAAGTATTTTTAAGAATTTCATATTTTTCGAGTCAGAAATGAATTTTTTATGAACTTTTGAAGTTTAAATCAATTAAAAAATAAAAATCAGAAAATAAAAAATAAACCAAAAATATGTGGACCATTGGTCAATGTCAAAACACGTTAGTAATCAAATCCAAGGGACCTGACGCATTGTGCATATCATGGTCATTAGTGAATAAACCATTGGATCAACTATTTAAAACAGATTTAAAAAATGCGTGGCAAATTCCCATTGGTTGAAGACGCTAGCATGGTCGTCTTCAACCTCCATCCAACCTCAAAACCAGGTTCCTCAAACTGTAAAATTAGAGGTTCAGACTAATGTTATTCTCTTCGTCTTATCAAGGCTAAGAAAACTGTACCCTCACGAAAAATTTATATAAGTTGTAGCTCAGTCGATTTGAAGAAAACCAGAAGAAAAAAGTTGAATTGGGATTTGAAAATTCATGATCAAAAATCAATTCCAGTTAAAAACAAATGTTGCGACTTGTATCAGAATGATGAGACCTTCATTGTGGTAACAAATTTTGAGAGAATTGATGAAGGAATCTACCTATTGAAGTTCAAATTCAGAGCTCTGAAACTTGACTTTGCTAGCACGATTTAGGATGCTTTAGGGATTGGTTCTTCTCCTGTTAGCTTCAGTGAAGTTCAAGAATGAAGAATTGACAAAGAAAATGGATTAAGGAAGGTTGTAAAACCAAATTCGAAGTTGCAGAAATTTGGGTTAAGGAAAGAGTTGGGCAGGATGGTTTGGGTTGTCTAAGCTTTAGAAATGATGAGATATAACCCTCTATTTATACATAAGCAAATGGTATGCTCAAGCACGTGGAATGATGAAGTTTGGAGGGAAATCGTGTGAAGTTGCAAGCATGAAAAGTGTGACTTCTATTTTGCTCAAAACTCAACCAAAACTTGTGTTTCAAGGTGCTAATCACTTTTGGAAGATTGTTAAACACTATTAGAAGTAAAAACACGCAAAAATTTAGTGATTAGAAGCTGAATTATGCATTTCAAATTCTGCCTTGGAGGGAAAAGTCAGTTTCAAAGTACCAACTTTGAATCAATGGCATTCATAGCTCAAGGAGTCTTAGGGCATGATCCTTGAAGCAATTGAAATATAAAGTTACAATATTTACACTATGCAAATAATGGAATCAAATGGATGCTTGATCTAAAAGTTGTGACGAGTAAAAGTTGAGAAAAAGATGTTGATTTTTTGTACTTAGAAAAATTCTAAGTTTTTTCTCAAAAAATGTCCTATAATGTTTTGAATCTAAACAAGGCCTTTCTTTAAAATTTAGCTTTGATCATTAATGATATCTTTAAGTTAACTCATTAAAGAGTATTGTGAAACTTGAATCACTCAAAAATAAAAAACAACGAAAAAGTTATGGCCTTGTGAAGTTGGTGAAAATTCATGAGATGACCTGTAATCTTTTGCATTCTTAGGGCATCCTCCATCCATTTTAAAGCTTTTAAAATAAAATAAGAGTTGAATTTCACATCCTTAACATCATTGTGGAAAACGAATTGGCTCAAGGAGATAAAAATTTACCAAGTTATGATCTTTTGAAGTCACATAAGGGAATTTGATGGCCTATCTAGAGGACTTGTAATCTTTCTTCATCATTAGGCATCTTCCACATAAAATCTTATTGAAACTTTTGAAGTTATTAGTTGATAAACCTTTAAAGAGAAGCATGCCTTTGGAATTACTCAAAAATCTCAAAATATGAGCAAGGTATAGCCCTAGAAGTTCAAAACCCTGGTTCCTAGAGCAACAAAATGCCTTGGGGACCCCATTCAACTTTGACAAACTTTATTGAACAAACACGTTTTTCATGTGAATAGAAGTTGTTGTGGATGATAATAAGAATCCATAGAAACAAAAATCACCTCCAAATATTGAGAATTGAGAGAGTTATGCAGATTCGAGGTGCTGTTAGTGATAATCCTGCTTGGCACACCATACCGACATATAAGATTGTTCTTAATAAAGCGTACTACCACCTTCTTAGTAACATTAACATATGAAGCTACTTCCACCCATTTGGTGAAGTATTCAATTGCTACTAAGATAAAATGATGTCCATTCGCTGCCTTGGATTCAATCATTCCAATCATGTCAATAACCCACATAGAGAAAGGCCACGGGGAAGAAATAACATTGAGGAGTGTCGGAGGCACATGAATTTTATCAGTGTAAATCTGGAACTTATGAAACTTCTTTGAAAATTTATAATAGTCAGATTCCATTATCAGCCAATAGTAACCTGCCCTGAGCATCTTCTTTGCCATTGAATGTCCATTAGCATGAGTGCCAAAGGAGCTTTCATGGATCTCATGCATCAACATGTCTGCTTCGTGTCTATCCATAAATCTGAGCAAGACCATGTCATAATTTATTTTGTATAGCACATCTTAGGAAGAAGATTCCTGCCAACCTTCTCAATGTCTTTCTATCTTTGCTTGATGCACCAATTGGGTGTTCCCGAGTCTGGAGAAAATGCTTGATATCATAATACCAAGGTTTTTCGTCTGACGTTTCCTCTGTTGCAAACACATGAGCCGACCTATCCAAATGTCATACTATGATACGAGGAACATTGTTCCAGGTATTCACTTGATACATAGAAGCTAGAGTGGCCAAAACATCATCCATTTGATTTTCATCTCTGGGAATATGATGGAATTCAACTTTATTAAAGAAAGGTAATATTCTTCTAGCATAATCTTTGTAAGGAATCAAGCCAGGGTGACGAGCATCCCATTCTCCTTTAATGTGATTTATTACCAACGCTAAATCACCATACACGTCTACAATTTTGATTATGAGATCAATAGCCTCCTCGAGACCCATGATATAAGCTTCATACTCTTCCATGTTATTGGTGCAATGATATGCCAACCTTGTAGTAAATGGGATATGTGATCCATGGGGAGTGATAATCACAACACCAATTCATTTCCCATAAGCATTCACAGCTCCATCAAACACCATGCCCCAACGAGATTAAGGATCATAACCTTCCTCAGACAACAGTTCATCATAATCTTTCACTTTCAGAAACATAACATCCTCTTCATGGAAATCATATTTAATAGACTGATAACCATCAACTGATTGGTGAACAAGATAATCTGCCAACATACTGCCTTTTATAGCCTTCTGAGTACGGTATTCAATATCATATTCAGACAACATCATCTGCCAATGGGAAATTTTCCCAGTAAGAGCAGGCTTTTCAAAAATATACTTAATTGGATCCATTTTGGAAATCAACCAAGTAGTATGATTTAACATATATTGACGCAATCGCTTTGCCGCCCAGGACAGAGCACAACATATCGTTTCTAGCATAGAATACCGCGACTCAGAATCAGTTAACTTTTTGCATAGATAATAAATGGCATATTCCTTCTTCCCTGTTTCATCTTGTTGTCCCAAAATACAGCCCATATAATTATCTAACACTGTCAAATACATAATCATTGGTCTTCCTTTAACAGGAGGGAGCAAGATAGGAGGTTCAAGCAGATACTCTTTAATCATTTCAAATTCCCTTTGGAAATTGTTGTACACTAAAAGCTTTCCTCTATGTTCTCAAGACATTTCTCATAAAGATCTTCAAAAGCTCAAGTTTGCACAAGGGTTGACTAGGTCAAGCCATCTCCTCAACACGGATACCTCAAATTAGGGTTTGAGTTTTCACAAGGAAAAATGGATTCTAATACTTCAAATTACTTTCATGGATCATTATGGACCCTCAAGATTTCCCATGTCAAGTTTCAAGTCTCGGGTCATAAAATTGCTCAGTCAATTGATCAGATGACCTTAAATTAGCTATATTGGGTAAAAGTCAATCGTGGTCAACCTGCAGTCAAACTTAAAGATTTTTGACCAATATCAATATTTTGAAGTTATATGTATCAATTGATCAAGTTTGGATCACAATTCCCCAAGAAAAATGTTCAAATCATCAAAAGGGCAAAATGGTCAAAAATAGGGTTTTGACTGTATTTGTCTGATCAAGGGTTTTTGACCTAATACATGATCTAATGGATTGAAGCAAGATCTCAAGGATTTAAATACAACATGTTGACCTAATTACAGAGCTCAAGACATTTCTCAAGATCAATTGATTGATAAGTGAAATTCAGTCAATTGATGAAAAGTCAACTAATACACCAAAAGTCAAAACTTTGACTTTTTGATCAAATTTGAGTTTCAAAGATCACATTTCATCAAGACATTTAAAATATGAAACTTTATCATCAAGAAATCAAGAAAGTTAAAAGTCAATGTGAAAAGTCAAACTTTTCAAGACTTAGAAATTTTTCTAACTGTTTTTTATACATGATAATTTCATTACTTCATGCCAATCTTTCACCAAGATGCAAGATGATTGAAGAAAAACTTACAACATGAAATTTGTAGAGCTTGATTAATTCTACAACCTTTCCTTTTATGATGATGTCAAAAAATGCTTATATTTGAAGATATGAGTTCATGAAGTCATGACATTTTTGTATAAACACTTAGGGAAATTTCCAATAGATTTTGGTTTGTTTTTATCTCAACTTCTTGGCCAATTTTCATCAAGTTCCAGTTTGATTTAACAAAAGTGGAAAACATGAAAGTTGTAGAGGATGTTTCAAGCTTTCCAAAACATCCAAGAGCATGAATTTATCATACTTGAGATAGGAGATTCAAGGGCCTGAAGTTGGGCATCCATTCTTGAAATGCAAGTCATTTTATTGAAGAACATATAACAAAATCCTTATGCCATGCTGCATAATCTTACTTTGCATGCCTTTTGACTTGAAAATCTACCCATAATTAGATGTTTACATAATTGATTGAACCATTATCCAAGTTGTGATGTGGTGGGAGAGAACTGACTGTTTTTGGAATGCTGATTCGCGTTTTGCGTTTGTTTTTGCAAAATGTCGCGGTAAGCAAGAGTCGCCACCGTCTTTTATTTTATCCAACAAGGAAAGGAAAAAAGCACAGAAAAATTCCTTTTTCGAGATGTTTCTCGGGTCCGGGGGGTAGATTATAGAAAGGGAAGGTGTTAGCATCCTTTCTATCCGTGGTTATCCACGGGCTCTTAGGTACTTGCTCAAAGTGTTTTCAAAAATTGCTTTTCTTTATATTTGTGGGTTTGAAAGAAGTTTTTTGTTTGAAAAGTGTAAGTGAGAAAAGTTTTATTTTGTTTTGAGAGAGCAAGTACTTAAGAACCATCTACCTACTCGAAAAAGGAATCAATATGTGCTAATGTCCTTTAGACAATGCTATCCCACTATGTATGAGTAGGTAGCACCATCGTTGGAGTTTTAAGGGTCAATTCGATTAAGGGACGTGTGATCACTAAAGCAATGTTAGGATGCCTTAGCGGTAACCCTAATGTCTTAGATCATTTTTCCGAGGCAACTGTTTCGAGGAAACTATGATCTTTAGACAAGAGGACGACCTCTAAAACTTCCTATACTCAATGACCATGTTCGAAGGCAACCAAGTGAGGTGTACCCTAAGAGTGTGCATGTGTGAGTGTATTGTTTTTCAGTTATTTATCTTTATACATGTCAATGGTTATCTAGGTTGATTTTAAGTTAAACATTTGATCTTGTCATGCATTCCCTATTATCAAACATCTAACAGTTTATAAGTTACGGAAATTAAATTGCGGAAATTAAAACTAACTATTACAAGGCGTCGGGTATTTACAGCGCCAAAAACAACCCTTGAAATTAAAATGCGGGAAAAAAATAAAGCGATAAAATAATTAAAGTCCTAATTAAATTATTACATTTCGGGAAATAGATACAATAATATGGTAAAATGGATCGCGTGCGAGAAATTAAATCGGGCGAGTTTTTAGGGTTTTGACCCTTTTTGAAAGAAAGCATTTTTTGGTTGTTTTTTTGAATTAAAATAAATTAAATCTAAGTTAATTATTAAACTAAATAAGCTAATTAATTAATTAATGAAAATAATATTTTTTGGATTTTTGATATTTAAAGAAATAAAATAAATTTGATCAAAGTTAGTAAAAACTAATTATCTACATTAATTTTAATTATTGAAAAAATATTAAAAGTTATACCTAATTAAAACTAAATTAATTTAATTAATATTTATTTACAAAAATAAAGTGCTGAATTTAATTTTAATAAATAAAATACATTTTTGGTTTTTTGATTTTATGAGGAAAAAGTTTTAATTGGTTAGTGATTAAAAATAATAAAAACAAATAGCAATAAATAAAAATAAGAAAATAATGAAATAGAAAACAAAACTCAGGGGGTTCTGGGCCCAAATTGGAGGTGGGATTAGCAGTTGGATGGCCCAAACGAATTGGCCTTTTGTTGACCTTTTCTGATTCTCTAGGGCACGTTGACTAGGGACCATGATGCACGTCCTATTTGGACCACCAGATCTGGCCTGGGGCCATCTGGAAATCATTAGAATGAGGGAGTATCATGCACTGCGCGCTTGGAAAGGCATTGGATAACCTGAAAGAAAATAATAACAAATATGTGGGGGACCTGGGATTCGAACCCAGGTCCTGTGAGTCACTGGACAGCGCGCTTACCACTACACCACCATTATTCATTTGTTAGTGTATTAGGTAATAATTATAATATGGGAAACAAGTTAATATGCCTGAAATAAAAAGAAAAGGCGCGAATTATTTGAATGGAGCAATAGAATGGGGACACGTTGTCGTCCCTGTCCTCAGATTTATACAGAGATTACCTGCGGATTTGAATCTGCAGCAAAAGGCGTAGGTTGATTCAATAATCCTTCTCAGGCGATATAAATGAAAGGTGATACCATGGATGAACTCGTCTTGTTCCCCTGAACAAGATGGTACCCTTCTCACAAGCCAATTGTTCCTGTAATGGAAAGCCCTAAAAAAACCTAAAGAACCCTTCAATGGCGTTTTGGATTATATAACAGATAAATACAACCAAATAATATGGAAAGCATTGAAATTGTTTGGTGATTGCAAATATGTCATTAGTTTCTTGTAATGATGCGTAAATTTTGAAACACGAAAGCAAATTCAGAGGGAGGTCGCGTATCACTTATAGCGCGTTTGAAAGGGTGAGACAGCTTGCTAGGGGTTGCAGGAGATTCAGTGGATGTCCAGCAATGGAGTAGTGTCGAGATTTTGTGTTGAAACTGCCTCTAAGCACGATTTCAGATTCACACTTTTTTGCCAAATTTTCAAGTTTTGATTTTGATGTTTATGCAGCCTCTAGGTACTGATCTCGTATGCTTTGGCTTGTATAAGTAATGTGCATTGGATTAGGTCAAGTTTTGGGTCTTGAATCTTTGCACATTGATGCTTTAGGATTTGATTTGATCCTCCATTGATGTCTTTCCAAATTGGTCCAAAATCCAATATTTTTGTACATGAAAAGCTTGATACGGATTTGATCATGATCATGATGATAATTAAGACCTGTAACAACCAAAAAGATCCTAAGTCATCAATATTTGGATTTTATTTAATTTAAATTGATTTAAAATGAATTAATTCAATAAAAAATAAAATAAAATAGAAAAATTAATAAATGGACACAAGGCTGAAGCTAGGACACGTGTATAGTGTGACAGGATCAAATCAAGTGAAAAAGAATGGACCCATTTGACAAAATTTGAAGTTTTGGGGATAGTTGACTTTTGGCAATTTTGCAAAAATGCCCAACTTCAACAATGCATAACTTCTTCAATTTTGAACTTTTGGAAGTGTTATTGGACTTTTTAGAAATCTGGAGATGTCCTATAACCAACCCTTTTGGTCTCATCTCATTTTGATATTATATTCTCAAGTTATAAGCTTTGGAAAAAAAGCTGTTTTTGTTGACTTTCAAAAATGACCTATAATGTCCAAATTTGTAACTTTTTGTGAGTGCATTTTCTGATCTTGGGGTATGCAGATTGATTGTAGGAAATTTCATCCTCTTCAAAATGATCTTTGGATGGGTCATTTATCATGAAGTATGAGAAAGTTATGCTTGGTCAAAGTTGAGTTGACTTTTCCTACAAAACCCTAATTTAGCAACTTTTGAATCTTGATGAATTTTGAGCAACCCTTGATGAATCATGATCAAACCTTGATCAAATGATGAAATATCCTTCAAAATTATAATGTTGACAAAAGATCTTGAAGTTTGACTGTATTTAGGTCACAGTTGACTTTTGCCCTAGCACAGTCAATTTTTGGACCCTTTGAGCAATTGACTGACCAAACTTCCTCTGCAAGGCTTGAAATTTGACATGGATGAACTTAAGAACATATTAGGACATTGGGGAGCACTTGATTTCATTTGGATGCAAGGACCTTGATGCACCACAAAACCCTAATTTGAGATTGACTGCCTTAGGAGATGACTTGATTGTCCAACTCTTGAGCAATCTTGAGCAACTTGGAGATTATTCTTGCAATGTCTTGGGAAATATGGGAGGGAAAATTTTGGGGTACAACACAAGTGATTCAAGTATTGTCCATTGCATCATTCCGTTTATGGTATAAAGGCACTATTGCCATTCACATAAAGCATGCTTTATACAAAGTCAGCTCTCCTTGAGCCTCTCAACTGTTTTTTTTGCACACACAATGTCAAAGCAAGAAGTAACATGCTAAAAAATCCTAGCCACTTCAGATCCATTTTGTACCATGCATTGGGACTTCAAATTTCACATAACTTAGTTGTTTCATGTCAACCAAACCAGAATTCCACAGCTTGTGAAACAAACTCTCTCATCCTCTCAAACCTTCTCTATAAATAGAGAGGCCATTTGCAAGATAAAGGTCCAGAAGTTTTTGTTGTGTAGACAAGTTTCTCAAAACCCCTCATACTCTGAAAAAACCATAATTATCCACAAAACCTCCACTTATGAGCTTTAAAGTCCAAATCTTTGAACCTTTCACACATTGCAAGTTCTGTCCAAACAAACCATCCAAACACTCCACATAATTCATATAAGAGTTGTTCAAACACGAGAACAACTTCTGATACAATATCATCACCATTTTCCAATCCCAAAAACTGCCACCTACAACTTGACTTCTCCAACTCTAAATCAAAACACAAATTTCAGTTTCAAGGTAAGTTTTCTTGACTTTGAACTCTTCATACAAGCATCATTAGTGGTTCATTTGTGAAGATAAAATATAGATATTATAGCCCTAGATATTCTTACTTTTCATTTTCACTAACCATGTGTTAAGAACTGACTTACATATGTGACAGAACAATGTTAGAAGTAAAAATAGCAGTATGAGTCAATGCATGTCTCTATGATTCGACTCATATAAGGTACAAAACATGTTATGAGTCGATACAAGGCATTATACATCAATGCATACTATTATCAAGACATGTTAGAGAGAGACATAATATGTATGAGTCGATGCAAAGCGTGAATGCATCGATGCAACCAAGAAATGAGTCAACGCAAACCATTACGTATCGACTCATACTGAGTTGGTTTTAACTTTCAAGAACAAGAAGTGATATGTATTGATGCATAAGTGCATGCGTCAATGCATACAAGTTTTCGTATCAATGCATAAGTGCATGCGTCAATGCATAAAAGTTTACGTATCAATGCATAAGTGCATGTGTCAATACATAAAAGTTTTTTTAAAATAATTATCCTTTTTTTTACATTATCTATATATTTACTTATATTTTGATTGTTATTCATTATTCAATATGGTTTTAATAGTAATTAAGTTTTAATTGCTTTTATTCCCCATTTGTAAATTTGTATCCCTCATCCCCTAAAGTATTGTAATAGCGTAGAATATTTAATTTCCGCAATTTATCGCTTTCCATATTATCGTTAATAATTAGGGTGTGTATGGAAAGATAAAATAAACAAGTATAAAACCCTAATTCAAAGACAAAGAGCATGAAAACAAACACTATGCACACTTGCACCTCTAGGGTTAACCTCACTTGTTACCTAAAGATGAAATAGTCATGTCCCTCGAACGTGGGATACTTTAGCAAATAAAATCAAATACAAGATCGTAGTCCCTCGATGACCCTTCAATGTTTCCTTCGGTAAATGATCTTAGACCCTTACAAAAGTTGCTAAGGTATCCCACAATGCTGCTTTCTATGACTATACGATAACCCACGCCCGTCCCTTCACATCCAATGATAGGACTTCTTATCAATCAATGGTAAGATAGCAATATCTAAAGGAGGAGGAAAATAACTAGGACTTTTTTAGTAGGTAGAACATTCATAGTTTCTTACTAACAACCATTTTCAAAACATCTTTCAAACACACTAACACTTCCAAATCAAATATTTTCAGACGTCAACACTTTGTATGCATTCTTATAGATACAAGAATCATTACAAATTTCTCCTAAATGAAGGATCTTTTAAAAAAATACTTTCGAAAACAATCACCAACACATTTCAAACAAAGAATTTCAAAGTGAGCTAGCAACTAAGAGCCCGTAGATAACTACGGATTAAAAGGGTGCTAATACCTTCCCTTTTAATAACCTACCCCCCAAACTCAAGAAAATTCTCAAAAGTTCTTTCATGTTCTTTTCACCCTTTCCTTTATTGGATAAAAGAAAAGTCGGTGGCGACTCTTGCTATCCACATCAATTGCGATCAAACGCAAAACACCCAAGTCAGTTCTCCCACCATATTACATAACTAGCGACCCTGCTGGGGAGTACTTAAAAGTGGGGTTACCTTAGAGATTAGATCATCTTTAAATGCTTTCATTATTTGACCTGCTTACTTTACATTTTGGGTCCTTGTTTGGATTTTGTATTGATCTTCTACCCGGAGCTGGGAACATTATTAGTTGAACCAACCCAACTTCAAGAGGGTATTACCTTGAAATCCAGGCAAGCCTTAAAACTAAGGTCTCTGTGTGATTTGTTTGTGTTTGCTATACCTGCTATATCTGAGCATAATCATGACATCATAATATACCATATCATACTAACCATTTCAAGGATTCTTAGGGTTTATTTTTGTCTTGTTTTGTAGGACATGGCCCTCGCCTGCAGATTCACTATCCAAGTCAGTATGGTAAAAGTACCTCCACAGCTTAAGGATTTAGTATCAATGGTTCCTGAAAGCTCTCCCTTCACTGAAAGACATGTTGGACTTCTCAGCTTGGTCACCTCAAACCCAGATGAATATATTTTAAAAGTGCTCTTTCAATTCTTTGACCCTCTACATCACTGCTTCACCTTTCAGGATTACCAGTTAGTGCCTACTATGGAGGAGTTTTATCTATTACTAGGGGTGCCTATCCTTAACAAGGTACCTTTCAATGGTATGGTAAAAGACCCTAAACCTGAAGATATTGCTAAAGCGATGTTCTTACAACGGTCTAACGTAGTAGCAAATTGGGAAACCAGGAGAGGTGTCAAGGGATTTTTGGCTAAGTTATTGATTAACAAAGATCATCATTTTTGGGATACCCTGGACTTACAAGCCTTTGAAGAGGTGTTATCCCTTCTCATCTATGGGTTGGTATTGTTCCCTAATCCGGACCAGCTCATAGACGTGAATGCGGTTAAGGTTTTCCTGTCACGTAATCTGGTACCTACTCTGCTTGGAGATATCCTACATTCTCTACATACACGCACTATAAAGAAAAGAGGGACCCTTCTGTGTTGCACTCCTCTTTTGGCTAGGTGGTTTATTTCATATCTACCACGATCCGTCTTAAAGAATGAATTGGGTTTGAGATGGTCTCATAGGCTAATGACTCTTACACATTCAGGTATTCATTGGTGTCTTGGATCGTCGGAGAATGTTACCATCATTGATCGATGCGGAGAGTTCCCTAATGTCCCTCTCTTAGGCATTAGAGAAGGAATCACTTACAATCCTTGTTTGTAACTACGACAATTTGGATATGCAAGAAGGGATGATCTTCATGATACACTTATCCAAGGAATCACCTTCGACTATGAGAATGATGCTCAGGGTTACCGTAAAAGGTTCATGCGAGCTTGGAGCATGGTACATAAAGTTGATAGCAAGATATTGGGGCACAAGAATTCCATCCCTCTTGAGCCTTATCTCAAATGGGTACGAGCCCGTGCTTAAAGTCTTATGATACCTTACCCCGCCATCCTACCTATGATTATGGAACCTGTTGCTAAAGGAGATGCTTCTTATCTTGTTCTTCATCCTGACATGCCAACTGATCATGAGGAGTTACAAAGATCCTGGGTTCAACTTAAGGAGGAGCGGGATACGTTTGAAGCTCAATTCTATTCCAGCAAGAAGAAAGTCCTGGAACTCACTAGGCTACTTCATGAAGAGAGGAATATAAACGCCTATATTTCACCAAAGAGGATGCACTCATGGGAAACTTAATTTTTCTTTTTGCTTTAAGTTTTATTTTGTTTGATTGTAAGCCTAAAGGGCACTCTTTGTAAAAATTCGAACTTATTAATACAATTAACGTGTGTTTATTTTGGTTAAACAAGTTTGAGCCTTTAAGAATCCTTGAAATTATTGCATATGCATATCATCTATGACATTGCATAAACAGGTTTCATAACAGGTTTCTCATCTTCTTCGTTGTTTATTTCAGCAATAATGACTTCTGAACAAAGTATCAAGGATCTTCAGGCACAAAATGTCCAATTTCAGAAAATGTTTGTAGCTTTGGCTAAAGGGTGGGATGATCCGAAGGCCCTTATTCTAAAAGATAGAAAGAAGAAGAAGAAAAAGAAGACAGCTGGTGTCCTGAATTTGGGCAGAAGATTCAGAGGACTGTTGAAGCAACCGGTTGATCTGACCTCTTCGTCCAAAGAAGGGGAGAACCAGTAGGGTGAAACAAGGGAAGAAGACCCTAGCCCAAGGGTTTCTAAGGATGAATCTGATTACAATGATAAACAATATCCTCCCACCAAGGATAGATACAAGCAGTTAGAGGATCGTCTAAGCGAATTGGATATCCAAAGAATACTAGGGCTGGATTTTGAAGAGTTGGGTTTGGTATCTGGGGTTGTCATCCCACAGAAGTTCAAGGCTCCGGTATCTGCAAAGTATGATGGGGTGTCTTGTCCCAAGCTTCATCTCTGTTCCTATGTAAGGAAGATCCAGCCTCACACTGCTGATAGGAACTTGTGGGTCCATTTCTTTCAAGACAGTCTGTCCGGGACTCAGCTTGAGTGGTTCTATCAGCTAGAGAAAATCAATGTCCGCAACTGGGAAGATTTGGCTGCTGCTTTTTATAAGCAGTATCAATGTAACACTGACCTTGCTCCTACCCGTACTCAACTCCAGAGTATGTCCATGGGTGAAAGCGAAGGTTTTAAGGACTACGCGCAGAAGTTGAGAGATTTGGCAGGGAGAGTCGAACCTCCCTTTGTCTTATAGGGAGTTGGTGGATATGTTTCTTGGTACGCTATCTGGTCCATTGTTCAGTCACCTGATTGGTAGCTCCTCAGCTGGTTTTACTGAGCTGATATTGACTGGAGAAAGGGTAGAAGTTGGGATCCGAAGTGGCAAGATCCATAAAGACACCTCTTCAAGTACAGTGAAGAAGCCATTCATGGGTAAGAAGGAGGTCAATGTTATTTACAATCCAAGAGGTCAGAGCAGAACCGAGCATCGTCCAACAGTAGGAGCTATGATGATACCTAGGTCTGCAGCTACTCAACAACGAAACAATCAGCCAAGGGTAGAAAGACCTCAAAGTCAGTTTACTCAGATCAATATGACGTTGTCTGAGGTTTTACCCCAACTGTTAAACTCTAACATGGAAACCTTAAAGGAGGCTCCCAAGAACCCTAACACCACATCTCCTCGTTACAATCCAAACGCTCGGTGTGCTTACCACTCTGAAAGTCCAGACCATGATACCAACAACTACTGGGCTTTGAAGAATAAGGTGCAGGATTTGATCGAGGCAAAGGAGATTGAGTTCGGTCCCCCTGAGACTCCCAACGTCATAACTGAACCCATGCCCAAGCATGGCTCAGGAATCAATGCTATTAAGTTTGTCTCCGCCATGGAAGATGCTGACAATGAGGATGACATGGACATCTGGATCTACCATACTACCAACAGTGGACCTAGTAACTGGATGGCCAAGGATTTTATGCCAATTACTTTTGCTCAACAATAATTGTCTTACTTGTTTTTCAGATTTGTAATAAACAATATAAACTCTATGGCCTTGTGTCTTACCCGAGGAACAATGGTTTATTTGTGAGGGTTATTATATATTGTGATATGGTGGCAGAACCGATTGTTAAATACTGGTTTGCATTTTGTATTCGCAAATGTTGCGGTAAGCAAGAGTCACCACTGACTTTTATTTCATCCAACAAAGGAAAGGAAAAAGAACAGAAAAAACCTTTTTTCAAGAGTTTCTGAGTACGGGGTGTAGATTATAGAAAGGGAAGGTGTTAGCACCCTTTCTATCTGTGGTTTTCCACGGGCTCTTAGGTACTTGCTCATTTTTGAAATTGCTTGTGCGTGTTTCAAAAAGTTTTTTTGTTTAACTTCATGATAACCCTTGTATCTGTCCTCAAAAGTGTGACAAAGTCATTTTTGAAAACTGTTTTAAAAAGTGTTTGTGAAATTTTTTTGTTGTTTTGAGCAAGTACTTAAGATTTTCTACCTACTCGAAAAAAGACTGTTCGTTCTCATTTCCTTTAGATAGCGTTATCCTACTATTAAGGAGTAGGTAGCCCCATCGTTGGAGTTTTAAGGGACATTCTAAGGGACAAGTACGGTCACAAAAGAAATGGTTAGGAAACTTTAGTAATTACCCTAAAGTCCTAAAGATCTTCCCGAGGCAACATCCAAATGAGTCATTTTTTATCTTTTGGGACTAGAGGACGACTACTAAAATTCCCCATGCTTTATGATCGTTTACCGAAGGCAAACGGAGTGGGGCAAACCCTAGGAGTGAGCATGTCCAAGTGTGCTTTTTTCAATTAATTATCTTTGCACAATTAGGGTTATCTACCTTTTAATCATTGATTTATCTTTCATATACAATCCTAATATCCATACATCTAGGCAGTTTTATAGTTGCGGAAATTAAAGAGTGCGAGCAATTAAAGTCCTAACTATTACAAGGCTTTTAGGCAGATACATAAATATTTGACTGAAAATAAAGATGCGGAAATTAAAATCCTAATTAATCTATTACAAACTTGAAACAGTTATAATAATTAGAATTAAAATAAAGTAAAGGCACGCGCGGCGAATTAAATACGAGAATTAATTAGAAGCCTAAAAAATCTAATTAATTAAAAAATATTTTTGTGTATTTTTTAATGAGAAAAACAATTTAATTGCAAATTAAACCTAATTTCTAGTTAATTTTAATTAATATAAAAAAGCAATTAAGTTAATCTAATTAAACTAAATTATGTCCAATAAACTTAATTTAAATAAAAAAACCTAATTCTATATTTTTTTTTTGTGATTTTATATTTTTATGATTTTTTTTTTGTTTGATAAAAAAAACTATTTTTTTGTTGTACAAAATGATTAAATAAATAAAACAAATAGAATAATAAATAATTTAAAAAAAATAAAGAAAAAAAACAAAACTGGGTCTGATGTTGTTAGCACTCAGGGGGGTGTATTGCTGACTTTCGTTGGGCCCAGGATGCCAGTCCAAACAAATGCGTGTGATTTAGTGCAGTCAGATCTGGTAGGTCCACCATGTGCTACTCTCACTGAGTTCTAGATCTGGATCTAAGGGTGATCCAATGGATGGATATGGAGGATTTACGATGGCTTTCATGGGTAGTTCATGTTGGATCCTGTAAAGAAATAATGGAAAAAATGCAAAAGCTCACGCCTGGGATCGAACCCAGGATATTAGCTTCATAACTCTCTCCCTTGACCAACTGCACTAGCTTGTTCATTTGTCAATATAATAACATAAATACATTATATTAAATGAAGGGTCAATGTAACAATAAAATGCGCGAGATTCAAATCCTCTAGTGGTTATCAGACACATAATCATCTTCTTTAGGGAAACTGTCGTTTTAGGTAAGGATCTTTACCTACGGACACCAACTGTAAGTATAACCTTGCAAATCTCAAAAATCAATACTAGGAAAAATAAATTAAATCTAAGTATATAGATCAGCTCGTTTTAATCTCATGAGCATGATGGCATCCATCTTTTGCCCTAATCTTACTTGCATCAAAAAGCCCTAAAACACGACCTCGAACCCTAACAATGGCAATTATCCGTAAATGCGCTAAAACTCCCAATTAATCATACCAATACGTTCTAAATGATGATACAAATATGAAGACATGCTTAGAAATTATTTATAATGGGTAAATTTGTAGAATCAAATTAGAGAAAAGTGTCAAACCGTGATGCTGCAAGGTGTTGATTCCTAGAGTTTTTACGCGTGCAAGCGATGTTGCTAGCCTCAGAAGATGTCCAAGAGTGGATTGGTGGCCTTGAATCACCTTGAATCGTCCTCTAACTTAGAATTCTAACCACCCTTTTTTATTAAAATTTTTTTGTTTTATTCTTCTTATTGAGGCAGTCTTTTTGTCCCCTCTAGGTCTGGCCTCCTTGTGTATATGTGTTGGAACATATTAGGTTAACAAAAACATCTTGAATCTTGAATAATTATGGAGAAAAGATCTTGATTGTTCATTGCATTATTTGTTTCCAAAATAAGCCAAATCATTCCATTCTTACTCCAACCACCATTGGCACGATTTGATCTTGATATGCCATCATATTTTATCTTCATTCAATGCCAAAATCATTCCAAAAGCAATTTATATGATTTATTTGATTTTATTTGAATTTTTAAATGAATAAAATCACAATAAATTAAATAAATAAGTTAATGAGGCATGGAGTGGTTCATGGGTCATGGACCATGTTAGGAACAAGATACAAGCATAAAAAGTTGGGCCCATTTGAAGAAAAATGCATTTTGGGCATGGTTGACTTTGTGCAAATTTTCAAAAATAGCCAACTTTGACAATGCACATCTCTCTCAACTTTGACCCTAAGAGGGTATTCTTGGACTTTTTAGAAATCTTAAGATGTCCTCTAAACAACCCTTTGGGTTTCATCTCAATTGGATCTTCCATGTTCATGTAAGAAGCTTTGACCCAAAAGGTGTTTTTGTTGACTTTTTGAAATGACCTGTAATGTCTGAATTCATATATTTTCATGAATGCGTTTTTTGAACTTTAGGGATGAAGATGAGTTGTAGGGAATTGCATCCTCTTCAAAATGAGCCTTGGATGGTAAATTTTTGATAAAGTATTAGAAAGTTATGCCTAGTCAAAGTTTGGTTGACTTTTCCTAAAGAAACCCTAATTTAGCAACTTTTGAGTTTTGATGAATTTGGGGAATTCCTTGATGAATCATGATCAACCCTTGATAAAATGATATATGTTACTTCAAAATGTTGATGTTGACCAAAAATCTTGAAGTTTGACTGTAAGTGGGTCACAGTTGACTTTTGACGTAGCACAATTGATTTTCAAGCATTTGAGCAGTTGACTGAGCAAACTCCTTGTGCAAGGCATGAAACTTGACATGGATGATTTTGAGATCATATTAATACCATGGAAAATATTTTAGACCTTTGGAGTTCATCCATCTTGATGAAAATGGAAACCCTAGTTTGACGTTCATTGTCTTAGGAGAGCACTTGTCTGGTCAATCCTTGGGCATCCTTGAGCAAGTTGAGGACTTCAATGAGTATGTTTTGAGTAAAATGGGAGGGAAAATTTTGGGGTACAACAGTTTCCCATGTTCAATCTTCTTAAACCCGAGGATGTAGATTGGCCGGTCTGCCTTTCGTGATCTTAAGGTAGAAGATGATTGAACACTAGAGTGCCCAAAAATTTGCACTCGCATGAAGTAATACTGATTGGTGATATCGGGAATAGGCTTACAGATGCCATTTGGAAGTTGAAAAAGAATCGTTGGATATGGGCTTAAAGATGCCATCCAGCAAAGATATCGTTTGCATAAGAGATTCCTTTACGAGAATTCATATACCTGCCGTTGGGAGGGACTTCACCGGGGAATGTTGGTTTATGTCCTGGGAGATAGAGTATAGGAGCTTCGGTTGTCCACTACTCTACTGGGGAATTAACTCCTGATTGAGGAGGTGGGAGTAAACTGCATATTTGGTTAGGGTCCAGGCTGCACAACGGCTTACTAGGGAAATATGAGATTGATCGTATCTAGTCGGGTCCAAGTCTTGCAGTGTTGTAAACTGTTGTCTGGAGATAAGAGAGAAGGAACCTGGGTCGTAGGGTTACTTCAATATGAAATCCTGGATAGTATGGATATAAGAAGGAACTTGGGTCATAGGGTTACTTCGAAATGAAAGCCTGGATGGTAAGCCTTGTGGGAAGGAACCTGGATAGTAGGGTTACTTCGAAATGAAAGCCTGGATAATAGTGCTATGAGAAGGAACCTGGGTCGTAGGGTTGCATCGAAATGAAAGCCTGGATGGTAGGGCTAGTGGGAAGGAACCTGGATAGTAGGGTTACTTCGAAATGAAAGCCTGGATGATAGGGCTTGTAGGAAGGAACCTGGATAGTACGGTTACTTCGAAATGAAAGCCGGGGTAGTAGGGCTATGAGAAGAAACCTAGATAGTAGGGTTACTTCGAGATGAAAGCCTAGATAGTAGAGCTTATGAAGGAACCTGGATAGTAGGGTTACTTCAAGATGAAAGCCTAGATAGTAGGGCTATAAGAAGGAACCTGGATAGTAGGGTTACTTCAGGATGAAAGCCTGGATAATAGGGCTTATGGGAAGGAACCTGGATAGTAGGGTTACTTCGAGATGAAAGCCTGGATAGTAAGGCTATGAGAAGGAACTTGGATAGCAGGGTTACTTCATTTAATCACGTGGGTTGGTTGATGATAATTGTCCTTCCTGAAAAGATAACAGGATTAATTATATGCGATTCATGAAATGCATTATGGGATGATGTTCTCAAAATAAATGAGATTATGTTGTGTGCAATATGTATGCGCACATCATGATGTATGAACATGAGATGTTATTGTGACATGTCCGAGTCTGGGAAAATAAATCCCTGACTGCTGCTGGAGAGTATAGAATTCCTGACTGTTTGTAGAAAGTCGTGGTTTTTCTATTTCCGCTGGGGTTGGTGAACGGAAATGACTATGCTGGAGATTTGCTCCTTGTTTACAGATATTCTGCCGGAGAGAGACTCTGCTTGAGAATAACTCTGCGGGGAAATACTCTGTTTGAGAGAGGTGAAACTTCTGTAGCTGGCGTGATAAGCTATGTCGGGGATTGAGCTTCTATATTCTGAGAAATAAACTCTGTTCGGGAGAAAAATTTATGACCCGCTTGCGACTATGAAATTCGGCTGGGGAATAGAGATGTCAGCTTTCTGAAGGAACCTGACTGGGGAGAGTACTTCTGTTTTGGTGAAGCTGATATCAATTCTTTGATTACCTTTACTCTGTGGGGAGTGTAGATGTCACGAGGCCGTATGCATTGATAACTGTGTTTCAAAGTTGTCTCTGCCCAGGTACCTGCTGGACAGAGTAACTGTCGGGTTTGACATTTTTTTAGTTTTTGTTTTGCCCTTGTTTCTTAAGTTATGAGATATTGTCTTTTCGTTTCTTATGTTAATATTTGTGAATAGCAATCATATTCAAATGCATATGTCAAGAATAAACCGGTGGACGCTCTTGCAAAACAAAACAGAAATAGAAAAAGCACATAGTTTTTGTAAAAAATAATTTGTATTGATTTTCGAAGTTGGCCTATAATAGGCATTTTTTTACAAGGAAGATGATGCTCTAGTAAGAGAACGCCGCCATAAAAATGGAAGCTATACAATATTGTGTGAAAAAGAAAATAGTTATGTACAACAATCCCATTGGGTTCCAAGTCTACTATTGTCATTATGTCTTCGGGCGTCTCATCACTTTGTTACTTGTCTGAAGCTGATTAGATTGATTGGTGCCATTCGAGCTTGACAGTTGATACTGAGGTCTGATCGCAAGGTGATTAAATGGGACATAGTGATACTCTTTACATCCCTAACTTTTTCCTGGACTTCCCTTTCGGGTTTTCAGTCCACCGGGATACCCTTTTTTTCCCAAGCCGCCTTTTCAGGTTTTCGACTTACCAGGTGTACAGATTTTTTGTTTTCATCCCTTATTTTTTCCCGAACCCTTTTGGTTCTCCAGGAATCCCTTATTTTTGCCTAGGCCAGTCAACCTAGCGGGTCTTTTATCATGCGTAGTATCTTTTCACTATGTCTGCATTGACAGGGTGAGAAAGGTCATCACCGTCCATGGTGGTTAGAATCATGGCTCCACCTGAGAAAATGTTTTTGATCACAAATGGACCTTCGTATGTGGGAGTCCATTTCCCCTGGGATCATCTTGCAGAAGTATGATGCTCTTGATCACTAGATCCCCGACTTGATACTCTTGGCGTATGACCTTTTTGTTGAAAACCTTGATCATTTGTTTTTGATACATCTGACCATGACAGACAGCAGTAAGTCTCTTCTCATCGATCAGATTTAGTTGGTCAAGTCGAGTCTGGATCCAGTCATCTCCGTTCAAACCTGCATCCTTCATAATCCTTAAAGAAGGAATCTGGACCTCAATGGGTAAGACTGCCTCCATGCCATATACCAGAGAGTAGGGTGTTGCCCCTGTCGATATCTGTGCTGAGGTAAGGTACCCATGAAGAGCAAAGGGTAACATCTCATGCCAGTCTTTGTATGTCACGGTCATCTTCTGTATAATCTTCTTGATGTTCTTGTTAGCCACTTCAACAATGCCATTCATCTTCGTCCGGTAGGGAGAAGAGTTATGATGTTGTATCTTGAATTGCTTACAGAGCTCGGTGATCATCATGTTATTGAGATTCGTACCATTGTCAGTGATAATTCTCTCTGGAACACCATATCGACAGATCGGGTTATGCCCGATAAACCGCGCCACAACGTTCTTGGTCACAATAGCAAAGGAATCAGCCTTAACCCATTTTGTGAAGTAATCGATGGCTACCAGGATGAAGCGATGCTCATTGGAAGCAGTAGGTCTGATTTCCCCGATCATGTCAATGCCCCACATCGCAAAGGGCCAAGGAGCTGTCAAGACATTTAAAATAACCGGAGGCACATGAACCTTATCAGCATAGATTTGGAACTTATGACAGGATTGGGAGTGCTGATAACAATATGCTTCCAAAGTGGACCAGTAGTATCCTTCCCGTAGGATCTTCTTAGCCATGGTATGTCCACTTAAATGGGTTCCGAAGGTACATTCATGTAGATCTGTCATAATCCTCTCTGCTTCTCTCTTGTCTACACACCGCAGTAAGGTAGAGTCATGATTGCGCTTGTAGAGGATTCCATTACTAAGGAAGAATTTCGCAGCGAACCTTCTCAGAAACTTCTTATCTTTGACAGATGCCCCTTCGGGATATTCTTGAGCCTCGAGTTACCTTTTTACTTCGTGAAACCAAGGTTTAACTGCTACCTCTTCAATATCAATCTCGCAGCAGTGTGCTGGTTCATCCAACCTTTCAATTGTGATTCGGGGAGCTTCGTTATCCCACCTGACTTTGAACATAGAAGACATGGTAGCTAGCGCATCCGCTAGTTGATTCTCCTCTCGTGGGAAATGTTCAAAGGTTACCTCCTCAAAGTGCGGGAGCAATGTCAGTACGTGCTCTTTATACGGGATGAGATTCGGATGCTTCGTATCCCATTCGCCTTTGATCTGGCTTATCACCAAGGTTGAATCCCCGAAGACATTTAGGAACTTGATCCTGAGGTCAATAGCGGCTTTGAGACCCATGATGCAGGCTTCATACTCCACCATTTTGTTAGTGCAGTTGAAACATAGTCGGGCAGTGAAAGGAGTATGACAACCCTCAAGAGATATGATTACAGCACCGATGTTATTACCGATTGCGTTCGAAGCTCCGTCAAAAACCATAATCCATTGGGATCCTTCCTCAGGTCCTTCATCCGGTCCAGGTTCTTCGTAGTCAGTCACTAGCATAATATTTTCATCCAGGAACTCAAAATTCATGGACTTGTAGTTATCCATGTCCTGATGAGCCAAATGATCCACTAATAAACTTCCCTTGATTTCTTTATGGGTTGTATATTGTATATCGTCTTCAGTTAAGATCATCTGCCATCTTTCTATTCTTCTGGAGAGTGTGGGCTTCTCGAAGATGTATTTGATTGGATCCATTTTAGATATCAACAGAGTAGTGTGGGTCAGCATATACTGTCTTAGTCGGTGAGCAGCCCATGCCAAAGCGCAACAAGTTTTCTCCAACAGTGAGTATCTTGTCTCACAGTCGGTAAACTTTTTGCTAAGATAGTATATTGCATGCTCTTTTTGACTAGACTTTTCATGCTTCCCCATCACACACCCCATTTAATTGTCTATCACTATTAAGTATAATATCAAAGGTCTTCCTTCAACCGGAGGCATCATAATTGGTGGTTCTTGAAGGTATTCTTTAATCCTTTCGACAGTAGTCTGGCATTCGTCATTCCACTTTACCACTTGATATTTCTTTAGAAGCTTGAAGATGGGCTCACAAGTAGCAGTCAGATGTGAAATGAACCTGGCGATATAATTCAGGTGTCCCAAGAAACCTCTAACTTCCTTCTCAGTATGGGGAGTCGGCATCTCTTGTATGGCCTTTACCTTCGCAGGGTCTACTTGAATACCTTTGTCACTGACGATGAACCCCAGAAGCTTACCCGATCTTACCCCGAAAGTTCACTTGTTCGGATTTAACCTCAGCTTGTATGTCCTCAACCTGTCAAACAATTTTTGTAGATGGTCGAGGTGCTCTTCCTCGGTTTGGGATCTGGCTATCATGTCATCATCATAAACCTCGATCTCATGGTGAATCATATCGTGGAATAAGGCGACCATGGCTCGCTAATAAGTTTCCCCAGCATTCTTTAACCCAAAAGGCATCACCTTGTAACAGAAGGTGCCCCACTGTGTGACGAAGGTTGTCTTCTCCGTGTATTCAGGAGCCATCTTGACCTGGTTGTAGCCAGAGAAACCATCCATGAAGGAGAAAATTTTGTGCTGCGTGGTATTGTCAACCAGGACGTCAATGTGGGGAACCAAGAAGTCATCCTTGCGACTTTCCCTATTCAGGTCTTTGTAGTCCACACACATCCATACCTTACCGTCCTTTTTTGGCACAAGAACGAAGTTAGCAACCCACTGCGGATAGGAGGTGATGGCTAAGAACCCCATGTTGAACTGCTTCATAACCTATGCCTTGATCTTCTCTGACATTTCAGGGCACATGCAGTGGACCTTTTGCTTAACCAGAGGACAATCTTCTTTAGTTGGAAGATGATGTACCACAATATTAGTGTCTTAACCTGGCATGTCTTCATATGACCAGGAAAAGATCTCAACATAGTCGTGCAACATCTGTATCAACCGTTGTTTGATCTTAGTCTCCAGATTTATGCCGATCTTGACTTCTTTTCTGTCCACCTCTGTGCCCAAGTTTATCATCTCAACTGGCTCTTCAAGACGTTGTGTAGCCCTCTCTTCCTGCTGTAACATGTAACAGTCTAGCAAGTTCTTCGGGTACCTCACAATCATCCTCACCTTCATCCTCGGCTTAGTTGATCGGATTTTCGAAGTCATGACTGGCAATATCAGAACTATTATCCATGGGATCCAGGGTGGATATGGATCTGCAGTTAGATATGCGAGTGTGTGTAAGAGCATAGCTGTATTGATAAAGTGAAAAGCAGAAAAGAAAAATAGAGAGCGCAAGATTTGTATGCAAGAAACGTCAAATGTTTTATTGATTACATGTGAAAATGGCATGTAATAGCCTTCACAAACAAAACCGTTGTGCCTCGGGCAAGACACATGGTTGTAGAGTTTTAAATTGTTTATTACAAACTTGGAAAATAAGTAAGAAAATTACTGCGGAATAAAAGAAACTGGTATAAAATCTCTGGCTATCCAATTACTCGGTCCACCGTTGGTAGTCGGGTAGATCCAGCTGTCAATATCGGAATCTTCCTCAATGTCTTCAATAGAATTGACCCCACGATTGCTGATGCGTAGGAGAGGTCCTCTAGCTCGAGCGTGTTAAACATCCCTTTGAGCTCCTGACGTAAAGCCCAAACCAAAATTTTTAGTTTTGTGAGTAAAATCATGGAGCTGTCCCCAGTTGGTACACCCACCTTCTTCAATTGCTGCTCTGGCGTCCTTGAGAGAAGCCATCTTCAGAGGAGGTTTGGTGTTGGAGGTAGTTTCAGTTGACGCCAAAATCTGGGAAACCTCTTCAAAGTTTTGATAAGGAGTCTCTATGAATTTCCTGTCCATCTCCATATACCTGAAGGAGTTCAGGTGGCTTACCTTATACTCCTATTCACCGTGCATAATGATGATTTTTCCCTTCACCAGATACTTCAGCATTTGGTGCAGTGTAGAAGTAACAGCCCCATCTTCATGGATCCAAGGAGGACCCAACAAACAAGAGTATAATGGCCTGATGTCCATCACGTAGAAGGTGGTTCCAAAGGTCTGAGAGCCCACATTGACAGGGATGTCCACCTCCCCATGCGCCATTCTCTTTGACCCGTCAAAAGCCCTCACCAGAATGTTACTAGGCTTTAGGGTCAAGCCTTCATAATCTAGCCGATCAAGAGCCTTTTTAGGCAGGACATTCAGTGAAGATCTAGTGTCCACTAGCACATGAGCCATGGTAGTGCCCCTGCATTAGATCGAGACATATATGGCATCATTATGGTTCCTCCCTTTTGGTGTCAAGTCGGTATCTGAAAAACCCAACCCATTGTCAGCAGTCAAGTTGGCCACACAGTCTTTGAGTTGATCGGCTGAGGTTTCTTGCGGCACATGCGCATTCTTGAGGAATGCAATTAGAGCTTTATCATGGGCCTCAGAACATAACAACAGAGACAACATCGATAACTTCAAAGGGGTCTGCCCCAGCTGCTCGACCAAATTGTAGTCGCTCTTCTTGATTATTTTTAAGATTTCCTCTATTTCTTACTTAGAGGATTCCAGAACAACTTTTCTAGGTGCCTCCGTTCGGGCAGGCTCACCTATAGCTTCTTTGCCTCAAGTCCCGGATGACTCAACGGCAGGGGTAACAATTGGAGTAAGAACGAGAGTAGTAACGGCAGTACTGGTAGGAACAACAGATGAAATAACAACAGGCTTAGTGACAATATTTGGGGAGATATCGGGATAGAAAACCATTCCACTTCTGGTAATCTTGCTGGTCCCGACAATGTTACTGACATCGGGATCAGCCTCTTCAGTCCTCAAATCTTGTTTAATGCCATGATAGTAAACATCGGCGCCATAATTCCAAGGGACAACTTTGTCCGAGGAGTGTGGTACGGGACCAGGAAAAGTGATTATCAATGGGGCGATTCTTGGAGCAGGTGTAATCCTAATAGGTCTTTTAGAGGAGACCTTGGAAGGATTGGCGGAAATGGTTATAATGGCAATATCTTCATAAGGAACAGTTGGAATCAAAGTCTTTTCGAAAAAAATTTCTCTGTTGTCCATCAGGCATTGAACACCTGCTTTCAGCAAATAGCAACCAGTGGGAAGAGATGAGCACATGTGGCAACCTTCACCACAACCTGCAAATGAACCGGCCAGCAACAAATTCTTCTTAACAGTCATAAGAGGAGTAGAAACTTCATTAACAGAGGTAACAAACAGATCAGTATCAATGACATTAACTCCACGGTTGTGCTTGGGCATGGAAGCAGTTATGACATTAGGCTTCTCCGGAGCATCAAACTCAATCTCCTTGGCTTCAATTAGATCTTTTACTTTATTTCTCAGAGCCTAGAAGTCATTTGTATTGTGGCCAGGACTCTCAGAATGGTATGCACACCGAGCATTTGGATTGTACCAAGGAGATGTGGTGTTAGGATTCTTGGAAGCCTCTTTTAAGGTTGCCAAGTTGGATCTTAGAAGATGGGGTAAAACCTCAGTCAATGTCATGTTAATTCGAGTAAACTGCCTTTGCGGTCTTTCTACCATTTGCTGATTGTTTCGTGGTGAGGTAGCTGCGGGCCTAGGTATCATCACAGCACCTACCGTTGGACGGTGTTTAGCTCTATTCTGAACTCTTGGACTATAAATGGCACTAACCTCCTTCTTACCCATTAAGGGCTTCTTCATTGAACTTGAAGAGGTGTCTTTTTGGATCTTGCCACTCCGGATCCCAGCTTCTACCCCCTCTCCCGTTAATATCATCTCGGTAAAACCAGCTGAGGAGCTACCAATCAAATAATTGAAGAATGGACCAGACAACGTCCCAAGAAACATGTCAACCAACTCCCTATCAGACAAAGTGGGTTGGACTCTCCCAACTTGATCTCTCCACTTCTGCGCATAATCCTTAAAGCCTTCACCTGCACCCATGGACATACTCTAGAGTTGAGTATGAGTAGGGGTAAGGTCAGCATTATATTGATACTGCTTGTAAAAAGCAGCAGCCAAATCCTCCCAGTTATGGACATTGGTTCCCTCCAGTTGATAGAACCATTCGAGATGAGTCCGTGACAGACTGTCTTGAAAGAAGTGAACCCACAAGTTCCTATCAGCAGTGTGAGGCTGAATCTTGCTCACATAGGAACGAAGATGAAGTTTGGGACAAGACACCCCATCATACTTCGGGAAAACTGGAGCCTTAAACTTCTATGGGATGTCAGGATGATGAACAAGAGAAGAAGTATCTCCTTTTTTCATCATACTAGTGTGAGGCTGAGTCTATGTCCTTTTTTTCATGAAGTAGCCTAGTGAGCTCCAAGACCTTCTTCTCGCTGGAATATAACTGAGCTTCAAACGTATCCTGCTCCTCCTTAAGTTGAACCCAGGATTTCTGTAACTCCTCATGATCAGTTGGCATGTCAGGATGATGAACAAGAGAAGAAGTATCTCCTTCAGCAACTAGTTCCATAATCATTGGTAGGATAGCAGGGTAAGGCATCATAATACTTTGGGAACGGGCTCGTACCCATATGAGATAAGGCTCAAGAGGGATGGAATTCTTGTGCCCCAATGTCTTGCTATCAATTTTATGTACCATGCCCTAAGCTCTCATGAACCTTTTGCAGCAACCCTGAGCATCATTCTCATAGTTGAAGGTGATTCCTTGGATAAGCATATCGTGAGGACCATCCCTTCTCACATAACCAAACTGCCGCAGTGCAAAACAAGGGTTATAAGTGATTCCTCCCCTAATGCCTAAGAGAGGGACATTAGGGAATTCACCACAGCGATCGATGACGGTAATATCTTTTGAGGACTGTGAACACCAATGAATGCATGAATGTGTAAGGGACATCAGCCTATGAGATCATTTCATACCCTGCTCATTCTTCAAAATAGACCTGGGTAGGTGCGAAATAAACCACCTAGCCAATAGAGGAGTGCAACACAGGTGGGTCCCCCTTCTCTTTAGAGTGTGAGCATACAGAGAGTGTAGAATATCCCCAAGTAATGTAGGCACCGGATTATGAGACAGAAAAACCTTAATCGTATTCACATCTATGAGTCAGTCTGCATTAGGGAATAGTACCTCCCCGTAGATGAGGAGTGCCAATACCTCTTAAAAATCTTGTAAATCTAGGGTATCCCAAAAACAGTAAGCCTTCTCGAATAGAAATTTAACCGGGATTCCTTGGACACTTCCCCTCGTTTCCCAATTTGTCACTACATCGGACCGTTGTAAGGATAGAGCTCGAGCAATCTCTTCAGGCTTTGGATGTTCTTCCATACCTTTGAAAGGTAACTGGTCAAGAATAGGTACCCCTAACAACCGATAAAATTCCTCCATAGTAGGCACTAGCTGGTAATCCGGGAAGGTGAAGCAGTGGTGCAAAGGATCAAAGAACTGAAATAACACTTTTAACAATTCCTCATCAGGTTTTGAAGTGACCAAGTTGATCAACCGACCATGTTTTTCAGTGAAGGGAGGGCTTTCGGGAATCCTTAATGCCAAGTCCTTTAGTTGGAGAGGCACTTTCATAAGGTTAATCTTGATAGTTTTCCTGCGGGCGGATGTCGTGTTCTACAAAACAAAGCAAAGATGAGCCCTAGAAAATCCTTGAAATGGTTAGTATGATATGCCATGCTTATGATGTCATGATTAAGCTAAAATATCACATGTATAGCAAGCAATAAACAAGCCACACCAAGTCCTTAGGTTTAAGGCCTGCATGGGTTTTAAGGTCATACCCTCTTGAAGCTGGATTGGTTTAACCCGTCCTATAAATAGTAACCGGGTTCTAAGGGATCTCAATATCACCGATCTTTCCCCCAAGCTTCATTCAATAAGAAATTGACTCGCAACCAAACAAAACTCAAGAGTCAAACCTCAATGGGTGTAGCATCGAGTATCTTTCGACCTTGGGAATACACCAAAGCCGGCCATCTCGCTACGTCCTACTAGCCAAGTTGTGCAATTAAAGGTTCTAAGGTCAGTTGATGCTTTATGACACCACACGGCGGCCCTGTACTCTCCTTGATTGACTCAAGGGTTACCGGTACCAACCAACGTGTCACATCAATATAGTTACTGCTTCAATCATGTCGGTATACCCCGCACACTTCCCTCACAGTTTATTGCTACTTACCTAAAAGGTGTCCCCAGATCCGGGTGTAGGATCTACATAACCCCAACAAAACCCTTGAATATAAAGAAGGCGAGGCAAAACAAGAAAGAAATTTTAGAAATGACCTAGATCCTAAGGTATAGCCCACTCATTATTTTCCCCAGCAGAGTCGCCAGTTCTATGATACAGTGGCAGAACCGACTGTTAAATACTGGTTTGCGTTTTGTATTCGCAAATGTTACGGTAAGCAAGAGTTGCCACCGACTTTTATTTCATCCAACAAAGGAAAGGAAAAAGAACAGAAAAAACCTTTTTTCGAGAGTTTCTGAGTACGGGGGGTAGATTATAGAAAGGGAAGGTGTTATAATTCTTTCTATCTATGGTTTTCCACGGGCTCTTAGGTACTTGATCATTTTTGAAATTGCTTGTGCGTGTTTCGAAAAAAAAAAATTGTTTAACTTTGTGATAACCCTTGTATTTGTCCTCGAGAGTGTGGCGAAGTCGTTTTTGAAAACTGTTTTAAAAGGTGTTTGTGAAAAAATTTTGTTGTTTTGAGCAAGTACTTAATATTTTCTACCTACTCGAAAAAAGATTGTTCATTCTCGTTTCCTTTAGACAGCGTTATCCTACTATTAAGGAGTAGGTAGCCTCATCGTTGGAGTTTTAAGGGACATTCGAAGGGACAAGTACGGTCACAAAAGCAATGGTTAGGAAACTTTAGTAATTACCCTAAAGTCCTAAAGATCTTTCTGAGGCAACATCTGAACAGGTCATTTTTGATCTTTTAGGACTAGAGGACGACCACTAAAATTCCCTATGCTTCATGACCGTTTACCGAAGGCAACCGGAGTGGGGAAAAACCTAGGAGTGAGCATGTGCAAGTGTGCTTTTTTCAGTTAATTATCTTTTCACAATTAGGGTTATCTACCTTTTAATCGTTGATTTATCTTTCGCATACAGTCCTAATATCCATACATCTAGGCAGTTTTATAGTTGCGAAAATTAAAGAGTGCGAGCAATTAAAGTCCTAACTGTTATAAGGCTTTTGGGCAGATACATAAATATTTGACTGAAAATAAAGATGCAGAAATTAAAATCCTAATTAATCTATTACAAACTTTAAACAGTTACAATAATTTGAATTAAAAGAAAGTAAAGGTGCGCGCGACGAATTAAATACGAGAATAAATTAGAAGCCTAAAAAATCTAATTAATTAAAAAATATTTTTGTATATTTTTTAATGAGAAAAACAATTTAATTGCAAATTATACCTAATTTCTAGTTAATTTTAATTAATATAAAAAAGTAATTAAGTTAATCTAACTAAACTAAATTATGTCCAATAAAATTAATTTAAATAAAATAACCTAATTCTATTTTTATTTTTTTGTGATTTTATATTTTTATGATTTTTTTGGTTTGATAAAAAAAAGATTTTTTTTGTTGTAAAAAATGATTAAATAAATAAAACAAATAGAATAATAAATAATAAAAAAATAAGAAAGAAAAAAACAAAACTGGGTCTGATGTTGTTAGCACTCAGGGGGGTGTATTGCTGACTTTCGTTGGGCCCAGGATGCCAGCCCAAACAAATGTGTGTGATTTAGTGCAGTCAGATCTGGTAGGTCCACCATGCGCTACTCTCACTGAGCGCTAGATCTGGATCTAAGGATGATCCAATGGCTGGATATGGAGGATGTACGATGGTTTTCATGGGTAGTGCATGCTGGATCCTGTGAAGTAATAATGGAAAAAATGCAAAAGCTCACACTTGGGATCGAACCCAGGACATTAGCTTCATACCTCTTCCCCTTGACCAACTGCGCTAGCTTGTTCATTCGTCAATATAATAACATAAATACATTATATTAAATGAAGGGTCAGTGTAACAAGAAAATACGTGAGATTCAAATCCTCCAGTGGTTATCAGACACATCATCATCTTCTTCAGGGAAATTGTTATTTTAGGTAAGCATCTTTACCTACGGACACCAGTTGTAACTCTAACCCTGCAAATCTAAAAAATCAATACCAGGCAAGATAAATTAAATCTAAGCATATAGATCAGCTCGTTTTGATCTCATGAGCATGTTGGCATCCATCTTTAGCCCTGATTTTACCTGCATCAAAAAGCCCTAAAACACGACCTCAAACCCTAACAATGGCAATTATGCGTACATGCACTAAAACTCCTAATTAATCATACCAATACATTCTAAATGATGATACAAATATGAAGGCATGCTTAGGAATTATTTATAATGCGTAAATTTGTAGAATCAAATTCGAGAAAAGTGTCAAACCGTGATGCTGTAAGGTGTTGATTCCTGGCGTTTTTACGCGTGCAAGCGTTGCTGCTAGCCTCAGGAGACGTCCAGGAGTGGATTAGTGGACTTGAATCACCTTGAATTGTCCTCTAACTCAGAATTTGAACCACCCTTTTTGTCAAAAAATTTGAGTTTTATTCTTCTTATGGAGGCAGTATTTTTGTCCCGTCTAGGTATGGCCTCCTTGTGTATATGTATTGGAACATATTAGGTTAACAAAAACAGCTTGAATCTTGAATAATTATGGAGAAAAGATCTTGATTGTTCATTGCATTATTTGTTTCCAAGATAAGCCAAATCATTCCATTCTTGCTCCAATCACCCTTGGCACGATTTGATCCTGATATGCCAGCATATATTATCTTCATTCAATGCCAAAATCATTCCAAAAGCAATTTATATGATTTTATTTGATTTTATTTGAATTTTTAAATGAATAAAATCACAATAAATTAAATAAATAAGTTAATGAGGCATGGAGTGGTTCATGGGTCGTGGACCACGTTAGGAACAATATACAAGCATAAAAAGTTTGGCCCATTTGAAGAAAAATGCATTTTGGGCATGGTTGACTTTGTGCAAATTTTCAAAAATAGCCAACTTTGACAATGCACATCTCTCTCAATTTTGACCCTAAGAGGGTATTCTTGGACTTTTTAGAAAGATTAAGATGTCCTCTAAACAACCCTTTTGGATTCATCTCAATTGGATCTTCCATGTTCATGTAAGAAGCTTTGACCCCAAAGGTGTTTTTGTTGACTTTTTGAAATGACCTGTAATGCCTGAATTCATATCTTTTCATGAGTGCATTTTTTGAACTTAAGGGCAGAAGATGAGTTGTAGGGAATTGCATCCTCTTCAAAATGAGCCTTGGATGGGAAATTTCTGATAAAGTATGAGAAAGTTATGTCTGGTCAACGTTTGGTTGACTTTTTCTATAGAAACCCTAATTTAGCAACTTTTGAGTTTTGATGAATTTGGGGCATTCCTTGAGGAATCATGATCAATCCTGGATCAAATGATAGATGTTACTTCAAATGTTGAAGTTGACCGAAAATCTTTAAGTGTTACTGTATGTGGGTCATAGTTGACTTTTGACCTAGCACAGTTGATTTTCAGGCATTTGAGTAGTTGACTGAGCAAACTCCTTGTAAAAGGCATGAAACTTGACATGGATGGTTTTGAGATAATATTAAGACCATGGAAAAGATTTGAGACCTTTAGAGTTCATCCATCTTGATGTAAATGGAAACCCTAGTTTGAGGTTCATTGTCTTAGGAGAGCACTTGTCTGATCAATCCTTGGGCATCCTTGAGCAAGTTGAGGACTTCAATGAGTATGTTTTGAGTAAAATGGGAGGGAAAATTTTGGGGTACAACATATGTCATTATCATATGTCATCAATAAAACATCGGACGTTCTTGCATACAAATTTTGCGCTCTCTGTTTTTCTTTTTTGCTTTTCACTTTAGCAATACAGCTATGCTCTTACACACACTCACATATCAAACTGAAGATCCATATCCACTCTGGATCCCATTGATAACAGTCATGCTATTGCCAGTTATAACTTCGAAAATTCGATCAACCAAGTTGAGGAAGAAGGTGAGGAAGATTGTGAGGTACCTAGAGAACTTGCTAGACTGTTATAGCAGGAAGAGAGGGTTATACAGCCTCATGAAGAGCCAGTTAAGATGATAAACTTGGGCATAGAGGTAGACGGAAAAGAAGTCAAGGTCGGCGCAAATCTGGGGATTAATGTCAAACAGCGGTTGATATAGATGTTGCACGACTATGTTGAGATCTTCGCCTGGTCATATGAAGACATGCCGGGACTAGACACAGATATAGTGGTTCATCGTCTACCAACTAAAGAAGATTATCCTTCGGTTAAGCAGAAGGTCTGTCGTATGCGCCCTGAAATGTCAGAGAAGATCAAAGCAAAGGTTATGAAACAGTTCAACGTTGGGTTCCTAGTCGTCACCTCCTATCTGTAGTGGGTTTCTAATGTTGTTCCGGGTCCAAAGAAAGACGGCAAGGTACGGATGTGTGTGGACTACAGAGTCCTGAATAGGGAAAGCCCAAAGAATGACTTCCCGCTTCCCCACATCGATGTTCTGGTTGACAACACCGCACAACACAAAATCTTTTCCTTCATGGATGGTTTCTCTGGCTACAACTAGATCAAGATGGCTCCCAAAGACATAGAGAAGACAACCTTCGTCACACAGTGGCGCACTTTCTATTACAAGGTGATGCCTTTTGGGTTGAAGAATGCTGGGGCAACTTATCAGCGAGCCATGGTAGCTTTGTTCCACGATATGATTCACCATGAGATAGAGGTTTATGTAGATGACATGATAGCCAGGTATCAAACCGAGGAAGAACACCTGGATCATCTACAAAAGTTGTTTGACAGGTTGAAGACATACAAGTTGAGGTTAAATCCGAACAAGTGCACTTTCGGGGTAAGATCGGGTAAGCTTCTGGGGTTCATCATCAGTGACAAAGGTATTTAAGTAGACTCTGCGAAGGTAAAGGCCATACAAGAGATGCCGGATCCCCATTCTGAGAAGGAAGTTAGAGGTTTCTTGGGACGCCTGAATTATATCGCCAGGTTCATTTCACATATGACTGCTACTTGTGAGCCCATCTTCAAGCTTCTAAAGAAAGATCAAGTGGTAAAATGGAATGACGAATGCCAGACTGCTTTTGAAAGGATCAAAGAATACCTTCAAGAACCACCAATTCTGATGCCTCCTGTTGAAGGATCCAATCAAATATGGATCCAATCAAAACACATCTTCGAGAAGCCCACACTCTCTGGAAGAATAGCAAGATGGTAGATGATCTTAACTGAATACGATATATAATATACAACCCAGAAAGCAATCAAGGGAAGTGTATTAGTGGGTCATTTGGCTCATCAGGCCATGGATGACTACCAGTCCATGAATTATGAGTTCCCGGACGAGAATATTATGCTAATGACTGACTATGAAGAACCTGGACCGGATGAAGGACCTGAAGAAGGATCCCGATGGACTATGGTTTTTGACGGAGATTCAAACACACTCGGTAATGGCATTGGCGCTGTAATCATATCCCCCGAGGGTTGCCATACTCCTTTCACTGCCCGACTATGTTTCAACTGTACCAAAAACATGGCGGAGTATGAAGCATGCATCATGGGTCTCAAGGCTGCTATCGACCTGAGGATCAAGTTCTTAAATGTTTTCTGGGATTCAGCCTTGGTGATAAGTCAGATTAAAGGAGAGTGGGATACGAAGCATCCGAACCTCATCCCATACAAAGAGCACGTGCTGATATTGCTCCCACACTTTGGGGAGGTAACCTTTAAACATTTCCCACAAGAGGAGAATCAGTTAGTGGATGCGCTAGCTACAATGTCTTCTATGTTCAAGGTCAGGTGGGATAACGAAGCTCCCCGAACCACTGTCGAGAGGTTCGATGAACCAGCATACTGCTGTGAAATTGATACTGAGGAGGTAGCAGACAAACCTTGGTTTCACGAAGTAAAAAGGTATCTCGAGGCTCAAGAGTATCCCAATGGGGCATCTGTCAATGATAAAAAGTTTCTGAGAAGGTTCTCCGCGAAATTCTTTCTCAATAGTGGAATCCTCTACAAGCGCAACCATGACTCTACCTTACTGCGGTGCGTAGACAAAAGCGAACCAGAGGGGATTATGGAAGACTTACATGAAGGTACCTTCGACACTCATTCCAGTGGACATACCATGGCTAAGAAGATCCTACGGGCAGGATACTATTGGTCCACTATGGAAGTAGATTGTTATCAGCACTCTCGAACTTGTCACAAGTGCCAAATCTATGCTGATAAAGTACATGTACCTGCGGTTCCCTTGAATGTCTTGATGGCTCCTTGGCCCTTTGCAATGTGGGTCAATAACATGATCGGAGAAATTAGACCTACCACTTCCAATGGGCATCGCTTCATCCTGGTGGCCATTGATTACTTCACGAAGTGGGTTAAAGCTGCCTCCCTTGCTACCGTTACCAAGAATGTTATGGCGCGGTTTACCAAGCATAACTTGATATGTCGGTACAGTGTGCCAAAGATAATTATCATTGACAATGGTATGAATCTCAACAATACGATGATCACTGAACTCTGTAAGAAGTTCAAGATCCAACACCATAATTGTTCCCCCTACCGGCCGAAGATGAATGTCGTTGTCGAAGCTGCTAATAAGAATATCAAGAAGATCATACAGAAGATGACGGTGACGTACAAAGACTGGCATGAGATGTTACCATTTGCTCTTCATGGGTATCGCACCTCTGCACGAACATCGACAGGGGAAACACCCTACTCTCTGGTATATGGCATGGAGGTTGTCCGGCTTATTGAGGTCCAGATCCCTTCTTTGAGGATTATGAAGGATGCGGGTTTGAACAAAGACGAATGGATCCAGACTCGACTTGATCAACTGAATCTGATCGATGAGAAGAGACTTACTGTTGTGGGTCATGGTCAAATGTATCAAAAACGGATGATCAAGGCTTTCAACAAAAAGGTCAGGCGTCAAGCATATCAAGTCGGGGATCTAGTGATCAAGCACATCATACTGCCGCAAGGTGATCCCAGGGGAAAATGGACTCCCACATACGAAGGGCCATTTGTAATCAAAAACATTTTTTTGGGTGGAGCCATGATCTTGACCACCATGGACGGTGACGACCTTCCTCGCCCTGTCAATGCGGACATAGTGTAAAAATACTACGCATGATTAAAGACCCGCTAGGTTGACTGGCCTAGGCAAAAATAAGGGCTTCCCGACAAACCAAAAGGGTTCGGGCAAAAATTAGGGATGAAAACAAAATAATTTGTACACCCGGCAAGTCGAAAACCTGAAAAGGCGGCTTGGGCAAAAAAGGGTATCCCGGTGGACTGAAAACCCGAAAGGGCGGTCCAAGAAAAAGTTAGGGATATAAAGCGTATCACTTGTAAGTCTCAGAGTGCCTAAGAGGGGGGGGTGAATTAGGTCTTATAAAATTTATTCGGTTTTATGAGAATACTTGTAGTACTTTTTGGTTAAGTGTTTGAAGGTTTTGATTATATCTTTATCTTTTCCTGATTATGGTGATGAAAGCGATAAATGCGGAAAAGTAAAGAACACGGTGATATATCCTGGTTCCCCTCACAATCCGAGAGTACTCCAGTCCCATTTCCAACACGAAAGAGATTTCACTATAGTTAGAATGACTGTACAGCCTATGCTTACTATCTAACCTATAGGGTGATCAAAGGTTCTTAACACCTTTAAGACCAAACAAACACTAATGTGAATGAAGAACAATCCTCTTCAAATCACAACACTTAATTCCAACAATCCTGGATAGTAAGGGAATAATTTCTTTAAGTAATACAATGATTTAATTTGAAATAGATGGATAGCTTTATCAATCTTCAATTGATCTTCTTCTTCAAGATATAAACAATTCTCAAACAATGTATATAAATGTTCACAATGTATGTATGAAACTTGTAATGATAATGAAAGTGTATATGGCAAGTTTCACAAAATTATGAACACATGAAAATATGAATTCAAATGTGAATGATGAAAAATTGTTTATTGAAGAAGTATATTTTTTAATTTGAAAATTGAAGCATTGTTTTTTTTTTATGTTCTTGTTTTGAAAAACTGAAAATTTTGCATTTTATAAAGTCACAAGAACATCTTCATTCATGACAATTCATATGAAAAGTTGCAATGCATTCATGAAAGAGTACCATTGAAAATATGTTTAAAAACCAAAATAAAAGCTGCACTGGTTCGCTAGGAACCGGTTCCGACACTGACAGAACCTGGTTCTTAGTGAACGTTAGAAGTCAGATTTCAAAAAATATTACGCAGGAACTGTTTCCACTATTGGTACAACCCGGTTCCTGGTACAAAAACCAGGGACATGTTTTTGAACAAGGTTTGGAACCCGGTTCCCTGTTAGGGAGGAACCGGTTCCTGAAAGTTAATTTTCAAAAATTCTTTTTGAGAAAGATTTTAAACAAAGTTTTTCTTAATGTTAAAATTATGGGATATGTATATGTTGATGAATGCATATTTGTGAACATCTATATTCAAGTTTAAGAATTATTTATACCATTTGACATTTGATGATTCTTCAATAATTCTTCTATAATCTTCAATACTTTTATATGATGTTGATAAGCTTTTTGCACATCCTTTGAATATTGATGTCCATGTTGTCTTCATCAAAACAAATGCTTTAAATATGACTTGAGAAACTTGCAATTACATTCTCCCCTGTTGTACCCCAAAATTTGCCCTCCCATATTCTTCAATATTTGTCAAGATCAATCTTCAAATGCTTCAAGATTACTCAAGGGTTGCACAGTCCAAACATCCTCCTAAGCCAGTCAAAATTGGGGTTTTGGTTCCTTCAAAGAATTTTAGGTTTTCAATGGCTCAATCAAGTCCCATATGCCTATATACATTGTCAAGCATCTATATGCCAAGTTTCAAGACTCACAACATCAAGTTGCACAGTCAAAAGCCCTAATTGCTTCACAATCAACTGTAGGGGTAAAATGGTCATTTGGCAGTCAAAAGTCAAAAAATTTGGTCAACATCTTATTTTGAGCACACAATCATCATTTGATCAAATCTTGATCATGATTCCACAAGCATGGCTCAAAAATCATCAAGATGCAAAAGTTTCCATTTTTGGACAGTTGAAAAGTCAACTGTAATTTGACCAGGGCATAACTTTTTCATGGTTCATCAGAAAAATCCCATCCAATGCTCATTTTGAAGGGGATGACATTTCCTACAACTCATATTCACATTCCAAGTCCAAGAAATGCTCTCACAAAAAGTTATCAATTTCTACATTATAGGTCAATTTGAAAAGTCAACAAAAAGGCATTTTAAGTCAAAGACCATAACTTGAGATTGGTAAATCCAAATTACATGGGACCAAAGGCATTGGTTAGAGGACTTCAAGAACTTTCCAAAATGTCCAAGAACATGTTCATATGATCAAAATTGAGCAATATGTGCATTGGAGAAGTTGGGAAATTTTTGGGAATGTGCAAAAGTCAACTATCCTTGAAACTTCAATTTTTGACAAAAGGGCCCACTTTCTTCCACTTGATTCAGCCTTGTCATGCCACACACGTGTCCCATGATTAATTTCAAGATCAAACATTCATTTTTCCATTTCATTTAATTTTTATTGATTTAATTCATTTTAAATCCATAATAATTCAAATAAAATCTAAAAATTAATGGAATGGCATCTTTATGGTTTGAATGACTTTTATGTGTCATATGCCAGCTACCAAATTCGTGCCAAGCCTTTTTGTGCATAAAATCTTGAATTTGAACCAAAAATGGAAGGTCCTTTAATGGTGGTCAACAAAATCTCAAGACTTCAATAGACCAAGATACAAGCCCAGTTGCTGACCTAATTTCGTTCACACATACATAAGTAAGCATTACAGACCTAATACACAACCCAAGCCTTGCTGAAACGGAAAAATCAAAACTCAAAAAATTGTTGGAAAAGTGAGAGATCTAGAACAAGGTTGCAGGCATTTTGAGATTAAAAGAAGCACGTAGTCTTCCTCCTTGCTATCCCCTGAACCTAAAGAGACCAATATCACGTCCTAAGATCCACTGAATAGCGTTGTAAGTTCTAAAATACAGACCCCTGAACACGAAACCTCAATTCTCCATTCTTGCACTTTTTCTCAAAAAAGTTAACACATTCATACTCCTTGTTTGATTTCTGACGTAACCATAATATTCAATTTCATTTTTAGGCATTGTATGATGATACCCGTACCTAGGGTTTGCTTGTGTGTTTTTTAGGCATTTTATTTTCAGGTGAAATTAAGAGAAATCATAAGCGTGGATGAACTCAGGAGACTTGGACGAGACCAACCATGGCCTTAGAATGGTTTTTTGAGGCCTAGGGACGATTCTAAGCAAAGCCTACGAAACTACCTGCGGATAAAAATCCGCAGGTAAATAACCAGCAATTTTGTTAAAGAAGATGATGATGCGTCACAGCGTGATTGGCCATTTCAAACGATCGCGCGCTTTTTTTATTTTTTTGGTATATGCGTTGATTTACTAATATATTGACCACTTATTATTATTATTACAATTGAATCAATTGGCTCAGTGGCTAAGGCGTGCAGGCATGGAACGTTGGGACCTGGGTTCGAATCCCAGGTCCCCCAATATTTGTTTCACATTTTTTCTAATGCAATCATATGCAGCGTTCCAACAATGTCCCACCATGTGCTTCAAGCAATCAGCATGCCATGTGGCCACCATCATCAATCCAAGGGTCAGGATGGAAGCACACCATATTCTCCAGTCAACGAACAGGCACTTGATCCAGAAGTCAACGCAGGCTTGGCTTAATGGGCTGGAATTACTTCTTCACCCCAATGCTGGCCCAACACCCTTGGTTTATTATTCTTTTTTTCATTTTTCTTTTTCCTTTTATTTTCTTTAGTAATTATTATTAGTATTATTTAATTAATTAACAAATTAACATTTTCACAATAAATATCAGAAAACCAAAAAAAATATTTTATTAATTTCCATTACTTTTTTTTGTAAATAAATTCTAAATATAATTAACTAGGTTTAATTAGAATAATTTTAATCTTTTTTTTCATAATAAGTAAAATCAAGCTTAGAATTAGGTTTTTCTTTTGTCTCTTAATTCCTTTTATTTTATTTTCATTAAAACTTAAAAAAAAACATTTTTTTTATTTTAATAAATTAATTAATAAGTAATTAGGCTTAATTTCATTTAATTACAAAAAAGGACAAATTCAATTCTTTTCTCAAAAAAAGGGTCAAAACCCTAAAGATGTCCCGATTCAATCTTTCGCGCGCATGTTTATTTTAATTCATTATTTATGTATCTGCTCAGAAATGTAATAGTTAATTAGAACCTTATCGCTTCCTTTTAATTTCTCGCATTTTTATTTTCCAAACGGGTTATGTTTTTGGCGATGTATATACCCGCGCCTTGTAATAGCTAGATTTACCTTTTCCGCACTTTATTTTTCGCACTTTTAACTGTTAAAAAATACATGAAAGACATGTATGAAAATAAAATCAAAGTGTAGCTCACCAACAACATGTGCAAGATAATCTTAACTGAAAAACAACACACATGCACATGTCACTCCTAGGGTACGCCTCACTGGTTGCCTCGACGTGGTCGTCAAGTATAGGGTGTTTTAGAAGTCGCCCTCCTGTCTAAAGATCCAGTTGCCTCGAAACGGTTGCCTCGGATAAAAAGGATCTAGGACATTAGGGTTACCGGTAAGGCGTCCTACCATTTCTATGGTGACCACACATGTCCCTTATAATTGAATTGACCCGAATAACTCCAACGACGGTGCTACCTACTTCTCAATAGTGGTATAGCACTGTCTAAAGGACTCTTACACAGCCTAATTCCTTAGAGTAGGTAGATTTCTCCTAAGTACTTGCTCTTTTCAAAACAAACAAAAACAACTTTTCGCACTCACACTTTCAAAAAGTTTTCAAACAAATTTTTCATACACTCTTGAGGACAGATACAAGAGTTACCTAGAAATTTTTCAAACAAAACTTTTTCAAAACCCGCAAACACTTGAAAAGCAAACATCTTTTGAAAACATAAGAGCAAGTACCTAAGAGCCCATGGATAACCATGGGTAGAAAGGGTGCTAACACCTTCCCTTTCTATAAATCTACCTCCCGAACCGAGAAACATTCTCGAAAAGGAATTTTGTTGTGCTTTTGTCCTTTCCATGTTGGAGAACATAAAAGACGGTGGCGACTCTTGCTTACCGCGACATTTCGCGAACCAGCTTAAAAAACAGTCAGTTCTATTTCCACCGATCACAGAACTGGCGACTCTGCTGGGGATAAATAAGTGAGGTGTACCTTAGGATTAGACCACTCTATTGTTTTCAATTGCTTGTTTTGTTTGCTTTAATATTGTGGGCCTGTCTTGGAGTTTCATAGATCCTAACCCGGATCTGGGGGATACCTTTTAGAAAGTAGCAACAAACTGTGAGGGAACTGTGCGGGGTATACCAACACGATTGAAGCAGTTTGCTACGTTGATGTGGCACTTTGGTGAGTACCGGTAACCCTTGAGTCAAGTCAAGGAGAGCACGGGGCCGCCGCATGGTGTCGTGAAGCATCAACTGACCTTAGGAACCTTACTTGACCATCCTGGCCTCTTTAGGGGTAGTGAGATGACCGACTTTGGTGCAGTCCGAAGTTGGTAGATACTCGATACTACACTCATTGAGGGTTGTTTTCTTGGAATATTTTGATCTCCAGTTCAGTGGCTAAATCAAAACAATGAACACAGAAAACAACCCAATGATATTGAGCTCCTTAGAACCCGGTTACTTTTGATAGGACAGGTTTTGAGCCCACCAACTTCAAGAGGGTAGTACCTAGACCTCATAATGGCCTAAACTCTAAGGGTTGTCTGGTGTGACTTGTGTGCCTTATCATGTTTTCCTTTTTGAATACTTGTGGTGTGCTTTTATCATAACATCATAAAGCATCATATGCATTTACTAACCACTTCAAGGGTTCGAATCTTCATCTTTGTTCCTGTTTTGTAGGACATGGAAACTATCCGCAGAAAGACAATTCAGGTCAACCTTGTAAGGATCCCTCCTCAGCTTAAGGAGCTTACATCCAGGATTCCCGAGAACTCTTCCTTCAGTGAAAGGCATGGTAGACTCATCAGCTTGGTCAACACCAACATTGAAGAAGATATGATAAAGGTTCTCTTCCAGTTCTTTGACCCTTTGCACCACTGTTTTACTTTCCCGGATTATCAATTAGTACCTACTTTGGAAGAGTTTTCTCAGCTTCTGAAGGTTCCCATTCTCAGTCAACTACCCTACAACGGTATAAAAAGGGAGCCAAAACTTGAAGAGGTTGCTAAAGCATTACGCCTACAACCATCTGACATCAAGGGGAATTGGGAAATCATAAGTGGTATCAAAGGATTCTTGGCAAAGTTCCTATTTGAGAAGGCCCAAGAATGTTGGAATTCCCTTGACCTACAAGCCTTTGAAGAAGTTGTGGCACTCCTTGTCTATGGGTTGGTATTGTTCCCGAATCCAGATCAGCTTATAGATATCAATGCTGTCAAGATCTTCATGTCCAGGAATCCTATACCTACGTTGCTTGGGGATATCCTCCACTTATGTTACACTCGAACCATGAGAAAAAGAGGTGTTCTCATGTGCTGCACTCCTCTCCTGGCAAGGTGGTTTATTTCGCACCTTCCACAATCAGTTTTGGAGAACGAGCGGGGTTTGAGATGGTCACAACGATTAATGACTCTTACACATGCTGATATACATTGGTGTTCTCCGTCCAAAGAAAATGTCACTATCATTGATCGTTGCGGAGAGTTTCCTAATGTTCCTTTACTTGGAATTAGAGGGGGCATCACTTACAACCCATGTCTGGCTTTGAGACAATTTGGATATGCTCGAAGGGATGGCCCTCATGATATGTTGATTCCTGACATAGTTTTTGACTTCGACAACGATGCACAAGGACTTCGCCAGAGATTCATCAGAGCTTGGAGGATGCCCAACAGGGTAGATAGTAAGACACTGGGGCACAAGAACTCCATTCCCCTTGAGCCCTATCTCAAGTGGGTACGAGCCCGTTCCCAGAAGCTTGTGATGCCATATCCATATGTTCTTCCTGTAATCAAAGAGCCTGTTTTGGAAGGAGAGGTTCCCTACACCATTCAACATCCTGACATGCCGACATCTTGGGAAGAAATGCAAAAGAGCTGGATCCAACTTAAGGAAGAGCGGAATTCTCTTGAAACCAGTCTACATGCCAGTGAGAAGAAGGTCTTGGAGCTCACCCGTCTACTTCACGAGGAAAAGACTCTCAACACCTACATCGCTCCAAAGAGGATGCGCAGTGTCTTTTGGGATTAATTATTTTGTAATGTTTTGCCCATGAGACCCTGATGTACTGAACATATTATTTCTTAATATGACGTGTGTTCCTTTTTGTCTACAACGAATTTGAACTTTCAAACCCTTGAATGCATTGCATAAACAACATATCATGCATCATATGCATAACAGGTACCCCTTTTTTACAGGTTGCTTAATCTTCTTCGCTGTTTATTTCAGCACTCAATCATCATGAATCCTGAACCTACTACTGAACAAGCTATCAAGGCCCTCCAGGCCCAGAACGCCCAGTTTCAAGAGCTAGTCATGAGCTTAGCCCAGGGACAACAGGAATTAAAGACTCTGCTTTTGAAGAAGAAGAAGAAGAGGACTGTGTTATTCAATACCGGACGCAGATATGGGAATACACTGCAGAATGAAGCTGAGCTGACTACTCCATCTGTTGGGGAAGGCAGTCCCCAAGAGAGAAAGGCTCCTAGTCCCGTGGTCTCCGACAACGAGACAGACTTCAATGATGAACAGTACCCTCCTGCTGAGGACAGGTACAAATAGCTGGAGGACCGGTTAAATGCTATTGAGATTCAACGTGTGCCCGGGTTGGACTTTGGAGATCTAGGTTTATCTTCTGGGGTGGTGATCCCACACAAGTTCAAGGCGCCTGCCTTCACGAAGTACGACGGGGCTTCCTGTCCTAAACTGCACCTCCGTTCTTATGTAAGGAAGATCCAACCTTACACTGGAGACAAGAACCTATGGATCCATTTCTTCCAGGATAGTCTTTCAAGGGCTCAACTCGAATGGTTCTATCAGCTGGATGGAGCCAGTATTCGAAATTGGGAGGACTTGGCTACTGCGTTTTATAGGTAGTATCAGTATAATTCCGACCTTGCTCCCACGCGTACCCAACTCTAGGGTATGTCACTTGGGACGGGTGAAGGTTTTAAGGAGTACGCGCAAAAGTGGAGAGACCTGCCTGGCAGGGTGCAGCCACCATTGACTGACCGTGAACTCGTGGATATGTTCTTGGGGACCCTGTCTGGTCCATTCTTCAACCATCTGATTGGTAATTCTTCTGCAGGGTTTACAGACCTCATTCTGACTGGTGAAAGGATAGAAGCTGGTATCAAGTCGGGGAAGATACAGAAAGGTGCCTCCTCGAGTACTGAAAAGAAGCCCTTTAAGAAGGAAGCTAGTGTTGTGTATGGTCCAAGGAGACAGAACAAACCGGAACGCCACCAAGCTGTCAACACGGTGGTAATTTCAAAGCTTGATGCTGCTCCTCAGCAGTATAACCAACCAAGAGGTGAGAGGCCCAAAAGGCAGTACACTCGGCTCGGCATGACCCTGTCTCAGATATTGCCGCAACTGCTGTCAACCAATCTGGTAACTGTCAAGGAAGCTCCAAAGGTAGTGAATACAACTTCTCCAAAATACAATCCCAACGCCCGTTGCGCTTATCACTCTGACAGCCCGGGGCATAACACATATGATTGTTGGGCTCTGAGGAATAAGGTTCAAGACCTTATTGATGCTAAAGAGGTACAGTTCGAGGAGCCCGAGAGGCCTAATGTGGTGACAGCTCCCATGCCCAACCATGGAGTAAATGCTATTAGGGATGATGACGACGTGGAGAAATTTGAATTCGACAGCTGGATCTGCCCAACGACCAACGGTGGACCAAGCAACTGGACTGCCAAGGACTTTACACCTATTACTTTTGTCACTCAGTAATGAACTCCTTTGTTTTGAATTTGTAACAAACAATAATTTGAAACTTTATGGCCCAGTGTCTTACCCGGGGCACCGTGGCTTCATTTGTGAGGGCTTTTTGTGTGTCACTTTCATATATCATGAATAAAAGCATTGGACGTTTTTTGCATTTCAAATCTTGCGCTCCCTTTCTTTCTTTATATATTGCAAAACAGTTATATTTACACACACTCACCTATACAGGTTCCAATCCACTCTGGATCCCACTGGTAACGACTCTGCTACTGCCAGTTATGACTTTGAAAATCCGATCAACTTAGCCGAAGACGAAGGTGAAGATGATTGCGAAGTGCCTGGTGAGCTTGCAAGACTGCTACTCCAGGAAGAGAGGGCCATTCAGCCACATGAAGAGCCAGTGGAAACGGTAAATCTGGGTACTAAGACAGATATAAAGGAAGTCAAGATTGGTGCCAATCTAGAGCTCAGCGTGAAACAAGGGTTGATTCAGATGTTGCATGATTATGTGGAAATCTTTGCCTAGTCTTACGAAGACATGCCTGGGTTGGATACCGACATTGTGGTTCATCACCTGCCTACCAAGGAAGAATGCCCTCCGGTAAAACAGAAGGTCTGCCGCATGCGTCCAGAGATGTCCGAGAAAATCAAAGTTGAGGTTATGAAACAATTTGACGCCGGTTTTCTTGCAGTAACTTCTTACCCTCAGTGGGTTTCCAACGTGGTTCCAGTACCGAAGAAGGATGGTAAGGTCTGAATGTGTGTTGATTACAGGGATTTGAACAGGGCGAGCCCTAAGGATGATTTCCCTCTGCCTCATATCGACGTTCTGGTTGACAACACTGCTCAGCATAAAGTATTCTCCTTCATGGACGGCTTCTTCGGTTATAATCAAATCAAGATGGCTCCTGAAGACATGGAGAAGACCACTTTTGTTACTCAGTGGGGCACCTTCTGCTACAAGGTCATGCCTTTTGGGTTGAAAAATGTTGGGGCAACTTACCAACGTGCCATGGTTGCTCTGTTTCATGATATGATCCATCATGAGATTGAAGTATATGTCGACGATATGATTGCAAGGTCCCAAACCGAGGAGGAACACCTTGACCATCTACAGAAGCTGTTTGACCGTCTGAAGTTGTACAAGCTGAGGTTGAACCCAAACAAATGCACCTTTGGGGTAAGATCTGGAAAATTGTTAGGCTTCGTCGTGAGCGACAAAGGTATTCAAGTGGACCCTGCCAAAGTGAAAGCCATATAAGAGATGCCAACTCCCAAGACAGAGAAAGAGGTCAGAGGCTTTCTAGGACGGCTGAACTATATTGCTCGATTCATCTCACATCTAACTGCTACCTGTGAACCAATCTTCAAGCTACTGAAGAAAGATCAAGTAGTACGTTGGAACGATGAATGTCAGGCCGTTTTCGACAGAATCAAAGAGTATCTCCAAGAACCACCCATTCTTATGCCACCGGTTGAAGAGAGACCTCTAATATTATACTTGACAGTACTTAACAACTCAATGGGGTGTGTGTTGGGGCAGCATGACCAGTCTGGCCGAAAAGAGCACACTATTTATTACCTTAGCAAAAAGTTTACCGACTGTGAGACCCGATACTCACTGCTCGAGAAAACTTGTTGCGCTTTGGTATGGGCTGCTCGCCGGCTGAGACAGTATATGTTGACTCACACTACTCTGTTAATTTCAAAAATGGATCCAATCAAGTACATATTCGAAAAGCACGCCTTGTCCGGAAGAATAGCAAGATGGCAGATGATCTTGACGGAATATGACATCCAGTACACGACTCAAAAAGCAATCAAGGGAAGTGTATTGGTAGACCATTTGGCACACCAGGCAGTGGACGACTATCAATCTATGAACTTTGAATTTCCAGACGAGAATATCATGGTAGTGATTGATTGTGAAATACTTGGATCGAATGAAGAACCTGAGGAAGGATCCCGATGGTCTATGCACTTTGACGGAGCCTCAAACGCTTTGGGTAATGGCATCAGCGCTGTGATCGTATCCCCTAAAGGCACTCATACTCCACTTACCACCCGGCTATGTTTCAACTGCACCAACAACATGGCGGAGTATGAGGCATGCATCATGGGTCTTCAAGCTGCAATTGACTTAAGGATCAAGTTTCTAAGTGTCTTCGGAGATTCCACTCTCGTGATCAGCCAGATCAAAGGCGAGTGGGATACGAAACACCCAAATCTTATTCCTTACAAAGAGTATGTGTTGACATTGATCCCCCATTTCGAAGAGATAACTTTTGAACACTTCCCAAGAGAGGAGAATCAGTTGGCGGACGCGCTGGCTATGATGTCTTCTATGTTCAAAGTCAAATGGGACAACGAGGCTCCCCGGATCATTATCTGGAAGTTGGACGAACCTGCACATTGCTGCGATCTTGAGGCTGAAGACGTAACTGAAAAACCTTGGTATCATGAAGTGAAAAGGTATCTTGAAGCTCAAGAATATCCCGAGGGTGCATCCGTTAATAACAAGAAGTTTCTGAGAAGGTTCGCGGCGAAGTTCTTCCTCAGCAACGGCATTCTGTACAAGCAAAACCATGATTCGACCTTACTGCGTTGTGTGGATAAGACTGAAGCAGAAAGGATCATGGCAGAGCTACATGAAGGTACCTTCGGAACACATTCCAGTGGACATACCATGGCAAAGAAAATCCTTCGGGCAGGATATTTTTGGTCCACAATGGAAGCCGACTGTTACCAATATTCTCAGACGTGTCACAAATGCCAGATCTATGCTGATAAGATGCACATTCCTCCAGTTCCTCTGAACGTCCTGAGAGCACCTTGGCCTTTTGCAATGTGGGGCATTGATATGATCGGCGAGATCAGACCGACACCATCCAACGGGCATCGCTTCATCCTGGTGGCGATTGATTACTTCACAAAGTGGGTTGAAGCAGCTTCCTATGCTACCGTAACCAAGAACGTCGTGGCACGGTTCATTCGGCATAACCTGATATGTCGCTACGGTGTACCTGAGAGGATCATTACGGATAATGGTACCAATCTTAACAACAAGATGATCACTGAGCTCTGCAAGCAATTCAAAATACAGCATCACAACTCTTCTCCCTACCGGCCGAAGATGAATGGGGTTGTAGAAGCAGCTAATAAAAATATTAAGAAGATTGTGTAGAAGATGACAGTGACCTACAAGGATTGGCACGAGATGTTACCGTTTTCTCGTCATGGGTATCGTACCTCAGCACGGACGTCAACAGGGGCAACACCCTTTTCCTTGGTCTATGGCATGGAGGCAGTCTTACCTATTGAAGTCCAGATACCCTCTCTCTGGATAATGAAGGATGCAGGTTTGAGCGAAGATGACTGGATCCAGACTCGACTTGATCAATTAAATCTAATCGATGAAAAGAGACTCACCGCTATTTGTCATGGTCAAACGTACCAAAAACGAATGATCAGGGCATTTAACAAGAAAGTCAGACGACAAGAGTATCAAGTTGGGGACCTGGTAATCAAACGCATCATTCTACCTCAAAGTGATCCCAGGGGAAAATGGACCCCTACGTACGAAGGGCCATTTATGGTTAAAAACATCTTCTCAGGAGGTGCGATGATTCTAACCACCATAGATAGTGACGACCTTCCTCACCCCGCCAATGCAGACATAGTAAAAAGATACTACGCATGACTAAAGACCCGCTAGGTTGACACACCTAGGCAAAAATAAGGGCTTCCCGGCGAACCAAAAGGGTTCGGGCAAAAATAAGGGATGAAATGAAAAAAAATTGTACACTCGGCAAGTCGAAAACCTGAAAAGGCGACTTGGGCAAAAATGGGTATCCCGGTGGACTGAAAACCCGAAAGGGCGGTCCAGGCAAAAGTTAGGGATAAAGCGTAATACTATGTCTCAATGGATCACCTTGCATCCAGAATTCGGTATCGACTACCAGGTTCAGACGGCATCAATCAATCAGCTTCATCTTCAACTAAGCAGCCAAGTGATGAGACGCTTGAAGACATAAAGGCGGTAGCAGAGTTGGAACCCAGTGGGATTTTTCACATAGCTGTTTTGTTTTCTTTTCACAAAAATTGTATAAACTCTATGTTGTTCGGCGGCGTTCTCTTACTAGGACGTCAGCTTCTTGTACACAAACGCCTATTTACAGGCAAATTCAAAAATCAATACAAATTCACTTTTCAGACAAATTGCCAACTGTTTTTCCTTTTTTGTTTTGCAAAGAACGTCCAATGTTCATTTTTGATATATGCATTTGACATTAATTGCTAAATATCTGCATGCGAAACAAAGGACTAATTATAGGTGACATCAGAAACAGGGGCAATGATAATTGTCTAAGTGGTCTAGTTGCTCTGTCCACCAAGGTACCAAGGTAGGTTCGGCTGAAGAATGTAACCAAGATACCTCCACTCCCCGCAGAGTAAGACAAGGTTCAGCAATACTCTCCCCCGAGCAGAGTTGGCCTCCCGTTAGCCCCGAAAAGGCACAGTATCTCCAGCAAGTCAGCGACACTCTCCCCAAGCAGAGTTAGCCTACAATCAGCCTTAAGAAAGTTGGGTATCCCCAGAAAATCTCAATATTCCCCAGTGGAGTATACAGATGTTCCTAAGCAAGTATCCCCGGCAGTCTTAATATAAGATTATTCCCCGGCGGAGTACAGACACCCCAGTGGATAAATCTCCCCAGTACAGTCCAAAAGTTTCCCCCAGAGAGTTGAATCAGCCTCCCCAGTAGATTCTGGAAGCTTATCCCCAGTAGATTCTGGAAGCTTATCCCCAGTAGATTCTGGAAGCTTGTCCCCTGCAGAGTACGAATGCGTCCCCGACCATATGCAAAGGTTATTCCCCAGCAGAGCTTATAACTGGGTTATCCTCAGCTAATTACCACGGAAAGATCGTCCTCGGCGAAGTTCTTCCTATCCCCGGCGGAGTTCATCAAAATTCCCCAACAAGTCTTATCAACAGTATCCCCAGCGGAGTTATCATCAAACCTCAGTGAAGTATCTCTTCCCACAAAGTAATTCCCCGTAGAGTAATCTCTCCAACAAGTTTATTCCCCAACGGAGTCATCTTCTCCTACCGGTTTATTCTTGCAACCATCATCCCCAACGGAAATGAAGAACTCTACTCTTCAAACACCAGCCCAGGATTCAACAAGCTCCCGGCATTCGTCAAGGATTTATTCTCCTAGACGAAAATGCATTCATAAACATCACATTGTCATACATCATGACATATGCATATATGCATCATAACACACTATCTCATTTACTTTGGAACATCATGACATCATACATTTCATACATCATGACATTGCATACAACTAATGTTTTGCCTTTTCAGGAAAAAGGTCAATCCAAAGATGATTACTATCAACTGTCGCAATTCCAGATTCGATACCTGTATCTAGCCAGGGCATATCTGTGAGCGATTGATTTTAGATTCGATACTTGTACCCAGCCAGGGCATGTCTGCATGAAGAGTTTAGAGATTCGATTCCTGTATCCAGCCAGGGCATATCTATAGACGACCAATTCCAAGATTCGATTCCTGTATCTAGCCAGGGCATATCTGTGAGTAACTGATTGTAGATTCGACACCTGTATCTAGCAAGGGCATGTCTGCATGAAGAGTTTAGAGATTCGATTCCTGTATCCAGCCAGGGCATATCTGTAGACGACCAATTCCAAATTCGATTCTTGTATCTAGCCAGGGCATATCTGTGAGTAACTGATTGTAGATTCGATACTCGTATCCAGCCAGGGCATGTCTGCATGAAGAGTTTAGAGATTCGATTCCTGTATCCAGCCAGGGCATATCTGTAGACGACCAATTCCAGATTCGATTCTTGTATCTAGCCAGGGCGTATTTGTGAGTAACTGATTGTAGATTTGACACCTGTATCTAGCCAGGGCATGTCTGCATGAAGAGTTTAGAGATTCCATTCCTGTATCCAGCCAGGGCATATTTGTAGACGACTAATTCCAGATTCGATACCTGTATCTAGCCAGGGCATATCTGTGAGTGATTGATTGTAGATTCGATACCTGTATCTAGCCAGGGCATATCTGTGAGTGATTGATTGTAGATTCGATACCTGTATCTAGCCAGGGCATATCTGCATGAAGAGTTTAGAGATTCGATACCTGTATCCAGCCAGGGAATATCTGTAGACACTAATTCCAGATTCGATACCTGTACCTAGCCAGGGCATATCTGTGAGTGATTGATTGTAGATTCGATACCTGTATCCGGCCAGGGCATATCTGCATGAAGAGTTTAGAGATTCGATACCTGTATCCAGCCAGGGCATATCTGTAGACGACCAATTCCAGATTTGATACCTGTATCTAGCCAGGGCATATCTGTGAGTGATTGATTGTAGATTCGATACCTGTATCTTGCCAGGGCATATCTGCATGAAGAGTTTAGAGATTTGATACCTGTATCCAGCCAGGGCATATCTGTAGACGACCAATTCCAGATTTAATACCAGTATCTAGCCAGGGCATATCTGTGAGTGATTGATTGTAGATTCGACACCTGTATCCAGCCAGGGCATATCTGCATGAAGAGTTTAGAGATTCGATACCTGTATCCAGCCAAGGCATATCTGTAGGCGACTAATTCCAGATTTGATACCTGTATCTAGCCAGGGCATATCTGTGAATGATTGATTGTAGATTCGATACCTGTATCTAGCCAGGGCATATCTGCATGAAGAGATTGAAGATCAACACCTGTAGCAAGCCAGGAAACCATATTTCTTTCTCAGGTACGCAAGTTCTCGCTAAGGAATCTCTTACGCGATCGATACCCCGATGGCATCTTTAAGCCCATCTCCACCACTATCCATTACATCTCCAAATGGCATCTATAAGCCCATTCCCGACAAGATTATGTCGCATCTCCAGATGGCATCTATAAGCATATCCTCTTATCCATCATCTCTCCAAATGGCATCCATAAGCCCATTCCCGCCATTACATCGCTGATATTCTACTATGTGAGTGCAAATTTCTGGGCACTCTAGTGTTCAATCATCTTCCACCTTTGGATCACGAAAGGCACGCAAGCCAATCTACATCCTCAGGTCTAAGAAGATTGAACAGGGGAAACTGTTGTACCCCAAAATTTTCCCTCCCATATTCTTCAAGATTTGTCAAGATCAATCTTCAAATGCTTCAAGATTACTCAAGGGTTGCACAGTCCAAACATCCTCCTAAGCCAGTCAAAATTAGGGTTTTGGTTCCTTCAAAGAATTTGAGGTTTTCAATGGCTCAATCAAGTCCCATATGCCTATATACATTGTCAAGCAACTACATGCCAAGTTTCAAGACTCACAGCATCAAGTTGCACAGTCAAAAGCCCTAATTGCTTCACAATCAACTGTAGGGGTAAAATGGTCATTTGGCAGTCAAAAGTCAAAAAAAATTGTCAACATCTTATTTTGAGCACACAATCATCATTTGATCAAATCTTGATCATGATTCCACAAGCATGGCTCAAAAATCATCAAGATGCAAAAGTTTCCATTTTTGGACAATTGAAAAGTCAACTGTAATTTGACCAGGGCATAACTTTTTCATGGTTCATTAGAAAAATCCCATAAAATGCTCATTTTGAAGGGGATGAGATTTCCTACAACTCATCTTCACATTCCAAGTCCAAGAAATGCTCTCACAAAAAGTTATCAATTTCTACATTATAGGTCAATTTGAAAAGTCAACAAAAAGGCATTTTAAGTCAAAGACCATAACTTGAGATTGGTAAATCCAAATGACATGGGACCAAATGCATTGGTTATAGGACTTCAAGACCTTTCCAAAATGTCCAAGAACATGTTCATATGATCAAAATTGAGCAAGATGTGCATTGGAGAAGTTGGGAAATTTTTGGGAATGTGCAAAAGTCAACTATCCTTGAAACTTTAATTTTTGACAAAAGGGCCCACTTTCTTCCACTTGATTCAGCCTTGTCATGCCACACACGTGTCCCATGATTAATTTCAAGATCAAACATTCATTTTTCCATTTTATTTAATTTTTATTGATTTAATTCATTTTAAATCCATAATAATTCAAATAAAATCTAAAAATTAATGGAATGGCATCTTTATGGTTTGAATGGGTTTTATGTGTCATATGCCAGCTACCAAATTCGTGCCAAGCCTTTTTGTGCATAAAATCTTGAATTTGAACCAAAAATCGAAGGTCCTTTACAGGTGGTCAACAAAATCTCAAGACTTCAATAGACCAAGATACAAGCCCAGCTGCTGACCTAATTTCGTTCACACATACATAAGCAAGCATTACAGACCTAATACACAACCCAAGCCTTGCTGAAACGGCAAAATCAAAACTCAAAAAATTGTTGGAAAAGTGAGAGATCTAGAACAAGGTTGCAGGCATTTTGAGATCAAAAGAAGCACGTAGTCTTCCTCCTTGCTATCCCCTGAACCTAAAGAGACCAATATCACGTCCTAAGATCCACTGAATAGCACTGTAAGTTCTCAAATACAGACCCCTGAACACGAAACCTCAATTCTCCATTCTTGCACTTTTTCTCAAAAAAGTTAACACATTCATACTCCTTGTTTGATTTCTGACGTAACCATAATATTCAATTTCATTTTTAGGCATTGTATGATGATACCCGTACCTAGGGTTTGCTTGTGTGTTTTTTAGGCATTTTATTTTCAGGTGAAATTAAGAGAAATCATAAGCGTGGATGAACTCAGGAGACTTGGACGAGACCAACCATGGCCTTAGAATGGTTTTTTGAGGCCTAGGGACGATTCTAAGCAAAGCCTACGAAACTACCTGCGGATAAAAATCCGCAGGTAAATAACCAGCAATTTTGTTGAAGAAGATGATGATGCGTCACAGCGTGATTGGCCATTTCAAACGATCGCGCGCTTTTTTTATTTTTTTGGCATATGCGTTGATTTACTAATATATTGACCACTTATTATTATTATTACAATTGAATCAATTGGCTCAGTGGCTAAGGCGTGCAGGCATGGAACGTTGGGACCTGGGTTCGAATCCCAGGTCCCCCAATATTTATTTCACATTTTTTCTAATGCAATCATATGCAGCGTTCCAACAATGTCCCACCATGTGCTTCAAGCAATCAGCATGCCATGTGGCCACCATCATCAATCCAAGGGTCGGGATGGAAGCAAACCATATTCTCCAGTCAACCAACAGGCACTTGATCCAGAAATCAACGCAGCCTTGGCTTAATGGGCTGGAATTACTTCTTCACCCCCAATGTTGGCCCAACACCCTTGGTTTATTATTCTTTTTTTCATTTTTCTTTTTCCTTTTATTTTCTTTAGTAATTATTATTAGTATTATTTAATTAATTAACAAATTAACATTTTCACAATAAAATTCAGAAAACCAAAAAAAATATTTTATTAATTTGCATTACTTTTTTTTGTAAATAAATTCTAAATATAATTAACTTAGTTTAATTAGAATAATTTTAATCTTTTTTTTAATAATAAGTAAAATCTAGCTTAGAATTAGGTTTTTCTTTTGACTCTTAATTCCTTTTATTTTATTTTCATTAAAACTTAAAAAAGAAACAAAAAAATTTTTTCTTTTAATAAATTAATTAATTATTAATTAGGCTTAATTTCATTTAATTACAAAAAAGGACAAATTCAATTCTTTTCTCAAAAAAAGGGTCAAAACCCTAAAGACGTCCCGATTCAATCTTTCGCGCGCATGTTTATTTAATTTATTATTTATGTATCTGCTCAGAAATGTAATAGTTAATTAGAACCTTATCGCTTCCTTTTAATTTCTCGCATTTTTATTTTCCAAATGGGTTATGTTTTTGGCAATGTATATACCCGCGCCTTGTAATAGCTAGATTTACCTTTTCCGTACTTTATTTTCCGCACTCTTAACTGTTAAAAAATGCATGAAAGACTTGTATGAAAATAAAATCAAAGCGTAGCTCACCAACAACATGTGCAAGATAATCTTAACTGAAAAACAACACACATGCACATGCCACTCCTAGGGTACGCCTCACTGGTTGCCTCGACGTGGTCGTCAAGTATAGGGTGTTTTAGAGGTCGCCCTCCTGTCTAAAGATCCAGTTGCCTCGAAACGGTTGCCTCGGATAAAAAGGATCTAGGACATTAGGGTTACCGCTAAGGCGTCCTACCATTTCTTTGGTGACCACACATGTCCCTTATAATCGAATTGACCCGAATAACTCCAACGACGGTGCTACCTACTTCTCAATAGTGGGATAAGATTTCTTCTTAGGAAATGTTTTCTTTTTCGATACATTAGCCTTTTTCTTTTGATGATTATGAACAACTTGCTTCTTTTCTACTTTCTTGGGATTGGAACTATTACTAGCCTTTACAAAAACAGTGGGATTGTTACTTGGTTTCTTAGAATTCACGTAACTAAGAGCTCTTTTATCATTTGGATAACGTTGTTGGCTTAGTAATCCTTCCAATCCTATTTGTCCTTTTTCATATCGTTTAATGACTCTTTTCAATTGAACAATTTGAAAGACATTTGATTCACACTTGGAGCATGCAAAGTTTTCTTTTTCTTTAATAAAATTTTGTTTTTGAGGATCAAAATCTTTAGTCATGGTGTCAATTTTTTCTAGACAAATTAGAAGTTCTTTTTCTTGATTTGACACCTTTTTGTATAAACTTTTGCATTCTCCCAAGAGTTCATCAATAGCACCTTGAACATCATCATCAAAAAGATTAAATTCATTACTAACCTCTTCTTCATCGTCGGAGTGATGTGAAGCCATCAATGCTAGATTTGCACATTCGTCGCTTTCCGAATCGGATGAAGAACTTATCTCATTATCTTCCCATGTAACATAATCCTTTTTGTTCTTGAACTCCTTTTTGCCTTTGAATCAATTTTTCTTGGAGAGTTTTGGACAATCCGGCTTTATGTGACCTTGCTTTCCACATTCATAGAATGTGACATCTTGTGTTGATGTGGAGGCTTCTTTGTCTTTATGCTTATAGAATTTCTTTCTTTTGACAAAGTTAGCATTATGAAGATTATTTTTATGACCAAAATATTTTCCTAACCTTTTTACAAGAAGCAAGAGATTTTCATCTTCCTCCGATGCATCTTTATCTTGACTTTCTTTTGAATCAACTTTCAAAGCAATGCCTTTGGATTTCTTCTCATGATTCTCATGTTTTCCAAGTCTTCCAAGTTCCGTCTCATATTCTTGAAGCTTTCTGAAAAGTGTTGCGGAAGTCATAGTTGCTAGGCTTTTCTTTTCGGATATTTCCGTCACTTTTGGTTGCCATTCCCTCGTTAAGGACCTAAGCACTTTAAGATTTAATTCATCGTTTGTTAAAGTCTTACCAAGTTCCTTCAAATGGTTTGTCAAGTGAACGAATCTCTTTTGCAAGTCAAGGATGGATTCTCCGGGGAGCATTCTGAATAATTCATATTCTTGACTCAAAGTGTTCAATCTAGACCTTTTTACTTCGGCGGTTCCTTCATGAGTTTCTACAAGAGTATCCCAAATTTCCTTTGTCGTTGTACATGCCGATACTCGGAAAAATTCATCCATACTAAGAGCACTTTGGAGAATATTGATTGCCTTTTTGTCAAAGAGAACTTTTTTCTTGTCGTCGTCATCCCATGATGTTTTAGGCTTTGATGACCCAACACCATTGACAACACATACCGGAGTAAATGGACCATTCTCAACAGCATTCCATATTTCTTCTCCTTGCGCTTCAAGATGAGCCTTCATGCGAATTTTCCAAAAGTCAAAGTATTCACCACAAAACAATGGAGGCTTGTTGTTACTACCACCATCTTTGAAAACCGAATTTTGATTTGGATTTGCGGAAGCCATTCTGGATCTTTAGGAACAAGTTACCTATAACTTGCTCTGATTCCAATTGTAAGTCTCAGAGTGCCTAAAAGGGGGGTGAATTAGGTCTTATAAAATTTATTCGGTTTTATGAGAATACTTGTAGTACTTTTTGGTTAAGTGTTTAAAGGTTTTGATTATATCTTTATCTTTTCCTGATTATGGTGATGAAAGCGATAAATGCGGAAAAGTAAAGAACACGGTGATATATCCTGGTTCCCCTCACAATCCGAGAGTACTCCAGTCCCCTTTCCAACACGAAAGAGATTTCACTATAGTTAGAATGATTGTACAGCCTATGCTTACTATCTAACCTATAGGGTGATCAAATGTTCTTAACACCTTTAAGACCAAACAAACACTAATGTGAATGAAGAACAATCCTCTTCAAATCACAACACTTACTTCCAACAATCCTGGATAGTAAGGGAATAATTTCTTTAAGTAATACAATGATTTAATTTGAAATAGATGGATAGCTTTATCAATCTTCAATTGATCTTCTTCTTCAAGATATAAACAATTCTCAAACAATGTATATAAATGTTCACAATGTATGTATGAAACTTGTAATGATAATGAAAGTGTATATGGCAAGTTTCACAAAATTATGAACACATGAAAATATGAATTCAAATGTGAATGATGAAAAATTGTTTATTGAAGAAGTATATTTGTTAATTTGAAAATTGAAGCATTGTTTGTGTTCTTGTTTTGAAAAACTGAAAAATCTGCATTTTATAAAGTCACAAGAACCTCTTCATTCATGCCAATTCATATGAAAAGTTGCAATGCATTCATGAAAGAGTACCATTGAAAATATGTTCAAAAACCAAAAGAAAAGTTGCACTGGTTCGCTAGGAACCGGTTCTGACACTGACAGAACCCGGTTCTTAGTGAACGTTAGAAGTCAGATTTCAAAAAATATTACGCAGGAACCGGTTCCACTATTGGTACAACCCGGTTCCTGGTACAAAAACCAGGGACATGTTTTTGAACAAGGTTTGGAACCCGGTTCCCTGTTAGGGAGGAACCGGTTCCTGAAAGTTAATTTTCAAAAATTCTTTTTGAAAAAGATTTTAAACAAAGTTTTTCTTAATGTTAAAATTATGGGATATGTATATGTTGATGAATGCATATTTGTGAACATCTATATTCAAGTTTAAGAATTATTTATACCATTTGACATTTGATGATTCTTCAATAATTCTTCTATAATCTTTAAGACTTTTATATGATGTTGATAAGCTTTTTGCACATCCTTTGAATGTTGATGTCCATGTTGTCTTCATCAAAACAAATGCTTTAAATATGACTTGAGAAGCTTGCAATTACATTCTCCCCCTTTTTAATGATGACAACCAAGTCTTGAAAACAATCCTTGAAATGTTTTATGTTGTTTTGTGTAGCAAACATGTTAAGCAAATGCAAGGCTCCCCCTAAATTGTATTCTCCCCCTAAGTCCATGATTCCTTGAATTTTGGAGTGAGTATGATAGTTATTTGGGCCTGCAATTTCTTTGAAACAAAACAACACATATGCATATTCTTCTCCCCCTTTGTTAACATCAAAAAGGATGGGGAAAAAGAGTGAAACAAATACATTTTAAAAATTAAGACGTGCATCTTATGAGAAACATTTAGATATCACCTTCATCCAAAATACCAAGTTGTCTTCAGATTTTGAAGAAAGGTTCTCGAGCAAGCGGTTTTGTGAAGATATCTGCGAGTTGGTTATGAGTATCCACAAAAGTGACTTCGACATCTCCTTTAAGAACATGATCACGGAGAAAATGATGTCGAATATCTATATGTTTGGTTCTTGAATGCATGATTGGATTCTTTGTAATATTGATAGCACTTGTATTGTCGCATCGAAGAGGAATGCATCCGAGATCAAGTTCGTAATCACGAAGTTGTTGCTTGAGCCAAAGAATTTATGCACAACAACTACCTGCTGCTATGTATTCTGCTTCGGTCGTGCTAAGAGCAACACATGCTTGCTTTTTACAAGCCCATGATACTAATGCATTTCCAATAATGTGACAAGTACCACTTGTGCTTTTACGGTCAGTTTTACAACCTGCATAATCCGCGTCAGAATAACCAATTAAAGTGCAAGTACTACCTTTCGGATACCATAAGCCGACATTGGTTGTTCCTTTAAGATACTTCATGATCATTTTAACTACCATGAGGTGTGATTCCTTTGGATTTGCTTTGAAAGCGAGCGCAAAGACAAACACTAAACATGATGTCAGGACGGCTTACCGTCAAATACAATAAAGAACCAATCATACCTCTGTACTTTGTAATATCAATTGGAGTACCGGATTCATCTTGATCAACATATGTACTGGAGCCCATTGGAGTATTCATTGCTTTACAATTGTCCATATCAAACTTTTTCAATAATTCTTTGCAATACTTAGATTGGTTGATGAAGATTCCATCTTCTAGTTGCTTAATTTGTAGTCCAAGAAAGTAGTTCATCTTTCCCATCATAGACATCTCGAATTCTCCTTGCATCATCAATGAGAATTCCTCACACATTTCTTTGTTAGTCGGTCCAAAAATGATATCATCAACATAGACTTGAACCAATAAAGTGTTACTTTGAATTTTCTTAATGAACAAAGTTTTATCAACCTTACCCTTTTCGAAACCCTTTTCACACAAAAAATTGCTAAGTCTATCATACCATGCTCTTGGTGCTTGTTTTAAGCCATAAAGAGCCTTTCTCAACTTAAATACATGTGTAGGATGTTTGAAGTCTTCAAATCCCGGAGGTTGTTTGACATAGACTTCTTCATTGATGTATCCATTCAAGAATGCGCTTTTGACGTCCATTTGAAAAAGTTGAAAATTTAATGAACAAGCATAAGCAAGTAAAAGACGTATAGCTTCTAACCTTGCAACCGGAGCAAATGTTTCTTCAAAGTCGATTCCTTCCTCTTTATTGTAACCTTGGGTAACCAACCTTGCTTTGTTTCGAACAATTAGACCATTCTCATCAATTTTGTTCTTAAACACCCATCGGGTACCTATGATGTGTTTACCACTTGGTCTAGGAACAAGTTCCCAAACTTGATTTCTCTCGAATTGATTTAATTCTTCTTGCATAGCAATAATCCATTGATCATCTCCTAAGGCTTCATCAACTTTGGTAGGTTCAATTTGAGAAACAAACGCCATGTTTAAGCAAGCATCTTTTAGATTCAATCTTGTTGATACTCCTTGGCTAATATCACCAATAATTTTGTCAATAGGATGGTCTCTATGAGTTCTCCATTCTTTTGGTAGATCATTGATGTTTGAATCTTGTTGTACAATGTTTTCTTGATTTTCCGGTGATTTTACAACTTGATCAATTGAAAGATCTTCCGGGGGTAAATCTATAGGATCATCATCATCACAAACAACTACTTCCTCCTTGGAGGGGTTAGTTTCATCAAAAGATACATGCATAGATTCTTCAATAGTTAAAGTTCTTTTATTATAAATTCTATATGCTTTACTAGAAAGCGAATAACCAAGAAATATACCTTCGTCGGATTTCTCGTCAAACTTACCTAGATTGTCTTTGTCATTATTAAGAACAAAGCACTTGCATCCAAAAATGTGAAAGTGAGCAATATTTGGCTTTCTTCCTTTGAAGAGTTCATATGTAGTCTTCTTTATTATAGGTCTAATGATAACTCGATTTCCAATATAACATGTCGTACTAACCGCATCCGCCCAAAAATATTTAGGAAGATTTGCATCACTAAGCATTGTTCTTGCAAGTTCCACTAGAAACCTATTCTTTCTTTCAACTACTCCATTTTGTTGTGGAGTTCTAGGTGCTGAAAAATTATGAGAGATACCATGTTCTTCACAAAATTCTTCAAATTGTGCATTTTGGAATTCTCCACCATGATCACTTCTTATGGATACAATCTTTAGTGATTTTTAATTTTGGATTTGCTTAGCATACTTCTTAAAAGCTTTAAAAGCATCACTTTTCTGCACAAGAAACAAAGTCCAAGAATATCTAGAAAAATCATCAATAATGACTAAAGCGTATACATTACCTCCGAAGCTTTTTGTTCTTGATGGACCAAAGAGATCCATGTGTAACAATTATAGTGGCCTTGTAGTAGACACCACATTCTTAGATTTGAAAGTTGTTTTGGTCTGTTTGCCCTTTTGGCATGCATTACATAATTTGTCTTTGATGAACTTCATCTTTGGTAGACCAATAACTAAGTCATGCTTAACCAATTTTTTCAAGAGCTCCATGTGAATGTGAGCAATCCTCTTGTGCCATAACCAAGCGTCATTGTTGTTTACCATAAGACATTGTACCTTCATAGACAAATCATCTAAAGTAATCATAAAAATATTGTTAGATCTTATACCTTTGAGTTTTACCTCATTGGTTGCCTCATCCATAATAAGACATTCTTCTTTGTTGAATTTGATCTTGAACCTTCTATCACAAAGTTGACTTATGCTAAGAAGATTGTGCTTTAATCCTTCAACATAGAGAACATCCTCAATTTGAATGGATGGAGGTGTGCCAACTATTCCAACGCCAAGAATCTTTCCTTTGGTGTTGTCTCCATAGGTGACATACCCTTTGGCTTTATGTACTAGATATGAAAATTGGTGTACATCTCCTGTCATATACTTTGAACATCCACTATCAAGATACCAAACATTTGATGTGGATTTCAAGCATACCTACAAAAACAAATTATTCTTTGTTAGGTACCCAAGTTGCCTTGGGACCTTCATAGTTAGTTCCCTTTTTCACCCAAACATAATGCCCACTTGCTATACTAAAGTTTCTAACATAGCAAGCATTAGGTGTATGGCCTTTAATACCACAATAAAAACAAGTAGGTTCAAAGTTACTTCTATATCTAGAAGGATAAGATTTCTTCTTAGGAAATGTTTTCTTTTTCGATACATTAGCCTTTTTCTTTTGATGATTATGAATAACTTGCTTCTTTTCTACTTTCTTGGGATTGGAACTATTACTAGCCTTTACAAAAACAGTGGGACTGTTACTTGGTTTCTTAGAACTCACATAACTAAGACCTCTTTTATCATTTGGATAATGTTGTTGGCTTAGTAATCCTTCAAATCCTATTTTTCCTTTTTCATATCGTTCAATGACTCTTTTCAATTGAACAATTTGAAAGACATTTGATTCACACTTGGAGCATGCAAAGTTTTCTTTTTCTTTAATAAAATTTTGTTTTTGAAGATCAAAATCTTTAGTCATGGTGTCAATTTTTTCTAGACAAATTAGAAGTTCTTTTTCTTGATTTGACACCTTTTTGTATAAACTTTTGCATTCTCCCAAGAGTTCATCAATAGCACCTTGAACATCATCATCAAAAAGATTAAATTCATTACTAACCTCTTCTTCATCGTCGGAGTGATGTGAAGCCATCAATGCTAGATTTGCACATTCGTCGCTTTCCGAATCAGATGAAGAACTTATCTCATTATCTTCCCATGCAAAATAATCCTTTTTGTTCTTGAACTCCTTTTTGCCTTTGAATCCATTTTTCTTGGAGAGTTTTGGACAATCCGGCTTTATGTGACCTTGCTTTCCACGTTCATAGAATGTGACATCTTGTGTTGATGTGGAGGCTTCTTTGTCTTTATGCTTATAGAATTTCTTTCTTTTGACAAAGTTAGCATTATGAAGATTATTTTTATGACCAAAATATTTTCCTAACCTTTTTACAAGAAGCAAGAGATTTTCATCTTCCTCCGATGCATCTTTATCTTGACTTTCTTTTGAATCAACTTTCAAAGCAATGCCTTTGGATTTCTTCTCATGATTCTCATGTTTTCCAAGTCTTCCAAGTTCCGTCTCATATTCTTGAAGCTTTCCGAAAAGTGTTGCGGAAGTCATAGTTGCTAGGCTTTTCTTTTCGGATATTTCCGTCACTTTTGGTTGCCATTCCCTCGTTAAGGACCTAAGCACTTTAAGATTTAATTCATCGTTTGTTAAAGTCTTACCAAGTGCCTTCAAATGGTTTGTCAAGTGAACGAATCTCTTTTGCAAGTCAAGGATGGATTCTCCGGGGAGCATTCTGAATAATTCATATTCTTGACTCAAAGTGTTCAATCTAGACCTTTTTACTTCGGCGGTTCCTTCATGAGTTTCTACAAGAGTATCCCAAATTTCCTTTGCCGTTGTACATGCCGATACTCGTAAAAATTCATCCATACTAAGAGCACTTTGGAGAATATTGATTGCCTTTTTGTCAAAGAGAACTTTTTTCTTGTCATCGTCATCCCATGATGTTTTAGGCTTTGATGACCCAACACCATTGACAACACATACCGGAGTAAATGGACCATTCTCAACAGCATTCCATATTTCTTCTCCTTGCGCTTCAAGATGAGCCTTCATGCGAATTTTCCAAAAGTCAAAGTATTCACCACAAAACAATGGAGGCTTGTTGTTACTACCACCATCTTTGAAAACCGAATTTTGATTTGGATTTGCGGAAGCCATTCTGGATCTTTAGGAACAAGTTACCTATAACTTGCTCTGATGCCAATTGTAAGTCTCAGAGTGCCTAAGAGGGGGGGTGAATTAGGTCTTATAAAATTTATTCGGTTTTATGAGAATACTTGTAGTACTTTTTGGTTAAGTGTTTGAAGGTTTTGATTATATCTTTATCTTTTCCTGATTATGGTGATGAAAGCGATAAATGCGGAAAAGTAAAGAACACGGTGATATATCCTGGTTCCCCTCACAATCCTAGAGTACTCCAGTCCCCTTTCCAACACGAAAGAGATTTCACTATAGTTAGAATGATTGTACACCCTATGCTTACTATCTAACCTATAGGGTGATCAAAGGTTCTTAACACCTTTAAGACCAAACAAACACTAATGTGAATGAAGAACAATCCTCTTCAAATCACAACACTTACTTCCAACAATCCTGGATAGTAAGGGAATAATTTCTTTAAGTAATACAATGATTTAATTTGAAATAGATGGATAGCTTTATCAATCTTCAATTGATCTTCTTCTTCAAGATATAAACAATTCTCAAACAATGTATATAAATGTTCACAATGTATGTATGAAACTTGTAATGATAATGAAAGTGTATATGGCAAGTTTCACAAAATTATGAACACATGAAAATATGAATTCAAATGTGAATGATGAAAAATTGTTTATTGAAGAAGTATATTTGTTAATTTGAAAATTGAAGCATTGTTTTTTTTTTTGTGTTCTTGTTTTGAAAAACTGAAAAATCTGCATTTTATAAAGTCACAAGAACCTCTTCATTCATGCCAATTCATATGAAAAGTTGCAATGCATTCATGAAAGAGTACCATTGAAAATATGTTCAAAAACCAAAAGAAAAGTTGCACTGGTTCGCTAGGAACCGGTTCCGACACTGACAGAACCCGGTTCTTAGTGAACGTTAGAAGTCAGATTTCAAAAAATATTACGCAGGAACCGGTTCCACTATTGGTACAACTCGGTTCCTGGTACAAAAACCAGGGACATGTTTTTGAACAAGGTTTGGAACCCGGTTCCCTGTTAGGGAGGAACCGGTTCCTGAAAGTTAATTTTCAAAAATTCTTTTTGAAAAAGATTTTAAACAAAGTTTTTCTTAATGTTAAAATTATGGGATATGTATATGTTGATGAATGCATATTTGTGAACATCTATATTCAAGTTTAAGAATTATTTATACCATTTGACATTTGATGATTCTTCAATAATTCTTCTATAATCTTCAAGACTTTTATATGATGTTGATAAGCTTTTTGCACATCCTTTGAATGTTGATGTCCATGTTGTCTTCATCAAAACAAATGCTTTAAATATGACTTGAGAAGCTTGCAATTACATTCTCCCCCTTTTTGATGATGACAACCAAGTCTTGAAAACAATTCTTGAAATGTTTTATGTTGTTTTGTGTAGCAAACATGTTAAGCAAATGCAAGGCTCCCCCTAAATTGTATGCTCCCCCTAAGTCCATGATTCCTTGAATTTTGGAGTGAGTATGATAGTTATTTGGGCCTGCAATTTCTTTGAAACAAAACAACACATATGCATATTCTTCTCCCCCTTTGTTAACATCAAAAAGGATGGGGAAAAAGAGTGAAACAAATACATTTTAAAAATTAATACGTGCATCTTATGAGAAACATTTAGATATCACCTTCATCCAAAATACCAAGTTCTCTTTGGATTTTGAAGAAAGGTTCTCGAGCAAGCGGTTTTGTGAAGATATCTGCGAGTTGGTTATGAGTATCCATAAAAGTGACTTCGACATCTCCTTTAAGAACATGATCACGGAGAAAATGATGTCGAATATCTATATGTTTGGTTCTTGAATGCATGACCGGATTCTTTGTAATATTGATAGCACTTGTATTGTCGCATCAAAGAGGAATGCATCCGAGATCAAGTCCGTAATCACGGAGTTGTTGCTTGAGCCAAAGAATTTGTGCACAACAACTACCTGCTGCTATGTATTCTGCTTCGGTCGTGCTAAGAGCAACACATGCTTGCTTTTTACAAGCCCATGATACTAATGCATTTCCAATAATGTGACAAGTACCACTTGTGCTTTTACGGTCAGTTTTACAACCTGCATAATCCGCGTCAGAATAACCAATTAAAGTGCAAGTACTACCTTTCGGATACCATAAGCCAACATTGGTTGTTCCTTTAAGATACTTCATGATCCTTTTAACTGCCATGAGGTGTGATTCTTTTGGATTTGCTTTGTAAGCGAGCGCAAAGACAAACACTAAACATGATGTCAGGACGACTTACCGTCAAATACAATAAAGAACCAATCATACCTCTGTAATTTGTAATATCAATTGGAGTACCGGATTCATCTTGATCAACATATGTACCGGAGCCCATTGGAGTAATCATTGCTTTACAATTGTCCATATCAAACTTTTTCAATAATTCTTTGCAATACTTAGATTGGTTGATGAAGATTCCATCTTCTAGTTGCTTAATTTGTAGTCCAAGAAAGTAGTTCATCTTTCCCATCATAGACATCTCGAATTCTCCTTGCATCATCAATGAGAATTCCTTACATATTTCTTTGTTAGTGATCCAAAAATGATATCATCAACATAGACTTGAACCAATAAAGTGTTACTTTAGATTTTCTTAATGAACAAAGTTTTATCAACCTTACCCTTTTCGAAACCCTTTTCACACAAAAAATTGCTAAGTCTATCATACCATGCTCTTGGTGCTTGTTTTAAGCCATAAAGAGCCTTTCTCAACTTAAATACATGTGTAGGATGTTTGAAGTCTTCAAATCCCGGAGTTTGTTTGACATAGACTTCTTCATTGATGTATCCATTCAAGAATGCGCTTTTGATGTCCATTTGAAAAAGCTGAAAATTTAATGAACAAGCATAAGCAAGTAAAAGACGTATAGCTTCTAACCTTGCAACCGGAGCAAATGTTTCTTCAAAGTCGATTCCTTCCTCTTGATTGTAACCTTGGGAAACCAACCTTGCTTTGTTTCGAACAATTAGACCATTCTCATCAAGTTTGTTCTTAAACTCCCATCGGGTACCTATGATGTGTTTACCACTTGGTCTAGGAACAAGTTCCCAAACTTGATTTCTCTCGAATTGATTTAATTCTTCTTGCATAGCAATAATCCATTGATCATCTCCTAAGGCTTCATCAACTTTGGTAGGTTCAATTTGAGAAACAAACGCCATGTTTAAGCAAGCATCTTTTAGATTCAATCTTGTTGATACTCCTTGGCTAATATCACCAATAATTTTGTCAATAGGATGGTCTCTATGAGTTCTCCATTCTTTTGGTAGATCATTGATGTTTGAATCTTGTTATACAATGTTTTCTTGATTTTCTGGTGATTTTACAACTTGATCAATTGAAAGATCTTCCGGGGGTAAATCTATTGGATCATCATCATCACAAACAACTACTTCCTCCTTGGAGGGGTTAGTTTCATCAAAAGATACATGCATAGATTCTTCAATAGTTAAAGTTCTTTTATTATAAATTCTATATGCTTTACTAGAAAGCGAATAACCAAGAAATATACCTTCGTCGGATTTCTCGTCAAACTTACCGAGATTGTCTTTGTCATTATTAAGAACAAAGCACTTGCATCCAAAAATGTGAAAGTGAGCAATATTTGGCTTTCTTCCTTTGAAGAGTTCATATGGAGTCTTCTTTATTATAGGTCTAATGATAACTCGATTTCCAACATAACATGTCGTACTAACCGCATCCGCCCAAAAATATTTAGGAAGATTTGCATCACTAAGCATTGTTCTTGCAAGTTCCACTAGAAACCTATTCTTTCTTTCAACTACTCCATTTTGTTGTGGAGTTCTAGGTGCTGAAAAATTATGAGAGATACCATGTTCTTCACAAAATTCTTCAAATTGTGCATTTTGGAATTCTCCACCATGATCACTTCTTATGGATACAATCTTTAGTGATTTTTAATTTTGGATTTGCTTAGCATACTTCTTAAAAGCTTTAAAAGCATCACTTTTCTGCACAAGAAACAAAGTCCAAGAATATCTAGAAAAATCATCAATAATGACTAAAGCGTATACATTACCTCCGAAGCTTTTTGTTCTTGATGGACCAAAGAGATCCATGTGTAACAATTGTAGTGGCCTTGTAGTAGACACCACATTCTTAGATTTGAAAGTTGTTTTGGTCTGTTTGCCCTTTTGGCATGCATTACATAATTTGTCTTTGATGAACTTCATCTTTGGTAGACCAATAACTAAGTCATGCTTAACCAATTTGTTCAAGTGCTCCATGTGAATGTGAGAAATCCTCTTGTGCCATAACCAAGCGTCATTGTTGTTTACCATAAGACATTGTACCTTCATAGACAAATCATCTAAAGTAATCATAAAAATATTGTTAGATCTTATACCTTTGAGTTTTACCTCATTGGTTGCCTCATCCATAATAAGACATTCTTCTTTGTTGAATTTGATCTTGAACCTTCTATCACAAAGTTGACTTATGCTAAGAAGATTGTGCTTTAATCCTTCAACATAGAGAACATCCTCAATTTGAATGGATGGAGGTGTGCCAATGTAGCGGTGAAAATCGGGTATCAAGCTATTAATTAACTTGACTCACAAAAGCAAGAGTCGCCATCGCGCTTTATTATTTCCAAGGGAAAAGGGAAAAGAGAGAAATAAAACCCTAAAGGATGCAATGTAAAATAATACTTTTAAAAGTAATGAAAATACAAGGCATTTTGAAAAGAGGTCTAGAGTTCGGGGGTTGGTTATACAAGGGGAGGGTATTAGCACCCAATGTATCTATAGTATCCTATAGGAACCTTTTGAAATATCTGTTTTTTTTTTTAAATTGTTTGTTTGATTAAAATAGTTTGTTTGGCTAAAGATGGGTGCGGATGAGATTTTGAAGAGACAGCGACCTAATGTCGAAGTTTTGACTTAAAAGGTGTGAGTTTAAAAATTGAATCTTTTGGGAAAATTATCTTAGGTTTAACAAAATATTAAACAAACAAAAGATGAATGAGGGTATTCGCACGATTGGATGAGATGTGTTTGATAACATGAAGTCAACAAAGTTAAAACATTTCCCTTGGATTAAATCGAGCGAGCAAAATAAAATAGACATCAAAATATAAGCAATCAAAATTCACAAGAAAATAAATATAACGAAACAGATTAATGACCTAAAGGCATCGAGAAATTAAAATGACAAAGATATTTAAATAAAATAAAAGAGAATGTAACTAATTATCTAAAGAAGTTATTTAAACTAAATTAAAAATTTAAGATTACTTACTAAAAAAATTCTAAACTAACTACAAATTCTAAGGTTGCAAAAATAGTTCTAAAATTACTAAATTAGATCTAAGCTAAATTTAACATTTTAAAATTAGTAAATTAAATATAAACTAAATAAAAATTCCAAGGTTGCTAATCTAAAACAAAAAAAGTTCCAAAGTTACTAAACTAAATCTAAATCAAATAAAATTCTAAAAGAATATTAAACTGATTCTAAACAACTAAAATTCTAAACTTATTAAACTAATTCTAAATCAAATAAAAATTATAAACTCATTAAACTAATTCTAAATCAAATAAAGTTCTAAAGTCCCTAAACTAAAACTAACAACTAAAATTCTAAAGTTAACTTAAATAAAATCAAATAAAATTTTAAAGTTACTAAATTAAAACTAAAACAAATAAAATTCTAAAATTTACTAAGTCAAATCTAAATGAAATGAAATCCTAAAGTTACTAAAATAAAACTAAAACAAAATAAAAATTCCAAAGTTTACTAAGTCAAATCTAAATGAAATAAAATCCTAAAAATAAAACTAAACAAAATAAAATTCTAAAGTTTACTAAGTCAAATCTAAATAAAATAAAATCCTAAAGTTACTAAAATAAAACTAAAACAAAATAAAATTCTAAAGTTTACTAAGTCAAATCTAAACGAAATAAAATCCTAAAGTTACTAAAATAAAACTAAAACAAAATAAAATTCTAAAGTTTACTAAGTCAAAACTAAAACAAATAAAACTCTAAAATTTACTAAGTCAAATCTAAATGAAATAAAATCCTAAAGTTACTAAAATAATACTACAACACATAAAATTCTATAGTTTACTAAACTAAAGCTAAAACAAAAAGTTATAAAATAAATCTAAATTAATACTAAACTAAATTAGTTATAAGATTTACTAATATATATATATATATATATATATATATATATATATATATATATATATATATATATATATATATATATATATATATATATATATATATATATATATATATATATATATATATATATATATATATATATATATATATATATATATATATATATATATATATATATATATATATATATATATATATATATATATATATATATATTTAAATAAGGTTAAAGAGTTAACAAAAACAAAATAAAAATGTTTCCACAAGGTGTTGAACTTCACATTTCTTAGATTGCAGTGTACTAGCCTTGCCAAATGAACTATGTTCTTTACTTGTTATTACTATGATTTAATTAAAATAAAATGCTAATAATGATAGTGGATTGGGTCAAAGAAAATGGGCCCGACACCAAAATGATGACACCTATCTATTATATTAAAATAAAACCAAAATAATTAAAATAGAAAATGCAAACAACCAGATTCAATCTTCTCTTTTCTCACGGTACTCGTCCTCCTTTCGCTATTTCTATGTTTCAATCTTCTTCTCTTATGCTTCTCTTTCTCTTAACCAAAATAACACCAATATATCTTCTTCACACATCACGTTCTCGAAAAATTTCAATATTGAAACACCATAAAACAAATAGAATTCCTGACACAAATCAACATATGCATCAACATTCAAATACTATTAGTAAAGAGGTTTTAAGCGGGTTACCGAAATAGGGGGCTGTAGATCCAATGGCGGAGAGGATTACTAACGTCGGAAGCTAAGCAGATTGAGAAGTTGTTGGCCAGCCGAATAGTTGAGTAAAATCACGGAGATCGGAAACTCGGTTTGTTGATACTGTCAATGATATCGGCTGGAACAAAAGCTCATGGAGATGATTTGGAACAGATAAGTATCAGCTATTGTTCTGCGATTGAAATGATGGTTGTTGTAGGTGAATCAGACAGGTGAAGATTGGGTATACGGAAGGGGTTTGTAGTGAGGTGAGGAAGAGGTACTGATGGGTGTTTGTGAATCGGGTTTGGCAGAAGGAAGGGTGATGGGCAGAGTTGTATTTGTTCTGTTTGGAAGAGGAATTGAAGGGCGGAAGATGGATGTTGCACGATGGGAGTGTGCTGTGAGTAGAAGAGGGAACATTAGGGAGTATGTTGAATTGCTAGAGGAATGGCCAGAAAATTGACGGAAAGGGATGAAAGCGTTACGATTATGGTGTATCGAAACAAGCTTGAGGATGATGGCAATGGAGAGATGGTAGTTTATTACGATGAGGCTACAGAAGGGGACGTAAAGAGTTATGAATATGAGATGGTGAGTATGACAGAAATGGAAGGGAGGTAGATAGAAGATGGGTGGAACAATGGATTTGAAATTGAAGATGGGGTTACTGTACGTTGAAAGAGAGAAGAGAAATAGAAAGTTTAAGAGTAGAAGTAGCTAATGTGTTGCTTTTTGTTTTTTTTGTTTTTTTTTTGTTTTTGTTGTGTCCTTTACAAAAGAGAAATAGTTCTCTTTAAATAGCCAAAGTGAAGAAAAAAATTGATTTCAATAATTAATCTCATCCGTTCAAAATAAACTCAATATGTATTAATCCACAACTATTGCTATCAACCAATAAGAAAAAAGCAAAGTGTAATTAATTATTTTTATGACAAAAACGCCCTTAAATGATAAAAATGAAATAAAAAACTGAAAGTATTTAAATTAAATCAATTAAAAATATTTTTTTGAATTTTTTCATAATAAAAAATAAAGACCCAAAATGACCGAAAACGATAAAAAAACGGACGAAAATTTATCCGAAAAAATAAAATGAAAACATTAAAATAAACTACATGTCACAAAGATTAAAGAAAAAATATTCAAAAAAAGTAAAAATAGGAATAAAATGATAATGAAAATACCAGGCTAAACAGACGTTTTACGGTTAAAAACAAGACTTCAAACTATATCGAAAAAATAAAGCGAGCATACTGTCATAATCTATGCGAGATGCAGATTCATAAAATGATCGGTAAAAGGTGAAAACTTGAAATATTTTTCTCACTAATTTTTCGCACATTGTTGAATCGCTTTTAACAATTTGTCTATAAAACCAAAATATTTTTATTATCGACATATAAACAACTTGGAGCAATGCAAGAAACGAGTAAAGAGATAAAAATGCATGAAGTGAAATGTCAGGTATTTTTTAACTAAAAGACGGTGCAAACTTTGATTTAAACTGACTTTTCTGGTCAACTTAAATACGACTAATGATGCAAAATATGATGAATGAAGATATTTACTAATGATTGTGACCAAATGACAAAATATGGTATGAATGTGCGACTGAAAAAATTAGGGGCGAAATTAAGGGTGCAACGGTGTGCCTTGATGAATCAGTCTTCGAGAATCCACAATCAACCGTACTTCTGGCTTGAGAGATTCTGAACCCTAATCGAGGCATGACGCCTGATGCTCTTGATTCAGATCTGTTTCCTGCAAATGAAATCAAAGAAACAAAAAAACACACACTTCGTGCTTGATTAGAAGTTAGTGATACATAGGCTAAGAATGTTCAAAATATTTGACAATTTCTGCATAGTCAATGCTCGAAGGTGAAGGGTTAAAACCGACTGTATTTAGTGACCTTGACTTTTGTATAAAAAATGCAAAAATGCAAGTGGGATCTTAGGTCAAAAATTGGGGTATGACAGCTGCCCCTATTTAAGTTTCTTCTATCTGACGAGATTGAAGGGACTTAAATATAGAATACACAATTTTTGGCCTTAAGATACCGCGATTATGTTCATGATATGATATGAATGTAATGCTCTGAATTTTATGGGGAATGACGCCATATGAGACAGACTATGCTGGAGAAACCAAGCATATTATAGTAATCCTACAGGGGAACAGATTATAACATCACTGGGGAAACAAAGTCATAGAATTCAAATGAGAGACTCTTGAATGATTTACATCAGTATTGAGACTGGAGAAGGGAAAGGATTGACATTAACATTGTGAATGGAAAAGGAAATGATTGATATCAGTACTGAGACTGGAAAACAAAATGATTGACATCAGCACTATGGCTGGAAAACAAAATGATTGACATCAGCATTGTGGCTGGAAAACAAAATGATTGACATCAGCACTGTGGCTGGAAAACAAAATGATTGACATCAGCACTGTGGCTGGAGATAAACATCTCTGATTTCTGAATTTTACCAAGAACGGTAACACATTTCTTCTCTAACCAAGATATCGCTTGAAAAGGATAAAATAACAAACTTCCCCACGGGACTTTTCCGAAGGGATGCCATTTGCTGAGTAGACATTATTGTTGGGGATACACAAGCTGCTCAAATAAAGAGGCCGCCACTTGCTTCCTTTCAAAGGTGTCAATAACACACAAGCTGCTCATGAAGAGACCGCCACTTGCTGTCTTCAAAGAATATTAAAGCACACAAGCTGCTCATGAAGAGTCCGCCACTTGTTGCCAAAAACCCACAAGCTGCTCATAAAGAAGCTGCCACTTGCTGTCTTCAAAGAATATCAAAGCACACAAGCTGCTCATGAAGAGTCTGCCACTTGTTGCCAATAACCCACAAGCTGCTCATGAAGAGCTGCCACTTGCCATCTTCAAAGAATATTAAAGCACACAAGCTACTCATGAAGAGTCCGCCACTTGTTGCTTATAACCCACAAGCTGCTCATGAAGAGCTGCCACTTGCCATTTTCCATACAAGCTGCTCATGAAGAGCTGCCACTTTCCGTTTTCCAAATAAAAATAACGTACAAGCTACCCATGAAAGGACTGCCACTTGCCGTTTTTTCGAGGTGTCAATAATATACAAGTTGCCTTGGGAAGAGACTGCCGCTTGCTGTTTGTCAAGAGTATCCATAACACACAAGTTGCCTCATGAAGAGACTGTCGCTTGCTGTTTCCCAAAAAGATACCCATAAAATATCGTGAAGATATTGCTGGAGGTGAGAACCAATAATTTCATCGGGGATGGACAAACTGCTCATGAAGAGACCGCCATTTGTCATAAAGAAATCAGAAATAATCAAACTGCTCAAATAAAGAGTCAGTCGCTTGTTGTCATGTCGATATTCCATAAGAAGGTTGTGATAACACTACTAGGGAATAAAGTTCATCTTCAATGGGAAACCATGAATGGATTCTTCCCGAGAAGACCAAGTATTTACATTGCAAAATAAATGCACTCTCCATCTAGGTTTCACAGCCTAGAGATATCCACAGGGTATCGTTCACAAGAGACAAAGCTCAATCCAGGAATAAACTGGAGAGAAAAACAGTCAAACAAGACTCCACCCAATGAGGAAACAACTCAAATGGGGATTTATCCTATCCAGAGATGGAAAAGGAAAGCTAAAGCAAGATTCTTCCACGAGAGTTAACTCAGTGGGGAATTAGAAAGAAGACACACTTTCTGCTTAAGTTGGCACTCTACTTAGAAAGATCAAATACATTATTTGAATAGACACCACCAAGGTATACGAACTCAATGACATCAACAAATACAACTGTGCGTGCATGATGCAAGTGTGAATGAATAAATGAATGCCATGTATGTGCTGACAAAACAAATAGACAAGATAAACTGGAGATGATAAGACATCATAGCACAACCCAACACTCGGCTAATCTCAACAGGATGGGAACATTAGTGGGAATAAAACACAGGCCACCATTGGAGCAAGGTCCTTTTACAAGGCTTAAATATCTCTGGAGAGGAAGATATTTTCAGGTAGAAAACCCAAAGTCCAGTCTTCTATTGCAAACAATCCATTGAAAGGATAACAACACAAACAAAGTTTCAGCTGGAAAGAAGTCTTGCTTAGCTGGAGATACTGGGAACACCACCCTCTGATAATGTATGAAAAACATATCTTGACAAATCTGGATTGCCCCTGGGATTAATTTTGGATGCCCCAAGTTTACTGCTGATAAGCTGCGTGATGCACGACAATTCTTGCGAATAGCTTCACCTCTAAAATGCCCCGAGCTATATGGTTGATGAGGAGAAATCGTCTCAAGAGGATTTTACAAAAGACCTGGAATTCACCACGCTCTGGTGTCTTCAAACTCTTAGAGAGATTCATCAAATCTCTACGTGATTGCCCCGGATTGACTGTAGTCGGCACAACAAAGTCTTCGAATTTTTGCCCCAAATGAGCAAACAAGTTGGGAAAAGCATTAACTGGGAGAAGCAACATGTTCGTGCTTACGGTCTTCAGCTGACATGCCCATGGATATGATTTTTCTTGACGTGATCCGCCAATTACTCAACATAGTTTCAGGCCTTAAAAGAATAAACTCATCACTGGTGCTTATGTGAGCTTCCTTGATATCAAACAAATGTTTTGTAGTTAGAAAAAGTTTACAATGAGAATGAAAATTCTAATGCAACAGTTATGTAAGTCTTGAAGATTTTGAAAGATATCGCACAAATTTTGCGAGTTAAAGCACCATTTATTTTTGTATAGGAAAAACATATGATACCAAGATAACTATTTAACAAACATTCATGGGAGTCAGGAACACTATCTCATTGAAGTATGCTTTCAAAATAACCTTGCTTCAATTAGGACTTTTGAAGGTTGTAACGTGGTCTGGTTCATGGTTTTTAGAAAAAAGCTTTTAAGGCTCCAAATATTTGGTGCCCACCCATTCTTCATGATGTTCTCCAACCCTATGTTCAGTTAATTCAACATGAGTGTTCATCTCTCAAAAGGATTTTGTGACGGTCAAGGAAACGACGAGGCTTTCGGAGTAGAAACCACCATCATGTCTTCGTGTTTGTAGTCACCAATTTCTTCTTTGCTGAGGACTTTTCTTTGCAGTCCTTTTTTTTGCAATTTTATTTTCCCTAACTTTTGCCTGAACTAATTCTTTTGAATTGATAGTCCAGCGGGATGCCTTAATTTTTCCTAAGTCACACGTTTTCATGTTTTTTTTGACTTAGCAGGCTTTTCTTTTTCTTGATTTTTGACCTTTTGAACAAAATGTGTGACATTAGCTTGTCTTTGCTTATTGAGAGGATTGTGATTGCCTCGTTTCTTGATGAATGAGGGATAACATTGTGGTTCCACATCCTCTAGATTCATTATACATGAAGGATAGCCCTCGTAGTTTCTCTTCAAAAAACATCTACCTTATGAATTTTGAACACTCAGTCAGATTAACTAAAAACTACCCTGCCCCAGGTTAAAATTCAAGGTTTTTTCGTATAGAAAAGAAACTTCTGCTTCAAAGGCTCAAAAGGGGTTAGCAAGGGATTATCTTCCTTATATCTCCGGTGTTTAGGGATTTGAAACAATGCTTGTACATCATCAGCAAGATTTTATCCAAAAGCAAACAACCAGAGATTTTGTGTTCTTTAGATCATCATCCTCCCTTCAATCTCTGCCTAGGCAAGAGAATGGGCAACAAGTTGGTATCATAATGCCAAAAGAAATTTAAAATTTGAAAACAAATATGAGTGAAACGAATGAATTTCTTCAAGACAAACATACTCATTGTATTAAGATAATCATTCAAATGCAAACAAGTTCTTACATGCAAACAATGTTTTGATAAACAAGAAAAATTGCAACAAGCAGAAATAAGTTAATGATCGGGGAAGGCTTTCCATCTGGACCGAAAACATCCTTCAAAACTCAAAGTGACCATCAATCGTGTTTACTCTTCGGCACGTGCTTGATTTGAACTTCAAAACCAACGTCCTTGAATGAATCGGTGAATACTTTTATCATCGCTTCCTCCTTCTTAGAAGGATTGACTTGGGCAGCAACCAAAATTTCAACCAAAACAGTTGAGTGATCCATACCAGCTTTCAAAATAGTCATCTCTCTACGGAGTTCAGAAACCTCTTGCTCGATATTCTCCATTGTTCTCTTAGCGCGAGTGTTGTACTGGTGAGACCAAAGGAAAAAATAAGACTCGAAAAAAGACCTTTGAAAGTGAAACAAAAAATGTAGAATGATGTATGATATGCAAAAGAGAGTTTTTATTTGATTTTCAAGGAACTCAAGATATTAAGTTGTAAACATCAAAGTATGAAGATAGAAGATGAATTTTAAATTGGCTCCAAACATTGATCAAGTTATCATCAAGATCAATCATCCATTTTGGTGGATTAGGGTTTTCGCCCTATCAACACCCAAGATCCATTGAGCTTGACGAAACTTGTGATGTTTACAAAGAAAGACCTCCAAATTCCTTCAAAGTCAAGTGAAAAGGGTTTTATGGCTATGCAACAACCACAAGCAAGGTCACAAATAAAGTCGAAAGGTTCAACGTCACGAGCATGAAGTCAAGGTAAGGAACACCCTCAAGGTATGTACTAACGGTTTAATCACACCTGTAGAACAAGGTTCTAAGAGTTCCCGGAGTCTACATTCCTCCTTCGGATATTACCAACGTCTTGATTACTCAATAATCAGCAATATTCTCAAGAGAAACTCATTCGAACGTAGCATCGCGTAACAATTACTTCCGGATTACTCCGTTATAATCTCCGCGCTACACCTAAAAGGCCAAGATGGGTTAGGGTTCTACGGTTCCCAACTTCTCTGGCTCCCAGGTCGAAAATAATAATGTCTTCCCGATTACTCGGTAAACAAATATTACGTTCAAAAGGGCCTTCCACTGAGTGGGGGATCTCATGCCTTCTTCTTCGGGATTACTCCCTCAAAGTTAACATGACTATACCGCCCGTCCTATTCCTAAGTGTAACTTAGTTCGGGTATAGGACTTGTCCTTTGTAAATATTATCAACACCCAAATAATCATAATATATACATATAATCAAACAATCAAATAATGATAAAACAGATAAAACAAATTAGGCTTAACCCACTTAGGGATGGACCAGCAAGAGGTCAATCTATTCCCCAGCAGAGTCGTCAATTCTGTAGCGGTGAAAATCGGAGATCAAGCTATTAATTAACTTGACTCACAAAAGCAAGAGTCGCCACCGCGCTTTATTATTTCCAAGGGAAAAGGGAAAAGAGGGAAATAAAACCCTAAAGGATGCAATGTAAAATAATACTTTTAAAAGTAATGAAAATACAAGGCGTTTTGAAAAGAGGTCTAGAGTTCGGGGGTTGGTTATACAATGGGAAGGTATTAGCACCCAATGTATCTATAGTATCCTATAGGAACCTTTTGAAATATCTGTTTTTTTTTTAAATTGTTTGTTTGATTAAAATAGTTTGTTTGGCTAAAGATGGGTGCGGATGAGATTTTGAAGAGACAGCGACCTAATGTCGAAGTTTTGACTTAAAAGGTGTGAGTTTAAAAATTGAATCTTTTGGGAAAATCATCTTAGGTTTAACAAAATAGTAAACAAACAAAAGATGAATGAGGGTATTCGCACGATTGGATGAGATGTGTTTGATAACATGAAGTCAACAAAGTTAAAACATTTCCCTTGGATTAAATCGAGCGAGCAAAATAAAATAGACATCAAAATATAAGCAATCAAAATTCACAAGAAAATAAATATAACGAAACAGATTAATGACCTAAAGGCATCGAGAAATTAAAATGACAAAGATATTTAAATAAAATAAAAGAGAATGTAACTAATTATCTAAAGAAGTTATTTAAACTAAATTAAAAATTTAAGATTACTTACTAAAAAAATTCTAAACTAACTACAAATTCTAAGGTTGCAAAAATAGTTCTAAAATTACTAAATTAGATCTAAGTTAAATTAAACATTTTAAAATTAGTAAATTAAATCTAAACTAAATAAAAATTCCAAGGTTGCTAATCTAAAACAAAAAAAGTTCCAAAGTTACTAAACTAAATCTAAATCAAATAAAATTCTAAAAGAATATTAAACTAATTCTAAACAACTAAAATTCTAAACTTATTAAACTAATTCTAAATCAAATAAAAATTATAAACTCATTAAACTAATTCTAAATCAAATAAAGTTCTAAAGTCCCTAAACTAAAACAAACAACTAAAATTCTAAAGTTAACTTAAATAAAATCAAATAAAATTCTAAAGTTTACTAAATTAAAACTAAAAAAAATAAAATTCTAAAATTTACTAAGTCAAATCTAAATGAAATAAAATCCTAAAGTTACTAAAATAAAACTAAAACAAAATAAAAATTCTAAAGTTTACTAAGTCAAATCTAAATGAAATAAATTCCTAAAAATAAAACTAAACAAAATAAAATTCTAAAGTTTACTAAGTCAAATCTAAATAAAATAAAATCCTAAAGTTACTAAAATAAAACTAAAACAAAATAAAATTCTAAAGTTTACTAAGTCAAATCTAAATGAAATAAAATCCTAAAGTTACTAAAATAAAACAAAAACAAAATAAAATTCTAATGTTTACTAAGTCAAAACTAAAACAAATAAAACTCTAAAATTTACTAAGTCAAATCTAAATGAAATAAAATCCTAAAGTTACTAAAATAATACTACAACACATAAAATTCTAAAGTTTACTAAACTAAAGCTAAAACAAAAAGTTATAAAATAAATCTAAATTAATACTAAACTAAATTAGTTATAAGATTTACTAATATATATATATATATATATATATATATATATATATATATATATATATATATATATATATATATATATATATATATATATATATATATATATATATATATATATATATATATATATATATATATATATATATATATATATATATATATATATATATATATATATATATATATATATTGCAGTGTACTAGCCTTGCCAAATGAACTATGTTCTTTACTTGTTATTACTATGATTTAATTAAAATAAAATGCTAATAATGATAGTGGATTGGGTCAAAGAAAATGGGCCTAACACCAAAATGATGACACCTATCTATTATATTAAAATAAAACCAAAATAATTAAAATAGAAAATGCAAACAACCAGATTCAATCCTCTCTTTTCTCACGGTACTCGTCCTCCTTTCGCTATTTCTATGTTTCAATCTTCTTCTCTTATGATTCTCTTTCTCTTAACCAAAATAACACCAATATATCTTCTTCACACATCACGTTCTCGAAAATTTTCAAAATCGAAACACCATAAAACAAATAGAATTCCTGACACAAATCAACATATGCATCAACATTTAAATACTATTAGTAAAGAGGTTTTAAGCGGGTTACCGAAATAGGAGGCTGTAGATCCGATGGCGGAGAGGATTGCTAATGTCGGAAGCTAAGCAGATTGAGAAGTTGTTGGCCAGCTGAATAGTTGAGTAAAATCACGGAGATCGGAAACTCGGTTTACTGATACTGTCAATGATATCGGCTAGAACAAAAGCTCATGGAGATGATTTGGGACAGATAAGTATCAGCTATTGTTCTGCGATTGAAACGATGGTTGTTGTAGGTGAATCAGACAGGTGAAGATTGGGTATACGGAAGGGGTTTGTAGTGAGGTGAGGAAGAGGTACTGATGGGTGTTTGTGAATCGGGTTTGGCAGAAGGAAGGGTGATGGGCAGAGTTGTATTTGTTCTGTTTGGAAGAGGAATTGAAGGGCGGAAGATGGATGTTGCACGATGGGAGTGTGCTGTGAGTAGAAGAGGGAACATTAGGGAGTATGTTGAATTGCTAGAGGAATGGCCAGAAAATTGACGGAAAGGGATGAAAGCGTTACGATTATGGTGTATCGAAACAAGCTTGAGGATGATGGCAATGGAGAGATGGTAGTTTATTACGGTGAGGCTACAGAAGGGGACGTAAAGAGTTATGAATATGAGATGGTGAGTATGACAGAAATGGAAGGGAGGTAGATAGAAGATGGGTGGAAAAATGGATTTGAAATTGAAGATGGGGTTACTGTACGTTGAAAGAGAGAAGAGAAATAGAAAGTTTAAGAGTAGAAGTAGCTACTGTGTTGCTTTTTGTTTTTTTGTTTTTGTTTTTGTTGTGTCCTTTACAAAAGAGAAATAGTTCTCTTTAAATAGCCAAAGTGAAGAAAAAAAATTGATTTCAATAATTAATCTCATCCGTTCAAAATAAACTCAATCTGTATTAATCAACAACTATTGCTATCAACCAATAAGAAAAAAGCAAAGTGTAATTAATTATTTTTATGACAAAAACGCCCTTAAATGATAAAAATGAAATAAAAAACTGAAAGTATTTAAATTAAATCAATTAAAAATATTTTTTTGAATTTTTTCATAATAAAAAATAAAGACCCAAAATGACCGAAAACGATAAAAAAACGGACGAAAATTTATCCGAAAAAATAAAATGAACACATTAAAATAAACTACATGTCACAAAGATTAAAGAAAAAATATTCAAAAAAAGTAAAAATAGGAATAAAATGATAATGAAAATACCAGGCTAAACAGACGTTTTACGGTTAAAAACAAGACTTCAAACTGTATCGAAAAATAAAGCGAGCATACCGTCATAATCTATGCGAGATGCAGATTCATAAAATGATCGGTAAAAGGTGAAAACTTGAAATATTTTTCTCACTAATTATTCGCACATTGTTGAATCGCTTTTAACAGTCTGTCTATAAAACCAAAATATTTTTATTATCGACATATAAACAACTTGGAGCAATGCAAGAAACGAGTAAAGAGATAAAAATGCATGAAGTGAAATGTCAGGTATTTTTTAACTAAAAGACGATGCAAACTTTGATTTAAACTGACTTTTCTGGTCAACTTAAATACGACTAATGATGCAAAATATGATGAATGAAGATATTTACTAATGATTGTGACCAAATGAAAAAATATGGTATGAATGTGCGAGTGAAAAAATTAGGGGCGAAATTAAGGGTGCAACGGTGTGCCTTGATGAATCAGTCTTCGAGAATCCACAATCAACCGTACTTCTTGCTTGAGAGATTCTGAACCCTAATCGAGGCATGACGCCTGATGCTCTTGATTCAGATCTGTTTCCTGCAAATGAAATCAAAGAAACAAAAAAACACACACTTCGTGCTTGATTAGAAGTTAGTGATACATAGGCTAAGAATGTTCAAAATATTTGACAATTTCTGCATAGTCAATGCTCGAAGGTGAAGGGTTAAAACCGACTGTGTTTAGTGACCTTGACTTTTGTATAAAAAATGCAAAAATGCAAGTGGGATCTTAGGTCAAAAATTGGGGTATGACAGCCAACTATTCCAACGCCAAGAATCTTTCCTTTCGTGTTGTCTCCATAGGTGACATACCCTTTGGCTTTATGTACTAGATATGAAAATTGGTGTACATCTCCTGTCATATGCTTTGAACATCCACTATCAAGATACCAAACATTTGATGTGGATTTCAAGCATACCTACAAAAACAAATTATTCTTTGTTAGGTACCCAAGTTGCCTTGGGTCCTTCATAGTTAGTTCCCTTTTTCACCCAAACATAATGCCCACTTGCTATACTAAAGTTTCTAACATAGCAAGCATTAGGTGTATGGTCTTTAATACCACAATAAAAACAAGTAGGTTCAAAGTTACTTCTATATCTAGAAGGATAAGATTTCTTCTTAGGAAATGTTTTCTTTTTCGATACATTAGCCTTTTTCTTTTGATGATTATGAACAACTTGCTTCTTTTCTACTTTCTTGGGATTGGAACTATTACTAGCCTTTACAAAAACAGTGGGATTGTTACTTGGTTTCTTAGAATTCACATAACTAAGACCTCTTTTATCATTTGGATAACGTTGTTGGCTTAGTAATCCTTCCAATCCTATTTGTCCTTTTTCATATCGTTCAATGACTCTTTTCAATTGAACAATTTGAAAGACATTTGATTCACACTTGGAGCATGCAAAGTTTTCTTTTTCTTTAATAAAATTTTGTTTTTGAAGATCAAAATCTTTAGTCATGGTGTCAATTTTTTCTAGACAAATTAGAAGTTCTTTTTCTTGATTTGACACCTTTTTGTATAAACTTTTTCATTCTCCCAAGAGTTCATCAATAGCACCTTGAACATCATCATCAAAAAGATTAAATTCATTACTAACCTCTTCTTCATCGTCGGAGTGATGTGAAGCCATCAATGCTAGATTTGCACATTCGTCGCTTTCCGAATCGGATGAAGAACTTATCTCATTATCTTCCCATGCAACATAATCTTTTTTGTTCTTGAACTCCTTTTTGCCTTTGAATCCATTTTTCTTGGAGAGTTTTGGACAATCCGGCTTTATGTGACCTTGCTTTCCACATTCATAGAATGTGACATCTTGTGTTGATGTGGAGGCTTCTTTGTCTTTATGCTTATAGAATTTCTTTCTTTTGACAAAGTTAGCATTATGAAGATTATTTTTATGACCAAAATATTTTCCTAACCTTTTTACAAGAAGCAAGAGATTTTCATCTTCCTCCGATGCATCTTTATCTTGACTTTCTTTTGAATCAACTTTCAAAGCAATGCCTTTGGATTTCTTCTCATGATTCTCATGTTTTTCAAGTCTTCCAAGTTCCGTCTCATATTCTTGAAGCTTTCCGAAAAGTGTTGCGGAAGTCATAGTTGCTAGGCTTTTATTTTCGGATATTTCCGTCACTTTTGGTTTCCATTCCCTCGTTAAGGACCTAAGCACTTTAAGATTTAATTCATCGTTTGTTAAAATCTTACCAAGTGCCTTCAAATGGTTTTTCAAGTGAACGAATCTCTTTTGCAAGTCAAGGATGGATTCTCCGGGGAGCATTATGAATAATTCATATTCTTGACTCAAAGTGTTCAATCTAGACCTTTTTACTTCGGCGGTTCCTTCATGGGTTTCTACAAGAGTATCCAAAATTTCCTTTGCCGTTGTACATGCCGATACTCGGAAAAATTCATCCATACTAAGAGCACTTTGGAGAATATTGATTGCCTTTTTGTCAAAGAGAACTTTTTTCTTGTCATCGTCATCCCATGATGTTTTAGGCTTTGATGACCCAACACCATTGACAACACATACCGGAGTAAATGGACCATTCTCAACAGCATTCCATATTTCTTCTCCTTGCGCTTCAAGATGAGCCTTCATGCGAATTTTCCAAAAGTCAAAGTATTCACCATAAAACAATGGAGGCTTGTTGTTACTACCACCATCTTTGAAAACCGAATTTTGATTTGGATTTGCGGAAGCCATTCTGGATCTTTAGGAACAAGTTACCTATAACTTTCTCTGATGCCAATTGTAAGTCTCAGAGTGCCTAAGAGGGGGGGGGGTGAATTAGGTCTTATAAAATTTATTTGGTTTTATGAGAATACTTGTAGTACTTTTTGGTTAAGTGTTGAAGGTTTTGATTATATCTTTATCTTTTCCTGATTATGGTGATGAAAGCGATAAATGCGGAAAAGTAAAGAACACGGTGATATATCCTGGTTCCCCTCACAATCCGAGAGTACTCCAGTCCCCTTTCTAACACAAAAGAGATTTCACTATAGTTAGAATGATTGTACAACCTATGCTTACTATCTAACCTATAGGGTGATCAAAGGTTCTTAAAACCTTTAAGACCAAACAAACACTAATGTGAATGAAGAACAATCCTCTTCAAATCACAACACTTACTTCCAACAATCTTGGATAGTAAGGGAATAATTTCTTTAAGTAATACAATGATTTAACTTGAAATAGATGGATAGCTTTATCAATCTTCAATTGATCTTCTTCTTCAATATATAAACAATTCTCAAATAATGTATATAAATGTTCATAATATATGTATGAAACTTGTAATGATAATGAAAGTGTATATGGCAAGTTTCACAAAATTATGAACACATGAAAATATGAATTCAAATGTGAATGATGAAAAATTGTTTATTGAAGAAGTATATTTGTTAATTTGAAAATTGAAGCATTTTTTTTTTGTGTTCTTGTTTTGAAAAACTGAAAAATCTGCATTTTATAAAGTCACAAGAACCTCTTCATTCATGCCAATTCATATGAAAAGTTGCAATGCATTCATGAAAGAGTACCATTGAAAATATGTTTAAAAACCAAAAGAAAAGCTGCACTGGTTCGCTAGGAACCGGTTCCGACACTGACAGAACCCGGTTCTTAGTGAACGTTAGAAGTCAGATTTCAAAAAATATTACGCAGGAACCGGTTCCACTATTGGTACAACCCGGTTCCTGGTACAAAAACCAGGGACATGTTTTTGAACAAGGTTTGGAATCCGGTTCCCTGTTAGGGAGGAACCGGTTCCTGAAAGTTAATTTTCAAAAATTCTTTTTGAAAAAGATTTTAAACAAAGTTTTTCTTAATGTTAAAATTATGGGATATGTATATGTTGATGAATGCATATTTGTGAACATCTATATTCAAGTTTAAGAATTATTTATACCATTTGACATTTGATGATTCTTCAATAATTCTTCTATAATCTTCAAGACTTTTATATGATGTTGATAAGCTTTTTGCACATCCTTTGAATATTGATGTCCATGTTGTCTTCATCAAAATAAATGCTTTAAATATGACTTGAGAAGCTTGCAATTACATCACTATGTCTCATTGGATCACCTTGCGACCAGGCCTCAGTATCAACTATCAAGCTCGAACGGCACCAATCAATCTAGTTAGCTTCAGACAAGCAGCAAAGTGATGATACGCTCGAAGACATAGCGGCAATAGCAGAATTGAAACTCAATGGGATTATTACACATAGCTGTTTTCTTCTCTTTGTACACAATTTTGTATAGCTTTCATTTTCACGGCGGCGTTCTCTTACTAGAGCGTCAGCTTCCTTGTACAAAAATGCCTGTTATAGGCCAACTTTAGAAATTAATACAAGTCATTTTTACAAAACAAATTGTTTTTCTTTTTTCTAATTTGTTTTTCAAAAACGTCCAGTGATTTATTCTTGACATATGCATTTGAATATAATTTCTATTCACAAATATTTGCATATGAAATAGAAAGACAGTTGCTCATGACTTAAGGAACAGGGCAAAGTCTAAAAAACCATTTCAATCCCGACAATTACTCTGTTCAACAGGTATAGGGGCGGGTACAGTTTTGAAACAAGGTCACCATTACATGCGACCCCGTGACGTCTACACTCCTCACAGAGTAGAGGCAACCAAAGCTTTGACATCGGCTTCCCCAAATAGGAGTTACTTTCCCCAGTAAAGTTCCTTCAAAGAATCGACGTTTATATTCCCCAGCCGAATTTTACCGCAAGGGTTCATAAAGTTTTCTCCTGAGCAGAGTTTATTTCTCTGAATACATAAGCTCAATTCCCAAAAGAGTTTATTTCTCCAGCTACGGAATTTCATTCCCAGCAGAGTTTATTTCTCTGAATCGGCAAAATCTTCCAGCAAAGAATCTCTTCTCTCAAATAAAGTTATTCCCCCGTAGAGTTATTCTCAAGCGGAGTATCTCCCCGGAAGAATATTCACAAAAAGAAAGGAGTAAATCCATGGCGTAGTCATCTCCATTCACCATCCCCAACGGAAGTAGAAGAACCACTTTTTCTACAACGGTCAGGAATTCAATTCCCAGTGCCCTCCAGCAGCAGTCAGGGATTTATTTTCCCAGACTCGGATATGTCACAATAGCATTTCATGTCCATACATCATGATATGCACATACATATTGCATACAGCACAATCTCATTTATTTTGAGAATATCATCACACAATGCATTTCACGCATCACATATAATTAATCTCGTACATTTTCAAGAAAGATGGTTATCATCAACAATTCCAACAATTCAAGATTAAATCCATGAGGCTATACATGTCATATCTGCAGACAACTAATGGAAAATCAGTTCCCGAAAACAAACGGGTCAACTAACCTACGTGATCAAATGATATAGCCCTACTACCCAGGCTTTATTTCGAAGTAACCCTACTACCCAGGTTCCTTCTCGCAGCCCTACTACGCAGGTTTTTATTTCGAAGTAACCTTACTACCCAGATTCCTTCTCATAACCCTACTATCCAGGCTTTCATTTTGAAGTAACCCTGCTATCCAGGTTCCTTCTTATAGCCCTAATATCCAAGCTTTCATTTCGAAGTAACCCTAATGCCCAGGTTCCTTCTCACATCCCTACTATTCAGGCTTTCATTTCAAAGTAACCCTACTACTCAGGTTCCTTCTCACAGCCCTACTATCCAGGCTTTTATTTCTATGTAACCCTACTTCCCAGGTTCCTTCTCACAGCCCTACTACCTAGGCTTTCATTTCGAAGTAACCCTACTACCCAGGTTCCTTCTCATAGCCCTACTATCCAGGCTTTCATTTCTAAATAACCCTACTACCCAGGTTCCTTCTCATAGCCCTACTATCTAGGCTTTCATTTCAAAGTAACCCTACTACCCAGGTTTCTTCTCACAGCCCTACCACCCAAGCTTTCATTCCGAAGTAACCCTACTACGCATGTTCCTTCTCACATCCTTACTATCCAGGCTTTCATTTCGAAGTAACCCTACTACCCAGGTTCCTTCTCACAGCCATACTATCCAGGTTTTTTATTTCGAAGTAACCCTACTACCCAGGTTCCTTCTCATAGCCCTACTATCCAGGCTCCTTTTCATGAATCACTTGACGCAGTTTTGTATGGACTTATCCCAAGAAAGCCCTATACAGGTTCCTTCTCTTTTATCTCCGAACAACAGTTTCCAACAATGTAAAACCTGGACCCGACCAGATACGGTCGTTTTCATATTCCCCAGTAGAGTAATGGACAACTAAAGCTCCTAGACTACATTTCCCAGGACATAAGTCAATATTCCCCAGCGAAGTCCTCCTCAACGGCAGGTACAGGAATTCTCGCAAAGGGATCTCTTATGCAACCGATATCTTTTCTGGATGACATCTTTAAGCCCATCTCCGACGATTCTCCTTCGCCTTACAAATGGTATTTGTAAGCCCATTCTCAGTATTATCGATCAGTATTACTTCATGTGAGTGTAAATTTCTGGGCACTCTAGTGTTCAATCATCTTCCACCTTCAGATCACGAAAGACAGACCAGCCAATCTACATCCTATGGTTTAAGAAGATTGAACAGGGGAAGCTGTTGTACCTAAAAATTTTCCCTCTCATTTCACTCAAAGACATGCCTCTAGAGGTCCTCAATTGCTCAAGGTTAACTAAGGGTTGGCTAGACAAATCCTCCTCCTAAGGCAACAAGGCTCAAACTAGGGTTTTAATTTCAAGCAAGATGGTTGAGTTCCAAGGGTCACAAATGGTTTCCATTTCCCTAATATGTCCTCAAGAATATCCATGCCAATTTTCATGCCTTGCACAAGAAGTTTGCTCAGTCAACTGCTCAAATGCCTGAAAATCAACTATACTAGGTCAAAAGTCAACTGTGACCAACATACAGTCAAACTTCAAGATTTTTGGTCAACATAAACATTTTGAAGTAATATCCATAATTTGATCAAGGTTGATCATGATTCCTCAAGGAATTCTCCTAATTCATCAAAACTCAAAAGTTGCTAAATTAGGGTTTCTATAGGAAAAGTCAACCAAACTTTGATCAGGCATAACTTCCTCACACTTTATCAGAAATTTCTAATCCAAGGCACATTTTGAAGAGAATAAAATTCCCTACAACTCATCTTCATCCCTCAAGTTCAAGAAATTCACTAATGAAAAGATATAAATTCAGACATTATAGGTCATTTTCAAAAGTCAACAAAAACACTTTTTGGGTCAAAGCTTCTTACATGAACATGGAAGACGCAATGGAGATGAAACCAAAAGGGTTGTTTAGAGGACATCCTAAGCTTTCTAAAAATTCCAAGAACACCCTCTTAAGGTAAAAATTGAGAGAGATATGCATTGTCAGAGTTGGCCATTTTTGGAAATTTGCCCAAAATCAACAATGCCCAAAATTGCATTTTCTTTCCACATGGGCCCATCTTTTCAAGATTTAATCTCAGTCCTAGCATGGTACACGGTCTATGGGACCCTCCATGCCTTATTTACTTATTTATTTAATTTATTTTGATTTTTATTCATTTAAAAATCAAATAAAGTCAAATAAATCCAAGTAAATCACATAATTTGTTTTAGGAATGATTTTTGCATTGAATGGAAATCTTATATGCTGTCAAAAAACCAGGGAAATCGTGCAAGGTCAAATGGACAAAAAATCTTCACATATGGAAACTTTTCAAGATTTGATTTTTTCATAAAACCGTGCCATTATATCTTTGATTCTTTCCACTTCTATTACCCTAATTCAATCCATTACTTAAATACAACATTCACAAGTCAGAGGGGACGGAAATTTGAGGGTTTTGCAGCCAAGAGAACTCATATCAATCTTCCAAAAATTCAAGAAAAAGCTCAACTCGGATTCCATATTGCAGCCCTCCTCAAGGGGATTTAAAGATTGCAATACATTCCTTGGTACTCCCAGAGTCTCTTCCAATCATTTTCCAGCATCAAAGCGCCCAGAATCGTACCATCCATACCCACGGTTTGCTTTCGTTTTCTCAAATTCGAATTCATCTATTCATGTACCATAAACTTGTTTTGACCATGTATTATTGTTCACATGAATGAGTGCAACATTTCCGTATAGTTGAATTTGTGTTTAGATGCAGGATGTGTGATATGCCATTGCTAGGGTTTTAAGGTCCCAAATTTGAAACTCTATACACAGGCGAAATTGGGCCAAATTAATGGTGCCATCACGTTCATGGATTAGTTTCGAGTGGAACTACGCCCTTTGTTGGGATTTATGTTGCTTGTATTGCATTTTTTATTTTTACGGGTTTATAGCTACAATCAAGAACTGTCACTATAGCCTATAGTAACGAATTGGACTGTAGGTAAAAGTCCTTTCTAAAACAACAATCCCAATGAGGAAGATGATGGCGTGTCCAAGCCTGGTTGGACGATTTGAATCCACACACGTTTTTCTGGGCATAGCGCTCTTTTTCCCTTATTTTATTTTTGTTTAATTATATAAATGAATGACTAACCGGCACAGATGGAAAAGGGCAAGGTGTGTGAATTGAAGGACCTGGGTTCGATCCCAGGTCTGGACATTTTCTATTTTCTGATTTTCTTCTTACAGATACAACGCATCTCCTAAGCCCAACGTCCACCATGCGCTCACAGATCCAGCCCTTAGATCATCACGTGGCCCAGATCCAAGCGTCTAGAAAAACATCGTATGGTAGACCCTCCAAGGGTGATCCCCACTAGATCAGGCGCAGTCATGGGGCCAACAATCTTGGGCCTAACACAAATTCAATTCTGCACCCCCTAGAATTACTTCTCATATCAGGCCCATTTAATTTTTGTTTTAATTTCTTTAACTTTTTATTGTTTTATTTTTTAATTGTTTTAAAAATCTTTTTTTAATTAAATCTTAAAATCATAAAAACACAAAAAAATTAGAATTTGATTTTTTTCATAAAATATTTAATTCCATTAATTAATTAGGTTAATTAGGATAACTTAAATTCTTTTTTTTTCATAATTAAAATTAATTAGGATTAGGTTAATTTGCAAAATTAATTACTTTCTCAAAAAATCCAAAAAAATATTTTTATTTATTCACTAATTAAATGTCTTTGAATTTAACTTTAATTCCTCGTGTTTAATTTCATCGCGCGTATTTATTTCATTATTTTTCCAATTAATGTAATTGCTTCGAGTTTGCAATAGCTTTTAACTTAGGTTTATTACCATTTTTCATTTACTGTTTTCCCCAATTATTTTGGTTATGTAACCCCCTCCCCAAGGTCTTGTAATAGTTAGGTTTAAATTTCTCGCATTTTACCTTCCGTCATTATAAACTGTTAGATGATTGATAATAGGATTGTATGCGAAAGATAAATCAATAATTTAAAATAATAGAAAACATAACTGTGCAAAGACAAATAACTGAAAAACAAACACTTGCACATGCTCACTCCTAGGGTTTGCCCCACTTCGGTTACCTTCTGTAAACTGTCATGAAGTATAGGGAGTTTTAGTGGTTGCCTTCTAGTCTCAAAAGATCAAAATGACCCATTCGAATGTTGCCTCGGAAAGATCTTTAGGACTCTAGGGTAATTACTAAGGTTTCCTAACCATTACTTTAGTGATCGTAATCATCCCTTTCGATTGTCCCTTAAACTCCAACGATGGAGCTACATACTCCTTAATAGTAGGATAGCGCCGTCTAAAGGAAATAAGAAAATGAATAGTCTTTTTTCGAGTAGGTAGAAACTCTTAAGTACTTTCTCAAAACAAAAACTATTTTTCACACTTACACTTTCAAACGAATTTAAAAAAAACACTTTATCACACCCTTGAGGACTGATACAAGGGTTACCATAAAGTGAAACGCCGCACTAAGGCAATTTCAAAACTTTTTCAAACACACAAACACACAAAAGCAATTTAAGAATGAGAAAGTACCTAAGAGCCCATGGAAAACCATGGATAGAAAGGGTGCTAACACATTCCCTTTCTATAATCTACCCCCCATACTCAGAAACATATCGAAAAAGGTTTTTTCTGTTCTTTTTCCCTTTTCCTTTGTTGGATGAAATAAAAGACGGTGGCGACTCTTACTTACCGTACATTTGCAAACAAAAAACGCAAAACCAGTAGTAACAAAAAACTGTCAGTTCTGCCACCGTATCACACTACGATTACTGGGACAGTTTCTCTTCCAAAACCTAAACCATACAACATCCATTATTCCACGACCATTTCATTTTCCTATTCCACCTTCACATCCACTCTTTGTTTATCCAACTCCCACTGATACTTCCCTCTGTCTTCTTCTTCTGATGCCCCTGTCTTCTTCTTCTTCATCATTTTAATTTAATTTAATTATTTTGGTTTTAGGATTTGAAGCTCCCATTCATCAAACAACACTCTGATTCCCTTTTCTCTTTCTAAACTCTACGAGATTCCTCCCTAGAAACTCACCTCAGAAGCCCCTGTTCCTATTTTAAGGTACTATAATTTCTCAGTTTTCCATTTTCATTAATGCATGATACAAAAAATACAATTCTTGAATCCAAATATTTACAATTTGTAATGTCTTTCATTATGTTTTACATACATTATGGTATAGGAAAGTGGTAATATTAGCTGGCTTTCTCATGCTCTTTTTGAGTATACATTGGGCGTGAAGTTATCCTTTGACAATCAAAATGGACGATCATGTTTATGAAAATTAATCAACCGGTGATTCATACTTTTGGCATGCAAATTTGTGACTAATGGATTTTTCTTATTATTTCTAAATCTTATTATACATCTTTATGTGTTAACAATTATTTGGAATGTTCAATTCTTTCTATATTGTTCTTATATGGTTATGTTGAAAGTGGTCACAAATGATTCTCTTTATGTGCAAGAATTTGATGAGGCTTTACAAAGAGAGGTATTTGGTTGATTCCAAAGATAATATATATGATACCATTGCTTGCCTATTGGCCATTCAGATGAATCTGAGTTGATGTTGATTGATATATAGTTTCAACTGATTTATGTCGTAATAAATTTCATAACTTTTGACATGATTATCAGAATTTTCATAAATTATCGAAATTGCATATCAACATTCATGGACTATGCGTATTAAGTTTTGTAATTTTTCAAAATTTTGGAAACAGGTTCCTCCGAACAAGCCATATCGTGATATTCGCGAAGATGTGAAGGACAAACTGTATAATAGAGGCGGCATTGATGCACTCATTTTCTATAACATTAGTCGGAGAACTACCTTTGATAGTGTCGGTATATGAATCAATGAACTCAAACAACAGTGCACCTGATAAATGAAATTTTTAGAGAAGACGAGTAAGCTTTAGGACTCTCATTAGTAAGCATCAGTTACCTTTGTCTACTATATCGAATCTTAGAAACACATGTGGATTATAATAATTCAAACTGTGGTCTTATTTCAGGTTGTTGCAGCATGTGGATTATATTTATTCTATTGTGTCAAATTACTGTCAAGATCGACATGTTAGTGTCGTATCAATGTTTATTTTGCAGTGATTGGAACAAAAGCAAACATGGGCATTGATTTTTCATTAAAAATGTGTTTATTGTGTTGATAATATCCAAACATATAAGGTACTTCCATTTCTTTGATGATTGGTTCTATATAAAGATAACATGGTTTAGTTTCTTATAGGTTTTCATTTGGAAGAGCAGGAAGCGTAATCAATGGAATGATATGCATGAACATCACAGAATTAGATACAAACATATCATTCGTATGCTTTAGGAAGCCAAACAGTGTTTTCTCATCCACTATTTACGATTACATGGAATCCTCTTGAACTTCACGAGTTTCTACCAATTCAGATCGTAGCTTTGTATCCAATCGGTTGAGACTCAAGTTCAATGAGTTAAGTTCACCCGATACCTCATTTTCACTTGAAAATGGTAGATCATCATGTTCATCTCACACCTTGGTGAACATTTCACTTTCTAACTAACATGCACATGTGTATATATGACCTCAAATCTCAATTGATTATAATTTGGCATGATCAGAACTGAATGAAGAGTGTGAGTTTTATGGATACCTTATGACTTCATGAAATAAATGAATTTTGCAAATATTTTTCTATCTTCCCAACTTTCTTATTTTCTGTAATTTGGTCATCACTTTTGGGATCAGATTTGATCTCAAATTGCTTGTAAGACAATAAGAAATACCATGATATCAAAAACCTGTGACTTCCAAAGGATCCTGTCCAGTCTCAGTCTGCATCTTCCAATGATTCTTTCCTCTTTCAATGTCACTACTCTTTTGGTTTTTTCCTCATTGGGGAAATGGAAAATTTAATCATACATAATGCGACATTTGTAAGTTCTCTGAAATGTAAAAAAAAAATAGGTTGGTTCAATTGATATTGTACCTGTTTAGTCAGGTTCAATGTATATCGCAGTATCTCAATTCAGTCTGGGCAAAATCATTTGAGTCAGTTCGATTTGGTGTCTATCATGGTTCACCACTTTGCATTATTTCTCACTCCTTTTTGTTTCAAACAACACAGTGCTTCTAATTCTGCTTTTTCTCCAGCCTTTTTATCAAGTAATCTATTATCTATCTATAAAAATCAAAGTATCTCGAAAAGAGAAGATAAGTCTCTAATTAAAAGTCACAATTAATCTAATTATAAGGGGTATTATTGACTTTTTGAACTTTAATTGCTTTATATTAATTTGCCATTAAATGTTGCTGATGTGTCACAACCCTAATTTTTGTTGGTTTTTACATTATTTTAATTATACAAATTGTCTCACTAAACTCTGATTAATGTCATCACGCTAAATAATGATTCAACATTAATACTGGTTGCGGAATATGAGCAGCCATCCGAAAATTTGCAACTTCTCACACATTTCACGATTTACAACCCAACGCATCCTTTCCCAAGAGTAAAACCTTTGATTTTCTGCAAACTTTTCCCAAGATTCAATGAGTTGAATATTACATCCATTGCAGAAACCCTAAAACCATTACGCCGCGGCATTCTTCTTCTTTTCCTTCGTAACTGGATCTCCGCCTTTCTTCTAACATCGTTCTATCTCAATCAACAATGTATCATATTTCATTTTTTGATTTTTCTTCTCAAGTATGTTGCTGGAAAGTGCTCACACTGATAGTTCTTCTTTGAAACTGAAATCGGTGTCGAAGATAATTAATTATTTTTTGGTTAATTTTGATTAGTCAATAGATTTTGGATTAGTTAAAGAGGTTTAGGGTTTAGTTTGTGCATCATATTCATTTGCAATGATACTTTTTTTGACGTATGATGCTTTGGACATAAGCTTATTTTGAACTATATATGTCTGAATCTGAATTCATGCATTATTGTCTTTGTTTTGGTGAAGGTATATATGAAAAGTTTGCAAATGCATTGCTTGATGTTGTCCAGAGTATGAAAGTTGGAGATGGTTTTAGTGAAGGTGTGGTACACGTAGTTAGATTTTTAATTTGATAATTGATTTTTCCGAAAATCCATTTTTCCTTTTTACCAACAATGGAAATTGCTTACGTAGCCTCTCCATATTTCGACTCTAATCAGGGCCCTCTAATTTTTGTCTCTAATCAGGGCCCTCTAATAAGTGAAGTTGCTACCAAAAAGGTTTGTGTTCTTAGTATTTGATTTTTCATATGCACTATTGTAGAGTTGCATGGTGTCCCTTGAACTCAAGGGAACTTGTGATTTTCCTTTCAGGCTGACTCCTTGATTCATGATGCTACAACAAAGGTTTGTCTTTTTTTGCTATCTATCTGTCTGATTCTTCACTTCAAAATGATATTGTTTTCTAAAACCTAACAGTGCATCAAGCTAACATGGTTGCTGCATTGTGATGGTAACGATTCATATCTCCGGGTGAGCCAAATAGATGGATATGTAGTTAGTTGGGTTAGTTAGAGTAGTTAGTTATTGTTTGTGAAGTTGGAGTGGAGTGTATAAAAATAAGGTCATAATTTGTAAATAAAAGTGAAAATACAAAAATGAACAATATTTTCTTAAACCAAATAATACTTTGTTATGTTATCATTTATGATAATCACCTTGCCACACTATTGTGTACTCATTTATATGCTACAGATGATTTAATTGTTTGGATTATGTGGTTTTTGGTGTAGAAATATTGGGAAGCTTGTGGGAAATGCAATATGACTATAGCAGCTGCAGAAATATAGACTCTATCTGAAAAAGGCAGCTCATCAAGCTAACACGATTGCTGCATTCGGTGGTGGTAACGATTCGTATCTTCAGATGATTAGAATATATGGATATGCATGAATATATATATACCTTTAATTTATTAAATTATATGTTTTGAGATACATATGAGAGTCAAAACATTGATTATAATTTTCTCCCTTATAGTTTTAATGTCCATTTATATTTTTTATAGGAAGAATGTTAGAAATTATTTTATGTTGGTCACACTTTAATGTGAAATAGGCAATCATGTATAAGTCACCACGAGTGTGGATAAAGTTACTACTTTCATCATAATTTATATTCACAAAAGAAAGTATTTTTTATTATTATTTATAAACGGAAAAAAGTTACTAATATATTTATAAAAGAGTAATTTACTAATTATATGTATGGTAACTTTATCAAAGAGTAATTAACTAATTTATTAGATTATTTTCAAAAGTTTAATTGATTTTTTAAAATTCAATTAAGTTTTAATAAAAATAAACTATATAATATTGATATAATTTTAAATAGCATTCAAAAATTATTTTTAAAAAAATATATATGATTTTGAATGCTATTGATATTTTTTTTTTAAATTGAAAATTTATTCCTCATAATTGTTACCATAGAATACATGAAAATATATTTTATTTATAATATATTCAATTGAATCTACACTACAGATAATGCACTCATTAATTGTTACTATACACTGTAATTATAAGTATCTAAAAATCATATAAATTATGATTTATGATTATAAGTATATTAAAAATCATATAAATTACTATATGATTTATAATTTATTCCCAAATGATAAAACAAATTTATTTTAAAATAAATATACTAAAATGAGTAATGATTAACCTCAAATTAAATATATAAATTGAACAATTGAAATTGATAAAATTTTGTACCATTTTTAAGCAAATTTCATTTTAAAAATGAGTTTCTGATTAACAATTATTAAAAAATTGTTTTTTTCTAAGAAATATTAATAAGAATACTATTATAGCAAAATTATGATTTGTTTAAAATTGAAAGTATCTATTATTATAGTTTAAGTAACATTTTGTTACTAAAAAAATATTAAAAATCATGTATTTTTATGAAATATTATTAAAAATCACATATTTTAAAAAATATTAAACATAAAAGCTAAAGTATCTCGAAAAACTATGATTACTTTTCTTACTATAAGTTATTCTTATTTGAGATAAAATATATTTTGAAATTATTTTGATTTTTATAAAAAGGTTAATAAAATAAAACAAAATCAATTGAGATATTGTAATTTTTTTAAACTTATGAAATAATTAAAACTTATCATAATCTTTTCAAATTAACTTCATAATTGTAATCATGATAAAAAAATATTAAATAGTAGTCATAAAAATTTAATGATAAATGATAATCATAAAAAAAAAAAGTTAATGATAAAAGGTGATAATGTATTGATATAGTCAATTTTATAAAGTAAGTAAGTTACATTTTTTTTTATAAATGATGATATTTTTTGGTTTTTTAATTTTTTTTAAATAAAATTTTACAATAAATTTCTATATGATTTTTTTTTGTGACTACTTTGAAGATTATTATTGAAGATCATGTAAAGATTTGATTTTAATCTCCATGTTAAATTTTCATGACCATATTTTATATAGTTTATTATGTTTTAACGGGGTGTTGTCATACATTTTATGTTTATGAAAATTGTAATATGATATATTAAGAAGGTTTTAGGTTTTAAATAGGTTGTAAAAAAATGTAAATATGATATAATAAGATAATGAAGTTTAAAAACTGAAATTTGACGGGAGTTATCATACATTTTACATTTGAAAAAATGAGCTAATAAATTTTTAGAATTAACTTATTTGAGTTCAATTGAGATTTGTTAACTCATATGGATTTATGGGTAGATGTGAACGTATCTATCAGATACCAACGGTAGACCATTCATTTTAATGTCCATCTCTAAAAAAAATTTACTGCTGTTTATATAGTTGAAGTTAGAGAATCAATTGTACGATTTATTATAAGTACGAAAGAATGCTTAAAAGTTGGTGTATATTATTAGTCTATATTTGTGACTATGTGAATATCAACCAATTGAAGAATGAAATTCATACTTTATACATGATGAACTTATAGACATGTTATGTGAATTCAGACGAGACCCGTGCGATAGCACCAGTTTCTTACCAATTAGATATCTTCAAAATGTCAATTTGATTAAGCGTTATAAATTAAATTCCTTATTTAACTTCAATACTTTTTCAAATACCGACTTTAAATTCATCATCATATGATTTTGATGAGCTTCAAAGGATAAGATATTAACGTCTAACTTATCCCATTTAAATTGTTGAAATTTATATTTTCTGCAAAAGATATAAGTAATTGATAACTAATTACCATACTCTAACAGAATATATGTCCTGAGACAAAACACAACTTCTGTTAATAAAAGTGACTAAAACACAATAGAATGAAAAAAGAGTAACACCAATCCTGAGATACAACAGTTATTGCACAAAATCATCTAATACTGTGAATACCATCATAAACAATTTCAAGAGGCCATTTTACTAGCAACCGATTCTTCCATGTGATTTCTTTTGTTTCTTTCCATTGGAATTGATAATTAAATAACAATAAAACATGTGTAGATGTAGTATAAGGTACGCATGATCATGACTCTGATTTATTAGTGAATACTAATTTATAATTGAAACTTAGATGTAGTATAAGGTAGGCATGATCATGACAAGTTGCCGTTGATGTTATAAGGCCTTACTGTCCTGAGCTGAGCTATGAATACATGTTCATTGATTGGATGACGATTGAACTTACAAACTAAAAACTATACAATCAACAACACGTCCAATAAAGAATGGAGCTAAACAATTCCAATGTTTACGAAAACATCCATACTAACTTCTAATCATGAACAAATTAGATCCAAAAACCAATTGGCATGAAAAATTAAAACAAAATATGTTTTTTTGAGTATCCAATGGAATTAAGAGTATAACTAATACTTAAGTTTGTAGAATAATATCAACATCAAACCATAGCAACACTATTTTATTCTTGTCGGTGTATTTAGATAGCTTCCGGTGTGTCTTGCATTTCTTGCAGTGTGCTCTATTCTGGTTTGTTTATAAATATTATTTAAGAGGGCCTGGTATGGATAGCTAGGGGTCATTTGTGTCTGAACTACATGGAACCTAAAACATTATTATTTTATTCTCAGCTCCTTTTTCTGCATGTGGTCAATTCTAATCTTGCTAATCTTATCAAAGAAGCAGGTTCCCTTTGAAGTTAGAATTTCACATGAACCAGATTAATTGAATTAGTATTATCATCTGATATTGGTTTGTAGATTCTATTGGAAATCATTTCCTAATATATATATATATATATATATATATATATATATATATATATATATATATATATATATATATATATATATATATATATATTGGTGGTGTTGGAATAAAGGATTCAACAAAGATGAATATTGTGAAAAACAAGAAGAAGAGAGAAGAGAGAGAGAGAATGCTGAGTTAGTTAGTATAATTAACTCTTAAAACTGAAACTGTTATTATTGTTAATGCAGTTTTATTACAAAATAATGACCCTTTATATAGGCAACATATTCAGGCCCAAACACAAGTTAAAACCCAAATAACAACTAACAAGAATTAATCAACTAACACACTCCTTTAATTCATGTTATCAAGATTTCTCATCCCAATGTCTTTCTTTAACTCTTCGAATCTCACTTTCTTCAGAGGTTTGGTAAATATGTCAGCTAGTTGCACTTCTGTCTTGCAATGTTCTATTTCAAGCTTTCCTTTGTTTACTTGGTCTCTCAAAAAATGATACTTTTGTTCAATGTGCTTACTTCGATCATGACACATTAGCTGATTCACAAGATTTATTGTTTACTTGTTATCAACAAACAACTTCATCTTCGATTTCATTATTCTGAACTCTTCAAGTAGCATTTCGATCCATGCTGCTTGGCATGCAGCATATGATGCAACCACATATTCTGCTTCGCATGAAGACAAACCCACAATGTTTGCTTCCTCGAACTCCAGGAGATTGGAGCTCCTTCGATCATGAAAATGTACCCTGCAATACTCTTTTTTTCATCTTGATCTCCAATGAAATCTGAGTCAGTGTATCCATGCACTTCGACCTCTGTACCGTTCTTCGATCCTTTTAGAAACATCGCACCATGATCAACAGTTCTCTTGATGTATTTCAACACCCTCTTTACTGCAATGAGATGACATTCCTGAGGCTTCTCCATAAATTTGCTCAACAATCCTACACTTTGGCAGATATCTGGTCTAGTATTGCAAAGATACCTCAATGATCCAATGATTTATTTGTAAATGGTCGAACTTACAAACTCATCATTTGATTCCTTCTTCAGCTTCGCTCTAGTCTCTAATGGAGTAACAACTGCCTTACAGTTTCTCATATTGAACCTCTTCAATATATCTTGAGCATACTTCGTTTGATGCAAGAAAACTCCTCCTTCGATGTCTTTGAATTCTATTCCCATGAAGTAGGAAAGATTCCCTAAATCAGACATTTCGAATTCCTACATTAACTTTGACTTTACCTTCATTATCTCAGCTTCATCTGCTCCTGTAATGAGTAAGTCATCAATATAGAGGCATAAAATGATTCGATTGGTTCTTTCGACATCATTTACATATACTCCATGTTCAGAGACACACTTTGTGAACCCTGCTTCTATTATGAAGCTATTTATCCTTTTATTCCAAGCTATAGGAGCTTGCTTCAAGCCATATAGAGTCTTCCTCAATCTATAAACCTTTGACTCATGCCCTTTGACGTCGGAGCCTGGTGGTTGAGGGACATAGACTTCTTCTTCCAGAGGCCCATTCAAAAATGATGACTTCATATCAAGTTGGTGCATTTTCCATCCTCTATATGCAGCTATCGAAACAACAATCTTGATTGTTTAGATCCTAGCAACAGGCGCATACACTTCATCGAAGTCAATACTTGGTTGTTATAGAAAACCTCTGGCCACCAGTCTTGCCTTGTACTTTGCAATCTCACCATCTAGCCTTTGTTTCACCTTGTAGATCCATTTCACATTAATTGGTTTCTTGTTGCTTCTTTCGACAAGTTCCCAAGTTTTGTTCTTCTCAATGGCTCTAAGTTCTTCTTTCATGGCTTCACACCAATTCGAATTGCTCAAGGCTTCACCCAAGTCAATTAGTTCTTCTTCAGCCATCATCATAGCTTCTTCGATTAAGTCACCATCAGCATCTATTGCTTGATCTTGAAACCTCTCATATCCAGTCAGCCTAGTTGACTCAGTTATCATTCTTGTGGATCTTCTTTCATTCTACACAGGTGGTTCTTCATTTCGATCATTCAAAGTATCACCTTGTTCATTTTGACTTGTCGAAGCTTCACCTTCTTCGAACACAATTGTGGTTGTGTCTGATTCTTATCAAACTGCACTTCGACTCTAATCTCATCCTTTGCTTTCGCCTACAAGAACATCTCTACTGATCACTAGTTCATCTTCGATTGGTGAATACAACTTGTGTTCACCAGTCGAATGATAACCTATGAGCACCATGACTTCACTTCGATCATCCAGCTTCTTTATCAATTGTTCAGGTACATGCCTGAAACACATTGATCCAAAAATTCTAAGATGACTTACATTTGGCTTCGACCATGTCCAAGCCTCATGTGGTATCTTTTCAACTATCTTCTTTGTTGGGCATCTGTTTAGAATGTATACTGTTGTCGAAGCTGATTCATCCCAAAATATCCTAGACATATTCTTAGCTTTCAACATACATCTGGTTATGTTCAGTACAGTTCTATTCTTTCTCTCAGTGATGCCATTATGCTGAGGCGTATAGGGTGCAACAACCTCATACTTTATACCTTCCTCATTGCAAAATCTGGCAAATTCTGCTGAAGTATATTCACCACCACCATCAGTTTTTAACTTTTTCAATTTGCAGCCACTTTGTTTCTCAGCGTGCAACTTGAACTTCTTGAATTGTGTGAATACCTCACTCTTCCTTTCAATTGGGTAAATCCATATATGTCTGGTGAATTCATCAATGAAAGTAAGGAAATACATGTTACCTCCATTGGACTTTACTTCGAAAAGTCCACACATATCTAAATGAACCAGCTCCAGGTTTTGCCTTGACCTTATAGGCAAATCACGTTTAAATGCCTTCCTTGCTTGCTTAGCTTTGCAGCATTCTTCACATATCTGCTTTGGTTCCTTCACATACGGCAACCCAAGCACCATTTTCTTCTGATTGAGCATACATACACTTTTGAAGTTTAGATGTCCATACTTGTGATGCCATAGCCAGTTCTTGTCTTCTTCTGCAGTTGAAGCCATACATTTGTCATCTGATGTGTTGAGTTCGACTTTGAAGATTTTGTTCTCCGCCAATGGTGCTTTCATGATTAGCCTCCCATCAGCCCTATATACCTTCATCTGATTATTCTCCAATTTCATATTGAAGCCTTTTGCAAGTAATTGACCTACACTTTCAAGTTACTTGTCATTGAAGGTACATACAAAACTTCAGTGATAGTAGCCTTTCGACCATCCTTCCTGATAATCGAAATGTCTCCTTTACCACCTAATTTGATATGCCTGCCATCTGCAAACTTTATCACCTTTTCGACTGACTCATCTAACTTGGTAAACCAATTTTTATTGCCAGTCATGTGGTTGCTACATCCTGAATCCATATACCACATGTTGTTTTTCTCAGTGTTCGATTGAGTGTTCACCAGCAATAACATATCATCAGAATCACTACTTCCAGCTCGTGCATATTGAGCTTCATCACTATCTTTGACCTTGCAGCTTTCTTGCTTCCACAATCTCTAGCATAGTGGCCCAAATCTTGACAATTGTAACATTGCACCCCTTTCGTGTCAACTTTCTGACCAGAACACTTGTTGCCCACTCCTTTCGAATCAGTATTTTTGCTTGACTTCTCATCACCAGCAAGATTCTTACACTGCTTCGATTTCTCTTTTCCAACTTTCTTGTTGAATCTTGATTGCAATGCTTGTTCAGCCGTCTTTTCCCTTTCTGAGTTTCTTTATTGCAGCCTCATTTCATGAGCCTCCAAAGAAGCTTGAAGTTCTTCCAACTTCATCTCAGATAGATTCTTGGCCTCTTCGATTGTTACAACAAAGTAATCATAATCTGTAATTAGAGATCTTAATACCTTTTCTATCTTATGCAGATCCGTTAGTGCTTCACCACACTCCTTCATCTTGTTTGTTAGCATCACCACTCTTGAGAAATATGCTGAGACAGATTCATTCTCTTTCATATGCAGCATCTCATACTGCTTTCTCAGAGTCTGCAACTTCATCTTCTTCAGTTTCCCATCTCCACCACACAACGACTTCAACTTTTCCCAAGTTCCTTTTGTTGTTTCTTCTTCGATTATCTTTTCAAATACATCACAATCCACACACTAGTGAATCAAGAACAGCGTCTTGCCATCTTTTTTCCTATGATCTTTGTTCGCAACTTTCTGGACTTCCGTAGCATCTTCCTCCAGTTGTGACATTCCATCATTCACGATTTCTACAACATCTTGAAATCTGAAAATAACCTTCATTTGTGTCACCCATCTTTGATAGTTTTCATCTTTAAAAATTGGAAGATTTGCTGAAAATTGTGTTGAGGTTGTTGATCTGTTTGCCATTAGATTCTCTCTGAATCGCAAACAAGCTCTTGATACCAATTTGTTGGAACAAAGGATTCAAGAAAGATGAATATTGTAAAAAACAAGAAGAAGAGAGAGAGATTGATGAGTTAGTTAGTGTAACTAACTCTTAAAACTGAAACTATTATTATTGTTACTATAGTTTTATTACAAAGTAATGACTTTTTATATAGGCAACATGTCCAGATTCAAATACAAGTTAAAACTCAAATAACAACTAACAAGAATTAACTAACTAACAGGTGGTCAGTCATTATTTTTACAATATTATCATGGCAAAAGAATTTGAAATTATAATTGCTTTACAGAAATTCAAGAAAATTGGAGAAAGTGTAACGGGCAGATTCCTGATGATAAGGAAAAATCACAAAGGAAGTGTTGTGTAATTGCAAGTATTATCGAATGAATGAATTTGTTAATTATTATCTATGGTTGTTCAAACTCTTGACTTAACTCAAAATCTTATGGACTTATGACTCTAGGTATCAATAGAATAATGGTTAATTTCTCCAATGCATGCCTAGAACGATAATGGTTAAGGTTTTTCTTTGTTAGAAAACCCAAAATTCTACGGTTGAATGATAAGGCTGTGTTGCAAAAACATTAATTTCATACTGGTATAGTTAAAACCGTGATTTACTAATAATCTATTAGGACATGATGAAACAGTAATTGAATAGATAAAGTTTGTGCTGTGTATGAGTTTTAGTCTGTTTACTATTTTGCAAAATAATCGAACGATCATTATTAAAAACAATTTAAAAATATAAAATCAAATATTAATTAATGATTATTATTATTAATTATTTATAACTTTAAAATATAATTAATTTGAAAATGAATGCAAAATAAATAGATAATTTTTCCATTTTAAATATTTGAAATTAAAACTAAATTTAAAATTTTGATTTTTAGGAACACACGATTCAAATATTTTTATATACGAAAAATATTCTAAAAACTAATTTATTATTTCTTTTTAAAATAATATACTATTTTTTGTTAGGAATAATAAATAGTTATATGATTTAAATTTTGATTCAAATATTTGTATATACGAAAAATATTCTAGAAGCCAATTTATTATCACTTTTGAAAATAATATACTATTTTTTTTAGGAATAATAAATAGTTATTTGATTTTTCTTTATTTCGTCACAATGTTTTATTTTTCAAATTTGTAAATAACTCGACAACTTAATATACCTCACACCAGTACCAATGCAAATCCACATGTATCGTATGGTAAGCTCATATGTAAAACAATTGTGATAAAACAATTTTGTTTTTATTTTTAAAATATGTATTTCTTTAAAAACAAAATTTTATTTTGGTAAAAAAACAATTTTATTTTTCGTATTTATATTTTTATTATATTTTAAAAACAAAAGCATGCATATCACACCAATATTCGTTTGAATACATGGGTAACACATCAGTATCGTGTGGATGCACGAGTAACAATATCAAAATTCGTGCAAACGCACAAATTATTATATCAATCACATTTTTTTATTAAATCAATCACTTTTTTTGGTATTAAATCAATAATATTTGTTCAACTAAATTAATTACTACATCTTTTCTAAAATTTATTATTGTTTAATTATATTAATATTATCGGTTATCGATTGTCAACAAGCTATATTTGAGAATGACACGTATGTTTTTTTAAACATAGAGATTCAAGCATCATTTCAATAATTTAACTTTAACGAGAACATGAATTTACTGATCAAAATATTAAATTTTAACGAGAACATAATTTTCCAATCAAATTAAAAAATATTAACGGGCACATGAAGTTACTGATCAAAATATTGAGTATTAACGGGAACATGAAGTTACTGATCAAAATAATGAATATTAACGGGAACTTGAAGTTATTGCTCAAAATATTGAATATTAACGGAAACATGTAGTTAGTGATCAAAATATTGAATATTAATTGAAACATGAAGTTACTGATAAAACATTGAATATTAACGGGAACATGAAGATACTGATAAAAATATTGAATATTAACAGAAATATAAAGTTACTGATCAAAATATTTAATATTAATGGGAACATGAAGTTACTGATTAAAATATTGAATATTAACGAGAACATGATGTTGCTGGTCAAAATATTGAATATTGTAATACGGTAGGAGAACTGACTTGGTTGTTTTGCGTTTGATCGTAATTGTCGCAGATAGCAAGAGTCGCCACCAACTTTTCTTTTATCCAACAAAGGAAAGGGTGAAAAGAACAGGAAAGACCTTTGAGATTATTTCTTGAGTTCGTGGGGTAGGTTATGAAAAAGGAAGGTATTAGCACCCTTTTCATCCGTAGTTATCTACGGGCTCTTAGTTGCTTGCTAGATCACTTGCTTTTGTTTAGAAATGTGCTTGTGGCGTGGGTTTGAAAATATTTTGAAAACGTCTTTGTAATGATTCTCGTCTCTATAAGAATGTGTACAAAGTGTTGGTTTTTGAAAATAGTTCAAAGATATATTTGTTGTGGAAGATGTTTTTTAAAGTGATTTTGAAAAGTGCCTTTGTAATGATTCTCGTCTCTATAAGAATGCGTACAAAGTGTTTTGACTTTTAAAAATATTTCAATTGAAAGTGTTGGTGTGAAAATATTCTCGTCTCTATGTTCTTTTCCTCCTCTTTTAGATGTTGCTATCTTACCATTGATTGATAAGAAGCCCCATCGTTGGATGTGAAGGGACGGGCATGGGTCTATTGTATAGTCATAGAAGGCAACCTATGGGACGTTTTAGCAATTTTCATTAGGGACTAGATCGTTTACCGAAGGCAACATCGAGGGACATCAAGGGACTACGATCTTTTTATCAAGGATCTTTGCTAAAACGCCCATGTTCGAGGGACATGACTATTTCTGAGGCAACAGGTGAGATTATCCTAGAGGTTCATGTGTGAATAGTGTGTTTGTTTATATGTATTTTGTCTTTGAATTTTAGGTTGTCTACTTGTTGGTTTTATCTTTCCATACACAACCTAAATACTAGCATTTATGAAAGCAATAAAAATGCGGAAAATAAATGTCCTACGCTATTACATGTTTTTGGGAGATGGGGTATACAAATGTACAAGTGGGAGTTGTAAAAAATAAAAGACCTAATTATTACAACCATATTTGATAGCAAGAAAATGTAAATATATAGAAAATATAAGACAAAAATAGTGTAAAAAAAAAGAGAAAGAAAAGCATTCTGGATCGAAGGATGTGCCCTTCGATTGCCACATTTTTCCTTCTTTCGATTGGGCCTGCAACCAGTGTTGCATCCTTCGATTCACACTCATTTCTTTGTTCTGTTTTCCACTGTGAAGCAGTAAGGGGTAAAGCCTAAGGCTTCGATTCACACAAAACTTTTCTTTCGTTTGGGTCTGTACAAGTTAGTCTCTAACATATACTTGGACAAGAAAAACATACAATCGAAAGGATATAAACAAAAAGTAAATAAATGTTATTTACATGCTTGAAATGAAAGGATTAAGGTCAGGGTGACTTACCTTGGATCTGAAGTTGGGGCTTCTGGATCTTAAGGGATTGAACTGGATTCTCTTGGATTCGAAGGGAAGAAACAGTTTTATTATGAGTTTTATTTATTTTGTTTATTTACTGCATTAGTATCATATTATTTACATATATAAATATATATGATATGTTTAAATACTTCCATATTATTTATTCATATATATGTGTATGTACAAGCATTGAGGTAAAAAAAATACCCAATAACGGAACTGGAAATTATTACGCATGTCGTTCGCCACACAAACGTGACGTCTGTCACGCTTCACATAACCTAGTCCCGCTCGGCACATATGTGTTACGTCCGATACACACTAATAATACATAAGTGTTTCTGTATTCTTACAGAAACCCTCGCAAAACCTTTCACCCTTCCATTTTCTTCAACCGTTGCTCACAATACATTGAACATATTGCATATTTCTCTTCCCCATTATCGTTTCCATAAAAATCCATTAAACCTAACTTAATTCCATTGTTATATCTCTCTATAAATCATCTCCAAACCCATTACCAATTCAAAATGCTCAATATCTCACACAAACTTTCACTCATCTTCTTTCCTTGCTTCAACAATGGCACAAAGAAATTCCAGACCTGAACCAGATCTTTTCGGCATTACATTTCATAACAGATAAGCCGGAGAGCACCAAAGGGCTCAGTACCTCATGTTCTATCAATGCTCCATCATATCGACACGGTATGTGGATACTGAGTGCCTCCTAAAATTAGGCTTGCTCGATAGCACCAAAGGGATCAATACCTCAACGGAGAAGCCGGAGAGCACCAAAGGGCTCAGTACCTCAAGTTATATCAACGCTCCATTGTACCAACACGGTGTGTGGATACTGAGTGCTTCCGAAAATTAGGCTTGCTCGATAGCGTCCAGTGGTTACTCCATCACTCCGACTTAGCGTCCATCTGCATGCAGAACCTCCCAACATACGAGTCGCTAACCTTGGAATTTTGAGCTCGTTCTCATACAACCTGCTGTGTAACAAAAATGAGCACCTATCCGGCTCTACCACTTTTAGAATGTACAACACTGAATATTTCGTAAGTCAATCCACTCTAAGTGCCTTCTTCCACTTTCCTACCGAGGGGATGGTACACCACTGCATTCCAGAAGACCTTGATTGGGCATCTAAAGGTTTCGCGCTTTAGAAGGTTCTTACCAAAGAGGAACCGAACAGTTGGGAAGGACTTTACGCTTCATCCATTCATAATCCCGAAATAAGGTACTTCCAGTGTGTCATCTCCAATACCATTTTCGGAAGAATGAACAACAACAAAGTTAATTTTAAAGAGTTGTTCCTCCTCCATTGTACCTTCAAACCCAACCAAAGGATCAATGCAAGCTCCTTCCTCCTATCACATATCCAGTCCTTGTGCGCCAAATGATCTACTCCTTTCTACATTGGATGGATAGTAACCTCTATAGCACTTGGGCTTGGCCTTCAAGAGAAGCTTGCAAATTTGCCATCACTACCACCCACGTTTATTGACATTGACAATTGTCGGGCTGGCCACTTGATTAAGGTCAGGAGAGATGGTAGATACAACATCATGGTGCATAACAAGGTAGTTCCAAGTATCATTTTACCAAACTTTGCGCTTACTAATGTTACAGATTTTTCTAAGTGGCTTTATGACCTTGATGCTCCTGCACTCGGAGATAATGCGCGAAGCGACCAGGGGAATGTCCAAGCGGATGAAATGGAGCAAGAAATGGAACAAGGAGACACTGAATAGTAAGCTCCCCCTGAAAACGTGGAAAGCACGTCCACTAGGCCCAGGAGAAGAAGAGAAAGAGTACCGGCCTCGAATGATGACATTATGGCTGCCATAATGGAACAAGATGAGAGAATGCAGGCTATGCAAAACAACCAGAATGCAATGATGCAACTTATGATGGCCATGCAAACTCAGCAACAAGAATATGATGAAAGAAACGAGCGTCGGGCTGCGAGATTAACTGAAGAAATGGAGGCCTTGACTATGCACATGAATGGTTTTCAGGATTATATTTACCATGTAGCCATGCCCCATCCTCCGGGTACACATGGATGAGCAAGAGAACGAGGAAGAGGACGCGATAATGAGCAAGAATAGATCTATTTTGTTTCTCTTCTCGTTCCTTCTTATTTTAAGCATTGGGACATTGCTTGTTTCAAGCTTAGGAGAGCTAGTTAGTTAAGGACTCTTTGTTGTTTCCTAAGTAGATCTTTTATTTCTATTTCTTGTAATCAAGATAATATTTGTACTTTCAACTTCATTTATGCAATTTTTTTGTTGTTATCTAATTTTCTACTTTTTTGAGCCATAACAAAAAAAAATTGTAAGTTACTTGCATAATCTGATGCATTCGAAGAATATATAGGTTTTTCACTTTTCAAAATATATATGAGAAGCTTTGAGTGAAACCGAAGTACGATGGATATTGTCGTAACACTCTAAATCCCTAGATTGCGCTAGATCAATTTCAGTACCCTTTATACCAAAAAATTAAACTTTAGCTTTAAAATAATTCCGAGTAGTTTATCTATCAGTCATCACCGTCTTAAACATAAACTACATAGGGAGTCGATGAATATAAGTGAATCATCCAGTATATTTGTGAGATATATATGCTTTACTGTAAGAAAATAGGGAATGCACCAATTATGTTATGCAACCCTCACATGGTCGCTTAATCCAACGGATGTAGTACCTACATAATATAACATAAAAAACCTATCGTCAGTTGGTTCAGAGGTTTCTGGTACTGAACTTAGTAGGGCAGACTACGGTTCGATCCCCGTAACTTGCAATTGGGTGAATTTAAGGAGGTTACTGCATTCATGTTCCAGAACCTCATGCTTAAAAGGATCATAGTCACTAACCGACTACTCTACTATGTCTGTGTGAAGATAAAGGGCTTAATGTGATTGCGCTAGAATGAAAACAGGTAAAATTTAGCGAAAATAATTATGTTGAGCTATAATGGCATGACTAAAATTGGTCTTCACAATAGGGTATGTTTAGTGTTATTATTGTATCTTTTGTGTTATGTTGAGCTTACGTTTCTGCAAAAACTTTGGTAGCCTCTTATGATTCGAATTACATCATGAAATTGCATTTAAATTGTGCCTTATTAGGTTTTATACTGATTTTATTGCTTGAGGACAAGCAAAGGTTCAAGCTTAGGGGAGTTTGATAACTCGAAAAGATATATCATTTTCCGCCCGAATTACATAGATTAAATTTCCGATTCTTCAATTATTATGTCATATTTCATCCCTTTTGTAGCTTTCAAAACATATTTCAGATACTTAGCATTTGCAAGGCATAAATAATAAAAGGGAGAAAAATAATGGAAAAATGAAGAAGAAATGGCTATAAAACAGCAAAATGCAGCATTTTTATAAATAGAAGTGTGCCGCCCGCCACAAGATGTTACGATCGGGACAAGTCTGATTTCTGTGCCCCTCGGCACGTCTCACGTTATGACCAGGACAAATGTTCATTATATGCCCCACGTCATAATACACGCCACACTCTCTATAATGGAAGCAGTTACGAACCTTTCGCCACTCAAGCGCATAAAATGCATGTTCTCCTGGATTTTCTCCATGCTTGAGGAACTTGAATCATGGGACGTTACCTATTTTTCCTCAACTAAATGGACTATATATATGAAGGCAATTACCAAAAAACGACTCTCTCCGCTCTCTTGTTTGAAACATATCTCTGGCACTTTGAACAATTACGGAGTATTATTATTTTCAATTCCATTTTCTCTGTTGAACGATTATTTTATTGTATTTGGTTTTAGTATTTTCCAGTTAGATTTCCAGCATTACTTTTCCACCTTTTATAGTATTGCATAAGCAATAAAAAACCCATCATCAAAGCAGTATTTTTCCACATCGGAGAAATACTGCAACACTAGTTTGTTTCCATACTTCCAGAATTTGTTTAGGATTACTTTAATTTTATTCGAGCTATTTTTACTTCAAGTTAATCTTGCCGGCTTGTGGAGGACACACACATTATTGGAATTAATCTCTTTGTTATTCACTTTCAGGTTCTTATCTTAATAGCATAATTTAGTTATTTCCTATTATGCATGCGTTGTCGAATTTACACTTTAATTTTATGATATTCTGCAAAAATATTATGTTTGGCTAGATTCCCTATACCAGTATGTAAAACTTGACGGAAAGGATTCGGTAATTAATTGGCATTATTATTTTTACAAAATAAATACTTTTCTAGTTTTAATTTCCAATTGAATACTTAATTGTTTTTGTACGGAAGTAAGAGACAGTCTAAGGTTAGAATCAACAGAGTGAAAGTTTGAGGTTTTAACTAGATAGTGGTTATTAAAACATTGATTTTAAAAACAGCGGAAGCACTTTAAAGGTAATTGTACCTTGTTCGTTTTAAAAAAGTACTTTTGAGTTTTAAATGAAATAGCGCAAGCGCTCATTTTGACCTTAACTGATAAGATCTGATTCAATAGAATGGTAGTTTGAGACGAGGGTTTTTAAACGAATAGTTTCACCGAAACTATGTTTTAATATTAAAAACAAATGCCAATGACTTACCGAATTCCTTAAGTTGACAAAATACATACCGGTGTCCCGTTTTTAATTATTAAATTTTAGTTAGTTCCTGATTAAACCCAAACTCCCAAATTTTATAATTAGCCTTAGCTTTACATAGTAACCCTTAGATAACAGTAGTTTTGACCATCAGTCCTTGTGGGTTTGATATCTTTTAAAACTACGTGATTGACTGTGCACTTGCAGTCACTACACCCGATAGACTCATAAAGTTGCGGTCAAATATTCGTAGGCTAATACTAAGAACCTACCTTCTAGGGATACCTGTCACAAATCTCACTATAATCTTTAAACCCACAAGGGTTATCTTTTCACCTTCTACTAGCTTGTAGGTCTTATGTCTATGTTGTTATCCTTATCTCGTATGGACTCCTTGTTGTCTTTCATTTTCCATAATCCTTAGGGAATCCCTGCATGTCTCAATCTCTTAGCTAATGTACGACATCATCAAATCTATGTCTTTTATCATCTCCTCCCGTAAGGAGTCCCTGCATGTCTCAATTTGTGAGTCAGAGTAGGATATCATCATCAAACCTGTATAGGGTACCCCTATGTCTATCATCATACTATGTCTACATCGCATTGCATACCCATGAAACTTTTTTACATACCTAAAAGCGAAAAATGGTTTTGCATACCCATGCATTTTCGTACATTCACACATTTTCATTTCATGCATTTCCACCTTCGCGCTTATCCAACTATCATCCATTTTCTAGCCGATTTCTTGATACTGTCAAATGAACTTAAGAAAGTCTAAAACTATGGAAGATGGATATTATATACTAGAGATTCAATGGAGCTTGGTCCTACAAGTCTCATTGGAGAGAGAAGGAAGCCCTTCACCATGACAGCTACAAACCTACATAGCGCCTCAAATGCCACTACCATTGGTGATTCCTCTACAACAAGAGCAACTGTCCTATCAACGAAATAAGTATGCCCAAGAAAAGTCAAGGGTAATCCCCATGATCTGACAAGTCCAAAAACTACGAAGCATCTCCTGAAGTCAGTGGATCAACAAGAAGGCTTATCTCTAGATCATTAGGCTTTTATCATTTCAAATTGTAATTTCTTTCTTGTTGAGTGTTATTTGTCATAAACTTTGTACTCTTTGGTCAAGTAATTCTAATAAAATAAGCATGCATGTTTTTGAAATCGATTCCTTCCAAAAAAAAAAAAAAAATCAACAACTTTCCATTTTCACTCGTTCTTTTCCATTTTTAAATCAACAAACTTCGATGGAGAATGATGAAATACAAAATAATTTAATTTTGTTGATGTATACTTTTTAATAGTAAGGCTTAGCTGACGATATAAGGTATTGTTTCAATTCCTAAATAGTGGAGAAATAAGGAGTTAATTTATAGTCAATCCCCTCGAGCCAGAAGTCATAGTTCTTTCTATTCTCTAAAAAACCCTTAATCTTAACCAGGGACAGGGTATATTTCAATTAATTCGACGATGCATTCAAATCCCAGGAGAATCAAGTCCATCCAAGCAAAGGTTCAAACATATTTTATTCCTCGATACATCATTGAGGAAATGATCTAATCAAAGGTCCAAGCACATCATCTTTCTCGCGTTCATCATCCAAGATTGGGGAATCAATGACGTCTTCTTCCTCAATACATCATTTAAGATCAAGGTAACAATAAAGGCAAAACTTACAATAATCAGCGCGAAGTCACGTTGTCATACCCCAATTTTTGACCTGAGATCCCATCTTCATTTGCATTTTTATTTACAAAATCAAAGTCACCAAACATGGTCGGTTTTTAACTCTCTCACCTCTGAGCATTGCCTATGTAGAGATTGTCAAGTGTTTTGAACATTTTTATCCTATGTATCACTAACTTCTAATCGAATACAAACGTGTATGTTCGTGTTTTCTTTTGTTTCATGTGTAGAGACAGGTCTGAATCAAGAGCATCAGGTGTTGCACCTTAGCTAGAGTTTTATGGGTCTTGAGGTTTCTTCATCAAATAAAGGAGCTTTCATCTGGATCCCGAGCAGTGAATTATGTAATTAGAGTTTTAGAGTTTGGCTATCATGGATTTCTTTCTCCTTAAGTTACGGGGCAATTTCTCATTCAAATTCATCAGATCTCGGGTTAGGGTTTACTTCCCTATTGTTTGTCAAGGGACTAGATTTTTGGATCCATGGTTATTGTGAAATTCTTCTTTCATTTGCTTCATGTACTGCTCAAGAGCAATATTTTAGGGTTGCAACTTGCTGATGTTAAGATTCTCTCCTCATTTTCAACTAAGGAGACTACGAACCAGGGTTTTGTAGATTCTCAACATCTCAAGTCACCTTCTTCATTCAATGTGCCTCTTAGATGAATTTGAGTTTGTTAATACCAGATTTTCCAAAATCACTTCAGGGGAGAATCTTGTGATCCAGGTTTCATCCTCGTGTTCTCAAATCATCTTCATTTCAAGGGACTTGTGTTTGTGTTAATTTCATCAACTAGAAAAGGCTTTGTCTCAATAAAGAATGCATTAAGTTTTCTTTCGAGAATTTATTGATTCAGAGCTTTCTTTTTGGTTCATGTCACATTTTGGTGGTTAAGGAAAAGATGTTGTATCAAGGTGTTATGGTTAAATTGAGTTTAAAACACAACATAAAATTTTATGTAATGCACTTTTGTGAATAACAAATATTGATTCAAAGACTTATGATCATGATTTGTCAATATTTGATTTGAAGCTAGGATAAGAAGGTTCATTATTCCAAGTGATTGTTCTTAAAAATTTGATTCAAGCAAATTTGAAAGATTCATGGCGTACTTGGAAGACAAGATACAAATGTTAAAGATCAAAGAAAATGCAAATTTGAATGACATAGTTTGAAACTTCATTGATTTCATTCAAGGCATGTATTCAAAATTCATAGAAATTCAAGATTAACCTCTTTCCATCATTATCATTAAAACAAGTCCATTACAAATGCATTCAATATTACAAGTCATTACAAGTTCTAAAAAGAAAGTCATTACACAAAACAAATTCCATCAAACCATTTCCATAATTTCATTCAAATTCATCCATAATTCTTTCCAAATATTATTACATATCATATTGTGTACATTTTGAAACAAAAAGCAAAAGGGAAATTAAATCTACAAGATGATATGTTTCTAAGTGACCAATTGATACAATTTGATTAAACTTTGTGATCCAAAAATGTTGTTGTCCACTCTGCATATCAGCCCTGCAAAAGAAAGATCAAAATCTGCATAATACACCAAACATAACAGTCCAAAACAAAGCCAAAACTGTCTTTTGTCTGCTGTCCAAAACTAGCTGCTACAAACCCTGCATTACAGTCCCAAAACTATGTAAAATCTGTCCAAAACCAGCCTATGTTGCAGTCGTCAAACTAGTCCTGCTATGCTGTCCCAATTTTGCACAAGAATGGAAAGCTTCAGCCTGCACCGAAAAAGCAATAAAACAGTTACAATAAAACCAAATTTCACATCCAATTTTCCCCCCAATTTTCCGATTCTTCACTCACTATAAATACACAAAATATAGGGAGAGAGGGACAACAGATACAATTGTAAAATATATACAAGAACAACAAAAAACCATTAGGAAGTGACTGATATGAGACCTAGAAAATTCCAGACAGTTTGAATTTACCAAGGAGATGGTTATCCTTTGTGATACTCCTATCACCTTCAAACACCTATAATATAGGTAAGAAGAAATCATCCCATTTGAGTTCAATTTCATTCAGTCAAATCTAAGTCTTAAAAATATGCAGAGGAATAACTATACAGTGCCTGAATGGAGACTGTTGTCTGCTGAGCCTGGTAGGTAGTAAAAACCTGCGATTTTCTTGTAGGGATAACGGTATTTCTCAGAATAAACTTTGTCATCACTCCGCCAACAGTTTCAATTCCATGGGTAAGTGGTGCAACATCCAACAGAAGGATATCTGCACACAGGAAATAGAAAAGTAGCAACAAATGCAACAAAACCAGCAGATGCAATCGCAACAGCACCATCTTCCACAAATGTAGTAGCAGCTTCCTCATATGCAGTAGCAGCTACAACAATAGCAACATCCAACAGAAGGATATCTGGACATAGAAAAATAGAACATCAGCAACAGCAGCCACCGGAGTCGAAGAAATTAGAAGAAGAATTTGTACCTAATGCAGATTTCTCTCTGGTATTCTTCTACACATTCGTGAAGAGTTTGTTTCAACAACAACCGAGACGAGTCTTCGTCTTGTAGGTAAGCCTTAAACCTTCATCACTTCCGCATTTAAGTATGTAAATCCATTACAAGCATCATATTCAAAATCTTAAATAGAACAAAAATCCAAACAATAAGAGAAAAGAGATTGATTGTGGAATTGTGTCAAACACATTGTGTGCAAAGTGTAATAACCAAAGCAACCAAACATATCTATCAACTCTAACTCACTCACTTTCTCTGCCACACAACAATGTCTTCCTCCTGTCGTAACACCAACGGCCGATCACCTCTCATCAATCCTCAGCGTCAAATTGTCGCCTTCAACTCCTCCCTCTACACTATCAACGTCGACCAACACACCATCCTATTCGACTGTTTTTGAGGCATCCTCAAACAATCCATCGGCGAAGGAACTCACTTCCTCATCCCATGGGTTCAGAAGCCCTACATCTTCGACATCTGCACTCATCCTCACACATTCTCTTCGATCTCTGGTACCAAGGATCTCCAAATGGTGAATCTCACTCTCCGTGTGCTTTCGCGGCCCGATAGGGAACGACTTCCAACTTTTGTGCATAATCTTGGATTGGAGTATGATGAGAAGGTGCTTCCGTCGATTAGGAATGAGGTGTTGAAAGCAATTGTTACACAGTTTAATGCGGATCAGCTGCTTACAGATCAGCCGCAGGTTTCAGCGCTGGTTAGGGATAGTCTTGTGAGAAGGGCGAAGGATTTTAATTTTCTTCTTGATGATGTTGCTATTACTCACTTGTCTTATGGTGCTGGGACTGATGTGAGAGAGTGAGAATTTTTTTACACGATAAAGACATAGAAAGAAGAGTTTATTGGAATAATAGTTTAATTTGTTTGTCCCTTCCCAATAAACAACAACAGTGGTGGCCTTTGTTACTAGGGTTTTCAAAAATCTTCCTTGCCTCTTCCCCAAACTGGGTCAGCATCTAATGAGCCTGTTGGCCCAATCACTATCAATATTCACCTTTTGTTTAAATTAGAACATAGTAATAACAGATAAATAACACAGTTCAGTTGGCAAAGCATACCACTAATAACCTAAGGGACACGAGTTCAACCCCATGCTGGGGCATTTTTCCGTTTTTTAGTTCTTTTAGCCTTATCTCCACATATTTTACTATATATTTCTTAAAAAAACATTAGTTTAGTTTATACATATAATTATTTTATGCCATTATAAAATATAAAAATATGTTGTTAAATTAATATTTTATTTAATTTTTGTTATTTAATTGTTTAAAAATACATGCTTATAAATTAACCTCTTATTGAATTTTTGTTATTATTCGATTGTCGCTCTAATTAACTTTATTCTCGATTGTTTAATCTTTATATCGTTCGTCTGTCTCAATTCCAAGGGAAATGTTTTAACTTTGTTGACTTCATGTCATCAAATATATTTGTTATGTTTGTGAGAATACTTTCATTCATTTTTGCTTTACTATTTTTGTTAATCTTAAGTTAAGTTTCCTAAAAAACTCAATTTTAAAACTCACACCTTTTATGTCAACACTTCGACACTAGGTCGTCGTATCTTCAAAATCTCATTCATACCCATTTTTGACCAAACAAACCATTTTAACCAAACAAACAATTTTAACCAAAAAACAGATATTTCAAAAGGTTCATGCGGAGTACCGCGGATGCTTTGGGTGCTAGTACCTTCCCATTGTATAACCAACCCCCTAACTCTAGATCTCTTTCAAAAAAACACATTGTATTTTCATTACTTTTAAGTATTACTTTACATTTCATATTTAAGGGTTTTATTTTGCTCGTTTCCCTTTTCCCTTGGAAATAATAAAGTGTGGTGGCGACTCTTGCTTATTTGCAAGTCAAGTTAATTAACAGCTTGATCTACGATTTTCACCGCTACAGAATTGGCGACTTTGCTGGGGATAGATTGACCTCTTGCTGGTCCATCCCTAAGTGGGTTAAGCCTAATTTGTCATATCTATTTTTTTGTTATTATTACTTGTTTGTTTGATTATATGTGATATATTATAGTTATTTGGGTGTTGATTACAAAGGATAAGTCCTATACCCGGACTAAGTTATACTTAAGATTAGGACGGGCGGTATAGTCATGTTAACTTTGAGGAGTAATCCCGAAGAAGGAGACATGAAATCTCCCACCCAGTGGAGGCCTATTTGAATGCAGTATTTGTTTACCGAGTAATCGGGAAGACATTGTTGCTTTCGACCTGGGAGCCAGAGAAGCTGATAACCATAGAACCCTTAACCCATCTTGGCCTCTTAGGTGTAGTGTGGAGAATATAACGGGGTAATCCGGAAGTAGTTGTCCCGTGATGTTGCACTCAGACGAGTTTCTCTTGAGAATGTTTCTAATTACCGAGTAATTGGGACGTTGGTAATATCCAATGGAGGATTGTAGACTCTGGGAACCTTTAGGACCTTGTTTTACAGGTGTGATTAAACCTTTAGTACATACCTTGGGGGTGGTTCCTACCCTCGGCTCCATGCTCGTGACGTTGAACATTTCAACTTTGTTTGTGACCTTGTTTGTGGTTGTTGCATAGTCATGCCTTCATGCATCCATGAAACTCTTTTTCACTTAATTTTCAATGAATTTGGAAGTCTTTCTCTGTAAATATCACAAGTTTTGTCAAGCTTAATGGATCTTGGGTGTTGATGGGGTGAAAACCTTAATCCACCAAAATGGATGATTGATCTTGATGATAACTTGATCAATGTTTTGATCCAATTTGAAATTCATCTTCTATCTTCATACTTTGATGTTTACAACTTAATATTTTGAGTTCCTTGAAAATCAAATAAAAACTCTCTTTGCATATCATGCATCATTCTACATTTTTTTTGTTTCACTTTTAAAGGTCATTTCCAAGTCTTGTTTTTCCTTGGGTCTCACCAGTACAACATTCATGCTAAGAGAACAATGGAGAATATCAAGCAAGAGGTTTCTGGACTCCGCAAAAAGATGACTAATTTGAAAGCTAGTATGGAGCACTTAAATGGTTTGGTTGAAATTTTGGTTTCCGCCCAAGTCAATCCTTCTAGAAAGGAAGAAGCGATGGCAAAGGTCTTCACTGAAACTCTGAAATCATTCTTTCATGAGAAGATGATAATTAATGCACCTAGTGACTTTCATGACAAGGTGAATGTGGGAGTGCGCCTAGAAGAAGATGTCTGAAAGGGATGTTTATATGAAGATGGTGGCGCAGCTAGCGGTGTGAAGAAGTTTGATAATAACTTTTCCAAGAAGAGAGCCAGAGGAAGAAGTAATCATCGCCAGAATCATCATGTTTCTCCTATCATCCATATGTTCAATTTACCTTTTGCAGCTCTGTATCGGTAGAAATGTTAAGACTAAGCCATTGGATTGACTTGACTTATACAGATCAAAATAACAATCGCCACCGTGCTTTATTGTTTCCAAAGGAATGGGAAAAGAGCGAATAACCCAAAAGAGGGGGAAAGATTCTAGGTAAGGGGGTTGGTTATGCAAAGGGAAGGTATTAGCACCCTAAACATCTACGGTACTCCGCAGGAACCTCTTTGAAAAATCTGTTTATTTTGGCTATAAAATGTTGTATGTAAAATAGATTGTGGGGATGAGAAAAGAAGTATATATTTTTTTATGATTTTTGCACCCATCGCACTTGCGAACCTTTAGTACCTACGTACCACCTTCCTTGCAATAAGGGATCAGGGTACACATAGTTCCTCTTTAAAAATTTAAAACACAAGTATGTTGGTTAATTTTAAGAGACAAGACGTCATTGCCATTGTTCGTGTGGAAAACATGCTTACTACCCACAGTTATGAGAATGGATAATTTGCATCATCTCAACGTGGAGGATATGACTTGGATTTTAAAATCAACAATGCCTCACTCAACACCCAAGTGGAAAATACCTCACTTCACTACATATTGTAGAAGTATAATTTTTTGTATCACTACAAGGATTGACAAGAGTCCAATCTTTTTTAAGAAATTTTTTTAAAGATAAAAGCCAAAATGACAAAATAGTTTGAAAGAGATTCATTGATGTTTAGTCTTCTCACAAAAATGTCAAGGTATTATTAAGTTATTTGAAATTTGATTAGGAAATACTTTTTTTTTGGAAATGCATTGACATAAGTCCAAGTTTATTATGAAATTGTTCAAGTTTTAAAACAAGATGATTTTTCAAAAGGAGGGAAAATATTTTTTGAAATTAAAGATGGGAGGAGATGAAGAGACTATCCTAAAGCATAAGGTAAAAGCTAAGGAGAAGAACCATCTAACTAAACAAGAAGTCATCATTTGACATAATGAGTCAATGTAGAATCCCATCCTTTAGATTTGAAACCAAGCAAACAATTAATAAACCTCTTAAGAATACCAAACTTCAATTTTCATAGGTCCTCACAAAAAAACTGGGCAGAGTAACAGTTGTATACGGGGGAATTCCAGATTACAGACAGAGTATGTAATCACAATAACCTGCACACAAAACAAACAAACAACCCAATGTCTTGGGGTAAACCCCAATAAATCTAGACAAAATATCAATTAAGGTCACAAGATCTTCAACATAGGTCAAGGTTTCTACTCATAAGTCCAAAAATCCCATCACTCCAAAATGCCAAGGATAGTAACCAAGTAGTCCAAGTAACATTAAAGTTTTTTAGGGTTTAAGTTGATTATTAGGTATCTTTAAAAAGAAATGAAAAGCTCAAGTGAGAAAAATAAAAAGAAGACATAAAAGATAAAGGCTCAAGTGAGCAAAAATGAAAATAACATGAAATGTAGATGCTAAAGTAAATGGTACATAAAGTAAAAGCATAAAATAAAAGCATAAAATAAAGTCAATTGCTAGAAGTTAATGGTTAGTTGGATGACCATCTTGAAACTAGAATTTGGAACTCATTAGAGGAATTGTAGAATCAAAGCCTCTCAACAATAAGTTGCATTTTTTTTGTCAAGTATATCATCTGTTTAAGAATCTCAAAGTAACACTTAATGATCAATGATGTTTAAATGATCCACTTTGACCAAAATTGATGAAGTTCCATTAGAGGATTGGTAGAACCAAAGCCTCCTAACAATGGATCTCAAAGTTATTGGATCAAAGTGTTCAAACTAACATACTTAGGCTCGCAAACATAGGTTTGGGCCACGAATGATCATTCTCTCAAATCGGGATAAAATTTAGCGCTATGTTAAGCAATCGTAAGTGGACTTATATAGAAGTCGCACCTATTTTGAGGTCGGTCAATAACAATCTATGCACCTTATATTTTGAGATATAATATGTAAATCATGCTCCAATAACATTTGGTTCAATAAGAATGGGATAAGATGAAGAGGAAAGGGGAAATGAATAAACCACATTTGAACCAAAAATTCAATCAAACTATTATTAAAACCATTAATTCATTTTTATGGAGTTAGACTCAACACCATGGATCCAATGATGTTAATAAAGTTCATGATCAAAATTTTAATCCAAGATCAGCCAGCCTATATACAAAAAGTAAAATCATATTTAAAATAAAAGAAAAAGGGTTTTTTAAAATGATTAAAAATGAAAATAAGAGAGAAAAATAGGAATTATGTTCAAATTAATCAAGAAAAATTGAATGAGACCAAAGAAAAATCAGGAATGAACTCAAATATTTTTATAATTTTTTTTGGTAATTATTTAAAATCAAAAATTATTTTTAAAATTAAAAGAAATGGGTAAAGGGTAAACCAAAAAATGATTAAAAAAATGACCAAGTCAAAAATAAAAAATAAATGAAGTCACCAATATTTGTCAAAATGTGATTGGATCATTCCCTATTTTTTTTCAGAATTTAAAAATGAATAAAAGTATTTTCAAACATTTAAAACAAATCAAATAAAGTGAAAAATTATAAAATATATCAAAACACAAAATAAAATTGTGAAAAAATAAAAATCAGAAAGAGAAAAGTCAAAAGTATTTTCCATAATTTTTTCATATTTATTTGAGTAAAAATGAATTTTCTATGAATTTTTGAAATTTAAAGCAATTAAATATAAAAATCAGAAATAAAAAATAAAGTCAAAAATATGTGGACCATTGGATGAGAGTCAAAACGCGTTATTAATCAAATCCGAGGGATATGGCGTGTTGTGCATATCATGGTCATTACTGAATAAAGCACTGAATCAAATATAAATCAGATATTAAAAAATTCCAAATGGCGTTGTTTCATTGGTTGAAGGATGACGTTGGTCATCTTCAATATCCAACCAGTCTTAAAACCAGGTCATTCAAACTGTAAAATTAGAACTCGAGACCGGTACCATTCGGTTTGTCTCATCAAGACGAAGACAACTACACCTTCGCGAAAAATTTGTATAAACTATAGCTCAAACAATTTTGAAGAGAAGTTTTGAAAAGGGATTAGAAATTTTGTGGCCAAAACGTGCTTCCAGTTAAAAACAAGTGTTGCGACTAGGACCAGGATGATGAGAGCTTCACAATAGTATCAAAGTTTCAGATAATTGGTGAAGGAATCTACCTATTGAAGTTAAGTTGCAGAGCTCTGAAACTGGACTTGGCTAGCACGATTCAGGGAGTTTTAGAGCTTAATTCTTCTTCTGTTAGCTTCAGTGAGGATCAAGGAAGGTGAATTGACAAAGAAAAATGATTGAGAAAGACTGTAAAAGCAAATTCGAAGTTGCAGAAAATTGAATTCAATGGAGAGTTTGGCAGGGTGATTTTAATTGTCTAAGCTTGAAGAAATGAATGAGGGGTGATCCTCTATTTATAAGGGATTGAATGGGATCTTTAAGTGTGTGAGATGATGAATTTTGGAGGGAAATCGTGCGGGTCTGCAACATGAACAAAGTGTGACTTGTTTAGCATCAAAACTCAGCTAAATCGTGTGTTTCATGATGCTAAACGCCTTTGGAAAGTTGTTAAACATGATTAGAAGCAAAAACGCATGGAAAATTTGTGATTAGAAGCCAAAACAAGGATTTCAAAATCTGACTTGTGATTAAACTTCAGTTTCAAGTTACCAAATTCAAATCAATGGCATTCTCAGCTCAAGGGGTCTTAGGGCATGATTCTTGAAGCTTTAGAAATATGAGTTTACAATCTTTGAAATGGGAAAAGAATGGGATAAAATGGTTGCTTGAGCTGAAAGTTGCAATGAGTCAAAGTTGGGAAAAAGAAGTTGACTTTCCATACTTAGAGAATTTCTAAGTTTTTCTTCAAAAATGACTTATAATCTCTTGTATTCAAAATGGCCTTCCACTTGGAATTTATTCTTTACCAAAAAAGATGGCATAAAGTAGATCTCTTGAATGACATTTTGAAACTTGAACCATTCAAAATATCCAAAAATTGAGACAGTTATGACTTGTTGAAGTTGGAATAAAAAATCATGAAATAGCCTATAATCTTTTGCATTCTTAGGGCATCTTCCATCCACTTTCACACTTTGCACATAAAAGAAAGGTTGAAATTCACATCTTCAAGATCATTATGGAAAAAGAATGGGCTCAAGGTGATAAAAATTGATCAAGTTATGATCAAGGAATTTGAAGGTTCATTTGGAGGACTTGTAATCTTTCTTCATCATCAAGTTTCTTCCACACAAAATTTCCTTAAAAATTTTGTAGTGATTTTCTAATAACCCTTTGAATAAAAGGATGTCTTTCGAATCACTTAAAAATACCAAAAGATAAGCAAGATATACCCCTTTAAAGTTCAAAACCCTAGCTCCTAGAGCAACAAAGTGCCTTGGGAATCCCTTTCAATTTTGACCAACCTTCTTGCACAAATACCTTTGTCATGTGAATATAAGTTGTTGAGTATGATAAGAAGAAACCATTGTAACCAAAACCACCTCCAAATCTTGAGAATTGAATAAGAAATGCACTTGTGATCATTGAAATCAAAGGCTTGTTCAATTAGGTCAAACTTCTTCAATCAACCCTTACATCTTTGAACTATCTTTAACAACTTGAGGCATGATGAATCATAATAGACTTTGTCATGATATTTATTCAAATTATTTTAAATGATGAGGATTGAATCTCAATGAAGCTTGGTTGAGGAAGGCACAGAAATGAACTCATGAATCCCTAGATCAATCTTGATGGAATGCATTATGCTCCCACCTACAACATAAACAATTGGGGTAAACACTCATTGTATTTATTAGTTAAAGGATAATCAATGCAAAACATAGATGATCGTAAAATACAAGTCAAGGTGCTTGGTGATTCCTCTTAGAGCAAAAGTCAAAGATAGGGAGAAGAACCAAACCCTAATGTGATCTTGTTGTGATTGAATTGAAATGATAGGATGAAGGGATATTAGGGGGGAAAATTGGGGTATAATAAGCTCCAGTTCACCAACAGAGTCACCAAGTTCCTAATCAGAGGAAAACTCAATTTGATCCAATTCCAACGACCTATACGAAGTTGTTTCCTATCCTGATGCAGAGGAATTTGGTTCAGACTCGACTTCCACTGAAGATTATTGAGAAGATGTTGTGGTACTACAAAGCTGATTTAACTTGTGACTTTCATCGGGGAGCCCCTGGGCATAGCATTGAACATTGTTGTTCATTGGAAGCTGAAGTCCAGAAGTTGGTCAGGAGTGGTATCTTGTTATTCAAGGACATTGGTCTTGAAGTTCAAATTAAGCATTTTCCGAAGAGTAAACATGATTGATGGTTACTCTGAGTTTTGAAGGATGTTTTCAGCAGCTCAAGTCCAGATGGAGAGAGTCTTCTTAGTTTATTATCATTTTTACTGCTTTCCCTTGTAATCTTTCATTTTTGTTAAAGCTTTGTTTGCATGTAAGAACTTGTTTACATTTGAATGATTATCTTAATACAATGAGTATGTTTGTCTTGAAGAAATTCATTCGTTTCACTCATATTTGTTTTCAAATTTTAAATTGCTTTTTGCATTATGATACCAACTTGTTTCCTAGGCAGAGATTAAAGGGAGGATGATGATCTAAAAAACGCAATAAATCTCTAGTTGTATGCTTTTGGATAAAATCTTGATGATGATGTACATGCATTGTTTTAAATCCCTAAACACCGGAGATATAAGGAAGATAATCCATTGCTAACCCCTTTTGAGCCTTGAAGTAGGAGTTTCTTTTCTATACGAAAAAACCATCTGTTTTAACCTGGGGCAGGGTAGTTTTCAGTTAATCTAATCGAGTGTTCAAAATTCATAAGGAAGATATTTCTGAAGAGAAACTATGATAGCTATCCTTCATATATCATGAGTCCAAAAGATGTGAAACCACAATGGTTATCCCTCATCCATCAAGAAACGAGGCAGTCACAATCCTCTCAACAAGTAAAGACAAGTTAATGTCACACGTTTTGTTCAAAAATCAAGAAAAAAAGAAAGTCCGCTAAGTTGAAAACTTGAAAACAAGAGACTTAGGCAAAAAAATTAGGGCATCCCGCTGGACTGTTAATTCAAAAGAATTAGTTCAGACAAAAGTTAGGGAAAACAAAAAAATTGAAAAGAAAGGACTACAATGAAAAGTTCACAGCCAAGAACAAACTCGTGTGACTACAAACACGAAGACATAAGGGTGGATGCTACTCCGAAAGCTTCGACGTTTCCTTAACCGTCACAAAATCTTTTCTGAAAGATGAACACGAATGTTGAATTAACCGAACTTAGGACTGGAGAACATCACGAAGAATGGGTGGGCACCAATAAATTTTGAGCCTAAAAAATCTTCTTTTTTTTCTTCTGAAAACCGTGAACCAGGCCACGTTACAACCTTTAAAAGTCCTAATCGAAGCAAGGTTATTTCAAAAGCATACTTAGACAAGATTGTGTTCTTGGCTCTCATAAGTTTTGTTAGATATTCGTGTTGGTATCATATGCTTTTGCTATACAAAAATAAATGCTTCTCTAACTCGCAAAGTTTGTGCGATATCTTTTCAAAATCTTCAAGACTTACATAATTGTTACATTAGAATTTTCATTCTCAGAATAAACTTTTTCTGCTTGTAAAACATTTGTTTGATATCAAGGAAGCTTACATATAAGCACCAATGATGAGTTTAATCTTTTAAGGTCTGAAACTTTGTTAAGTAATTGGCAAATCCTTTTCAATAATGATCATATCCAGGGGCATGTCGCCTGAAGACCTTCAGCATGAACAAGTTGTTGCCTTCATTGTTCGTTTACCCTCATGGGGAAAATTTGAAGACTCTGATGTGCCAAATATAGTCAATGTAGGGCAGTCACGTCAAGATTCGACGAATCTCTCCAAGAGTTTGAAGATACTGGGGAATTTTGGATGCCAGGTCTTTTGTAAAATACTCTTGAGACGATTTCTTCTCGTAAACCATGTAACTTGGGGCATTTAAGAGGTGAAGTTATTCGCAATAATTGTCGTGCGTCACGCAGCTTATCAGCAGTAAACTTGGGGCATCCAAAATTAGTTCCAGGGGCAATCCAGATTTGTCAAGATATGTGATCTGCTTCGCACACATTATCAGATGATGGAGTTCCCCGGTATATCCAGCTAAGCAAGATTTTTCTCTTGTTGAAGTGGAGTTCGTGTTGTTATCCTTTCAATGGATTATTAATGTTAGAATATTGGACATTGGGTTTTCTCTCGAAAAATATCTTCCTCCCCAGAAAGATTAGAGCCTTATAGCAGAAATATGCTCCGTCGATGGCTTTTATTCTATCTCCAGTAAGGTTCTCATCTTGTTGAGGTTAGTCGAGTATCTGGTTCTACTATGATGTCTTATCATCTCCAGTTTATCTCTTCTATCTGTTTTGTCAAACATATACATGAAATTCATTTATTCATTCACACTTGTATCATGCATGCACATTCGTATTTGTCGATGTTATTGGGTTCGTATACCTTGGTTATGTCTATTCAAACAACGTATTTTCTCTTTCCAAATAGAGTGTCAACTTAAGCAGAAAGTATGCCTCCTTTCTAATTCCCCACTGAGTTAACTCTCGTGGAAGAATCTTGCTTTAGCTTTCCTTTTCCATCTCTGGGTAGGATAAATCCCCAATTGAGTTGTTTCCTCATTGGGTGGAGTCTTGTTTGACTGTTTTCTCTCTAGTTTATTCCTGGATTGAGCTTTGTCTCTTGCGAACACTACCCCGTGGATCTCTCTAGGCTGTGAAACCTAGATGGAGAGTGCATTTATTTTGGACATTTAAATACTTGGTCTCCTCAGGAAGTATCCATTCATGGTTTCCCATTGAAGATGAACTTTGTTTCCCAGTAGTGATGTTGCAACACTCTTTTGGAATCTCAACATGACAACAAGTGGCGGCCTCTTCATGACCAGCTTGTGCATTATTGATATCTTTGGAATATAGCAAGTGACAGACTCTTCATGAGCAGCTTGTGTATTATTGATATCTTTGGAAGACAGCAAGTGGCAGACTCTTCATGAGCAGCTTGTGTGTTATAGATATCTTTGGAAGACAGGAAGCAAAAGTCTCTTCATGAGTAGCTTGTGTATCATTGACATCTTTGGAAGACAGCAAGCGGTGGTCTCTTCATGAGCAGCTTGTGTATTATTGATATCTTTGGAGGATAACAAGTGGCAGAATCTTCATGAGCAGCTTGTGTATTATTGATATCTTTAGAATATAACAAGTGGCAGACTCTTCATGAGCAGCTTGTGTATTATTGATATATTTGGAAGACAACAAGTGGCAGACTCTTCATGAGCAGCTTGTGTATTATAGATATCTTTGGAAGACAGCAAGCAAAGGTCTCTTCATGATTAGCTTGTGTATCATTGACATCTTTGGAAGATAGAAAGTGGCGGACTCTTCATGAGAAACTTGTGTATTATTGATATCTTTGGAGGATAGCAAGTGGCAGACTCTTCATGAGTAGCTTGTGTATTATTGATATCTTTGGAATACAGCAAGTGACATACTCTTCATGAGCATCTTATGTGTTATAGATATCTTTGGAAGACAGCAAGCGACGATCTCTTCATGAGTAGCTTGTGTATCATTGATATCTTTGGAAGATAGAAAGTGGCTGACTCTTCATGAGCAGCTTGTGTATTATTGATATCTTTGGAATACAACAAGTGGTGGACTCTTCATGAGCATCTTGTGTGTTATAGATATCTTTGGAAGACAGCAAGTGGCGATCTCTTCATGAGCAGCTTGTGTATCATTGACATCTTTAGAAGATAGCAAGTGGCAGACTCTTCATGAGAAACTTGTGTATTATTGATATCTTTGGAAGATAGCAAGTTGCGGACTCTTCATGAGCAGCTTGTGTATTATTGATATCTTTGGAAGATAGCAAATGGCGGACTCTTCATGAGCAACTTGTGTATTATTGATATCTTTGGAAGATAGTAAGTGGCAGACTCTGCATGAACAACTTGTGTATTATTGATATCTTTGGAAGATAGCAAGTGGAGGCCTCTTCATGAGCAGCTTGTGCATTAGTGATATCTTTGAAAGAAAGCAAGTGGCGGCCTCTTTATTTGAGCAGCTTGTGTATCCCCAACAATATGTTATTTCAACAGCAAATGGCATCTCTTTTTAGAAGTTTGCTCATCGACAACAAATGGCATCTCTTTTGAGAAGTTTGCTCAGCGACAGCAAATGGCATCTCTCCGAAAAAAGTCCCGCAAAGAAGTTTGTATACTACCTTTTCCGAGTGATATCTTGGATAAAGAAGAAACTATTCTCCATTCTAGCCAAAATCCAGAAGTTAGAGAATTTTGTTACCTTTTTCAAGTGATATCTTGATTAAAGAAGAAATTGTTACTGTTCTAGGTGAAATCCAGAAGTTAGCGAAGTTCGTTACCTTTTTCAAGTGAAAATTTTGATAAAGAAGAAAATTGGAACCCGTTTATCTCAGAAAGATTTATTATCTTTTTCTACCTTCAGTAAAATTCGGTAGTTCAGCTTCAGTAAAAGTTGGTGTACATTTTGTTTTTTTACCATCAGAAAAAGTCAGCCTCTCACCTTAAGTAAAAGTTGGTGTATCTTTTCTACCTTCAACTATTTAGTTGGTAGTTTATCGTCATCTATGAGTCGGTATCTCTTACTTTTCTACCTTCAACTATTGAGTTGGTAGTTTACTGTCATCTGTGAGATGGTATCTCTTTGATTTTCTACCTTTGACATTGAGTTGGAAATTTACCATCATCTTGAGTCAGTAGCCATTTATCTTTTCACAGCCTATGCAAGGCGTCTTCTCTGATAGAGTCAATAATTTTTTTCTTCTCTTGAAGTTGTTCCCCAATAAGAGTCTCAATCAAAGTCTGTGGCTTTGTTTCTCCAATGGAGTTATAATCTCTTCCCCTATGGGATTATTTTATCACGTGCTTGGTTTCTCCAGCAGTGGTTTGTCTCATGCGGCATCATTCCCTATAAAATTCAAATATTACATTCATACCATATCATAAACACCATTGCGGTATCTTAAGGCCAAAAATTGCGTATTCTATATTTAAGTCCCTTTAATCTCGTCGAAAAGGAGATTTCAATCTTCATATCTCCAGATAGAAGAAACTTAAATAGGGGAAGCTGTCATACCCCAATTTTTTAACTAAGATATCGTCTTCATTTGCATTTTTATTCAAAAAATCAAAGTCACAAAACATGGTCTATTTTTAACTCTCTCACCTCCGAGCATTTCCTATGCAGAGATTGTCAAGTGTTTTGAACATTTTTAGCCTATGTATCACTAACTTCTAATCGCATACAAAGGTGTATGTTCGTGTTTTCTTTTGTTTCATGTGAAGAGACATGTCTGAATTAAGAGCATCAGGTGTTGCACCTCAGCTAAAGTTTTATGTGTCTTGAGGTTTCTTCATCAGATAAAGGAGCTTTCATCTGGATCTCGAGCGGTGAATTATGTATACTTAGAGTTTTTAGAGTCTGGCTATCATGGATTTGTTTCTCCTGAAGTTACGTGGCAATTTCTCATTCAAATTCATCAGATCACAGATTATGGTTTACTTCCCTATTGTTTGTCAAGGGACTAGGTTTTTGGGTCCATGGTTATTGTGAAATTCTTCTTTCATTTGCTCCAAATACTTCTCAAGAGCAAGATTTTAGGGTTGCAACTTTCTCATGTTAAGATTCTCTCCTTATTTTCAACTGAGGAGACTACGAACCAGGGTTTTATGGATTCTCAACATCTCAAGTCAGCTTCTTCATTCAATGTGCCTCTTAGATGAATTTGAGTTTGTTAATACCAGAGTTTCCATAATCACTTCAGGGGAGAATCATGTGATCCATTTTCATCTTCGTGTTCTCAAATCATCTTCATTTCAAGGGACTTGTGTTTATGTTAATTTCATCAACTGGAAAAGGATTTGTCTCAATAAAGAATGCATTAAGTTTTCTTTTGAGAATTTATTGATTCAGAGCTTTCTTTTTGGTTCGTGTCACATTTTGGTGGTTAAGGAAAAGATGTTGTATCAAGGTGTTTTGGTTGAATTGAGTTTAAAACACAACATAAAAATTTATTTAATGCACTTTTGTGAATAACAAATCTTGATTCAAAGACTTATGATCAAGATTTGTCAATATTTGATTTGAAGCTAGGATAAGAAGGTTCATTATTCCAAGTGATTATTCTTAAACATTTGATTCAAGCAAAGTTGAAAGAATCATGGCGCACTTGGAGGACAAGATACAAATGTTAAAGATCAAAGAAAATGAAAATTGGAAAGACATAGTTTGAAACTTCATTGATTTCATTCAAGGCATGGATTCAAAATTCATACAAATTTAAGATTAACCTCTTTCCATCATTATCATCCAAACAAGTCCATTACAAATGCATTCAATATTGCAAGTCATTACAAGTTCTAAAAAGAAAGTCATTACACAAAATAAATTCCATCAAACCATTTCCATAATTTCATTCAAATTCATCCATAATTATTTCCAAATATTATTACATATCATATTGTGTACATTTTGAAACAAAAAGAAAAAGGGAAATTAAAGCTACAGGATGATATGTTTCTAAGTGACCAATTGATACAATTTGATTAAACTTTATGCTCCAAAAATGTTGTTGTCCACTCTGCATATCAGCCTTGCAAAAGACAGATCAAAATCTGCATAATACACCAAACATAATAGTCCAAAACAAAGCCAAAACTGTCTTTTGTCTGCTGTCCAAAACTAGTTGCTACAAACCTTGCATTACAGTCCCAAATCTGTGTAAACTCTGTCTAAAACCAGCCTATGCTGCAGCCGTCAAACTAGTCCTGCTACGCTGTCCCAATTTTGCACAAGAATGGAAAGCTTCAGCCTGCACCGAAAAAGCAATAAAACAGTTACAATAAAACCAAATTTCACATCCAATTTTCCCCCCAATTTTCTCATTCTTCATTCACTATAAATACACAAAATATAGGGAGAGAGGGACAACAGATACAGTAGAAAAATACATACAAGAACAACAAAAAACCATTAGGAAGTGACTGATATGAGATGAAGAAAATTCCAGACAGTTTGAATTTACCAAGGAGATGGTAATACTTTGTGAGACTCCTCTCACCTTCAAACACCTATAATATAGGTAAGAAGAAATCATCTCATTTGAGTTCAAGTTCATTCAGTCAAATCCAAGTCTTAAAAATATGCAGAGGAATAAATATACAGTGCCTGAATGGAGACTGTTGTCAGCTGAGCCTGGTAGGTGGTAAAAACCTGGGATTTTCTGGTAGGGATAACGGTATTTATAGGAATCAACTTTGTCATCACTCTGCCAACAGTTTCAATTCCAAGGGTAAGTGGTGCAACATCTAACATAAGGATATCTGGACACAGGAAATAGAACAATAGCAACAAATGCAACAAAACAAGCAGATGCAATCACAACAGTATCATCTTCTACAAATGCAGCAACAGCTTCCTCATATGCAACATCAGTTACAATAATAGCAACATCCAACATAAGGATATCTGGACACAAAAATAGAACAGCAGCCACCAAAGTCGAAGAAATTAGAAGAAGAATTTGTACCTAATTCGGATTTCTCTTTGGAATTCTTCTACGCAATCGTGAAGAGTTTATTTCAACAACAACCGAGACGAGTCTCTGTCTCGTAGGTAAGCCTTAAACCTTCATCATTTCCGCATTTGAGTATGTAAATCCATTACTAGCATCATATTCAAAATCTGAAATAAAACAAAAATCCAAACAATAAGAGAAAAGAGATTGATTGTGGAATTGTGTCAAACACATTGTGTGCAAAGTGTAATAACCAAAGCAACCAAACATATTTATCAACTCTAACTCACTCACTTTCTCTGTCACACAACAATATCTTCCTCTTGTCGTAACACCAACGGTCGATCACCTCTCATCAATCCTCAGCGTTAAATCGTCGCCTTCAACTGCTCCCTCTACACTGTCGGCAGCGACCAATGCACCGTCCTCTTCGACCATTTCCGCAGAATCCTCGAACAATCCATCGAAAAAGGCACTCACTTCCTCATCCCATGGGTCTAGAAGCCCTACATCTTCGACATCCGCACTCATCCTCACACATTCTCTTCGATCTCAGGTACCAAGGATCTCCAGATGGTGAATCTCACTCTCTATATGCTTTCGCGGCCCGATACGGAACGACTTCCGACTTTTGTGAAGAATCTTGGATTAGAGTATGATGAGAAGGTGCTTCCATTGATTGGGAATGATGTGTTGAAAGCGTTTGCTGCACACTTTAATGCAGATCAACTGCTTATGGATCGGTCGCAGGTTTCAGCGCTGGTTAGGGATAGTCTTGTGAGAAGGGCGAAGTATTTTACTATTCTTCTTGATGATATTGCTATTACTCATTTGTCTTATGGTAATGTTACTGATGTGAGAGAGTGTGAATTTTTTTTCATGATAAAGACATAGAAAGGAGAGTTTATTAGAATAATAGTTTAATCTTTTTGTCCCTTCCCAATAAATAACAACAGCGGCACCCTTTGTTAATAGTGTTTTCAAAAATATTCCTTGCCTCTTCCCCAAACCGGGTCAGCCTCTAATGGGCCTGTTGGCCCAATCACTATCATTATTTACTTTCTTTTTTTAAATTAGAACATAGTAATAACAGATAAATAGCATAGTTCAGTTGGCAAAGCATGCCACTAATAACCTAAGGGACACGAGTTCAACCCCATGTTGGGGTATGTTTCTGTTTTTTAGTTCTTTTAGCCTTATCTCCCCATATTTGACTATATATTTCTTAAAAAACATTAGTTTAGTTTATACATATAATTATTTCATGCCATTATAAAATATAAAAACATGATATTAACTTAATATTTTATTTAATTTTTCTTATTTTATTATTTAAAAATACATGCTTATAAATTAACCTCTTATTGAATTTTTGTTATTATTCGATTGTCGCTCTAATTAACTTTATTCTCGGTCGTTTAATCTTTATATCGTTTTTCCGTCTCAATTCTAAGGGAAATGTTTTAACTTTGTTGACTTCATGTCATCAAATATATTTGTTACGATTGTGCGAATACTTTCATTCATTTCTGCTTTACTATTTTTGTTAATCTTAAGTTAATTTTCCTAAAAAAACTCAATTTTAAAACTCACACCTTTTAAGTCAAAACTTCGACACTAGGTCGTCGTATCTTCAAAATCTCATTCACACCCATTTTTGACCAAACAAACCATTCTAACCAAACAAACAATTTTAACCAAAAAACAGATATTTCAAAAGGTTTCTGTAAAGTATCACAGATGCATTGGGTGCTAGTACCTTCCCATTGTATAACCAACCCCCGAACTCTAGATCTCTTTCAAAAAACGCATTGTATTTTCATTACTTCTAAGTATTACTTTACATTGCATATTTAAGGGTTTTATTTTGCTCTTTTCCCTTTTCCCTTGTAAATAATAAAGCGCGATGACGACTCTTGCTTATTTGTGAGTCAAGTTAATTAATAGCTTGATCTCCAATTTTCACCGCTACACACATTAATTTTCAAAACCAAAAGCGAAAAAAGAAATTCAAAGAAAAAAACAAAAGCCCACTAAGTCAAAAGAAATCAGAACTTGACTTAGGCGAAAGTTAGGGCATCCCGATGGATCGAAAAAAAAGAAAATTCAAAAAAATTCAACAAAAAAAAAAGGTCCATGCAAAAGCAAGGGATTGAAAATAATAAATTGGAGAACAATCTTGTGACTGCCACCTCAAGAATCATCAGGGCTTCTCACCAACGCTTGGATCTTATCAACGCTTGGATCTTATCGATACTTTTTATCGGTGCTTTGATCTTTATCTACGCTTCCCATCATCTACGTGAGTACAAGTTTCTCTTGGGGATTAAATGTATTTGTTGGATTAATTGAACTTAGGATTGAAGAACATCAAGAAGAATGGGGTGGGCTAAACAAATTTTGAGCCTTATATCTTTTGTTTCTTAAACCACGAACCATGGCCACGTTATAACCTTTAACATTCCTAATTGAAGCTAGGATCACTATGAAAGCATACTCAACAAGATTTGTGTTAAAACTGACTCCTATGTTTGTTAAAATTATTAATCACTTCACTTCTTCGAATATATGTTCCTAATCATCCATTTCTTTTTAATAATCAAACTTCTATTTCAAGAACTTGCATGTGCATATAACGAAATTAATTTTTCAAAATGTACAATCTTATCTACGAATCAATACTTACTATCAAGGGGATTTCAAAAAGGTCTGATCAAAGGCAACATTTCCAAGAAGGTTCTAACTAGGGGGAAAAGCATCTAAGGGGATCCCTATAAACATGGGAAAATACTAATGATCATAAGGGTATATCACATGAAGATACTGTTGACAAGGGGTGATCTTTCTAAAAGATTCAATCAACTTGGACCAAATTTTAAAGCACTGTACAATCAAGGGCATACCTTCTGGAAGATCATTCCTTAATCAACTCATATCACAACAGAGTATGACTCAGTTTCCTTATGTTAACAAGCTTCTCAAGGCATTGATGATCAGTGGCAACCTATGTCAAGTTCATGGAGAAGTCTAAAGTTCCTTCTAAAGGTACTTCCTCCATATCCTGGAGATTGAGGGGCGTGTCTTTCAAATTTTGAATGTTGGGGAAAATTACTATGAGGCTCGAGCAAAAGGAGTTGATACAAAAGGGTCCATCAAATCCAAGCATTTTTAAGAGTCTTTTAATCAGGCGAATAATATAAAATAGTGGGGTCATTACATTATGATCAAACTGTTTCCAAGCTCATCTCCTCCAAGACCCTACCAAAAAATTTTTAGGGAAAAACAGTCCATACAAAAGCAAGCTCTCTTCATACATTCACAATTCTCCTGGGGACCTCTCTTCTACGTCAGCAATCTTCGAGTTCGAAACACGTATCAAGGAATCATGCAAGCACAACACTTAACCATCATGTGACAAGCAACCTTGTTTCATAACCAAACCTCTACGCTTTAATCATCCACGACCCATAACAGGGGTACCATCCAAAAAAAAGCATTCAAATCATTATCATAAAACATAAGGCTACATAAATCATGCATTAGGGTTTCCTTGATCCAAAAACCCAGCCATACTTATCATATCATCCATTTGACAAAATCCGACAGCATGGGTCGAGCATACCTCAAAAAGCTCAACTACGCATTCGCATTTCAAAATCCAACATCCATTCACATATATCCAAGTCATTCATCACATACATCAATCAATCATCACATTTCATGCATCAATCAAATTCGCACGCATAGCATGAAACCTTGTTTTATGTGAAGAAAATCATCATTGGCAATCAAGCTACAAATTCTATGTTGAATCTAGGCAGTAGATTCTTCTGGTTGATCACGGTAGTTGATTTTCCAAAAGACCTCGATAGAAGGTATTCTACATTAAATCTCGGCAGTAGATTCTTCTGGTTGATCACGGCAGTCAATTATCCGGAAGATCTCGGAAGAAGGTAATTCACAATTGAATCTCGACAATAGATTCTCCTGGTTGATCACGACAGTCAATTATCTGGAAGACCTCGGCAGAAGTTAGTTCGCAATTGAATCTCGGAAATAGATTCTCTTGGTTAATCACGACAGTTGATTATCCAGAAGACCTCGGGAGAAGGTAATTCAAATTGAATCTCGGAAGCAGATTCTCTTGGTTAATCACGATAGTTGATCATCTTGAAGACCTCGGCAGAAAGTAATTCAAATGGAATCAAGGTAGTAGATTCTCCTATTTGATCACGGTAGTTGATTATCTGGAAGACCTCGGCAGAAGGTAGTTCACAATTGAATCTCGGCAGTAGATTCTTCTGGTTGATCATGGAAGTTGATTATCCGTAAGACCTCGGTAGAAGGTAGTTCACAATTGAATCTCGTCAGTAGATTCCTTGGAAGTCTCGGCAGTAGATTTTTCGTTTAGAGCCTCACATTATGCATATACATCATGAATGGCAGAAGGTAGTTTAAACTATAAAGCAATTTGGGGTTTCTTTTCTTCATATTGATAATGGTTGAGACGACACGACCAATATCATCATGAATTTGGGGTTTATTTTCTTCATGTTGATAATGGTTGAGACGAAATGACCAATATCATCATGAATTTGGGGTTTATTTTCTTCATGTTGATAATGGTTGAGACGAAACGACCAATATCATCATGAATTTGGGGTTTATTTTCTTCATGATGATAATGGTTGAAACAACACGACCAATATCATCATGAGTTTGGAGTTTATTTTCTTCATGTTGATAATGGTTGAGACGACACGACCAATATCATCATGAGTTTGGGGTTTATTTTCTTCATGTTGATAATGGTTGAGACGAAACGACCAATATCATCATGAATTTGGGGTTTATTTTCTTCATGTTGGTTATGGTTGAGACGAAACAACCAACATCATCATGGGTTTGGGGTATTTTTCTTCATGTTGATGGTTATGGTTGAGGCGACACAACTAACCTCATCAGTGAATTTTGGGTTCCATCGCTTCAAATCTAGTATATTTTGTTTGATCATCAAATCTTGGTTGAAACGGTACAACCAACATCGTCATTCCAAGTTCCAAATATTTGGTTTCAAGTTTCTTTCAATTATCTATCCCCTAGGTTACGATAGATATGCGAATCTGCGAGGTTATATTATTCACCCCTAGGTTGCGATGGATAACGTAAGCCCACCCCTGTGGTATTTTATCCCCTAGGTTATGATAAAAGCACAAGTTCATCCTCGTACTGTTTACTCCCTAGGTTATAGTAAACATAACAAAATTTGTGCAATCCATTGTATCAGTCTCCATGCAGCAAATAAACAAAATCTTACAATCTCTTAGATATTGACGAGTTATCCGCGTCGTCGAGTCTTAGTCAACTTTGGTCCAAACGCTGGTAGGATGATACATCATCATCCATGCTTATTCTTCATACTCATAGGAACACTATACAGTGTATTCTTATACTAGCTCGGACAAATCTTGGGGTTTTCCAATATTTAATAAACTTCCAATTAAACGTGTGAGACCTACGTATTCTCGTACTATTCAATTGGAAGGTAATTAAATAGGGGCAACTGTCATACCCCAAATTTTCCCTACCCTTACATTAGGTTTAGGTTTCTTTTTAAAAAACTATTTATATTATATAGTCTTATTTCTATATGGTATTTAGAATTAAGAAGGGGGTTGTTTGGTAAAAAGGTCCATGGGCCTTTCTCAATCAAAAGAGGCCCATTAATTTTTAAAAGATCAGTTCGAATGCAAAGGAGGGTGTGTGAAAACAAATTTGTCTTGTTTAAAGCCCTAGTATGTTTGAGTTGCATTATCCCACTTAGTTTTTAAATAAAAAAATAATCTGTTTATTTTGCTGTTCAAGGCCCAATGAAATAAAACATTTCATTTAAAGCCCAATAGCCAAATTGTATGGCCCATTACAAGTTTTTTTTATTTGCTTTGAAAAAGAAGATGTTTGCTTACACTAATTAATATTATTATTATAATTATTTATTATTAACATTATTACATTATAAGTAACGTTTTTCTTTTTTGAAATCGGCCTTATTTTGTTTAGGAAGAAGAAGAAACTTGTTGTTTTAAAAAAACATGAGGCCCAGCGGATTAAGGGCCCAATTTCATTTCAGTTCAAAAAAAGTGCTTTATTTTATCATTGTTATTAACTTATTTTAATTCTTTTGACTGAACAAATTTTTGTTTTTTGTTTGCTAAAAAACGCTGGACTCGAGGCCTAGTCTAAATAGTCATTGCAAGACTAAAACAGATAACAAAAAAACAGCATGGCCCAGAACCTAAAACAACTATTGTGCTAATCACGAATCAGGCTTTGGTCTTGTTTTCATTTCTTTCCTTTTTCAAAAATACGTAGCAAATGCAGAAGATATAATAAAACATTATTACATAAACGAAATTTAATCAATGCAGGATCGTGTACATTAATGGCGTTCTTACAGTTACAGACAAAAAATTCAAAAGAATTCTAAATCTAAAAACCTAATCAATTCTAAGGATTAAATTACAGACACATTTAATTCTTCCCTAAATTACTAGTCCTAACAAGACACAATAAAATGAAAAGAGTACAGTAAGACAGGGAGGAGAAGACAGTAAGAAAAATGGAAAATTAAGGGTAATAGAAAGATAACAGAGAAGGAAAAGCTTGAACAAGAGGAGGGTTTCAGATCCAGAAGCAAGAAGAAGATTTAGGATTTCGATATCCAAAACCCTAAATCACGGTCGCTTGTCAAATTGTTGTCGTTAAGACTTCTCATCTTCCGGCTTCATCATCCTCTTCATCGCACTGTACCTGTGAAACAGAGGAAGAAGAACATGATTAGTAAAGAGAATGGAGAATCGAAGCACCATAACAGATATTTCACGGCGATAAAGGTATAAGGAACTTAGCTCTTATCGTGATTTTGAGTTTGGCTCTCATATATTGTTGTAGGATTTGGGGGTTTAGGGCTGTAATTCAGGGGGTTTGGGGTGGATTTTGCATTTGATTTGGGAGGAGAGGGTTTAGGTTTTTCTCCGCGGAGAATCATTGAAGGGAATTAGGGTTTGGTTCAGGGAAAGAGAGAAATAGGTTGAAGGAAATGAGAGAGGGGGTTAACTGATTAAAGTTTAATTTTTGTTTTGTTTTGTAAAACATATTGCTAACTAATAATTCGGTATATGCCACCCTACACTCAACACCGTATACCCTCAACCATCATCATATGATTTCAATCAAGCGACCCAAAACACACGAGTCCATGGCCTTGCGATGCACAACCCACACGGAGTCCAAAATGGAATGGACCCTATAAACTCTTTTGGGCCTCATCGCTGGCCCATTTGTTAGGCGCACCCTTCCCTTTTTACTTTTCTGGTTTCACTAACTTGAACAGAAAGAAAAAAAAAACATACCTTGCCTTGATGGGCCCAGTCCAAAATCTGGACTAAGGCCCTATTGTTTGACACCCCCTCTTTTACCGTGTAGACAAGAAATCACACCCCCAGCAAATTCATTTTATTTATTATTTTTTTTATAATTTCATTTTATATATTTATAATTATATTTTAATAATTATAATATTATATATTTATATTTTATTTTAATTATAATATTACATATTATTTATTATTATAAATATTAGATTATTTTAGACTTAGTGAAAATATAATGTTGCTTATTAATATTAAAACCACACACTTAAGAATAATTTTTGCAACATAATTCATTTTAATATTTTATATCAAAATATTAAAACCTACAATTTATCGAATTACCACATCCACGAGCGACACGTGGCCAATATCTGGCCACGTGATAAGGGGGCTATATCAGACTCCTCAGCTATACGTCTAAAAAATATTCAAACGATCACCAAACTATTTTTTGCAATAAATTAATTCAACATTAATTTTCGAAAAGGAATGTGAATATATTTAAGTTAATTGTGTACTAGATCTAACAAACTCTGCTTACTCACACTCTTAGACCATATACGCGGGAGATTTAAAATATATTTCGCAATCCATAAAAAACACAAACCATCTGTAAACTACGAAATGGGACTTTGATTCCTCGTAAGAGGATACATAGGCAAATGATGAAAATCGTGGCGAGTCCCGCTAAATAAAATTCAAACCCTTTTTCCCAATAATAATTAAAAATCCAATTTCCTAATATCGCGCTTCTAAACCTAGTATCCTTGTGAACAAGGTAGATAAAGGTTTATAACACTTTCCCCTCGTCTAGAACCGAGTCCAAATCTAGAATCTATGACTTTTAGGGTTATTTCTTTATACTCCCTTCCTTTAGGATAAAAATTAAGGGTGGTGACTCTGATTTAAAAACCAGTTATGACACCGCCACCATTACCCAAGGCATTGGAGGCACCATCGAACACCATCGTCCATCGTGATCCTGGTTTGGGTCCTTCTTCTGGGCCAGGGATGTTATAATCGTATATATACATGATGTCCTCATCAGGAAATTCAAACTTCATCGGCTGATAGTCATCTTCCATAGGATGGTGAGCAACATAATCTACCAATACACTACCTTTGATAGCTTTCTGGGTAGTATACTGGATATCATATTCTGTTAGAATCATCTTCCAACAGGATACTCTTCCCGTGAGAGATGGCTTTTCAAAAAAGTACTTGATTGGATCCATCTTAGATATCAAGAGAGTAGTATGAGTCATCATGTATTGTATGAGACGCTTTACTGCCCACGCGAGTTCACAACAGGTCTTTTCCAGTAATGAGTATCTCGACTCACAATCAGTAAACTTCTTGCTCAGGTAGTAGATGGCGTGCTCTTTCCTACCAGTCTAATCATGTTGACCGAGTACACAGCCCATGGAGTTTTCCAACACTATTAGATACATTATCAAAGGCCTGCCTTCCATTGGAGGCGAGAGAATTAGAGGTTCCTGCAAATATTCTTTTATTCTATAAAATGTAGCTTGGAAATTGTCATTCCACCTGGTTGTTTGATCCTTTTGCAACAACTTGAATATTGGTTCACAAGTGGCGATAAGATGAGAGACGAATCTAGAAATGTAGTTCAACCTCCCGAGAAAACCACGAACCTCTTTTTCTATTCTTGGCTTAGGCATTTCTTGTATAGCTTTTATTTTGACAGGATCACCTCAATCCCTTTTTCACTTACTAAGAAGCACAATAACTTTCCTGATCTCACCCCGAAGGTGAACTTGTTCGGATTCAGCCTCAGCCAGAATTTCCTTACCTTTTCAAACAATTTCAATAAGTGAACAAGATGTTCCTCTTCTATCTGGGACTTGGAAATCATATCATAAACATATACTTCAATCTCTTTATGCATCATATCATGAAAGAGAGTGACCATTGCATGCTGATAAGTTGCCCCTGCATTCTTCAAACCAAAGGGCATCACTTTGTAAAAATAATTTCCCCAAGTTGTAATGAAAGTTGTCTTCTACATGTCTTTTGGTGCCATCTTAATCTGATTGTAGCCAGAAAAACCATCCATGAATGAAAAAACTTTAGCTTGAGCAGTATTGTAAACCAGAATATCAATATGCAGGAGCGGAAATCATCTTTATGGCTTTCTATGTTCAACTCCCTATAGTCCATACACATTCTGACTTTACCATCCTTCTTAGGAACTGGCACAATTTTCGCAATCCATAGTGGATAAGAAGTGACTTTCAAAAAAACCGCATCAAACTGTTTCTGAACCTCCTCTTTGATCTTCTTAGACATCTCAGGATGAGTTCTTCGAAGCTTTTGTTTAACAGGAGGACACTCTTCTCTAAGAGGAAGTTTGTGCACAACAATATATGTATCCAAACCAGGCATATCCTCATAAGACCAAACAAATATATCCACATACTCACGGAGCATTTCAATCAATCTTTGCTTGACATTATCTTATAAAGCATCCCCAATCTTGACTTCTTTTTGGATCTCCTTGGTGCCCAAGTTGATCACTTCAATAGTCTCTTGGTGCGGCTGAATGACCCTTTCCTCTTGCCTCAACAATCTGGCTAACCCATCAGGAAGTTCACAATCTTCTTCAACTTCTTCTTCAGCTTGATAGATCGAATTTTCAAAGTCATAAAGAGCCATAGCAGAATCATTTTCGACAAATTCTGGGATTAATGGGTAACATGATCTGCATGATTGTTTTCATTTTTATTTTAATTATAGATTAAAAAAGAAAATAAAAACACATTTCCAAAAGTTTTGAATGCAAAAAAACGTCATTTATTGATGATAATTTTGAAAATTGAAAACATTGTGGCCCCACAGCATGTTTACTATGTCTTGGGTAGAACGTAGTAATTATTGCATGATATAAATAAAAGAAAATTACTTTTCAAAGCGGATTAATTCAAAGACGTCTTCAGAAAACTAGTTAATAGGCTCTTAACCGGGAACGGTAATATGGATCCACATGTCCCTTTCAATCATTATCCTATTCCTCGCTAACAACATGATCCTCTTCATGGATAACACTACCACTGAAAAACTGAATCGGCAGAGGGATACCTTAAACCTTTGGAATAGATTTAAATGTGCTTCGACCAGCCACGAAGCCTAAACCTTTATTGCCCATATGCGTGGGGAGATCCAACACACTACCCCAGCCCTTAGGATGACCAGATTGAACAATTTCTTGTGCTTGACGATAAGATACTATAGAGACCTCCGGCTTCTTAACCTCTTGACGAGGAATTATGACAACCTGCACAGTTTCAAATGCTTGGCATGGAGTCTCATGTATTTCTCCCTCCACTTCCATTTAGAGGAAGGTGCTTAGCAGACTAACGTGTAATCCTCTTCACCGCAAATGGTGACCACCTTTCCGTTCAACAAGAACTCCAACTTTTGATGCAGGGTGGAAGTGACAGCACCGGCCCCATGAATCCATGGACGTCCCAGCAAGCATCAATATGAAGTATTAATATCCAGGATGAAGAAAGTGACATCAAAGACTAGGGTACCTATCTTGATAGGTACATCAACTTCCCGAAACACAATCCTCTTAGACCCATCAAACGCTTTTACAATCACATCACTTGGTCTTAGCACGACCCTTTCATAATCAAGCTTCATAAGAGCAGACTTACAGAACACATTGAGAGAGGAACCTGTGTCAACCAGTACACGAGATAAAGTGGTCTTCGCAATCTCCATGGAGATGTACAATGCTTTATTGTGTTTCCTCACCTCAAGGGGTTAGTTCGAAATCTGTAAAGCCGAGCCTATTACTTGCAGAAATACTTTTCACAATCCCTTTAAATTGATTCATTGAGATCTCTTAAGGAACAAAAGAAGTCTCCAACAGCTTCATCAGTGCATTTCTATGAGATTCAGAATCTCTGAGCAAAGCAAGAATTAAGATTTTTGAGTGCATCTGACTCAATTGGTCAATAATCTTGTAGTCACTTTCTTTATGTATCACATCAATTCAGTACATCTTTATCCATATTGGCATCCAAAGTAGGGACAAGAGGATTTTGCTCTGGTTTCTCACCGTTAACCATGATTTGCTTGCTCTTAGCCTTAGCTGAGGCATCGACAATACTCTCTGGTTTATCAGGCAGTTAGCGGTAGAAATATTGAGACTAAGCCATTGGATTGACTTAACTCATACAAATCAAATAAAAATCACGATTGTGCTTTATTGTTTGCAGAGGAATGATAAAAGAGTGAATAACCCAAAAAACATGGGGAGAGAATCTACGTACGTGGGTTGGTTATGCAAAGGGGAGGTATTAGCACCCTAAACATCTACAGTACTCCGCAGGAACCTCTTTGAAAATTTGTGTATTTTGGCTATATGTTGTATACAACAATAGATGGTGGAGATGAGAAAAGAAGTATTTTTTACAATTTTTTCACCCGTCGCGGTTGCGAATCTTTAGTTCCTATGTACCACCTTATGTGCAATGGGGGATCAGGGTACTCGTAGTTCATCTTTAAAAATTTTAAAACACAATTGTGTTGGTTACTTTTAAGAGATGAGACATGTAACACCCCAATTCTACCCCGGCGAATTATATAAATAATCAGAGTTATAAAAATCATTCATACGAACGAATCGGGAAGCCATAAATTCTTCTATCAAAAATTCATTGCATTCATCGTGGATACATAAAACTTTCAACACATCGGATGAACTATCATCATAACATCTTTAATTAAATAACTCAACATCTACGCAGCAGAATTCTTAATAACATCTCTAACAACAAAATAGCAACTTCGAAACAACACATATTTAATAATAATCAATTTAATATTCAACAACTGAAAAATCAACAATCAAAAACAGCAAGTGTTCATCCCCCGAGTGTTACATATCAGAGCAATGACACCAACTAGAACTACCGAAGGTATACAACCTTCACTCTCTATTACCTGCACGTTACCAACATAAGGGAAACATTCAAACATAAGGGGTGAGATGTCTAACAATATAATAAAGTGCATGATAATTAATATATTAAATTAGATCAATAACATCACCACTTCTCATCTCATAATCAACAATAATTACAACGTATACACACATTCATCAACATCAAAATACACTTCTTTATGCAATCATATAATGCGACTCAATATTATGCAAATGCATGTGGTACCATTGGAGCAGAACTCCCATCTCAAAAATTTGCCAATTAATAGAGGCATCAACAAGGCATAAGCCTTCATCTCAAAATTCGCCAATACAGGCCATCTCAATGAGCATAAGCTCCATCTCAAAAATGCAATGTATGCGACACAACCATGAATGTAACAACAACCCCCAAGTTAACAACATCTCAAATTAACAAAATCTCAAAAGCATCTTAAATTAACAACATCTCAAAAGCATCTCAAATTAACAACATCTCAAAAGAATTTCAACGTCTCGTCATCAACATCTCATATCATCATAATAATTCATCAAACACCATTTATTTATTATAAATCATCAACACAACTTCATTAATAACTTCTCAGTAACAACTCAGTTGTACATTAATTCCACAGTAATTCATACTGCTATTTGTAACTCTTACGTCATTACCGTCACTATTCCTACTGTTATAGTTTAAACAACAGCTTCTAAGCATCTAACCTTTATCATTCTGTACAAAACCAACGTGAAGTCCAACACAACTTCTGACCAACACAATTTCTGACAACACAACTTCTAACCAACACAACTTCTGACCAACACAACTTCTAATAACACAACTTCTGACAACACAACTTCTGACAACACAACTTCTGACCAACTCAACTTCTGACAACACAACTTCTGACAACACAACTTCTGACCAACACAACTTCTGACCAATACAACTTCTGACAACACAACTTCTGACAGCACAACTTCTGACAACAAAACTTCTAACCAACACAGCTTCTACCATCAACACTTCTACTTTTTACTAATCTAACGCAACTTCTAACCAACACAGCTTCTACCATCATAACTTCTACTTTTTACTAATCCAACACAACTTCTAACCAACATAGCTTCTACCATCAGAACTTATACTTTTTACTAATCCAACGCAACTTCTAACCAACACAGCTTCTACCATCAAAACTTCTACTTTTTACTAATCCTACTATTTTGATTCTTAGCCTGATATTCAACTTAACTAAAAACAGTACGACTAACTCTATCCCTAATTTAATTCATTGTTCTAATACAGCAGCACATGATATCCTTCACGCAAAATTTTGCGTTTTTCTTTCCTACAATATTCTGGGTTTTTCTTCCGTGCATCTCACTACATGATTCATGCTTAAAGCCCTAAAACTTAATATAATTATGACAATTCATCACCTATAATCATCCTATAATACTACATCGATCAAACAACATCATGACATGAATATTCATCTAAAATTCATCAATTCTTCATCATACATTATTATTTACATTCAATTCAAGAACAAGACAACGATCACCTCTAACCCCACATATCAATCATCATGAACCCAATTATAGAATCAGAACCCCACCCTTACCTTGGATTGAAGGTCGCTCTATAATCTTCCGGTTGAATCCTCGTTCTGCCGTTTTTCCACTTTTTCCAGCAGCTTGCACGTTCTCCTCTCAATCCTTATTCTTCTACTACTTCTTACTTTCTATTCTATTCCAACAACAATAAAATAACCCTATTATTATTTATTCCTTATTGGGCTTAAAACTAATACACCCCCTTATTACTTCTATTCCTTTAAAAACAAGCCCACATCAAATAATATTATACTTCTAATATTATTTCACCACTTAATAAAATAATTAAATCCAATTAATTATAACACCAACTTCACAAATATTCCAAAAATAATTTAATTAAATAATTAATTAAATTACGGGCGTTACAACTCTCCCCCACTTAGAATATTTTCGTCCTCGAAAATTGACCTCAATCAAACAATTCAGGATAGGAGTCTCGCATCTTGCTCTCCAGCTCCCAAGTCATGCTTTCACCGGCAGCTCCTAGCCAAACCACTTTAACCAAGGCAATCTCTTTTCCCCTCAGAGTCTTCATTTCACGATCCCCAATCCGTACAGGCATCGTCTCCACCGTAAGATTATCTCGTACTTGCACATCGTCCATATGAATCACATAAGATGGATCTGAAATATACTTCCAAAGTTGCGACACATGAAACACATCATGCAAATTCCAAAGATTAGGCGGTAAAGCCACTCTATAAGCAACATTCCCCATTCTCTCCGAAATCTGATACGGTCCAATAAAACGAGAAGTGAGCTTCTTAGACTTCAATGCTCGCCCAACACCAGTCACAGGTGTAACTCTCAAAAACACATGATCACCAGCTTGAAATTCTAAATCCTTCCTTCACTTATCATGATAACTCTTCTGTCTACTTTGGGCAACTTTCATCTTCTCTCGAATCAACTTCACCTTCTCAGTAGTCTCACAAACAAGTTCAGGTCCAAGTACTACACTTTCTCCAGATTCATGCCAACATAACGGAGTTCTACATCTTCGACCATACAACTCTTTAAAATGTGCCATCCCAATACTAGAATGGTAATTGTTATTATAAGTGAACTCTATCAAAGGAAGATAAGTATCCCACGAACCTCCCTGCTCAAGAACACATGCCCTCAGCAAATCTTCCAACGATTGAATAGTCTGTTCAGTCTGACCATCTGTCTGAGGATGATACACTGAACTCAACCTCAACTTAGAACCCAACGCTTCTTGCAAACTCTTCCAAAAATCAGAAGTAAATCTTGGATCTCTATCTGACACAATGCACAAAGGAACACCATGCAGCTTCACAATCACACTAATATAAATCTCAGCCAACTTCGGTACTGGAAAACTGATGTTAATAGGAATAAAATAAGCTGACTTCGTAAGCCTATCAACAATCACCAAAATTGAATCATGTCCTCTTAAAGTATTAGGAAACCCTGTCACAAAGTCCATTGAAATGCTATCCCATTTCCATTCTAGAACTTCCAATGGTTGCATCAATCCTGCAGGCTTCTGATGTTCAACTTTTGACTTCTGACAAGTCAACCATGCATACACAAACCGAGCGACATCACTCTTCATTCCAGGCCACCAAAACAAACCTTTCAAATCTTGATACATCTTTGTAGCTCCTGGATGAATACTCAACTTACTTCTATGACTCTCCTCAAGTATCACTTTCTTCATCTTAACATCATCAGGAATACAAATCCGGTTACGAAATCTCAACACGCCTTGCGCATCTAGCTTAAAATCATTATTCTCAGACTGATCAATCCTAACCATCAAATCTACCAGTTTCACATCCAACTTCTGAGCTTCTCTGATATTGTCTAAGAATTCATTATTAATTTTCAACATACCCAACATAACACTCTGCGGAGTAACCTCGCAAACTAATCTCATATCTCTGAACTGCTCAATTAATTCCAACTCTTTAATCATCATTGTTGACATATGTAAAGTCTTTCGACTCAACGCATCAGCTACCACATTTGCTTTTCATGGATGATAATTCAAACTGAAATCATAATCCTTTAACAATTCCAACCATCTTTGTTGCCTCATATTCAGCTCTTTCTGGTCGAATAAATACTTTAAGCTCTTATGGTCACTAAACACTTCAAATCTAGAACCATAAAGATAATGCCTCCAAATCTCAACACAAAAACAACAGCAGCAACCTCTAAATCATGCGTAGGATAGTTCTTCTCATGAGTCCTCAACTGCCTTGACGCACAAGAAACTACCTTACCATTCTGCATAAGAACACCTCCTAAAACCATCTTAGAAGCATCACAATACACCACAAAAGGCTCTCCTGGATTAGGCAACGTCAAGATCGGAGCCGACGTCAACCTCTTCTTCAATTCCGTAAAACTTTCTTCGCACTGAACATCCCATGCAAACGCTCAACCTTTACAAGTCAACTTAGTCAATGGAAGTGACAACTTAGAAAACCCTTCAATAAACCTTCTATAATAACCAGCTAATCCCAAGAAGCTTCTAATCTCAGTAGCTGACTTTGGAGTTTCCTATTGCAACACAGCATCAATCTTCGATGGATCTATAGCAATGCCACTACCTGAAATCACATGACCAAGGAAACTAACCTCTTTCAACCAGAATTCACACTTGGACAACTTTGCATATAACTTCTTCTCTTTCAAAACTTGCAATACTACTCTTAAGTGTTCTGCATGCTCTTCTTCTGACTTAGAGTAAATCAAAATATCATTAATGAACACCACCACGAACCGATCCAAATAAGTATGAAAGATACGATTCATATATTCCATGAATACTCCCGGTGCATTAGTGTTGTACCCCAAAATTTTCCCTCCCATATTCTTCAAGATATGCCAAGAATCATCTTCAAATTGTTCAAGATTGCTCAAGAGGTAGACAATCAAACCACCTCCTAAGCCAGCTGAAATTAGGGTTTTGGTTCTTTCAAGGAATTTGAGGTTTTCAATGGTTCAATCAAGTCTCATAGGCCTATATACATTCTCAAGCACCTACATGACAAGTTTCAAGACTCACAGTGCCAATTTGCACAGTCAAAAGCTCCATTTGACCTACAGTCAACTACAGGGGTAGAATGGTCATTTCACAGTCAAAAGTCAGAATTTTTGGTCAACATATTATTTTGAGTTCATAATCATCATTTGATCAAGTCTTGATCATGATTCCACAAGAATGGCTCAAAAATCATCAAGGTGCAAAAGTTGCTATTTTTGGACAGCAGAAAAGTCAACTGTATCTTGACCAGGGCATAACTTTTTCATGGTTCATCAGAAAAATTCCATCCAATGCTCATTTTTAAGGGGATTACATTTCCTACAATCCATCTTCACATTCCAAGTCCAAGAAATGCTCTCACAAAAAGTTATCAATTTCTACATTATAGGTCCTTTTCAAAAGTCAACAAAAGTGCACTTTAAGTCAAAGGCCATAACTTGAGATTGGTAAATCCAAATGACATGGGACCAAAGTAATTGGTTAGAGGACTTCAAGACCTTTCCAAAATGTCAAAGAACATGTTCATATGATCAAAATTGAGCAAGATATGCATTGGAGAAGTTGGGAAATTTTTGTGAATTTGCAAAAGTCAACTTTGCTCAAAACACCTTATTTTTGCTAATGGGCCTCAAATTTCTTCTTGAAACTTTATCCAAGGCCTATGCACGACCCATATGGCTTAATTGAATTATTTTCTTATTTTTTTTATTAATTAATTGGATTTTTAATCAATATTAATTCATTTAATTAATTTAAATTGTAGGAAATACAAAGATTTGATTTTTCAATCTTTTTGTGAAGCAAGAATGACCTAAAAAGGCTGGCAATTTCGTGCACCAAGTCAAAGATGCAATATCTCCCAAATTGGCAACTTTTTCCAATCATGAAGATTCAAAAATATTTGATTTTCAATCAAATATTCCATCATCATTCCAATGGATTTTTGCTCAAAGATTTGAACTAATTTCAGTCTCCTATAAATATACAAGCTAACCCTGATCATGCACACGTGAACAAGCTGCAAACAAAGCCATGGCCATATTGAAATTTTCCAAGAAAACTTGAAAACTGATTTCTATATTCCAGGACGATTCAAAGGTTTTTGTGGATTCTAATACCTTGCAGGAGTTCTCAGGGACGTTTTGCAATCAAAACCAGGCCTTAAAGCTACAAGAATTGCTCTAAACAGTTTGACGGTTTGTCACTTTTTTTTCATAATCGTAACTCATGATTCATAAGCATTTGACATGATTTCTTGTTTGTTTTGTGTTGCTAGAGACCACATGAAGCTATTGGCATAGTTTAATTGAATTAAAACGCACATAATCAAAAGTTGCCATGGTTGAATTTTAGGGTTCATGAACTTTGGATTTGGGGCTTTCTTAACCCAGAAAAATCAGGACTTGTAAGGCATATGGTTGGATTCGCGAGAACCAGACGAACACATTGGACTATTCGCGAAATATTTATATTTATCACAGCTCTATTCGCTATTTTTGGTCATTGTAGTTTGTGGGGGTTAAAAACCCCCGCTATCTAATGTTGTTTTGCATGAACGCACGAGGAAGACGATGAGGTGTTAGCCTCTGAGTGGATAATTCAAAATACGCGCGTTTTTATTTTGTTTTTCAGCGTATTGCTTATTTTCCATATATAATATTCACTCTTCATTCTATTTACAGAAGCGCGTTCCAGCTCAGATGGCCAAGGCATTGGTGTATTGATCATTGGGACCTGGGTTCGAATCCCAGGTCCCCCAAAATAATTGTTTCTATTTTTCTTCGTGTAATCCCATGCAGGTTTCAAAAGAGGTCCTACCATGCGCTTCAAATATCCAGGTGCCATGTGTCTTCACACTCAAATCCAAGGGTCAAGAGTGAGTGACTACCATACTCCCAGTCAACCATGCGCATGGATAATCCCCAAAGTCAAACAGGCTTGTGTGCAAATGGGCTTGGAATTTACAAACTAACCTCCTAAATGGGCCAACACCCCCCTGGGTTCTTTTTATTTTTTTCTCTTTATATTTTCTATTTATTTAGTTAATTATTTTATTAATTATTATTATTATATTTATTTAACTAACATAATTAATTTTTCACAATAAAATTCAGAAAACTAAAAATATAATATTTTTATTATTATTTATTAATTTCACTTTAATTTATTATTTTTGCAAATAAACACTAACATAAATTAATTTAGTTTAATTAGATTTAATTTTAATTTTCTTTTACAATAAATAAAATAAATTAGAATTAGGGTTTTTACTAACTTTTGACTATATTTTCTTCTTATTTATTTTTTCTTAACACATAAAAAACTTAAAAAATATTTCTTTTAATTAATTAATTAGTTTTAGGTTTAATTTAATGCAAAATAACCAAGACTTATTTCTTTTCTAAAAAAAAAGGGTCAAAACCCTAGGACTTCTCCAATTCAACTTCTTTCGCGCATATTATTATTTTGATCATATTTATGTAATTGCTCCGAGGATGTAATAGCGTAATTAGGACCTTTTATCGCTTTCCTTTAATTTCTCGCAATTTACTTTTCAAGGGTTGCTTTTGGCGATGTAAATACCCGACGCCTTGTAATAGCGTAGATTTACTTTCCGCACAATTATTAACTGTTAGATGTATGCTAATTAGGCTATGCATGACAAGAATTATTCTCAAAATAAAATCAAAACATAGCTCACCATAACATGTGCAAAGATAATTTAACCGAATCCTGACACACTCGCACATGCCACTCCTAGGGTACGCCTCACTTGGTTGCCTCGACGTGGTCATTGAGTATAGGGTGTTTTAGAGGTCGCCCTCGTGTCTAAAGATCCAAGTTGCCTCGAAACGGTTGCCTCGGATAAAAAGGATCTAGGACATTAGGGTTACCACTAAGTCGTCCTAACGTTGCTTTAGTGACCACACGTCCCTTAATCGAATTGACCCGAAAAACTCCAACGACGGTGCTACCTACTTCTCAATAGTGGGATAGTACTATCTAAAGGACATTTACACAGCTTAATTTCTTTTGAGTAGGTAGAGGTTCTAAGGTACTTGCTCTTTCAAAACAAAAACAACTTTTCGCACCTGCACTTTTTCTGACAAAAGTTTTCAAACAAACACTTCATACACTCTTGAGGACAGATACAAGAGTTAAAACGAAGTTTCCAAACGAACTTTTTTCAAGACCCACAAACACAAGAAAAGCAAACATTTTTGAAAACATAGTGAGCAATTACCTAAGAGCCCATGGATAACCATGGATAGAAAGGGTGCTAACACCTTCCCTTTCTATAATCTACCTCCCGAACCCGAGAAACATCTCGAAAAGGAATTTTGCTGTGCTTTTGTCCTTTCCTTGTTGGAGAAAATAAAAGACGGTGGCGACTCTTTCTTACCGTGACATTTCACGAACCAGCATTTCAAAACAGTCAGTTCTATTTCCACCGATCACAGAACTGGCGACTCTGTTGGGGACTACTTATAAGTGAGGTGTACCTTAGGATTAGATCATTCTATGTTTTCAATTGTATGCCTTGTTTGCTTTAATATTGTGGGCTTGTATTGGAGTTTCATAGATCCTAAACCCGGATCTGGGGAATACCCTTTAGGTAAGTAGCAATAAACTGTGAGGGACCTGTTCGGCGTAGACCGATACGGGTGAAGCAGTAGCTACGTTGGTGTGACACCTTGGTCTGTACCGATATCCCTTGTGTTGGAACGAGGAGAATATGGGTCTTCTGAGGAGTCATTAAGCACCAACTGACCTTAGCACCTTAAATTGACCAACTTGGCCATAGAACAGTAGCAGTATGCTACACTCATTGAGGCTAAACTCTCGCGATGGTTCCGGCCGCAAGAAAAGGTTGCTAAGCTGGAGTTATGACCGATTGAGGGTAGTCAATGATATTGAGATCCTCTAGAACCCGGTTACTATTTTTAGGACAGGTCTTAACCAACTGAAACTGAAAGAGGGTAGTACCTGAACTTCATGCTGGCCTGAACTCTAAGGGCTGTCTTGTGTGACTTGTGTGCCTTACCATGTTTGCCTTTTGTGAATACTTGTGGTGTGCCTTTATCATAACATCATACCATCATAACATTGCATACATCTTGCATAAGGACTAACCCATTTCAAGGATCTCAAGGGTTTGTGATGCAGGTCATGATGAACCAAATGTCCAGCAAGGGGCAAAGGGGATTTATTTTCCTCTAGCCAAGGTTGTCTGGAGATCAAAACATGATAACTTGAGTCAGGGGCTATGACCCACTCGACATGGTGAGCCTAACTCTTGAAGAAGGACCCTCAGCAACATGAAGTTCCTTCAATCAAACTGCAAAATTCAAATTCTAACAAGTTTATTTGTTTACCCCGCGAGATCCTTGAAAACATTGCATACATATATCATACATATCATTGCATTACAGGTACCCTTTTACAGGTCACTTATCTTCTTCGCTGTTTATTTCAGCAATCATCATGTCTTCTGAACCTACTACTGAACAAGCTATCAAGGCCCTCCAGGCCCAGAACGCCCAGTTCCAAGAGGTTGTTATGAGCTTAGCCAAGGGTCAACAGGAGTTGAAGACCCTGATTCTGAAGAAGAAGAAGAAGAAGAGGACCGTATTGTTCAACACTGGACGCAGATTTGGGAATGGACTGCAGAATGAGGTTGATCTGACTACTTCCTCTGTAGGGAAAGACAGTCCCCAAGAGAGGAGGGTTCCTAGTCCCGTGGTCTTCGACAACGAGACGGACTATAATGATGAACAGTATCCTCCTGCTGAGGATAGGTACAAATAGCTGGAGGACCGCTTAAGTGCTATGGAGATTCAACATGTGCCCGGGTTGGACTTTGGAGACCTAGGCTTATCCTCTGGGGTGGTGATTCCCCATAAGTTCAAGGCACCCGCTTTTGCAAAGTACAATGAAGCTTCTTGCTCAAAGCTGCACCTCCGGTCGTATGTAAGGAAGATCCAACCTTATACAGCTGACAAGAATTTGTGGATCCATTTCTTCCAGGATAGTCTTTCAGGGACTCAACTCGAATGGTTCTATCAGCGGGATGGAGCCAGTATTCGTAACTGGGAGGACTTGGCTACTGCGTTTTATAAGCAGTATCATTATAATTCCGACCTCGCTCCCACGCGTACCCAACTCCAGGGTATGTCGCTAGGGACGGGTTAAGGATTCAAGGAGTATGCTCAAAAGTGGAGAGACCTTGCTGGAAGGGTGCATCCACCTCTAACTAACCGTGAACTCGTGGATATGTTCTTGGGGACCCTGTCTGGTCCGTTCTTCAACCATTTGATTGGGAATTCTTCAGCCGGGTTTACAGACCTTATCTTGACTGGTGAAAGAATTGAAGCTGGTATCAAGTCTGGGAAGATACATAAAGGAGCCTCCTCGAGTGCTGAAAAGAAACCGTTCAAGAAGGAATCTAGTGCTGTCTATAGTTCAAGGAGACCAAATAGATCTGAACACCGCCAAGCTGTCAATGCGGTGGTTATTTCAAAACCTGCTGGCGCTCCTCAGCGTCACAACCAACAAAGGGAAGAGAGACCTAGAAGGCAGTTCACTCGTCTCAGCATGACCTTGTCTCAGATGTTGCCACAGTTGCTGAAGACCAATCTGGTGACCCTAAAAGAAGCTCCAAAGAATCAAAATACAACGTCACCAAAGTATAACCCCAATGCCCGCTGCGCTTATCACTCTGAGAGCCCGGGGCATGATACAGATGATTGTTGGAGTCTGAAAAACAAGGTCCAAGACTTGATCGATGCAAAGGAAATTGAGTTCGAGGCGCCCGAGACTCCCAATGTGATCACTGCTCCCTTGCCAAAACATGGCTAGGACTGAAAGACTTTTGTTCATTTGAATTTTCAAGTTGTATTTTTCTTTGCTTATTCAAACAATTATCATGTTAAACTCTCTTATTTCATTAATGCATCACACGTGTCTGTTTTGAATTAATTGATTTCACTATGCTTAAAATTGCTTTCATTTTTTGATGCTCAACTCTCGATTAAAAAATTCTAAGCCTTCAGAGGGAGGATGACGAAAACGATACCATGATCTTTACAGTATGCTTTTGAATAGACCCCGCTGATGAGGTACAGGCATTGTTTCAAATCCTAAACAGTGGAGTTATAAGGAAGATAATCCCTAGTCAACCCTTTTGAGCCAAAGAAGTTGGAGTTTTTCTTTTCAAAAAAAAAAATTAAAACCCTTAATCATGACCTGGGGCAGGGTAGTTTTCTCAGTTGATCCAGGTGCACAATGAATGGCATCAAAGGAGTCCTTCAAAAACAAAAGACAGTGATGGTTCCGAATAATCATAAAGACAGGCAGTCATTATCTCTCAGAAATAAAAGCCCAACGAGTCAAAACCTATGAAGGAGACTTACAATAAAACTGGGGCATCCCGCTGACTGTAATCACAAAAGAAACAGTTCAGGCAAAAATACAGGGATGATAAAATCGAAAAGAAAGAGGTCCTACAAACCCTAAACAAAAAAGAAATGACTGCCTATTCAAAATAAACTATCAGTATCTGAACCATCACTGGAATATCAGAGCAAAGACTCAAACAAGGTCTAATGCACGATTAGTTGAGTTTAGGATCGAAGAACATCATGAAGAACGGGTGGGTACAAATAAAATTTGAGCCTTTATCCTTTGTTTCTTAAACCGTGAACCAGGCCACATTATAACCCTTAAAAAGTCCTAGCTGAAGCATGGGTTAGTTCGAAAGCATACTGTTACCAAAGGTATCCTGACTCCTGTAGGGCTTGCTGTAAAATCTTGAGTTGACATCACATTTTATAAATAAAAAAATCACTTGTTTTATTGAAAACTGCATTTTCAAAAACTTCAAGACAGACATAAGCTTTGCATTCTTAAAATAACATTGTTTGCATATGACTATTTGTTCAAACAACAGAGAAATTCGCACGACGAATATCTAGTGAACAAACGCCTTCTCAACAAAAAGAGTCACCTCAAGTGGAAAAACACTTCCAATCCAGGGGCACGACATGAGCATCGTCCATCATCTGGGGAAGTCAAGTCAAGATTTAAGGAACCTCTCAAAATGCCAAATAGCCAGGGGCAAATCTCCATTTGAGTCACTCGGGGCATTGGACATGAATTCCAGCAACGAGTCTTGCATGATCAGACATCATCTGGTAATATGACAATACAACACTACTGACAGTGACAACTCCCTACATTCTGAGAGCGTGGACATAGTCAAAAAAATACTACGCATAATCAAAGACCCGCTAGGTCGACTGGCCTAGGCAAAAAAAGGGCTTCCCGGCGAACCAAAAGGGTTCGGGCAAAAATAAGGGATGAAAATGAAAAATTTGTACACCCGGCAAGTCGAAAACCTAAAAAGGCGGCTTGGGCAAAAATGGGTATCCCGATGGACTGAAAACCCGAAAGGGCGGTCCAGGCAAAAATTAGGGATCAAAGCATACGACTATGTTCCGTCATCTCGTCACTTGCCTACCAGAAGAAGATTTGTCAATCGGCAGTTATCAAGCGCCTCATAGGCTTTCTTCTCCCGCAGAAACTGGGGCAATAGGAATTGTCCGAACTGTACAAGCTGCTCTGTCCACCAGGTACCAAGGTAAATTCAGCTGAAGAATATGACCAAGATACCTTCACTCCCCGCAGAGTAAGGCAAGAGTCAGCAGTACTCTCCCCAAGAAGAGTTGGTCTCCCATCAACCCTAAAAAGGGACAGTATCCCCAGTGGAGTATACATATATTCCTCAGCAAGCATCCCTGGCATTCTTAATATTCCTTGACAGAATATAAGAATGTTCCCCGGTGGAATACAAGATACCCCCAGTGGAGCCATTTCCCCAATACAGTCCAAAAAGTTTCCCCAGGAGAGTTGAGTCATCTTACCCAGTAGATTCTGGAAGCTTGTCCCCTGCAGAGTGCAAATGCATCTCCCCAGCCGTATTCATAAGGTTATCCCCACCAGAGTCTAACTGGGTTATCCTCAGCAAATTGCAACGGAAAGATCGTCCTCAGCGAAGTTCTTCCTATCCCTCAGCGAAGTTCATCTTCTATCCCCAACAAAACTTATCAACGGAATCCCCAGCGAAGTTATCATTAAAATCTCAGCGAAGCATCTCTTTCCCACAGAGTAATTCCCCGCAGAGTAATCCTCGCCATGTTTATTCCCCAACAGAGTCATCTTCTCCTACAGGTTTATTCGTGCAATCAGCTTCGTTCATCGTCCCCAGCAGAAACAAAGAATTCAACATCATGCTCCAGCAGCTATCCGGGATTTATTTTCCCCAGCTAAAACATCACATTTTCATACATCATGATACACGCACATACGCATAATATCATAAAATCTCATTTATGTTGAGAACATCATTGCTTGATCCATCTCATGCATTGCATATGACTGACCTTTACCTTTCAGGAAATATGCAGTTAAATTCTCAGCCATATCAAAAGGCCTTCTCTGGTCCAGTTAAATCGATTCCTAAAGATTTTCCTGATGCCGATCCAGTTGAAGATTCCAAGACCTTGCCTGGTCCAGTTAAATAGATTCCTAAAGATTTTTCTGACGCCGATCCAGTTAAAGGCCTTCTCTGGTCCAGTTAAATCGATTCCTAAAGATTTTTCTGATGTCGATCCAATCAAAGGCCTTCTCTGGTCCAGTTAAGTCGATTCCTAAAGATTTTTCTGATGCCGATCCAGTTGAAGACATTCCAAGATTCCTTCATCATTCTGCTGAGGTAGTAATCGTCCTAGATTCCTTCATCATCCTGCTGAGGTAGTAATCGTCCCAGATTCCTTCATCATCCTGCTGAGGTAGTAATCGTCCCAGATTCCTTCATCATCCTGCTGAGGTAGTAATCGTCCTAGATTCCTTCTTCATCCTGCTGAGGTAGTAATCGTCCCAGATTCCTTCATCATTCTTCTGAGGTAGTAATCGTCCTAGATTCCTTCATCATTCTTCTGAGGTAGTAATCGTCCTAGATTCCTTCATCATCCTGCTGAGGTAGTAATCGTCCCAGATTCCTTCATCATCCTGCTGAGGTAGTAATCGTCCCAGATTCCTTCATCATCCTGCTAAGGTAGTAATCGTCCCAGATTCCTTCATCATCCTGCTGAGGTAGTAATCGTCCCATATTCCTTTATCATCCTGCTGAGGTAGTAATCGTCCCTGATTCCTTCATCATCTATTTGGGGTAGCAATCGTCTCAGATTCCGTCATCACATCATTATAAAAAAAAACCTTTCTTAAGTTCCAGATCAACACCTGTAACTAGCCAGGAAATATCTGTTAACGACGGATTGTAGATTAATACCTGAAACCAGACAGAACAACTATCTACTTGACCATCATCAGGCAACCCTACACAGGTTCCTTCTTTCAACCTACCAAGTTACAATTCAACAAGCATTCCCAGATGGCATCTATAAGCCCATCCTCCTATCCATCATCTCTCCAAATGGCATCTGTAAGCCCATTCCCGACATCACATTGCAGATCCTACACCATGCGAGTGCAAATTTCTGGGCACTTTAGTGTTCAATCATCTTCCACCTTTGGATCACGAAAGGCACGCAAGCCAATCTACATCCTCAGGTCTAAGAAGATTGAACAGGGGAAACTGTTGTACCCCAAAATTTGCCCTCCCATATTCTTCAAGATATGCCAAGAATCATCTTCAAATTGTTCAAGATTGCTCAAGAGGTAGACAGTCAAACCACCTCCTAAGCCAGCTGAAATTAGGGTTTTGGTTCTTTCAAGGAATTTGAGGTTTTCAATGGTTCAATCAAGTCTCATAGGCCTATATACATTCTCAAGCACCTACATGACAAGTTTCAAGACTCACAGTGCCAATTTGCACAGTCAAAAGCTCCATTTGACCTACAGTCAACTGCAGGGGTAGAATGGTCATTTCACATTCAAAAGTCAGAATTTTTGGTCAACATCTTATTTTGAGTTCATAATCATCATTTGATCAATTCTTGATCATGATTCCATAAGAATGGCTCAAAAATCATCAAGGTGCAAAAGTTGCTATTTTTGGACAACAGAAAAGTCAACTGTATCTTGACCAGGGCATAACTTTTTCATGGTTCATCAGAAAAATTCCATCCAATGCTCATTTGTAAGGGTATGACATTTCCTACAATACATCTTCACATTCCAAGTCCAAGAAATGCTCTCACAAAAAGTTATCAATTTCTACATTATAGGTCCTTTTCAAAAGTCAACAAAAGTGCACTTTAAGTCAAAGGCCATAACTTGAGATTGGTAAATCCAAATGACATGGGACCAAAGGCATTGGTTAGAGGACTTCAAGACCTTTCCAAAATGTCCAAGAACATGTTCATATGATCAAATTTGAGCAAGATATGCATTGGAGAAGTTGGGAAATTTTTGTGAATTTGCAAAAGTCAACTTTGCTCAAAACACCTTATTTTTGCTAATGGGCCTCAAATTTCTTCTTGAAACTTTATCCAAGGCCTATGCACGACCCATCAAGCTTAATTGAATTATTTTCTTATTTTTCTATTAATTAATTGGATTTTTAATCAATATTAATTCATTTAATTAATTTAAATTGTAGGAAATACAAAGATTTGATTTTTCAATCTTTTTGTGAAGCAAGAATGACCTAAAAAGGCTGGCAATTTCGTGCACCAAGTCAAAGATGCAATATCTCCCAAATTGGCAACTTTTTCCAATCATGAAGATTCAAAAATATTTGATTTTCAATCAAATATTCCATCATCATTCCAATGGATTTTTGCTCAAAGATTTGACCTAATTTCAGTCTCCTATAAATATACAAGCTAACCCTGATCATGCACACGTGAACAAGCTGCAAACAAAGCCATAGCCATATTGAAATTTTCCAAGAAAACTTGAAAACTGATTTCTATATTCCAGGACGATTCAAAGGTTTTTGTGGATTCTAATACCTTGCAGGAGTTCTCAGGGACGTTTTGCAATCAAAACCAGGCCTTAAAGCTACAAGAATCGCTCTAAACAGTTTGACGGTTTGTCACTTTTTTTCATAATCGTAACTCATGATTCATAAGCATTTGACATGATTTCTTGTTTGTTTTGTGTTGCTAGAGACCACATGAAGCTATTGGCATAGTTTAATTGAATTAAAACGCACAGAATCAAAAGTTGCCATGGTTGAATTTTAGGGTTCATGAACTTTGGATTTGGGGCTTTCTAAACCCAGAAAAATCAGGACTTGTAAGGCATATGGTTGGATTCGTGAGAACCAGACGAACACATTAGACTATTCGCGAAATATTTATATTTATCACAGCTCTATTCGCTATTTTTGGTCATTGTAGTTTGTGGGGGTTAAAAACCCCCGCTATCTAATGTTGTTTTGCAGGAACGCACGAGGAAGACGATGAGGTGTTAGCCTCTGAGTGGATAATTCAAAATACGCACGTTTTTGTTTTGTTTTTCAGCATATTGCTTATTTTACATATATAATATTCACTCTCCATTCTATTGACAGAAGCGCGTTCCAGCTCAGATGGCCAAGGCATTGGTGTATTGATCATTGGGACCTGGGTTCGAATCCCAGGTCCCCCAAAATAATTGTTTCTATTTCTCTTTGTGTAATCCCATGCAGGTTTCAAAAGAGGTCCTACCATGCGCTTCAAATATCCAGGTGCCATGTGTCTTCACACTCAAATCCAAGGGTCAAGAGTGAGTGACTACCATACTCCCAATCAACCATGCGCATGGACAATCCCCAAAGTCAAACAGGCTTGTGTGCAAATGGGCTTGGAATTTACAAACTAACCTCCTAAATGGGCCAACACCCCCCTGGGTTCTTTTTCTTTTTTTCTCTTTATATTTTCTATTTATTTAGTTAATTATTTTATTAATTATTATTATTATATTTATTTAACTAACATAATTAATTTTTCACAATAAAATTCAGAAAACTAAAAATATAATATTTTTATTATTATTTATTAATTTCACTTTAATTTATTATTTTTGCAAATAAACACTAACATAAATTAATTTAGTTTAATTAGATTTAATTTTAATTTTCTTTTACAATAAATAAAATAAATTAGAATTAGGGTTTTTATTAACTTTTGACTATTTTTTCTTCTTATTTATTTTTTCTTAACACATAAAAAACTTAAAAAATATTTCTTTTAATTAATTAATTAGTTTTAGGTTTAATTTAATGCAAAATAACCAAGACTTATTTCTTTTCTAAAAAAAAAGGGTCAAAACCCTAGGACTTCTCCAATTCAACTTCTTTCGCGCATATTATTATTTTGATCATATTTATGTAATTGCTCCGAGGATGTAATAGCGTAATTAGGACCTTTTATCGCTTTCCTTTAATTTCTCGCAATTTACTTTTCAAGGGTTGCTTTTGGCGATGTAAATACCCGACGCCTTGTAATAGCGTAGATTTACTTTCCGCACAATTATTAACTGTTAGATGTATGCTAATTAGGCTATGCATGACAAGAATTGTTCTCAAAATAAAATCAAAACGTAGCTCACCATAACATGTGCAAAGATAATTTAACCGAATCCTGACACACTCGCACATGCCACTCCTAGGGTACGCCTCACTTGGTTGCCTCGACGTGGTCATTGAGTATAGGGTGTTTTAGAGGTCGCCCTCCTAACTAAAGATCCAAGTTGCCTCGAAACGGTTGCCTCGGATAAAAAGGATCTAGGACATTATGGTTACCGCTAAGGCGTCCTAACGTTGCTTTAGTGACCACACGTCCCTTAATCGAATTGACCCGAAAAACTCCAACGACGGTGCTACCTACTTCTCAATAGTGGGATAGTACTGTCTAAAGGACATTTACACAGCTTAATTTCTTTTGAGTAGGTAGAGGTTCTAAGGTACTTGCTCTTTCAAAACAAAAACAACTTTTCGCACCTGCACTTTTTCTGACAAAAGTTTTCAAACAAACACTTCATACACTCTTGAGGACAGATACAAGAGTTAAAACGGAGTTTTCAAACGAACTTTTTTCAAGACCCACAAACACAAGAAAAGCAAACATTTTTGAAAACATAGTGAGCAAGTACCTAAGAGCCCATGGATAACCATGGATAGAAAGGATGCTAACACCTTCTCTTTCTATAATCTACCTCCCGAACCCGAGAAACATCTCGAAAAGGAATTTTGCTGTGCTTTTGTCCTTTCCTTGTTGGAGAAAATAAAAGACGGTGGCGACTCTTGCTTACCGCGATATTTCGTGAACCAGCATTCCAAAACAGTCAGTTCTATTTCCACCGATCACAATTAGTAACACCGAAAGGCATCATCAAATACTCGTAATGTCCATAACGCGTTCTGAAATCCGTCTTATGAATATCTTCATCCTTCACTTTAATTTGATGGTAACCCGACCTCAAATCAATCTTACTAAACACACGAGCATCCACCAATTGGTCCATCAAGTCATCTATTCTTGGAAGCGGATACTTGTTCTTAATCTTCATTTTATTCAGCTGTCTATAATCAACACAAATCCTCATACTTCCATCTTTCTTCTTTACTAACAGCACTGGAGCACCCCACGGCGATACACTTCGTCTCACAAACTTCTTCTCAAGTAACTCTCCCAATTGCTTCTTCAACTCTGACAATTCAGATGCAGACATCCTGTATGGTGCCATAGACACAGTTCTAGTACCAGGTACAAGATCAATTGCAAATTCAACTTCCCTCTCCGGTGGTACATCAGGAATCTCATCAGGGAAAACTTCAGGAAATTCACACACCACCTGCAATTCCTCAATTATAGCTTGAGTCTATATAGATAGCGATGCCGTCAACAAGAACATTTGTGCTTCCTCTTGCATCAACTTCCTCAACTGTTTAGCAGACAACATACTATCTTCCTCTTCTTCAGGAGTAGAAAACTTCACAGACTTGTCATAACAGTTAATATGAACATAGTTATGCTCTAACCAGTTCATACCCAAAATTACATCCAAACCTCTTAACGGTAAACAAACCAAATCAACAATAAAGTCTCTGTCAAAGATTGACAAGGGACACTTCAAACACACAAAAGAAGTAGTCACCGACCCCTTGGCTGGAGTATCGACGACCATTTCTCCATTCAAAGAAGACAACACAAGACCCAATCTTTCAACATAATCAGCAGCAATAAAACAATGCGTAGCATCAGTATCAATAATAGTAATTAAAGGAGTACTATTAATGAAACATGTACCTCTAATAAGTCTGTCCTCAACAGCTGTCTGATCCTCCACTAAAGCAAACGCCTTACCACTTGACTTAGCCCTCTTCGGTTTCGGACACTGACTACCAATGTGCCCTTCTTCTCTACAGTTGAAACAAATCACATCCTTGCATTCACACTCAGATACAACATGTCCGTTCTTACCACAAAGGAAACACCTATTCACCTCAGTAGTGCACACATTACTCTTATGCCCAGATTTTCCACACTTAAAGCAAACCACACCAGCAGGAGCATCTCCCCCACTAGTCCTCTGAATCTTAGCAACTTTCTGTTTACCTTTACCAGCTGGGGCATCATAAGGCTTACCACGATTTGGTTGGTGCTTACCCCTCTTCTCACTGATAATCTTGTAATGTGCATTATTATCCTCTTCATAAATCCTGCAACTATCAACCAAATCAGCAAAGACACGGATTTTCTGGTATCCAACTACCTTCTTAATCTCCGGGCGCAATCCATTCTCAAACTTAATACACTTCGAAAACTCAACATTTGCTTCAGCGTAATGCGGATAAAACTTAGTCAACTCAGCAAACTTGGAAGCATACTCAACAACTGACATACTTCCTTGCTTCAGCTCAAGAAACTCAATTTCCTTCTTACCACGAACATCTTCAGGAAAGTAATTCCTCAGAAATTTTCTACGAAACACAGCCTAAGTGACATTCTCACCTGCAGCTTCTAACTTCTGACAAGTCTCTAGCCACCAGTCATCAGCCTCGACTTCTAGCATATGAGTCCCATAACGAACCTTCTGCGCTGGAGTGCAGTCCATCACACGGAAGATTCTCTCTACCTCTTTCAACCACTCCAATGCTCCGTCAGGATCATACTTTCCCTTGAACGTAGGTGGATTCTCTCTCTGGAAAGTCGCCAAGCTACGAGATCCAGCATTCCCGTCAGCATTCAAATGATTCTCTATCGCATGATCCATTGCTTCGAAAGTAGCAGCAAGTGCAGCATCATTCCTTCCAGCAATCTCAACTTCTCACTACAACACAAACAGCGGTTTAAACTCAAAATAACTACTCGATTGTTAGACAACTACGACTCGAAGACAAGGTCGGACCAGCCTGTTGCTCTGATACCAACTTTGTAACACCCCAATTCTACCCCGACGAATTATATAAATAATCAGAGTTATAAAAATCATTCATACGAATGAATCGGGATGCCACAAATTCTTCTATAAAAAATTTATTGCATTCATCATGGATATTGTTGTACCCCAAAATTTGCCCTCTCATTTCTCAATGATTTCTCATCACAAAGCCCTTGGAGCTCAAGATCCAGTTAGGGTTTCATCTGCTCAAGACTTCTCTTTGCACTGTTGACCCAAATTAGGGTTTGTGTTTGCACAAAGATGTTCTGACCTAAAATGCCCAAAATGACTTTCATGCTTCATAATGGACTCCCAAGTTTATCCATACCAAGTTTCAAGTCTTGATTCCAGGTTTTGCCCAGTCAATTGGACAGTTGACCTAGCAATCAACTGTATTGGGGAAAAAGTCAACTGTGGCCAATTGACAGTTAAATCTCATAAAAATTGACCCAAATCAACATTATGAACTCACATGGACCATTTGATCAAGTTTGGATCACAATTCCATAAGAAATTTGATCAGATCACCAAAAGGGCAAAATGGTCATTTTTAGGGTTTTGACTGTACAAAGGCAATTTTTGACTGTTTGACCTAGCCAATGGCAAACCAAGCTTACATATGGACTCAAGGACCCCATGGAATTGTCTTGACATGCTCAACAAGTTCAAAAGATCCCAAGTACACAAGAGTGACAGTTGAATTTCCCAGTCAATTGATCAATTTTGACTGTATACTGAAAAGTCAAACTTTGACTTTTTGGTCAAAGTCAAGAGTCAAGATTCATTTTTCATCAAAACATGCCAAATCATGAAACTTGTTCACCAAGAAATCAAAAAATGCAAATTAGGGTTTGAAATGAGAATTTTTCATAACTTAGAATTTTTCTAAGTTATGAAAAACCCTAATTTTTTCCAACTTTACCCCACTTTCTCACAAAGATTCATTTGGATTCAAGCAAAAGTCAAAACATGAAAGTTGTAGCTTATTGCATAATCTACAACTTTTATTCACAAAGTTTTCCCAAAAGAAGCTTGTATCTCAAGTTACAATTTTTGGAACAAGGGTACTAAACCATTCTTAACTTAGTGAAATTTTGACCTTTTTAGGCAAGGTTTTTACCTAACTTCAGGACCATTTTTCACATACTTCCCCTTGGAATTTCAATTTGCATTTCAAAGATGGATTGTAGTACACATTCCAAGATTTCCAAAATGTCCAAGAAATCATCAAACAACCTCATGACTTGAGAGAATCGAATTTTGCAATATGGCAAAAAGTCATTTTGATTCATGACCATTACCATGTTCATAACTTATGCATTTTCAAAATCAGCATGCTTCCCTTGATTACAGGCCTCTAAACCATCCAACACTCAATAATTTAATGCATACTCATTGTGCCAAGGCCTTGTTCTATGAGTTCAAACATTACATGCAAGTTTAATCCATTTATGGAAAAAGTGAAATAGCCATTTTTGAAAAGTTAAGCTTTATGTCAAAGTTGCAAATCAACAAGTACAGATCAAATCACTTTGGCACAAGATTATGAACAAAACACACTGATCAAGGGGAGGGTTAGCAGCACATTAGGGGGGCCTCTAGCTGTCTAAAACTCAAGTGGACATTTGCTTGCTTAAGTGTGAAGAAATGTGGTATAACACAAGACAACTTGCATCTCAGCACTAGAACCCTTAAGCAAATATTTTGTACACATTCAAGACATCCTAACTGAGCTAGCACACGACCCCAACACCTCCAATACCTCCACAAACTCAAAATCACCATTGAACTGCACAAAAACAGGGCTTGCTGCAGTTTGAGTGCCAACTCTCATTCCTTTCATGCTTTCTTGCTAAAAGGTTATCAAACACATTCCCTAGCATCACTTGAAGCTAACCCAAACATAAAACACGACCTGTAATTCCTCTAGGCAGTTCCACCATTTTCACTTTCTTGTTTTGCAGTTGAAGGTCCATAGCTCGATTCAAGGTGTTTCAAAGCAAAGTAAGCATTGGAATAGCATCACCACACTTTAGGCAAGCTGTACAGATCATCATCTTGCCCTGAAAGCTCCCCCATTGCCAGATAGAACTTCAACTGAACAGGTATCTTTTTGAACTTCTAACTCTTAGTTTAGGCATCATTAGATCTAAGTTTGTGAATAAGAAATGTTCTACTCATGCCCCTGAATCTGTACATGCTTTTACTTTTCATTTATTTTGCCTGAGCTATGAGAATTTAAGGTCTGAATATGGAAGAAAAGTTAGGTCAAGATTTGGGAATGTTAAAATTCTCTCTCATTTCTGAGAGTTAGGATGAGTTCTTTACATATTTAGAATCGTGATTCAATGCTTAACATTTCTTATGTTGAAAGTTTGTGCAAAAAGTCAAAGAATCCAGATGTTTGAACTTGAGTACAGGCGCGCGTTTTTGGACATCTTTCTGTCCAGAGGTTGAAGAAGAAGCCACATGGGCTGGGCCTGCTTTTGTATTTCTTTTCACACCATATTTTTGCTTTCATACCCCCTGAGCCCATTTTGTTTATTTGCATGATTTTTTGACTTTTCTTTTTTTATCCTGACTTATTTATTTTTGCTAATAATATTAAAAACATAAAAAATATTTTTTACACCATTTTTATATTTTTTAGGTATTTATTTGTTTATATGGACATTTGTACATAAATATATATATATATATATATATATATATATATATATATATATATATATATATATATATATATATATATATATATATATATATATATATATATATATATATATATATATATATATATATATATATATATATATATATATATATATATATATATATATATATATATATATATATATATATATATATATATATATATATATATATATATATATATATATATATATATATATATATATATATATATATATATATATATATATATATATATATATATATATATATATACTATTATTTAGAGAAACTAGAAAATAATGCAAATATATTTTAGTTCTGATTTTTTTTTATTATTTCATTTTTCTTTTGAAAATATTTTATACAAAATATACTTTTTTTATAAATATTAAATATTATTATTTTGTATATATAATATTTATTTAGTAAATAATAAAGATATTTATATATATATTAGTATATTTAGGTAGATAATACAAAAACATATATACATTTTTTATTATTTGACCTCAAAAAAATACTTTTTATAAATATACTTCATTTTATTTTATTTTTTGTATATAATAAATAAATACTTGTATAAATTAAATAATATCATTTTGTTTCATTTTATTCATTTTTGTTTATTGAACATAAAAAATATCCTTTTTCCATACATATGAAAACCCTTTTTGCATTTTGCATCTTTATTTTATTTTCCATTTAATTTATGCAATTAATTATTTTGTAAATACTCCAAAATTGATGTAATAGCTAGGTTTAAATTCCTTGTCTAAATATCCCTCCATTTGAACATTTGTACCCCCCTTCCCATATTGTGTTGTAATAGTGTAGGAATTTTACTTTTCGCACTTTAACGCTTTCTAAATATACCATGTTAGAATTAGGGTTTGTATGCAAATAAAACGAACAAAATAGTTTAACCTAATTTCAAGATAATCAAAGCATGAAAAATGGACAACACATATCACACTTGCACCCCTAGGGTATTCCACTTGTTGCCTTCAAAAATGGGCCATATTGCATGTTAAGTTTCTTTGGGTAAAACAAACAATCAAATGATCATAGTCCCTCGATGACGCTTTCGAAAAGTTGCCTAAAATGATCAAGTCCCTTTCAAGGAAAAATTGCCCAAAGATACTTAGCACTATTGCAATTATGGTCTAAACGATGACCCACGCCCGTCCCTTTCACCTCCTAACACAAGATTGTCCACCAAATGCAATGGTGGAACAAAATTGTCAAAAGGGTTAAAACATAGCATAAATCTTTGAGAACTTTAGGGTAGATAGCTCTTAAGTACTTGTCAACTTGCAAAATAAAACACTTGCCTATTTTCAAACCAAACCTCACTACACTTTCAAAACAAACTTTCAAAAACCCTTGAAACATCTTTTCAAAAAGACAAACACCTTTTGTAAAACATTCGAGTAAAGAATTGTTACAAGGGTAGCCTATACAAGGCATCTTTTTCAAAACACTTTCAAAACCACGCACAAAGCACCATTTCAAACAATTGAAAACCAAGGCAAGTTGATCTAAGCAAGTACCTAAGAGCCCATGGATAACCATGGATAGAAAGGGTGCTAATACCTTCCCTTTCTATAATCTACTCCCCGAACCCAAGAAAAATCTCAAAGGTTTTTGCTGTGCTTTTTAAACCTTTCCTTAGGATAAAATAAAAAGTCGGTGGCGACTCTTGCTCAACCGAAACATTTGCGAAAACAAACGCAAAACCATAGTCAATTCTCCCACCGTATCACAGAACTGGCGACTCTGCTGGGGAGTATTTTAAAAGTGGAGTAACCTTAGGTCTTAGATCACCCTCTTGCATGACTAATTGTTTGAATTGATTGCTTTATATCTTGGCTCTATTGTTTGGGTTTGCAATCCTACACCCGGATTTTGGGAAACATTCATAGATAGCAATACGTTGTGGAAACTGTGCGGGGTATACCGACACGGTCGAAGCAATAGCTATATTAGTGCGACATATTTGTGAGTACCGGTAACCCTTAAGTTCAATCAAGGAGAGTACGGGGCCGCTGAGTGATGTCACTAAGCACTAATGACCTAGAACCTTACTTGACCATCTTGGCCTTTTATTAGGGGTAGTGAGATGACCGGCTTTGGTGCAGTCCGAAGTTGGTAGATACTCGATACTACACTCATTGAGGGTTGTTTTCTTGGAATATTTTGGTCGCTAGTTAAGTGGCTAAACCAAAACAATGAACGATGAAAACAATTCCGTGATATTGAGCTCCTTAGAACCCGGTTACTATTTATAGGACAGGTTTTTAAGCCAACTACACTCAAGAGGGTACTTACCTATGAAACCCCATGCAAGCCTGAAACTAGGGTTTGGTGTGATTTGCTTGTACATGTGTTTTGTGCATACATCATAAACATCATAAAGCATCATATGCATTCACTAACCATTTCAAGGGTTTGGATCTTCATCTTTGTTCTTGTTTTGTAGGTCATGGAAATTCCTCGCAGAAAAACCATTCAAGTCAACCTTGTGAGAATCTCTCCTCAACTCAAGGAGCTCACCTCAAGAATTCCGGAAAGTTCATCCTTCAGTGAAAGACATGGTAGACTGCTCAGCTTAGTCAACACCAACATTGAAGAAGACATGATGAAAGTGCTATTCCAGTTCTTTGACCCTTTTCACCACTGTTTCACTTTCCCTGATTACCAGTTGGTGCCCACTTTGGAGGAGTTTTCTCAACTCCTGAGAATTCCTATCCTTAATCAACTACCCTTCAACGGTACGGAAAAGGAACCAAAGCCAGAAGATGTTGCTCGAGCATTACATCTACAACCATCCGACATCAAGGGGCATTGGGAAACCAGAAGCGGCGTCAAAGGATTCTTAGCAAAATTCTTGTTTGAGAAGGCGCAAGAGTGTTGGAATTCATTGGACCTACAAGCCTTCGAAGAGATTGTGGCACTCCTTATCTATGGGTTGGTCCTATTTCCAAATTCTGACCAATTGGTAGATGTCAACGCCGTCAAAATCTTCTTGTCCAGAAATCCAATACCAACATTGCTTGGGGACATTCTTCACTCATTTTACACACGAACAATGAGAAAGAGGGGTGTTCTCATGTGCTGTACTCCTCTCCTTGCAAGGTGGTTTATTTCGCAACTTCCACAATCTGTCTTGAAGAATGACCAAGGCTCAAGGTGGTCCCAACGGTTGATGACTCTTACTCACTCTGATGTACATTGGTGTTCTCGGTCCAGAGAAAATGTCATCATCGTCGATCATTGTGGAGAGTTTCCTAATGTTCCTTTACTTGGAATCAGAGGAGGTATCACCTACAACCCTTGCCTAGCTTTGAGGCAATTTGGATATGCACGGAGGGATGGACCTCACGACATGTTGATTCCTGACCTAGTTTTTGACTTCGACAACGATGCGCAAGGACTTCGCCAAAGATTCATCAGAGCTTGGGGGAGGCCCAACAAGGTTGATAGCAAGACACTGGGACACAAGAACTCCATCCCTCTTGAGCCTTATCTCAAGTGGGTACGAGCCCGAGCCCAGAGTCTAATGATGCCTTATCCTCATGTTCTCCCTGTGATTAAAGAGCCCGTCAAGGAAGGAGAGGTTCCCTACACCATCCTACATACTGACATGCCTACATCGTGGGAGGAAATGCAGAAAAGTTGGATTCAGCTCAAGGAGGAACGGAATACTTTTGAAGCTAGCTTCTACGCCAGTGAGAAGAAGGTTCTAGAGCTTACCCGCTGACTCCATGAGCAAGAGGCCCTCAACACCTACATCGCACCAAAGAGGATGCGCAATGTCTTTTTACCTTGAGAAGTTTTTGTAATATTTGGCCCATGGGGCATTTATGTACTAACAAATTTCTTCTTATTAATATGACGTGCGTTCTTCTTTGTCTGAAACAATTTTGAATGTCCTAAATCCTTGAATGCATTGCATACATAAGCATATCATTCATCATGTGCATAAGAAGGTCTCACTCCAGGTTTCCTTATCTGTCTGTTGTTTATTTCAGTAGGATGGATCTCGAGCAAACAGTCAAAGACCTACAAGCTCAAAATGCACAGTTTCAGCAACTCCTGACAACCTTGGCTAAAGGTCAGGAGGATCTCAAGACCTTGCTGGGGAATAAAGACCCAGTGAAGAAGAAGAAAAAGAGACTCGGGGTGGCTACTCTGGGGAGAAGATTTGACGGAGAAGCTCGGAGAGTGCTTGAATTTCCTCCTACTTCTGATGAAGGAACCAGCAAAGGAGGTAGGGCTGCGGTACCTTCCGAGTCCGATGTGGAAGAAGAGGAGGTCGAAGAGGATGAAGATTATTCTGATCAACAATACCCTCCAGCTGATGATAAATACAAAGGGCTAGAAGACAGGTTGGCCGCCATGGAATTACAAAGGGTACCGGGTTTGGATTTTGAAGACTTGGGTTTGGTTGCCGGGATTGTGATTCCCCCAAAGTTCAAAGTGCCAGTGTTTGTGAGGTATGATGGGCTGTCCTGTCCCAAAATGCATCTCAGGTCCTACGTGAGAAAGATTCAACCCTATACGGCAGATAAAAACCTGTGGATTCATTTCTTTCAAGACAGCCTTTCTGGAGCTCAGTTGGAGTGGTTTTATCAGCTAGAGGGAACCAGCGTCCGAAATTGGGAAGACTTGGCCACCGCTTTTTACAAACAATACCAGTATAATTCTGACCTTGCTCCTACTCGTACCCAACTTCAGGGTATGTCACTAGGAACAGGCGAGGGATTCAAAGAATATGCACAAAAATGGAGGGATTTGGCTGGCAGGGTGCAGCCTCCTTTAACCGACCGCGAACTTGTTGATATGTTTCTTGGGACCCTATCCGGGCCATTTTTCAATCATCTAATTGGTAACTCTTCCGCAGGGTTTACCGATTTGATCTTAACAGGCGAAATAATAGAAGTTGGCATCAAGTCAGGAAAGATTCAGAAGGGTGTTGCTGCAAGTGTTGAGAAGAAGCCTTTTAAGAAGGAAACGGCTATGGTATATTCTCAGAGAAGAGCAGGGAAGACTGAGCGCCGACCGACAGTGGGGGCCGTAATGATTCAAAACCCTTCAAGTGAGCAGCCTCGCTATAACCAGTCCAGACCGAATCAGCAACGGGTGGAACGGCCACAACGGCAGTTCACCCGCATTAATATGACTCCAGCGCAAGTGCTTCCCCATCTGTTAAAGTTGAATCTCGCCACTATCAAGGAGGCACCAAAGAATGTGAATACGTCCTCTCCACATTATCATCCTAATGCTAAATGCGCTTACCATTCTGACAGTATCGGGCACGACACCAATTATTGTTGGGCACTCAAGCATAAAATCCAAGACCTGATAGAGGCGAAGGAGGTGGAGTTTGACGCTCCGGAGAAGCCTAATGTGATATCTGCTCCCATGCCGAAGCACGGCCGAAATGTCAATGCCATTGAAGAAGATTTGTATGTTGCTGATGTTAATGATCTGATAACTCCTTTGTTAACCATTAAGTTGAATCTGTTAAGGGCCGGGATCTTCCCGGGATGTAAAGAAGACTGCTATTGTTGTTACTCTCTGCCGTTTGATTGTCCGTTACTGAAGAAAGGCATCCAAGGCCTTATGGATAGTCGACAAATTTTGTTTGAAAAAGTTTCTGCTACTCCAACCCATACTGAAGATGTCTCAATCATAACCATTCACGCCAATCTTTCCAAGGCCGTCAGAAAGCCTGTTAAGATTACACCAGCTACGAAATCTGTTCCTTTGAAGATAACAATGCCAGGGCCTGTCCCCTATGTTTCTGAGAAGTCGATACCATGGAACTACGGCGGCGACGTCTACTACCATGGTATTAAACAAATCGAAATAACTGAAGAAAGTTTGGATGATGAAGAAGCCAGCATTGGTAACATTGCAGGCACGAGCAAAATCACCAGGAGCGGGAGAATATTTTCTCCAGAGATTGCCCCTCCAAGAGCAATCTTTGGACCCTCATCTGCTGACAAGGTCATCCCTGCACCAATAAAACTCTCTGCTAGAACCCCTTTGATTGAGGATGTTGTTGTTCCTAGTACTGTCCCTCCTACCGCTGCTGACAAAGGTAAGGGAGTCCAAGATGAGCTCGTCAGGACGAGGGCTCAACCCTTGGTCATCCCGGAGACCTCCAAGAAGGAAATGGATGAGATTTTGAGGATAATCAAAAGGAGTGATTACGATGTGGTAGAACAACTGGGGCAAACCCCCTCAAAGATCTCCATGCTCGCATTGCTACTTTGCTCAGAAGCGCACGCTAAAGCCCTGATAAAATTCCTGAAGGCAGCCCATGTGCCCCAGGAAACCTCTACGGATCAATTTCAAAATTGCGTGGCTAGCCTTACTGCGGATAATGGATTAGGTTTCTCTGATGCCGACCTAACTCCTAAAGGTAGAAACCACAATGATGCTTTGCACATTTCAGTCGAGTGCCGAGGAACTACCCTCGCACATGTCTTGGTCGACACTGGTTCGTCGTTGAATGTACTGCCTAAGAAGGCCTTGGACCGACTAGATTGTGAAGGGTTGGAGTTGAAGCCGAGTGATATTGTTGTCAGAGCTTTCGATGGTTCGAAGAGAATGGTACATGGGGAGGTTGAAATTCCCATCAAGATAGGTACTGAGGTGTTTAAGTCTACTTTCTATGTGATGGACATCCGTCCGTCATACTCTTGCTTGCTGGGTAGGCCTTGGATACAACATGCTGGGGCAGTCACCTCCTCCTTACATCAGATGTTGAAGTATCCTGTCAAGGGAAAGATCATTACTGTCCATGGTGAAGAGGAGTACATGATTAGCCACTTGAATTCTTTCCGGTATGTGGAGGTAGAAGGAGAGTTCATTGAGACACCTTTTCAGCATTTTGAAGAAGTCCTTCCGGAAATAACAATAGCAAAGTTGGCAGCTGAGACACCGAGGCAGATGGCCAGGATGGCATCTCTGGAGGACGCAAGGGCCGCAATAAAGGAAGGGAAGAATTCAGCATGGGGGCAGTTACCTGACATTCCCCATAAAGCAGACAAATTTGGATTAGGGTTCACTACCGCAGGCCAGAAAGCTATGCGCCGTGCGAAGATTGAAAGAGCGCCAGTCCAAATTTCTCCCTATGGAATCAACGCTTTGGAGGACGAAGACAAGGAGAGCAACATCGAAGAGTGGATTTACCCAACTGTCAAAGGAGGATTGAGCAACTGGGAGGAAAAAGACTTTGTCCCCATCACTTTTATTCATCAGTAATTTATCTGTTAAACATTTCCTATTTTGTCTGTAATATTTATTTTCAAACAATCCGTACACTATCTTTTCACCTCATGCCTTGCTCGGGGCATGTAGGTCCATTTGTAAGGGTTTTGATTATTTTTCATATCCATATGCCATGTTTAATGATTCATTGGACGTTTTTCATTTGATAAACTGCTTGTGTTCATTTTCTTTCCTTTTGCATTTTTGTTTAAGGATGGCTATCCCTTACACACACCCACACTCACAAATGCAGGTACCCATCCACTCCGGATTCCATGGGTGACTATTCTGATATATCCTTCAATAACTTTAAAGATCTGGTCAGTCAAGCCGAGTATGAAGATGACGAAGGTTGTGAAGTACCAGGGGAATTAGCCAGACTTCTACAGCAAGAGGAAAGGGCCATCTTACCTCACGAAGAGTCATTGGAAACTGTCAACTTAGGGACCGAGGAAGACCGGAAGGAGGTGCAAGTGGGTGCCAATCTGGAATCAAGTGTCAAGGAACGTCTGATACAGTTGTTAAATGAGTATGTTGAAATCTTCGCTTGGTCTTATGAAGACATGCCGGGTTTAGACACAGACATCGTGGTTCACCGTCTCCCCACAAGAGAGGATTATCCACCGATCAAGCAAAAAGTCCGCCGAATGAGGCCTGACATGTCTGAAAAGATCAAAGCAGAAGTGATGAAGCAATTCGACGCTGGCTTTCTGGCTGTTACGTCCTATCCTCAATTGGTCGCTAACATCGTGCCAGTACCTAAGAAAGATGGCAAAGTCAGGATGTGTGTGGACTACCGGGATTTGAATAGGGCCAGCCCCAAAGATGATTTTCCACTTCCACACATTGACATTTTGATCGACAATACAGCTCAGCATAAAGTGTTTTCCTTCATGGATGGATTCTCGGGCTACAACCAAATCAAAATGGCCCCCGAGGATATGGAGAAAACAACTTTTGTCACGTAATGGGGCACTTTCTGTTACAAGGTGATGCCGTTCGGGCTGAAGAACGCAGGGGCAACTTATCAACGCGCCATGGTAGCTTTGTTTTGTGATATGATGCATCATGAGATTGAAGTTTTTACGTAGACGATATGATAGCTCGGTTACAAACAGAGGAAGAGCACCTTGAACATCTAGAAAAGCTGTTTGCCAGATTGAAAGAATACAAACTCAGGCTGAATCCAAGTAAGTGCACTTTTGGAGTTAGGTCTGGTAAACTTCTAGGATTTATTGTGAGCAACAAAGGCATTGAAGTCGATCCTGCAAAAGTGAAAGCAATACGAGAGATGCCTGCTCCCCGTACTGAAAAGGAGGTTAGAGGATTCTTGGGGCGCTTGAACTATATTGCCAGATTCATCTCGCATCTGACTTCTACCTGTGAGCCAATTTTCAAACTCTTGAAGAAAGATCAGGTAGTCGAATGGAACGACGATTGCCAAACTGCTTTTGATAAAATCAAGGAGTATTTGCTAGAACCTCCTATTCTAATGCCACCCGTCGAAGGAAGACCATTGATCATGTATCTGACCGTCTTGGATAACTCAATGGGGTGTGTTTTGGGCCAGCATGACGAGTCTGGTCGAAAAGAGCATGCTATTTATTACCTTAGCAAAAAGTTTACCGACTGTGAGACTCGCTACTCACTGCTCGAGAAAACTTGCTGCGCTTTGGTATGGGCTGCTCGCCGACTAAGACAGTATATGTTGACCTATACTACCTTGTTGATTTCCAAAATGGATCCCATCAAGTATATCTTCGAAAAGCCCGCTTTATCTGGAAGGATAGCTAGATGGCAAATGATCCTAACAGAGTATGACATCCAGTATACCACCCAAAAAGCTATAAAAGGGAGTGTACTAGCTGACCATCTGGCTCATCAAGCTATCGAAGATTATCAACCCATGAGATTTGACTTCCCAGACGAAGACATCATGAATTTGGACAACATTGAAGGTAACGGACCGTATGACGGACTCGAAAAGGGATCCTGATGGACCCTGTACTTTTATGGTGCTTCAAACGCACTTGGAAATGGTATCGGCGCAGTACTCATTTCTCCGGAAGGCTGTCACACACCTTTCATGGCCCGACTTTGCTTCAGCTGCACAAACAACATGGCTGAATACGAAGCTTGCATCTTTGGTCTCAAGGCTGCTATAGACTTGGGGATCAAATCTTTGATCGTATTTGGGGACTCGGCTTTGGTTATCAGTCAAATCAAAGGAGAGTGGGATACCAAGCATCCTAATCTTATCCCATACAAAGAACATGTCCTGACATTGTTGCCTCATTTCGAGCAAATTACCTTCGAGCATTTCCCGCGAGAAGAGAATCAGCTAGCAGATGCCCTAGCTACAATGTCCTCCATGTTTAAACTCAACTGGGATAACGAGGCTCCCCAAATTACCATCGAGCGAATGGAAGAACCCGCACATTGTCATGAGATTAATACCGAAGAAGTAGTGGAACAACCTTGGTTCCATGAAATCAAAAGGTATCTCGAGACTAGAGATTATCCCGAAGGAGCTTCCGTAAATGACAAGAAGTTCTTAAGGAAATTTGCTGCTAAGTTCTTCCTGAGCAACGACATCCTTTACAAGCGAAGCCATGATTGTGTATTACTCCGATGCGTAGACAAAGCTGAAGCAGAGTTGATCATGACTGATATACACAGCGGCACGTTTGGCACTCACTTGAGCGGGCATACAATGGCTAAGAAGATCCTAAGGGCAGGCTATTACTGGTCTACCATGGAAGCTGACTGCCATCAACATTCCCGTACTTGCCACAAATGTCAAGTCTATGCTGACAAAGTTCATATCCCTCCGGTTCCTCTCAACGTTCTGACTGCTCCTTGGCCATTTGCAATGTGGGGCATTGACATGATTGGAGAGATCAAGCCCACGGCTTCCAACGGACATCGCTTCATCCTAGTTGCCATTGACTATTTCACCAAGTGGGTCGAAGCGGCTTCCTTCGCCTCAGTTACTAAAAATGTGGTTGCCCGCTTTATCAAGCAAAATCTCATATGTCGGTATGGTGTTCCAGACAGGATCATCACAGACAACGGTACAAATCTGAATAACACGATGATCACCGCATTGTGCGAACAGTTCAAGATTTATCATCACAATTCATCTCCTTATCGGCCAAAGATGAACGGTGCTGTTGAAGCTGCGAACAAAAACATTAAGAAGATCATTCAGAAAATGACAGTCACTTACAAAGACTGGCATGAGATGTTACCGTTTGCTCTGCATGGATATCGTACGACGGTACGTACTTCAACAGGGGCAACCCCATTTTCTTTGGTATATGGCATGGAAGCCGTCTTGCCTATGGAAGTCCAGATCCCTTCCCTAAGGATTATGAAGGATGCAGGTTTGAATGAAGATGATTGGATGCAGACCCGACTTGATCAACTCAATTTGATCGACGAGAAGCGACTCGCTGCTATATGCCATGGTCAGACGTATCAAAAACGGATGATCAAGGCCTTCAATAAGAAAGTCAGACGTCAGGTGTATCAAGTCGGAGATCTCGTAATCAAGCAGATTATCTTGCCGCAAAGTGATCCCAGGGGCAAATGGACTCCTACATATGAAGGACCATTTGTGATCAAGAGCATATTTTCTGGTGGTGCAATGATTCTGACCACCATGGACGGCGACGATTTGCCGCACCCTGCGAACGCAGACATAGTCAAAAAATACTACGCATAAAATAACCCGACAAGTCGAAAACCCGAAAGGGCGGCTTGGGCAAAAATGGGCATCCCGGTGAACCGAAAACCCGAAAGGGCGGTTCAGGAAAAAGTTAGGGATAAAAATAAAAAAAATTTGTACACCCGGCAAGTCGAAAACCCGAAAGGGCGGCTTGGGCAAAAAGGGGTTTCCCGGTGGATCGAAAACTCGAAAGGGCGATTCAGGCAAAATTTAGGGAACTAAAGCGTATGACTATGTCTCGTCGGATCACTTCAAAGACAATCTCTTCATCAACCAGTTCCAGGCTTCCGATCAATCCAGTCATCGGCAAACGAAGCATTGAATGGACAGATATTCAGAGTTATGAAGGCTATAGCGGAATGGAATCCCATGGAATTATTTCACACAGCCATCTTTATTTTGTATAAATCTTTCAATATTTACGACAAAATCTTCTTACTAGGATGATTGTCTCCTTTGTACAAATATACTCATAGAAAGTCAATACAAATACTTTTCCCAGAAATTTGTGTCATTTCCTTTTTCCTTTTCTCTTGCACTATTTGTTTTATTTTGAGAAACATCCAATGTTTTGTTAAATAGGCATATGCATTTGAACATAATCATTTCCTTATGAATCAAGAAAGATGATTACTGATGGGTCGAAGTTGCAGTTGGATATTATGATGTCCTTTCAAAGGAAGTCCCCACGGAGATTTAGAATCCATATTCCCAGCAAGTCTTGAGGCTTATCCCCAGTAGATTCTGGAAGCTTATCCCCTGCAGAGTACGGACGTCTCTCCCGAGCTTTATTCAAGTTTATTCCTCACAAGGGCTTATAACTAGGTTATCCTCAGCTTATTGCCACGGAAGATCGCACTCGCCAAATTTATTCCTATCCCCAGCGGAGTTCATCAAAGTTCCCCAACATAACTTATCAATACAATCCCCAGAGGAGTTTATCTTTATTATCCCCAGCCAGAGAATCCTCCAGAACTCAATTCCCCTCAGAATTTAAGTTTCAGTATCCCCAGCCGAGCTAAAACTTCAAATTATTAATCCCCAGCGAAGTCAGACTAATGAACCTTCTCCCCACAGAGTTTTGGGAGGGCAAATCTTGAGTTCCCCAGTGAAGTCGCCAGAGATACTTCCCACCAAACTGAAGATTCTCAGCCTTACATCCCCAACATGAGTCTATTAGATTGGAACTCCCCAGTAGAAGTCATCAGGAATTCCCCAGAAGATTGGTATACAACCCAAGCTCCTTATTCTCCAGCAACAACCAGGAATTATTCATCCCGGCAGCAGTCAAGATGCTTTTATCTTCAGCCATCTCAGATTCATCTATCCTCAGCAAGATAGCTCATCAGCTTACATGCGCATTCATTTACATTCATATCACATAACATACATTGTATCATGCATCATGACATTGCATATAACTAACTCTTTACCTTTTCAGGTAAGACTAGTCGACAGACTAAAATCATTATCTTCCGAGATTCTTTCTAGGAATAGTTCAGATGTGACCCGGACATGGCAACATTCTAATGCTTATTCCAGATTCATCCAGATGCAGTTTTACACAAGCTCATCATCAGGAAACCCTACACCGGTTCCTCCTTCAACCGCCAGATTTCTAAAAACAGTTTACGGGTTCTCCAAGTAACGGATGTTAACCTATCGCTTGTTCAGATTCTTCTCAAGACTTCTGAAAACATGTAGCGATAAAAATGTAGCGGGGTAAATCGGAGATCGAATTATTGATTAATTCGTCTCACAAAAGCAAGAGTCGCCACCGCGCTTTATTGTTTCCAAAGGAAAAGGGGAAAGAGCGAAATAAAACCCTAAATATGCAATGTAAATAATAATGAAAGTACAAAGCATTTTTGAAAAGAGATCTATGGTACGGGGGTTGGTTATACAATGGGAAGGTATTAGCACCCAATGTATCTATAGTACTCTATAGGAACCTTTTGAAATATCTGTTTATTAAAATGTTTGTTTGATTAAAAAATAAATTGTTTTGGCCAAAAAAAAAGATACGGATAGGTTTTTGAAGATACGACGACCTAACGTCGAAGTTTTTGTTTAAAGGGGCATAAATTTTGAAAAGATTGAATACTTGAAGGCAAATTATCCTAAGTTTTAATGAAAAATGCAAATATTCGCGCGATTAGATTTGAGGACATGAAGTCAACAAATTTATCGTTTTTCCTTTGGATTTAAACGTAAATGGAACAAATAAATAAATATGAAATAAATAAACAGAAAAATTATGCGGATCATGATTATGTACAATAATTAAATGATAGACTAAATGATATAATGCATTTTGGATTTCTGATTAATATTAGTAAAAAGAAAGTATTTTAATTGTTTCTCCATTTTACATATTTTTTATATGGATGAATGCGAAGAGAATTAATTAAGGGGAATAAAATGTTTCTTAAGCTTTTATGTTTCTATTTTTATGTTTTTGATATTAATATAAAAGGTTATTAATATTTTTTAGAATTATTAAATAACTAAATTACTTAAACTTAAAAAAAAGGTTATTAACCTAACTCTAATTAAAAGAGAATATTTAAAATTATCAAACTAACTCCTAAAAGTTGAACTAATAAAATCAATTATTAAAATGCTAAAGTCCTAAAAGGAGAGAAAGAAATTGGTATAACGGGGGAGGTACATAGGCAACGCACTGGGCTTAGAGCAGGATAAGGCCCATTTGAGAATAGAAGCAGGGGGTGTAGAAAGCCATTCGTTGGGCTTCAAGGCAGGAAAACCGGTTTTGGTCCAAAACAAAGATAATTGGTTTTAGGGTTAAGCATGTGTGTTTAGCTGAAAAGGGATTTAGGTTTTGGTCCTGGCCGAAACGGCGCTCATGCTCGCCTTCATCTTCTTCGTCTTCGCGCATTTATCTCCTTCGTCTGAGCCTCTGAAATTGTTCCCTTGTCTTCGGCCACCAGTGACTCGATCTCCTTCTTCCCTCCAGTGAAGCGTTAAGGGGATGACGGATTCGGTAAGCTTATGTTTTCTATTTCGTTAAGGGTTTTGCTACTGCATGCGTTGATTTTACTTTATTCTTGACCCTAATTTCATGTTATGTTAATGGTGATATGGAGGTTCTGAAAAAAAAGGGATGAAATGGTACCTTTGGAGCTGGAGGAGGGAATTTGAGTGTGCTTAGGAGGCCGGACGACAAGGAGGGACACACTGGATGCTTGCTTCAGCTTGGTACCCTGGTATTCGTTCTTGATTGTCTTTCTTCTCTTTCACTGTACCCTTTGCGTTGCCTTGAACATTTGTCGCCTTGAATGCTTCTTTTGATGCTTCCTATTGTTGCCTCTGAATGCTTCCTTTGCTACTGTTGAAATGCTTACTTTTGACTAGCATGATGCTGTTGACGCTTTTTCTTCTTCTTTTCTGATTTCTGTATATTTGTTACTGTGGTCTGATGACAGCCAATGATGACAAGTTCTGAGGCTTTGGGGATTTGGTCGTTAGTTTTGGTTTTGAAATGGTGATATTGGCTTTTGTGGCTCAATCAGATTCCCTGAGGTTTAGGCCATATTGTGATGGTTTGATTTTGGTTATGTTTGGATAATGCAGTACCAGGTTTATGGTGATTTTTAGGCCTAGGTGTTTGTATGGTTTACACAGGTTTTACTGGTTTTTGAATGCAGTAGACATGTTTTTTTCTTGAGACAGGATGGTAACAGGTTTGGTTTATGACAGTAGGTTCCCTATTGGTTTTTGTGTTTGGCCACAAGGTTTTTGATATGGTTGTGACAGGTTATCTGGTTTAATACAGTAGCAGGTTGATGGTTTTGGAGTTTTATTTTTGGTTCTATGCCATATTGTGATTGAGGTTTTTTAAAGCTTGAGGCTTTGAAACGGTTTCTGCAGTTTGTTCTTGAACAATTGCTTTTGCTTTGGTAGTCTTTGGTATATGTTGTGAACTCTGTTTTTTGAAAGGGTTTTTGTTCTCTTATATCAATTGCTTGGCATTTTTTGTGTTTTTTGGCTCAGGTTTACGTTAGCTGGAGGTTTGAATATTTTACAAACTTCTTGGCCTTCTGCATCACACTGCTACAGCAGTTTTGTTTGTATTCTACTCTTGTGTTTCTCCCTTTACTGTAATACTGCAGTAGCTTTGTCTTATAATTCTTTCTGCCTAAACCAAAACCTGCAAAACCAATTTCTTTTCTCTCTTCTCTCTCATGGGTACATTTGATATAAAAATGATATAATGTACTATTGTTCTGAAAATGCAAAGGGCTGAAATATGATGAATGAGGAAGTATAGGTTGCTTGCACATTGTTTTGATACTGCATAATTCTCTTTTGTCTTGCATGGGAGCCTATGTTATTTGGCTTCTTCTTAAGTTGCAGTTTGGCTTGTGTACTTTGCATATGCTGTTGATTTTTTTGATGCTGTTTGGTAAACAATTGAATTTATGCATATTGTTTTGAACTATGCAGTGGGCTTTGAAAATGCAATTGATTTGAAAAAATGCAGTTTTTACTTTAAAACAATTTGACAAAACATGAATTTGTGCATGTTTTAAAATGTGCATTCATTTTATGAAATAAAATTCCTCCCTTTTTTGTGAACCGGGAGAAATCCCGTGATTTGTAAAAAAGGGTAAACTGATTCCAGCCGTTTGCCTTTAATGATGAACATTAAATTTATTTTCCGCTTTTAATTATTTATTCAAATCTGACTTTTCTTTTAATTATTTTTGCAGGCAAATTTAAATGAGCAGACAAGAGGCATTGGATAGAAGATGAAGATTTAGAATTTAGGAAAATAGTTTTTTTTTATTTTACTTTAAGCATTTATGTAATTGCCATTATAAATATTTTGTAATAACACAATATTTAAATGATAATTGTAATAAATAGAATAAAGTGAATAAAATTCTATTTCCCAATTAATTCTTTTTCTTTCCAATTATTTATTTATTGTTTATAATTCTTTAAATTATATAATAACTGAAAATCAAATCCAATCATTTAAATTCAGAATGATAAACAAATAAATAAACATTATTGGCCAATTAACAATCTTAATTATTTAATTCATTATTCATAACATTCTAAATTATAATAATTAAAAAATAGAATTTTAATTATTTAACCTAGAATGATAAAGAATTAAATAATCATTGTTGACCAATTAATAAATCCATTCTCAAAATGTTTATCTCATTATTCATAAGTCTTTAAATTATATAACAATTGAAAATAGATTTCAATTATTTAAATTTAAGACTATAAATAATTAATAAACGTCATTTAAGTCTTGATCAGTTGATAAATTTAGCGTTCAACAAATAAACAGCTCTCGACTCGAAGCAGTTATGAATTTTTAAGATCAATAGATCAAAACACTTGTAATGTAATGATGCAGATGGGAGATGGTATCTTAGGTCAAAATTTGGGGTACAACAGTTGCCCCTATTTAAGTTTCTTCTATCCGGAGATATGAAGATCAAAATCTTCGTTTCGACGAGATTGAAGGTACTTAAATACATAATTACGCAAATTTTGTCCTAAGATGTCATCATCATGCAGTGATATGAATGTAATGCTTGAATTCACAGAGAAAGATATTGTACGAAACAAGACAATGCTGGAGGAATCGAACACCAACAAAATACAGAGACATGAATTATACGCTACTGGGGAAATGAGCTATCGACTTCAAACGACAGACTCCTGACAGCGAATAAAATTGAGGGGATACGACCTCTGTCCCTAACAAAGAAGGCGCCTTGCATAGGCCGTAAAAAGATTATTGACCCAAAACAGTGAGTTCACAACCCAAGGTCGAAGATAGACAAAAAGTATCGAATTTGCTGATGACGGGTTACCAACTTCTGAAGGTAAAATTCATAACAAACTTTCTCCGCGAGATTTTCGGAGAGATACCAATTAATGCTGAAGTAATAAGATTGTAGATACGCAGGTTGTTCAAATAAAGAAGCTGCCGCTTGCTGTTGTCCAAAGCAAATTCCAATAACATACAAGTTGCTCAAATAAAGAGGCTGCTACTTGCTGTCGTCCAAAGAAAATACCGATAACATACAAGTTGCTCAAATAAAGAGGCTGCCACTTGCTGTCGTCCAAAGAAAATATCGATAACATACAAGCTGCTCAAATAAAGAGACTACCACTTGCTGTATTCCAGAAAGTAATAACGTACAAGTTGCTCAAGTAAAGAGACCGCCGCTTGCCGTTTTCCGAAGAATAATAACGTACTGGTAACTCGTGAGGAGCTGCTGCTTGTCGCTTTCAAAAAAAGTAAATGACGCACTAGAAGCTCGTGAAGAACTGCTGCTCGGCGCTTTCAAAAAAGTAAATGACGCACTAGTAGCTCGTGAAGAACTGCTGCTCGACGCTTTCAAAAAGTAAATGACGCACTAGTAGCTCGTGAAGAACTGCTGCTCGGCGCTTTCAAAAAGTAAAGTACAAGTTGCTCGTGAAGAGCTGCCGCTTGTCGTTTTCCAACGGGGTCTATAACGTACAAGTTGCTCATGAAGAGCTGCCCCTTGTCGTCTTCCCAAAATAATTCAGAAGGAAACTGCGATGATATTGGCAGAGAATAAAAATCTTCGCCAAAGAGAACCCTGAATCAATCCTTCCCGAGGAGATCACATACTTAAATGTGCAAAATAAATGTACCAACCGTCTAGGTCGCAAACTCACTGGGGAAAATTAAAGAGATAGCCTATACAAGAGGCAACAACTTCATCTAGGAATAAACCAGAGAGAACACAGTCAAACAAGACTCCACCCAATGAGAAAATAACTCGATTGGGGAATTTATCCTATCCAGAAATGGACAAGGTAAGCTGAATCAAAAATCATCCACGAGGATTAGCTCAGTTGGGGAATTTAGAAAGGAAGCACATTTTCTGCCTAAGCTAACCTTCTACTTGGAAGGACAAAAATGTAAGTTGTTCGAATAAACAAAGTACGACCCAAAATTAATGGCAAACGTGGTATGCATGCTGATATGAGTGTAGATGAGCAAATGAATGTTATGCTGACAAAACAGACAGATGGAATATCTTGAAGATAAATATGCTATCACAGCAAAATAGATACTCGGCCAATCTTGAGAAGACGGAATATACCTGGAACTGGAAACACAGAGCAATGTCGGAGCGTAACGCTACAAGGCTCAAGTCTTCTGAGGAGAAAGGCATCCAAATCCAAACTTACAATACCAATAAACCACTGGCATGAGACGAAGTGTACCGCACTTCAAAAATCTCCAAACCAAGGTAGCTAACACAACACCTAACTGGAACAACCGGGGAGTCACCAACTTAGTACCACTAAAGCCAAGCGTGCACACAGCCAACACTTCATGACGATTCGAAAGAAAACAGGTTCATCAAACAAGTATAAGTTACTGCACTATTTTGTATTTCATGGCTTGACCATCTTCGGAACGACTATTAATATTCCTTTCGTCGTTCACGACACATTTTCTAGAAAATAAGAATATTTTAAATACTTTGTTTCAAATATTGCCGTAAAAATTAAAATTTTGCCCACAGAAGGTAAATGCTCAAATTTCATTAATAAGATGGTAGTTCGCTAACAACGCGACTCCAACGATTTACAAAAATGCGGGAAATAGTACATGAAATAAAAGGTTATACAAAAACAATGATCACTATTCTCCCTAACAACTTTGAATTTCAGAAATGTGCTCAGATGCCAAGACTGATTTGACCAGAAGCCTGCCTAAGCGAATTACTTCTTGACTGCATAGGCGTTCATGGGACGCGGAAGATCTTCACCGTCCATATTGGTGAGAATCATGGCACCTCCAAAGAAAACTTTCTTAACGACATACGGTCCTTCATAATTCGGAGCCCACTTTCCCCTAGAATCAGGTTGGAAAGATAATATCTTCTTGAGCACAAGGTCAGCTTCTCTGAACTCGCGTGGTCGAACCTTCTTATCAAAAGCCTTCTTCATTCTCTGCTGATACAATTGACCGTGACACAACGCTGTCAATCTCTTCTCTTCGATTAAATTCAACTGATCAAACCTACTTTGACACCATTCAGCCTCAGAAAGTTTGGCTTCCATCAACACTCTCAGAGACGGAATCTCAACCTCCACGGGGAGTACGGCTTCCATACCGTAAACTAGGGAAAAAGGGGTCGCGCCCGTTGAAGTTCGAACTGAAGTACGGTATCTGTGCAAAGCAAACGGAAGCATTTCATGCCAATCCTTGTAAGTCACTACCATCTTCTGGACAATCTTCTTGATATTCTTGTTAGCAGCTTCAACAGCTCCATTCATCTTCGGTCTGTAAGGAGAAGAATTATGATGTTCGATCTTAAACTCTTCACAAAGCTCTCTCATCATCTTGTTATTCAAATTCGAACCATTATCAGTGATGATCTTGCTCGGGATACCGTATCGACAAATGATCTGATTCTTGATAAATCTGACTACCACCTGTCTGGTTACATTAGCATAAGATGCTGCTTCCACCCATTTAGTAAAATAATCGATCGCTACCAAGATGAAACGATGACCATTTGAAGCTTTGGGTTCAATCATTCCAATCATATCAATGCCCCACATAGAGAAAGGCCAAGGTGAAGATATAACATTGAGGAGGGTCGGCGGCACATGCATCTTGTCCATATAAATCTGGCATTTATGACACTTCTTCACATACTTGCAGCAATCAGATTCCATTGTCATCCAATAGTAACCAACTCTCAACATCTTTCTAGCCATTGCATGTCCATTGGCATGAGTGTCAAAGGACCCTTCATGTACTTCTTGCATCAGCATGTCTGCTTCACGTCTGTCTACACATCTAAGCAAGACCATGTCGTAATTCCTCTTATACAAAACTTCTTCATTGAGAAAGAAACTACTTGTTAATCTTCTCAACGTCTTCCTATCTTTATTGGATGCCCCAGGCGGATACTCTTGAGTTTGAAGAACACGTTTAATATCATAGAACCAAGGTTTGTCATTGGTAATCTCTTCTACTGAGAACACATGAGCAGGTCTGTCGAGACGCATAACTCGGATTGTAGGCACGTCGTTCCAATCATTCACTTGAAACATTGAAGACAAAGTAGCTAAAGCATCAGCCATTTGATTCTCGTCTCTAGGGATGTGATGTAATTCCACCTTGTTGAAGAAAGTTAACAACCTTCTAGCATAGTCTCTGTAAGGGATCAAACCAGGGTGGCGAGTCTCCCATTCTCCTTTGATTTGATTAATTACCAATGCCGAATCTCCGTAAATATCAAGAATCTTAATCCTTAGATCCACTGCTTCTTCGAGACCCATAATACATGCCTCATATTCTGCCATGTTGTTCGTGCAGTCAAACTTTAATCTCGTCGTGAACGGGATATGAGTACCTCGGGGAGTGACGATGATTGCCCCAATTCCATTTCCATAGGAATTCACAGCTCCGTCAAATATCAAACCCCAACGGGATTCAGGATCAGGTCCTTCTTCAGGTAATGGCTCTTCACAGTCTTTAGCTTTTAAGTACATAACATCTTCATCTGGGAAATAAAACTTGATGGATTGATAATCGTCAATTGGTTGGTGAGCCAAATGATCGGCTAAAATACTCCCTTTGATCGCTTTCTGAGTGTGGTACTCAATGTCGTATTCAGATAACAACATCTGCCAACGGGCTATTCTTCCAGATAAGGTGGGTTTCTCAAAGATGTACTTGATCGGATCCATTTTAGAGATCAACCAAGTAGTGTGATTAATCATATACTGGCGCAGACGGAGAGCAGCCCAAGCTAAAGCACAACAGGTCTTATCAAGCAATGAGCACCGAGATTCACAGTCTGTGAATTTCTTACTCAGATAATATACAGCATGTTCCTTTCTTCCAGTCTCATCTTGTTGACCCAGCACACATCCCATGGAGTCTTCCAATATAGTCAGGTACATAATCAAAGGTCTTCCTTCCACCGGAGGAATCAAAATGGGAGGTTTAAGCAAATATTCTTTGATGTTGTCAAAAGCTCTCTGACAATCTTCTGTCCACTCACATCCTTGGTTCTTTCGGAGAAGCTTGAAAATCGTCCCACAGGTAGCAGTCATATGAGATATAAACCTAGAAATGTAGTTCAGTCTCCCAAGGAATCCTCTTACTTGTTTTTCCGTCTTGGGTGCGGGCATCTCCCGAATAGATTTGACTTTATCAGGATCTACTTCAATACCTTTCTGACTGACAATGAACCCCAGAAGTCTTCCGGAACGAACGCCAAAAGTGCACTTGTTGGGATTCAGACGGAGCTTATACTTCCTCAAACGCTGGAACAACTTCAACAAATGTTCCAAATGATCTTCCTCAGTCTGTGATTTGGCAATCATGTCATCCACATACACTTCGATCTCTTTATGCATCATATCATGGAACAAAGCAGTCATGGCTCTTTGGTATGTTGCGCCGGCATTCCTCAAACCAAACGGCATAACCCGATAACAGAAAGTTCCCCAAGGTGTAATGAAAGCGGTCTTCTCCATATCTTCCGGCGCCATCTTGATTTGATTGTAACCAGAGAAACCGTCCATGAAAGAGAAGACTTTGAACTTGGCGGTACTGTCGACCAATACGTCAATATGAGGTAATGGGAAGTCATCCTTCGGACTAGCTCTATTCATATCTCTGTAGTCTACACACATCCGAACTTTGCCATCTTTCTTAGCAACATGCACTATATTGGCTAACCATTGAGGGTAGACCGATGTAACAAGGAAACCTGCATTGATCTGCTTCTGAACCTCCTCTTTGATCTTGTCAGCCATGTCGGGACGAGTCCTTCTCAACTTCTGCTTGATCGGTGGACACTCGGGTCTCAACGGTAAACGATGCTCCACAATGTCATTGTCCAAACCTGGCATATCTTGGTAGGACCAAGCAAACACATCAACATACTCTTTGAGAAGCTCCAACATTTTCTCTTTAACCTCCGGGATAAGCAATGCTCCGACTTTGACTTCCTTTCTATCTTCTTCATCACCCAAGTTGACCAACTCTAAAGGTTCTTCAAATGGTTGAATGACCTTCTCATCATGCTCAAGCAAACGGGAAATCTCAACAGGAATCTCTTCATCATCCTCTTCTTCGGCTCTGAACACAGGGAATTCAAAGTTGGGAGAGGGCATAGGATCATTGTTTTCGATGGTTAAGTCATGGATTAATCTGCACATATGATTATGCTTTATTTTAGAAATCGATTTGTGCAAATAAAACAAAAGGTTATTAATTAGTTTTCATTATTATTTCCCCGAAAAAGTGAAAAAATAAAACGGTAGTGGACAAAATAACATTTTTATTCATTAAAGGGAAATACTTGAAACAAAGAGCCCAGACATCTCTCTTTTGCCTTGGGCAGAGCAAAAGGAATTATTTTTCATAGCCCAACACAAAATACGTTTCGCCTTGGGCAGAGCGAATTTTTCAAAGGAAAATAAACAAAACATTACTCGGAAATGTGCATAACCACAGGAACATCAACAGCTATCCAGTTTTGGCAAGCCAATCCAGGCGTCACAAACACGGGCAAATCCTCCTCGGAATCATAATCTATGATAGCATCAACCTCAGGATGTACAAACCCTGCACTTCGGAAAACCTCTTGAATCGGACGAACAACCACCTCTCTCTTGACCCTGGCAGATACTGGATGAAAACCCAGACCTTCCCCAGACTTGTTCTCGGGTAACGTCAACACCTGGCCCCATCCTTCGGCCGAACCCCTTTCCACCACTCGCCGCGCATCCTCAAAAGAAGAGATGGATGCCCCTTGCTTCTTCACTGTATTCTTAGCAACAGATAGACCCTGGAACTGGGTCCCTACATCCTCGTCAGCATCAATAAAAAAAAATGATGATAAGTGGCTTACCACCATAGCCTGCTCTCCCCCAATCATCACTAGCTTCCCATGTCTTACAAACTTTAGTCTCTGATGGAGCGTAGAGGTGACTGCCCCGGCATCATGGATCCAGAGACGACCCAATAAACAGCTGTAGGCAGCACGGATATCCATCACTTGGAAAGTGATTTGAAAAGTATGGGGACCAATCACTATAGGAAGATCCACTTCACCAATAACTGTCTTCCTGGAGCCATCAAATGCTTTGACAATTACTCCACTAGGCCTCATAGGAGCACCTGGATATGAAAGCCGAGATAACATAGTCTTGGGCATCACATTCAACGACAAACCTGTATCCACCAACACACTTGATAAGGTATCGTTTCCACAACTTACTGAAATGTGCAAAGCCATATTATGGTTTCTCCCCTCCTCCGGGAGCTCTTCATCACTGAAACCAAGATTGTTACACGAAGTTATATTTCCCACAATCCCATCAAACTGATCAACCGTCACATCATGGTCCACGAACGCCTGGTCCAAGACCTTCATCAAGGCTTCTCTATGCGCACCAGAATCTCTCAATAAGGCAAGCAAGGAAATCTTGGAAGGTGTTTGCAAAAGTTGGTCCACAATCTTATATTCACTTCTCTTGATAAGTTTCAAAATCTCATCATCCTCAGGGTGAGGGATAGGTTCACTGGATCGGTCTATCTCAACCCTTGGTTCAACATTTCTTACTGGAATCTCCGCCGGTATGGGCCTCCTAACTTGAACTTCTGGTCTCTTTGAAGGTACTGCTGCAAAAACGCGCCCACTTCTCGTAACTCTACTCACATCAGCAATGTTAACAAAAGATGGTCTCGTTGGTATAAGGACTTCTACCCCATTCTCAATCACCGTGGCGTTATACTTGTACGGCACAGCTTGGTCTGAGCTGTAAGGCACAGGGCCAGGTGGGTAAATAATCAAAGGATCAACAGGCGCAGTCTGACTATTGTAAGCAATCTCTACTGATTCAGGAAAATTGAATTGTGGTATGATAACATTCACTTCATCCTCCGGATTTCGGTCATATGTAATAGTGATAACTCTCTGATCTAGCAACTTCTGAATATCCTCCTTCACGATAGGACAGTCATCCTCTCTTGAACAAAACTCACAAACGTCATAATCATGCTGGTGCCTAACAAAGGCAAGTCTTCTCAAACTCTGATGTAACCTGACCAACGACTCTCTTATGTGTTCGACTTGAAAAACTCGAAACTTCCCCGGACAACCTTCCACCATATTCACTGAAGCTGCCCCATGTCGAGGCAAAGGATTATCTCTAACATTTGGATTAACGTCCTTAAAAGACAAGATACCATTCTTAATTAATCTTTGTACGTCCGCCTTTAGAGCAAAGCAATTCTCAAGGTTGTGCCCCGGCGACCCTTGATGATATTCACAAAACTGATCCGCCTTGTACCACGGAGAAGCACTGTTCGGTGCGACAGGAGGAGGCTTTGTCGTGATGAGATTCTTTCTGATAAGAGCAGGGAACAATTCAGTATAAGTCATAGGAATGGCATCGAACTGCGGTTTTCTGGGTGAACGGTTCTGATTGTTGAACGGATAAGCCTGTTGTCGAGGCTGCTGCTGAAAAGGCCGTTGTTGAGTTGGTGGAGTTTGATGAGCTGGGGTCATCAAAGTTGGGCGGACAGCCGGAGTGACTGCCGCAACGTGAGAGTAACCTCTCCTAGGCCTACCTGGAAACAAAGCGCTAACATCCTGCTCTTTTATTTTCGGGAAAACACTTCCAAACTTCTTCGCACTGCTAGACGGACTCCCTTCTTTAACCAAACGCCCTTCACGAATCCCTTCCTCTAATCGCATTCCCATGCTTACCATTTCGGTGAAGTCACTGGGTGCGCTGGCTATCATTCTTTCATAGTAAAAGGATCCTAAAGTCTTCAAAAATATCTTAGTCATCTCTTTCTCCTCAAGGGGTGGATAGATTTGAGCAGCAATTTCACGCCACCTCTGGGCGTACTCCTTAAAAGATTCCCGGTCTCTCTGTGACATCGCCCGGAGTTGATCCCGGTCCGGCGCCATGTCGACGTTGTACTTGTACTGATGGACAAAGGCTTCACTAAGATCGTTAAAGTTACGGATCCGAATACTGTCTAAACCCATATACCACTTTAGAGCAGCACCCGTCAAACTATCTTGAAAATAATGAATCAACAAGTCATGATCATCGGAGTACGTAGACATCTTCCTTACGTACATTGTCAAATGACTTCTAGGACACGAATCACCCTTATATCTTTCAAAGTCTGGCACTTTGAATTTTGCTGGAATCTTGACATTCGAAACTAAACAAAGGCCATGCGTATTCTTCCCAAACAAATCCTTCCCTTTTAATGCTCTAAGCTCCTTCTGCATTTCCTGGAACTGATCCTGAAATTCTTCCATTCTATCAAAAAGACCCAAACTTTCAGCGGGCTCGGCAGGATAAATAGGTTCATTCAAGTAAGGTACGGAGTGAACCACAGGAGCAACGTTCGTCATAATCAGTTGCGGAAAAGGTGTTACAGACGGAATTACTGGCGGCATGGCAGTTGTCTCTGGTTGAGGAAGAGACAATGCAGGTTGAAATAAAGGTTGTACGGCAGGCTGATACCCCTCTGGCACAAAGTTGTAAGGCATTCCCCACGGAAAACCTTTCGGCATCTGATGTTGAAGCGGAGAGTTGATTTGAGTTACGGAGGCAGGAACTGTGACAATCTCGGAAACCACTGGAGTTGAAGTCTGAATCTCGGCAGCTGTAGTCGATGGCTGATTCTGAACAGCCACCAAACTTTCCACTAACGCAGTTAGCTTTTCCATCTCGGCACGAAGTGTAGCAACTTCCCCACGAAGCTCATGATTTTCCTGTTCCAAATCTTCCATTTTCCTTTGACGATTGGCCCGAGTGTCGTATCGGTGAGACAGCTTGACAACCTTTGGTGGAAAAAGAACAAGGATGAGACTCTAGAAAACATGTGAAGTGGAATGTGAAATGATGCATGATGGCGATGCAAATGATGACTCATTTTAAAAGTTTTTCAAGGAACTTTGATAATTTTGCATACATCAATGGTAAAGGAATTTGGAACAACAAAACTCGATCCATTAATCGAAAGCGATAAATTACAACTTACAAATTGGAATATCAAAATAGTAAATTACAAATTTGGGATAACAAATCCAATAATGAAAGAAATAAATTACAACTTCGAAACGTGGAAACCATAATGAAGTGATAAGTTACAATTTTACAACATGAAATCTAAAATAAAGCAATAAATTACAACTTCGGAGCATGAAGCCCATAATAAAACAATAAATTACAACTTCGGAGCATGAAGCCCTTTTACATAGTTTTACAAAATGACATCAATAAAACAAACTAAAAGCTAAAGGTCACTCGGAATCCTCAGATGAAGGACCAAACACCAGCTGTAACCGGAGCTTCTTGATCTTTTCTTCGTAAAAGTCTTCCATCGCTTTCTTCTCAGCTATCAGTCGATCGATGATTTCTTCCTGCGGATTAGGAACGAGAGCCACGCTTACCGAACCTTCCCTTTTTCTCTTCCTTTCACTCGCATACTTCTTCAGCAAGGCATCCTTCTGACGAAGCTTCTCATCGTGGTCAACAAACCGGCCGTCTTGAATAAGCAGCAACTCCTCCTTCTCTTTTAACTGTCGAGTCAGGACTCGATTCTCATACTCAAACATATGGTACTTTTCCTTCCAAGCATCCCTCTCGGACTTCATCCTAGCCAGATTTCCTTGATATTCTCCTACATCCGCGATAGGGATAACAACAGATGATGGTGCGATGGCAGGGAATAAAGGTTTCTCAAGTTTATATGGCATCTTGAGAGCACAAGCCCTAGCACGGACCCACTGTAGGTAAGTGTTGTACCCCAAAATTTTCCCTCCCATATTCTTCAAAATTTGCCAAGTCAAAGCTTCAAAATCTCCCCAAGGGTTGCACAGTTCAAGGGCCTCCTAACAGTCAAAAACTAGGGTTTTGGTTCTGGCCAAGTAAATGAAGTTTCCAAGGTTCTAACCAAGTCCCACATGCCTACATACATTGTCAAACATCCATATGCCAAGTTTCAAGACTTACAGCACAAAATTGCACAGTCAAAAACCCTAATTGCCCTACAGTCAACTGTAGGGGCAAAATGGTCATTTGACAGTCAAAAGTTCAAATTTTTGGTCAACATCGCATTTTGAAGCCACAAACATCATTTGATCAATGCTTGATCATGATTCTCAAAGCTTGGCTCAAAAATCATCAAGATGCAAAAAATTCCATATTTGGACAGTTGAAAAAGTCAACTGTAACTTGACCAAGGCATAACTTTCACATGGATTATTAGAAAGATTCCATCCAAAGCTCATTTTGAAGAGAAAGACATTTCCTACAACTCCTCTTCATACTTCAAGTCCAAGAAATGCTCTCACAAAAAGTTATCAATTTCAACATTATAGGTCATTTTCAAAAGTCAACAAAAAGGGACTTTAAGTCAAAGGCCATAACTTGAGATTGGTAAATCAAAATGACATGGGACCAAAGACATTGGTTAGAGGACTCAAAGACCTTTCCAAAATGTCCAAGAACATGAGCAAAGCTTAAAAATTGAGCAAGTTATGCCTTGTGGAAGTTGGGAAATGTTTGGATATTTTGAAAAGTCAACATTGCTTCAAATGACCTAAAATTGTTAATGGGCCTCTTTTTCTTCCACAATTCATCATCCAAGGCATGTGCACGACCATTTGGTCCAAAGGGAAGTTTTTATCATTTTTATTTTATTTATTTGGATTTTTAATTATCAATAATTCATTTAATTAAAATAAATACATGAAAAATACTAAACCTAATTTTTTTGAATCTTTTTGTGCATGAAATAATCTCAAGATTTTGTGTATAATCAGATTTGGTAAGAATCTTGTTAATTGGCCATGATTTGAACTAAGTTTGCATGAAAAGATTAGAAAATATTTTGCCATGAAAATCAATATCCTCTCCATCAATTCTTTGATTCCTTGGACCTCTTTTCCAACCCTAATCGTTCATAGATACAAATACATGCTAAACCTAATCCTAGAAGACTCCAAGCTGCGCAGAAAAACCATATGCAAACTTGAATTTTTTTCAAGAAAACTCCAATACTGAAAACTGAGTTTTAGGACGATTCAAGTCAAAATATCTGTTCCATTGGCTTCCTGAGACATCAAGCAACATATTTGAATCGTTTTCCACATTCATAACGCCCAGAATTGGTATATACAACTCAAACTTTTTCATGTAAATTGCATATTCGTATTTCAAATTCCCAGCATTCTCATTGCATTTTGTTCATGGATTTGTACTAATAAGACCATTCTGAAGCTAACAATGTGATTTGATTGAAGTTTTATGCACTATACACGATTTCACCATTGTTGGATATTAGGGTTTTCCAAGCTGTGAATTGGGGTTTCCCATTTAAGGAAAAATTAGCACTCTAGACCTGGACCATTGAAACAAGCATGCTTGGACGAAGAGAAACCAACCCTCGCGCCTAATTTATGAGGCCATGTGGCCTATTCGCTATTTTTTGGAATGATGCATAATGGGACGGTTCAAAACCGTTGCCCATTCTTTTTTTGTTTCAGGAAAAAAAGCCAAACGGGGAAGACGATGAAGTGTCAAGACATAAGCGACTGATTTGAATTCTCGCGCCAAGTTACCCACTAACACGCGTTTTATTTCATATTATTTGTTGGTTATTTTATAAACAGAATGCGCTCATAGCTCCACTGGTCAAAGGACACGCTGGTAACCCCTGGGACCTGGGTTCGAACCCCAGGTCCCCACCCCCTTTCATATTATTTTTCATTTAACGCTCATGTGCAGCTTCAACGCTAAGGACCACCATATGCTCCTCCATCCAACACGCCACCTGGCCAATCTCATCAATCCAAGGGCCCAGATCTGGAGAGCATGGTAAACACAAGTCAACCGTCCCACACGCTGGCATAAAAGTCAACAGAGGCCAAGGATTAATGGGCCTAAATTGCTGGACTTCACCTCACATTTGGGGACAGAACCCCCTAGGTTTGCAACATATTTTCTATTTTATTTTGTTTTTTTTATTTTGATTCAATTATTCCTTTTTTTTATTCAATTCTTTAATTTAATTATTTTTCATAAAAAAACATAAAAACAATAAAAAAGCAGAAAAAAGACAAAAATAAGTATTTTATTTAATTAATATATTTTTTTGTAAATGAACTTCATTAATTGATTTTAGCTTTTAAACTTAGGGTTAAATTTTAATATTTTTCTTAATCAATCTAAAGTTTTGGTAGAATTAGGGTTTGCAATAATTTTTATCCTTTTTTTTTCTTTGCTTTCATAATAATTAATTATTAAAATATTATTTATTTTTATAAATCAAAATTGCATGTAAATAATTAGGTTAATTTAGGTTTAACTTTAATACTTTCTTAATAAACTAAAAAAAACAATTAGAATTAGGGTTAGCATTTTAATTTCAATTAATCTCATTAAAATCATAAATACAAAAAAAACCAAAAAATAATTTCTTTTTCTTTGATTTAATTAATTTGCTAATAATTTAATTTCATCAAAAAGGGTCCAACGCCCTCGTTTCTAATTTTAATTTAATTCGCATATTTATTCCTTTTTCTTTTAGTATTTATGTACCTCTCCCAAAGCTTTGTAAACTCGGACATTTTAATCTTTCGCACTTTACTTTACTTATTTACTTTCTGTCAAATCGGGTCCTGGAAATTTTGGCGATGTGGACCCGCGCCTTTTGTAATAGCTTAGAATTTTTATTTCCCGCAATTCTTTTTGACTGTTAAACAAATGCATGCAAGAATGAAACGACAAAAATAAAAACAAACGCATAGATCACTTTGACATGAACAAGATAAAATAACTGAAAACGACACACAAATCACACACCACCCCTAGGGTACGCCTCACTGTTGCCTTGCCTCGAAAGGTGATCGTCGAGTAGAGGATGTCTTAGTAAGTCCTCATGATCCGGGAACCTGGCATGAGGGTAGCTTCTAAGGTGTCTTCCCATTGCTCTGGTGATCACCATGTCCCGAACCTCGAATTGACCCGAACACCTCCAACGGTGGTGCTACCTACTTCTCAATGGTGGGATGGCACTACTTTAAAGGACATCTACACAGACGAATTCCTTAGGGTAGGTAGACGACTCTAGATACTTGCTCTAATTTCAAAAACAAATCCAAAATACTTTTCACACCAACACCTTTTCAAAAAGCTTTCGAAAGCAATTTTTCAAACACTCTTGAGGACCGATACAAGAGTCGAACTGAAATTTTCAAAGAAACTTTTTTAAACCCACAGTTGAAAAGCAAACAAACCTTTTGAAAACACAAATGAGCAAGTATCTAAGAGCCCATGGATAACCATGGATAGAAAGGGTGCTAACACCTTCCCTTTCTATAACCTACCTCCCGAACCGAGAGCAATCTCTATAAGGAATTTTTCTGTGCTTTTGTCCTTTCCATTTGGAGAAAATAAAAGACAGTGGCGACTCTTGCTTACCGCGACATTTCGCGAACCAGCTTTAAACAGTCAGTTCCAGATCCACCGATCACAGAACTGGCGACTCTGCTGGGGATATTATAAAGTGAGGTGTACCTTAGGACTAAGATCACTTGTGTTTTCAATTGTCTGAATTGTTTGCTTTAAATTGTGGGAATGTCTCGGGAGTTCTATAGATCCTAACCCGGATCTGGGGGATACCTTCTTAGAAAGTAGCAACAAGGCTGTGAGGGAACTATGCGGGGTATACCGACATGGTTGAAACAGTCTGCTACGTTGATGTGGCACTTTGGTGTGTACCGGTAACCCTTGAGTTCAGTCAAGGAGAGTACGGGGCCTCCGCGTGGTGTCGTGAAGCATCAACAGACCTTAGGAACCTTAATTGAACTATCTTAGCCTCTTTAGGGTAGTGAGATAACTGACTTTGGTGCAGTCCGAGGTTGGTTGATACTCGATACTACACTCAATTGAGGGTTGCTTTCCTGGAATATTTCGGTCGCCAGTTCAGTGGCTAAATCGAAACGATGAACAATGAAAGCAATCCAGTGATATTGGGACCCTTAGAACCCGGTTACTTCTAATAGGACAGGTTGAGCCCACCAACTTCAAGAGGGTAATACCCAGACCCCATGCTGGCCTGAACTCTAAGGGCTTCTCTTGTGTGACTTGTGTGCCTTCATACTTGACTACTCGCATGCTTGTTATCTAACACATGAACTACTTGCAGGTTCTGTTTATAGTCCTTAATTGGGACTCATAACATGGTTTACTAAGTTCCTTACAGGTCTTGGTTTGCGGTCCTTAATTAGGACTCATAACAGGGTTTACCGAGTTTCTTGCAGGGTTTGTTTTAGTCCTTAATTAGGACTCATGACAGGTTTTACTTGAGTGTCTTGCAGGTTTTTGTTTATAGTCCTTAATAAGGACTCATAACAGGGTTTACTCATAGTACCTCATGCATAGCATAACATCATACCATTGCACACATCCTAACCCATTTCAAGGATCTCAAGGGCTTATGATGCAGGTCATGATAAATCAAACATCTAGCAAGGGGCAAAGAGGATTTATTTTCCTCTAGCCAAGGTTGTCAGGGGCTATGACCCACTTGATATGGTGAGCCTTGACCCTTGAAGAAGGACTCTCAACAATATGAAGTACCTTCAATCAAGCCACCAGTTTCCAATGCTAACAATTTTCTTGTTTACCCTGCGAGGTCCTTGAAAACATTGCATGCATATCATACACATCATTGCAGGTACCCTTTTGACAGGTCTCTCACCTTCTTCGCTGTTTATTTCAGCCGATCGTCATGAATCCTGAATCATCAACTGAGCAGTCCATCAAGGCCCTCCAAGCTCAGAATGCCCAGTTCCAAGAGCTGATCGTGAATTTGGCTCAGGGGCAACAAGATCTGAAGACCTTGCTTTTGAAAAAGAAGAAGAAGAGGACTGTGTTGTTCAACCCTAGGCGCAGATCTGGGAATACACTGCAGAATGAAACTGAGAGGACTACTCCATCTGTTGGGGAAGGCAGTCGTCAAGAGGAAAGGGTTCCCAGCCCCGTGGTCTCCGACAACGAGACAGATTTCAATGATGAGCAATACCCTCCTGCTGAAGACAAGTACAAGCAGTTGGAAGACCGTCTGAATGCAATGGAAATTCAACAAGTGCCTGGTTTGGATTTCGGAGACTTGGGTCTAACTTATGGTGTGGTGATCCCACACAAATTCAAAGCACCCTCTTTTGCCAAGTACGATGGGACATCTTGTCCCAAGCTGCATCTCAGGTCTTATGTGCGGAAGATTCAACCGTATACTGTGGACAAGAACTTGTGGATCCACTTCTTCCAGGAAAGTCTTTCAGGGACTCATCTCGAATGGTTCTATCAGTTGGACGGAACCAAGGTTCGTAACTGGGAGGAGTTGGCTACTGCTTTTTACAAGCAGTATCAGTATAATGCCGACCTCGCTCCTACGCGTACCCAACTCCAGGGTATGTCGCTAGGATCGGGAGAAGGTTTTAAAGAGTATGCGCAGAAATGGAGAGACCTGGCCGGTAGGGTACAACCACCGTTGACTGACCGTGAACTTGTGGACATGTTCTTGGGGACCCTGTCTGGCCCATTCTACAACCACCTGATTGGGAATTCGTCTGCTGGATTCACAGATCTTATCTTGACTGGAGAGCGAATAGAAGCTGGCATCAGGTCTGGGAAGATTCAAGAGGCTGCACCTTCGGATAAAAAGCCTCATCATGGAAAGAAAGAGTCTAATGCTGTGCATGGTAAAAAGAGCCGTCACGAGGTAGGGGCAACCCAGACCTCCAATCCTAGACCTACCCAACAAGGACAGGGGAAGCAACGCAAGGAGGTCGCACCCAAACGACAGTACACCAAGATCAACATGTCGCTGGATCAAGCACTACAACAAATGTTGAAGGCAGGGCTGATCACCTTAAGGGCTCCTCTTCGGAATCCGAACACTTCTGCTCCGAACTACCATCCCAACGATAGGTGCGCATACCATTCTGATAGCCCGGGGCATACTACGGACAACTGCTGGCCTCTCAAAAACAAGATTCAAGACATGATCGACGCTGGAGAGATTCAGTTTGAAGTACCTGAGACTCCGAACATAATCACTGCTCCGTTACCCAATCATTGAAGACTTTTGTTTATTTGGATTTCCGAGTTGTATTTTTCTTGGCTTATACAAACAATTAATGTCATAGCAAACTCTTTTATTCTATTAAAGCATCGCATGTGTCTGTTTTGGAATTAATACAATTGTTTTCATTATATTTAAAATTGCTTTCATTTTTCTGTGATGATCAACTCTCGGTTAATAATTTCTAAGCCTCTTGAGGGAGGATGACGAAAACGATACCACGATATACAATATGCTTTTGAACAAACCCCGCTGATGAGGTACAGGCATTGTTTCAATCCCTAAACACTGGAGTTATAAGGATGATAATCCCTCGTCAACCCCTCTGAGCCAAAGAAGTAGGAGTTTTTCTTTTTGAAATTGAAACCCTTAATCATAACCTGGGGCAGGGTAGTCTCTCAGTTGATCCAAGTGCATAACGAATGGCACCAAAGAGGTCCTTACAATAAAGAAAGGCAGTCATTATCTCAAAAAATAAAAAACCCATTAAGTCAAAATCCATGAAGGAAACTTACGAAACTGGGGTATCCCGCTGACTGTAATTCCAAAAAGGAAACAGTTCAGGCAAAAAAGAAAGGGATAACAAAAATCAGACAAGAAAGAGGTCTTACGAACCCTCAACAAAAAAAGGAATGACTGCCTATTCAAAATAAACTGTCAAAGTTCGAATCATCACCGGAAAATCAGAGCAAAGACTCAAACAAGGTCTAACGTATGATCAACTGAGTTTAGGTTTGGAGAACATCACGAAGAGCGGGTGGGTACAAATAAAATTTGAGCCTTTATCCTTTGTTTCTTAAACCGTGAACCAGGCCACGTTATAACCCTTAAAAGTCCTAGCTGAAACATGGGTTAGTTCGAAAGCATACTGTTACAAAAGGTATCCTGACTCCTGAAGGTCTGTTGCAAATCTTGGGTTGACATCACAGTCTACAAGAATTGCTTGTTTTACAAAAAATGCATTTTCAAAATTCAAGACAGACATAGGCTTTTGCATTCTTAAGATAATATTGTTTGCATATGACTTTTTGGTTGAACAGCATAGAAATTCGCACGACGAATGCCTAATGAACAGAAGTACTTCCAATCAAGGGGCAGACATGACCATGGTCCATTATCTGGGGCAGTCCAATCAAGATTCGGAGAATCTCTCAAAAGTCAAACACTAGGGGCAAATCTCTGCCTGAGTCACTTGGGGCGCTCCAGCAACGAATCTTGCACGATCAGACATCTTCTGGTAATATGGCAACATAAGCAGCCAGGGGCACCTCCCTGCATTCTAAGAGCATGGACATAGTCGAAAAAGTACTACGCAAAATCAAAGACCCGCTAGGTTGACATACCTAGGCAAAAATTAGGGCTTCCCGGCGAACCAAAAGGGTTCGGGCAAAATGAAGGGGTGAAATGAAAAATCTGTACACCCGGCAAGTCGAAAACCTGAAAAGGCGGCTTGGGAAAAAATGGGTATCCCGGTGGACCGAAAACCTGAAAGGGCAGTCCAGGCAAAAGTAAGGGATCAAAGCGTACGACTATGTCCCTTCATCTTGCCACCTGCCTACCAGAAGTAGGTCTGTCCATCAACAACTATCAGCACCTCCACAGGTATCTTCCTCTCCCACATCAGAAACAGGGGCAATAAAGAGTTGTCTAGGCAATCTGGTTGTTCTGTCCTCCAAGGTATCAAAGTAGGTTCCGTTGAAGCACATAACCAATACAGTTCAATACTTCCCCAGGAGAGTCCAATCCAGTTTCCCCAAGAAAGTTGGAATCCAGCTCCCCAGCAGTAAGCTTATCCCCAATAGATTCTGGAAGCTTATCCCCGCAGAGCACGAACGCGTCTCCCGGCCTTTATTCAAAGAGTTATTTCCTTACCAGGATATAACTGGGTTATCCTCAGCCAAAAGCCACGGAAAGATCGTCCTCGACGAAGTCTTCTTCTCCCCCAGCGAAGTCTATTAACACTTCCAACACAACAAGGGTATCCCCGACAAGTCATTATCAACAGCTCAACAAAGTATCTCTCTCCCTACAGAGTATTGCTTCCCAGCAAGATTACTAGAGTACTTTTCTCCCCGCAGAGTAATCCATTCGCCAAGTTCATTCCCCAATGGAGTTATCTTCTCCTACCGGTATTCTTGCAACTATCATCTCAGCGGAAACAGAATCTATTCTTCAACAGCAGCCCAGGAGTGACTTCCCGACACTCGTCAAGGATTTATTTTCCTAAGACGAAAACATATGTTCATAAACATCACATCTTCATACATTATAGCATGCATATGCATCATACTACACGAATCTCATCAATTTTGAGGACATCCTGAAATCATGCAGTTCATGCATCATGATCTTGCATACAACTGATGCTTTACCTTTTCAGGAAAGGTCAATACAAAGATGATTACTATCAACTATCGCGACTCCTTCTAGATATAGTTCAGATGTGACCCAGATATGGCGACGTTCTGATACTTCTTCCAGATTTCCTTCTAGATATAGTTCAGATGTGACCCAGGCATGGCGACGTTCTGATACTTCTTCCAGATTTCCTTCTAGATATAGTTCAGATGTGAACCAGATATGGCGACATTCTGATACTTCTTCCAGATTTCATTCCAGATATAGTTCAGATGTGACCCAGATATGGCGACGTTCTGATACTTCTTCCAGATTTCCTTCTAGATATAGTTCAGATGTGACCCAGGCATGGCGACGTTCTGATACTTCTTCCAGATTTCCTTCTAGATATAGTTCAGATGTGACCCAGGCATGGCGACGTTCTGATACTTCTTCTAGATTTCCTTCTAGATATAGTTCAGATGTGAACCAGATATGGCGACGTTCTGATACTTCTTCCAGATTTCCTCCTAGATATAGTTCAGATGTGAACCAGATATGGCGACGTTCTGATACTTCTTCCAGATTTCCTCCTAGATATAGTTCAGATGTGAACCAGATATGGCGACATTCTGATACTTCTTCCAGATTTCCTTCTAGATATAGTTCAGATGTGAACCAGATATGGCGACGTTCTGATACTTCTTCCAGATTTCCTCCTAGATATAGTTCAGATGTGAACCAGATATGGCGACGTTCTGATACTTCTTCCAGATTTCCTCCTAGATATAGTTCAGATGTGAACCAGATATGGCGATGTTCTGATACTTCTTCCAGATATGGTTCGGATGTGACCCAGGCATGGCGACATTCTGACACTTATTCCAGACCCCCTCAGATAACTTAGAGATGCTCCAGACACGGAAGCTGTTCTATTGTTTATTCAGAGATCACCTTTCTAGAGATGGTTCAGATGTGACCCGGATATGGCTACCTTCTGATACTCGTCCCCAGATTTTCTCAACGATTGCTGTTGAAGTTGAAGTTATCCAAGGTTCTCTCAATGTTTGCTGTTGAGGTGGTAATCGCCTATGGTTCTCTCCCCGATCCTGCGGAGGTGGTAATCCCAGATTTCGCTCAATGATTGTTGTTGAAGTTGAAGTTATCCAAGGTTCTCTCAATGTTTGCTGTTGAGGTGGTAATCGCCTATGGTTCTCTCCCCGATACTGCGGAGGTGGTAATCCCAGATTTCGCTCAACGATTGCTGTTGAAGTTGAAGTTATCCATGGTTCTCTCAATGTTTGCTGTTGAGGTGGTAATCCCAGATTTCGCTCAACGATTGCTGTTGAAGTTGAAGTTATCCAAGGTTCTCTCAATGTTTGCTGTTGAGGTGGTAATCGCCTATGGTTCTCTCCCCGATACTGCGGAGGTGGTAATCCCAGATTTCGCTCAACGATTGCTGTTGAAGTTGAAGTTATCCAAGGTTCTCTCAATGTTTGCTGTTGAGGTGGTAATCGCCTATGGTTCTCTCCCCGATACTGCGGAGGTGGTAATCCCAAGATTATCTCAATGATTGCTGTTGAGGTTAAAGTCATCCAAGGTTCTCTCACTGTTCCTGTTGAGGTAGTAACCATCCCTGGTTCATTCATCATCGTTTGAAGCTCCAGATTCAGCTCCTGTAACCAGTCAGGACACATCTATACAAAGCATCTGAAGACCAGATCCTGCAACATGTCAGATACTCATTTTTCTCTTGCAGGTACGCAAGTTCTCGCTAAGGAATCTCTTATGCGATTGACATCCAGATGGCATCTATAAGCCCATCACCCTATCCATAAATCTCCAAATGGCATCTATAAGCCCATTCCACCATCACACTGCTACTATGTGAGCGCAAATTTCTGGGCACTCTAGTGTTCAATCATCTTCCACCCTCGGATTACGAAAGGCACGTCAGCCAATCTGCATCCTCGGGTCTAAGAAGATTGAACAGGGGCAACTGTTGTACCCCAAAATTTTCCCTCCCATATTCTTCAAAATTTGCCAAGTCAAAGCTTCAAAATCTCCCCAAGGGTTGCACAGTTCAAGGGCCTCCTAACAGTCAAAAACTAGGGTTTTGGTTCTGACCAAGTAAATGAAGTTTCCAAGGGTCTAATCAAGTCCCACATGCCTACATACATTGTCAAACATCCATATGCCAAGTTTCAAGACTTACAGCACAAAATTGCACAGTCAAAAACCCTAATTGCCCTACAGTCAACTGTAGGGGCAAAATGGTCATTTGACAGTCAAAAGTTCAAATTTTTGGTCAACATCTCATTTTGAAGCCACAAACATCATTTGATCAATGCTTGATCATGATTCTCAAAGCTTGGCTCAAAAATCATCAAGATGCAAAAATTTCCATATTTGGACAGTTGAAAAAGTCAACTGTAACTTGACCAAGGCATAACTTTCACATGGATTATTAGAAAAATTCCATCCAAAGCTCATTTTGAAGATAAAGACATTTCCTACAACTCCTCTTCATACTTCAAGTCCAAGAAATGCTCTCACAAAAAGTTATCAATTTCAACATTATAGGTCATTTTCAAAAGTCAACAAAAAGGGACTTTAAGTCAAAGGCCATAACTTGAGATTGGTAAATCAAAATGACATGGTACCAAAGACATTGGTTAGAGGACTCAAAGACATTTCCAAAATGTCCAAGAACATGAGCAAATCTTAAAAATTGAGCAAGTTATGCCTTGTGGAAGTTGGGAAATGTTTGGATATTTTGAAAAGTCAACATTGCTTCAAATGACCTAAAATTGTTAATGGGCCTCTTTTTCTTCCACAATTCATCATCCAAGGAATGTGCACGACCATTTGGCCCAAAGGGAAGTTTTTATCATTTTTATTTTATTTATTTGGATTTTTAATTATCAATAATTCATTTAATTAAAATAAATACATGAAAAATACTAAACCTAATTTTTTTGAATCTTTTTGTGCATGAATTAATCTCAAGATTTTGTGTATAATCAGATTTGGTAAGAATCTTGTTAATTGGCCATGATTTGAACTAAGTTTGCATGAAAAGATTAGAAAATATTTTGCCATGAAAATCAATATCCTCTCCATCAATTCTTTGATTCCTTGGACCTCTTTTCCAACCCTAATCGTTCATAGATACATATACATGCTAAACCTAATCCTAGAAGACTCCAAGCTGCGCAGAAAAACCATATGCAAACTTGAATTTTTTTCAAGAAAACTCCAATACTGAAAACTGAGTTTTAGGACGATTCAAGTCAAAATATCTGTTCCATTGGCTTCCTGAGACATCAAGCAACATATTTGAATCGTTTTCCACATTCATAACGCCCAGAATTGGTATATACAACTCAAACTTTTTCATGTAAATTGCATATTCGTATTTCAAATTCCCAGCATTCTCATTGCATTTTGTTCATGGATTTGTACTAATAAGACCATTCTGAAGCTAACAATGTGATTTGATTGAAGTTTTATGCACTATACGCGATTTCACCATTGTTGGATATTAGGGTTTTCCAAGCTGTGAATTGGGGTTTCCCATTTAAGGAAAAATTAGCACTCTAGACCTGGACCATTGAAACAAGCATGCTTGGACGAAGAGAAACCAACCCTCGCGCCTAATTTATGAGGCCATGTGGCCTATTCGCTATTTTTTGGAATGATGCATAATGGGACGGTTCAAAACCGTTGCCCATTCTTTTTTTGTTTCAGGAAAAAAAGCCAAACGGGGAAGACGATGAAGTGTCAAGACATAAGCGGCTGATTTGAATTCTCGCGCCAAGTTACCCACTAACACGCGTTTTATTTCATATTATTTGTTGGTTATTTTATAAACAGAATGCGCTCATAGCTCCACTGGTCAAAGGACACGCTGGTAACCCCTGGGACCTGGGTTCGAACCCCAGGTCCCCACCCCCTTTCATATTATTTTTCATTTAACGCTCATGTGCAGCTTCAACGCTAAGGACCACCATATGCTCCTCCATCCAACACGCCACCTGACCAATCTCATCAATCCAAGGGCCCAGATCTGGAGAGCATGGTAAACACAAGTCAACCGTCCCACACGCTGGCATAAAAGTCAACAGAGGCCAAGGATTAATGGGCCTAAATTGCTGGACTTCACCTCACATTTGCGGACAGAACCCCCTAGGTTTGCAACATCTTTTCTATTTTATTTTGTTTTTTTTATTTTGATTCAATTATTCCTTTTTTTTATTCAATTCTTTAATTTAATTATTTTTCATAAAAAACATAAAAACAATAAAAAAGCAGAAAAAAGACAAAAATAAGTATTTTATTTAATTAATATATTTTTTTGTAAATGAACTTCATTAATTGATTTTAGCTTTTAAACTTAGGGTTAAATTTTAATATTTTTCTTAATCAATCTAAAGTTTTGGTAGAATTAGGGTTTGCAATAATTTTTATCCTTTTTTTTCTTTGCTTTCATAATAATTAATTATTAAAATATTATTTATTTTTATAAATCAAAATTGCATGTAAATAATTAGGTTAATTTAGGTTTAACTTTAATACTTTCTTAATAAACTAAAAAAAACAATTAGAATTAGGGTTAGCATTTTAATTTCAATTAATCTCATTAAAATCACAAATACAAAAAAAACCAAAAAATAATTTCTTTTTCTTTGATTTAATTAATTTGATAATAATTTAATTTCATCAAAAAGGGTCCAACGCCCTCGTTTCTAATTTTAATTTAATTCGCATATTTATTCCTTTTTATTTTAATATTTATGTACCTCTCCCAAAGCTTTGTAAACTCGGACATTTTAATCTTTCGCACTTTACTTTACTTATTTACTTTCTGTCAAATCGGGTCCTGGAAATTTTGGCGATGTGGACCCGCGCCTTTTGTAATAGCTTAGAATTTTTATTTCCCGCAATTCTTTTTGACTGTTAAACAAATGCATGCAAGAATGAAACGACAAAAATAAAAACAAACGCATAGATCACTTTGACATGAACAAGATAAAATAACTGAAAACGACACACAAATCACACACCACCCCTAGGGTACGCCTCACTGTTGCCTTGCCTCGAAAGGTGATCGTCGAGTAGAGGATGTCTTAGTAAGTCCTCATGATCCGGGAACCTGGCATGAGGGTAGCTTCTAAGGTGTCTTCCCATTGCTCTGGTGATCACCATGTCCCGAACCTCGAATTGACCCGAACACCTCCAACGGTGGTGCTACCTACTTCTCAATGGTGGGATGGCACTACTTTAAAGGACATATACACAGACGAATTCCTTAGGGTAGGTAGACGACTCTAGATACTTGCTCTAATTTCAAAAACAAATCCAAAATACTTTTCACACCAACACCTTTTCAAAAAGCTTTCGAAAGCAATTTTTCAAACACTCTTGAGGACCGATACAAGAGTCGAACTGAAATTTTCAAAGAAACTTTTTTAAACCCACAGTTGAAAAGCAAACAAACCTTTTGAAAACACAAATGAGCAAGTATCTAAGAGCCCATGGATAACCATGGATAGAAAGGGTGCTAACACCTTCCCTTTCTATAACCTACCTCCCGAACCGAGAGCAATCTCTATAAGGAATTTTTCTGTGCTTTTGTCCTTTCCATTTGGAGAAAATAAAAGACGGTGGCGACTCTTGCTTACCGCGACATTTCGCGAACCAGCTTTAAACAGTCAGTTCCAGATCCACCGATCACAGTAAGGCTCCAAAGAAACTGCACCTCTATGTCCCAGCATATCTCTCCCTTTCCTGTGGATATGGCGCCAAGCTCCTTCAATCTCCTTCTTAGCAGCTTGATGATCTTGTCCTTCCTGAAGAAAGAAACCACTCACATGGATGTTGTTTGGTTTATCTCTCATCGGGTACCCGAAATGACGGCGCGCTAGAACAGGGTTGTAGTTGATTCCACCCCTCGTACCGAGAAGAGGTACATTAGGAAAAGCACCACAGCTATCAATGATCTCCACGTCGTGATAAACTCGATTATACCAGTCAATGTCGAAATGAGTGAGAGCCATAATCTTTGGCGCCCAACGCGGTTCCTTCTCGAGATCCCAGAAAGCATCTGACCTAGGTAGATGCGAGACGTACCACTGATACAGCAACGGTACACAACAAATAATCATCCCTCCTTGATAAGAGTTTCTAAGGTGGATGGAGTAATATGTATCCCCTAGCAGCGTAGGGACCGGATTTCCAATCAGGAAAATTCTGATGGCGTTGATATCCACAAATTTATCAACGTTAGGGAATAAGAAAAGACCATATGCGAGTAAAGCAAACACGTCCTCGAAGGCAACAGTATCCTTTGTATCAGCAAAGTGGCAAGCTTTCTTCAACAGAAACTGTGCCGGCAAACCCCGGATTCCCCCTTTCGTAGTCATGTTCTCCTCTACCTCTGACTTCCTTAAGTGGGTGATAGCTGCTATCTCGTGAGATTTGGGCTCTTCTTCTAATCCAGAGAAAGGAACATGGTCGGAAATCGGCAAACCAAGAATATAAGAGTACTCCTCTAAAGTGGGCATCAACTGGTAATCCGGAAAGGTGAAACATCGGTACAAGGGATCATAGAACTGAACCAACATGTTGAGGATGCCTTTCTTCATCTTGCGCTTCATGAGCGGTACGATGGACCCATATTTCTTCTGAAAATCCGTCGGACTCTCGATCTTCGGAATCAAACTCTTCAGTTCTTCAATCTCAGGCTCCTTAAAACTAAAGCTTCGAGTATTTCTCCTTCCAAGTTCCATAATAACCTAAGATGTCTGCAAAAATCATTCTGAAGTTCCTTGAAAAACAAGTTTTTTTTACAAAGATGTTGATGAATGCATGAATGAATGATGATGCAACAGTCACACACAAACTTGCAAACATGGTGTTCAAAGGTTCAACGTTCAGCATGGAGTCGAGGGTAAAGCCCACCCGAAGGTATGTACTAACGTTTCAATCACACCTGTAAGACATGGTTCTAAGAGTTCCCAGAGTCTACATTCCTCCTTCGGATATTACCAACGTCTTGATTACTCAATAATTAGCAATATTCTCAAGAGAAACTCGTCCGAGCGTAGCATCACGTAACAACTACTTCCGAATTACTCCGTTGTAGTCTTCGCGCTACACCTAAAAAGGCCAAGATGGGTTAGGGTTCTACGGTCCTCAACTTCTCGGGCTCCTAGGTCGAAAATAATAATGTCTTCCCGATTACTCGGTAAACAAATATTAAGTTCAAGAGGGCCTTCCATTGAGTGGGGGATCTCATGCCTCCTTCTTCGGGATTACTCCCTCAAAGTTAACATGACTATACCGCCCATCCTATTCCTTAAGTGTTACTTAATCCGGGTATAGGATTCGTCCTTTGCAAGAAACCCAAACAACCCCAATTTTAAACACATAATCAAACAAAACAAATAATAATAAACAGATAAGACAAATTAGGCTTGACCCACTTAGGGATGGACCAGCAAGAGGTCAATCTTTCCCCAGTAGAGTCGCCAATTCTGTAGCGATAAAAATGTAGCGGGGTAAATCGGAGATCGAATTATTGATTAATTCGTCTCACAAAAGCAAGAGTCGCCACCGCGCTTTATTGTTTCCAAAGGAAAAGGGGAAAGAGCGAAATAAAACCCTAAATATGCAATGTAAATAATAATGAAAGTACAAAGCATTTTTGAAAAGAGATCTATGGTTCGGGGGTTGGTTATACAATGGGAAGGTATTAGCACCCAATGTATCTATAGTACTCTATAGGAACCTTTTGAAATATCTGTTTATTAAAATGTTTGTTTGATTAAAAAATAAATTGTTTTGGCCAAAAAAAAAGATACGGATAGGTTTTTGAAGATACGACGACCTAACGTCGAAGTTTTTGTTTAAAGGGGCATAAATTTTGAAAAGATTGAATACTTGAAGGCAAATTATCCTAAGTTTTAATGAAAAATGCAAATATTCGCGCGATTAGATTTGAGGACATGAAGTCAACAAATTTATCGTTTTTCCTTTGGATTTGAACGTAAATGGAACAAATAAATAAATATGAAATAAATAAACAGAAAAATTATGCGGATCATGATTATGTACAATAATTAAATGATAGACTAAATGATATAATGCATTTTGGATTTCTGATTAATATTAGTAAAAAGAAAGTATTTTAATTGTTTCTCCATTTTACATATTTTTTATATGGATGAATGCGAAGAGAATTAATTAAGGGGAATAAAATGTTTCTTAAGCTTTTATGTTTCTATTTTTATGTTTTTGATATTAATATAAAAGGTTATTAATATTTTTTAGAATTATTAAATAACTAAATTACTTAAACTTAAAAAAAAGGTTATTAACCTAACTCTAATTAAAAGAGAATATTTAAAATTATCAAACTAACTCCTAAAAGTTGAACTAATAAAATCAATTATTAAAATGCTAAAGTCCTAAAAGGAGAGAAAGAAATTGGTATAACGGGGGAGGTACATAGGCAACGCACTGGGCTTAGAGCAGGATAAGGCCCATTTGAGAATAGAAGCAGGGGGTGTAGAAAGCCATTCGTTGGGCTTCAAGGCAGGAAAACCGGTTTTGGTCCAAAACAAAGATAATTGGTTTTAGGGTTAAGCATGTGTGTTTAGCTGAAAAGGGATTTAGGTTTTGGTCCTGGCCGAAACGGCGCTCATGCTCGCCTTCATCTTCTTCGTCTTCGCGCATTTATCTCCTTCGTCTGAGCCTCTGAAATTGTTCCCTTGTCTTCGGCCACCAGTGACTCGATCTCCTTCTTCCCTCCAGTGAAGCGTTAAGGGGATGACGGATTCGGTAAGCTTATGTTTTCTATTTCGTTAAGGGTTTTGCTACTGCATGCGTTGATTTTACTTTATTCTTGACCCTAATTTCATGTTATGTTAATGGTGATATGGAGGTTCTGAAAAAAAAGGGATGAAATGGTACCTTTGGAGCTGGAGGAGGGAATTTGAGTGTGCTTAGGAGGCCGGACGGCAAGGAGGGACACACGGGATGCTTGCTTCAGCTTGGTACCCTGGTATTCGTTCTTGATTGTCTTTCTTCTCTTTCACTGTACCCTTTGCGTTGCCTTGAACATTTGTCGCCTTGAATGCTTCTTTTGATGCTTCCTATTGTTGCCTCCGAATGCTTCCTTTGCTACTGTTGAAATGCTTACTTTTGACTAGCATGATGCTGTTGACGCTTTTTCTTCTTCTTTTCTGATTTCTGTATATTTGTTACTGTGGTCTGATGACAGCCAATGATGACAAGTTCTGAGGCTTTGGGGATTTGGTCGTTAGTTTTGGTTTTGAAATGGTGATATTGGCTTTTGTGGCTCAATCAGATTCCCTGAGGTTTAGGCCATATTGTGATGGTTTGATTTTGGTTATGTTTGGATAATGCAGTACCAGGTTTATGGTGATTTTTAGGCCTAGGTGTTTGTATGGTTTACACAGGTTTTACTGGTTTTTGAATGCAGTAGACATGTTTTTTTCTTGAGACAGGATGGTAACAGGTTTGGTTTATGACAGTAGGTTCCCTATTGGTTTTTGTGTTTGGCCACAAGGTTTTTGATATGGTTGTGACAGGTTATCTGGTTTAATACAGTAGCAGGTTGATGGTTTTGGAGTTTTATTTTTGGTTCTATGCCATATTGTGATTGAGGTTTTTTAAAGCTTGAGGCTTTGAAACGGTTTCTGCAGTTTGTTCTTGAACAATTGCTTTTGCTTTGGTAGTCTTTGGTATATGTTGTGAACTCTGTTTTTTGAAAGGGTTTTTGTTCTCTTATATCAATTGCTTGGCATTTTTTGTGTTTTTTGGCTCAGGTTTACGTTAGCTGGAGGTTTGAATATTTTACAAACTTCTTGGCCTTCTGCATCACACTGCTACAACATTTTTGTTTGTATTCTACTCTTGTGTTTCTCCCTTTACTGTAATACTGCAGTAGCTTTGTCTTATAATTCTTTCTGCCTAAACCAAAACCTGCAAAACCAATTTCTTTTCTCTCTTCTCTCTCATGGGTACATTTGATATAAAAATGATATAATGTACTATTGTTCTGAAAATGCAAAGGGCTGGAATATGATGAATGAGGAAGAATAGGTTGCTTGCACATTATTTTGATACTGCATAATTCTCTTTTGTCTTGCATGGGAGCCTATGTTATTTGGCTTCTTCTTAAGTTGCAGTTTGGCTTGTGTACATTGCATATGCTGTTGATTTTTTTGATGCTGTTTGGTAAACAATTGAATTTATGCATATTGTTTTGAACTATGCAGTAGGCTTTGAAAATGCAATTGATTTGAAAAAATGCAGTTTTTACTTTAAAACAATTTGACAAAACATGAATTTGTGCATGTTTTAAAATGTGCATTCATTTTATGAAATAAAATTCCTCCCTTTTTTGTGAACCGGGAGAAATCCCGTGATTTGCAAAAAAGGGTAAACTGATTCCAGCCGTTTGCCTTTAATGATGAACATTAAATTTATTTTCCGCTTTTAATTATTTATTCAAATCTGACTTTTCTTTTAATTATTTTTGCAGGCAAATTTAAATGAGCAGACAAGAGGCATTGGATAGAAGATGAAGATTTAGAATTTAGGAAAATAGTTTTTTTTTATTTTACTTTAAGCATTTATGTAATTGCCATTATAAATATTTTGTAATAACACAATATTTAAATGATAATTGTAATAAATAGAATAAAGTGAATAAAATTCTATTTCCCAATTAATTCTTTTTCTTTCCAATTATTTATTTATTGTTTATAATTCTTTAAATTATATAATAAGTGAAAATCAAATCCAATCATTTAAATTCAGAATGATAAACAAATAAATAAACATTATTGGCCAATTAACAATCTTAATTATTTAATTCATTATTCATAACATTCTAAATTATAATAATTAAAAAATAGAATTTTAATTATTTAACCTAGAATGATAAAGAATTAAATAATCATTGTTGACCAATTAATAAACCCATTCTCAAAATGTTTATCTCATTATTCATAAGTCTTTAAATTATATAACAATTGAAAATAGATTTCAATTATTTAAATTTAAGACTATAAATAATTAATAAACGTCATTTAAGTCTTGATCAGTTGATAAATTTAGCGTTCAACAAATAAACAGCTCTCGACTCGAAGCAGTTATGAATTTTTAAGATCAATAGATCAAAACACTTGTAATGTAATGATGCAGATGGGAGATGGTATCTTAGGTCAAAATTTGGGGTACAACAAAACAGTTTATGGATTCTTCCCAACAACGGATGTTAATCTATTACTTGTTCAGATGCAATTTTTGAAAACAGTTTACGGACGCTTCCCAACAATGGATGCTGCTCTATTGCTTATTCAACTTCAAGATTTCTGAAAACAGTTTACGGGTTCTCCAAGTAACGGATGTTAACCTGTCGCTTGTTCAGATTCTTCTCAAGACTTCTGAAAACAGTTTATGGATTCTTCCCAACAACGGATGTTAATCTATTAATTTTTCAGATGCATTTTTTGAAAACAGTTTACGGATTCCTCCCAATAACGGATGTCAATCTATTGCATATTCAGACCCCCAGTTCAGAGATGGTCCCAAGCATGGACACCTTCTTGATACTCATTTCCAGATGGCATCTTTAAGCCCATCCCCGACAAGTTTCTGTCACTCTTCCAGATGGCATCTTTAAGCCCATCTCCAAATGGTATCTCTAAGCCCATTCCCGCATCCATTGCTTGGACGAGTGCAAATTTTCGGGCACTCTAGTGTCCAATCTCCTTTTACCCTCGAGTCACGAAAGGCAAACTTGCCAATCTAACTCTTCGGATTTAAGAAGATTGAACAGGGGCAACTGTTGTACCCCAAAATTTTCCCTCTCATTTCTCAATGATTTCTCATCACAAAGCCCTTGGAGCTCAAGATCCAGTTAGAGTTTCATCTGCTCAAGACTTCTCCTTGCACTGTTGACCCAAATTAGGGTTTGTGTTTGCACAAAGATGTTCTGACCTAAAATGCCCAAAATGACTTTCATGCTTCATAATGGACTCCCAAGTTTATCCATACCAAGTTTCAAGTCTTGATTCCAGGTTTTGCCCAGTCAATTGGACAGTTGACCTAGAAATCAGCTATATTGGGGAAAAAGTCAATTGTGGCCAATTGACAGTCAAATCTCATAAAAATTGACCCACATCAACATTATGAACTCACATGGACCATTTGATCAAGTTTGGATCACAATTCCATAAGAAATTTGATCAGATCACCAAAAGGGCAAAATGGTCATTTTTAGGGTTTTGACTGTACAAAGGCAATTTTTGACTGTTTGACCTAGCCAATGGCAAACCAAGCTCACATATGGACTCAAGGACCCCATGGAATTGTCTTGACATGCTCAACAAGTTCAAAAGATCCCAAGTACACAAGAGTGACAGTTGAATTTCCCAGTCAATTGATCAATTTTGACTGTATACTGAAAAGTCAAACTTTGACTTTTTGGTCAAAGTCAAGAGTCAAGATTCATTTTTCATCAAAACATGCCAAATCATGAAACTTGTTCACCAAGAAATCAAAAAATGCAAATTAGGGTTTGAAATGAGAATTTTTCATAACTTAGAATTTTTCTAAGTTATGAAAAACCCTAATTTTTTTCCAACTTTACCCCACTTTCTCACCAAGATTCATTTGGATTCAAGCAAAAGTCAAAACATGAAAGTTGTAGATTATTGCATAATCTACAACTTTTATTCACAAAGTTTTCCCAAAAGAAGCTTGTATCTCAATTTACAATTTTTGGAACAAGGGTACTAAACCATTCTTAACTTAGTGAAATTTTGACCTTTTTAGGCAAGGTTTTTACCTAACTTCAAGACCATTTTTCACATACTTCCCCTTGGAATTTCAATTTTCATTTCAAAGATGGATTGTATTACATATTCCAAGCTTTCCAAAATGTCCAAGAACTCATCAAACAACCTCATGACTTGAGAGAATCGAATTTTGCAATATGGCAAAAAGTCACTTTGATTCATGACCATTACCATGTTCATAACTTATGCATTTTCAAAATCAACATGCTTCCCTTGATTACAGGCCTCTAAACCATCCAACACTCAATACTTTAATGCATACTCATTGTGCCAAGGCCTTGTTCTATGAGTTCAAACATTACATGCAAGTTTAATCCATTTATGGAAAAAGTGAAATAGCCATTTTTGAAAAGTTAAGCTTTATGTCAAAGTTGTAAATCAACAAGTACAGATCAAATCACTTTGGCACAAGATTATGAACAAAACACACTGATCAAGGGGAGGGTTAGCAGCACATTAGGGGGGCCTCTAGCTGTCTAAAACTCAAGTGGACATTTGCTTGCTTAAGTGTGAAGAAATGTGGTATAACACAAGACAACTTGCATCTCAGCACTAGAACCCTTAAGCAAATATTTTGTACACATTCAAGACATCCTAACTGAGCTAGCACACGACCCCAACACCTCCAATACCTCCACAAACTCAAAATCACCATTGAACTGCACAAAAACAGGGCTTGCTGCAGTTTGAGTGCCAACTCTCATTCCTTTCATGCTTTCTTGCTAAAAACTTATCAAACACATTCCCTAACATCACTTGAAGCTAACCCAAACATAAAACACGACCTGTAATTCCTCTAGGCAGTTCCACCATTTTCACTTTCTTGTTTTGCAGTTGAAGGTCCATAGCTCGATTCAAGGTGTTTCAAAGCAAAGTAAGCATTGGAATAGCATCACCACACTTCAGGCAAGCTGTACAGATCATCATCTTGCCCTGAAAGCTCCCCCATTGCCAGATAGAACTTCAACTGAACAGGTATCTTTTTGAACTTCTAACTCTTAGTGTAGGCATCATTAGCTCTAAGTTTGTGAATAAGAAATGTTCTACTCATGCCCCTGAATCTGTACATGCTTTTACTTTTCATTTATTTTGCCTGAGCTATGAGAATTTAAGGTCTGAATATGGAAGAAAAGTTAGGTCAAGATTTGGGAATGTTAAAATTCTCTCTCATTTCTGAGAGTTAGGATGAGTTCTTTACATATTTAGAATCGTGATTCAATGCTTAACATTTCTTATGTTGAAAGTTTGTGCAAAAAGTCAAAGAATCCAGATGTTTGAACTTGAGTACAGGCGCACGTTTTTGGACATCTTTCTGTCCAGAGGTTGAAGAAGAATCCACATGGGCTGAGCCTGCTTTTGTATTTCTTTTCACACCATATTTTTGCTTTCATACCCCCTGAGCCCATTTTGTTTATTTGCATGATTTTTTGACTTTTCTTTTTTTATCCTGACTTATTTATTTTTGCTAATAATATTAAAAACATAAAAAATATTTTTTACACCATTTTTATATTTTTTAGGTATTTATTTGTTTATATGGATATTTGTACATAAATATATATATATATACTATTATTTAGAGAAACTAGAAAATAATGCAAATATATTTTAGTTCTGATTTTTTTTTATTATTTCATTTTTCTTTTGAAAATATTTTATACAAAATATACTTTTTTTATAAATATTAAATATTATTATTTTGTATATATAATATTTATTTAGTAAATAATAAAGATATTTATATATATTAGTATATTTAGGTAGATAATACAAAAAAATATATACATTTTTTATTTTATTAATATTTGACCTCAAAAAAATACTTTTTATAAATATACTTCATTTTATTTTATTTTTTGTATATAATAAATAAATACTTGTATAAATTAAATAATACATATATTTACTTAATAAAAATTAGGGTTTTACCCTTAAAATACAAAAACTCCAAAAAAATATTACTTTTTTATTTTATTCATTTTTGTTTATTGAACATAAAAAATATCCTTTTTCCATACATATGAAAACCCTTTTTTCATTTTACATCTTTATTTTATTTTCCATTTAATTTATGCAATTAATTATTTTGTAAATATTCCAAAATTGATGTAATAGCTAGGTTTAAATTCCTTGTCTAAATATCCCCCCATTTGAACATTTGTACCCCCCTTCCCATATTGTGTTGTAATAGTGTAGGAATTTTACTTTTCGCACTTTAACGCTTTCTAAATATACCATGTTAGAATTAGGGTTTGTATGCAAATAAAACGAACAAAATAGTTTAACCTAATTTCAAGATAATCAAAGCATGAAAAATGGACAACACATATCACACTTGCACCCCTAGGGTATTCCACTTGTTGCCTTCAAAAATGGGCCATATTGCATGTTAAGTTTCTTTGGGTAAAACAAACAATCAAATGATCATAGTCCCTCGATGACGCTTTTGAAAAGTTGCCTAAAATGATCAAGTCCCTTTCAAGGAAAAATTGCCCAAAGATACTTAGCACTATTGCAATTATGGTCTAAACGATGACCCGCGCCTGTCCCTTTCACCTCCTAACACAAGATTGTCCACCAAATGCAATGGTGGAACAAAATTGTCAAAAGGGTTAAAACATAGCATAAATCTTTGAGAACTTTAGGGTAGATAGCTCTTAAGTACTTGTCAACTTGCAAAATAAAACACTTGCCTATTTTCAAACCACACCTCACTACACTTTCAAAACAAACTTTCAAAAACCCTTGAAACTACTTTTCAAAAAGACAAACACCTTTTGTAAAACATTCGAGTAAAGAATTGTTACAAGGGTAGCCTATACAAGGCATCTTTTTCAAAACACTTTCAAAACCACGCACAAAGCACCATTTCAAACAATTGAAAACCAAGGCAAGTTGATCTAAGCAAGTACCTAAGAGCCCATGGATAACCATGGATAGAAAGGGTGCTAATACCTTCCCTTTCTATAATCTACTCCCCGAACCCAAGAAAAATCTCAAAGGTTTTTGCTGTGCTTTTTAAACCTTTCCTTAGGATAAAATAAAAAGTCGGTGGCGACTCTTGCTCAACCGAAACATTTGCGAAAACAAACGCAAAACCATAGTCAGTTCTCCCACCGTATCACAGATATATAACACTTTCAACACATCGGATGAACTATCATCATAACATATTTAATTAAATAACTCAACATCTACGCATCGGAATTCTTAATAACATCTCTAACAACAAAACAACAACTTCGAAATAGCACATATTTAATAATAATCAATTTAACGTTCAACAACTGAAAAATCAACAATAAAAAACAGCAAGCGTTCATCCCCCCGAGTGTTACATATCAGAGCAATGACACCGACTCGAACTACCAAAGGTATACAGCCTTCACTCTCGATTACCTGCACGTTACCAACATAAGGGCAACATTCAAACAGAAGGGGTGTGATATCTAACAATATAATAAAGCGCGTGATAATTAATATATTAAATTATATAAATAACATCACCACTTCTCATCTCATAATCAACAATAATTACAATGTATATACACATTCATCAACATCAAAATACACTTCTTTATGCAATCATATAATGTGACTCAATACTATGCAAATGCATGTGGTACCATTGGAGCAGAACTCCCATCTCAAAAAATTTCCAATTAATAGAGGCATCAACAAGGCATAAGCCTTCATCTCAAAATTCGTCAATACAGGCCATCTCAACGAGCATAAGCTCCATCTCAAAAATGCAATGTATGCGACACAACCATGAATGTAATAACAACCCCCGAGTTAACAACATCTCAAAAGCATCTCAAATTAACAACATCTCAAAAGCATCTCAAATTAACAACATCTCATAAGCATCTCAACGTCTCGTCATCAACATCTCATATCATCATAATAATTCATCAAACATCATTTATTTATTATAAATCATCAACACAACATCATTAATAACTTCTCACTAACAACTCAGATGTACATTAATTCCACAGTAATTCATACTGCTATTCTGTAACTCTTACGTCATTATCGTCACTATTCCTACTATTATAGTTCAAACAGCAGCTTCTAAGCATCTAACCTTCATCATTTTGTACAAAACCAATGTAACGTCCAACACAACTTCTGACCAACACAACTTCTGACAACACAACTTCTAACCAACACAACTTCTGACCAACACAACTTTTAATAACACAACTTCTGACAATATAACTTCTGACAACACAACTTCTGACCAACTCAACTTCTGACAACACAACTTCTAACAACACAACTTCTGACCAACACAACTTCTGACCAATACAACTTCTGACAACATAACTTCTGATAACATAACTTCTGACAACACAACTTCTAACCAACATAGCTTCTACCATCAGAACTTCTACTTTTTACTAATCCAACGCAACTTCTAACCAACACAACTTCTACCATCAGAACTTCTGCTTTTTACTAATCCAACGCAACTTCTAACCAACACAGCTTCTACCATCAGAACTTCTACTTTTTACTAATCCAACACAACTTCTAACCAACACAGCTTCTACCATCAAAACTTCTACTTTTTACTAATCCTACTATTTTGACTCTTAGCCTGATATTCAACATAACTAAAAACAGTACGACTAACTCTATCCCTAATTTAATTCAGTGTTCTAATACTGCAGCACCTGATATCCTTCACGCAAAATTCTGCATTTTTCTTTCCTACAATATTCTGCGTTTTTCTTCCCTACATCTCACTACGGGATTCATGCTTAAAGCCCTAAAACTTATTTTAATTATGACAATTCATCACCTATAATCATCCTATAATACTACATCGATCAAACAACATCATGACATCAATATTCATCTAAAATTCATCAATTCTTCATCATACATCATTATTTACGTTCAATTCAAGAACAAGACAACAATCACCTCTAACCCCACATATCAATAATCATGAACCCAATTATAGAATCAGAACCCCACCCTTACCTTGGATTGAAGGTCACTCTATAATCTTCCGGTTGAATCCTTGTTCTGCCGTTTTTCCACTTTTTCCAGCAGCTTGCACGTTCTCCTCTCAATCCTTATTCTTCTACTACTTCTTTCTTTCTATTCTATTCCAACAATAATAAAATAACCCTATTATTATTTATTCCTTATTAGGCTTTAAACTAATACACCCCCTTATTACTTCTATTCTTTTAAAAATAAGCCCACATCAAATAATATTATACTTCTAATATTATTTCACCACCTAATAAAATAATTAAATCCAATTAATTATAACACAACTTCACAAACATTTCGAAAATAATTTAATTAATTAATTAATTAAATTACGGGCGTTACAAGACATCATCATCATATCCGAGTGGAAAACATACTTACTACTCACGATCATGAGAAAGGCAAATTTGCATAATCTCAAAGTGGAGGATATGGCTTGGATTTTAAAATCAATAAAGCCTTACTCAACACCTAAGTGGAAAATATCTCACTTTACTACATATCGTGGAAGTATAGTATCTCGCATCACTACAAGGATTGACAAGAGTCTAATCTTTTGAGAAAAGTTTTTTTTAAGTAAAAAAGCTAAAACGACAAGTTTGAATGAGGTTGATTAACTTTTAGTCTTCTCACAAAAATGTCAAAGTATGATTAAGTTGGTTAAAGTTTGGTTAAGAAAAGATTTTTTTAAAATGCATAGACATAAGTCCAAGTTTATTATGAAAGCGGTTCAAGTTAGGAAACAAGAAGAGTTTTGAAAATGAAGGAGAATATTTTTGAAATTAAAGAAGATGGGAGGAGATGAAGGGACTATCCTAAAGCATAAGCTAAAAGCTAAGGAAAAGAACCATCTAACTAACAAGAATCCAACACTTGACATAAAGAGTCAATGTAGAATTCTCATCCTTTGGATTGAAACCAAGCAAGCAAAGATACTAAACCTCTTAGGAATACCAAGCTTCAGATACATTAAGTCTTCTCAAAAATTGGGCAGAGTAACGACTGTATACAGAAGAATTCTCAATCACAGACAAAGCACATAAACAGAATAACCTGCACATAAAGAAAATCAACCTAATGTCTTGGGGGTAAACCTTAAGAACTCTAGACAAAATAACAACATAATCACAATATCCCAAGGGTATCAAGGCTTCTAATCCTAAGTCCAAGAAGTCCACAAATCCATAATGCCAAGGATAGTAACCAAATAGTCCGACTAACCTTAAGGTTTTTTATTGTTCAAGTTTATTATTAAGTGTCTTCATAAATAAATGAAAGCTCAAGTGAGAAAAGATAAAGAAAGCATAAAAATGTAAATGTTAAGGTAAATGGTGCATAAAAGTAAGGGCATAAAGTAAAAGTCAATTATTAGTGAATTAGAAGTTAGAGGTTAGTTGAATGACCAATAAAACAAAGTCACAATCTGTATCTGTAAAGATTATCCTCTCCCCACTCACGGGTAAAGACTAGGCCAGTGTAGATCAATGGTAACTGAAAATCACGGGTTCTCCTGAAAGCACTACCATCAAGCCACAAACGTGGATGACGATAACACCCTTATTTGAACCTCATATGAGCGTAGACGACATGACCCCGCTGGTAGGACCTTCGTCTAATAGCCTTCATGTTCTAATTTATTCATAGGTTTCCTAGATGATGCACTCTAGCCTGGGTATTGGCTTTTTACCTTAATAGTAACACCCACCCAACATGGAAAACCATAATCCAGAACAGCGGATAACCAATATGGAAAGAAATAAAATGTAATGTAAACATATGCTCAGATAAACATGTACAAAATGAACAAGCCATAAATCTTACAAATAAACACCCAAAGAAAAGAAAACAAGAGCTAGGAATGACTCTGGGATAGACCATCAACTGGTCAATCTTTCCCCAGTGAAGTCGCCAGCTAAAACAACCAACAGAACAAATCATCGAGATGAAATCAATTAAATCTCCATTGAACTCTTTTTATCCCACAAGAAAGGAAAGGTAAACATTGAGTAAACCTGAGAAGGGTGAAATCAAGATCGAACAACTGAGAGATCGGGTGAGGGAGTCTGTTACGCGAGGGAAGGTATTAGCACCCCACACTCATGTAGTACTCTACGGTATCCACTCTTATTGTTCTAATCAAGGGGTATGTTTAAAATCTAATTCTTAAGAGCTAAAAGAAAAATGCAAAGAAGGAATACGTGCAAAAGAAAAACACGGGGAAAAAAGAAAATATTTATAAAGTTTTGCTCGGCTGAGCCCCATGACCAGATGCCTATGTATCCTTTTTAAGGAATCAGAGTGTCGTAGTTCGGCTCACATGTTTCGGTTTGTTATGTGTTTTTTAATGAACAATATTAATTTCGCTTTCTGCCACAACTCGACCTTTGGAGATTCACGCGTCAGCATAAAAGTGAATTAACATGTTCTTTTGAAAAGTTGATTAGTTTTGATGCAAAGCCCGAAGGCAGAAAATGGGTTTGAGTTGGTTGGTGTTTTTTTACCTTGAAAGAGGATTTGAAATTTTTTAGATGTTTTATGAATTTTCCAAGAAAAAGGTTTTAGTCTTAAGGATGCAAAGGGAAAGAAAAACATCTAAGGGAGATTATTCTAAAGCTAATCCCTAATGTTATTATACAATTATAGCCCTATGGTCAAGGATAAAAGGGGATATCTCTACCTATGTTAGCATGCATGGATATATATCCTAATGTCTAGCTTGAAAGCTACCTTAATCAAACGATCCTAAGGGAACATACAACGGTTCAAAGTCTAAGGGAACATGGTACATACAAGGATGAAAAGCAAATAAGCAATCAACAAGCTCAAGAGAGCACACAAGGGAATCCCTACCTAAGTTAGCATACCAAAATCCTAAGTGCGGAGATAACTATCCTATATGGAACATGCAAAGATCAAAGTCATTATCTCAATTCTAATTGAGTGACATCATTAATCATTAACAAAGGAAAACAATAAAGTCCTAAGGAAGCATGCAAAGATCGAAGTTGTTATCTCAATTCTAATTGAGTGACATCATCGATCATCAAAATAAATAAGCCATGATATCCTATTAGGAGCATGTAAAGATCAAAGTTGTTTTCTCAATTCTAATTGTGTGACATCATCGATCACCAACAAAGGAAGCAAACACAAGCACAAACACACATAACAAATAAGTGTGGAATTCCTGCTACAGGTCTTTAAATAGTGACTTCGAGCGCACGCTCTTTATTTCCACTTCTCATGATATCTAGAAAGCAATAAAATATAGAAAGATAAACCAAGCAGTGAAGTAATACCAAACGGATAAAATGTTCGTTATACAGCAAGCAAGCAAAACGAAAATACTCCGAAAAACTTTGATCAAGCTAGCATCAACAAATGAAATGGTTATAAATTATGCGCTCGGCATAAACATCAAATTATCCATAATGTGAAAATAAGTCGCATAGAATGCGTGCATCGGACACATACGTATCACAAACAATACACCTGCATAAAAATCACAACCAGACAAAAATGCAAGCAATGTATATTTTCTGATGAAATGAGAATCAAGATAAAATCCATCAGAAGCGAATCCACAAATCAAACGGTTTTCAATCATATAACCAACACTCTAGTTACATGATTGAAAGCTCTCATAATGTACCTTGCACAAGTCACAAAATGTTAGCAATTAGTAGGAGAACATAAGCCAAATCAAAGAGGCACAAGCAAAAAACAAGAAAATCACAATGCTGTCAGTATGCGTCGACTCAAAGGCAAGGTGCGTCCACTCAAAGAGGTCTAGTGAGTCGATGTGAAGGGTCGACGCGAGGTTTCCCAAGCGTGGCCAAAAAAACAAAAATCTCTCACTATGCGTTGATTGGAGGCAGAGTGCGTCGATGCAAAAAAAGTCTTATGAGTCGGTGAAAAGAGTCGATGTGAGGCTTCGTGTGGGTTGTTCAACATGCATCGACCAAAGATCAGGTGCATCGATGCACAGGGGCTTGATGCGCAAAAATGCTTCATCTCAAGAGCTCAATCACATAATATCAACAACAATTAGTCCATTCTCATACCACAAAAAAAATCAATGCAAAAACCAAACCTTGACCATAGGAAATAACACAAGAGTGCTCATTGGTTCAAGTACCAACCACTTATGAAAAATGCACAAGTTGCAACAAGTGAAATTTGCATAATTCAACTCAAAGCAACATAATACATTTGATAATGCAACTAGTCGGATTTTAGAGCTTTGATGTTGAAAAAACGAGTTCATCAACAATTTGATTTGTAAAATTGCATTAGCTCATGAATTAGCAACTTAAACGTCATCATAATTCCATAATCGATATCAAATCTCAAATTCGGTGTTTAAACATCAACATCAACATCAATTTTCCAAATGAAACTCAACATCTAATACCGATTATGTAATTATCTAACCAATTCCGGATTTCAAAATCATATCCAAAATTAAGAATCAAGTCAACAATTCAATTTACATCAAAATCACCTCTTAGGCATTTCAACAAACACCTAATCTGCATCAATTCTCAACTCATGTGATAACCAAATCAAGGATCAAAATTTAACACATGCATTCATATAATCTTCAACTAATTCCTCTTTTCGAAATGATTAAAATCAACATTCAAGGATTAACATGATTCACAAGTTTGAAATTCAATTATAATCAAACATCTAATCTTCAATTTCACAATTCAATCCACAATTGAAAATCAATATCAAGTCAATTACCTTAGTGAAGTGAAGAGGAGTTTGGAGAAGAGCAGAATTCGCGGTCGGAAGCAAATCGGAGGAAGAGGCGGGGTGGTTGTAGATCAGAAGAGTGGAGGAGATGTTGCACTTTTGTTGATCTTAGATCTTGAGAGTTGATGAAGATTGTCGATGATCTTAATAAAGATCTTGAGAAAAAATTGAGAGAATTTGATTTGATCTTTGAGAGAAGAGAGAGAAGAGTTTTTTGGTGTTTTTGAGAGTATGTGAAGTCATGAGGCAAATATCTGATTTTGAAAATATATAGTGTGGGTGAATTGGGACTTGGTTTTAAGTATATATAGTGTGGGAAAATATCTGATTTTAAGTATCTGAAAATATATCTGATTTTGAAAATATATAGTGTGGGCAAATATATGATTTTAAGTATCTGAAAACAAGATAAACGGTAAATCCACTGTGTACCGTAAGAATGGAGAATCAACCCCAAACCATTTTTTAACTTAAGTTGTGAAATTTTGAGCTTGAAATGCAACGTACTGAATTATTGTCTACACTGTCTCGAATCGACTGAAACACTAGACTTTATGTATAATTCAAAGTGTGTTATAACACATAAGAGCTTGACATGTTGATGACTTGCTTGGTATTTTATTGTATAGCTTTGTAAACATGCATATCTCATAAAAATGTGAAAAACCTTGAGCTTTGCTTCATAATGTTGTTTAACGAAACTGTCAATTTTCACAACTCTTTCTTGCAAAGAAATACCTCGATTCCATGAGTATAAGCCTAATGACATGTATGTATGCATATGACAATGAAATATAAGCCAATTAGATTTAAAATGAAGAGGGAAAATTTTAGGGTACAATAGTTGGGCCTTTTACCTCATGGTAATAATCCATTCACCAAGAAAACACAGACAGTCCAGCATATCCAACATATAGGAACAATGAAAATAAAATACAATGCAAACAGATATTCAGATAAACATATATACAAATGAATAACCTATAAAGCTAAAAAGAAATAAACACCCAAAGACACAATTACACAAGAGCTAGGACTGACTCACTTAGGAAAGGTTCCTCAGTGAAGTCCCCAGCTAAAGCAACTAGGGAAAAAATGAAGTCACCATCGAATATTTATTTATCCCACAGAAGGGAAAGAAAAACATCAAAGAAAACCTGAGAAGGGAGAAATCAAGGTCTCGCGACCAAGAGAATGGGTACGGGAGTCGATTACACAGGGGGAAGGTATTAGCACCCTTGACGCCTGTGGTACTCCACGGGATCCACTCTTGTTGTTCTAATCAAAGGGTGTGTCAAGTCTAAAGCTAACAAGCTAAGGGAAAATTCATGGATGAAAAGTATATACAAAAAGAAAAGGTTTTCAAAGAAAAGCCCGAAGGCGGACCGGAGGCAAAAGGTTTGAATTGATTTGTATTTTTTACCTTGAAAAAGGATTTGTGATTTAAACCACACAAAAGTATATGAATGGGATGGAGGACAAGCTTCGGGAATGGACCCACTCATCCTTCTCCATTTCTTAAGACTCGTGAAAGTGTGATTCTTATCTTTATTTATCACGTGTTTTGAGAAATTTGATTAAAGAAAAAGAGGTTTTAGTTTTAGAATGAAAAGGGGAACGAAAAAGTCTAAGGGAGACTATAGATCCTAATGTTGTCATACAATGATGGTCTTAAGGTTAGGATGAAAGGGAAGTTTCTACTTAAGTTAGCATGAAAAGATGGACCTAAGTTTAAGATTAAGGGAGCTACCTAATGTTTACATGCTTGGATAAGAACCTAAGGTATATTTAGTTTACATCTTAAAGAAGATGAAACTAGCATCCTAAGGGAACATGTTATTCACACAGGAGGAAAGAAGAAACAAGATGACAAACAAGTACTTTGAGCACAGAAAGAAGAGATGCAAGTAAGAAATGGTCAACCAAAGAAGGCATGTTATGAAAATAAGTCAAACCAAACTCAAAGCTAGTTCCCTTAACATGATAAGTGACTAAACAAACCTTAAACAAGGAATCATGGGTCAAGAAGAAGATAGAATCACATAACTAGGTAAGTGGAAGTGAAATTAAGCATTTAGAAAACAAGACTTTGAATCATGTTAAAAGAATCAAGAAAATAAGAGACAAGAGTGGATACCTAAACCTAAACATGCTTTCAAACATCACAAGTTATCGCCAAGTGGTCTCATTTTAACAAACAATACTTAACTCGAGCAAACATGCATAGTGGAGGAAGATGAAACTCAAACAAGTGACAAGAATTGACCTAAGTCTAAAGCAAGTAGTAAGCATAAAAAGGGAAGCCACATTGAATCAAGCTAATCATTAATACATGTCAAAGGATCCCCTAAGGTTCATGCTAATATGGTTCCACCCTAAGGAATTACAAACTAAACATAAGAAATTCATCCCCACACAAGCACTCAAGGCTCTAAGTGTAAAACAAACATCAAACTTTAACAAATAAAGGTGAATAGAAATAAGAAAAGTATATACCTTTATAAGTAAGATACTATGTATCAAGGAACTCACAAAAACATGTTTCAAAGATGGAAGAAAAATCACACAAGGATCACACAAGAAGGGGTTAAAAAACCACATAAACATCAAACTAGTTCCTAAAGAAACTTCACCACAAATGATCAATGCCCTAAGGATCTCATATGGCTACAAGGTATGATGTATATTAGGCAATAAGTCAATACAAATAAGTCTCAATATTGCAAATGAATCACATAATGTCATCTTCAAACAATGTTCAAAAAGTTAGGTAATTCAAGCAACAAAGTTATCCTTAAGAGGAAATCTTTCATCTATAGCATGCAATTGAACAAATGAACAATTAATAGAACCATTAGATGGTACAAGTTAGAATATAACTCAAGGTATCCAATATATAATCATGGCTTACAAGCATCATGTTCAAAACAATTTCAAGCCTTTGAGAATTCAACTCAAAAGAAGTATCACCAAATTGATTTAGCAATGAAGTGCTAATCAAAGGATCAAAGGAGAATGAAATATTGGTACAAGACCATGTAGGTCAGGAGTAACCTCAAAAGTTTCACATCAAATTAGACTCGTGATTATCAAAGAGGAATTGCACAATTGCATTCCAAACCAAAGTCTCAATGATGGATGAAAGCTTCAAAGATTGAAACAAGTAAAGAAACAATGTTAGTGTGCTTGAATGGTTAAACAAAATGAACTCAAGACTTTTAACATGTTATGATAATAATATAAATAAGAAGTAATTTCATTCCTTAAGGTTTCACCAAGTGCATTCCTTGTATCTCAAGTAACAAAGTGGTTAAGCAAGAAGCATGTTCAAAATAGTAAGGCAAAAGGAGAATTGACCAAATGAAGTCACATGATTCTCAAATACTCAAGGGACTATCCTTTAACCTATTCCCCCTCAATAATTGATCCACAAACAAAATTTCATAAGAAATGGCTTAAGAGATCAACTAAAACACCTTTAGGGTTTCACAAGATAAGTACATAATGTGCACAAGAAGGATTAATCAAATATTGACCTTTAAAAAGACCTATAATTTGAACCCAATTTATATGATCCTTAAGCACACATGTACTCATTATGTGACCAGAGTTTAGAATCAAAGCATGTCCAAGAATAACTAAATGAAAGCACTATTTGTCAAGATAAACACCAATGGACATGTTCCCAATTTAAATCAAGTAAAAATAGCAAAGTGATGTTAAAAATCAAACAAAAATCATGGACATGATCTCCTAACATTCACAAATCAGAAATATCTCTTTGCATTATGTTATCTTTGAGGAAAAATGGAAAACAAAAATTAAAGAACAAGACTAGGTTCAAAAGTTAGCAAACTAGATACCTTAAGCAAACAAATTTTTAAAAAATATATATAAAATCAGGAGCTAAAATTAAACAAAAATTATTTTAATGACCCTAAGACATCAAGGAACCTCAAACATATTTTTTTGTATTTTTTTTATTAAGAAAAATCTGAAAATAAAACAAAATAAAAAGATTAAAGCAATTGTTTTCATCAAATGACAGATTTAAACAAAACAATTATTTTAATTATCATGAAAGTAAAAAAAATAAAATAAAAATCAGAATAATAAAGTATACTCAAAGAGGAATCCACACATATAATTTTTTTTTATAATTTTTGGATTATTAAAAGTTGAAAAATAAAATAAAAAGAATAGTTAAAACAATTGTTTTCATCAAAAAACACATTTAATCAAAATAATTATTTTAAGTATCACAAAAATTGAAAAAATAAAATAAAAATCAGAATAAGAAATTAGACTCAAAGAGGAATCCACACTCTTTTTTTGTAATTTTTGGATGATTAAAAGTTGAAAAATAAAATCAAGAAAGTTGATGAAATATTAAAAAATATGAAGACTCAAAGAATTGGAAATAAACTGATTTTGTCACAAACCCTAATTTTTAGTCAAAGTGATAGGAGATGAGTGCACAACTTTAAAACCCTAATTCCTCTGAGAATGATGGAGAAACTTTTGAACAAAGATGTTTCCTACAGTGATAAGATGATGATGCTTTATCAGTCTTTATCATACAAAGTGACACACACCCTAATTGATCAAAACCCTAATTCCAAGAGATGGATAGGGGAAGCATGATACACTTCAAATCGTTGGTAAATTCAATCATTTGATGACATGATGGACATATAGGTAAGTCCTGAGGCATGAGAAGCCCTTGTAGCTTGAGTGATCCATGAAAATGAGGATGTTGGGTCCTCCTTGCATTGATTGACCATTCAACATCTTCTAATACTTAATGAAGACTAAATGAAAGATACCTTGATCCTATAACCATAGAATCAATGATGTGAATGCATGTGTATGTTATGGAAGCATACATCAATTAGGGTTGAAATGAATAGGGTAAAGTTTAGGGTGCAACACATATGAACTGAAGAGACAACATAATTGTTACATATATATTTATCATACATTCCTAGCCCCTTAATAAACCCTAACTTGTCATTTCATATTTTAACAAATTAATCTATAATAAGGTTAAATTTAGAAAAATATGATGAAATACCTTTCACTGTCTGATGAAATAATTATGTGGGAGGATCCAGCACTTGATAAACGTTTATGTTTGTTAACATGAATCTTTCCCTTCCGACCTTCAGCTGAACCAACACCTTTACCCTTATGAACTTTGACTTCTTCAGTTCCTTTTTTGAAGCTTAAAACGGATCTGCTAAAAAATTACACAGTAAATTTCAGTCACTTTGTGTTAACAGTACATTATATGATAGACATGCACAAATATTACTAGCTTAGAATCAGAACAACCTTCCAATAGGGGTAAAGGGTTTGTTCCTTGAAATGTTTGGGTTTTCTAAACCACCTTCAGTCTTGGATGGTTTCCCTTTCTCTTTAGCCTTCTTGAATTCTTCAAAGGACATGACTTTTTTTCTTACCGCTCTTTCACTCACGGGACTCTTTGTAATAGAGATAGTCTAATTAAAGCTATAGTCGTCTTCAGTTATCCTCCTTCGACTGCTGCTTGGAACATGAACTACAATTATGAGTCATCGTGAAAATCAGACGGTAAATCTACATGCAAATTTGATACAACCCTAACTCATTGCTCATTTAAATAACAACATAACTTGAAAAATATAAGTCAATTAGCAACAATGAAGCAGAAGACATTTTTATATGTAACTCAACCGATGAACAATAAAACCCATGAATCGTTGAAATTCCTACCAAACGAGTAAGAAACTTACATAAATGCTTATACGAAACATCAATCCCATTCGATATAACATACCTTATTTGATACAATAGTAGCAGTTATAATTAACTTTTTACCTCATCAAAAAATCAGTTTCTTTGTCCTTTTCCATTCTTGGAAACCAGAACGCCCTGAGCAAGAAGTTGGAAGGGTTTATGTTTTCACGCTTTCCTTTGAGTCCTTTTTTAGTTAGTGCAATTTTTTAACCCTTACTTTGGTTAAATATGGCACCATTGGGCCCCTCAAATGATAACATTTTGTTACCCCTTCCATGTGACTTTTCAGATCATACTAACTTTTAAACTACACCTTTTTAATACATTTTCCTCTTTTACAACAAATGTCATACACATAACATCCATTGTTTATAATATTCTTATTTATAAAGAACTTATTACGAACATTATATATATTTTTTGCAAACTTTAATTTATATGCTTTTATACGTGAACATAGTAGGACAATTAAATCAATTAATTCTTCGTAAAAATAATTAATTAGTTTACATATCAATTGAAAAATAATATATGTAATTATATTTACTGGTTTAATAAAGACTTTGCAGTAATAATTGTAAGAGAAGAGTAATTAGAGGGTTTTCTACTGGTGTAGTAAAAATTTTGTAGCAGCAGTTAGAACAGAAGGATAATTTAACTCTAAATATTAAACCAAAATAGTAAAGACTTTGCATCAACAGTAGTAGCTAGATATTTAGGCGAAATACATTTTGGATACAATTTTTTTCTAAGCTATAGAAATTCTACTTTTGCTACAAGTATCCAACTAAAATTGGAAACAAATATATTTATGATACAAATGTTTTTATAAACCCTCGTTTATATATATCTTAAAAAAGTGCACATACCCCATCAATACCCGTGCGTCTGCACGCGTATTCCGCTAGTTTTCTTTTAAAAAGATTTAAATTTTTTTGCAATTAAATAAAAATTATATGATAAATGAAAAAATAACTATAATGAGCATTTTTAAGAAAAAGTGTAATATAATTAAATAAAATATTCCCACTTTTTTTATTTGCCAAACAATATTGAGATATTATAGCTGCACTCTTTTAATTATATTTAACTAGCGGATATGAATGAGTGAAGTTTTCTAAAGATAATTAAATATAAGGACCTGAATATTGTCATTTGATGAACAAAAGAAAATGAGATGATAAGAAAAGTAAATGATTGTCTCTAGAATGCATACTAGTGTGTAGACCGACATGAAATTAAATGATATTCTTCAACCAAAAGGTTAATGCTTAGATTGATGAGAAAATTAAATGATCGTCTTCAACCAAAAGGTTGATGCTTAGTCCGACAGAAAAGATAAATGACAGTCTTCACCAGAAAGGTTGATGCTTAAACCGACAAGAAAAGTAAAGGATCATCTTCGATCAAAAGGTTGATGCTTAGACCGACAAGAAAAATAAATGATCATCTTCAACCGAAAGGTTGATGCTTAGATCGATAGGAAAGGTAAATGATCGTCTTCAATTAAAAAGTTGATGATTAGATCGACATGAAAATAAAATTATCATCTTCAACCGAAAGGTTGATGCTTAGATCAACAAGAAAAGTAAATGATCATCTTCAACCGAAAGGTTGATACTTACATCGACAAGAAAATTAAATGAATTTTGGATCTATGTGCTTGCATTTAATGAAGATTGACATCTGAAGTTTTAATGACAACAAAACATGACATTAAGATAGATATTACATCAAGTGCTTATACAAATAGATATTATCCAGCAAAATCTTGAAGCTACTCTGGTAAAAAGTGTGAAAGCTCGTTAGGTCATGTTTGTTTTTCGGTCTGAGTGAACTAAGTATTATAAAAATTAAGATAGTAATTTAAGAGTACCAAGGCAAAAAACAAGTAACAAAAAAGCTATCAAAAACTTTTTTAACTATCTAATCAATTAAATATATGTACCAATTAATTAGCAATTTTTTTTCATATATCTAATCGATTGGGACACTTTCATAATCGATTAGAAGGATGATAATCATTTTTGAAATCAGAAAAGATAGTACATTTAAGACTTGTAACAACTTTATATCCAAATCTTCATAAATGAGCTTTATAATCGATTAAAATTGAGTTATCTAATAAATTAGAGCATTTTGCTAATTGATTAGATGATAAATTTGGTCCATGGATCGTTTTGTTTCTTGGCGTTTCCAACTACTATATAAGGGAGAGTCTTCCCCACTTCAAATCATACCACTTTCCATCGATGTCATATTTCTTTGGAATTTATCTTTCTCCCTCTCCTTGAAAATTTTCTCATTCCACATGTGGTTGCCTAAGTGCTTTTGAGTAAAACCTTATTTGTGAGAAATATATTTTTGCAAGTGGTTGTGTTGGTCGTTTAAATTATTAAAGGTGAGATACCTTTAAGAGATTGAGTTTTGATGGTAAAATCTTTGTTATTGGTTTATTAAGCTTTGCTGGAAAAAGCTTTGTTTTGGTTAAGGAAATAAACCATAAATTTCTAATTGGTTTGATATCATAGCCTGGGGTAAAAGTTGTATTTTGGTTAAGGATAAGCCTGTTAAAATCTCAATATCATATTGTAATAAGGTTTACGGGAATAACCTTTTAAAACCTCAAAGTCTATAATTGTTATATCAAGAAGACATCTTGGGGACATGACTAGGCAAACGTTTGGCCAAACCTTTATAAATCTCTAGTTGAATCTCTCTAAATTTATCACTTTACTTTCTGTAATTTACTTTTCTGCGTTTGTGTTTCCGTTGTGATTACTCACTTAAAAACTTACTAATACGATCTTAATCAAGAAAGGTTAAAATTAATCATGAATCTTGAATACCACAATTCACCCCCCCCCCCCCCCTCTCTTGTGCTTGAGTTGTACAACAAGTGGCATCATAGTCTAACTCCTATTAAGGACTAATCATCTCAGAAGGAAAAATAACTTCAAGTTATTCACTAAACAAACCTCCATCCTTCAATGGAGAAGGGTATGGGTTGTGGAAAGAGAAAATGAAGTTTTTCATAGAGGGAACAAACCATGGTATTTGGAATGCTGTGAAAAAGGACCATTTTCCCTAACACACGAAGTTGATGGTATTGTAGTTGAAAAATCGGAAAAGGATTGGTCCAAAGAGGATAAAGAGAATGTGAAACGTAATTTGAAAGATAAAAATATCATCACCAACGCACTCAGTCTCGATGAATTCTTGTGAGTTTTTCAATACGAAACTGCTAAAGAAATGTGGGACATCCTCCAAATTACCTATAAAGGTACTATTGAGGTAAAGATGGCAAGTTTGGGTTCATTAACCCATGAGTATGAACTTTTCATAATGAAGCCTGAAGAGAACATAAATCAAATGCAAGCATGATTCACTCATATCGTGAGTCATATGAGAACTCTAGGGAAAACATTCTCAAATGAGGAATTAATCATAAAAAATTTAGATGCTTAAAACACAACCGACAACCTAAAGTCACTTCGATTTGTGAATCAAAGGATTTGGTTACTATAGACACACACACTTTTTTTGGAAAATTGCAGAAACATGGAATTGAGCTCAAAAGATTGGCCATGAATGAAGAAGAAAATAAGAAAACCAAAAGTATAGCACTTAAAGTTGAAGAATCCAACTCAAATGATGACATGGACCTCATGGTAAATAACTTCAAGATATTTATGATGAAAGAGAAAAAGCAAGCAGAAGAACAAGAAAAACCATCAATTACAACATGTTATAACCGCAGACAGAAAGAATATATCATATTGTATTGTCGTCTACTCAAAAAAGCAAATAAAAAATTCATAAGGAATCAAAAGAAGAAGAAGGCATATGTTACCTGGGAAGATAATGATACGTAATCCTCAGATGATGAAGAAAAGGCTAACATCTGTCTAATGGAAAAACATCAAGATAATGAGGTAACCTCTCAATTTTCCTATAAAGATTGATTATTATGTAAGAAATTCTTAAAAGAAACGACCAAATTGGAAAAAATTATCTCAAAATCCAGTGACAAAATATCTCTTCTTGAGACTAAAAACAAAGCCCTAGAAAAATAAATAAATCACTTTAGAGAAAGGGAAGAAAATTTTAACCCAAACCCTTCCACTTCAAAAGAAGAACCTAACATATGTAATAACTGCAACATCTTAAATAATGAAGTCTACGATCTTTAGAAAACTCTTGTCTGATTCACCAAAGGAAGAGATAATCTAGAAGTCTTGTTAGCAAACCAAATAGCCTTCTACAATAAAGCATGATTAGGATATGAACCAAAAAACAATAGCAAGAATATTGAGAACATATGTAAAACTAAGATCACATCTCACTATAAAACATTAAAGTGTAATTACTGCAATAAAGAAGGCCACATAACTATGTTCTTCTTTATAAAGAAAAACCATGAAAGCAAAGAAGGACATTCCCCTTCATACTTCTATAGGAAACATTATGAACACAAGGAAAAAATAACATCTAGCTCTAAAAATTCATATGTATCTCAAACAAGAAAGAAAACTGATTATGAAACTAACAAACAAGGACCCAAGATGATATGGGTACCTAAAATTAAGAACTAACATTTTTCTTGCAAGAATGCTTTACAGTCTCAGACACTAAATGGTATCTTGATAGCAGTTGTTCAAAGCATATGAGAGGTGACAAACCTTATTCTCCACCTTATTTCCCAAAGAAGGAGGATTTATATCATATGGAGATAATAATAAGGGAAAAGTACTAGGTTGTGGTACTATTGGTAAGTTCCCGAATCCAAGGATTAGGGAAGTCCTCTTGGTAAAAGGACTTAAGCATAGCTTACTCAACATTAGTCAACTATGTGACAAAGGTAATAATGTAACATCTGATTCTTCTGGTTTTAGGGTCATAAAATCAAAACCAAATGAAACTATATTCATTAGCTCAAGAAGTGGAAATACCTAAACAATGAACTTAAGTAAAATCCCTTCAAATGATGTATGTTTCCTCAGTAACATAGATGAATCTTGGCTATGGAATAAGAATAGCACACATCCACATGAACCACTTAAATAATATGGTCCGAAAAGAACTTGTAGATGGACTACCAAACTCGCATTTTGAAAAGAACAAATTATGTGATGAATGCCAAAAGGGGAAGCAAGTAAGGACCTATTTTAAATCTAATAACATAGTTTCTAGTGATTGTCATTTACAACTGCTTCAAATGAACCTTTTTGGTCCATCCAGAAATGTAAGCTTAGGCATAAACGTCTTCTCTCTTGTCATTGTGGATGACTACTCTCTATATACTTGGACAAAATTCTTATCTCAGAAAATAAAGGTGTTTGCTACCTTTTGAAAATTATCCAAGGTTATCCAAAACGAAAAAGGAGTAAGTATTATATCCATAAGAAGTGAATGGCAGAGAACTCCAAAATGAGTACTTTGAAAATTTATGCAACGAGAATGGTATTCGGAAAACCTTTTTCACTCCACTAAATCCCCAAAAATGGGGTAATAAAGGGGAAAAATAAATTTCTGGTAGAGTTAGCAAGGATGATGCTCAATGAGACCAGTCTTCCTAAATACCTCTAGGCTGATGTTGTAATTATCGCTTGCTATGTCATGAATTATGTCCTGATACGACCAATATTAAAGTGAGTACCCTATGAGTTATATAAAGGAAGAAAGCCAGATATCTCCCACCCTCATGTTTTTGTATGCAAATGTTTCATCCACAATAATGGGAAGGATAACTTGGAAAAATTTGATGCAAAAGCTTATGAAGCCATATTCATAGAATATTCCACATCGAGCAAAGCTTAGAGTCTATAGTATAAGAACTAAAACAAATGAAGAATCAACTCATGTTACCTTTGATGAAACTAACCCGAAAACTATAGAAGTATAAGTTGTCGACTCTGCATGTATTCTAGAAAAGACAAATATGGAAGAGGAGGAATAGTTAACTCAAGAGAAAAATAACAATAATGTTCAAGTCATAGAAGAAGAATCAGTTCAAGATCAAAACGCAATCACTCAAAAAGAAAATCCATGTCTCCCAAAAGAATGGAGATTAAAAAAATATCATCAAATACAAAATGTTATTGAGACATATCCAAAGGAGTCACTGTTGTACCACAAAATTTTCCCTCCCATTTTTCATAGAAAGCACAACCCTAGGGTTTTCTCAGATATTCAAGTTGGCTCAGGAATCGATCAGACAGATTTTCTCCTGTGGCAGTAAACCAGCAATTAGGGTTTTTCTTGCAATTCTCAAAAGAAATGAATTCTCAAAGATCCAATTGGCTTTCACACGTTTTCATGCTTTTTCAAGTTTACTGAAAGGTTAATGTTTGTTCTCAAGGCGTGTTTGTTTGGGGCAAGAGATGGGATCTAAGACTGTCATTTGGGACATTCATGTTTTGTTTGATCCAAGTTAACCAGATAATTTGCGTCTTTTAAAACATTTGCTTGTTTATGGAATAGACAGTGCGTGTTTTGATTGGAATGCAGTTGCAAGATTACAGAATTATTGGATTACTTGGAGTTTAAGTTATCAGATGGGAGAATTTTGTTTCAATTATCTTGATTGGGAATCTTTAAGAATTAGTTAGGATGCAAAGGGAAGATTATAAGTTATTGTTGATTAAAGATTTCAATGGACACCAGAATATCTCATAAGACCTTCTCCATTTATTTCAAAAGTTGTTACAAAACAATTTATTATTTAAATACTTTAGGTTTTACAACTTATTGTATTTAAAAAAAAATTAGTACAATTGTTGAATGTCTCTCTCTAAATTACAAAGAAAAGAAAATCTATGCCTAAGGTTGACTGAGCTTCTTTTGTTTCCATGCTTGCCACAAAGTCTCTTGCTTCCCCTGCTTTGCCATCATCCAGTTGTGCTCACATGAAAATGAAAGAAAGAAATAGTTAGTACAAAAAACTATTTGGGCATAAGCAAGAATTTTCAAAAAAAGAAAGAAAAGTGTTCATCATTAAAGTTTGCAATTTGGAATCAGAAGGCTATTTTTTTTATTCATCACATTCTTATTTTTCTCTATTTGCAAATCACGAGAGAATTATTTCTCTTGGTTCACAAAAAGAAGAAATAGGAAATGTAAGCAAGTTATCCAAACAAGAGAAATGCAGCAAGGCTGTCCAAACAAACAGAAGGCGTAAAACTGTTCAAACAAGAGGTAAGCAAAACTGTCCAATTTGCAACAAACAGCAAAAACAAACAGCATCAATGCAAACAAAGCAACATACAGCATAAGCTAGACAGCATCAGCAAAAGAAGTATAGCAATATGGTAAACTAAGTCAAACAAGCAAGAGGCTTGTTCAATAGCCATTTCATCATTTTCCATTTATTGCAAACTTTTCAGAAAAAAGGTAAAAGAGCAATTGGCTCTTAGGGTCATTGAGAGAGAGAGGAAAGAAGTCACCTAGGGATGCACAGCCCTGCTGCCTTGATTGTCACAATTGCATAAGAGTTGCTAGAAAAAAAAACTGCAAGAAAAAGAGCATGAGAAAAATATGCCAAAGTATTCAAAATTTGGTGTTTTCCCACCATTTTGAATAAGCTGTCAAAACCAAAGCAACTAATATAACAATATACAATTCTCAAGCAGAAGACAGGGAGAAAAATTATCAAACACTGTTCCAAAAACCTCCAAATTGTCAAACCAACCTTTAAACTGTAACAAAAACCAGAAAAATTCCAAAACCATCTTCCATCAAACCTGTTAACTCAACATACAGCACCAACAAAGCCAAGACCTCAAAACCGTCATCAACCCAAAACAAAACAAAAAAGAAACAGAAAAATATCCCAAACTGTAACCTTCAAACTGTCAAAAATCAATAACCATTTTCAAAACAAGTCACAAACCTGCAACTCATCAACAAATATACCAAGCAAATATGAACCTCCAAAAACTCTAACAAAGCTTAAAACCACAAAAATCACCAAGTTTCAAACTGTCAAACCAACCTTCAAAACAGCAAGAATCAAAACCTCAAGGCCTCAAACCATCAAACCAAAACTGATAAACCATTTCAATACCATCAAACCAAATCTGAACAAACATCTCAATACCATCAAAACCAAAACTGATAAAACATCTCAATATAAAAAAAAAACCAAAAAGTCCAAAACATGTAACAATACCAAACATTGTAACCAAAACCCAAAAAAAAATCCCAAACTGTCAAACCAAAAAGTCCAAAACCTATAACTAAAACCATCACCACAAAATCAAATTCCAAAACCATTCAAACTGATAGAACAATGTATCCAATCACAAAATCCCAAAAATACATCAAACATCATCATCATCATTCAACAAAGAAGATAGAAAAAAGGTTACCAGAAGCGCGCATTCAATCATCATCTCTTCCTCCTCGCAAATTCCGCCACCAGGGAGCGCCTCCCTAAGTCTCACTACCCCTTTTTCATTTCACAGAAAAATTCCAAAGGTATGGATTCTTCACATTCCTCATAAATCATTTCCTACACCTCAATAGACAATAAGCTTGATTAACATAAAAGACGTAACAAGACAAGAAATAACAAAATCATTCAAAGCTTCAAACTTACAGAATCGTATCGTTTCCAAGAAAACCACTAAAAATCGTTAGGAGGTGAGAGAGAGAGAGCTTCGACAACGGAAGGTTGAGGGAAGATCAAATAAGCACAAATTTCAAACCTTTTAGACAAATTCATTTCAAAACTTAGGGTTTTCAAAAGGGCGCAAATCATGGTGAGATAGAGCAAGAGAGCGATTTGTTCATGAGATTAGGAAGAGGCGAGGGATGAGATAGTAACAGAGATCAGAGATGAACAAAAATTGGAAGAGATGGATGAGAGAAGATAAACGGCGCCGCTCTGTACAAAGGGGTCAAGAACCCTAAAATTCGTTTAAGCTTACCCTAATCAACATCTAAAACAGAGTTAATACATTGGGCCTATCTTTTGCAAACCCTTAAAAGCCCAGGCGCGTTTTTCTAGTTCCCCCCCCCCCCCCCCATCTGGCCTTATTCTGTTTCAGCAATAAAACCCTTTTCTTTGGGCCTAACAACTTTGAACTTCCCTAAGCCCATTTGTACTTGTTTTTTTTTAAATTTGTTTCTTTTTTGGTAATAAAATTACTAATTAAAAACATAGAATACATTTTATACATTTGATTTAAGTCTTGAAAATCAATTTTCACTATTTTCTTTTTTTTATATAACTTATTTTTATTAATTTTTTATATTTAATAAAACATCGAAAATTAACTTAGCTTATTTTCTTTCTTTAAATTTATTTTTATAATTAATGAGATTACACAAAAAAAAAATAATAAGATTTTTAATTTAAATCATTTTCTTTTTAGAATAGGTTTTATTTTTCTCTTTTCAAGTAAATACATTTCATTTCATACTTTGTTGATTTTATTTTCATAAATTGCCATGGCTTTATATTAAATTGCACAAGAATTCGATTTGGTTGTATTGCTTGATATTTGGACATCGCTATTTCATTTTATTCATCCCCATTTGTAACAATTGTACCCCCACTCCCGAACATTCTGTAATAGTGTAGAATTTCAATTCCCGCAATTTATAGTTTTCCATATATTGTATAGTAACAAGGCATGTATGGCAAGATTCAAAAATCAATCGCTAGATGACCTAATCCAAGAATAAAATAACTTGAAACCAACACACTTTCTCACACGCGCACTGTTAGAACATAGTTTGATTCTACAACCCTTAATTAGAGTTTTGATGATAACAAAATACAAAGAATAAATAAATTGTAAGATTTATATATATAAGACAAACATGCTTCTTAAAATTATGTTTTATATATACATAAGTTCTGATGGAATCAGCATCAACATCAGAAGCATCAGAAGATCAGTAACATGTGCTACACGCTGAAGCTACCAGATCATACGCTGAAGCTTGATGACCAGAATCTGCGCATAAACATATACACTCTGAATCTGATCAAAGATCTTTACCAAGTCATCAGCACTCTGAAGCGTTATCACAAGTTAAAGCAAAGAACACTCTGAAGCGTTATCACAAGCAAAGAAGACTCTGAAGCGTTACTAAGTATTCAAGACAGAATTAATTGCTAACGGCTTTATTCAGACAAGATCTTCTTCAAAAGGAAAGTACGTTATTGTTGTACCCCAAAATTTGCCCTCTCATGTTTTCAAAGGTCTTCCCTTACATGGTTGGCCATAAACCCTTGCCTAAGGAAAATAAAGTTTTTTTTGAAGATGAACAAAGTGTCTTTCAATTGGCACCTGGAAAAAGTCTTTGATTGGGTATCTAAAATCCTTCGATACAGGCTTGACTCACCAGTCTTCGATTGGGCATTTGGCACTCTTTGATCAGACTTTGATTAGTAAGCTTTGATTAGGTGTTTGGAACCCTTCGATCAAGCTTTGGTGTGCAAGTCTTCGATTGGGCATTTGGCACTCTTCGATTAGGCTTTGATTAGTAAGCTTCGATTAGGTGTTTGGAACCCTTCGATCAAGCTTTGGTGTGCGAGTCTTCGATTGGGAATTTGGCACTCTTCGATCAGGCTTTGATTAGCAAGCTTCGATTAGGTGTTTGGAACCCTTCGATCAAGCTTTGGTGTGCAAGTCTTCGATTGAGCGCTGGACCCCTTCGACCAAGTCAATTTCACAATGCTTCGACTAGTACTTCAGAGGGTCCTTCGACTGGAACTTCATGTTAGAACAAAGTTTGAATCTACTACCCTAAGTTAAAGTTTTGATGATAACAAAATGCAAGATTATATAAATTGTATGATTCATGTAAGACATATATGCTACCTAAAAATTATATTGTGTTTTACAGAAACTCTGATGAGTATCAGCATAAGAATATCATCATCAGCATCAGAAGATGAAATATCAACATCAGCATCAGAGGATGTTATATCAGATGCCAGAATCAGAAGATCAAAGCATGTGCTTACGCTGAAGCTTGATGAACAGATCTGCGCGTAACAATCTAAACTCTGATCAAGACCACAACAATTCATCAGCACCTAGCAGCGTCAGAATAAGCCAAAGCCAGAACACGCTTAATTGGCAACGGTACTGTGCATTCAAGATACTTTATTATCAACGGCATTATTCCAGACAAAGATCTTCTCAATATGGAAAGAATGTAATTGGCATTGAAACGGAATAACTGACTCCAACGTATCATTTCAAATGCTATATAAACAAGCAAGTGAGGAATGGATTGGCTAATGCTCTACAACTCTCTACACGCCTAAAGCGATTCATCTTCATCCTCATTCACAGTTTGCTAAAGTTCTTAAATTACTTACTCTATTGTTTTAGCATTCTAGTTCTCATAAGCTTAATTTGTGTAGTATCACAGTTGTGATAAACAGTTTTGTAGAAAACATTCAACATACTTAGATTTCATTTATCTATAAGAAAGTATTTTCTTGAGAAACCGGTTTGTGGTTTTGACTCAAGAAGGCTTTAGTAGTTGTTAAAGCAGTTGTAATATTCAGTTGAATATAGTGGATTAAGACCTCGTTGGAGAGAGGCGAAATCACCTTGACGGGTGGACTGGAGTAGTTTGAGATCAAACGAACCAGGATAAAAATAACGTGTTGTCTGCATTTGATTTCAAGTTTGACAATTCAACCCCCCTTCTTGTGTTTTTCACTTCTTCAATTGGCATCGGAGCGCCTGGTTCTGAGCTAAAACACTTAACCGTGTCAGTACAAGATCCAGCGTCAGAAAAACACAATGGCAGGAACATATCAACACAACAGCAATGACAACAATGAAGATAGAGACAGATTCAGCGGCAAACCTCCAGTCTTTGATGGAGAGAATTTTGATTACTGGAAAGACAGAATCGAAAGCTTCTTTCTGGCACATGATGCTGATCTGTGGGACATGGTGACAGATGGATACACGCACCCAGTGAATGCAAGCGGTCAAAAGATTGATAAGAAAGCAATGTCTGATCAACAAAAGCGTGACTTCAAAAATCACCACAAGGCCAGAACCATTCTTCTCAGCGCCATCTCTTACGCTGAATATGAAAAGATATCTAACAGAGACACAGCAAAGAACATGTTTGACTCACTCAGAATGACGCATGAAGGCAACATTCAGGTCAAAAAAACTAAAGCTCTTGCGCTCATTCAGAAGTATGAGGCATTCAAAATGGAAGAAAGTGAATCCATTGAAACAATGTTCTCAAGATTCCAAATTCTGGTGGCTGGTCTCAAGGTTCTGGACAAAGGATACTCTATTGCTGATCATGTCAAGAAGATCATCAGAAGCTTGCCAAAACAGTGGAGGCCAATGGTTACAGCGCTGAAGCTAGCTAAAGATCTCAACAAAATTTCTCTGGAGGAACTTATCAGCTCCCTCAGAAGTCATGAGATAGAGCTAGAAGCTGATGAACCTCAGAAGCAAGGTAACCCTTTAGCATTAAAATCTAACAGAAAATCTGACTCTAAAGTTTTGCAGGCAGTTGAAGAAACATCTGATGGGTCCTCATCAGAAGAAGACGAACTTTCCCTCCTCTCCAGAAGAGTGAACCAACTATGGAAGCAGAGGCAAAGGAAGTTCAGGAATCCCAGAAGATCTGATCAGAATGAGTCCTCTTCCAGATACAGAAGGTCAGACTCTTCCTCTGGATACAGAAGATCTGAAGGCTCTTCAGGAAGCAGAAAGCCAAACACCAAGGACATCATTTGCTATGAATGCAACGAGCAAGGACACTATAAGAGTGACTGTCTAAAGCTTCAGAGGGAATAGCCCAAAAAGAAGTTTGGAAGAGAAAAGAAGAAAAGTCTCATGGCTACATGGGATGACTCTGACTCGTCTGAAGCTGACTCAGAATCAGATGATGAGAGAGCAAACATAGCTCTCATGGCCAACATATCAGAAGACAGTGAAGCTTCTGAATCAGACTTAGAATCAGACAACGAAGAGGTATTTCCTGACTTTGCAATTAATTTTACTAAGGCTGAACTTGCTGAAAGCCTTAACGAAATTCTGGAAAGGTACCAGCAGATCAGAGTTAAATTCAGAAACCTGAAAAGGAATCTTGATTCTGACTATGACAAAACTGAGAGTCTCGAATTGGAAAATTCTGAGTTAAAAAATAAAATTTCAAAATTAGAAAATGTTTTACAAAACTCTCAGAAGGAAACAATTTCTGAAACTCCCAGCAGCACTGGTGAGATCATCAAGGAGTATGATCATAGCTTTCAGAAGTTACTTGCTAAAAGCATAGATAGAAGCAAAATGGCTTCAATGATATATGGAGTTAGCAGAAACGGCAAAAAGGGAATAGGATACCAAGGTAAGGTACCTACACCAAAGAATGCCATGGATTTAATTATTAAACGCACTCCTCTGAATTCACACTTTGTGTTTGGCCACACACATGACATTAAATATACTAGTAGCAATTATTATGTGAAACCAAAATTCAACTAGAGTTTTGGTAAAGCTAACAAATCAGGACCCAAGAAAATATGGGTACCTAAGGATAAAATAATACATGTTGCAGATATCTTTAGCAGCAAATCAGAAACACCAGTCATGGTACCTGGACTCTGGCTGCTCGCGACACATGACGGGAAGAAGGCATATGTTCCAAAGCCTGGAACTTAAGCCTGGAGGCCACGTAGGCTTTGGAGGCAATCAGAGGGGAAAGATCATTGGCTCTGGAATTGTAGGTAATGGAAATCTTCCCTCTATAAACAATGTTCTGTTAGTAGATGGATTAATGCATAATCTGTTATCCATAAGTCAATTAAGTGATAACGGTTATGATATAATCTTTAATCAAAAATCATGTAAACTTGTTAGTCAGAAAGATGGGACTATCCTATTTAATGGAAAGAGGAAAAAAAACATTTATAAAATCAAACTTTCTAAACTGAAAAGTCAGAATGTAAAGTGTCTTCTGTCTGTTAACAACGAGCAATGGATCTGGCACAGAAGATTGGGGCATGTTAGTATGAGAAGAATATCTCAGATTAACAAACTCAATCTGGTCAGAGGACTTCCTAATCTGAAGTTCAATTCAGATGCTCTGTGTGAAGCATGTCAGAAAGGCAAGTTTGCAAAACCTTCTTTCAAATCTAAAAACGTTGTTTCCACCTCTAAACCATTAGAACTTATGCACATTAACTTATTTGGACCAGTTAAAACTGCTTCAGTCAGTGGCAAGAAGTACGGGTTAGTAATCGTAGATGACTATAGCAGATGGACATGGGTAAAGTTCTTAAGACACAAGGACGACTCACACTCTGTGTTTGTCACCTTCTGTAACCAAGTTCAGAATGAAAAGGATCTTAGAATCGTTAAAGTCAGAAGTGATCATGGTGGAGAGTTTTAAAACAAAGATTTTGAGTCATTCTTTAATGACAAAGGCATTCTGCATGATTTCTCTTGTCCTAGAACTCCCCAGCAAAATAGAGTTGTAGAACGAAAGAACAGAACATTGCAAGAAATGTCCAGAACCATGATCAATGAGACAAACGTTGCTAAGATCTTCTGGGCAGAGGCAATAAACACAGCGTGCTACATTCAGAATAGAATCTCCATAAGACCTATTCTGGAAAAGACTCCATATGAATTGTGGAAGAACAGAAAGCCCAACATTTCATATTTTCATCCATTTGGATGTACTTGCTTTATGTTAAATACAAAAAATTATTTGAACAAGTTTGACTCTAAAGCACAGAAGTGTATTATGTTAGGATACTCTGAACGCTCAAGAGGGTACAGAGTATACAATACAGAAACACAGATTGTGGAAGAATCAATCAGTGTTTGTTTTGATGATAAGCTTGACTCTGAAAAGTCAAAGCAGAATGAAGTCTTTGCAGGTATGGAAGTTGAATTCACAGGTTCTGAAGACAAGTCATCAGAAGCTCTCAACAAAGACACTCCTTCAACATCAGAAAGTAGCACTGCAAGCAATCCAGCAACATCTGTTGACCAACCTCAGAAAAGACTACCCAGAAGCAGCTTGGATCACCCAGAAGAAACTATCTTAGGAAGAAAGGAAGATCCAATCAGAACAAGAGCCAGCTTCAGAAACTCTGAAGAATCCCTCATGGGACTTATTTCTCTGATTGAACCTTCCTCAATTGATGAAGCACTTCTGGACAACGACTAGATTCTAGCAATGCAAGAAGAGCTGAATCAATTCACCAGAAATGACGTATGGGATCTTGTTCCCAGACCAAAAGGATTCAACGTCATTGGAACAAAATGGGTGTTTAGAAACAAGCTGAACGAACAAGGTGAAGTTATCAGAAACAAAGCACGACTGGTAGCACAAGGTTATAGTCAGCAAGAGGGGATAGACTATACAGAAACCTTTGCCCCAGTCGCCAGGTTAGAATCTATCAGACTTTTAATTTCGTTTGCTGTTAATAAAGGCATCACTCTGTATCAGATGGATGTCAAGAGTGCATTCTTAAATGGATATATAAAAGAAGAGGTTTATGTGCACCAACCCCCTGGTTTTGAAAGTACAAAAAATCCAGAATATGTTTTCAAACTAAAGAAGTCACTATATGGTCTGAAACAAGCTCCCAGAGCTTGGTATGAAAGACTAAGTAACGTTCTGTTAGAAAAAGAATTCACCAGAGGGAAGGTGGACACTACCTTATTCTGTAATTCAGTTAAGAATGACATCTTAGTTTGTCAAACTTATGTTGACGATATTATTTTTGGATCTACTAATCCTTCTCTTAGAAGAAAATTTGCTAAGCGTATGCAGACAGAATTTGAGATGAGCCTCATGGGGGAACTGAAATTCTTTCTGGGAATTCAGATCAATCAAACTCCAGAGGGAACTTACATTCATCAGAGCAAATATGTCAGAGAACTTCTGAAGAAATTTGATCTCTCAGAATGTAAGTCATCAAAGATTCCAATGCATCCCACGTGCATTCTGGAAATAGAAGAGGTAAGCAAAAAGATAGAACAGAAGGTCTACAGAGGTATGATTGGTTCTCTTCTTTATCTGACGGCTTCAAGGCCTGATATTTTATTCAGCGTATGTATTTGTGCAAGATTCCAATCAGATCCTAGAGAATCTCACTTAATAGCTGTTAAGCGAATTTTCAAGTATCTGAAAGGTACTACTAATCTGGGTTTATTTTATAGAAAATCTAGTGATTACAGCTTAGTAGGTTACTGCGATGCTGACTTTGCTGGAGACAGAGTAGAGCGTAAAAGTACTTCTGGAAGCTGCCAGTTTCTGGGAGAAAATCTGATCTCTTGGTCCAGCAAAAGGCAATCCACAATTGCGCTATCAACAGCAGAAGCTGAGTACATAGCAGCAGCAGGATGCAACACACAAATGCTCTGGATGAAAAGTCAGCCTGAAGACTTCCAGATTTTTGAGAGTAACATCCCTATACTCTGTGACAATACTTCTGCCATTTGCTTAAGTAAAAATCAAATTTTGCATTCTAGGGCTAAGCATATAGAAATAAAACACCATTTCATTAGGGACTATATTCAGAAAGGAATTTTGAACTTAAAATTTATTGATACATACCATCAATGGGCTAATATCTTCACTAAACCACTTTCTGAAGATAGGTTCAACTTCATTCTGAAACATCTCAGCATGAAGCTCTGCCCAGAGTGAAAATGTTTTAAGTTTATATGTTAACCTTCAGAATTTGTTTTACTTCACTGTGAACTTCTGATCAATCTTCCTTCAGAAATTTAGACATGCAGATTGTATCAGATTCTATTCTTAAAGATCTGAGCGTTTCAGTTCAAGGATAGATGTGTTGTTCACTAAATCAAACATGTGTCATCCAGTCATCAGCTTATTCCTGAGGCAGAACACGCGTGCACGTTTTTGAGAAGGCAAAGCGCTGATTGGATGCATTGAGACACATGTCACTGGTAACCGTTCCAAATATCTTTCTCAAATCCCCCAAAATCAACAAACATTAAATGCGTGTAATCATGAGTTAATTCTCTCTCTTAAAATCGTTTACGTTTTCAAAACATCTTTTGAAACCTATTTAAACGCCTTAACATCATTCATTAATTTTTTACCGTCTCTTACAATCATCAAAATATTTGTGTTCTTACTGTGTGTTCATCTTTTTCAAGAAAACCCTCTTTCAAACTTTTTCTCAAAAACCCTAGTGTGAACATGGCGTCCTCTAGCACTGTTTCTGCAGGTTCCCAGCAAGATGCTTCTTCTGATCAGTACCAAATTCCCTTCAAAACTCTACTCACACCGGTGAAGAACTTGGAAGTTCTATCTGAACTGATCGTTGATTTCAACAGTTTGAAAGAAAATGGCTTCGATTTGACTGAAGAAATTAGGGCACAAGGATGGGAAAGGTACTTTGATAGGTTGGTGGGCCCAACGTTCTCTGTATTGGTCAAAGAATTCTGGATACATGCGTCTTTATCAACACATCAGGTTACTTCATATATCATGGGCAAGAAGATTGTGATTACTGAAGATCACATTGCTAGACTAATTGGATACAACGGTGGTGGCATCCGCTGTATTGACATGGCAGAAAGAGCTGGAAACACTACCATAGTTGCTAGACAGATTTTCATGCATGGGGTTACATCCAGCAAGATCAGAGATTTGATGGATCAACACAAAATCTGGGCAAAGATCATCTTGGGCTGCTTCAACCACAGGAAGCCCACAAGCTCTCCTGACTACATCAACATAGATCAACAATTTCTGCTCTATTTTATTGCAAAGAAGACCAAGATCAACCTTGCTCATCTTCTGTTCAATCATCTGAAGACCAGCGTCAAGGAGACGAGAGAAGAAGAAAAGACTAAAAGGGATTGGATACCCTTCGGCAGATTAATATCATATATTCTAACTGAGAATAGGCTGATAGAACACCTGACAGAGGCACAGGAAATAAGCGCTCTAGAACCTTCTGCTGGCAAGCAGCTGAATGCCAAGAATCTGAAAAAGATGAAGCTGATAGAGAATATAAGGAAGGAGCCCAGTGTCACTCCTCATGCTGAAATCTCCAGCAGGAGAGTCCCTCTGGACGACTTTCCCATATTCTCTGAGATTGACTCTAAACCAGTCATTGTTCTCAGATACTTGGATGCGTGTAAAGCTGATGGCACAGATCCTAATCTGAACATTAAAGATCTGCACCAGCAAACACCAGAGGTTGCTTTGAAGAAGACTAAGAAGAGAAAGGCTGCTTCAGAAGGACCATCCCAGCAGACCCCAAAGAAGAGAGGTAATCTGTCTTCTGTAAATGTTTTAAATTCATCTGCTGTTCCAACATTGATTCCAACCCCAGCTTCATATGAACTCTCAATTCCCATACCAACCATTGATGATACCGAACCAGAGTTTGACCCTTCTGAGTCACTAACTCTCAGGAGATCCCGCACCAAACCTCAAAATCCAAAACCCACAACATCAACAGAATCAGAACTTGATAAAGTTCTTTCAGAAATTGATCAACGTTCTTCCGCTCCCCTCTCAGAAAATCCAAACACTCAACCAGAAACTGCCCATTCACCTCAACCAGAATATACACTCTCACCAATACCAGAAAATCCACAATCACCAGAACCAGAAACTCCTCCACCTCCCTCTCCACAACCAGAACTTAATCCACCTTCACCTTAACCATCATCTCCACAACCTAAGTTTGAACACTTTGAAACTCCATCACCTGAACCTCAATCCCCTGAACCTCAATCATCTGAATCATCCGAACCACGACCCTTAGCCATGGAATTCCCTGGTGGCACCACTGTCAATATCCCTCAACTGCCATCCTCACCAGAAACTACCCCTCCTAATACTCCACACAATCCAATAATCATTTCTGATTCTCCCACTCCCTCTCCCAAGAAAAATATAGAAGACCACAACAAAACCTTCATCGATCTCACAGTCCTTGACCGTTTTGCTGCCATTATCAATAAAACCGCCATTCCCAAACCCAAACAACCAGATGTTGGTTCTAGTATTTTGAATTTTGAAGCAGATATGCAGAGATGGATTTCTTCTCTAAAGCAGGCTTGTCCGGGAGTGATTGATCCTGCTGTTTCAGACCAACTCTGGACACATTTCAGAGGATGGGTACGCGCTGAAACCTTTAAGCTGCAAGACCTAAACTATGAACAGGCTCAACAGAACTTCAGCAATCTGCTGAAAGAAGTTGAAGGACCAGTCTTAAGTCAGCTGCTGAAGGAGGAAGTGCTTCATCTGGACAGTGAGCCTTGGTCTGAAAAGCGTCCAGCATCAACTGTTCAACCAGCAGAAGATGTGTGTCAAGAAGAAGACATTGCAGAAAGCTCTCAGAAGCACCCTGACTCTGACATCTCTCAAGCTGCCTTGGACAGGCAGACTCTTGAAGAGCTGAAGCAAAATGATCTTCGTCTGCAGGAGAGAATGGATGAAAGTGATCAAAGGATGAAAGCAAGGATGGATGTTCAGGACATCAAGATTGACTCAGTAGCCAGCATGGTGCATCAGCAGAAGGAAACGAATGATCAGATTAAGAACATGCTTGAGGCTCTGTTCACAAGCCTTCCACCTGCACCTTTTTTTTCTCTTGATATTTTCATTGTTTTCTTTGCATATCATCTGTACTATTTTTCTGGCTCTGAACTGAATACAATCGTTTTTCTGCACTGATTCTCTTACTTCAATTATTTTTTACTTCCTGAATTATGTGCACTTTTTGGTTGCTGACAAAAAGGGGGAGAAAGACTAATATTTTTCAATAACAGTTTACTGAGACAAAAGTCTCAAACATTCTAACACTCTGATATACTTGAATGTTTTTGTTCTGCATAGCTTACAGGTACAAGAATATGATGAACTCTAATACACTGAAGCTCTGATGTTCTGATGTTCAAAGAGAGTCAATAAAGATATGATCCTAAAGAACTCATGGAATTAAAGGGAAGTAATAAATTCAGGGGGAGTCTTTCCGATCTAAACTCTGATAGCTCTTTATCCCTTATCTTCTTATCTTTGATAACTTCCTATTTAATTCTGATACAACTTATTATTTGGTTATCTCTGATACTTTTCTCGTTAATTTTCAATTGAAAAAATCTAGTTTTTGTCATCATCAAAAAGGGGGAGATTGTTAGAACAAAGTTTGAATCTACTACCCTAAGTTAAAGTTTTGATGATAACAAAATGCAAGATTATATAAATTGTATGATTCATGTAAGACATATATGCTACCTAAAAATTATATTGTGTTTTACAGAAACTCTGATGAATATCAGCATAAGAATATCATCATCAGCATCAGAAGATGAAATATCAACATCAGCATCAGAGGATGTTATATCAGATGCCAGAATCAGAAGATCAAAGCATGTGCTTACGCTGAAGCTTGATGAACAGATCTGCGCGTAACAATCTAAACTCTGATCAAGACCACAACAATTCATCAGCACCTAGCAGCGTCAGAATAAGCCAAAGCCAGAACACGCTTAATTGGCAACGGTACTGTGCATTCAAGATACTTTATTATCAACAGCATTATTCCAGACAAAGATCTTCTCAATATGGAAAGAATGTAATTGGCATTGAAACGGAATAACTGACTCCAACGTATCATTTCCAATGCTATATAAACAAGCAAGTGAGGAACGGATTGGCTAATGCTCTACAACTCTCTACACGCCTAAAGCGATTCATCTTCATCCTCATTCACAATTTGCTAAAGTTCTCAAATTACTTACTCTATTGTTTTAGCATTCCAGTTCTCATAAGCTTAATTTGTGTAGTATCACAGTTGTGATAAAAAGTTTTGTAGAAAACATTCAACACACTTAGATTTCATTTATCTGTAAGAAAGTATTTTCTTGAGAAACCGGTTTGTCGTTTTGACTCAAGAAGGCTTTAGCAGTTGTTAAAGCAGTTGTAATATTCAGTTGAATATAGTGGATTAAGACCTCGTTGGAGAGAGGCGAAATCACCTTGACGGGTGGACTGGAGTAGTTTGAGATCAAACGAACCAGGATAAAAATAACGTGTTGTCTGAATTTGATTTCAAGTTTGACAATTCAACCCCCCTTCTTGTGTTTTTCACTTCTTCACTTCATACTTTACCTCAATCAGAACATCAGAACGAAATGACATTCGAATGGCATTTCAGTGCAGAGTTTCTCTTAATCTAAGATGCTCTGATGAAGGAAGTTCTGAACACTTCGAATCAGAACTTAGACTCATCACAAGGCCAAGGCTGGTCGAAGTTGTCTACTAGAGAATGTTCCAAATAGATTCGAATTGGACTTTGAGGCTGGCAAATAAGGCAGATTCGAAGGAATGAAGTAGGCTGGCATGACTAAGCAAAAACACATATCCTAACCTGTCCAGAATACCCAAAGTTCACAATGGCATGTGTCCCTTGCAAATATGCAATTGAAGCAGGGGGAGTCTCAATCGAAGGGGCTGTGACTGGAGTAGTTCGAATTGGGACTTTGAAACAATCGAAGAGATCAAATTCGAAGGGGCAAGTCAGCTTTTGATTTCCATCATATTGGAGGCCCAAACAGCTCATAACAGGCTGGCAGTAACGCATGAAGATAGATTGGAATCTGATTGAATCAAATATAGCAAGTCTTTATGAAGAAATCAAATCAAATCTCTTCATCATAATAGACCAAGATTTGATACACAAATGTTGACCTAATTTCCTTGGCTATATAAACCTCATGCTCATAAACAAATCACACACGAAAACCCTTGCAAACAGACGTGAAAGAGACGAAAAAACGCACAGAAACTCTGCAAAAACGACGCCACAACCTTGAGAAAAAAGCTTGAAAAGTGAAAGATCAAAAACAACCTTGGAGACGAATTCAAACCAAAAGCAAAACGCAGCTCTCTTCCTTGACATCTAGTGGAGCTATACCAATCAACACCAGGTCTTTTCATTGCCTAGAACTCCCTGTAAGTATCTACGAATCTTGCTCTGGACATGATATCGTGAAATCATTTTATTGCATCCTTTCATTGAAATAATTACATATTCATGCTTTGCGTTGCATTTTGAAACTGTTGGCATCACTGAATTTTATTTTCATAGCCTATAACGCCATGCCCAGTTCTAGGGTGCGTATACCTCGTTTTTGGGGTTTTTAATTGCAGGAAAAATCAATGCACATAATTGGTACAGGGATGACCAGGGGGGAAGAGACGAGTACGTTGGTACTCTTGGATTTCATTTACATGGCCTGGAGAGGGTTTTTGAGATACCCTACGAAACTTCCCGCGGATAAAAATCCGCAGGTAAAAAACCAGGGTCGTTTGAAGAAGACAATGGCGTGTCCTTGTGCTATTGGTCCATTCAAACCATTAGCGCGTTTATTTTATTTGCAGGCTTAGCGTTTTGTTTGTTTATATAATATTTGTTTCTTAATTTAATAACAATAATGCAGTGTAGTTGGATTGGTGAAGCGTGCGTTGCAGCACCCCCTGGGAACTGGATTCGAATCCCAGGTCCCCCAAAAAACTTTGTTACATTTTTTCTTCAGGTACTCAGATGCAGCTCTTCAGGCAGGGAGCATCATATACCTCCAGATCTCATGTGCCAGGTGGTTCCAGATCCAGATCCAGTGGTCCAGGATGAGGTTCACCATGATCCTTGATCAACAAACACCCAGGCAATCTGAAAGTCCAACAGGCTAGACGTTTGGGCCTGGAAATTGCAATTCATACTCCCTTTTCGAGCCCAGCACCCCTGAGTTTGTTTCTTTATTTTTCTTTTCGCTGTTTTTATTTTATTATCATAATTAATTAATTAACTAATTAACTCTTTTTTTCATAAAAAAATCAGAAACAACAAAAATATTTTTATTTTAATTTTATTACTTATTTTTGTAAATAAACCATTAACCAATTAATTTAGTTTTTTAATTAGGTTTAATCTTAATATTTTTTACAATAAATTAAAATTGACTTAGAATTAGCTTTTTTTTATATTTCTGATTTTATTTCCTTAATTAAAATAAAACTCAAAAAATATTTTCTTTAATTCCATTATTAATTTAGACTTAATTCTTAAATCAAAAAATGACAAAAATATGCTTTATTCAATAAAAGGGTCAAAACCCTAAAGGACATTCCGATTCAACTTTCTCGCGCGTATTATTTTTTATCCATAATTGTAATTGCTCCGAGGATAGCTTTAACTTAGGATTTTATTTACCGCTTTTATTTACTTTTCGCATTTAATTTTCAAGGGTTTGTTTTTGGCGATGTAAATACCCGACGCCTTGTAATAGCTTAGTTTTATTTTCTGCAATTTATTTCCCGCAACCATTAACTGCTAGATGTATACTAACTAGGCTATGCATGACAAGATTAACTCTTAACTTAAAATCAACATTAGCTCACCATGACATGCAAAGATAATATCTCTGAAAATTAACACACTTGCACATGCCACTCCTAGGGTACACCTCACTTTGTTGCCTCGAACGTGGTCATTGAGTATAGGAAGTTTTAGAGGTCGCCCTCCTGTCCAAAGATCAAAGTTGCCTCGAAACGGTTGCCTCGGAAAAAATGATCTAAGACATTAGGGTTACCGTTAAGGCATTCTAACATTGCTTTAGTGACCACACATCCCTAAAATCGAATTGACCCGAAAACTCCAACGACGGTGCTACCTACTCCTCAATAGTGGGATATCATTGTCTAAAGGACATTTGCACAGTTTAATTCCTTTTTGAGTAGGTAGATGTTCTTAAGTACTTGCTCCTTTTTAAAACAAAAACAAACTTTTCGCACTTACACTCTCTTCAAAAACAAAACTCTTTTCAAAACCCACAAACACAAAGAAAAGCAAACTTTTGAAAACATAGTGAGCAAGTACCTAAGAGCCCGTGGATAACCACGGATAGAAAGGGTGCTAACACCTTCCCTTTCTATAATCTACCTCTCGAACCCGAGAAACATCTCGAAAAGGAATTTTTCTGTGCTTTTGTCATTTCCTTGTTGGATAAAATAAAAGACGGTGGCGACTCTTACTTACCGCGACATATTGTGAAAACAAACGCAAACGCGAACCAGCATTCCAAAACAGTCAGTTTTATTCCCACCGATCACAGAACTGGCGACTCTGCTGGGGAATCTATAAGTGAGGTGTACCTTAGGATTAGATCACTTGTGTTTTCAATTGTATGCTTTGTATGCTTTAAATTTTGTGGGTTTGTATCAGAGTTCTATAGATCCTAACCCGGATCTGGGGATACGCTTTAGGTAAGTAGCAACAAACTGTGAGGGAACTGTGCGGGGTATACCGACATGGTTGAAACAGTAGCTACGTTGATGTGGCACTTTGGTGAGTACCGGTAACCCTTGAGTTAAGTCAAGGAGAGTAAGGGGCCGCCGCGTGGTGTCGTGAAGCATCAATTGACCTTAGAACCTTACTTGACCATCTCGGCATTTTTTTGGGGTAGTGAGATGACCGACTTTGGTGCGGTCCAAAGTTGGTAGATACTCGATACTACACTCATTGAGGGTTTTTCTTGGAATATTTTGGTCGCTAGTTCAGTGGCTAAACCATAACGATGAACATAGAAAACAATCCAATGATATTGAGCTCCTTAGAACCCGGTTACTATCTATAGGACAGATTTTGAGCCGACTAAACTCAAGAGAGTACTTACCTATGAAACCTCATGCAAGCCTGAAATCTAAGGGATCTTTTGTGTAACTTGTGTGCCTTCAAATCTGAACTACTTGCACATTCTTGTTATCTGACAACATGGTTTCCTTGCAGGTTTTGTTTACAGTCCTTATCCAATATTTTGGATTTATTGCAGGGCTTACTTACATCACTTCACACTTTTGCTTAAACGCATAGCATACACATCATAACATCATGCCTTAGCATTTCCTTAACCATTTCAAGGATCTCAAAGGTATGTGATGCAGGTTATGGTAAATCAGATGTCCAGCAAGGGGAAAAGGGGATTTATTTTCCTCTAACCAAGGTTATTTAGAAATCCAAGCACGATAACTTGAGTCAGGGGCTATGACCCACTCAATATGGTGAGCTTGAATCTTGAGGAAGGACTCTCAGCAACATGAAGTTCCTTCAACCAAGTTACCAGATTCAAATTCTAACAAGTTTCTTGTTTACCCCGCGAGATCCTTGAAAACATTGTATACATATATCATACATATCATTGCATAACAGGTCTCCCAATACAGGTCTCTCATGTTCTCGCTATTTATTTCAGCAATGGCTCTCCAACAAGACAACCAAGATCTTCATACTCAAGAGACTCAGTTCAGGGAAATCCTCCTAAACCTATCTAAGGGGCAGGAAGAGTTGAGAACACTCCTCATGGGGAACTTGGTCAAGAAAAGTCCTAAAGACAATAAGGATGAACGGCTGAAACATCTGCAAGCTGAGGTAGATGCAATGAGAACCCAGATGATGTGACAGATGGCTCTTATCCAAGGCTTAGCTCGGGAACAAGAAGAGCTGAGAACCATTATCAACCAGCTTCATCAAGACAGATACAACAGTATGAAGCAAATGGTCAAGGATGGGGATCAAATCATTAATCAGCCTCCAAGAAGACAAGAGTTTGGTATGGTGAAGAATGGACCTCTCCAACTTGCTACTACCTCAAGGGTTCAACAACAACCTTGTCATAAACAACGGGTTAATCAGAGGCCGTTTACCAAGCTCAACACGCCGCTGTCCTAAGCTTTGTAACACCTATTGAGATTGAATCTGGTGACGTTGGTAGGACCTCATCCGAATCCTAAGACTTCTTCACCCAACTACAATCCTGATGCAAGGTGTGCATATCACTCCAACATCCCGGGGCACGATACTGACGACTGTTGGAAGTTGAAGTACAAAATTCAAAACCTGATTGATGAAGCAGCATTGGAATTCAAACAAGATGGCCAGGCTGAGTTCTTCTACCATCCCTCCAAGGTTCACCATTTGAAGTGACAAGTACTGAGACGAGAAGACTTTTTGCTCATTAGAATTTTCAAGTTGTAATTTTCTTTTGATTGTTCGAATATTTATTCATGTCAAACTTTGTTACTTTATCAATGCATTGCATATGTATGTTTTGAATCAATCCATTCGTATTCACTATATTCAAATTGCTTTCATTTTTGTGATGTTCAACTCTCAATTAAAAAATTCTAAGCCTTTTGAGGGAGGATGACGAAAACGATACCACGATCTTTACAATATGCTTTTGAATAGACCCCGCTGATAAGGTACATGCATTGTTTCAAATCCTAAACAGTGGAGTTATAAGGAAGATAATTCCTAGTCAACCCCTTTGAGCCAAAGAAGTTGGAGTTTTTCTTTTCATAAATTAAAACCCTTAATTATAACCTGGGGCAAGGTAGTTCTCTTAGTTGATCCAGGTGCACAATGAATGGCATCAAAGAAGTCCTTCCAAAACAAGAGACAGTGATGGTTCCGAATAATCGTAAGGACAAGCAATCATTATCTCTCAGAAATAAAAGCCCATTAAGCCAAAACCTATGAAGGAGACTTACAAAACTGGGGCATCCCGCTGACTGTAAATACAAAAAGAAACAGTTCAGGCAAAAGACAGGGATAACGCAATCAAAAAGAAAGAGATCCTACAAGCTCTCAATAAAAATGACTGCCTATTCAAAATAAATTGGCAGTATCCTAACCATCACTGGTATATCAGAGCAAAGACTCAAACAAGGTCCAATGCACGATTAGCTGAGTTTAGGATCGAAGAACATCACGAAGAGCGGGTGGGTACAAATATACTTTGAGCCTTTATCCATTGTTTCTTAAACCGTGAACCAGGCCACATTATAACCCTTAAAAATTCCTAGCTAAAGCATAGGTTAGTTCGAAAGCATACTGTTACAAAAGGTATCCTGACTCCTGTAGGGCTTGCTGTAAATCCTGAGTTGACATCACATTTTACAAAAAAATTGTTTTGCCTGTTTTACTGGAAAAATGCATTTTCAAAAATTTCAACAGACAGACATAAGCTTTGCATTCTTAAAATAACATTGTTTGCATATGACTATTTGTTCAAACAGCAGAGAAATTCGCACGACGAATATCTAGTGAACAAAAACCTTTTCAATAAAAAGGGTCATCTCAAGTGGAAGAAACACTTCCAACCAAGGGACAGACATGATCATTTTCCATCATCTGGGGCAGTCAAGTCAAGATTCAAGGAGTCTCTCAAAGATGCCAAATAGCCAGGGGCAGATCTCCATCTGAGTCACTTGGGGCATTGGACATGAATTCCAGCAACGAATCTTGCATGATCAAACGAAGATCTTCTGGTAGTATGGCAACACAACGCTACTGACAGTGACAACTCCCTACACTCTGAGAGCGTGGACATAGTCAAAAAAGTACTACATATAATCAAAGACCCGCTAGGTTGACTGGCCTTGGTAAAAATAAGGGCTTCCCGGCGAACCAAAAGGGTTCAGGCAAAAATAAGGGATGAAAATGAAAAATTTGTACACCCGACAAGTCGAAAACCTGAAAAGGCGGCTTGGGCAAAAAAGGGTATCCCGATGGACTGAAAACCCGAAAGGGCGGTCCATGCAAAAGTTAGGGATTAAAGCGTACGACTATGTCCCGTCATCTCGTCACTTACCTACCAAAAGAAGACTTGTCATTTCAATCGAAAGATACCAAGCACCTCATAGGTTGGGATAATACTCGATCCACAGGGCCCCCGCAGGCACCTTCTCCCACAAAAATAGGGGCAAATAAGAATTGTCCGAACTGTACAAATTGCTCTGTCCACCAGGTACTAAGGTATATATTTAGCTGAAGAATATGGCTAAGATACCGTCACTCCCCGCAGAGTAAAACAATAATGGTAGCTCTCCCCACTAGGACTTGTAGTTATGTACAAATCAGCAATACTCTCCCCAAGCAGAGTTGGTCTACCATCAGCCCTAAAAAGGCTGGGTATCCCCAGAAGGTCTTAATATTCCCCAGCGGAGTATAAGGATATTCCCCAGTAAGCATAAGATTATCCCTGGCAGTCTTAATATTCCTCAACGGAATATAAGAATGTTCCCCGGCAGAATGCAAGGTACCCCTAGTGGAGTCATTTCCCCAGAGCAGTCTAAAAAAGCTTCCCCAATGGAGTTGAATCATCTTCCCCAGTAGACTCTGAAAGCTTATGCCCTGCAAAGCACAAATCAGTCTCCTCAGCCAAGTTCAGAGGTTATCCCCATAAGAGTCTAACTGGGTTATCCTCAGCAAGTTGCAACTGAAAGATCATCCCCAGCGAAGTTCTTTCTATCCCCAGCGGAGTTCATCATCAAAATCCCCAACAGAGCTTATCAGCGGAATCCCCAGCGAGTTTATCGTTAAAATCTTCAGCAGAACATCTCTTCCCCACAGAGTAATTCCCCTCGGAGTAATCTCTCCATCAGTTTATTCCCCAACGGAGTCATCCTCTCCTGCAGGTTTATTCTCACCATCATCTTCGTTCATCATCCCCAGCAGAAACGAAGAACTCAACTTTACTCTCCAGCAGCCGTTCGGGATTTATTTTCCCCAACTAAAACATCACATTTTCATACATCATAATACATGCATATATACATCATATCATACAATCTCATTTATGTTGAGAACATCATTGCTTGAGCCATATCATGCATTGCATATGACTGACCTTTACCTTTCAGGAAAGATGCAGTTAAATTCTCAATTATGTCAAAGGAGACAAAATCAGTTAAATCGATTCCTAAAGATTTTTCTGAAGCAAAGTCAGTCAATGGAGACAAAATCAGTTAAATCGATTTCTAAAGATTTTTCTGAGGCGAAGCATGTCCATGGAGACAAAATCAGTTAAATCGATTCCTAAAGATTTTTCTGAGGCGAAGCATGTCAATGGAGACAAAATCAGTTAAATCGATTCCTAAAGATTTTTCTGAGGCGAAGCAAGTCAATGGAGACAAAGTCAGTTAAATCGATTCCTAAAGATTTTTCTGAAGCAAAGTCAGTCAATGGAGACAAAATCAGTTAAATTGATTCCTAAAGATTTTTCTGAGGCAAACTTGTCAATAGAGACAACCTGTCAATAGAGATAACCTGTCAATGGAGACAACTCGTCAGAAGAGACCACCCATCAACCTTTTTAAGTCCCAGTTGAATACCTGTAGCAAGCCAGGAAAACTATCTGTGGACGACTGATTGTAGATTAATACCTGTAACAAGCCAGGAAAATCATCTATGCGAAGAGATTGAAGATTAATACCTGTAACCAGCCAGGAAGACTTTCTTTCTCAGGTCAGAGATTAATACCTGAAACCAGCCAGGACAACTATCTCCTCGACCAACCTTTTCAAGTCCCAGTTGAATACCTGTAGCAAGCCAGGAAAACTATCAGTGGACGACTGATTATAGATTAATACCTGTAACAAGCCAGGAAAATTATCCACATGAAGAGATTGAATATTAATATCTGTAACAAGCCAGGAACACCATCTTTATTTCTCAGGTATGCAAGTTCTCGCTAAGGAATCTCTTATGCGATCAACACTCCTGCAGATGGCATCTATAAGCCCATCCTCCTATCAACAATCTCCAAATGGCATCTGTAAGCCCATTCCCAACATCACAATGCTGATACTACGTCATGCGAGTGCAAATTTCTGGGCACTCTAGTGTTCAATCATCTTCTACCTTCGGATCACGAAAGGCGCGCAAGCCAATCTACATCCTCAGGTTTAAGAAGATTGAACAAGGGAAGCTGTTGTACCCCAAAATTTGCCCTCTCATGTTTTCAAAGGTCTTCCCTTACATGGTTGGCCACAAACCCTTGCCTAAGGAAAATAGTTTTTTTTGAAGATGAACAAAGTGTCTTTCGATTGGCACCTGGGAAAAGTCTTCGATTGGGTATCCAAAATCCTTCGATACAGGCTTGACTCACCAGTCTTCGATTGGGCATTTGGCACTCTTCGATTAGGCTTTGATTAGTAAGCTTCGATTAGGTGTTTGGAACCCTTTGATCAAGCTTTGGTGTGCAAGTCTTCGATTGGGAATTTGGCACTCTTCGATCAGGCTTTGATTAGTAAGCTTCGATTAGGTGTTTGGAACCCTTCGATCAAGCTTTGGTGTGCAAGTCTTCGATTGGGCATTTGGCACTCTTCGATCAGGCTTTGATTAGCAAGCTTCGATTAGGTGTTTGGAACCCTTCGATCAAGCTTTGGTGTGCAAGTCTTTGATTGAGCGCTAGACCCCTTCGACCAAGTCAATTTCACAATGCTTCGACTAGTACTTCAGAGGGTCCTTCGACTGGAACTTCATACTTTACCTCAATCAGAACATCAGAACGAAATGACATTCGAATGGCATTTCAGTGCAGAGTTTCTCTTAATCTAAGATGCTCTGATGAAGGAAGTTCTGAACACTTCGAATCAGAACTTAGACTCATCACAAGGCCAAGGGATGGTCGAAGTTGTCTACTAGAGAATGTTCCAAATAGATTCGAATTGGACTTTGAGGCTGGCAACGAAGGCAGATTCGAAGGAATGAAGTAGGCTGGCATGACTAAGCAAAAACACATATCCTAACCTGTCCAGAATACCCAAAGTTCACAATGGCATGTGTCCCTTGCAAATATGCAATCGAAGCATGGGGAGTCTCAATCGAAGGGGCTGTGACTGGAGTAGTTCGAATTGGGACTTTGAAGCAATCGAAGAGGGAAAATTCGAAGGGGCAAGTCAGCTTTTGATTTCCATCATATTGGAGGCCCAAACAGCTCATAACAGGCTGGCAGTAACGCATGAAGATAGATTGGAACCTAATTGAATCAAATATAGAAAGTCTTTATGAAGAAATCAAATCAAATCTCTTCATCATAATAGACCAAGATTTGATACACAAATGTTGACCTAATTTCCTTGGCTATATAAACCTCATGCTCATAAACAAATCACACACGAAAACCCTTGCAGACAGACGTGACAGAGACGAAAAAACGCACAGAAACTCTGCAAAAACGACGCCACAACCTTGAGAAAAAAGCTCGAAAAGTGAAAGATAAAAAACAACCTTGGAGACGAATTCAGACCAAAAGCAAAACGCAGCTCTCTTCCTTGACATCTAGTGGAGCTATACCAATCAACACCAGGTCTTTTCATTGCCTAAAACTCCCTATAAGTATCTACGAATCTTGCTCTGGACATGATATCGTGAAATCATTTTCTTGTATCCTTTCATTGAAATAATTACATATCCATGCTTTGCGTTGCATTTTGAAACTGTTGGCATCACTGAATTTTATTTTCATAGCCTGTAACGCCATGCCCAGTTCTAGGGTGCGTATACCTCGTTTTTGGGGTTTTTAATTGCAGGAAAAATCAATGCACATAATTGGTACAGGGATGACCAGGGGGAAGAGACGAGTACGTTGGTACTCTTGGATTTCATTTACATGGCCTGGAGAGGGTTTTTGAGATACCCTATGAAACTTCCTGTGGATAAAAATCCGCAGGTAAAAAACCAGGGTCGTTTGAAGAAGACAATGGCGTGTCCTTGTGCTATTGGTCCATTCAAACCATTAGCGCGTTTGTTTTATTTGCAGGCTTAGCATTTTGTTTGTTTATATGATATTTGTTTCTTAATTCAATAACAATAATGCAGTGTAGTTGGATTGGTGAAGCGTGCGTTGCAGCACCCCCTGGGACCTGGATTCGAATCCCAGGTCCCCCAAAAAACTTTGTTACATTTTTTCTTCAGGTACTCAGATGCAGCGCTTCAGGCAGGGAGCATCATATACCTCTAGATCTCATGTGCCAGGTGGTTCCAGATCCAGATCCAGTGGTCCAGGATGAGGTTCACCATGAACCTTGATTAACAAATGCCCAGGCAATCTGAAAGTCCAACAGGTTGGACGTTTGGGCCTGAAAATTGCAATTCATACTCCCTTTTCGAGCCCAGCACCCCTGAGTTTGTTTCTTTATTTTTCTTTTCGCTGTTTTTATTTTATTATCATAATTAATTAATTAACTAATTAACTCTTTTTTTCATAAAAAAATCAGAAACAACAAAAATATTTTCATTTTAATTTTATTACTTATTTTTGTAAATAAACCATTAACCAATTAATTTAGTTTTTTAATTAGGTTTAATCTTAACATTTTTTACAATAAATTAAAATTGACTTAGAATTAGATTTTTTTTATATTTCTGATTTTATTTCCTTAATTAAAATAAAACTCAAAAAATATTTTCTTTAATTCCATTATTAATTTAGACTTAATTCTTAAATCAAAAAATGACAAAAATATGCTTTATTCAATAAAAGGGTCAAAACCCTAAAGGACATTCCGATTCAACTTTCTCGCGCGTATTATTTTTGATTCATAATTGTAATTGCTCCGAGGATGTAATAACTTTAACTTAGGATTTTATTTACCACTTTTATTTACTTTTTGCATTTAATTTTCAAGGGTTTGCTTTTGGTGATGTAAATACCCGACGCCTTGTAATGGCTTAGTTTTATTTTCCGCAATTTATTCCCGCAACCATTAACTGCTAGATGTATGCTAACTAGGCTATGCATGACAAGATTAACTCTTAACTTAAAATCAACATTAGCTCACCATGATATGCAAAGATAATATAACTGAAAATTGACACACTTGCACATGCCACTCTTAGGGTACACCTCACTTGGTTGCCTCGAACGTGGTCATTGAGTATAGGAAGTTTTAGAGGTTTCCCTCCTGTCCAAAGATCAAAGTTGCCTCGAAACGGTTGCCTCGGAAAAAATGATCTAAGACATTAGGGTTACCGCTAAGGCATTCTAACATTGCTTTAGTGACCACACATTCCTAAAATCGAATTGACCCGAAAACTCCAACGACGGTGCTACCTACTCCTCAATAGTGGGATAGCACTGTCTAAAGAATATTTGCACAGTTTAATTCCTTTTTGAGTAGGTAGATGTTCTTAAGTACTTTCTCCTTTTTAAAACAAAAACAAACTTTTCGCACTTACACTCTCTTCAAAAACAAAACTCTTTTCAAAACCCACAAACACAAAGAAAAGCAAACTTTTGAAAACATAGTGAGCAAGTACCTAAGAGCCCGTGGATAACCACGGATAGAAAGGGTGCTATCCCTCTCTATAATCTACCTCCCGAACCCGAGAAACATCTCGAAAAGGAATTTTTCTGTGCTTTTGTCCTTTCCTTGTTGGATAAAATAAAAGACGGTGGCGACTCTTGCTTACCGCGACATTTTGCAAAAACAAACGCAAACGCGAACCAGCATTCCAAAACAGTCAGTTCTATTCCCACCGATCACAGTTATTATCAGTAAAAGTACTTTATGGACAACGTATCTTTGCCTTGGCTATATAAATAAGTCTGTGTGAGAAAAGACGCACGCATGCACTCACATAATTTTCCAAGCTTTCAAAACCACGCTTACTCAAATGCTTTAGAAAATTCAGTTTATTCCAAGCTTAAATTGTGTAATTATCACAGTTGTGATATATTGTTTTATTAGAAAACGTTAACACATCATTGTTCAAATTAGTTGTAAAAGATTTCCTTGAGATAAACCGGTTTGTGGTTATACTCAAGAGTGCTTTAACAGTTGTTAAAGTAGCTGTTGTAATCCTTTGAATATAGTGGATTAAAACCTCATTAGAGAGAGGCAAAATCACCCTGACGGATGGACTGAAGTAGTTTGAGATCAAACGAACCAGGATAAAAATACTGTGTTGTCTAAGCATTTGTTTTATGTTTTACAATTCAACCCCCCTTCTTGTGTTTTTCACATCTTCAATTGGTATCAGAGAGCCTGGTTCTGAGCTTATAACACTTAACTGTGTCAGTACAAGATCCAGCGTCAGAAATACACAATGGCAGGACCAAGTCAAAACATCAGCAATGACAGCAATGAAGAAAGAGACAGATTCACTGGCAAACCTCCAGTCTTTGATGGAGAGAACTTTGACTACTGGAAAGACAAAATTGAGAGTTTCTTTCTGGCCCATGATGCAGATCTGTGGGACATGGTGACTGATGGATACACGCACCCAGTGGATGGAAGTGGTCAGAAGATTGACAGGAAAACGATGTCTGATCAGCAAAAGCGTGAGTTCAGAAATCATCACAAGGCCAGAACAATTCTTCTCAGCGCCATCTCTTATTCAGAGTATGAGAAGATATCAAACAGAGACACTGCAAAAAATATGTTTGACTCTCTGAGAATGACGCATGAAGGCAACATTCAAGTCAAAGAAACCAAAGCCCTTGCACTCATTCAGAAGTATGAGGCATTCAAGATGGAAGAGAGTGAATCAATAGAAACTATGTTTTCAAGATTTCAAATTCTTGTTGCTGGTCTAAAAGTTCTTGACAAAGGATATTCCACTGCTGATCACATTAAGAAGATCATCAGAAGCTTGCCAAAACAATGGAGGCCAATGGTCACAGCGCTTAAGCTAGCCAAGAATCTCAACAAAATCTCTCTGGAGGAACTTGTCAGCTCCCTCAGAAGTCACGAGATAGAGCTAGAAGCAGATGAACCTCAAAAGCAAGGTAAGCCATTAGCTTTAAAATCTAACAGAAAATCTGACTCCAAAGTTTTGCAGGCTGTAGAAGAAACCTCTGATGGGTCCTCATCAGAAGAAGATGAACTGTCTCTCCTCTCCAGAAGGGTGAACCAATTGTGGAAGCATAGGCAAAGGAAGTTCAGGAATCCCAAAAGATCAGAAAATCAGAATGAATCTTTCTCCAGATACAGAAGGTCAGAATCCTCCTCTGGACACAGAAGATCTGAAGGTTCTTCAGGAAACAGAAAGCCAAACAACAAAGACATCATCTGCTATGAATGTAACGAGCAAGGGCACTACAAAAGTGATTGCCCAAAGCTTCATAAGGAGAAGCCCAAAAAAAAGTTTGGCAAGGAAAAGAAGAAAAGTCTCATGGCTACATGGGATAATTCTGACACATCTAAAGCTGACTCAGAATCAGATGATGAAAGAGAAAACATAGCTCTCATGGAAAACATAACAGAAGACAGTGAAGCTTCTGAGTCAGACTCTGAATCAGATACAGAAGAGGTATTCCCTGACTTTACTATAAACTTTACTAAGGCTGAACTAGCTGAAAGCCTTAATGAAATTCTGGAAAGATATCAGCAGATCAGAGTCAAACTCAGAAACCTGAAAAGGAATCTTGCTTCTGACTCTGATAAGACTGAGAGTCTCAAATTGTAGAATTCTGAGTTAAAAGATAAAATCTCAAAATTAGAAAACCAATTGCAAAACTCTCAGAAGGAAATAATCCCTGAAACTCCCAGCAATGATGATGAGATCATCAAGGAGTATGATCACAACTTTCAGAAGTTTCTAGCTAAAAACATAGACAGAAGAAAAATGGCTTCAATGATCTATGGAGTTAGCAGAACTGGCAGAAAAGGGATAGGATATCAAGGTAAGGTACCTACACCAAAAAATGCCATGGATTTAGTTATAAAACGTACTCCACTTGATTCACACTTTATATATGGGCACACACATGACATAAAATATACAAGTAGTGATTACTCTGTCAAACCAAAATTCAACCAGAGTTTTGGTAAAACTAACAAATCAGGACCCAAGAAAATGTGGGTACCTAAGAACAAAATAATACATGTGGCAGATATCTTTAGCAGCAAAGCAAAAACACCAATCATGGTACTTGGACTCTGGATGCTCACGACACATGACGGGAAGAAGGCATATGTTCCAAAGCCTGGAACTTAAGCCTGGAGGCCATGTAGGCTTTGGAGGCAATCAGAGAGGAAAGATCATTGGCTCTGGAACAGTAGGTAATGTAATCTTCCCTCTATAAGTAATGTTTTACTAGTTGATGGATTAATGCATAATCTGTTATCCATAAGTCAATTAAGTGATAACGGTTATGATATAATATTCAATCAAAATTCATGCAAAGTTGTTACTCAGAAAGACAGGACTATCCTATTTAATGGAAAGAGGAAAAACAACATTTATAAAATAAAACTTTATGAACTAAAAAGTCAGAATGTAAAATGTCTATTGTCTGTTAACAACGAGCAACGGATCTGGAACAGAAGATTGGGACATGTTAGAATGAGAAGAATATCTCAGATTAACAAACTCAATCTGGTCATAGGACTTCCTAACCTGAAGTTCAATTCAGATGCTCTGTGTGAAGAATGTCAGAAAGGCAAGTTTGCAAAACCAGCTTTCAAATCTAAAAACGTTGTTTCCACCTCCAAGCCATTAGAACTTCTGCACATTGACTTATTTGGACCAGTTAAAACTGCTTCAGTCAGTGGCAAGAAGTATGGGTTAGTAATCGTAGATGACTATAGCAGATGGACATGGGTAAAGTTCTTAAGACACAAGGACGAGTCATACTCTGTGTTTGTCACCTTCTGCAACCAAGTTCAGAATGAAAAGGATCTTAGAATCGTCAAAGTCAGAAGTGATCATGGTGGAGAATTTGAAAACAAAGATTTTGAGTCATTCTTTAATGACAAAGGTATTCTGCATGATTTCTCGTGTCCTAGAACTCCCCAGCAAAATGGAGTTGTAGAACGAAAGAACAGAACATTGCAAGAAATGGCCAGAACCATGATCAACGAGACTAATGTTGCTAAGATCTTCTGGGCAGAGGTTAATAAACACAACGTGTTACATTCAGAATAGAATCTCCATAAGACCTATTCTGGAAAAGACTCCATATGAATTGTGGAAGAACAGAAAGCCCAACATTTCCTACTTTCACCCATTTGGATGTACATGTTTTATTCTAAATACAAAAAATTATTTGAACAAGTTTGACTCTAAAGCACAAAAGTGTATTATGTTAGGATATTATGAACGCTCAAGAGGGTACAGAGTATACAATACAGAAACACAGATTGTGGTAGAGTCAATCAGTGTTCGTTTTGATGATAAGCTTGACTCTCAAAAGTCAAAGCAGAATGAATTCCTTGCAGGTATGGAAGTTGAACTCACAGGTACTGAAGACAAATCATCAGAAGATCTCAACAGAGACACTTCTTCAACATCAGAAAGAGTAACTGCAAGCAATCCAGCACCTTCTGTTGATCAACTTCAGAAAAGACTATCCAGAAGCAGCATGGATCACCCAGAAGAAATAATCTTAGGAAGAAAGGAAGATCCAATCAGAACAAGATCTAGCTTTAGAAACTCTGAAGAATCCCTCATGGGACTGGTTTCTCTAATTGAACCAACTACAATTGATGAAGCACTTCTGGACAATGACTGGATTCTAGCAATGCAAGAGGAGCTAAATCAATTCACAAGAAATGACGTATGGGATCTAGTTCCCAAACCAAAAGGATTCAACATCATTGGTACAAAATGGGTGTTCAGAAACAAACTGAACGAACAAGGTGAAGTCATCAAAAACAAAGCACGACTGGTAGCACAAGGTTATAGTCAGCAAGAGGGGATAAACTATACAGAAACCTTTGCTCCAGTCTCCAGGTTAGAATCTATCAGACTCTTAATTTCATTTGCTGTTAATAAAGGCATCACTCTGTATCAGATGGATGTTAAGAGTGCATTCTTAAATGGCTATATAGAAGAAGAGGTATATGTGCACCAACCCCCTGATTTTGAAAGTTCCAAAAATCCAGAATATGTTTTCAAACTAAATAAGTCACTCTATGGTCTGAAACAAGCTCCCAGAGCTTGGTATGAAAGACTAAGTAACTTCCTGTTAGAAAAGGAATTCACCAGAGGGAAAGTGGACACAACCTTGTTCTGTAAGATAGTTAAGAATGACATTTTAGTATGTCAGATTTATGTTGATGACATCATATTTGGATCCACTAAACCCTCTATGGGAAGAAAGTTTGCTAAATGTATGCAGGCAGAATTTGAGATGAGCCTAATGGGGGAACTAAAATTCTTTCTGGGCATTCAGATTAATCAAACCCCAGAAGGAACTTACATTCATCAGAGCAAATATGTCAGAGAACTTCTGAAGAAATTTGATCTCTCAGAATGTAAGCCATCAAAGATTCCAATGCATTCCACGTGCATTCTAGAAAGAGAAGAGGTAAGTAAAAAAGTAGAATAGAAGGTCTACAGAGGTATGATTGGTTCTCTTCTCTATCTGACAGCCTCAAGGCCTGACATTCTATTCAGTGTTTGCATTTGTGCTAGATTCCAATCAGATCCTAGAGAATCTCACTTAGCATCAGTTAAGGGAATTTTCAAGTATCTGAAAGGTACTACTAATCTGGGTTTGTTTTATAGAAAATCAAGTGATTACAGTTTGATAGGATACTGTGATGCTGATTTCGCTAGAGACAGAGTAGAACGTAAAAGCACTTCTGAAAGCTGCCAGTTTCTGGGAGAAAATCTGATCTCATGGTCCAGCAAAAGACAATCCACAATAGCTCTATCAACAGCAGAATGTGAAGACATAGCAGCAGCTGGATGCAGCACACAAATGCTCTGGATGAAAAGTCAACTTGAGGACTTCCAGATATTTGAGAGTAACATTCCTATCCTCTGTGACAATACTTCTGCTATTTGTCTCAGTAAAAATCCTATTTTGCATTCTAGGGCTAAGCATATAGAAATAAAACATCATTTTATTAGGGACTATATTCAGAAAGAGATTCTAAATTTAAAATTTATTAACACAGACCATCAATGGGCTGATATCTTTACAAAACCTCTTTCTGAAGATAGGTTCAACTTCATTCTGAAACATCTCAGCATGAAGCTCTGTCCAGAATAAAACTGTTTTGATTCCATATCTTAACCTTCAGAACTTTGTTTATTTTTTCCGTGAACTACTGATCAATCTTTCTTCAGATCTTTAGAAGTACAAATTATATCAGAATCTATCACAATAAAGGATAGAAATGTGCAGTTCACTCAAGCAAACAAGTGTCATCCAGTCATCAGCTACTTCTGAGGCTGAACACGCGTTCACGTTTCTGAAAGGTCAAAAGCGCTGATTGGTTGCATTGAGACACGTTTCATGGGTAACCGTTCCAATATCTTTCTGAATCCCCCAAAATCAGCTATCATTAAATGCTAATAATCATTATATTTAATTTCTCTCTCTTGCCGTTTATGTTTTCAAAATTGTTTAGAAATCTATTTAAACATATCTCTCACCACTTACACTTTTTTACTTTCACTTTCATTTTCTCTCAAACTTATTTTTTTCAGTTTGCATCCTTTCTCAAAACCCTTTCATTTTCTTCAAAACCTTCGTGTGAACATGGCTTCCTCAAGCATCCCTACTTCCAGTTCTCAGAAAACAGATTCCTCCGAACAATATGAAGAACCCTACAGAACTCTTCTCACACCAATCAAAAATCTAGAAGTTCTGTCAGAATTGATCGTGGATTTCAACAGTCTTCAAGAGAATGGGTTTAATCTCTCTGAAGAAGTTAAGGCTCAAGGCTGGGAAAGATATTTTGACCGACTGGTGGGTCCAACATTCCCAATTCTGGTAAAGGAATTTTAGATTCATGCTTCATCTTCCAACCATCAAGTCACTTCATACATAATGGGGAAGAAGATAGTTATTACTGAGGACCTCATTGCAAGATTAAAAGGCTACAGCGATGGTGGTGTACGTTGCATTGACATGGCTGAAAGATGCGCTGATGTTGCCCTAATTGCTAGAGAAATCTTCACTCTGGGTCTTCCCTCCAGCAAGATAAGGGATTTAAAAGACCATCACAGAATATGGGCCAAGATCATTCTGGGATGCATAAACCACAGGAAACCTACCAGCTCTCCTGATTACATCAATATTGATCAACAATTTCTGATCTACTTCATCTCCCAGAAGGTTAAGGTGAATCTGGCTCATCTGCTGTTTAACCATCTAAGGACAAGTGTCAAGGAAACCAGAGAAGAGGAGCGCACAAAAAGAGACTGGATACCCCTAGGAAGACTTATATCAGATATTCTAACAGAGAATAAGTTGATTGATCATCTTACAGAGGCTCAGGAAATCAGCTCTTTGGAAGCTACTGTTGGCAAACAGCTGAATGCAAAGAATCTGAAGAAAATGAAGTTAATTGAGAACGTCATGAAGGAACCCAGCGTCACTCCTTTTGCAGTAATATCTAGCAGAAGAGTCCCTCTGGATAACTTTCCTCTGTTCTCAGAGATTGATTCTAAACCTGATATAATAGTCAGATATCTGGATGCTTGCAAGGCGGATGGTACAACACCTAATTTGAACATTCAAGATCTGCAGCAGAAGGCTCCAGAAGTTTTGCTGAAGAAAACCAAGAAAAGGAAAGTTGTAGTAGAAGGATCATCCCAGCGGACTCCTAAAAAGAAAGGTAATCCTTCTTCTGTAACTGTTTTAGATTCAATTTTTGTATCAACATCTATACCAATTCCCACTCAATCTGAAAACCCCACACCACAAACATTTGATGACTTTGACATTGAATTTGACCCCTCTGAATCCTTAACCCTTAGAAGATCTCGCTCCCAACCTCCAAATCCAAATATTGAAGAAACCCAACAAGAACTTGCAAAAGTTCTATCTGATATAGACACCTTTGACCAACATACTTCTGCTCCCATGCCAGAAAATACAAACCCTGAAACCACCACAAAAGCACAACCAGAAATTCCCCTCTCACCACAACCAGAAATTCCCCTCTCTCCACTACCAGAAATCCCACTACCTCCATCTCCTCAACCAGAAATTCATCCACCTTCTCCACAACCTGAACTATCTCACCCAGAAGTTCAAACTTCTGAGGCTCAACCTTCTGAATCCTATGAACCAGAACCTCATAACGATCAATCAAACCAAACTGTTGATTCTGATACCATTCCCATTCTTGGAATCACAGAACCTCTGGACATTCGTATGCCCCTTGGTACCATTGTGAATTTTCCCCAAATTCCCTCCTCTCTAGAATCAACTCCACCAAACTCCCCATCAAGTCCAATAATAATTCCTGACTCTCCCACTCCCTCACCAAAGAACAATCCAGAAGACAACATCAAGACTGTCATTGACTTAACAGTTTTTGAACGTCTTGCTGCCATAACCCACAAAACAGTTATCCCAAAACCAAAACATCCAGATGTTGGTACCAGCTTATTGACATTTGAAACAGAAGTACATAAGTGGATCACTTCTCTGAAGCAAGCTAGTCTTGAGCTGGTTGATCCTGTTGCATCAGACTATCTTTGGACAAAGTTCAGAAGATGGGTATGTTCTGAAACTCATAAGTTTCAAGAACAGAGCTACGGACAAGATCAATAAAACTTCAGCAATCTGCTGAAAGAAATTGAAGGTCCAGTTCTAAGCCAGCTGCTTAAGGAAGAAGTTCTCCCTCTGGACATTGCTCCCTGGTCTGAACATCGTCCAACATCCAAAGTTCAACCTGATACTCAAGAGCAGATGATCCCTGCTGAAGAACTGGGTCAAGAAAAGGATATTGCAGAAGGCTCTAAGAAGCATCCTGTTACTGAAGATTCTCAAGCTTCCTCCCTTGACAGGCAGACTCTAGAAGACCTGAAAAGATCTGATATGTTGATGAATGAAAGAATGGATAAACAGGACGACAAAATTGAAGAAATCAAGAGCATGTTAACCCAACAACAGGAAACCAACATCCAGATCAAGAGCTTGTTGGAAACCTTGTTCACGCGTCTACCTCCTCCTTCTTAGAAATTCCTCGTTTTTATAACATGTTTATCTGTAATATTTTTCTTACATTGTTCTGAACTTATCATTGCTTCTGGTTTTCAACATAAACGCATCTTGACTCTGATTATTTGTTCTTTTTGATAACTGACAAAAAGGGGGAGAAAGAATGATATTTTTCAATAACGGATTACTGAGACATAAGTCTCAGACATTCTGATCCATTTAAATTTCTCTCTTCTGAAAAGCTTACAGGTACAAAACTCTGATGAAAGATACAGTAAAGTTCTGATGCTCAAAGACTCATGGAATTAAAGGGAATTAATCAACTCAGGGGGAGTTTTCTCTTCTTAATTCTATACTTTTTATTCTTTATTTTTAATTGAAAAAAATCTGGTTTTTGTCATCATCAAAAAGGGGGAGATTGTTAGAACATAGTTTGATTCTACAACCCTTAATTAGAGTTTTGATGATAACAAAATACAAAGAATAAATAAATTGTAAGATTTATATATATAAGACAAATATGCTTCTTAGAATTATGTTTTATATATACAGAAGTTCTGATGGAATCAGCATCAACATCAGAAGCATCAGAAGATCAGTAACATGTGTTACACGCTGAAGCTACCAGATCATACACTGAAGCTTGATGACCAGAATCTGCGCATAAACATATACACTCTGACTCTGATCAAACATCTTTACCAAGTCATCAGCACTCTGAAGCGTTATCACAAGTTAAAGCAAAGAACACTCTGAAGCGTTATCACAAGCAAAGAAGACTCTAAAGCGTTACTAAGTATTCAAGACAGAATTAATTGCTAACGGCTTTATTCAGACAAGATCTTCTTCAAAAGGAAAGTACGTTATTATCAGTAAAAGTACTTTATGGACAACGTATCTTTGCCTTGGCTATATAAACAAGTCTGTGTGAGAAAAGACGCACGCATGCACTCACATAATTTGCCAAGCTTTCAAAACCACGCTTACTCAAACGCTTTAGAAAATTCAGTTTATTCCAAGCTTAAATTGTGTAATTATCACAGTTGTGATATATTTTTTTATTAGAAAACGTTAACACATCATTGTTCAAATTAGTTGTAAAAGATTTCCTTGAGATAAACCGGTTTATGGTTATACTCAAGAAGGCTTTAACAGTTGTTAAAGTAGCTATTGTAATCCTTTGAATATAGTGGATTAAGACCTAGTTGGAGAGAGGCGAAATCACCTTGACGGGTGGAATGGAGTAGTTTGAGATCAAACGAACCAGGATAAAAATACTGTGTTGTCTAAGCATTTGTTTTAAGTTTTACAATTTAACCCCCCTTCTTGTGTTTTTCACATCTTCACGCACCTCTAGGGTAACCTCGCTCGTTTCCTCAGAAATACAATCATGTCCCTCGAATATAAGACACTTTAACAATGACCCTTCGATAAACAAAGATCGTAGTCCCTCGATGACCCTGGATGTTGCCTTTGATTAAAACGATCGCGTCCCTTACAAAAATTGCTAAAGCGTTTCACAAGTTGCCTTCAATGATTGTAAAATTGACCCGTGCATGTGCCTTCACATCCAATGATGGGGCTTCTTACCAAATCAATGGTAAGATAGCACCATTAAAAGGAAGAAGAAAAGAACAACTTAAGACCTTTCGAGTAGATAGATTCGCTCTTAGTTACCTGCTTGCTCACGGAAAAAAAAACTTTTACACCTACACTCTCATTTCAAAAACACTTTTAAAAGACAAAACGTTTTTGTATACGTTCTTATAGAGACGAGAACCATTGCAAAACCTCTTTTCAAAACACGATTCACCAACACCTCTTTGAACCATTTTTTGAAACAAAACTTTGTATACGTTCTTATAGAGACGAGAACCATTACAAAGAGATTTTCCAAAATACTTTCAAAGCCCACACCACAAGCACACAATCAAACAAAAGCAAGTGATTTAAATGAGTAACTAAGAGCCCATGGAAAACCATGGATGAAAAGGGTTATAATACCTTCCCTTTTCATAATCTACCCCCCGAACCCGAGAAAATTCTCGAAAGGTCTTTCCTGTGCTTTTTTACCTTTCCTTTTGGATAAAAGAAAAGTCGGTGGCGACTCTTGCTAACCGCACAAGTGCGAACGAAACGCAAAACTTCTAGTCAGTTCTTCCACTGTATCACAGAACTGGCGACTCTGCTGGGGAATCATATAAAAGTGGGGTTACCTTAGGGTTTTAGATCACCTTTACATACTTATATTGCTTGATTTGTTTGCTTTACACTTTGCTTCTATTGTTTGGGTTTGAATCCTCTACCCGGATTTGGGAAACATTCATAGGTAAATAGCAATACGTTGTGGAAACTGTGCGGGGTATACCGACACGGTCTAAGCAATAGCTATGTTAGTGCGACATATTTATGGGTACCGGTAGCCTTTGAGTCAATCAAAGAGAATACGGGGCCACTGAGTGATGTCATAAAGCACTAACGAACTTTTAGAACCTTTACTTGACCAACTTGACCTTTTAGGATGTAGTGAGATGACTGGCTTTGGTGCAGTCCGAAGTTGGTAGATACTCGATACTACACTCATTGAGGGTTGGTTCCTTGGAATATTTAGATCACTGGTAAGAGGCCGAATTGAAACAATGAACAAGGAAACAATCCAGTGATATTGAGCTCCTTAGAACCCGGTTACTATTTCTAGGATAGGTTGAGCTAACTAAACTTCAAGAGGGTACTTACCTATGAAACCCCATGCAAGCCTAAACTAGGAAGTTGTGTTATTTGCTTGTACATATATACTTGTGCATAACATCATGGACATCATGAGCATCATATGCATCTACTAACCGTTTCAAGGATTTTTGGAAGTTCATCTTTGTTCCTGTTTTGTAGGCTATGGATTCACTTTGCAGAAAAACTATCCAGGTCAACCTTGTGAGAATTCCTCCACAACTCAAGGAGCTTGCTTCCAGGATTCCTGAGAATTCTCCATTCACTGAGAGGCATGGTCGTCTTCTCAACTTACTCAATTCCAACACAGAGGAAGACATGGTGAAAGTTCTTTTCCAGTTCTTTGACCCTTTGCATCATTGCTTCACATTTCCTGACTACCAGCTTGTGCCCACTTTGGAGGAATTTTCTCAACTCTTGAGGATTCCTATTCTCAATCAACTACCCTTCAACGGTACAGAAAGAGATCCAAAGCCAGAAGATGTTGCTCAAGCCCTATACTTGCAACCATCAGATGTCACAGGTCATTGGGAAACTAGAAGTGGTGTCAAAGGTTTCTTGGAAAAGTTCCTGTTTGAGAAGGCCCAGAGCTGCTAGAATTCTTTGGACTTACAAGCTTTTGAAGAGATTGTAGCTCTTCTCATCTATGGGATGGTCTTGTTCCCAAACCCTGACCAGCTTATAGATGTAAGTGCTGTCAAGATTTTCATGTCACGGAATCCGGTGCCTACATTACTTGGGGATATCTTACACTCTTTTCACACTCGAACAATGAGGAAAAGACGTGTTATCATGTGTTGCACTCCTCTTCTGGCAAGATGGTTTATTTCTCATCTTCCCCAATCAGTCTTGAAGAATGAACAAGGTTTGAGGTGGTCACAATGATTGATGACTCTTACACATTCAGATATTCATTGGTGTTCTCGAACCAAAGAGAATGTTATCATCGTCGACCGTTATGGGGAATTCCCTAATGTCCCTCTACTTGGCATTAGGGGAGGCATCACCTACAACCCCTGCTTAGCTCTAAGACATTTTGGTTATGCCCGAAGGGATGACCCACATGACATGTTGTTTCAAGGCTTAGTTTTCGACTTTGACAATGATAATCAAGGACTCCGACAAAGGTTCATCCGAGCTTGGAGGATGCCTAACGAGGTAGACAGTAAGACCTTGGGACACAAGAATTCCATCCCCCTTGAGCCTTACCTCAAGTGGCTACGAACCCGCGCCCAAAGTCTTATGATGCCTTACCCCTTCATTCTCCCAGTGATTATAGAGCCAGTTAAGGAAGGAGAGGTTCCATACACCCTCCTACATCCTGACATGCCAACATCACTTGAAGATCTACAAAGGAGTTGGATACAGATCAAGGGAGAACGCGATACTTTTGAAGCCCAATTCTACGCGAGCGAGAAGAAGGTTTTAGAACTCACTCGGTTACTTCACGAAGAGCAGATTCACAACACCTACATTGCGCCAAAGAGGATGCACAATGTCTTTTTACCTTAGAATTTTGTATTATTTTGCCCAAGGGGAATTGATGTACTAACAAATTCTATCTTATTAATATGAAGTGTGTTTCTTTTTTGTTTAAAACAAATTTGAATTTCTGAATCCTTGAAAGCATTACATGAATACATATCATTCATCATATGCATAAGCAAGTCTTTACAAGAAGTTTCCTCATCCCTCTGCTATTTATTTCAGCAACATGGATCTTGAACAAACAGTTAGACTTGCAAGCTCAGAATTCACAATTTCAACAGCTACTCTTGACCTTGTTTAAGGGGAAGGAGGAGCTCAAGACCCTACTAGAGAAGGGAAAAGAGAAAAAGAAGAAGAAGCGAGTTGGCGTGGCTACCATGGGCAGAAGGTTCGAAGGACAAGCCAGAAGGGTTTTAGAATTTCCATCAACCTCTGAGGAAGGGGAAGGAAAAGGTAAAGAGACTGCAGTGCCTTCAGACTCTGAAGCTGAAGAAGAAGAGGAAGAGGACTACTCTGAACAACAGTACCCTCCGACCGATGACAAATACAAAAACTTGGATGAACGTCTAGCTGTTATGGAAGTGCAAAGAGTACCGAGGCTGGATTTTGAGGAGTTAGGTTTGGTGTCTGGAATATTAATCCCTCCAAAATTTAAAGTTCCACTATTTGCTAAATATGATGGGGTGTCTTTCCCAAAGATGCACCTACGATCTTATGTCAGGAAAATTCAACCGCATTCTTCTGACAAAAATTTGTGGGTCCATTTTTTCCAAGACAGTTTGTCGAGGACGCATCTGCATTGGTTCTACCAGTTGGAGAGGTCTGATATGCATAATTGGGAAGACTTGGCAGCCGCCTTTTATAAGCAGTATCAATACAATGCCGACTTGGCACCAACCCGTACTCAGCTACAGAGTATGGCTATGGCTACCAATGAGGGCTTCAAAGACTACACCCAAAAGTGGAGGGATTTGGCCGGAAGGGTGCAATCACCTTTATCTGAGAGAGAGCTAGTTGACATGTTCCTGAGTACTCTGTCAGGTCCTTTCTTCAATCACCTGATTGGAAGTTTGTATGTTGGGTTCACTGATTTGATTCTAACCGGAGAAAGAGTGGAGGCCGATATTAAAAGCGGGAAAATTCAAAAAGATGCATCTACTTCTGCTGCCATCAGAAAACCTTTCACGGGAAAAAAAGAAGTATCAGTTGTCTACTCTCAGAGGGGTCAAGGAAGAGTTGAGCGTCGGCCAGCGGTGGGGGCCGTTATGATTCAGAAGTCTGCCTCAGACCAGCCCAGAAACAATCAGGCGAGGAATGATCAGCCTAGAAACAATCAGCAAAGGGTGGAAAGGCATGTAAGGCAATTCACCAAGATAAACATGACTCCTGCTCAAGTCCTACCCCATCTTCTGAAGTTGAACCTTGCCATGCTGAAGGAGGCCCCTAAAAATCCTAACACTACTTCTCCATACTACCATCCGAACGCCAGGTGTGCTTACCATTCGGAGAGTCCGGGGCACGAAACTGACAATTGTTGGGCCCTGAAGAATAAAATTCAGGATTTGATAGATGTTAAAGAAGTTGAATTCGATGCACCTGAAAAACCCAATGTTATCTTTGCTCCAATGCCAAGGCACGGCCACAACGCCCATGTTGTTGAGCAGGATCTGTTTGTTGCTACTGTAGATGATTTGATAACTCCGCTCCCTATAATAAAGTCAAATTTGTTGAAGGATGGGGTTTTCCCAGGTTGTGAAGAAGATTGTCACCTTTGTTCATCCTTATTAACCCACTGTCCATTTTTGAAGATAGGCATCCAACGCCTAATTGATAACCAAGAAATCCTATTTGAGAAGTCTCATGTTTTACCAACTACTGTTAACGATGTTTCGATAATAACCATATCCGCCAATCCTTCCAAGGTCCCTAAAATACCTGTTAGGATTACACCCGCTCCGAAGACTGCACCTTTGAAGATAACCATACCCGGGCCAGTCCCGTACAAGTCCGAAAAATCAATACCATGGAACTATGGTGAAGAAATCTACTATCATGGTGTTAAACAGATTGAACAGACTGCCGAGGAAAAGAGTTCTGAAGAAGACAATTCTGATATCAGTAACCTTGCCGGAACTAGCAAAGTTACCCGTAGTGGAAGAATCTTTTCTCCAAATATTGCCCCTCCAAAGGAAATTCTTGGACCCTCAGCTGCTCCTAAGGTTATCTCTACACCGATAAACATATCTGCAAGAACACCAATCATAGAAAAAGTCACAACCCCTGTGGTTATCCCCTCTGGTGCTGCTGATGTTCGAGGGAAAGGGATCCAAGAAGAGCCTGTCAGGACGAGGGCTCAGCCGTTGATCATCCCTGAAACCTCTCAAAAAGAAATGGAGGAAATTTTGAAAATAATCAAGAAAAGCGATTATGATGTGGTGGAACAGTTGGGGAAAACCCCCTCAAAGATCTCCATGTTGGCCCTATTGCTTTGTTCAGAAGCTCATGCTAAGGCTCTGATAAGATTTTTGAAGACGGCCCACGTGCCACAAGAAACCTCCGCTGATCAGTTCCAGGAATGTGTGGCTAGTTTAACAGCTGACAATGGTCTAGGATTCTCCGATGCAGATTTAACTTCGAAAGGGAGAAAAGATAATGATGCTTTTCATGTCTCGGTGGAATGCAGAGGGACAACCATGGAACACGTACTGGTAGACACTGGTTCGTCTTTAAACGTCTTGCCGAAGAAAGCCTTGGATAGACTGGATTGTGAAGGCTTAACCCTGAAACCCAGCAATATCATTGTCAGAGCCTTTGATGGTTCTAAAAGGATGGTCCACGGGGAGGTGGACATCCCGATTAAGGTGGGAACTGAAACCTTCAACTCTATATTCTATGTGATGGACATCCGTCCTTCTTATTCTTGCCTGTTGGGAAGACGTTGGATCCACCATGCTGGAGCTATCACTTCTACTCTGCATCAAATGCACAAGTACCCTGTCCAGGGGAAAATCATAACTTTTCATGGCGAAGAGGAATACATGATCAGTCATATGAATTCTTTCCGTTATGTAGAATTGGATGGAGAATTCATCGAAACTCCTTTCCAGCATTTTGAGGAGGTAGCTCAGGAGATAGCGGCGACCAAGACAATGTCCTCTGTACCCACAATTAACAGACCTCCACCTCGGATTTCATCTCTCAAGGATGCAAAAGCAGTGGTTGAAGAGGGAGGAATCACAATCTGGGGGAAGCTTCCAGACTTTCCCCATAAATCAAACAAGTTCGGCTTGGGATTCACCTCAACTACTCAGAAGGTTGTGCGTCACGCCCGTGCCGGAGGGCCACCTGTGAAGATCAGTCAGCATGGAGTCAATGCTCTAGAGGACAGTGAAGAAGAGGGCAACCTGGAAGACTGGATTTTTCCTACTGTCAGCGGAGGACTGTGTAACTGGGAAGCAAAAGACTTTATTCCGATTACTTTCATACTGCAGTAATTTATCTTTTCCATTTCTGTTGGATCTGTAATAATTCTCAAATAATTCATACTTTTTTAACCTTGTGTCTTACCCGAGGCACAGAGGTCCATTTGTAAGGGTTCTTATTTTTCATCTTCATATGCCATTTAATGAATCATGGACGTTATTCATTTAAGCTTTTGTGTTCATTGTCTTTATTTTTACATTTTAATTGTTTAAAGGTGGCTATACCCTTACACATACACACACACTCACAAATGCAGGTACTCTTCCATTCCGGATCCCATGGGTAACAATTCTGCTATAACCTTCAGTGACTCTGAAGATCTGATCTACCATGCCGAATACGAAGGTGAGGAAGATTGTGAGGTGCCAGGGGAATTGGCTAGACTTCTACAACAAGAGGAAAGGGCTATTCTGACTCATGAAGAGCAGTTAGATACAATTAACTTGGGAACTGAGGAATACAAAAAGGAAATCAGAGTGGGTGCCAACCTAGAGCCGAGTGTCAAGGAGTGCTTAATTCAGTTACTGCATGATTATGTTGAAATTTTTGCCTGGTCATATGAAGACATGTCGGGACTTGATACAGACATTGTGGTACACCGTCTACTCACAAGAGAAGACTGTCCACCAGTGAAACAAAAGGTACGCCGCATGAGACCTGACATGTCAGAGAAGATCAAAGCAGAAGTTATGAAGCAGTTCAATGCTGGATTTCTGGTTGTTACTTCCTATCCATAATAGGTTGCTAACATTGTGCCTGTGCCTAAAAAAGACGGCAAAGTGAGAATGTGCGTGGATTACAGAGACTTAAACAGGGCCAGCCCTAAAGATGATTTTCCACTACCACACATCGACATCCTGGTTGACAACACAGCTCAACACAAAGTATTTTCTTTCATGGACGGGTTCTCAGGCTATAACCAGATCAAAATGGCACCCGAAGACATGGAGAAAACTACTTTTGTTACACAGTGGGGTACGTTCTGCTACAAAGTGATGCCATTCGGACTGAAGAATGTAGGGGCAACCTATCAACGCGCCATGGTAGCTTTGTTTCATGACATGATACATCATGAGAGAGAGGTCTACGTAGATGACATGATAGCCCGTTCACAAACTGAAGAAGAACACCTTGATCACTTGCAAAAGCTGTTTGTCTGGCTAAAGGAGTACAAGCTAAGATTGAACCCTAACAAGTGCACATTCGGAGTCCGGTCCGGTAAACTCTTGGGTTTCATTGTCAGTAACAAAGGCATCGAGGTTGATCCTGCCAAAGTCAAATCTATACAAGAAATGTCTTCTCCTCGCATTGAGAAGGAGGTCAGAGGTTTCTTGGGACGCCTAAACTATATTGCAAGGTTCATTTCTCACCTAACATCTACTTGTGAACCAATCTTCAAGCTGTTGAAGAAAGATCAGGTAGTTAAATGGAATGATGACTGTCAAATTGCTTTCGATAAAATCAAAGGGTATTTGCTGGAATCTCCTATCTTGATGCCACCCGTCGAGGGAAGACTGCTAATCATGTATCTGACCGTCCTAGAGAATTCAATGGGGTGCGTACTGGGCCAACATGACAAGTCTGGCCGAAAAGAGCATGCCATTTATTACCTTAGCAAAAAGTTTATCGACTGTGAAACAAGATATTCACTGCTCGAGAAAACTTGTTGCGCTTTGGTATGGGCTGCTCGCCGGCTAAGGCAGTACATGTTGACTCATACCACTTTGTTGATATCTAAGATGGATCCGATCAAGTACATCTTTGAGAAGCCTGCTCTATCTGGAAGAATAGCTAGATGGCAGACGATCCTAACAGAATACGACATACAATACACAACCCAAAAAGCTATAAAGGGGAGTGTGCTAGCTGACCATCTGGCTCATCAAGTTGTTGAAGATTACCAATCCATGAAGTTTGACTTCCCTGACGAAGACATCATGACCTTGGATAACGTTGAAGATATAAGACCATATGACGGACCTGAACAAGGATCCCAATGGACCCTGTACTTTGATGGTGCCTCCAATGCGCTTGGTAACAGTATCGGCGCTGTGCTCATATCTCTATAAGGTTGCCATACTCCTTTTACCGCCAGACTTTGCTTCAACTGTACGAACAACATGGCAGAGTATAAAGCTTGCATCTTTGGACTCAAGGCTGCCATAGACTTGGGAATCAAATCTTTGATTGTATTTGGGGACTCAGCTTTGGTTATCAGTTAAATCAAAGGAGAGTGGGACACTAAGCATCCAAACCTCATCCCTTACAAAGAACATGTTCTGACATTGCTACCACATTTCGAGCAGATTACCTTCGAGCACTTCTCGCGAGAAGAAAATCAGCTAGCATATGCTCTAGCTACAATGTCATCCATGTTTAAACTTAATTGGGATAACTAGGCTCCCCAAATCATAATTGAACGGATGGACGAACCTGCACATTGTCACGGGATTAATACCCAAGAAGTAGTTGACCAGCCATGGTTTCATGAAGTTAAAAGGTATCTCGAGACTCAAGAATACCCTGAAGGAGCTTCAGTCAATGACAAAAAGTTCTTAAGAAGATTCTCAGCTAAGTTCTTCCTGAGCAATGGCATCCTGTACAAGCGCAATTATGATTCTATTCTGCTCCGTTATATGGATAAAGCTGAAGCTGAAAAGATCATGGCCGAATTGCATGAAGGTACATTTGGCACTCACTCTAGCGGGCATACGATGGAGAAGAAGATTCTAAGGGCAGGCTATTACTAGTCTACCATGGAAGCAGACTGCTATCAACACTCCCGGACTTGCCATAAATGTAAAATCTATGCAGACAAGGTGCACGTGCCTCCGGTTCCTCTAAATGTCTTAACAGCTCCTTGGCCCTTCGCTATGTGGGGAATCGACATGATTGGAGAGATCAAGCCTACAACATCCAATGGACACCGCTTCATTCTGGTGGCCATTGATTACTTCACAAAGTGGGTCAAAGCAGCTTCCTTCGCATCCGTTACTAAGAATGTTGTTGCCCGCTTCATCAAGCAAAACCTTATCTGTCGGTACGGTATCCCCGAAAGGATCATCACTGACAACGGTACAAACCTTAACAATACTATGATCACCGCCTTGTGTGAGTAGTTCAAGATTCAACATCACAATTCATCTCCCTACCGGCCAAAGATGAATGGTGCAGTCGAAGCTGCGAACAAAAATATCAAAAAGATCATACAAAAAATGACAGTCACCTATAAGGACTGGCATGAGATGTTACCGTTTACTCTCCACGGGTACCGGACCACGGCTCGCACATCAACTGGGGCAACACCCCATTCCTTGGTATATGGCATGGAAGCTGTTTTACCTATCGAGGTTCAGATTCCCTCCTTGAGAACCATGAAAGATGGTGGTTTGAGTGAAGATGATTGGATCCAAACCCGACTTGATTAGTTAAACTTAATTGACGAGAAAAGACTTACTGCTGTTTGCCACGGTCAGACGTATCAAAAACGGATGATCAAAGCTTTCAACAAGAAAGTCAGGCGCCAAGTGTATCAAGTTGGAGATCTTGTGATCAAGCGCATCATCTTGCCACAAAGTGATCCCAGAGGCAAATGGACTCCTACCTACGAAGGACCATTTATGATCAAGAACATCTTTTATGGTGGGGAAATGATTCTAACCACCATGGACAGCGATGATATGCCGCACCCTGTGAACGTAGACATAGTCAAAAGATACTACGCATAAGAGACCCGCTAGGTTGACACACCTAGGCAAAACAAGGGCATCCCGGTGAATCGAAAACCCGAAAGGGCGGTTCAGGCAAAAATTATGGATAAAACAAAACAATCTGTACACCTGGAAAGTTGAAAACCTGAAAAGGCGACTTGGGCAAAAAAAGGTTTCCCGGTGGACTGAAAACCCGAAAGGGCGGTCCAGGCAAAAATTAAGGAATTAAAGCGTATGACTATGTCTCGTCGGATCACTTTAAGGACAATCTCTTCACAAAAAAACCTGGAGCTTTTGATCAATCCAATCATCTTCGGAGGAAGCAACGAATGGACAAGATATTCGGAGATACGAAGGCTATAGCAGAATGGGAACCCCATGGGATTTTTTCACACATAGCTATCTTTCTTTGTATAAAATTTTCTCATTTTTTATGACACCATCCTCTTACTAGGATGTCTGTCTCCTTTGTACAAAACCCTTATTCAAAGTAAATACAAAGATATCTCTTTCAAAGTACATAAAACTATTTTCCTTTTTCTTTACACTTGTGTTTTATTTGCAAAAACGTCCAATGATTCATTAATGAACATATGCATTTGAACATAATTACTGTTTAGAAATAAACATGATGAAAAAGAGTAATTACTGACATATAGAAAGATTAGGAAAATGTCTTTAAGCTATTCCATGAGAAATATCTACAACACGTCATTAAGATCCCCCAGCGGAGCCAAAACTTTGAACTACAGATCCCCAACGGAGCTGAGACTACCAACCACCAATCCCCAGTGGAGCCAAAACTTCAGACTATCAATCCACATCAGAATCATCCAGTTTCTCCAGGTTCCCCCAACAAGTTGTCTTGAAGCTCGAAAATCAACCAGAGAACGGTTAACTTCTGTTTCTCCCCAACCTAGGGTAATTTTCCAGTAGATTGGCATACAACCCAAACTCCGGAACTCCCCGGCAGAATTAAGCTTTTCCCCACAGAGTTTTCATTACAAGATAAACTTTTTCCCCACAGAGTTTTTTTTATTGCTTCTTGACAGAACAAAGGCTCCCGTCAACAATCCCCAGTAGAAGTCATTAAATTTCTCTGGACTCCCCAAGCAGATTCCTCAAGAAGTATTTGGCATTACTCTCACAACGGAATCCTTAGCAGTCAAGGATTTATTTTTCCCCGGCAGCAGTCAAGGATTTATTTTCCTTAGCAATATAACAAATCAGCTTACATGCGCATACATTACATTCATATATCATAAACATGGATAAAACACATCTATTGCATCATACATTTCATGCAGTATAACTTTGTGTTTCAGCTAACATTTTACCCTTTTCAGGATAAGATTAACAACTATCTTTAACAAATATTTAAAGATTTCAGATACAATACAGATACACTTCAGGCACGGAAGTTATTTTGTTACTCATTCAGATCTCTCATTCAGATACAGTACAGATACACTTCAGACACGGAAGTCATTATGTTACTCATTCGGATTTCAAATTCAGATACAGTTTAGATACGCTCCAAACACGGAAGCCATTCTATTTCTCATTCAGATACGGTTCAGATACGGTTCAGATACGCTCCAGACACGGAAGCCATTCTGCCGCTAATTAGTTTCATCCTACAGATACAGTCTAGATACGCTCTAGACACGGAAGCCATTCTGTCACTCATTCAGACTTAATTTCAAGATACAGTTCAAATACAGTCCAGATACGCTCCAGACACGGAAGCCATTCTGACGCTCATTCAGACTTAATTTCAAGACACAGTTCAAATACAGTCCAGATGCGCTCCAGACACGGAAGCCATTCTGTCGCTCATTCAGACTTAATTTCAAGATACAGGACAAATACAATTCAGATACATTCCAAATACGGACACCATTCTGATGCTTATTCTGTCGATTTACAACCAAACATTCTTAGATGGCATCTACAAGCCCATCTCCAACAAGATTCTAACATCTCTCCAAATGGCATCTTTAAGCCCATTCCCTCAATTACACTTTTGTCGAGCGCAAATTTATGGACACTCTAGTGTCCAATCATCTTTTACCTTCGAGTCACGAACAGTAAAACTCGCCGATCTAACTCTTCAGGTTCAAGAAGATTGAACAGGGGCAGCTGTTTTACCCCAAAATTTGCCCTCCCATTTTTCATAGAAAGCACAACCCTAGGGTTTTCTCAGATATTCAAGTTGGCTCAGGAATCGATCAGACAGATTTTCTCCTGTGGCAGTAAACCAACAATTAGGGTTTTTCTTGCAATTCTCAAAAGAAATGAATTCTCAAAGATCCAATTGGCTTTCACATGTTTTCATGCTTTTTCAAGTTTACTGAAAGGTTAATGTTTGTTCTCAAGGCGTGTTTGTTTGGGGCAAGAGATGGAATCTAAGACTGTCATTTGGGACATTCATGTTTTGTTTGATCCAGGTTAACCAGATAATTTGCGTCTTTTAAAACATTTGCTTGTTTATGGAATAGACAGTGCGTGTTTTGATTGGAATGCAGTTGCAAAATTACAGAATTATTGGATTACTTGGAGTTTAAGTTACCAGATGGGAGAATTTTGTTTCAATTATCTTGATTGGGAATCTTTAAGAATTAGTTAGGATGCAAAGGGAAGATTATAAGTTATTGTTGATTAAAGATTTCAATGGACACCAGAATATCTCATAAGACCTTCTCCATTTATTTCAAAAGTTGTTACAAAACAATTTATTATTTAAATACTTTAGGTTTTACAACTGTTGTACCCCAAAATTTGCCCTCTCATAATCTTCAAAGTTTTTGACAAACATCTGCTCAAGTCTACTCAAGGGTTGCACAGTCCAATTGCCTCCTAACACAGTCAAAATTAGGGTTTTGGTTATTGCGAAGAAAATGAGGATTTCAAGGGCCCAATCAAGTCCCACTTGCTCATATACATTGTTAAGCATCTACATGTCAAGTTTCAAGGCTCACAAGGTCATGTTGCACAGTCAAAAACCCTAATTGCTCCACAGTCAACTACAGGGGCAAAATGGTCATTTGGCAGTCAAAAGTCAAAAATTTTGGTCAACATCTTATTTTGAAGCTACAATCATCATTTGATCAAGTCTTGATCATGATTTCACAAGAATGGCTCAAAAATCATCAAGGTGTCAAAAGTTTCTATTTTTGGACAGCTGAAAAGTCAACTTTAACTTGACCAAGGCATAACTTTTTCATGGTTCATCAGAAAAATCCCATCCAATTCTCATCTTGAAGGGTAGGACATTTCCTACAACTCATCTTCACATTCCAAGTCCAAGAAATGCTCTCACAAAAAGTTATCAATTTCAACATTATAGGTCATTTTCAAAAGTCAACAAAAAGGCACTTTAAGTCAAAGACCATAACTTGAGATTGGTAAATCAAAATGACATGGGACCAAATACATTGGTTAGAGGACTTCAAGACCTTTCCAAAATGTCCAAGAACATGTTCATAGCTTCAAAATTGAGCAAGATATGCATTGGAGAAGTTGGGAAATTATTGTGGGATGGCCAAAGTCAATTATCCTTGAAATTTCATTTTTGACAAAAGGGGCCCACTTTTTCCACTTGATTCAGCTTGGCCATGCCTCCCACGTGTCCCACAATTTATTTCAAGATTTAAAATTAATTTTTCCATTTTTATTTAATTTTATTTGATTTAATTCATTTTAAATCTTTAAAATTCAAATAAAAATCAAAGAAATTAATGGAGGGATATATTTTGTGTTGAATAGCTTTGATACACCTTGAAACACATTCCAAATTCGTGCAAGGCCTATTCCAAGCAAGAAAATTCAAATTTTCACAAATATGGCAAGTGGTTCAATGTTGGTTATGGAGGAAATCAAGAACATAATTGCATAAGCTTAATGACCATTATTTGGATTGATACACATTACATAACATATATGCAAGCTTCCCAATACAGGGTCACGACCTAGAGAGCCATAGAGAGCAGAAGCCATTTCCAAATTTTGAAGAGAAAAATCATAAACTGAAAACCTAGTTGCAGTACAATTCAAGCTTCCATTTCAATCCAAATACACTCTTTACATTTCCAGGGACGATTTGCAAGCACAAACAAGCCCTAACACCATCAGAATCGGAGCACACAAGTCACACGGTTTGTCCAAACTTTGAAAATCGAAACTCCATTTTTTCACCTCTTTAATTCATTTTGATCATGTTTATACACTGCTGACGTTATTACCAAGCTTTCCATGTGTTTTAATTTGAGAATGATGCTTTAAATCAAAAATCACCATTGACAATTTCTAGGTTTTTCAGAGCTTCAGATTGGGGATTTCACCATACTGTAAAATTGGAACCCCAAACAGGCATGGACGAATTCAGCTGGATGAGACGAATAAGATGGACCCATCGCGCCATTTTTATATTGACCATATAGCTAATCTCTATTTTTGACATTGATGCTTTATGGGGGTTTAAAACCCCCGCTATTTTCCTGTGATTTTTTATTTCAGAACGAAGAAGATGATGCATGGATGAATTGGATTGGTGCGTTCAAATCTTGCGCGCGCTTTTTTTTGTTTGTTAGCATATAACGTTTTTGTTTTATATAACATTTGTTTTCTATGTTACTAACAAACGCACCAAAGTGACACAGTGGTTGGTGATGTGTTGGTTCACCACTAGGACCTGGGTTCGATTCCCAGGTCCCCCATAATTTTCATATTATTTTCTTTAAGACGTTCCTGTGCAGATTCTCATCCAAGATCCACCATAGACCTCATCCATGAGCGCGCCAAGTGTCATTGGAGGCAGATCTAAGGGCCAAGCATAAGGCACACCATACTCTGGAGTCAACGTGGGCATAGGTTATCAAAAAGGTCAAACGAGCTGAAGCTTAATGGGCCACAATTTCAGCAATAAACCTCCATTTCAGCCCACACACCCCCTTTGGTTTTACTTCTTTTTCTATTTTGTTTTGTCATTTTTTCTTATTTTAATTATTAACCTTTTAATTATTTTTATTATTAACAATTAATTTAATTAACACATTTTCATAAAAAATCCAAAAAAAGAATTAACATCATTATTATTATTATTATTATTATTTTATTTTGGTAAATAAACAATAATTGAATTAGTTTTTTTAATTAGGCCATTTTGACTTTTCTTTTAACAATTAAAATAATTTAGAATTAGGTTAACTTAATTTTGTTTCTTTTTATTTTATTTTCATAAAAAAGGCATAAAACACAAAAAAAAAATATTTTCTTTTAATTAATTAGATTAGGTTTATTTAATTAATTGCATTTTATTCCAAAAAAGACAAAAAAAACCAACTTCTTTTCTTAAAAGGGTCAACACCCTTAGAACATTCCGATTTAATTTATTCGCGCACAGTTTGATTATTATGTAACTGCCTCCGGATGTAATAGTAATTAGGACCTTTTACTGCTTTACTTTACTTTCCGTACTCATTTACTAAAAAACGGGTCTTTGTAATTTTTGGCGATGTATAGACCCGCGCCTTGTAATAGCGTAGAATTTATGTTTCCGCAATTTACTTTCCGCACCCCTTAACTGTTAAATGCATGCAAGAATGTATGGTAAATAAAAATAACCCGTAGCTCACAAATAACAAACATTAACTGAATACAACACACAATGCACACACCACTTCTAAGGTACGCCTCACTCGTTGCCTTCGAAACGTGGTCGTCAAGTATAGGATGTTTTAGCGGTCCTTATGTCCATGATCCAGTTGCCTTGAAACAGTTGCCTCGAAACAGTTGCCTCGAAACAGTCGCCTCGAAACGGTTGCCTCAGATTAAAAAAAGGATTAAGGACATAAGGGTAGCTTCTAAGGTGTCCTACTGTTGCTTCGATGACCACACTGTCCCTACAATTGAATTGACCTGAACACCTCCAACGGTGGTGCTACCTACCTCTCAATGGTGGGATGGCACTACCTAAAGGACACTTACACATCTTAATTCCTTAGGGTTGGTAGATGACTCATAGATACTTTCTCTTTTCAAAAACAAACAAAATACTTTTCACACCTTACACTTTCAAAAGCTTTCAAAACAAATTTTTCAAACACTCTTGAGGACAGATACAAGAGTTATTAAGAAATCTTTCAAAGAAACATTTTCAAACCCACTCACACTTTGAAAAGCAAACATTTTGAAAACATAAGAGCAAGTATCTAAGAGCCCATGGATAACCATGGATAGAAAGGGTGCTAACACCTTCCCTTTCTATAAATCTACCTCCCGAACCGAGAGACAATCTCATAAGGAATTTTGCTGTGCTTTTGTCCTTTCCATGTTGGAGAACATAAAAGACGGTGGCGACTCTTGCTTCCGCGACATTTCGCGAACCAACGTTAAACAGTCAGTTCTAAATCCACCGATCACAGATTTGGCGACTCTGCTGGGGACACTTAAAGTGAGGTGTACCTTAGGATAGCTCATACTTGTGTTTTCAATTGCTTTGTTTTGCTTGCTTTAATATTATTGGGCCTGTCTTGGGAGTTCTATAGATCCTAACCCGGATCTGGGGGATACCTTCTTAGAAAGTAGCAACAAGGCTGTGAGGGAACTGTGTGGGGTATACCGACACGGTTGAAGCAGTCTGCTACGTTGATGTGGCACTTTGGTGAGTACCGGTAACCCTTGAGTCAAGTCAAGGAGAGTACGGGGCCGCCGCGTGGTGTCGTGAAGCATCAACTGACCTTAGGAACCTTAATTGAACCATCCTGGCCTCTTTAGGGTAGTGACATAACTGACTTTGGTGCAGTCCGAAGTTGGTTGATACTTGATGCTACACTCATTGAGGGTTGTTTTCTTGGGATATTTTGATCGCCAGTTCAGTGGCTAAATCGAAACGATGAACACAGAAAACAATCCAATGATATTGAGCTCCTTAGAACCCGGTTACTTTGATAGGACATGTTTGAGCCCACCAACTTCAAGAGGGTAGTACCCCAAACTTCATGCCGGCCTAAACTCTAAGGGTTGTGGTGTGACTTGTGTGCCCTATCATGTTTGCTTTTGTGAATACTTGTGGTGTGTTTTATCATAGCATCATAACATCATACAGCATCATATGCATCCACTAACCACTTCAGGGGTTCAAATCTTCATCTTTGTTATTGTTTTGTAGGACATGGAAACTATCCGCAGAAAGACAATTCAGGTCAACCTCGTAAGGATCCCTCCTCAGCTTAAGGAACTTATATCCAGGATTCCCGAGAGCTCTTCTTTCAGTGAGAAACATGGAAGACTCATCAGCTTGGTCAACACCAACATTGAGGAGGATATGGTGAAAGTGTTGTTCCAGTTCTTTGACCCTCTGCACCACTGTTTTACTTTCCCGGATTATCAACTGGTGCCTACTTTGGAAGAGTTTTCTCAGCTTCTGAAGATTCCCATTCTCAGTCAACTACCCTACAACGGTACGGAAAGGGAACCAAAACTTGAAGAGGTTGCTAAAGCATTATGCCTACAACCATCTGACATCAAGGGACATTGGGAAACCAAAAGTGGTATCAAAGGGTTCTTGGCCAAGTTTCTGTTTGAGAAAGCACAAGAATGTTGGAATTCCCTTGACCTACAAGCCTTTGAAGAAGTTGTAGCCATACTTGTTTATGGGTTGGTGCTGTTCCCTAAGCCAGATCAGCTTATAGATATCAATGCTGTCAAGATCTTCATGTCCAGGAATCCTATACCTACGTTGCTTGGGGACATCCTTCACTCATGTTACACTCGAACCATGAGAAAGAAAGGTGTTCTTATGTGCTGCACTCCTCTCCTAGGAAGGTGGTTTATTTCGCACCTTCCACAATCAGTTTTGAAGAAAGAGCGGGGTTTGAGATGGTCACAACGATTAATGACTCTTACGCATGCTGATATACATTGGTGTTCTCGGTCCAGAGAAGACGTCACTATCATTGATCGTTGCGGGGAGTTTCCTAATGTTCCTTTACTTGGAATCAGAGGAAGTATTACTTACAACCCATGCTTGGCTTTGAGACAGTTTGGATATGCTCGGAGGGATGGCCCTCATGATATGTTGATTCCTGACATAGTTTTTGACTTTGATGACGATGCACAAGGACTTCGCCAGAGATTTATCAGAGCTTGGAGGATGCCCAACAGGGTAGACAACAAGACACTGGGGCACAAGAACTCCATCCCCCTGGAGCCTTATCTCAAGTGGGTACGAGCCCGCTCCCAGAAGCTGGTGATGCCATATCCTCATGTTCTCCCCGTAATCAAAGAGCCAGTTTTGGAAGGAGAGGTGCCCTACACCATTCAACATCCTGACATGCCTACATCCTAGGAAGAAATGCAGAAAAGCTGGATCCAACTCAAGGAAGAACGGAATTCTCTTGAAGCTAGTCTACATGCCAGTGAGAAGAAGGTCTTGGAGCTCACGCGTCTACTGCACGAGGAAAAGACTCTCAACACTTACATTGCTCCAAAGAGGATGTGCAGTGTCTTTTGGGATTAATTATTTTGTAATGTTTTGCCCATGAGGCCTTGATGTACTGAACAATTTATTTCCTAATAAAAAGTGTGTTCTTTTTTGGCTACAACGAATTTGAACTTTCGAACCCTTGAATGCATTGCATAAATAGCATATCATGCATCATGTGCATAACAGGTACCCCTTTTTCTACAGGTTGCTTAATCTTCTTCGCTGTTTATTTCAGCACTTAAGCATCATGAATCCTGAACTCACTACCGAGCAAGCTATCAAGGCCCTCCAGGCCCAAAACGCCCAATTCCAGGAGATGGTCATGAACTTGGCCCAGGGACAACAAGAGCTGAAGGCTTTTCTCCTGAAGAAGAATAAGAAGAAGAAGAGGACTGTGCTATTCAACACTGGGCGCAGACTCGGGAATACGCTGCAAAATGAAGCTGAGAGGACTACTCCATCTGTGGGGGAAGGCAGTCACCAAGGGAGAGAGGTCCCTAGTCCTGTGGTTTCTGACACTGAGACAGACTTCAACGATGAACAGTACCCTCTTGCTGAGGACCGGTACAAGCAACTGGAGGACAGGTTAAATGCTATGGAGATTCAACGTGTGCCTGGGTTGGATTTCGGAGACTTGGGGTTATCCTCTGGGGTGGTGATCCCACACAAGTTCAAGGCGCCTGCCTTTGTGAAGTATGACGGGGCTTCCTGTCCTAAGATGCACCTCCGTTCTTATGTAAGGAAGATCCAGCCTTACACAGCAGACAATAACTTATGGATCCACTTCTTCCAGGAGAGTCTTTCAGGGACTCATCTCGAATGGTTCTATCAGCTGGATGGAACCAACATTCGGAACTGGGAGGATTTGGCCACTGCTTTTTACAAGCAGTATTAATATAATTCCGACCTCGCTCCCACGCGTACCCAACTCCAGGGTATGTCACTGGCAACGGGTGAAGGTTTTAAGGAGTACGCACAGAAGTGGAGAGATCTGGCTGGCAGGGTGCAGCCACCGCTGACTGACCGTGAACTAGTGGACATGTTCTTGGGGACCCTATCTGGTCCATTCTTCAATCATCTCATTGGTAATTCCTCTGCTAGGTTTACTGACCTGATCCTGACTGGTGAGAGGATCGAAGCTGGTATAAAATCAGGGAAGATACAGAAGGGTGCATCCTCAAGTTCTGAAAAGAAGCTCTTCAAGAAGGAGGCCAGTGCTGTGTATGGTCCCAGAAGACAGAACAAACCAGAACGCCGCCAAGCTGTCAACGCGGTGGTTATTTCTAAGCCTGTTGCTGCTCCTCAGCAATACAACCAACCAAGAGCTGAGAGGCCCAAAAGGCAGTATACTCGGCTCAGCATGACTCTCTCTCAGATATTGCCGCAACTGCTGTCAACTAGCCTGGTAACCGTCAAGGAAGCTCCGAAGGTGGTGAACACAGCATCTCTGAAATACAACCCCAACGCCCGCTGCGCTTATCACTCTGATAGCCCGGGGCATAACACAGATGACTGTTGGGCTCTGAGGAATAAGGTTCAAGACCTTATTGATGCTAAAGAGGTTCAGTTCGAGGCGCCCGAGAAGCCTAATGTGGTGTCTGCTCCCATGCCTATCCATGGAGTAAATGCTATTGGGGATGAAGACGAAGTGGAGGAATCCGAATTTGACAGCTGGATCTACCCGACGACCAACGGTAGACCTAGCAACTGGACTGCAAAAGACTTTACACCTATTACTTTTGTCACCCAGTAATGAACTTCTTTGTTTTGAATTTGTAACGAATAATAATTTGAAACTCTATGGCCCGGTGTCTTACCCGGGGCACCGTGGTTTTATTTGTGAGGGCTTTTGTGTGTCACCTCCATATATCATGAATAAAAGCATTGGACGTTTTTCACATTTCAAATCTTGCGCTCCCTTTCTTTCTTTACATATTGCAAAACAGCTATATTTACACACACTCACTCATACAGGTTTCAATCCACTCTGGATCTCACTGGTAACGACTCTGCTACTGCCAGTTATGACTTTGAAAATACGATCAACTTAGCCGAAGACGAAGGTGAAGATGATTGTGAAGTTCCTGGCGAACTTGCAAGACTGCTACTCCAGGAAGAGAGGGCCATTCAACCACATGAAGAGCCAGTGGAAATGGTAAATTTGGGTACTGAGACAGACAGAAAGGAAGTCAAGATTGGTGCCAACCTAGAGCTCAGTGTGAAACAGCGGTTGATTCAGATGTTGCATGATTATGTGGAAATCTTCGCCTGGTCCTACGAAGACATGCATGGGTTGGATACCGACATTGTGGTCCATCACTTGCCTACCAAGGAAGGCTGCCCTCCGGTAAAACAAAAGGTCCGCCGTATGCGTCCAGAGATGTCCGAGAAGATCAAAGCTGAGGTTATGAAGCAATTTGATGTCGGGTTTCTAGCAGTGACTTCTTACCCTCAGTGGGTTGCCAATGTGGTTCTGGTGCTAAAGAAGGATGGTAAGGTCAGAATGTGTGTTGACTATAGAGATTTGAACAGGGCAAGCGCCAAGGATGACTTCCCCTTGCCTCATATCGACGTTCTGGTTGACAATACTGCCCAACATAAGGTATTCTCCTTCATGGACGGTTTCTCAGGTTATAATCAGATCAAGATGGCTCCTGAAGACATGGAGAAGACCACTTTTGTTACTCAGTGGGGAACCTTCTGCTACAAGGTCATGCCTTTTGGACTGAAAAATGCTGGGGCAACCTACCAACGTGCCATGGTTGCTTTATTTCATGACATGATCCATCATGAGATTGAAGTATACGTCGATGATATGATTGCAAGGTCTCAAAGTGAGGAGGAACACCTTGACCATCTACAGAAGCTGTTTGACCGGTTGAAGTTGTACAAGCTGAGGTTGAACCCGAACAAGTGCACCTTCGGGGTAAGATCTGGGAAGTTGCTAGGCTTCGTCGTGAGTGACAAAGGTATTCAAGTGGACCCTGCCAAAGTGAAAGCCATACAAGAGATGCCGGCTCCCAAGACAGAGAAAGAAGTCAGAGGCTTTCTAGGACGTCTGAATTACATTGCCCGATTCATCTCGCATCTAACCGCTACCTGTGAACCAATCTTCAAGCTACTGAAGAAAGACCAAGTAGTACGTTAGAATGATGAATGTCAGGCCTCTTTCGACAGAATCAAAGAGTATCTCCAAGAACCACCCATTCTTATGCCACCGGTTGAAGGGAGACCTCTAATTCTATACTTGACAGTACTTGACAACTCAATGGGGTGTGTGCTGGGGCAGCATGACGAGCCTGGCCGAAAAGAGCATGCCATTTATTACCTTAGCAAAAAGTTTACCGACTGTGAGACCCGAAACTCACTGCTCGAGAAAACTTGATACGCTTTGGTATGGGCTGCTCGCCGGCTGAGACAGTATATGTTGACTCGCACTACTCTGTTGATTTCTAAGATGGATCCAATAAAGTACATATTCGAAAAGCCTGCTCTATCTGGAAGAATAGCAAGATGGCAGATGATCTTGACTGAATATGATATCCAGTACACGACTCAGAAAGCAATCAAGGGAAGTGTAGTGGCAGACCACTTGGCACACCAGGCAGTGGACGACTACCAATCTATGAACTTTGAATTTCCAGACAAGGATATCATGGTAGTAACTGATTGTGAAGTACCTGGACCAGATGAAGGACCTGAGGAAGGATCCCGATGGTCCATGCACTTTGATGGAGCCTCCAACGCTTTGGGTAACGGTATCGGCGCTGTGATCATATCCCCTCAAGGCACTCATACTCCACTTACTGCCCGGCTATGTTTCAACTGCACCAACAATATGGCGGTGTATGAGGCATGCATCATGGGTCTTCAAGCTGCGATTGACTTAAGGATCAAGTTTCTGAGTGTCTTCGGAGATTCCGCTCTCGTGATCAATCAGATCAAAGGTGAGTGGGATACGAAACACCCAAACCTAATTCCTTACAAAGAATGTGTGTTGACATTGATCCTCCATTTTACAGAGATAACTTTTGAACACTTCCCAAGAGAGGAGAATCAGCTGGCGGACGCGTTGGCTACGATGTCTTCTATGTTCAAAGTCAAATGGGACAATGAGGCTCCCCAGATCATTATCTGGAAACTGGACGAACCTGTATATTATTGTGATCTTGAGGCTGAGATGGTAACTGAAAAACCCTGGTATCATGAGGTGAAGAGGTACCTGGAAGCTCAAGAGTACCCTGAGGGTGCATCTGTCAACGACGAAAAGTTTCTGAGAAGGTTCGCAGCAAAGTTCTTCCTCAGCAATGGCATTCTCTACAAGCGAAACGATGATTCAACCTTACTGCGTTGTGTGGATAAGACTGAAGCAGAAAAGATCATGGAAGAGCTGCATGAAGGTACCTTCGGAACGCATTCCAGTGGACATACCATGGCAAAGAAAATCCTCCGGGCAGGATATTTCTGGTCCACAATGGAAGCTGACTGTTACCAACATTCTCGGACATGTCACAAATGCCAGATCTATGCTGATAAGGTGCACGTTCCTCCAGTTCCCCTGAATGTCCTGACAGCACCTTGGCCTTTTGCAATGTGGGGCATTGATATGATCGGTGAGATCAGACCTACGGCATCCAGCAGGCATCGCTTCATCCTTGTAGCAATTGATTACTTCACGAAGTGGGTTGAAGCAGCTTCCTATGCCACTGTAACCAAGAACGTCGTGGCACGGTTCATTCGGCATAACCTGATCTGTCGATATGGTGTCCCGGAAAGGATCATTACGGACAATGGTACCAATCTTAATAACAAGATGATCACTGAGCTCTGCGAGCAATTCAAAATATAGCACCACAACTCTTCTCCCTATCGGCCGAAGATGAATGGGGCTGTCTAAGAAGCAAATAAGAATATCAAGAAGATTGTGCAGAAGATGACAGTGACCTACAAATATTGGCACGAGATGTTACCGTTTGTGCTTCATGGGTACCGTACCTCAGCACGGACGTCAACCGGGGCAACTCCCTTTTCCTTGGTCTATAGCATGGAGGAAGTCTTGCCGATTGAAGTCCAGATACCCTCTCTCCGGATAATGAAGGATGCAGATCTGAGTGAAGATGACTGGATCCAGACTCGACTTGATCAGTTAAACCTAATTGACGAAAAGAGGCTCACTGCTATTTGTCATGGTCAAACGTATCAAAAACGGATGATCAGGGCATTTAACAAGAAAGTCAGACCACAAGAGTATCAAGTTGGGGACCTGGTAATCAAGCGCATCATTCTTCCTCAGGGTGATCCCAGGGGCAAATGGACCCCTACTTACGAAGGGCCATTTGTGGTTAAACATGTCTTCTCAGGAGGAGCCATGATTCTAACCACCATGGACGGTGACGACCTTTCTCACCCCGCCAATGCAGACATAGTAAAAAGATACTACGCATGACAAAAGACCCGCTAGGTTGACATACCTAGGCAAAAATTAGGGCTTCCCGAAGAACCAAAAGGGTTCGGGCAAAAATAAGGGATGAAATGAAAAAAATCTGTACACCCGGCAAGTCGAAAACCTGAAAAGGCGGCTTGGGCAAAAATGGGTATCCCGGTGGACTGAAAACCCGAAAGGGCGGTCCAGGCAAAAGTTAGGGATAAGCGTAATACTATGTCTCATTGGATCACCTTGCATCCAGAATCCAGTGTCAACATCAGGTTCAGACGGCATCGATCAGTCAGCTTCATCTTCAACTGAGTAGCCAAGTGATGAGACACTCGAAGATATAAAGGCGATAGCAGAGTTGGAACCCAGTGGGATTATTCTTTTCACATAGCTGTTTTGTTTTCCCTTTTCGTAAAATTGTATAAACTCTGTTGTTCGGCGGCGTTCTCTTACTAGGACGTCAGCCTCTTGTACATAAACGCCTATTTACAGGCAAATCCAAAAATCAATACAAATTCACTTTTCAGACCAATTGCCAATTGTTTTTCCTTTTCTGTTTTGTTTTGCGAAGAACGTCCAATGTTCAATTGTGATATATGCATTTGACACTAATTGCTAACTCATAAATATTTGAATGCAAAACAAAGGATTAATTACAGGTAACATCAGAAACAGGGGCAATAATGAGTTGTCTAAGCAGTCTAATTGCTCTGTCCACCAAGGTACCAAGGTAAGTTCGGCTGAAGAATGTAACCCAGATACCTTCACTCCCCGCCGAGTAAGACAAGACTCAACAATACTCTCCCCCGAGCAGAGTTGGTCTCCAATCAGCCCCAAAAGGCACAGTATCTCCAGCAAGTCAGCAACACTCTCTCCAAACAGAGTTAGTCTACTGTCAGCCTTAAGGAAGTTGGGTATCCCCAGAAGATCTCAATATTCCCCAGCGGAGTAGGCAGACATTCCTTAACAAGCATCCCCGGCAGTCTTGATCTAAGATTGTTCCCCGGCGGAATACAGACACTTCAGTGGAGCCACTCCCCAGTACAGTCTCAAAAGATCTCCCCAGGAGAGTTCAATCAATCTCCCCAGTAGGAAGCTTATCCCCAGTAGATTCTGGAAGCTATCCCCTGCAGAGCACGAATGTGTCTCTCCCCGGCTTTATTCAAAGGTTATTCTCCACCAGAGCTTATAACTGGGTTATCCTCAGCCCAAAAACCACGGAAAGATCGTCCTCGGCGAAGTTCTTCCTATCCCCCAGCGGAGTTCATCAAATTCCCCAACATAACTCATCAACGGTATCCCCATTGGAGTTATCATCAAACCTCAGCGAAGTACCTCTTCCCACAGAGTATTCCCCGCAGAGTAATCTCTTCGCCAAGTTTATTCCCCAACGGAGTCACCTTCTCCTACCGGTTTACTCTTGCAATCATCATCCCCCAGCGAAAGCAAAGAATTCTCCTCTTCCAACATCAGCCCAGGATTCAACTTCCCGGCATTCGTCAAGGATTTATTTTCCGAGACAAAAATACATTCATGAACATCACATCTTCATACATTATAGAATGCACATACGCATCATAAACATACAATCTCATTTATTCTGAGAACATCACGCATGTCATACATCATGACATTGCATACAACTAACGTTTTGTCTTTTCAGGACAAAGGTAAATACAAAGGTGATTACCATCAACTGCCGCAATTCCAGATTCGATACCTGTAGCTAGCCAGGGCACATCTGTGAGCGACTATTTTCCATACTCGATTCCTGTATCCTGCCAGGGCACGTCTGAAGAGTTTGAAGATCCGATTCCTGTATCTTGCCAGGGTGTATCTGTTGACGGCTAATTCCAGACTCGATTCCTGTATCCTGCCAGGGCACGTCTGAAGAGTTTGAAGATCCGATTCCTGTATCTTGCCAGGGTGTATCTGTTGACGACTAATTCCAGACTCGATTCCTATATCCTGCCAGGGAACATCTGAAGAGTTTGAAGATTCGATTCCTGTATCTTGCCAGGGTGTATCTGTTGACGACTAATTCCAGACTCGATTCCTGTATCCTGCTAGGGCACGTCTGAAGAGTTTGAAGATCCGATTCCTGTATCTTGCCAGGGTGTATCTGTTGACGACTAATTCCAGACTCGATTCCTGTATCCTGCCATGGCACGTCTGAAGAGTTTGAAGATCCGATTCCTGTATCTTGCCAGGGTGTATCTGTTGACGACTATTTCCAAACTCGATTCCTGTATCCTGCCAGGGCACGTCTGAAGAGTTTGAAGATCCGATTCCTGTATCTTGCCAAGGTGTATCTGTTGACGACTATTTTCCAGATCCGATTCCTGTATCTTGCCAGGGTGTATCTGTTGACGACTAATTCCAGACTCGATTCCTGTATCCTGCCAGGGCACGTCTGAAGAGTTCGAAGATCCAATTCCTGTATCTTGCCAGGGTGTATCTGTTGACGACTAATTCCAGACTCGATTCCTGTATCTTGACAGGGCACGTCTGAAGAGTTCGAAGATCCGATTCCTGTATCTTGCCAGGGTGTATCTGTTGACGACTATATTCCAGACTCGATTCCTGTATCCTGCCAGGGCACGTCTGAAGAGTTTGAAGATCCGATTCATGTATCTTGTCAGGGTGTATCTGTTGACGACTATTTTCCAGATCCGATTCCTGTATCTTGCCAGGGTGTATCTGTTGACGACTAATTCCATACTCGATTCCTATATCCATCCAGGGCACGTCTGAAGAGTTCGAAGATCCGATTCCTGTATCTTGCCAGGGTGTATCTGTTGACGACTAATTCCAGACTCGATTCCTGTATCTTGCCAGGGCACGTCTGAAGAGTTCGAAGATCCGATTCCTGTATCTTACCAGGGTGTATCTGTTGACGACTATATTCCAGACTCGATTCCTGTATCCTGCCAGGGCACGTCTGAAGAGTTTGAAGATCCGATTCCTGTATCTTGCCAGGGTGTATCTGTTGACGACTATTTCCAGACTCGATTCCTGTATCCTGCCAGGGCACGTCTGAAGAGTTTGAAGATCCGATTCCTGTATCTTGCCAGGGTGTATCTGTTGACGACTATTTTCCAGATCCAATTCCTGTATCTTGCCAGGGTGTATCTGTTGACGACTAATTCCAGACTCGATTCCTGTATCCTGCCAGGGCATGTCTGAAGAGTTCGAAGATCCGATTCCTGTATCTTTCCAGGGTGTATCTGTTGACGACTAATTCCAGACTCGATTCTTGTATCTTGCCAGGGCATGTCTGAAGAGTTCGAAGATCCGATTCCTGTATCTTGCCAGGGTGTATCTGTTGACGACTATATTCCAGACTCGATTCCTGTATCCTGCCAGGGCACGTCTGAAGAGTTTGAAGATCCGATTCATGTATCTTGCCAGGGTGTATCTGTTGACGACTATTTCCAGACTCGATTCCTGTATCCTGCCAGGGCACGTCTGAAGAGTTTGAAGATCCGATTCCTGTATCCAGCCAGGGCACGTCTGAAGAGTTTGAAGATCAACACCGGTAACAAGCCAGGTAATTATCTTTCTTTCTCAGGTACACAAGTTCTCGCTAAGGAATCTCTTACGCGATCGACACCTAGATGGCATCTATAAGCCCATCCACATACCGACAGTCTCTTAATGGCATCTATAAGCCCATTCCCGACAAAGTTCTGTCACACTTCCAGATGGCATCTATAAGCCCATCCTCCTATCCACCATCTCTCCAAATGGCATCTGTAAGCCCATTCCCGCTATCACACGCTGATACTCTACTATGTGAGTGCAAATTTCTGGGCACTCTAGTGTTCAATCATCTTCCACCCTCGGATCACGAAAGGCACACAAGCCAATCTAAATCCTCAAGTCTAAGAAGATTGAACATGGGCAACTGTTGTACCCCAAAATTTGCCCTCCAATAATCTTCAAAGTTTTTGACAAACATCTGCTCAAGTCTACTCAAGGGTTGCACAGTCCAATTGCCTCCTAACACAGTCAAAATTAGGGTTTTGGTTCTTGCAAAGAAAATGAGGATTTCAAGGGCCCAATCAAGTCCCACTTGCTCATATACATTGTCAAGCATCTACATGTCAAGTTTCAAGGCTCACAAGGTCAAGTTGCACAGTCAAAAACCCTAATTGCTCCACAGTCAACTGTAGGGGCAAAATGGTCATTTGGCAGTCAAAAGTCAAAAATTTTGGTCAACATCTTATTTTGAAGCTATAATCATCATTCGATCAAGTCTTGATCATGATTTCACAAGAATGGCCTAAAAATCATCAAGGTGTCAAAAATTTCTATTTTTGGACAGCTGAAAAGTCAACTGTAACTTGACCAAGGCATAACTTTTGCATGGTTCATCAGAAAAATCCCATCCAATGCTCATCTTGAAGGGGAGGACATTTCCTACAACTCATCTTCACATTCCAAGTCCAAGAAATGCTCTCACAAAAAGTTATCAATTTCAACATTATAGGTCATTTTCAAAAGTCAACAAAAAGGCACTTTAAGTCAAAGACCATTACTTGAGATTGGTAAATCAAAATGACATGGGACCAAAGACATTGGTTAGAGGACTTAAAGACCTTTCCAAAATGTCCAAGAACATGTTCATAGCTTCAAAATTGAGCAAGATATGCATTGGAGAAGTTGGGAAATTTTTGTGAGATGGCCAAAGTCAATTATCCTTGAAATTTCATTTTTGACAAAAGGGGCCCACTTTTTCCACTTGATTCAGCTTGGCCATGCCTCCCACGTGTCCCACAATTTATTTCAAGATTTAAAATTAATTTTTCCATTTTTATTTAATTTTATTTGATTTAATTCATTTTAAATCTTTAAAATTCAAATAAAAATCAAAGAAATTAATGGAGGGATATATTTTGTGTTGGATAGCTTTGATACACCTTGAAACACATTCCAAATTCGTGCAAGGCCTATTCCAAGCAAGAAAATTCAAATTTTCACAAATATGGCAAGTGGTTCAATGTTGGTTATGGAGGAAATCAAGAACATAATTGCATAAGCTTAATGACCATTATTTGGATTAATACACATTACATAACATATATGCAAGCTTCCCAATACAGGGTCACGACCTAGAGAGCCATAGAGAGCAGAAGCCATTTCCAAATTTTGAAGAGAAAAATCATAAACTGAAAACCTAGTTGCAGTACAATTCAAGCTTCCATTTCAATCCAAATACACTCTTTACATTGCCAGGGACGATTTGTAAGCACAAACAAGCCCTAACACCATCAGAATCAGAGCACACAAGTCACACGGTTTGTTCAAACTTTGAAAATCGAAACTCCATTTTTTCACCTCTTTAATTCATTTTGATCATGTTTATACACTGCTGACGTTATTACCAAGCTTTCCATGTGTTTTAATTTGAGAATGATGCTTTAAATCAAAAATCACCATTGACAATTTCTAGGTTTTTCAGAGCTTCAGATTGGGGATTTCACCATACTGTAAAATTGGAACCCCAAACAGGCATGGACGAATTCAGCTGGATGAGACGAATAAGATGGACCCATCGCGCCATTTTTATATTAACCATATAGCTAATCGCTATTTTTGACATTGATGCTTTGTGGGGGTTTAAAACCCCCGCTATTTTCCTGTGATTTTTTATTTCAGAACGAAGAAGATGATGCATGGATGAATTGGATTGGTGCGTTCAAACCTGCGCGTGCTTTTTTTTGTTTGTTAGCATATAACGTTTTTGTTTTATATAACATTTGTTTTCTATGTTACTAACAAACGCACCAAAGTGACGCAGTGGTTGGTGATGTGTTGGTTCACCACTAGGACCTGGGTTCGATTCCCAGGTCCCCCATAATTTTCATATTATTTTCTTTAAGACGTTCCTGTGCAGATTCTCATCCAAGATCCACCATAGACCTCATCCATGAGCGCGCCAAGTGTCATTGGAGGCAGATCTAAGGGCCAAGCATAAGGCACACCATACTCTGGAGTCAACGTGGGCATAGGTTATCAAAAAGGTCAAACGAGCCGAAGCTTAATGGGCCACAATTTCAGCAATAAACCTCCATTTCAGCCCACACACCCCCTTTGGTTTTACTTCTTTTTCTATTTTGTTTTGTCATTTTCTCTTATTTTAATTATTAACCTTTTAATTATTTTTATTATTAACAATTAATTTAATTAACACATTTTCATAAAAAATCCAAAAAAAGAATTAACATCATTATTATTATTATTATTTTATTTTGGTAAATAAACAATAATTGAATTAGTTTTTTTAATTAGGCCATTTTGAATTTTCTTTTAACAATTAAAATAATTTAGAATTAGGTTAACTTAATTTTGTTTCTTTTTATTTTATTTTCATAAAAAAGGCATAAAACACAAAAAAAATATATTTTCTTTTAATTAATTAGATTAGGTTTATTTAATTAATTGCATTTTATTCCAAAAAAGACAAAAAAAATCAACTTCTTTTCTTAAAAGGGTCAACACCCTTAGAACATTCCGATTTAATTTATTCGCGCACAGTTTGATTATTATGTAACTGCCTCCGGATGTAATAGTAATTAGGACTTTTTACTGCTTTACTTTACTTTTCGTACTCATTTACTAAAAAACGGGTCTTTGTAATTTTTGGCGATGTATAGACCCGCGCCTTGTAATAGCGTAGGATTTATGTTTCCGCAATTTACTTTCCGCACCCCTTAACTGTTAAATGCATGCAAGAATGTATGGTAAATAAAAATAACCCGTAGCTCACAAATAACAAACATTAACTGAATACAACACACAATGCACACACCACTTCTAAGGTACGCCTCACTCGTTGCCTTCGAAACGTGGTCGTCAAGTATAGGATGTTTTAGCGGTCCTTATGTCCATGATCCAGTTGCCTCGAAACAGTTGCCTCGAAACAGTTGCCTCGAAACAGTCGCCTCGAAACGGTTGCCTCGGATTAAAAAAAGGATCAAGGACATAAGGGTAGCTTCTAAGGTGTCCTACTGTTGCTTCGATGACCACACTGTCCCTACAATCGAATTGACCCGAACACCTCCAACGGTGGTGCTACCTGCCTCTCAATGGTGGGATGGCACTACCTAAAGGACACTTACACAGCTTAATTCCTTAGGGTAGGTAGATGACTCATAGATACTTGCTCTTTTCAAAAACAAACAAAATACTTTTCACACCTTACACTTTCAAAAGCTTTCAAAACAAATTTTTCAAACACTCTTGAGGACAGATACAAGAGTTATTCAGAAATCTTTCAAAGAAACATTTTCAAACCCACTCACACTTTGAAAAGCAAACATTTTGAAAACATAAGAGCAAGTATCTAAGAGCCCATGGATAACCATGGATAGAAAGGGTGCTAACACCTTCCCTTTCTATAAATCTACCTCCCGAACCGAGAGACAATCTCATAAGGAATTTTGCTGTGCTTTTGTCCTTTCCATGTTGGAGAACATAAAATACGGTGGCGACTCTTGCTTCCGCGACATTTCGCGAACCAGCATTAAACAGTCAGTTCTAAATCCACCGATCACAACAACTTATTGTATTTAAAAAAAATAGTACAATTATTGAATGTCTCTCTAAATTACAAAGAAAAGAAAATCTATGCCTAAGGTTGACTGGGCTTCTTTTGTTTCCATGCTTGCCACAGAGTCTCTTGTTTCCCCTGCTTTGCCATCATCCAGTTGTGCTCACATGAAAATGAAAGAAAGAAATAGTTAGTACAAAAAACTATTTGGGCATAAGCAAGAATTTTCAAAAAAAAGAAAGAAAAGTGTTCATCATTAAAGTTTGCAATTTGGAATCAGAAGGCTATTTTTTTTTATTCATCACATTCTTATTTTTCTCTATTTACAAACCATAAGAGAATTATTCCTCTTGGTTCACAAAAAGAAGAAATAGGAAATGTAAGCAAGCTATCCAAACAAGAGAAATGCAACAAGGCTGTCCAAACAAACAGAAGGCATAAAACTGTCCAAACAAGAGGCAAGCAAAACTGTCCAATTTGCAACAAACAGCAAAAACAAACAGCATCAATGCAAATGAAGCAACAAACAACATAAGCTAGACATCATCAGCAAAAGAAGTATAGCAATATGGTAAACTAAGTCAAACAAGCAAGAGGCTTGTTCAATAGCTATTTCATCATTTTCCATTTATTGCAAACTTTTCAGAAAAAAGGTAAAAGAGCAATTGGCTTTTAGGGTCATTGAGAGAGAGAGAGAGAGAGAGGAAAGAAGTCACCTAGGGATGCACAGCCTTGCTGCCTTGATTGTCAAAATTGCATAAGAGTTGCTATAAAACAAAAACTGCAAGAAAAAGAGCATGAGAACAATATGCCAAAGTATTCAAAATTTGGTGTTTTCCCACCATTTTGAATAAGCTGTCAAAACCAAAGCAACTAATATAACAGTATACAATTCTCAAGCAGAAGACAGGGAGAAAAATTATCAAACACAGTTCCAAAAACCTCCAAACTGTCAAAGCAACCTTCAAATTGTAACAAAAACCAGAAAAATTCTAAAACCATCTTCCATCAAACCTGTTAACTCAACATACAGCAGCAACAAAGCCAAGACCTCAAAACCATCATCAACCCAAAACAAAACAAAAAAGAAACAAAAAAATATCCCAAACTGTAACCTTCAAACTGTCAAAAATCACCAACCATTTTCAAAACAAGTCACAAACCTGCAACTCATCAACAAATATACCAAGCAAATATCAACCTCCAAAAACTGTAACAAAGCCTAAAACCACAAAAATCACCAAGTTTCAAACTGTCAAACCAACCTTCAAAACAGAAAGAACCAAAACCTCAAGGCCTCAAACCATCAAACCAAAACTGATAAACCATTTCAATACCATCAAACCAAATCTGAACAAACATCTCAATACCATCAAAACTAAAACTGATAAAACATCTCAATATAAAAAAAACCAAAAAGTCCAAAACCTGTAACAATACCAAACATTGTAACCAAAACCTAGAAAAAAAATCCCAAACTGTCAAACCAAAAATTCCAAAACCTGTAACTAAAACCATCACCACAAAATCAAATTCCAGAACCATTCAAACTGATAGAACAACGTATCCAATCACAAAATCCCAAAAATACATCAAACAACATCATCATCATTCAACAGAGAAGATAGAAAAAAAAGGTTACCAGAAGCGCGCATTCAATCATCATCTCTTCCTCCTCGCGAATTCCGCCACCAGGGAGCGCCTCCCTAAGTCTCACTACCCCTTTTTCATTTGGCAGAAAAATTCCAAAGGTATGGATTCTTCACATTCCTCATAAATCATTTCCTACACCTCAATAGACAATAAGCTTGATTAACATAAAAAACATAACAAGATAAGAAATAACAAAATCGTTCAAAGCTTCAAACTTACAGAACCGTACTGTTTCCAAGAAAACCACAGAAAATTGTTAGGAGGTGAGAGAGAGAGAGAGAGAGCTCCGACAACGGAAGGTTGAGGGAAGATCAGATAAGCACAAATTTCAAACCGTTTAGACAAATTCATTTCAAAACTTAGGGTTTTCAAAAGGGCGCAAATCATGGTGAGATAGAGCAAGAGAGCGATTTGTTCATGAGATTAGGAAGAGGCGAGGGATAAGATAGTAATAGAGATCAGAGATGAACAAAAATTGGAAGAGATGGACGAGAGAAGATAAACAGCGCCGCTCTGTACAAAGGGGTCAAGAACCCTAAAATTTGTTTAAGCTTACCCTAATCAACATCTAAAACAGAGTTAATACATTGGGCCTATCTTTTGCAAACACTTAAAAGCCCAAGTGCGTTTTGCTAGTTCCCCCCCCCCCCATCTGGCCTTATTCTGTTTCAGCAATAAAACCCTTTTTCTTTGGGCCTAACAACTTTGAACTTCCCTAAGCCCATTTGTACTTGTTTTTTTTTAATTTGTTTCTTTTTTGGTAATAAAATTACTAATTAAAAACATAGAATACATTTTATACATTTGATTTAAGTCTTGAAAATCAATTTTCACTATTTTCTTTTTTTTATATAACTTATTTTTATTAATTTTTTATATTTAATAAAACATCGAAAATTAACTTAACTTATTTTCTTTCTTTAAATTTATTTTTATAATTAATGAGATTACACAAAAAAATAATAATAAGATTTTTAATTTAAATCATTTTCTTTTTAGAATAGGTTTTATTTTTCTCTTTTCAAGTAAATACATTTCATTTCATACTTTGTTGATTTTATTTTCATAAATTGCCATGGCTTTATATTAAATTGCACAAGAATTCGATTTGGTTGTATTGCTTGATATTTGGACATCGCTATTTCATTTGATTCATCCCCATTTGTAACAATTGTACCCCCACTCCCGAACATTCTGTAATAGCGTAGAATTTCAATCCCCGCAATTTACTGTTTTCCATATATTGTATAGTAACTAGGCATGTATGGCAAGATTCAAAAATTAATCGCTAGATGACCTAATCCAAGAATAAAATAACTTGAAACCAACACACTTTCTCACACGCGCACCTCTAGGGTAACCTCGCTCGTTGCCTCGGAAATACAATCATGTCCCTCGAATATAAGACACTTTAGCAATGACCCTTCGATAAACAAAGATCGTAGTCCCTCGATGACCCTTGATGTTGCCTTCGATTAAAACGATCGCGTCCCTTACAAAAATTGCTAAAGCGTTTCACAAGTTGCCTTCAATGATTGTAAAATTGACCCGTGCATGTCCCTTCACATCCAATGATGGGCTTCTTACCAAATCAATGGTAAGATAGCACCATTAAAAGGAAGAAGAAAAGAACAACTTAAGACCTTTCGAGTAGATAGATTCGCTCATAGTTACTCGCTTGCTCACGGAAAAAAAAACTTTTACACCTACACTCTCATTTCAAAAACACTTTATAAAGACAAAACGTTTTTGTATACGTTCTTATAGAGACGAGAACCATTGCAAAACCTCTTTTCAAAACCCTTTTCAAAACACAATTCACAAACACCTCTTTGAACCATTTTTCGAAACAAAACTTTGTATACGTTCTTATAGAGACGAGAACCATTACAAAGAGATTTTCCAAAATACTTTCAAAGCCCGCACCACAAGCACACAATCAAACAAAAGCAAGTGATCGAAACGAGTAACTAAGAGCCCGTTGAAAACCATGGATGAAAAGGGTGCTAATACCTTCCCTTTTCATAATCTACCCCCCGAACCCGAGAAAATTCTCGAAAGGTCTTTCCTGTGCTTTTTTACCTTTCCTTTTGGATAAAAGAAAAGTCGGTGGCGACTCTTGCTAACTGCACAAGTGCGAACGAAATGCAAAACTTCTAGTCAGTTCTCCCACCGTATCACAGTCACCACTGGCTTTTGTTTCACAAACTGAGCCCAAGGAAATCGACGAAGCCATGGTCGATGAACATTGGTCTCTTTCTATGCAAGAAGAGTTAAATCAATTTGAACCAAACAACATTTGGGAACTCGGTCCCAAAGCTTTGGATAATCTAGTCATAGGAACCCTATAGATCTTTCACAACAAGCTGGATGAAGAAGGAAATGTTTTAAGAAATAAAGTCATACTAGTTGCGAAAGAATATAATCAATAGGAGGGAATAGATTTTGATGAAACATATGATCATGTGTCTAGATTAGAAGCTAGAAGAATGTTATTAGCTTTCTCTTGCATCATGAATTTCAAACTATTTCAAATGGATGTAAAAAGTGCATTTACAAATGGATACATCCAAGAAGAGGAATTAGTTGATCAACCTCCTGGATCTATCAACCCTACCTTTCCTTACCATGTTTTCAAGCTCAAGAAGGTGATGTATGGTCTGAAATAAGCTCCTAGGGCTTGGTATGACCGACTAAATAATTTTTTTCTTGAAAACCAGTTCGAAAGAGGAAAAGTTGATAAAACCCTAATCATCAAGAAAACCAAGTATGGCATTTTACTAGTTCAAATATATGTTGATGAAGTATATTATGTGCTACTAATGAATCCTTGTGAAAGGAATTTTTAGAAATAATGCTAAATGAATTTGAAATCTCCATGATGGGTGAGCTAACATACTTTATAGAACTTTAAATCCATCAGACAAAATAAGGAACATTTATAAATCAAGCTAATTAGTGTAAAAAGCTAATAAAAATACTTGATTATGGAAAATTCAAAAGTACTAGCAACACCAATGTTAACATCATGTTTCCTAGACATAGATGAAGACATAAAATTAATTAATGAAATAAAATATCGAGGTATGATTGGATCCCTTTTGTATCTAATTGCATCTATAATGTTTATTGTCTCTATGTGTGCACACTTTCAAGCATCCCCGGAAGAATCACATCTCAGCATTGTCAAGCGCATTATGAGATATCTCACCGGAACATAACAAATGGGTTTATGGAATCCCAGAGGAAGGGATTATGACTTAGTTGGGTACTCCAAGGAAATATCGCAATAGAAAATGAGTGACTGACTGACTAACCACTGACAACTGACTGACCACTGACCATTGATTGAGGGGGAGCCTCATGTCCCAGAAGATGTTTTGACATCTTCCTGTGCTAATAGCTAAGCTTCATGTGCTAACAGCTAACTGCTAACTGAATGTATGTTTTGATTGCTTTGCTTATGCTACTTCCCTAGTAATGCTATGATAATTGTGTTGTTGCTCTGATAATATGCTCTAATAATGTTTTAGCCAAAATTTTCCAAAGAGGGAGTTTGTAAGTGTTTGCTGGCAGCAATTTTGGTAAAACAATGACTTGTTAATATTTTGCTAAATGTCTTGAAATTCTGGTATCAGATATGTGATGTCGAATGAGATGTCACGACACAAATATATATTTGAAAGTAAGGTGCAGTAAAATCAAAAGCAGTAAAAACACAAGAGATTGTTCACCCAGTTCAGTTTACAACAACACCTACTCTAGGGGCTGCCAAGCCAGGGACAAGTTCACTAAATAGTAACAATTCATAGACCCTCAATAAACAACCAGTTTATGATCTAATCACTTAATCACTACCCAAGCAAAACTTCTACCTAAGACTCACCTAGGTATTAGGCCATCCCCAAATCCCTTCAATCACTTACAGAATTAATAAGTTTGAAACACTTCAATCATTCAATGCTTAAAAGCTTATGAATGATACACAATTAACAACCCAAATAACAACTCGAGTATTTAAACTAATACTTAGAGTGTATTACAAATAAAAAGCCTAAACTTCTAATCAGAAAGAAAGTATTCTTCTTCGAAAGTTGCTTGTCTTTGAATAAGGAAGCAAGTCCTTATATATGCGAAGCTTTGGGCTTAAAACAAATATTCAAATCTTTTTAATATTTCCATAAAAATAGGCCAAGATAAAATTATGCAATTTGAAAAACATTTCTCCATATTTTTTGTAGCCTGTAGATCACAAATCCTGAATTATGCCACACATGAAAACAGGAAACAAAAGACTTAACTGATTTTGGGCTGAGATCAATTCAGTAGGCAGATGTCAAGACATCTGCTTTGACATCATTCAAAATAGTTTTTCTCCAAATGTTAAGACATTTAGCAAAACATTAACAAGTCATTGTTTTACCAAAATTGCTGCCACCAAACACTTACAAACTCCCCTTTTGGAAAATTTTGGCTAAAACATTATTAGAGCATATTATCAGAGCAATAACACAATTATTAGAGCATTATCAGGGCAGCAGCATAAGCAAAGCAATCAAAACATACATTCAGTTAGCAGTTAGTTGTTTGCATAGGAAGCTTAGCTGTTAGCATAAGAAGATGTCAAAACATATTCTGGGAGATGAGGCTCCCCGTCAAGTATTGAGCTCCCCCTCAATCAATGGTCAATGGTTAGTCAGTCACTCTCTCACTTTCTCTCCCCTTTTTTAGTCATAATATGCCAAAGAAAGGATGCATTCAAGATAATATCATTATTAGGGTACAGACCATATAATTCAAATTTCATTCACATGCAAGTGTTAAAAAAGAAACAAAGAGTTCAGAGAGACATTAAGTAGTCTAACTATCATCAGGACCAGTTGACTTGGTTGAACCAGAACTTCTTTCCAAACTGGAGTCTTCACCTTCAGAGCTCACTGTATCATCAAGGTTGTTGTCCTTTTGCAGGTCCTTGATCATCTTTTCGAAGATTAGCTTCCTAGCTGAGCTCACTCTGATCACATCATCTAATTCCTTGCAGGCTTCCCTTAGTTCATTGATCATATCATCCTTGGTGGAGGTCTTTTCAGCAGGAGCAAATTTTAAAACAATGTCTAGGACATGTTTTCCTAAAAAGAGCTTAAAATGGAGGGTCAAGGCAGACTCCCTCTTGCATACAACATCATTTCCACTTAGGATTCCAGGATGCTGATTTAGGATAATTTCACAGAGGAGGGAAGGAAAAGCAATTGGCATCTTAATGGCACAAGTTCCTGCATGTTTGATGGTCTGGTCAAATATGTAAGTTCTATAATAAAAAAGGTTCTGGTTTCCAATAGCATAAATGAACTTTCCTAAACCAATGGAGATGGTTGAAGTGTGATTAGTGGGAACCCAATTTGCAGCTCTAATCCTATGTAAAATTGCATATTTCACACTCAATTTGCTGATAGGATTTTTTTTTCATTGGCCACTCACTTACTTGATTAGCAGTAATAGCTTTACACACTTGATTGTCTGTTACTTCCAGCTCACAACATACATCTTCAGACCTATCTAGAAATTTGTTTATAATGGCAGGAGAAAATTCTACACACTTTCCTCTAACAAAAACTTTTCTATACTCCTTACTCTTATGGTCAGCACAGTCAACAGGAATATTAACAATAAACTCCTTAATAAGAGTTTCATAGCAATTGGAAAACCTGGTAACTATTTTCATCAGTCCAGCATAGGAGATCAGCTCCATGATTTCCTTACATTCCAATGCACCAGCTCCTAGTTCTCTCTCCAGGGCAATCCTTCTTTGATACACATACTTCCACTTTTCAGCATTCCCAACAGAGTGAAAGTAGATGTTGTCAAGTGGGGCATCAGGAACCCTAACAGACAGCTTCTTACTTGCAGATTTTGATAAGAGAAATGTCTTGGACATATTGCTCGTCATCATACTCATAGTCCATCTCTTCAACTAGAACAAATTTCTTCTTACTCTTGGACCATTTTACAGCATCCTCATCATCATCAATAGAGGTAACAGGTCTAGATTTTCTCTTGCTAGAAGGAGGTACCACTTTACTTCCTACTTTTGGGGGTCCATACATGGTTTTCTTCTTGATTGTCTTGGGAGGGGATGTGATACTTGCATCTTTCACTTTCCTGGACTTTAGCCTTATAACAATACCAGGTACAACATTAGTGATGAGCTCATTGTCAGACAGCTCTTCTACATTGACTATATTGTCATCCTTTTGACCTTCTCCATCCTTGGAGGCAGAAACATCTTCTTTAGAAGGAGAGTTTTCTTCAACATTTTGTTCAATATTTTCCTCAACATCTTGATCAACATTTTCTTCTTCCACTTCTTTTAGGGCAGAGGTATCAAGCTTCTCATGTTTGATATCAGCAACATCATTCTTGGATGATTCAGCAGCATCATTTTTAGGATTACTTCCTTTGTCAGCAGGAGGATGCATGCGAGCAAGGGGAGTAGAAATCCCAGGAACAACAAAGTCTTCATTTAATACTCTGTTCACAAGCCTTCTGATGCTTCTATCAACATTGACAATTTCTTCTTCAGTTCTATTGTCAGTAGCAGTAGAGGAGTTACCTTTGTCATCTTTAGATTTCTTAGCTGGTGATGATCTAGGTTTCTTGACCTTTTTCTCAAGTGGAGGGATCGTTGATAGAGGAGTAACATCTAGAACTATGTTAAGAGAAATATTTTCATTTGCAGATTTTGAGGAAGATGATGTGTGATGTTGAGACATGTTTGAGAATTTTTGAGCAAGGTGGTGAAGAATGGCAAGGGTCCTTTTTCTGTGGAGGAGAATGAAGAGTTTGTGAAAGTAGAGGGAAGAAATTTCGTAGCATGTGGGAAAAAAATTGAGGAAGTCTTGTAATGATTGCTTTCTAACTTGTATTTGTTGGAAACACAAATAATACAATATCACTTTAATGATATTCCCACACACTTTTAATTGCTACAAACCCTCATATAAACATATCCCTAGTTTTCCTCTTAAATTCTCAAATTGATTAGCATCCAAAGCTTTTGTGAAGATGTCAGCCAGTTGCAACTCGGTGCCTACATGTTCTAAAGCAACGATATTTTATTCAACAAGCTCTCTTATGAAGTGATGACGGATGTCAATATGCTTGGTCCTGCTATGTTGAATGGGATTCCTTGAAATGTTTATGGCATTTAAATTGTCACATAATAATGTCATGACATCTTGTTTGACATTGTATTCTGATAACATTTGTTTCATCCAAACCAATTGAGAACAACTGCTTCCTGCAGCAATGTACTCAGCCTCAGCAGTGGACAGAGACACACAATTTTGCTTCTTTTTGAACCAAGATATGAGATTATTTCCCAGAAAGAAGCATCCTCCTGATGTACTCTTTCTATCATCAGCACTTCCTGCCCAATCAGCATCACAAAAACTAGTTAAGGCAGAATTTGATCCATGAGAGTACAACATACCATAGTCACTTGTCTCATTCACATATTTAAGAATCCTCTTCACATGGTTGGCATGGATAATTTAAGGATCAGCTCGATATCTTGCACACACCCTTACAGCAAAGTCAATGTCTAGTCTGCTAGCTGTGAGATATAGAAGACTTCCTATCATGCTTCTGTAGAGACTTTGATCTACACTTATTCCTTTTTCATCTTTAGTCAGCTTCAGATGTGTGGGAACAAGGGTTCTTTTGTGACTGGAATTCTCCATCCCAAACTTCTTCATTATATTGTTAGCATACTTACTCTGAGATAAAAATACGGAGTCTTCCATTTGTTTAACTTGTAGACCCGGAAAATAGGTTAATTCACCAACAAGACTCATCTCAAATTCAGACTGTATCTGCTTGACAAAATGTTGAACCATCTCGTTTGACATCCAACCAAATAAAATATCATCAACATAAATTTGAAAAATCATAATCTTCCCTTCTTCTTCTTTGACAAAGAGAGTCTTGTCTATTCCACCTTTTCTATATCCATTTTCCCCGAAGAATTCTGTCAGTCTCTCATACCAAGCTCTTAGAGCTTGCTTCAATCCATACAGAGCTTTCCTCAGTTTATAAACATGTTTAAGAAAACTTGGATCAACAAATCCTTTTGGGTGTTCAACAAAAACTTCTTCATTCAGATACCCATTCAAGAAGGCACTTTTTACATCCATTTGAAACAATTTAAATTTCAAAATGCATGCAACTCCCAATAGTAGTCTGATTGATTCAAGTCTATCCATAGGAGTAAAGGTTTCATCAAAGTCCACTCCTTCAATTTGATTGTATCATTGAGCAACTAACCTTGCCTTACTTCTAGTGGCCACCCCTTTTTCATCGGATTTATTCTTGTATGCCTATTTAGTGCCAATCACATTTGTCCCTTCAGGTCTTAGAACCAGATCTCAAACTTCATTTCTACTTAATTGTTCCAGCTCCTCTTGCATAGAATTAATCCAGAACTCATTAGTTAGGGCTTCTTTGACATTCTTAGGCTTAATTTTTGATATAAAGCAAGAGTTAGAAATCCCTTCTCTTGATCTGGTAGTAACTCCCTTGTTTTGATCTCCTATGATGAGCTCCTTAGGATGATCTTTCTGAGTTCTGATTGAAGGTCCTTTATTGAGATGACTAGGCTAGGGGTCTTCTTGAGGAGGATTAGAATCAATACTTGTGTCATTTGATTCAGTTGGACATTAGGCAAAGATGTTCCAACATCTTCTGAGACATCTTCTTCAACATTCCATCATCTATCATCAATAGTAACATTTATTGAGTCCATCATAACTTTGGTTCTCGAGTTAAACACTCTATATGCTTTGCTGTTTGTAGAGCAACCCGGGAATATTCCTTCACCACTCTTGGGATCGATCTTCCTTCTTTTTTCTCGATCAGCTAAGATGTAACATTTACTTCCAAAAACATCAAAGTATTTTCCAGTTGGTTTTCTTCCCCTCCATATTTCATTCAAAGTAGCTGAAGTGCCTTTTCTTAGAGTGACTCTATTATGAATATAGCATGCAGTATTCATAGCTTTAGCCCGGAAATGGTAGGGTAGCTTCTTAGCATGAATCATGGCTCTGGAAGATTCTTGGAAAGTCTTATTCTTGCAATCTACAATCCCATTCTGTTGAGGAGTAATGGGAGAAGAGAATTCATGGTTGATTTCTTCAGTGGAACAAAACTCAGCAAATTTATTGTTCTCAAATTCCTTTCCTTGATCACTCCTGATTCTTATGACATGACTTTCCTTTTCCCTTTGAATTTTTTGAAAAATATCTTTGAACACTTCAAAAGTTTCTGATTTTTCTCTAATAAAGCTTATCCATGTGTATCTAGAAAAGTCATCTACAACGACATAGGCATACGTTTTGCCACCAAGACTTTCAACCTGCATAGGTCCCATCAAGTCCACGTGAAAAAGTTCCAAAACTTTTGATGTAGTAAGATGTTAAATATTATGATGTGACATCTTAGTCTGCTTTCCAATTTGACAGTCACCATATACCCTTCCTTCTTCTATCTTGAGCTTAGGAATCCCTCTCACTTCTTCTTTAGATATAATTCTCTTTATGCCTTTCAGATGCAAGTGCCCAAATTTTTGATGCCATAGTTTAACTTCATTCTCTTTGGCTAAAACACATATTGAGGAGAGGTTTAACTCTTGAGGAACCCATAGATAACATTTGTCTTTAGATCTGATTCCTTTCATGACAACTTCATTCTTTTCATTGCACACAAGACATTCTTCCTTGGAGAAGTTAACTTTGAATCCTCAATCACATAGTTGGCTTATACTTATCAGGTTATCTGTTAACCCTTTTACAAGTAATACATTATCAAGCTTAGGAACTCATGAACATTCAAGCTTGCCAACACCTTTGATTTCTCCTTTTGCTCAATCACTAAAAGTCACATAACTGGTGGAATGAGATTTGACATCCACCAACAGATTCTTGACAACTGTCATGTGTCTAGAATAACCATTGTCAAAGTACCAGTCATCTTTGGTTGATACTCTGAGAGAGGTGTGAGAAATGAGACTTATAACATTGGACTTGGGAACCCACTTTTTCTTCTTTTTGCTATTTTGGGGAATCTTATCAGTTTTGGGAAGAGGAGTATTTTTAGGATGCCCATACAACTTGAAACAGAAGGGCCTTATATGTCCAAGCCTTCCACAGTGATGACATTTCTAGGGCTGGGGATTTTCTCTGGTGTGATTAAGCTTTTCTTCACATGAGATTTCCCAAGATGTCCTTTCTTATCATGATGTCTGCCGAGATGTCCTTTCTTACCATGGTGTTGAAACATTTGATTCAACATCTTTGGTTTAGACTTGGCATGAGTGGAAACAGATGAAGGCTCTTCTGAGTTAGGTTCCTTTTTCTCATGGAAACCTAAACCACTCTTATCTCCTATCACTCTTCCTGCTTGGAGAATTTCATCTAATGTGTCAAACCCATTATTCAGCATCTTGAGAGATTTTACCATTCTATCAAGATTTGAATTTAGATATGACACTTCACTTTCCAGATCATAAATAGTTTTAAGATGCTCTTCCCTTTCCTCCTTCAGCGGAGTTATAAGAGCTTTCTGTTTCTCCCCTTCAAGATATACTTCTGCACTTCTGAGACATAATTCTTTGTATGAAGCAGCTAACTCATTAAAGGTTAGTTCCCCATCACTAGACTCTTCATCAGATACATATTTTCCTGTCAATGCTTTCACATATTTGGCAGATTCTTCAAGATCACTCTCTGAGTCCTCTTCAGACCAAGTAACAGACATATTCTTCATCTGTTTCTTTAGATATGTAGGACATTCAGCTCTAATGTGACCAAATCCTTCACATTCATGACATTGTATTCCCTTCCCTTGAGAATATTTTTCTTCAGACCTTTTTCTTCCCATCTCATTTTACTTATAGATGTCAGATGGGATGTTCTTGACATTTGACCTTTGGTTCCTGTCCATTCTTTTTATCACTTTATTAAATTGTCTTCCAAGCATATCTAGGGCATTTGATATTCCACCATATGTATCCAGATCACAGTCCTTTTCTTCATCTTCAGCATTAGATTCAAAGGTTGTGCTTTTGTTTTTCTTCTCAGATCTTTCATTTATGTTTAATTCAAATGTTAGAAGGGATCTAACAAGTTCATCCACTTTAATTTTGTCAATGACTTGGGCTTCTTCTATAGCAGTTACTTTCATATCAAATCTCTTGGGAAGAGACCTGAGTATCTTTCTCCCCAATTTGTCTTCAGGTATTTTCTCTCCTAAAGCACTGGAGGCATTAGCAATTTCAAGGATGTTCATATGGAAGTCATTTATACTTTCATCATCTTTCACCCTCAAATTCTCAAATTTTATGGTGAGCAGCTGAAGTCTTGACATCTTAACCTTTGATGTGCCTTCATGAGTAGATTGAAGAATTCCCCATGCATCCTTATCAATTTCACATGTATTCACCAATCTGAAAGTATTCTTGTCAATTCCATTGAATATAGCATTCAAGGCTTTAGAATTTCCAAGAGCAATTTCATCTTTTTCCTTAGACCAATCTTCTTCAGGTTTTAATTCATAAGTAGGTTCTCCATTCTCTCCCAATTTGTGAGGGTGTTTCCATCCTCTTAAAATATCTTTCCAGGCCCTGCTGTCTAAGGACTTTAAAAAGGCAACCATACGTGGTTTCCAGTAGTCATAATTGCTTCCATCCAGAATGGATGGTCTTTTCACAAATCCTCCTTCCTTGTCTATAGTACCAGAAAGTATCTCCCCTGGATCTCACCCAGATAAAGAGCAGGATGACTGCTCTGATACCAATTGAAATTCTGGTATCAGATATATGATGTCGAATGAGATGTGCAACAACACCTACTTTGGGGGCTATCAAGCCAGAAACAAGTTCACTAAATAGTATCAATTCATAGACCCTTAGTAAACAACCGGTTTAATAAGTTTGAAACACTTCAATCATTCAATGCTTAAAAGCTTATGAATGATACACAATTAACAACCATAATAACAACTCAAGTATTTAAACTAATACTTAGATTGTATTACAAATAAAAATCCTAAACTTCTAATCAGAAAGAAAGTATTATTCTTCAAAAGTTGCTTGTCTTTGAATAAGGAAACAAGTCCTTATATATGCGAAGCTTTGGGCTTGGGCTTAAAACAAATATTCAAATCTTTTGAATATTTCCATAAAAATAGGCCAAGATAGAATTATTCAATTTGAAAATGATTCCTCCATATTTTTTGCAGCCCGTAGATTACAAATCCTGAATAATGCCACGCATGAAAACAGGAAACAAAAGACTTAACTGATTTTGGACTGAGATCAGTTCAGTAGGCAGATGTCAAGTCATCTGCTTTGATATCATTCAAAACAATTTTGCTCCAAATGTTAAGACATTTAGAAAAACATTAACAAGTCATTCTTTTACCAAAATTGCTGCCAACAAACACTTACAAAATCGATAAAAAGATAAGAGTAATGCACCAAAAAGGGTGTCTCATCTTCATACAAACAATAATATAATAATTAAGACTTCCTGCTCTGTAACACGGGTTTTCAAAATCAATTATATCAAATACTTCACAGGAAACAGCAATAGCTTTTCAATTAACTCGCAGCGGAAATTCATAATTCAAACATTTTTATTTAAAATACTTCAAAGCATCTTCATCAAACAAAACAACTCAAATACTATAAGGGTAGTTCAAATCTCAAAAGAAACAAGATGAAATAGTCATTTCATAAACAAACAATCTCATCCCCGAGGTTACATATCAGAGTAAAGCCTTCTAAAAATCTACAGAAATAAACAAATCACTCTTACAACTATTCTCTAAGCTCTGATGGACTATTCCTGATCACCTGCGCGATACCCCCGTTAAGGTAACATTCAAACATAAAGGGTGAGTAAATCGCAGTCATTATAAAAGACATAAGGAGTAAATATAGTAGTTATAACACAACATTAAAGAAACAACACATGTTATACTCACACATTCACATCACCATTATATTCATCGGATACACAGTATTTTCATCAATTAGAAATTATCACAAGATACACGATCACAATGCATCATCCAATCCAATCATCATGCAATGCCATATATAATGCAATGCAACTTCATTAGAATCATGCATGTGTTACAAAAACTTCACTAATGACACCATCATCATTTTTCCAAATATCCCCACCATTTGGATCGATCCCTGCTTAGAATCAAAGCACATCATAATTTGAACTCAATTCACACTATGGGATTGAGGCCATCACTGGACTATTAGTCCTACATGATTCACTGGAGTAATATCCTGAAACCATCATTGAGCTATGTCCTATCATATGCATTGAATGCATGATGTGAAACACCTCAATAACAACATGACTGCAGCTAGTCAAAACGCATTATCATTCATATAAATCATCATGATAACAACACATATTACATAATACAAAATAACATCATCATAGCATCAATATTTTATCACATACACATACGTCATATTAAAATAATCACCGAATCATCTTGTTAATCAAATCCTAGGTAATGGACAAACACTATCTATGTCCTATTTTATTCCACCAACGTATAGTTCATCGCGTTATACTTCTAATGCTTCGAACGTCGCGTTAATCAAAGTCCTGAAACTCAAGTTATGACACTTTTAAAATGCTACTGATGACTGTAACGCCCGTAATTTAATTAATTATTTAATTAAATTATTTTTGGAATATTTGTGAAGATATGTTGTGCTTAATTGGATTTATTTTATTAAGTGGAGAAATAATATTAGAAGTATAATATTATTTGAGGTGGGCTTGTTTTGAGGGAATAAAAGTAATTAGGGGGTGTGTTGGTTTTAAGCCTAATAAGGAGTAAATAGAATAATAGGTTATCTTTATTGTTGTTGGAATAGAATAGATAGAAAGAGGCAGTAGAGGAATAAGGATTGAGAAGAGAACGTGAAGCTGCTGGAAAAAGTGGAAAAACGGCAAGAACGAGAATTCAACCAGAAATTGTAGAGCGACCTTGAATCCAAGGTAAGGGTGGGGTTCTGACTTTATAATTGGGTTCATGATGTTTGATATGTGGGGTTAGAGGTGATTGATGTCATGTTCTTGAATTGATTGTACATGATGATGCATGATGAAGAATTGATAAAGTTTAGATGAATAATGATGTCCCTATGTTGTTTGATCGATGTAGTATTATAGGATATTGTTAGGTGAGGATTTACCATTATTATATTAAGGTTGTAGGGCTAAATGTATGAATCCCGTAGTAAAAATGCAGAGGAAATCATGGAATTATGCAGGAGGAATCAGGATGTGTCGACCTCAAACTTGATGTGTCGATACATGAAGGCTGTAAGACTCAGGATGAGTCGATACGAAAGAGGCTTGCATCGATACATGAAGGTTGCAAGACTCAGGATAAGTCGATCTATAGGGTGCATGTGTCGATACATGCTGTGTATGAGACTAGGATGAGTCGATCCAAGAGAGGATGTGTCGACTCATGTTATGCAGTTAAGGGAAGTACGCGTCGATCCAAGGGGTTTCGCATCGACCCATAATGTCTGATTTTTGGTAGATTCAGTTTTAAAGTGTTGTAACTTGAGTTTTAGGATGCGATTTGAGATGCCATTTGAAGCGTTGAATAGCTAACGCGATAAACTTTATTCTAGAGGATTAAAATGAAGAGTAGGAAGTGTAATCTTAGTAGCCAATTTAGGATTTAGAATTATTCCTGTGTTGATTGTTGCGTTGGTTTTGTACATAATGATGAAGATGAGATGCTTAAAAGCTACTGTTGAACTATAACAGTAGGATAGTGACGTAAGAGTTACAGAATAGCAGTATCGAATTACTGTAGATTTAATGTACAACTGATTTGTTAGTAAAAAGTTATTCATGATGTTTTATTGATGATTTATAATAAATAAATGATGTTTAATGAATTATTTGATGATATGAGATGTTGATGACGAGACGTTGAGATGCTTTTGAGATGTTAATTTGAGATGTTTTTGAGAAGATTTGAGATGTTGTTAACTTGGGTGTTATTATTACATTCATGGTTGCGTCGCATACATTGCATTTTTGAGATGGAGCTTATGCTCGTTGAGATGGCATGTATTGGCGAATTTTGAGATGAAGGCTTATGCCTTGTTGATGCCTCTATTAATTGGCAAATTTTTGAGATGGGAGTTCTGCTCCAATGGTACCACACGCATTTGTATAGTATTGATTCGCATTATATGATTTCATAAAGAAGTGTATTTTGATGTTGATGGATGTGTATATACGTTGTAATTATTGTTGATTATGAGATGAGAAGTGGTGATGTTATTGATCTAATTTAATATATTAATTATCATGCACTTTATTATATTGTTAGATATCTCACCCCTTATGTTTGAATGTTACCCTTATGTTGGTAACGTGCAGGTAACGTGCAAGTAATCTCACCCCTTTGATATGTAACACTCGGGGGGATGAACATTTGCTGATTTTAGATTGTTGATTTTCAGTTGTTGAACTTTAGTTGATCATTATTAAATATGTGTTGTTTCGAAGTTGAGGTTTTTGTTGTTAAAGATGTTATTGAGAATTCCGCTGCGTAGATGTTGAATTATTTGATTAAAGATGTTATGGTGATGGTTCATCCGATGTTTTAAAAAGTGTTATATATCCAGATGAATGCAATGAATTTGATAGAAGAATTTGTGACATCCCGATTCGATTGCATGATTGAATTTTTTTTATAACTCTGATTTATTTGTATAATTGCTTGGGGTAGAATTGGGGTGTTACAAAGTTGGTATCAGAGTAAAAGGTTGGTCCGACCTTGTCGTCGAGTCGTAGTTGTCTAACAATTGAGTATTATTATTTTGAGTTCTAACTGTTATTTGTGTTGTAGTGAGAAGTTGAGATGGCTGGAAGGAATGATGCTGCACTTGCTGCTGCTTTGGAAGCAATGGCTCATGCGATGGAAAATCAGCCGAATGTTGACAAGAATGTTGGATCTCGTAGCTTGGCGACTTTCCAGAGAGAGAATCCACCTACGTTCAAGGGAAAGTATGATCCTGAAGGAGCATTGGACTGGTTGAAATAGATTGAGAGAATCTTCTGTGTGATGGACTGCACTCCAGCGTAGAAGGTTCATTATCGGACTCATATGCTAGCAGTCGAGGCTGATGACTGGTGGCTAGAGACTTGTCAGAAGTTGGAAACTGCAGGTGAGAATGTCATTTGGGATGTGTTCCGTAGAGAATTCTTGAGAAAGTACTTTCCTGAAGATGTCTGTGGTAAGAAGGAAATTGAGTTCCTTGAGCTGAAGCAAGGAAGTATGTCTGTTGTTGAGTATGATGCCAAGTTTACTGAGTTAGCTAAGTTTTATCTGCATTACGCTGAGGAAAATGCTGAGTTTTTGAAGTGTATTAAGTTTGAGAACGGGTTGCACCCGGAGATTAAGAAGGCAGTTGGATACCAGAAAATCCATGTCTTTACTGATTTGGTTGATAGCTGCAGGATTTATGAGGAGGATAATAATGCTCATTACAAGATTATCAGTGAGAAGAGGGGTAAGCACCAACAAAATCGCGGTAAGCCTTATGAATCCCCAGCTGGTAAAGGTAAACAAAAAGTTTCTCATGGTCAGAGGACTAGTGGAGGAGATGCTTCTGCTAGTGTGATTTGCTTTAAGTGTGGAAAACCTGGGCACAAGAGTAATGTATGCACTGCTGAAGTGAAGAGGTGTTACGGTTGTGGTAAGAACAGACATGTTGTATCTGAGTGTGAACACAAGAATGTGATTTGTTTAAACTGTAGAGAGGAAGGGCATATTGGTAGTCAGTGTCCGAAACCGAAGAGGGCTCAGACAAGTGGTAAGGTGTTTGCTTTAGTGGAGGATCAGACAGCTGCTGAGGACAGACTTATTAGAGGTACATGTTTCATTAATAGTACTCCTTTAATTACTATTATTGATACTGGTGCTACACATTATTTTATTGCTGCTGATTGTGTTGAAAGATTGGGTCTTATGTTGTCTTCTTTGAATGGAGAAATGGTCGTCGATACTCCAGCCAAGGGGTCGGTGACTACTTCTTTTGTGTGTTTGAAGTGTCCCTTATCGATCTTCGACATAGACTTTGTTGTTGATTTGGTTTGTTTACCGTTAAGAGGTTTGGATGTGATTTTGGGTATGAACTGGTTAGAGCATAACTGTGTTCATATTAACTGTTATGACAAGTCTGTGAAGTTTTCTACTCCCGAAGAAGAGGAAGATGGTTTGTTGTCTGCTAAACAGTTGAGGAAGTTGATGCAATAGGAAGCACAAATGTTCTCGTTAATTGCGTCGCTATCTGTAGAGACTCAAGCTATAATTGAGGAATTGCAGGTGGTGTGTGAATTTCCTGAAGTTTTCCCTGATGAGATTCCTGATGTACCGCTGGATAGGGAAGTTGAATTTGCAATTGATCTTGTACCTGGTACCAGACCTGTATCTATGGCACCATACAGGATGTCTGCATCTAAGTTGTCAGAGTTGAAGAAGAAATTGGAAGAGTTACTTGAGAAGAAGTTTGTAAGACCAAGTGTATCATCGTGGGTAGCTCCAGTGTTGTTAGTAAAGAAGAAAGATGGAAGTATGAGGCTTTGTGTTGATTATAGATAGCTGAATAAAGTGACGATCAAGAACAAGTATCCGCTTCCAAGAATAGATGACTTAATGGACCAATTGGTGGATGCTCATGTGTTTAGTAAGATTTATTTGAGGTCGGGTTACCATCAGATTAAAGTGAAGGATGAAGATATTCAGAAGACGACTTTCAGAACGCGTTATGGACATTACGAGTATCCGATGATGCCTTTCGGTGTTACTAATGCGCCGGGAGTATTCATGGAATATATGAATCGTATCTTTCATACTTATTTGGATCGGTTTGTAGTAGTGTTCATTGATGATATTTTGATCTACTCTAAGTCAGAAGAAGAGAATGTTGAACACTTGAGAGTAGTATTGCAAGTTTTGAAAGAGAGGAAGTTGTATGCAAAGCTGTCCAAGTGTGAATTTTGGTTAAAAGAGGTTATTTTTCTTGGTCATGTGATTTTAGGTAGTGGCATTGTTGTAGATCCATCGAAGGTTGATGTTGTGTTGCAATGGGAAACTCCAAAGTCAGCTACTAAGATTAGAAGCTTCTTGGGATTAGATGGTTATTATAGAAGGTTTATCGAAGGGTTTTCTAAGTTGTCACTTCCGTTGACTAAGTTGACTTGTAAAGGTAGAGCGTTTGTATGGGATGTTCAGTGCAAAGAAAGTTTTACGGAATTGAAGAAGAGGTTGGCGTCGGCTCCAATTTTGACGTTGCCTAATCCAGGAGAGCCTTTTGTGGTGTATTGTGATGCTTCTAAGATGGGTTTAGGAGGTGTGCTTATGCAAAATGGTAAGGTAGTTGCTTATGCGTCAAGGCAGTTAAGGACTCGTGAGGAGAACTACCCTACGCATGATTTAGAGCTTGCTGCAGTTGTTTTTGTGTTGAAGATTTGGAGGCATTATCTTTATGGTTCTAGATTTGAAGTGTTTAGCGACCATAAGAGTTTGAAGTATTTATTTGATCAGAAGGAGTTGAATATGAGGCAACGAAGATGGTTGGAATTGTTAAAGGATTATGATTTCGGTTTGAATTATCATCCAGGAAAAGTGACCGTGGTAGCTGATGCGTTGAGTCGAAAGACTTTACATATGTCAGCAATGATGATTAAAGAGTTGGAATTGATTGAGCAGTTCAGAGATATGAGCTTAGTTTGCGGGGTTACTCCGCAGAGTGTTATGTTGGGTATGTTGAAGATTAATAATGAATTTCTAGACAATATCAGAGAAGCTCAGAAGTTGGATGTGAAATTGGTAGATTTGATGGTTGGGACTGGTCAATATGAGAATAATGAATTTAACCTAGATGCGCAAGGTGTGTTGAGAATTCGTAACCGGATTTTGTATTCCCAATGATGCTGAGATGAAGAAAGTGATACTTGAGGAGAGTCATAGAAGTAAATTGAGTATTCATCCAGGAGCTACAAAGATGTATCAAGATTTGAAAGGTTTGTTTTGGTGGCCTGGGATGAAGAGTGACGTGGCTCGGTTTGTGTATGCATGTTTGACTTATCAGAAGTCGAAAGTTGAACATCAGAAGCCTGCAGGATTGATGCAACAGTTGGAAGTTCCAGAATGGGAATGGGATAGCGTTTCAATGGACTTTGTGACAGGGTTGCCTAATACTTTAAGAGGACATGATTCGATTTGGGTGATTGTTGATAGGCTTACGAAGTCAACTCATTTTATTCCTATTAACATCAGTTTTCCAGTGTAGAAGTTGGCTGAGATTTATACTAGTGTGATTGTGAAGCTGCATGGTGTTCCTTTGTGCATTGTGTCAGATAGAGATCCAAGATTTACTTCTGATTTTTGGAAGAGTTTGCAAGAAGCGTTGGGTTCTAGGTTGAGGTTGAGTTCAGCGTATCATCCTCAGACAGATGGTCGGACTGAACGGACTATTCAATCGTTGGAAGATTTGCTGAGGGCATGTGTTCTTGAGCAGGGAGGTTCGTGGGATACTTATCTTCCGTTGATAGAGTTCACTTATAATAACAGTTATCATTCTAGTATTGGGATGGCACCTTTTGAAGCGTCGTATGGTCGAAGATGTAGAACTCCGTTATGTTGGCATGAATCTGGAGAAAGTGTAGTACTTGGACCTGAACTTGTTCGTGAGACTACCGAGAAGGTGAAGTTGATCCGAGAAAAGATGAAAGCTGCCCAAAGTAGATAGAAGAGTTATCATGACAAGCGAAGGAAAGATTTATAATTTCAAGCTGGTAATCATGTGTTTTTGAGAGTTACACTTGTGACTGGTGTTGGGAGAGCATTGAAGTCTAAGAAGCTCACTTCTCATTTTATTGGACCGTATCAGATTTCAGAGAGAGTGGGGAATGTTGCTTATAGAGTGGCTTTACCGCCTAACCTTTCAAATTTGCATGATGTGTTTCATGTGTCGCAACTTCGGAAGTATGTTTCAGATCCATCTCATGTGATTCATATGGACGATGTGCAAGCACATGATAATCTTACGGTGGAGACGATGCCTGTACGAATCGCAGATCGTGAAATGAAGACTCTAAGGGGAAAAGAGATTGTCTTGGTTAAAGTGGTTTGGCTAGGAGTTGCCGGTGAAAGCATGACTTAGGAGTTGGAGAGCAAGATGTGAGACTCCTATCCTGAATTGTTTGATTAAGGTAAATTTTCGAGGACGAAAATATTCTAAGTGGGGGAGAGTTGTAACGCCTGTAACTTAATTAATTATTTAATTAAATTATTTTTGGAATATTTGTGAATATATGTTGTGCTTAATTGGATTTATTTTATTAAATGGAGAAATAATATTAGAAGTATAATATTATTTGAGGTGGGTTATTTTGAGGGAATAGAAGTAATTAGGGGGTGTATTGGTTTTAAGCCTAATAAGGAGTAAATAGAATAATAGGTTAGCTTTATTGTTGTTGGAATAGAATAGAAAGAAAGAGGCAGTAGAGGAATAAGGATTGAGAAGAGAACGTGAAGCTGCTGGAAAAAGTGGAAAAACGACAAGAACGAGAATTCAACCGGAAATTATAGAGCGACCTTCAATCCAAGGTAAGGGTGGGGTTATGACTTTATAATTGGGTTCATGATGTTTGATATGTGGGGTTAGAGGTGATTGTTGTCTTGTTCTTGAATTGATTGTACATGATGATGCATGATGAAGAATTGATAAATTTTAGATGAATAATGATGTCCCTATGTTGTTTGATCGATGTAGTATTATAGGATATTGTTAGGTGATGATTTACCATGATTATATTAAGGTTGTAGGGCTAAATGTATGAATCCCGTAGTAAAAATGCAGAGGAAATCATGGAATTATACAGGAGGAATCAGGATGTGTTGACCTCAAGCTTGATGTGTCGATACATGAAGGCTGTAAGACTCGGGATGAGTCGATACAAAAGAGGCTTGCATCGATACATGAACGTTGCAAGACTCAGGATGAGTCGATATGTAGGGTGCATGTGTCGATACATGCTGTGTATGAGACCAGGATGAGTTGATCCAAGAGAGGATGCGTTGACTCATGTTGTGCAGTTAAGGGCAGTATGCGTCGATCCAAAGGGTTTTGCATCGACCCATAATGTCTGATTTTTGGCAGATTCAGTTTTAAAGTGCTGTAACTTGAGTTTTAGGATGTCGTTTGAGATGTTGTTTGAAGCGTTAAATAGCTAATGCAATGAACTTTATTCTAGAGGATTAAAATGAAGAGTAGGAAGTGTAATCCTAGTAGCCAATTCAGGATTTAGAATTATTCCCGTGTTGATCATTGTGTTGGTTTTGTACAGAATGATGAAGATGAGATGCTTAGAAGCTGTTGTTGAACTATAACAGTAGGATAGTGACGTAAGAGTTACAGAATAGCGGTATCGAATTACTGTGAGTTTAATGTACAACTGAGTTGTTAGTGAGAAGTTATTCATGATCTTTTATTGATGATTTATAATAAATAAATGATGTTTAATGAATTATTTGATGATATGAGATGTTGATGACGAGACGTTGAGATGCTTTTGAGATGTTAATTTGAGATATTTTTGAGAAGATCTGAGATGTTGTTAACTTGGGTGTTATTATTACATTCATGGTTGCGTCGCATACATTGCATTTTTGAGATGGAGCTTATGCTCGTTGAGATGGCCTGTATTGGCGAATTTTGAGATGAAGGCTTATGCCTTGTTGATGCCTCTGTTAATTGGAAATTTTTTGAGATGGGAGTCCTGCTCCAATGGTACCACATGCATTTGCATGGTATTTAGTCGCATTATATGATTTCATAAATAAGTGTATTTTGATGTTGATGGATGTGTATATACGTTGTAATTATTGTTGATTATGAGATGAGAAGTGGTGATGTTATTGATCTAATATAATATATTAATTATCATGCACTTTATTATATTGTTAGATATCTCACCCCTTCTGTTTGAATGTTACCCTTATGTTGGTAACGTGCAGGTAATCGAGAGTGAAGGTCGTATACCTTCAGTAGTTCGCGTCGGTGTCATTGCTCTGATATGTAACACTCGGGGGGATGAATGTTTGTTGATTTTAGATTGTTGATTTTCAGTTGTTGAACTTTAGTTGATCATTATTAAATATGTGATGTTTCGAAGTTGATGTTTTTGTTGTTAAAGATGTTATTGAGAATTCCCCTGCGTAGATGTTGAATTATTTGATTAAAGATGTTATGATGATGGTTCATCTGATGTTTTAAAAAGTGTTATATATCCATGATGAATTCAATGAATTTGATAGAAGAATTTGTGACATCCCGATTCGATTGCATGATTGAATTTTTTTTATAACTCTGATTTATTTGTATAATTTCTTGGGGTAGAATTGGGGGTGTTACAATGTTCGTCGCCAGTTGTTCGCTCGGAAACATGGGAGCGACATCACAACATTTCATTGTTGGCCTCCATTTCCCGATGCTACGTCTTGCTCGCCGGTGGTGCCTTCCTCGTCTCAACGTTTCCCGATGATGCTCCAGCCAGGGATCATTCCCCATACAAAATCTAGGGGATCTGTTTTTAACCCTACCCATCGCCACCTTCTCTCCTGACAGTGCTCGAGCGAAGCTCCATCGCCTGACGATCATATCCACTGCTTGGCATTGTAGCACGAATATGGTTTTCCTGTTGCGGTTTCTACACTACACTAATCCCAATTTCCTGTGATTCCTTCATATTACAGGTCTCGTTCACCATAATTACTCATAGTTTTATCATGTAACCACAACACATCATACGAACATTTCATGCATTAATTCGTTCCATAATAGAATCTCAATTTCATCAATTCACCATCAAAACATCATGACATCTTCCTTAACAAATCCCAAACACCAACCTATAATTATCTAAACCTTAGATCGATTATAATAGCAACGATAATAATGTGAATCTAAGTGCCTATGTATATATTTTTCAGCATTTTTCCTTTTCGGTTTTGATAAAGGGGGAGAAGTATACTCTTAAGGGAATTAAGGGTATACTCTCTATTTTACTCAGAGGAGTTTAACCACTCCAAAATATATGTTATGTTGTTCTGTTTCCACCTCCCATGAGAGATGCATTGTCATAATAAAAAAGGAGGAGAATATGGATCTACGTGCTTGCAGGTAATGAATATCGACATCTGAAGTTTTCACAACAACAGCGCATGACAGTAGCTTATCAACACTAATGATAACCAAAGAATCATATAATAGAACTCAATATCAAATTCTTATACAAACTGATATTATCCAGCAAAATCTCGAAGCTACTCTGGTAAAAAGTGTGAAAGCTCACCAGGTCTTGTCTGTCTGTCTGGTTGAGTGAAATGAGTACTGTAAAAATAAGGTCGTAACTTAAAAGTATCAAGGAAAGTTACACACACTTCAAAATATTTTCAAATTATTTTTATAAACCAAAGACAAGTAATCAAAAAGTTGTCCATAACTTTTTTAACTATCTAATCAATTAAATATATGTAGTAGTCAATTAGCAAATTCTTTTCATATATTTAATCGATTGGGACACTTGCAAATAGATTAGAAGGATGATAATCGTTTGTGAAATCATCAAATATAGCACATTTAATACTTTCAATGGCTCTATATCTATACCTTCCTAAATAAGCTTTACACTAGAATAAAATTGAGATGTCTAATCAATTAGAGCATTTTGCTAATCGATTAGATGATAAATTTGGCCCATGGATCATTTCCTTTCTTGGAGTTTCTAACTAATATATAAGGGAGGGTCTTCCTCACTTCAAATCATTCCACTTTCCATGGATTTCATATTTTCTTGGAATTTATCTTTCTTCCCCTCCTTAATTTTTTTTCTTATTCCACTTGTGGTTGCCTGCGTGCTTTTAAGTGAATCCTTAGTTGTAAGGAAGATACTTTTGTAAGTGTTTGTGCTGGTTATTTATATTATTAAAGGTGAGATACCTTTAAGAGATTGAATTTTGGTTCTTGAGATCAACATGTGGTTAAATCTATGTTATTGGTTTATTAAGTTTTATCGAAAAAGCTTTGTTTTGGTTAATGAAGTCAGCAGTAAAACTCTAATTGGTTCGATAACACATGGGGTAAAAGTTGTATTTTGGTTGGAGATAATCCTGTTAAAATCTCAAGATTAGATTCTAATAAGGTTCATGGGCATTAACTTTTAAAAGCTCAAAGTCTATAGTGAAAATATCAAGAAGACCTCTTGAGGACAGAACTAGGCCAATGTTTGATCAAACCTGTATAAATCTCTGGTGCAATCTCTCTAACTTTATCTCTTTACTTTCTGATTTTTACTTTTCTGCATTTTTGTGTGCATTGTGGTTACTCACTTAAAAACTTACTAACACGATCTTAACCGAGAAAGCTTAAAATTAATAACAAATTTTGAATATCACAATTCACCCCCCCTCTTGTGATTGAGGTCACTTGTCCAATATGATAGTCCTTAACCAAAAGGTTAATGCTTAGATTAACAAGAAAAGTAAATTATTGTCTTCAATTGAAAGGTTATTTCTTAGATCGACAAGAAAAGTAATTGATATTGGAGCCAATGGATATTGGGCTTTGAGGGTGCCAATGAAAATTGGGCTTTGGATGCCAATAAAAATTGGGCTTTGTGTTGGAATGAATGTCGAATATAGCTCATGTTATGCATGATAATGAATTTTGGGATGATAATGAATATTTTTGTTTTTAGGATTCCAATAAAAGTTGGGCTTTGGGGGATGCCAATGAAAATTAGGCTTTTGTGATGCCAAATTCATGCATGTTGTAAAGATATGCAATGCACAATTTAATTCTAGAACAATTCAAATATGGTTGGTACTAGAGCGATGTGAATACTGTTGATGCAAAAGTGATGCTACTATGACTAATGCATGTTTATGATTTGAAAGTGTTTTTTGTTAATGACTTGAAGAATTCAAGAAGCACATACAAGTATTTGTTTTAGAACTGATTTTTATTTTTTTTAAGATCAAGATGATGTAGTGATCTTGTTTTGTGAAAACGATGTTCTTAGTGCAAGAAAGCGGTTAATTAACTTGACCGCTTTCTTGGGAAACAAGAATTTGTAAACTCATATTTGGGCTAGAAGTCATGCAAACTTAAGGTTGGTATATGGTTATCTTTACTCCATTCAATTTTTGTGGTTTTTTTTTATTTTGGTGATTGTAATCTACAACAATGATTGGATAAGTGATGTCTTTTTTAGAGAAAAAAATGGCCAAATGTGATTTTGAATATCATTGTCGGTCTATTATCACCTTCATAGTGTTTTCCCTTGACAAGAAAATTTCAAAAAATAACCTCTTTTTGGTCCAAAAAGATGTTAACAGTTAATTTCCATAAAGATGTTAGATAATTTTTGTTGAACTCATGTGTTCTATCATTTAAAACATCACTTACATGACATGCATGACATTAAATATGAGGTTAACTAGTTAGGTTTACATTTCACGAGGAGGAGGATGTAGATGGAGACACATATGTGGAATGAAAATCCGTGTGATTTCCCTAATCTATGAAAGATGATATTGTCTTACTTTAGACTTTAACAAATTATTGTTTCAGCCATAAAGAAAGTCTAAATGTCTTATCCTCGAAGGTCAATTACAATTCACACAGATTGAAATTCTGGCAGCAGATACTCAATGTCACAGTGAATGTTATGACACCGTATCTGACTTTCTATAAGACAGTAAATAAAAACAGTAAAGAACACAGTCAATTGTTTACCCAGTTCAGTGTGAAACAACACCTACTCTGGGGGCTACCAAGCCAGGGAGGAAATCCACTATAAGAGATATTAATTCAGGAATAAACCAACCGGTTTATCTCCTTCACTTAAGACTTACCCAATGCAACTTCAATCTAAGTTCAACTTAAACCTGAGTTCCTACTCACTCCCCCTTAATCACAGCAGTGATACTTAAAATAATTGACTAATGAATTAATGAAGACACTCTTCAGAACATACACTTGATTATGCTTCACAGCTTTTTAATCAAGTAACACAAACACTCTTGCTTCACAGCTTTGAGTGATACATAAACCTAACTTGACTTTGCTTCAAAGCTTTAGTCAAGAGACACAAACACTCTTGCTTCAAAGCTTTGAGTGATACAAAAACCATTACAATCAAAACCTATTCCAAGTCACTTATCACAATGATACTTGCTTGGATTACAGCAGTTAAAACTATACAGCTCCTAATTGATCTTCAGTCAAAAGAGATATTTTCCAAACAGCAATCCTGTTGAATATATAGCAGCTGTTTCTTCAGTTAGGGTTTCCATAAAAAGCTAGCGTTAATTAGGTTTAACCTTAAGACTTGGTCACAAGACTTTATCAACCAGATTAGGGTTGATCTAGGTTAACCTAAAGTCCACGTGAGATTCTGTTCTGGAAAGAATGAGCCATCTTCCTGAAAAATCTCAGAATTAACCAAACTGCATATCTGTTAGATCAGTACAGGATGTCTTAACATTTGTTATGACATCAGAATTCCTGTTTACTGATTTTGGTAGAAGGCAATAAATGTGATCTTTTGCAAAATGCTCAGATACACACTCATACACAGTAGCTAATGAATGCCATACTTTTTCTGCATAAAGAACCTAATAATCCAGAATGTTATGACATCAGTCATGACATTTATACACCTGGTTTAACCAAAAATACATGCCAATAACTAAACACTTACAAACTCCCCCTTTGGCAGATTTTTGGCTAAAACCCCTAAGCAATCAGAGAATATAGAGTAGCAGAATGAATATGACTGCAGAAAAATATAATGTCTACCAAGTAATTAACACAAAATATCTCCCCCTCTTTAGCCACAAATGGGCCAAAGATACATGTACTTAAATGTTATACATTTATCCAAAATAGGTAATAAGAACAACAAATAAAATCTGAAGACACTTGCATCAACAACATCAGCATCAGGCTTGTCAATTCCACCAAACTTTAAGCACTGTCACCTTCAGAGGAGCTACTTTCTTCAGTATTGAGCTGATCTTCAGCAGCACCCTCTTCCCTTCTGTTTCCTTCAGTCTCCTCCTGTTCTAATTTGGCAATTAGGTTTTCTAGAGTCTTTTTCCTTGTCTCCAGCTCTTTGCAGGTCTCTTTCAATACAGCTATAACATCAGATGTCTTGGACTGAGTTTTTGCAGATGATGTCTCATCTGACGTTATGACAATGTCAGGAACATGAGATCCATGAAACAACTTGTAGTGTAACCCAAGAGCAGGAGCTCTTTTGCAAGCAGTGTCTCTTTCCACCAGGATATCAGGGTACTGAGCAAGGATGATTCCACATAGGAGGGAGGGAAAGGCAATTGGGCCTTTAACAGCATAGCTACCAGCATGTTTTAAAGTTTGATAAAAAATGTACCTGCCATAGTCAAATTCAGTCCTGGTACCAACAACATAAATGAATCTCCCCAATCCTGTAGAGATGGTTGATTTATGGTTTGTAGGGACCCAGTTGGCTGCACCAATCTTGTGCAGGATGGCAAATTTTATGCTTAGCTTGCTAGCATTTAGCTTGCCTTTTGAGGGCCAGCACTTGACTTGTCTTGCTGTGATGGTTTGGCAAACTTCATTGTCAGTAACTTCCAGTTCAGGGCAAGCCTCATTTGATCTTCCAAGAAATTTGTTAATTTCAGATGGAGAGAAATTAACCCTTCTTCCTCTCACATATACACATTCAAAGTCAGCTGACCTTCCATCAGCACATTCATCAGACAAATTCACTATGAATTCCTTGACCAGATTTTCATAGCATTTGGTAAATTTTACCACAGTCTTCATTAGTCCAGCAGCTTTGATCAGGTCCATGATTTCCTTGCAATCCATGGCACCATTGTTTAGTTCTCTTTCCAAGGCTATTCTCTTCAAGCAAACATACTTCCATCTGTTGGCATTTTCAGGGTGGTGAAATGAAATGTTGTCAGTGGGGACTTCAGGAACTCTAGCCATTTTGCTGGAAGGGAGTTTCCTTCTGAGAGGAATGTCTTCAGCATCAATTTCAAATTCTGATTCCTCATCAGAATCAGTAGGCTCAGGTTCTTTTCTCTTCTTTGTTATTGGTTGTCTTGCAGGCTTTGAGAGACTCCCAGTATGCACTTGGGCTTTCACTTTCCCTTTGCACAGTCCAGTCTTCACAGTACCAGTCTTGCCTTCAGACCTGGTTTTCTTATCAGCATGTTTCTCTTTGGTCAGACATTTTGCAGCATCTTGATTACCCTTCCTGTTCATCATTCTCCTAGCTATGCTAGGGTTGATATTTGCAATCAGGTCATTGTCTGAGTATTCCTCACCCACATCAATAACAGGTGGTTCAACATTCTTTTCTGAGGGGTTCTGAATATCATCAAGGTTTTCAGATGATTTTTGAATGTTATCATTTGGTGTCTCAACATTCTCAGAGACATCTGGATTTGCTTCAACATTTGGGCTTGCTGATTCTTGATTTAATGGAACAAAAATCCCCGGTACAGAGTGGTTCTCACTCAGGATTCTTGTAACAAGCCTAGCTATTGCTTGATGTACATAAGCTGATCCTTCCCTATTTGGTACAGAAGATGAAGGTTGAGAGGGATTACCGGATGAAGTAGCCTGAGACCTTCCTGCATGCCTTGTTCTCAGCTTTTTGACCTTGGAAGGGTTAGTTGCCATTTCTCTAAGAGGAGTAATCTCCAGGACTTCAGAATCCATGCATGAGGTGATTTCCCGAGAATCTTGATCAGATGATGAAGATGAAACGGTCGTCTTGGATGAGGATGATGTTTGAGACATTTTGATAGTCTTAGAAAACCAGTACCAACTAGAGAGAAAACTTTGATTGAGAGATTGGGAGTTGTTGCAAAGTCGAGAGAGGAAGGAGGCAAATGTGTGTCTATTCAACTTCTTAATAATTTTGAAAGAATTGGGGAAATATATGATTAACCCACTTAAAATAGACTTAACAAAAATAACTCCTTCAACCCTTGTTTTGAGCAAAATTAATTGCTACAATTTCTCATGTTGGCAAATACCCAACTTTCCCCTCAAGTTTTCAAGTTGATTTGCATCAAGAGCCTTGGTAAAAATGTCAGCCAGCTGTAGCTTAATGGCAACATGTTCCAGTTTAATTGTCTTCTCCTCTACAAGGTCTCTGATAAAGTAATGTTTAAGGTCAATGTGCTTGGTCCTGCTATGCTGAATAAGGTTCTTGGAAATATTGATTGTACTCAGATTGTCACAGTACAATGTCACAACATCTTGTGAGACATTATACTCAGTGAGCATCTGTTTTATCCAGATAATTTGAGAACAGCTACTACCAGATGCAATGTATTCAGCCTCAGCACAAAAATGAAAGGGGAGTCTTTTGGCATGTATCATAGCTCTGGCAAATTCCTGTATGATCCTATTTTTCCTCTCTTCAACTCCATTTTGTTGAGGAATTATAGGAGAAGAGAATTCATGACTAATTTCTTCTGAGGAACAAGACTTATTAAACTTGCTGTTTTCAAATTCCTTGTCATGATCACTTCTGATTCTGACAGTACACCCTTCTCTTTGAATTATTTTGCACAGTTCTTTAAAAACTTCAAAGTCATCCACCACAACATAGGCATATCTCTTTCCACCAAGACTTTTCACCTGCATCGGTCCCATATGAAGAAGATCTAGAACCTTAGAGGTGGACAGATGTCTTGACTTTGGATGTGACATCCTAGTCTGCTTACCAACCTGACATTCACCACAAACTCTCTCTTCATCAATTTGTTGTCTTGGAATCCCTCTGACTGCCTCCATGGAGATAATCCTTTTCATTCCTCTTAGATGAAGATGGCCAAGTTTTTGGTGCCACAGTTTCACCTCTTTTTCTTCTTTGGCAATAGAACACTCAGTGGAGTAATTAGTGTTCTCAGGCTCCCATAAGTAACAGTTGTCTTTAGATCTGACTCCTTTCATTACAACTTCTTGTTTTTCATTAATTACAAGACATTCAGATTTTGAGAAGTTGACCTTGAATCCTAGATCACATAATTGACTGATACTAATGAGATTAGCAGTCAGGCCTTTTACCAATAGTACTTCATTCAGATTTGGAACTCTAGGGCAGTCCAAATTACCAACTCCTTTGATTTCACCTCTAGAACCATCTCCCAAGGTCACATAACTAGTGGTGTAAGGTTTAACATTATTGAGAATGTTCTTGATTCCAGTCATGTGCTTAGAACACCCACTGTCAAAGTACCAGTCTTCCTTTGCAGAGACTCTCAGGGAAGTGTGGGCTATCAGGGCAGTAGCCTTTTTCTTCCATTGAGGAGTATGTGGTACCCTGTTAGCCTTAGGTTTGACACCTAGGTTCTGATTAGGGTATCCATACAATCTGAAGCAGAAAGGCTTTATGTGACCAAACCTCCCACAATGATGACATCTCCATCTTTGGTACTTTTTCTTCATATTTCTCTGTTCCTGATGTTGAGTGTTATGTTGTGACATCTGCTTTGACATTTGTTTATCAAACCTGATCTTCTTGTTTGCACCAGATTTCTTTGCTTCCACAAATCCTAGTCCAGACTTGTTTCCCAGATTTTGTCCAACCTGAAGGATTTCTTCCAATTTGTCAGTTCCATTTGTCAGCATCTTGACAGATTTGGTCATCTGGTTCAATTTTGAGTTCAGCATTTTAACTTCCCCTTCTAGATGACTTATAGTTTCAAGGTCTGCCCTTTTTTCAGCCTCCAACTTTATGATGAGTTTTGTTTGTCTCTCATTTTGCACACAGACTTCAACACTTCTGATACACAATTTCGTGTAAGTATCAGCCAGTTCTTCAAATGTCACTTCCTCATCACTAGTGTCACTTTCAGAGGTACAAACACCAGTTAGTGCAGTAACTTGTTTGGCAGATTCTTCTTCAGAATTACTTTCTGAATCACAGTCAGACCAGGTAACAGTCATACCTTTCTTTTGTTTCTTAAGAAAGGTAGGACATTCAGCTCGAATATGCCCATATCCTTCACAACCATGGCATTGAATTCCTCTGCCTTGATTTCCCTTCTCTTCAGACCTTGGTCTTCTGCTGGAGTCATAAGATATGTTAATGTCAGAGGGGATGTTCTCAACATTTGACCTTGACTTTGGATCCATTCTCTTGATGAGTTTGTTGAATTTTCTTCCAAGCATGGCTATAGCTTCTGAAATATTTTCTTCTTCATCCTCCTTGTTTTTATCTTCAGAGTTGGATACAAGTGCTATGCTCTTGTTTTTCTTGTCAACATTGTCACTGATCCCCATCTCAAAAGTCTGAAGAGACCCAATAAGTTCATCCACCTTTAAGTTGCTGATGTCCTGGGCTTCCTCTATAGCAGTTACCTTCATTGCAAATCTTTTAGGCAGGGATCTGAGAATCTTTCTCACCAGTTTTTCTTCAGACATCTTTTCACCCAATGCTCCTGAGGTGTTGGCAATCTCCAAGATGTTCATGTGAAACTCATGAATGGTTTCATCTTCCTTCATCCTTAGGTTCTCAAACTTTGTAGTCATCATCTGAAGCCTTGACATTTTTACTTTGGATGTGCCTTCATGGGTAGTTTTGAGAGTGTCCCACACTTCCTTGGCCAGTTCACATTGATGTACTAGTCTGAAAATGTTTCTATCAATTCCATTGAACAAGGCATTTAAAGCTTTGGAATTTCCCAGGGCTAACTCATCTTCTTCTTTGCTCCATTCTTCCTCAGGCTTCAGACTGATTGTCCCATCTTTCTCAGTTATGGTGGGATGGTTCCATCCTTTGTCAGCAGCTCTCCAAGCCTTTTTGTCCAGAGATTTTAAGAAGGCAATCATACGAGGTTTCCAGTAGTCATAATTTGTTCCATCCAGAATGGGTGGTCTATTTCCAAAAACTCCTTCTTTGTCCATAGTGCCAGAAAGTGATATCCCTAGATCTCACCCAGTAATACAGGCAGGGTGCCTGCTCTGATACCAATTGAAATTCTGGCAGCAGATACTCAATGTCACAGTGAATGTTATGACACCGTATCTGACTTTCTATAAGACAGTAAATAAAAACAGTAAATAACACAGTCAGTTGTTTACCCAGTTCAGTGTGAAACAACACCTACTCTGGGGGCTACCAAGCCAGGGAGGAAATCCACTATAAGAGATATTAATTCAGGAATAAACCAGCCAGTTTATCTCCTTCACTTAAGACCTACCCAATGCAACTTTAATCTAAGTTCAACTTAAACCTGAGTTCCTACCCACTCCCCCTCAATCACAGCAGTGATACTTAAAACAATTGACTAATGAATTAATGAAGACACTCTTCAGAACATACACTTGATTATGCTTCACAGCTTTTTAATCAAGTAACACAAATACTCTTGCTTCACAGCTTTGAGTGATACATAAACCTAACTTGACTTTGCTTCAAAGCTTTAGTCAAGAGACACAAACACTCTTTCTTCAAAGCTTTGAGTGATACAAAAACCCTTACAATCAAAACCTATTCCAAGTCACTTATCACAATGATACTTGCTTGGTTACAGCAGTTAAAACTATACAGCTCCTAATTGATCTTCAGTCAAAAGAGATATTTTCCAAACAGCAATCCTGTTGAATATATAGCAGTTGTTTCCTCAGTTAGGGTTTCCACAAAAGCTAGGGTTAATTAGGTTTAACCTTAAGACTTGGTCACAAGACTTTATCAACCAGATTAGGGTTGAGCTAGGTTAACCTAAAGTCCACGTGAGATTCTGTTCTGGAAAGAATGAGCCATCTTCCTGAAAAATCTCAGAATTAACCAAACTGCATATCTGTTAGATCAGTACAGGATGTCTTAACATTTGTTATGACATCAGAATTCATGTTTACTGATTTTGGTAGAAGGCAATAAATGTGATCTTTTGCAAAATGCTCAGATACACACTCATACACAGTAGCTACTGAATGCCATACTTTTTCTGCATAAAGAACCTAATAATCCAGAATGTTATGACATCAGTCATGACATTTATACACCTGGTTTTACCAAAAATACATGCCAATAACTAAACACTTACACAGATGAAGTGAATGATTGGAAGATATAATCATACTCCTATTTTTTAAGAAGTAAACAAATAAAAGATGTAGAGATTACCCCAACTTATGATTGTAGGAATATATGATTAATGGATGAAGTGAGAGGCGAGGAGTTTCCTCAAACTTGGAATTAAGAAAAAATGTGGGAAAGTAAGGAAAAATGAATAATTGCCCAAAATTATGATTAGAGGAACAAAAGATGCTTAGATGGAAATGAAAGATAGGAAGTTGTCCCGACTAATAATTTCGGGAACAACCTAAACTTGAATGAAATATGAACTATGAGAGATTCTCCCTAGTTTATGATTTGGAGAAACAAATGATGATTGAATGAAAATTAAGGATATGAGAATTGGACCAACTTATGACTTCGAGAATAACCTATATTTGAAAGGGATGTGAAAAATGGAATAGTTTCCCTAACTTATGATTTTGGAGAAAACAACATATAATGTGTTTCTAGAATGAATGGTGCAAGAGTTACCAAAGTCGTGATTTATGCATACACGCAATATATGAATAGACAAATGTAGGTATCTCCCCTATTTTAATATGTCATTCGAAAGATTCCACAAGTTTATTGACATAATAATCATCAAGTGTTGATTCACAAAAAAATTAATTTGATGATCATGAGAGTTTAGTCTCAATTTTTTTTTTATGAAAAATTATCGGAATGAAAGCCTTAAAAGTTTTCTTTTTTACACTTTTTTTCTTATCTTTCTTTATTTTTGTTTTTCTTTGTACACTTCAACTCATGTTTTTTTCCCCAAAATACACCACTTTTAGCAACGTGTTTAAACTGTTGCCTAAAGTTTAGAATTTTATTTTAAAAAATTAAACCATTGGATCACTTTAAATAACTGTTCTGGTATACAACTTAAAAACTAGCCAGTTTAAGCAATTTGGAAACTAACAGATCACTTTAACTAACTGTTCTAGTAAGCAATTTGAAAATTTTGACTATCGAAATACTTTTTTCAAGTATTTTCTGGTACATTAAAAATTAAAAAAAAATATCGGATGGCTTTGAAAAAGTATTCTGATTTTTATTTGTTGGGAATTTCGAGAATTTTTTTGAAATGTAAGAAAAAAGTGAAAAATTTTAAAATATGAACTATTTATACAAGGATATTTCGGTCAAAAAAAAATTTCGTATAGGGGTATAGGTTAATTGTAGGGGTCCGAGATAAAATTTTCCCATCCTAAGCCCATTTTCACTGTGTTTCTTATTCTTTGATTTTGGTTTATGTTTTTTTTTTTATAAAAAAAATTAAAAATAATAAACTATTTTTGCAAATAAAAAAGGAAAAAAAATAGAATTTCCATAAAAAAATAACAATTTTTTTATCAAATAAAATAAAAATACCAATAAAATTTTATTTAGATGTATGACTTAGGTTTTTTTTTCTTTCTATAAAATAATTAAAAAGATAAAAAACAATGATTTAGATGTATGACCTAGGGTTCTTTCCGTCAAAATATATTTCAAAAAACAAAAATAATTTTTCGTTTAAGAATTAATCTTTTTAGAAATAATCTTGATTAAGTTGTTAATTAAATTGCTTGATGCCCATTTTGGTGTGTGAATGTATGTGCTTGATCCATGATTTTTTCTCTAGTTCACTTAGACCATATTAATTGTTAAATAAGATAAAAGTAAATGAGTGATAAAATTAATCTTTTGTAATAAGATTCAAACGTTTGATCAATATCAAATTTCTTTTCCGTATAGCTTCTCCTACAAGTCAATTTCTCAACACTAATGCAAAATAAATTCTTGGTCAACACCAAACTCCCTTTTCAAAAAGCTTTTCATAATAAATGCAATCGAATGTCACGATCCCTGAGTGATGAAGGAGGAATGATTTGGCGTAGGCCCCTTTATTCTGAGTCTTAAGATACTTGTCATATGACTGTTTGAATGCTCACCTTCATCTATGGACTTTGATTCTATTCAAATAAAGACCTTTTTGCAATAAATGGATCCCACTTTAAAAACAATCTCAAACTCATCAAATTATTCTTTTCCGCCTTTGCACGACATCAAACGATTTTCATAAAACGAGAGATGTTTCGTCTATTTCAAGACGATGCAGACAAAGCCTCATTCTAAAAAACGTGAAGACAATGCATTTTTTCCGCTAGAATATGACGAAGACATACATCTGTGAGAATCTAGATTATGTTATCCATTCTTGATGCAATGCAAATGTTCACTTCTCCATGTTTTGGGGTAACAAGCAATTTTCCGTTTGAATATAATCGAGTATCTCTCGCTAAAATCAACCAACCAATAAACATTTTTTACCACGAACTACGAGGATCTAAATTTCTTATTGCACCTGAGAATATGTAGGCACATGATTTTGAAATCTTGGCGAGCACAATTATAAAAATCCCAAATCCATTTTCTTTCTTTCTCCTCGCATAATAAGTAGAAGATCGCAAGTAACATAAAATAACGTTCGTTCATAAAACTAACTAAATGGGTCTTGTTGAGTACAACCGATGTGAGGGGTGATGATATCTTTCCCGTGCATAACCGACTCTTGAATCCTAATTTGGTTGTGATGACCATTCGTTGTTTGTGGGTTTTATCGATATTTTCCCTTTCTTTTGGAATAAATAAAATTCGGTGGCGACTCTGTTGTATTCTGAGCGTGCGGTACATTCAGGTATTTTTCGTGTCGTGACATCACCATGAAGTAACTTAGCCTTACAGTGACAGGTGGTTTCATGAGATTTTTAGGTGCGCCTATGATCATGTTTTAGCTAGCCTTGCTTTGCATGTAATTGCTCTAGCTTGGGTTTTATGTGTTGTATTGTGGTTTTTGAGTCCTTTTCAAGTGCATTTAGTTACTACATGCTAGAAAAGTCCAAACATGTGTTATATCACTTTTTATAGATAATTTAGGAGTTTTTATATTGCTTTCTTGTAAAATAAGAATAAGTGCCTATGTATTTTACGTAAATTTGACACTTATCAATTTTCCTCAACTTATATTTTTGTTTGTCCTCAAGCAAAATCATTTCAAATGGTTCACAAATCTTCTGAATGCATGTTTCACTGAAAGGTTGACTAACTCAGGTCAAGAATATTTTTTGAAAATGTTTTTATGGCATGTTATTATTTTAAATTCAAGTTGATAATAAGTGTCATGACTATCCATAAACAATAACATAAAGATTAATCATTTTCTTGACCAAAATAAGATTTTTAAAACATGTATAGATCAACAATTAATCATTCACCAAAATCACGATCTCACTGAGTATCTCTGAATGGTAAGTATTTTCCTATAAAAAATTCAAACAATGCATGTAATATAGCAATACTTTGTATTTCATATAAACATTATCACAAGATATATCAACAATCATGGATCACTAAGGTATTTCTTTTGGTTGTAACGTGACTGGTCTTACAAAAAAATATTAGTTTTCTTTGGATACAAAAGCTTAAAGATAAGAGAGCATAAATAATTTTATCAAAAATTCTATTTCTTTGTGTACACTTTCTTGCAACATTTTCTTTTGGTATTTTTTCTTTTGTATCTTTGACTTTTTATCTTTTGATTTTTTATGTCAAAGAGTTTTCTTTTTCTTGTATTTCATCAATACTACTTGAGTTCTTTTTCAAAACAGTTCCTTTTTTCTTTTTCTCTCCAACTTTTATTTTTGAAATATCCTTGCTTTTGCGTGCTCCTATCCTTAAGATAAGGTAATGAATATTGTTTTTCTTTTAAATTGGCTAAGAGTTGTAACATTTTAAAAAGAATAAATAAGTTTCAGTTTAAGGCTCAAAAAGGATTTGTCAAAGGATTCACACCTTCATAAGATAGGCTTTTTAGGTGAAGTAGTTTTTCAGTCAATAGCAAACAACATCTTGATCATATACATCATGTTCAAACATATCAAGTAATAGTAAGACCAATGCAAAGTCTACATAGTTGGCATGCATGTTCAATCTCATTATTAATGTAAAACAAAAGGTTGCACACATCTTACTTGGGCAGGCTTATGATTTTTTACTTATATCAACATGTTTTCACTAGATAATAGAAAATTCAAATTTTTAATAAAGAAAATAATTCATAATTATGTTATATTTTACAGATAGTCAGAACATTAATCATGAATGACTAATTTAAAGAGAATAAAATATTTTTTCATGTCATTTGTTCTTTGAACTTGAGTTTAGTTGTTGAAATCATTATCTGAATCAGATGCATACAAACTTTCTTTTGCTAGTACTTTTTCAAAACTTCTCAAAAAATTTGAACAAGTATAAATAATGAAAATTACAGTTATATGATTTAAAATATTCCTTCAATTTCATCCTTGCAGAAAATATTTGACTGTCCTCAAGCAATAAACAAGGAGTGGCCCTGTATGAATTCTCGCTTAGCTCCATTATGTAGCAAAGTTTGATAGGCGCATTATGTGGCTTGCCTTGCGAGGCTTGTGCTATAACACCTGCACTTGTTTTTCTTGTTCAATTTTCTTATTATGTGCACAAATAAAAACTTAAGGGAGAAAGGCAAGTATCATCAGAATACTCATAATATGTTGGAAGCTTGGGTTTGCTCATACACTTAGTACAAAATGAGAAACATACCCAAGTCCATTGTGCATGGACATTGTTAGTAAACCCACTACATAAACAATTAACATAAATTAACAGAAATTGTCAAGCAAGTAATAAAATTAAAATGACAACGATAAAAACTTCACAATAATGCAGAGGATGCAGCACTGGTCTAGTCATCACTCTCACTAGACGTCTCCTCATTATCCTCTTATTCATCACCCTCTTCTTCTTCTTCTTCTTCATCTTTAGCTTGTACCTGCTTAATTATTTCTCCACTCCCACTTGCATCATCACTTCCCCAACCAAAATAAAATGGCATATTAGTACAACATTTTAGGTTGCTGATAAGTTCGTCTTAAGTATGTATTGACTCAAATAGAGCATATGGTTCTTGCTTCCCAAGTTACAATATGTTCAATGATTCATTAATTGATAACACACCTTTCTATTATGCCGCAATAACATCACAACCAAATGAAAAACAAGATTTATAGTAAGATCCATGCTATCAAAATCTATTGCTTCATGTTGGTGCTTAGTAGGTGCAACAAGAGTTTCTGATAGTGGTCGAGGCATCCTCTCTTTATGAACCGTACAATATGGTGCAATAAAGGAACTATCCAGCTTTGACATGTGTTGAATATTATGGTTATCAAGGATGTCTACACCAAATTTTCTACACAATCCCATGATCAATCCAAGAAATCCAAGGGTGTGTATTTTTGGTGAATCTATAATCTTCCAAATTTTGTTGGATATAACTCTTTCTATGTCCACTTGCTTGCCTTTCACAATATACCAAAGTAGTTGTGCACTTTTCAAGGTTACAAAGGACTGAGGAGGTGTGACTATTAGGAGTAACAATGTGAAGAAGGAACATCATTCAAATTTGACCTTGGAAGGTCAAGTCAGGTCTCTTGAAATAGATAATAAACTCATCGCATCCCAACTTATAGGTTTTTCCCGCTTCACAAATGTCAACAACTACTCATCATAATCTCAATTTACTTTACCTAATTGAACTACAAATGGATCCAAACTTCTAAATTTTTCCATATAATGGTCTTCTATATAAGCATGTATGACATCTCATTCAAATGGGACTCATCACCCTCACACCCAAGAAACTCTTGCCATTGGTGCTTTCTTAATAGGTTTGGAATTTGCATATAATTATCTTATGATGTCAAGATTGAAAACTTCATTAGGTACTTATAGAGTTCCCGAACCCCGTGTGTTTATTTCTTGCACCACATCGAAATATTTTCCTTGATATTCCAACTCAATTATCTTTTCTTGTATCAAAATTTTGCTATCAAATTCAGTATAGAATTTCTCATGGATATAGCTTCAGAACATGTGCTCAACATATGGCATGGTAAATGAACTAATGCTCGAGCTTTGTCTTTTTTTTCCTATCGTTGATCTTCCTGAAGCTATTTGAGCAATCTATGAATTAGATTGAAATGCAACAAAAAAAAGTTGATGTTTTTCTCCTAGGATGATTTTCTTTAGTCTATGCTAGGCTTTTTAGTGTGAGAGAGAGTTGGATAGTGTGAGAGAAAATGATTTTATTGGTTAAAATTAAGTCTGGTTGTGGTTCTCGAAATTCTTTATTGAGTCTCTCGCTAGGTGAAGTGGTATGCTCTAGTCAAGATGCTGTATTTTGTCTTTTGGGCTTTCTTCTGGGCATGTTAGGCAAAAATTGGCATGGCCATTTTGCACTTAGCGGGTCCACCTTACCTTTTGTTTGAATGTATGCGCTAGTAAATATATTATGTTGCCTTCTACACATATTTTATTGTGCTACCCCCATGTACATATATATTATGTTTCCCTTGTACTTGTATATCATGTTACCATGTAATTCTGATGTACATTCTTCAAGTAATTTAATATTTTTCTATATTATTTAGTTTTAAGCCTTTATGGGATATTATTTATGATATGTGAGATAAACAGCTCCATAAGCCTCTGCATGTTGGAAGTAACTTCTCAATCGTCAACTACATTTCAAATTACAATGATAATTTTAAAGCCGACTGTGAAATCAAGTGTGGTTTCTAAGATTTTTTGTAGATACGGGTGCAAGATGTTGGTGAAATTGGCAAAATTGATGCACAACTTGATAATTTTAAGACAAAAAGCAAAAAAAAAGAAAGTGATAGTGCATTCACAATGGTTACCCTTAAAAACAAAATTCCAGCTCAATGGTGGAAGTCCTATGGGACGAGCATCCGGAGCTTCAATTTTTTTTTCAATTCGCGTGTTACGCATAAGTTGTAGCTCATTCGAGTGTGAGAGAAATTAGGGTGCTTTTGAAATGGTAAAGCTTATTTTTACATTTTAGTTTTGAAAGTTGGGAATGGAGTTAAAGTTACATCTGCTTAAAATGAATTTAAGATTCATAACCTTGATGATGATTTTGATGGAGAAGATGAGAGGATGGATTTAATTATTAGAATATCGTAAAATACTTGTTAAATTATATATTTTAGATAGATTTTTGTGTTGGTATGATGCTTTAAATGACGTTTTTTGAAATGTGATTTCAACTATAAAACGCGTAAACAACAACGTCGTGTTTATCATGATTCTTATCTACACCGTGGTGACAATTCTAAACTAAGGCGCTTTCATATTTTTTTATTTTTTTATTTTTTTATTTAAAATTAATTGTATATAACAACGACGGATGAGCCAATCATGATGAATCCTCAAGTTTTCATGGGTTCGAATCTCAACGTCATCATATATATTATTTTATTAATATTAAGACGCGCCTTTTATTGTTTATTTATTTTTAAATAAAAAACTTAAAGTGTTATAACTACGGTTGGTATATTCCACCGTTGTGATATAATTTGTTTTTTCATTTAAAATTTAAAATTTAAAATTATCAATTGTAAATTAAACGTTGGCGCTTCTTTATGAAATTTCACTATGAAAGTAATATATCATAATGGTTGCTAGTTTTGGCCATGGTGATATCTTTATAAAAATATACGCTCCTAGTTATCTTGTCTCTTAAGTATCCTTTTTTTCCATTGAAAAAAGAAACTAGACGAAACAATACATGGTTTCAACCCTAAACCCTAACGTTCAATACTGTGAGACAATACACGATTTCAACGAAAACATCATCGTTCACCCTAGCTTGTCTCTTCAGTATCCATTATTCACTGTGTGTTTGTCATTTTTGTCATCATCGTCAAGGTTGACAAGACCATCATGATCGTGACGTCGAGAATGAAGAGTACACCAACCAAGTTGTCACCGTCGAGAAGGAAGACAACATCAACATTGTTGTTGCCGTAAGGAAGGAAGACAACACCAACACCAAGATCATTTACTTAGTCATCACGTTTAGGGTACATAAATATTTTCCCCATGCATCTCCAGTAAACTTCATTTCCATTATTATGGTTGTTATTGTTTATGTTGTGGTTGTTGTTTATGTTCTTGTTGTTCATGATGTCGTTGTTGTTGTTTTTGAACGTAGATGTCGACCTTATCGAGTTCTTCATCAGATACTAGCGAAAACATCAAACAAATGAGTGTTGTGTGAAAGAAACTCAAACAAATGATACTCAATCAAAAAGATCATAAAGAGGTGTCACAACTATGCCCCAATTCACATAAGTCCGCAACTCATCAGGTGAAAAAATTTTGATCAAATTTGATTTGTTATACAAAGTAGTTAATTGTGAATATTACTCTACTTTTAAGAGTTATATTGTGTTCCTAGAACGCAGCAAAGTAAGTATATTCATAGATGATTGGAAACAAGTGGATGAGAAAGTCAAAGAAAGCATATGGACAAATGTTAAGGTATTACATAGTATAATTTTCATATATTAGATATCACTACCTATAATTTCTAATACATTGATTTAAATGTAGTTGAATTTTGAGTTTACCGATGACTCAAAGTTGCAAAAAAAGTGGATCGGTTATGCCGGTACTTGTTGGAGGGGATTTAAGTTAAAGCTCACGGATGACTACATTAGGAAGCCTAAGAGAGGCATTGGTCTTCCATGGAAAAGATATAGTTTTATATTGAAGAAGCAATGGAAGAAGTTTGCGAAGATACATCGTTTTGAGGAATTCAAGGTTAGTAGTAGTCTTATTTAACCGATAATGTTATGCTAATGAGTTATAGATACTAATCATATATATTATTCACTATGTTAATAACAGCTTAAAAGCTAAGTAGGAATACAAAACAAGGCAAAGAACATGTACCCTCATAGATTGTCTTGTGGGGGTTACAGGAAACTTGAGAAAATAATAATACTTGAAAAACAACCACCAACATGAGATGATCGCATTCCATTCCCATCGTCAAGACATGAGAAATGGAGAGTACACCTCTGAGGCAACAAGAGTAGTTACCGAGAAAATTGTAAGTATGATTTGTTTTTCTTATGTTATTTGTTATTTAAATGTGTTGGTAACAATATATATAAGTTGCTCATGTTGTGTAGGATAAGTTGGTTGAGGCGACTCGTGAAGGCGTATTTGTTCCAGAAGCACGATATGACATATTAGTAGAAACAATCAGAACATATGAGAATGGTGGGCGTGTCCATGTGGTTGGAGGAGGTGTCCGCTTAAGGTTATTCTTTGGGTCTAAAAGAAAGTACCGAAAGCTCGGAATTAAATGCACAAAAATAAAAGATTGAGAATGTTGAGAGTCAATTAGAAGAACAAAAGGAGGTTGTTTGAAGAGGAGAGAGAAAAAAGAGAGAAAGATATGGAAAGGTTTCAAGAGTTATATTCGATATGTCTTTTACTTGAGATTTTAGTGTTTTATCAGAAATGTATGATATATATTGTGCTTATTTTTGTTCTAATTGAATATTATGATGTAGAGATTAAGTGAAAACCTCGAACAACATACAAATGAAGATCAATGTTATATTGACGGTGATGATGATCATGATCATGATCAAACTCCAAGTAGAAGTGTTATACGTCGTGCTTCTACAAAAGGAAGTAATTGTCCAGCCTTTTCCCCCCTCCAGCTAACCGCAATGAGTTATTGAACCCTAACTCAAATGAATCACCACGTAATACTCGAATGTTGTTGTGATAAATGATGTGCAACCTCTCCTGCTAGAACATTGTCCATATGTAGATTTATTCTATTACAATCCTGAAGATGTAAGGGATTTTCTCGGTGGATATAAGTGTATGGACGTAGGGATATTGCAAGTTTGGTGCATGTAAGTTTATAGTTGAATACATGTCATTATAGAACATTATCATTTTTTGTTATTCCTCAATTAATTGATTCATTTTCTTTAACCATTTAGATACATTCACCGTGTTTGTATAGAGTTGAATAAATCGAGTATTTATGGAATTTTGGATCCACTTTTTATTCGATGCGCGTATACTCAACCAAAAGACATTCAAGATTACTTGAAAAAACGGTTAAATGAGGGAGGAAAAGAATGTTACTTAGTACCATTTCTTTGTTAGTACGTATTTTTGTAATTGATGTTTATGTATTCTATATTTAGTTTTATTTTAGCAAATACTAATAATATATATGCTCATATTTATTCAATGGTCATTATCAATTGATCATAATATCATTTAAGACAAATACGATAATTATACTGTGTTCCTGGCATGGTCCACTCGACAAGAAAATGAAAGAGATTATTAATTCGTAAGTGTATATTTAATTAATTTTCTTTGATATTGTAAGTAGTTTAGCATGTAATATGTTTAATTCATATTCAATGTACAATGATGTGGAGCAAGTGAATATGATGAGAAATGTTAGAAGAAAGCCCTCATGGATCTCTCCTAAAGAAAGTAGCTTGGTTACTTGTTTCTTTCATTTACATTCATGTGTGGTTACATTCATGTGTAGACGAGAAAATAACCCGAGAAATACAAGTGTGAGTATTATGTCATGAAACACATATTAAACATTGTCCTTGTCGGCATTATTGATTCATGTGATAAGGTATATATGTCATAATATGTTTACATATTTAAATATATAAGTTGACATATATTATAAACACTTTTTTCTCTTTCTTATGTAGATGTTTAACGACATAACCCCATTCCCCGTTGAGGACTTTGTCGATCTTCGTAAATGTTGAGCGTATATTCACAATATGCTTAAGGGTCCTGCTATTTGATTTATTGAGATACGCTAATGACTTATTTTATGTATTTGATGATGTGAATATTACTTTTAACTTAAACATATTGTGTTTAATGTAAATTTTAATTTTGACTTTTCATGCACAATGTTAAGCTGTTTTGTATGCTCTTTATGCATGGTTAACAGAAATATGGGTTGTTGTAAATTCTCTGATATGGTTATAATAGTTACATGATAAAAAAGTGGGAAGAATTTGAGAAACAAATAATTGTATATTTAAAATAGAAAAAGTTGTGACAGCGGTTATAAAACCTAACTGTAATTGTATATTGAACGGTGACCAGAATAATATAAATTACAAAATGTTGATGTTGAGAATCGAACATGAGACCTTTAGTTCTATCACAACGGTTGGATTAAAGAACCATTGTAATATGGTGCGCGTTTTCTAGAATACAACAACGGCCCCAGAATCATGATTGTAAATACCGCATATACAATCACACGCTACATAATAATGTCTGATCTCGCATGATTATATATTTTTCTCAACTATTGTTAAATGGGTTTTTCGTAGTAGTGAATTGATACAATTGTATTTTTAATTGCTGTTATTAAATTGTGTTTGAGAAACTTATGTTTTTATTTTTATGAATGTTTGTTATTTGTGATTAAATAATGAGAATTTTATGTTTAGGTTATTATTTTTAGTTATTTCTATAATTTGGCCTAATTGCTTGCATCTTACTATCTATGTTATGATCCTGTGATTTATATTTTTTTCTATACCTTAATAATCTTTATCGAGCCTCGATTGTGACAACCATGGTGGCATTTGCAGTATATATGTGATTCTAAGTGTTTTTTGCGAGTTTGATGCTAAAATGATATAAATAATATGTAGCATCCATATTTTTTGTTTAGAGTCTGCTATGAGGCATTGTTTCGACGCAAATTTACTATAGTGAACCACATTAACTGAAGATAGAGAAGATGGCGAAACTACAAGTTGGAAAAATTATGCACACATGGACGGAGCACAACACACAAAGAAAGATAGTTCTTATGTCACGATGCTATGATCAGTGGAGAGGTTTTTTTATAAATATCATTGTAAATTATTTGAGACAACCAATCAACTAATGGAACAAACTATTTTACGCACTTTTTTCATGTATTTCTTAAGTTAGTAGTTCAACTTCACACATATGCATTTAACGTTCATTGAAACAGTTAATAAATTAACATCCGAGAGACATAATTTCTCTCTTATTACAACCATTTGAAGAAAACAATTATTATGGAGAATTATCAAATGATTCACAATTAGTTTGAATTTATAACAATAACATTAAAATTTAGGGAAAAAACTTAGGTACACATACATATTGTTGAAACTAATTTCTTGTATCGAATTAGTTTATTCGACATAGATAAAGGAGTGTCGAGGTAGGTGTGTTGAAAATGCTACATACAGATTTGATACATATTTGATTTTAGATTTAGATATATTTGATTTAGATCTAAAATAGATAGATTTGATTTAGTACTAAAATAAGTATTTTGAGTTTATAGTTTTGGGCTTTGGCTTAGGAGCAAGCTAACATAAATCTATAAATAGAGGAAGTAATCCTTAATTTTGTAATTAAGTCAATTCATTGTAATCACAGAATTTGCAATTGCATGTGATTAATAAAGTTTTCCACAGTTTGTGGGCAGAGAGAAACTCTGTAGAAAATAATTGTCTTCTTTCTTTTCTTTTCTTTTCTCATAATTCATTATCATTGAGTGGGTATATCAATCTTGTTCATCAAGATTGGTAGAAATTCATCATAAATATTTGATGGATTTCCAACATCTGGTATCAAGAGCTCGATTAATCGATTCAAGAGAAGTATCGATCAAGAACGATTGAGGAAGAAGAAGAATTCACGATGGCGAGTTATAGGAATGCAAATTATCCAGCAACTCTACCAATTCTGAAAGTAGACAACTATGAGAATTGGTGTAAACAGATGAAAGTTTTATTTAGGTGTCAAGGTCTTTGGGATCTTGTAAATGATGGATTAGAAGCAATTGAAGAAAACGCTTCAGAAGAAGAAAAGAAGAAACACACAGAATCTGAGAAGCTGAGTTATAAAGCACTCTTTATAATTCATCAATGTCTGAGTCCAGAAATTTTTGAAAAAGTGAGTGATTTAAAATATGCAAAAGAAGCTTGGGAGGTTCTTGAGAAGTCTTTCGATGGTGAAGAAAATGTGAAAGAAGTGAGGTTACAAACTCACAAGAGAACGTATGAATTGCTTCAGATAGAAGATAGTGATAGCATATCTAATTTTTTCACTAGGGTTACAAAACTAGTGAATCAAATCAACGTATATGGAAAAACATTAACAACAAGAGTTGTTGTTTCGAAGATCTTGAGATCTTTGGCTCCTATGTTCGACCAGGTGGTGGTGGCTATAGAAGAGGGGAAAGGAACCAAAGGCAAAGGAAAATGGTTCGATAGAGGTAGATGCGGCTACAACAAATCGACTGGTAGAGGAAACCAGAACGAAGGAAACCTGTCGAATCAGAGAAGACCATACCAAGGCAACCAAAGAGGTGATGTTGCAAATAGAGGAAGAGGTGATGATCGAAAATCTGACAAGATTCACATTCAATGTTACAATTGTCAGAAGTATCGTCATTATTCGAGTGATTATCCAAAAAAGCGAAAGAATCAAGAAAGTGATGCAAAGTTTTCAAAACATGAAGAAGAAGAAGAAGAAGAAGAAGAAGAAGAAGAGATGATGTTGATGGTCACAACAAGAGATGAAGATAGATTCAAGGACCAATTGTACTTAGATTCAGAATGCTTATCACATATGTCTGGAAGGAAAGACGTGTTTGTCAACATAAAGCCCTCAATGAAAAATTTGGTAAAATTCGCAAATGACAATACCCTAGCAGCTGAAGGTATTGGTGATGTTATGATTATGATGAAAGTTGACAAGAGGTCAGTAATTTCCAATGTGTTGTACATACCAGGCATGAAGAGCAATTCGTTCAGTATAGGGCAGTTGGTTGAAAAGAATTATAAGGTGTTGATCAAAGATAAGATGATGAAAGTCGTCGACGCAAATGGAAGATTAATCTCGAAGGCTCTTATGTCTCAGAATAGAACCTTCAAGATAAAACTAAATGTGATGGAGCACAAGTGTCTTTCGACTTCAGCTAGCAGAGATGAATGGATATGGCGTTATCAACTAGGTCATCTTAACTTCAGAGACATCAGAGATTTGAAGAGAAGAAATATGGTTTCAGGATTTCCAGAAATCGACATTCCAAACGAGGTATGTGAGGAATGTGTGCAGGCGAAGCATTAAAAGAATAGCTTCAGCAAGGATGCAAGAAGCAAGTCGAAGGTTATCCTTGAAGTCATATACTCTGATTTATATGGACCAATCCAGGTGGATTCGATGGGAGGTAACAAATACTTTGTTGAACTCATAAATGATTTCAGTCGAAAGTTGTGGACTTACCTGATCAAGAAGAAAAGTGAAGTGATCGAGGTACTTGCCAAGTTTAAGTCTATGATCAAAAGACAAAGTGGTTAAAAAATCAAAGTTTTGAGAACTGATGGTGGTGGAGAGTATGTGTCGAAAGAATTCGATACGTTATGTGAAAAGGAAGAGATTGTGCATGAGGTAGTGCCATCCTATACTCCACAGCATAATGGAATTGCAGAAAGGAAGAATAGAACCATCATGAATATGATGAGAAGTATGTTGAAAGGAAAGAATTTATCTAAAGAGTTTTGGGGTGAATATGTGTCGACTGCAACATACATTTTAAACATATTTCTTATGAAGAAGCTAGAAGAAATTACTCCAGAAGAATGTTGGTCTGGTGTGAAGCTTAACTTGAGTCATATGAAGGTATTTGGATCTTTTGCACATAGACATGTGCCAGATCAGTTGAGAAGAAAACTTGGTGACAAGTCGAGTCAAATGATTCTAGTTTGATATCATTCAACAGGAGGTTACAAGTTGTTCGACCCAGTGAACAAGCAGATTATGATCAGGAGCGACGTGATCATAGATGAGCTTAAAGAATTGGATTGGACTGAAAATGTCAAGAAAGATTCAGTGGGAATCCTACTTGAAGAACCAGAACTCAAGTCGAAAGAGAAGTTCGACAAGAGGAACCAACAGTTATAGATCAACCAAGTACAAGGAGACCTCAAAGAACAAGACGCGTGCCTGCAAGATTGCAAGAATGTGTGATTACATCATATGATGTGATAGATAATAAAAGTGAGTTGGTATATTATACTTTCTATGTAGATGTTGAACCTATCAATGCAGTTGAAGCATTGAAGGATTTGAAGTGGGTGAAAGCAATGAACAAAGAAGTGAAGTCTATCGAAGACAACAAAACTTGGTCACTTGTTGAATTACCTCAAGGCAAGAAGGAAATTGATGTCAAGTGGGTATACAAAGTGAAGATGAATCCCAAAGGGGAAGTAACTCGACACAATGCAAGTCTTGTAGCAAAAGGATTTCTACACAAAGAAGGAATAAACTTCAATGAAGTTTTCACACCTGTTGCTAGGATCGAAACAATCAGGTTGGTTGTTGGTCTAGCAGAAATAAATAGATGGCACATATGTCAGATGGATGTGAAGTGTGCATTCCTGAATGGACCCTTAGACGAAGAAGTTTATGTTAAACAACCAGTTGGGTTTGTGAAACATGAGGAAGATAAAAATGTGTACATGCTGCATAAAGCCATGTATGGATTGAAACAAGATCCAAGAGCTTGGAATAAGAAAATTGATAGTTTCCTAAGAGAGAAGGAATTTGTGAAGTACACAACTGAACACGTAGTATATGTAAGAAGAAGAAATAGTTAATTTCTTATACTATGTCTCTATGTCAATGATTTGTTGATAACAGGTAGCTGCAAAAGTGAGATCAAAGACTTTAAAGGTGATCTCAGCAAGGAATTCGAAATGTCTGATCTGGGTGAGATTTCATATTTTCTTGGCATCGAATTCTACAAGAGCAGTAGAGGTTTGATGATGCATCAAAGAAGATATGCAGGAGAAATTCTCAAGAGATTTGAGATGGAAGAATGCAACTCAACTTCGACACCTGCAGAACCAAGACTGCAACTGTCGAAAGATTCATATGAAAATAATGTCGACCCAACCCAATACAGAAGACTTATTGAGTCATTGAGATACCTTTGTCATACAAGGCCCGACTTAGCATATAGTGTAGGAATGGTAAGTAGATTCATGTAGAATCCAAAGATATCACATCTAGCAGCGGTGAAGAGGATACTAAGGTATCTCAAAGAAACTCTCGACTATGGCATTTTGTTTCCTATAGCTGATAAAGGAAAAGAAGGCAAGTTAGTGAGATACACTGATTCGAGTTGGTGTAGTGATGCTGAAGATCAAAAATCAACAGCAGAGTATGTGTTTATATTAGGTGGTGCACCAATTTCTTGGAATTCAACAAAGAAACCAGTAGTGGCATTATCATCATGCGAAGCAGAATACATAGTTGCTTCTCTTTGTGCATGTCAAGCAACTTGGATGGTGAACTTGGTCGAAGAGATAACATGGAAAGATCATTGAGCAATTACCATGAAGATCTACAACATGTCAGCAATCAATCTGGCGAAGAACCTGATAGCACATGGTCGAAGCAAGCACATCGAAATAAGGTTGCACTATCTTCGAAAGTAGGTAGCAGATGGGAAGATGAATTTGGAACTGCAGAATTGAGAATCAGATTGCAAACATCATGACGAAGGGAGTGCAGGTCGAAGTATTCAGAAGACTAAGAGCTATGATTAATGTAGATAGCTTAGACACAATGAATCAGGTGGTGTGTTGAAATTAATTCCTTGTGTCGAAGCAGTTTGCTCGACAGAGACAAGGAAATGTCGAAGTAGGTGTGTCGAAAATGCTACACATATTTGATACATATTTGATTTTAGATTTAGATATATTTGATTTAGATCTAAAATAGATAGATTTGATTTAGTACCAAAATAGGTATTTTGGGATTTTATAGTTTTAGGCTTTGGCTTAGGAGCAAGCTAACCTAAATCTATAAATAGAGGGAGTAACCCCTAATTTTTTAATTAAGTAAATTCATTGTAATCACATAATTTGCAGTTGCAAGTGATTAATAATATTTTCTACAGATTGTGGAGAGAGAGAAACTCTACAGAAAATAATTGTCTTCTTTCTTTTCTTTTCTTTTCTCATAATTCATTGTCACTGTGTGTGATATCAATCTTGTTCATCAAGATTGATATAAATTCATCATAGATATTTGGCGGATTTCCAACAAACATAACACTTAGTTTTACAAACAACTAATCATCTTTTTTTATTAATTAAAAGTAAAAAAATAATATTTACCATCCTTCATAATCACAACCACTCCATAATAGTAATTTAAAAAGAAAATAAATTTTAAATAAATAAAACATTTTATTTATTTGTGTTGGTTGTTTGTAACAATAAAGATTTATGTTCGTTTGTATATAAATTTTTCTCAAAATTTAATTCGATACTTTTTTTTGGACATGAAAGTATGTGTACCCAATAAGGACAACATGGCTAGTAGAAATACTTATTTAAAGATAGTTGTGATATATATATATATATATATATATATATATATATATATATATATATATATATATATATATATATATATATATATAAACTTACTATAGAGAAATTTAATATATTTAATTTGTTTAAACATATTATGGATATGAGGGAGGAAAAGAATGTTACTTAGCACTATTTCTTTGTTAGTACGTATTTTTGTAATTGATGTTTATGTATTCTATATTTAGTTTTATTTTAGCAAATACTAATAATATATACACTCATGTTTATAATATCATTTAAGACAAATACGATAATTGTACTGTGTTCCTTGCATGGTCCACTCGACAAGAAAATGAAAGAGATTATTAATTCGTAAGTGTATGTTTAATTAATTTTCTTTGATATTGTAAGTAGTTTAGCATGTAATATGTTTAATTCATATTCAATGTACACTGATGTGGAACAAGTGAATATGATGAGAAATGTTAGAAGAAAGCCCTCATGGATCTCTCCTAAAGTAAGTAGCTTGGTTACTTGTTTCTTTCATTTACATTCATGTGTGGTTACATTCATGTGTAGACGAGAAAATAACTCGAGAAATACAAGTGTGAGTATTATGTCATGAAACACATATTAAACATTGTCATTGTCGGCATTGTTGATTCATGTGATAAGGTATATATGTGTTGTCTCCTAAATTCGACACTCATATTTATTATCATATAGACCATTAATTATGAGTCAGAAGAGTTTCCTACATAAGAAGGCTTCGACCAACTGATCATGTCGAAGGCTCATCAAAGAATGACAAGATACTTAGAGAAATTCCTTTAAGTTGGAATCTTGTTGTCTTCAACGTCGAAGGAACCTCTCGACAAAGGTCCCTGATGCCCAAGATCGAACGGTTTGAGATTTGAATTGTTGGAGGGAAAACGGTTCCCAGCAGTTACCAAGTGCAACGTGTCGAGAACATAGGCGTCGAAGGTTGTGAGCGTGCCATGTGGCGTCATCTCGAAGCGGTGTAACTGCCCAGCGGTTACTTAGGATTTTTCTATATAAATACTAAGTTTTTATGTAGTTATTAGTGTGTTCATCATTTTATACAAGTCACTAATTTAGATTCAAGTACCCAGCGTGAGAGAAAGAATCATTGAGAATGTATGTGTGAAACATCATTTAAATTAATCAAAGTCTTTTATATTCAAGCAATTTACCGTTGTTCATTTATTTACCTCCGTCGAAGCCTTTTTTAACAATTCCTTAACGCTTTTATTTATTCTATCAAGCTTTTCTCCATGCAATTTACTTAAAGTATCTTTACTTTACTGGCATTAATCACCATTAGGATTAGTCAAACTACAAAAATCAACCATGTCTTAGGATCAATCTGATCGATCCTGTGAGTCACCAAATAAGTAACCTTTTGGAAGATCAGCGGTTGTTTACCAATTTTCAGGGTAAACAAATTGGCACACCTGGTGGGACTTTGTGTTGATTTTCTCACGATTAATCGTTTTATATAAAATATCCTCCTTTTTCGAGAGTATTGCATGTTATTGAGAAGTGGTAGAATATACACCAACGAAACCAATACTAGGAGAAGAAGTGAAGAAATGGCGAATCTGCCAAACAACGGAGAAATCCCACAGACAAACGTGGGAGCAATGGTTATCCCAACCGTAAGTGAAGTGGTAACCGCTGGTTCAACGCCAGCAGTAACAGTTACACAAACGGGGCCATTACCTCCATTTATAGGCCCCAGAATGCCTTTGGGAACTCCTTCACCAAGGGGAAACCAAGGAACTAGGCCATATGTTCCCCCAGGCTTTTCGACAGTCGGTTTAAATCGAGAACCACTCCATGGCATGCCAACTTCTGAATTGGCTAGCCTGACGAATGCTACGTCCACTTTTTCAGATCCTTTAGTGAGCGCCTCTTCGCCACTCTAAGGCTCTGGGGTTGGTATGGCGAACAGGGGTAGGACCCAACTCTTAGGAGGAACGTCCCAAGTAATGCATGGCCTTACGAATGCCTCGACAGCAGTCTTGAGGCAACAAATGGACGAAAGCAACCACGACATGGTTCAAATGTTGGCGCAAACTTTAAGTACAGTGCTAAATCCTCTAATATAGAATACCACCCAGTCGAATCAGCAAATAACAGCGCAAATGTCGCGTCTGGCTGACTTTTTTGGGGTACCCCAACCTATTCGACAGCCTCAAAGGGCACAAATAAGGGGGAACCAAGGCATACTTCTAGAGGAAGAAACCACTATTAACCAAGTCCAGCAGCCTGTCGAAGAGAACCTTAGGGTACAAATGGAACAACTCGGGGTCAAAGAGCCTAGAGTTATAGCCCCGGAAATAAGGATGGTTAATAGAAACCAAAACGCTGACGAAGTAGTTCAGCAGATCCAATACCAGAATGTTGGTTTGGAGAATAACTTGACATCCATGATTGAAAGAATCATGATGCAAAATAGGATGAATACGGGCTTCCGTAGGCCCAACTTCACATCACCGCTGTCGGAATATGTGTTACAAACGGACTTGCCTCCTAGATGCAAAGTCCCTAAGTTCACTAAGTTTTCAGGGGACACCACAGAATCCACTATCGAACATGTGGCAAGATATTTAATCGAAGCAGGAGAAATTTCAAACAATGAGAACCTGAGGATTAAGTATTTCCCAAGTTCCCTAACCAAGAATGCATTTACTTGGTTCACAACTCTCCACCCCAATTCGATCCACCATTGGACCCAGTTAGAGAGATTATTCCATGAGCAATTCTACATGGGACAAACCAAGATAAGCCTGAAAGAGTTGGCCAGTGTAAAGAGGAGATTCACTGAGCCTATAGACGAATACCTAAATAGGTTTAGATTGCTCAAGGCAAGATGCTTTACGCAAGTGCCAGAACATGAGTTAGTCGAAATAGCCGCAGGAGGTCTAGATTACTCCATTAGGAAGAAATTAGACACTCAGTACCTGAGGGACATGGCCCAATTGGCCGATAGGGTTCGACAGGTAGAACGCCTTAAAGCTGAAAAAGCCAGGGCGACGAAAACTCATAAAAGAGAAAGGATAGCGTATGTCGAAATGGACGATGAAGATCCAGAAACGTTCGACGAACCTATAACCGTCGAAAAAAGTGAGGTCGATTTAGCTGAGTTAAAACAAGGGCCACCATACTCTTGCAAACTACTAGTCCCCTAAAGTGGAAAAAACCCCACTGGTTCTGAAAAGGCCAATGATAGGTTCCCTAAAAAGACTTACAGTTTTGATATTACGAAATGTGATGAAATTTTTGATTTACTTGTAAAAGATGGCCAAATGATAATACCCCCAGGGGTAAAAGTGCCTCCTCTTGATCAAATAAAGAAAAGAGGCTATTGTAAATATCATAACTTTCTGGGCCATAAAACATCTCAATGTTTTCTTTTCAGGGATCTCGTGCAGAATGCTATCGAAGAAGGGAGGCTGAAGTTCGCTGATAAGGCCCCCGTGAATGTGGATTCGAGCCCTTTGCAGGCGGAAGCCCACTATGCTGAACCTTCAGAGGTGAATGTGATCGAAGCTTCCAGGAGTCAGGTGAAAAGGCCAGGGATAACTATGGTCGAAGTCACCAAAGATCATGTCAATATGCCAATCTTTGGCAGTTTTTCTGGGAACCTTTCTAGAAAGACAATCGAAGTAGTCCAAAAGGCCGCCGAAGGTCCAAAACTGGAGACAGTTGGAGCCTCAAAATCTGGAACTAAACCCGTTTCCTACTTGGCTGCATTGCAAGGCCAGACAAAAGACCTGGAGGCTCAAATGAAGCAAATGACTCTTTCTACTAAAGACAACATGAATGTCAACATGGTCGAAATCTCTGAATCAAAAGCTTCAAAGGAAACCATTAGGCAAGAGCAAGAAAACAGAACAGCTTTTCCTCTGGAGAACGAAAACCTGGTAGAATTCTTGCAACGATGCCAGAAGAAAAAATCAGAAGTAATGTTGTATCCTCGATGCAGCTCTATTTTTAACAAGAAAGCTGCTGAACACATCGAAGGTGTAAGAGCAGCAAATAAAAATTGGAGCAGAAATGCCCAAAAAAGTGCAGGCGCTGATGCTCGACACGATCCCAGAAGAACCTACCAAAAGGGTTCAAGTCAGGAAAAGAGGCCACCAACTTTCAGGCCTCCAACCAATGTTCCAGTTGATACATGGCTCAAAACATCGAGTCGAAAGAGACCTAGCGAAGAAAGGTGGCATTCCTTTGAAGTGCCAAGAGGTTCATCTTTGACACACAAGAAAGAACATCATGTAGGTGCCTCCAAAGTGACCCAAGTATCAAGTAACTACAAGGGAAAGAACCCAATGTCTCGATCCCAGTGGAGAAGATACCAAAGGCGGCACAAGGCTGAGAGAGAGGCTATCAACGAACCAAAACCAGAGTCAAGTTCAAATGTCCCCCAGCGAAAGCAAAAAAAGCCTTTGGAGAGGGAACCGGTGTCCAATAGGTTGGTATGGCCTGAACAAGGCGAAGCTGGTAACGAAGATGGCTCTGAGTCTGACGATACATTAGACATCATGGTAAATATAGTTTCAGTGTTGCCAATAGAATTCAACCGCCAAATGGAAGTTGAATCGAACGATTGGGAAGTCGAACAAGAGATGGCCAAGCATAGGCCAATTTGCTACTTTGTCATGGGTAATGGCTGCACTGAAGAGCAGAATGGTTTCTTCGAACCACCAACTGAGGCGATGAAAAGTCACCTCAAGCCTTTATTCATAAGGGCAAAACTCGAAGAGGCCACTGTAAACAAAATCTTGGTGGACTGTGGGGCAACCATCAACATAATCCCCCACTTCATGCTAAGAAAAATAGGCAAGAGTGATGAAAACATCAAGCCTTATAATATGGTCCTATTGAACTATGAAGGCGGAATAGGGACCACCATGGGTGTGATTCAACTGGACCTCAAAGTGGGATCCATCCTTCGACCAACCATGTTTATGGTCATATCGGCTAAACCAAATTACAACCTATTGTTAGGCCGAGAATGGATACATGGTGTAGGAGCAGTACCATCATCAATGCACCAAAGGGTGATATTATGGCGTCCTGATGGAATTGTCGAGAATATAGAAGCAGATCAGAGCTACTACTTAAGCGAAGTAAATCACCTAGGGAGAGCTGACTTCGACAAAAATTTGGCTCACATTGGGCCATGTTCAGCACATGACTTCGACATGGCGCCAGCGCCAAATGCTTTTTGTTCCTTGTACCTGTATCCTGATCATGGGTTTCAATGGGATAAAGAAGACTTGTCCCACATTGATTTCAGTGGGCTAACTGATATCCAGCCAACTGGTTGGGGAAGTGAATTCAGTGATAATGACTGAGTCACAAGCATTACAGCGAATTTCGGCTTACGTAGCCGAAACAAGGATTATAGCGGCTCTCGAAGCCGAAGTAAAATATATGGCCACCAAGGCCAACGACCCAGAACCACCAGATATAGGTCCTGGAAAAGATTTCGACCCAGAACCTCCTGATATCGTGACAGAAGGAATGCAGGATCAAAGGCTCGACGCCATCTACGACGATGAGCCTTTGGGATTCGAAAAGGACCCCCTGGTGAACAACATCAAAATGTTAGCACAGGATCCTTTATAAGAAATCAACTTGGGTGAAGGGTTAGATAAAAGGCCCACTTACATCAGCGCCAAAATAGACCCAGAGCTCAGGGTTGAAGTGATCCAATTATTAAAGGAGTTCAAGGACTGCTTTGCATGGGATTACGACGAGATGCCTGGTCTCGACAGAGGATTGGTAGAACTTCAGTTGCCAATCAAACCTGGAAAAAAGCCAGTCAAGCAATGTCCAAGACGCATCGCTCTAGAAATACTGTCGAAGATCAAAACGGAAGTCGAAAGACTGCTGAAGTGCAAATTCATACGAGCTACGAGGTATGTCGAATGGATTGCAAACATTGTGCCAGTAATTAAGAAAAATGGTACGTTGAGGGTGTGCATAGATTTCAGAGATCTGAATGCTGCCACACCCAAAGATGAATATCCTATGCCTGTGGCGGAAATGCTAGTCAACTCTGCCGCTGGCCACGAGTACCTGAGCATGCTCAACGGTTACTCAGGATACAATCAAATTTTCATTGCTGAAGAAGATGTGTCGAAAACAGCTTTTCGATGCCCCGGGGCTATAGGCACTTACGAATGGGTAGTAATACCTTTTGGTCTGAAAAACGCTGGGGCAACATATCAGCGAGCGATGAACTCTATCTTCCATGATTTTATTAACACTTTCATGCAAGTATATATTGATGATATCGTTGTAAAATCTGTTTCCAGGAAGAACCATATAGACCACCTTTGACAATCATTTGAAAGAATGAGAGAGCATGGTCTGAAAATGAACCCTTTGAAGTGTGCGTTCTGTGTGAAAGCTGGAGATTTCTTGGGCTTCGTCGTCCACAAGAAAGGAATCGAAATCAACCAGAACAAGACAAAGGAAATCTTGGAAGCGAAAGCGCCAACGAACAAGAAGGAACTGCAATCTCTGCTAGGCAAGATAAACTTCTTAAGGAGATTTATATCTAACCTAAGTGGAAAAGCGCAAGCCTTCTCACCCTTACTTCGATTGAATAAGGAAGGATTTGAGTGAGGGCAAGAGCAACAGGATGCCTTCGACAAGATCAAGGGGTATCTCACTAAGCCACCTATTTTGGTGCCTCCTTGTAGAAATAGGAGTATGAGATTGTACATAGCTGCATCCGACAAAACTTTGGGAAGCATGTTAGCCCAAGAAGATGAAAATGGAGTCGAAAGACCCATTTACTACCTTAGCAGAGTTTTGAACGATGCAGAAACTAGATATAGCGAAGTTGAAAAATTATGTCTATGTCTTTATTTCTCTTGTACAAAGCTCAAACAGTATATAAAACCAGTTGATGTGTATGTTTCGTCTCATTTTGATGTTTTCAAATACATGTTATCGAAACCCATCTTGCACAGTCGAATTGGCAAGTGGGTGCTAGCATTAACTGAGTATTCATTGACCTTTATGCCTCTTAAGGCAGTAAAAGGACAAGTGGTAGCAGACTTTATAGTCGACCACTCAATTCAGGTTGAAAATATAAATTACGTGTAGATAGAACCATGGAAAATTTACTTCGATGGCTCCAGCCATAAAGATGGAACGGGAGTAGGGGTCTTAATTATTTCTCCAGAAAAAATTCCAACAACATTCAAGTATAAGATAGAAGGTACTTGTTCGAACAATGAGGCTGAATACGAAGCTCTAATTACTGGCCTTGAAATATTGTTGGAATTGGGGGCAACTCGAGTCGAAATAATGGGAGACTCAGAGTTAGTCATTAAGCAAGTCACAAAAGAGTACAAATGCATAAGAGAAAATCTCATTATGTACTTTGTGATAGCAAATCGTTTATTGAAAAAATTCGAAGTGGTTAATATTCGACACATACCTAGATTGGAAAACCAAGTCGCCAATGATTTGGCACAAATTGCATCTGGGTATAAAATTTCAAAAACGAGATTACAAAGAGCAATCGAAGTTCTAGAAAACATAAAAGCAACCAGCTTATCTCCAACTGATTTGGAATCGACAAGACTAGGGTATGCTGATCGAAGGAATTTCAAAATTTCGTTCATAGACAATTTATCAGAGCAGGATTGGAGGAAACCCATTGTAGATTATCTATAAAATCCAGCAGCTTTGACATAACGAAAAATAAAATATAGGGCGTTAAGTTATGTACTCATAGGTAATGAGTTGTTCAAAAAGACGCCTGAAGGGGTATTATTAAAATGCTTAAGCGAAACCGAAGCATACATAGCCTTTTTGACTATGCATGCTGGAGCATGTGGGGCTCACCAAGTAGGTCATAAGATGAAATGGTTGTTGTTTCGACAAGGACTATATTGGCCCACTATCTTGAAAGATAATGTTGAGTTCGCGAAGGGTTGCTAGGAATGCCAAGTCCATACTGGTATCCAACATGTACCAGCAAGCGAACTTCACTCAATAGTGAAACCTTGGCCTTTTAGAGGATGGGCGTTGGATATTATTGGAGAGATTCGACCAGCATCATCAAAGAGCCAAAAGTATATACTGGTAGGCATTGATTATTTCACTAAATGGATCGAAGCTATCCCTTTAGTCAACGCAGACCAAGAAAATGTCATTGAATTTATTCAAAAGAACATTATCTACAGATTTGGAATCCCTGAGACTATAACAACTGATCAAGGGTCAGTGTTTACTGGTCGAAAGATGCAGGAATTCGCTCAAGAAACAGGCTTTAGACTCCTAACATCAACACCTTATTACGCACAGGAAAATGGTCAAGTCGAAGCAGCGAATAAAATAGTGATTGGCCTGATAAAAAAGCATGTAGGAAAGAAGCCAAAAAATTGGCATAAAACGTTAGACCAAATCTTGTGGTCCTGTCGAACATCCCCAAAAGAAGCCACAGGTACAACACCATATCGGCTAACTTACAGTCATGATGCAATACTGCCAGCAGAAATTTGTCTTCAATCAGCAAGGGTTCAAAGACATCAAGATATTCCCTCTGAAGTTTATTGGGATATGATGTTAGACGAATTGGTAGATTTAGATGAAGAGAGACTGCGAGCTCTCGACCTACTGAGAATTCAGAAGAAAAGAGTGGAAGACTCTTACAATAAGAAAGTAAAACCTAAGGCATTCTCGCCTGGAGAATTAGTTTGGAAGGTAATTCTCCCCATGGATCGAAGAGATCGAAGCATGGTAAAATGGTCACCCAAGTGGGAAGGACCGTTCAGAGTTATTCAAACTTTTTCTGGTGGAGCATATGAGGTCGAAGAGTTAAGCGAAGATAAAAGACTCTTGAGGGTAAACGGTAAATATTTGAAAAAATATAAACCTATGCTCCAAGAGATCAAAATAAATAACAATTAATGACTAAGTGAACCATAAAGCCAAAATGGAAAATGACATTGATCAACCAAAATGGCTACATTGTATTACAAAATTTACAGTACATGGTCAATGAAGTACAAAGCAAATTAAAAAGGGATGGAAGCTTTGAGATGAAGATATTTGGCTCGCTGTAACTCCAGTCGTTTGTTACACAAGGCATTCGTTTGAGAGATTTTGGCAATCTGGTCATCTAGGGCTTGGGCCCTTTCAGCGAACTCTAGGCCTCGAGCAACTTCATCTTGGCTCTCTGCGTCTGAAACGGTCGAAAGGAGTTCCTCTTTGCGCTTAGTGTTAGCGTTTAACCTGGCTTCTAACTCCTCGATCTGCGCCCGTATAGAGGCGTTATCCTGATCTATGGCCTCAATTTCCTGTTGCTTGGACGTCTTCTGTTTCGACAATTCTGCAATTCGAGAAGTCGATTCATCTACTTCAGTCCAAGCAGAAGAACTCTTGCCATGCAGAGTTTCGAGTTGGCTGTTGAACCCCCTTCGACGATTATAATCCGCAGAGACTTGGTCAATAATGGAGTATAACTCCAAGATGAAGCTGGAAATCTCTGGAGAAACAGCAAGCAAATCGACTGCACCCAAGACAACCCCCAAACAAGACTGGGCAGTAGGATCCCCCTCCAAAGCCTTCATTAGATCCCTCTTGAAGAACTGAGCCTTGACTTTCTTCAAGACCTCATCGAGAGGAGAAGTCGAAGTAGACTTCCCTGATGCAGTAGAAGCATCATGGCTAGGGTCAGATGAATTTTCCCTGCTCTCGATGATGGCATTCAGGTAGCCAATTGGATCGTTTTGCTTCAAGAGGGCCAAGTCCTCTTTAGACCTGGGCTTTGTTGAGGTAACCGTTTCTGCAGCAATGTGGGTTTAGGGCTGAGCATTTTCAGCAGCGTCAACGTCAACATGACCCTCTTCATCATGTTGCTCTTCTGTCTCATTGACCACTTGAGCTTCCTCCTGGTGATGCTTCTTAGGGGCACCCTCTGTTTCAGCAAGAACTTCATCATCCACCAATTCCTCCTCTCGTTGTCTGATATGGTCAGCAGAATCTTGTGGCTCCGAAGTTTGATTCACTTCGTTAGCAGAACCGACGAAAGAAGAAGGATGGTAAGTGGGTTCCCCTGCGCTGTTTACAAAGGTATCAGAACCTTCGACAGGATGCCCAGTTGGCGTTGAAGTTCCAGCTGTTTCCTATAAATAGAAAAGAAAAATATTCTGATTAGAGAGATGCACAATCGAAGGTGATCATCGACACCTAAGTTAAAAATGGTCGAAGGCACTACCTGTAAAGGAACCTCAGCCCCAGGGCTAGAGTTGTCACTCTCAACGGGTTTGCTGAGCAAGACATTTAGCTCATCCTCCGTGGGTTCTTCGATGATCACAGGAGGTGGCCTGGGTTTATTCCCTGTGACTTTAGTTCTAATCACAGGTCGAGGCTCAGGAGCAGGGGCAGCCTTTTTCAGCTTTCTCCGTTTGAGAGGAACAGGAGAAGATTCCTCCTCATCGCCACTCGAAGATTCGACCGTTAGTATAGGTCGCTTCTTAGGCGCAGGTTCCTGAAAGTCCCAAATGGAGTCGATTTAAAACACAGCATCGAAAACCAGGATGTTTAAAACCAAAGCAGGAAACAAGAGAAATTTTTGTTACCTGTGCTGGAGGTTTTGTAGAGGGACCTCCACCCTGATGGTTGTCTGTGGCTTTCTTAGCCACAGGTTTTTGAACAACTGAAAGAAAAAACATTCACAAGTTATAATTGACAGATGTAGGTCGAAATGGAAAGACAAATACAATTTGAAGAGGGAACGTACATTTCTTTATTTTGTCGAGAACCAAGACGAAGGACTTCTGGAGTTCGTCTGCAAAATCCTCTTCGTCGAAGAACTCTTCGACGTAATATCTCCTCCACCAGTCTTCAAAAGATGGTGAACAGAGGAAGTTGAGTTGGTATTCGAACAATGATAGTACGGTCCGACCAACGTACCTACTAATATGCCTAGTAGCGGCATCCTCAGAGTAGTCATTACAAAAGTACAACAACAATTTCTCCCGAGGATAAATTGGAGAAGGAAGCGATTGGATAATGTCAAACTGTCGAGAGACAAGATTCGGCTGGTAAGCAATCAGGCTCAGCTGATTTTTTGAAGTCTTGAAATGCAACGGCATTATCCTTGGGGTAAGAAACGCTTCCCACATTGTTGTGTGCTCTTTAAGGTGAGGATCCTCTGATGATTAAGGATGGAGCCTGGTAAACCACCCTGGACCAAACTTTCGACCGGCGAAAGGGGCCATGGTCGAGGTAAATTCCTTCCTCCCTGCAAACATCTGAACGAAGTTTGCAAAGGTCTTTTGTAGTTCCAACCCATCTTTAGTAGGAGTTAATAAGGCAAGCCCGGTGCCTTTGACGCGCCTTCTGGCTATCTCAGGAGCCTTTTCATTTATATGAGTCTTCTGAGGTAGAAATGACTCAAAAGTGGCATTTAGCCAGAGTTGAAGTAGCCAGAAGGGACCAGCAAACAGCAAGTTGGCTCTATTTTCTATTATTTTTAATTGAGTCGCTCCACTGCTTATCGACTCATACAAGTTTGCCAGTATTAATTCGGCCAAACAGATGTTTTGGCCGTGATGAAGCTGAGTAACGAGGGTGACCATTTTCTTCGTCACTTGTAGGGATTTCGTGCAGAACACGAAGCGCGACAACCAAAGGGCTAGGAACGCGATGTGCTCCACATCAGTCACCACAGTCGTCGATTTGTCATGGTAATGGTTGGTGTAGGTGGTATAAGTGGGTTTGGTAGCAGAAAACCCAATCTGGTCTTCAGACATTTCCTCTGGGTCGAAGTAGTCCCCAGTTGGTCGAAGATCAGTAATAGCGGCCACGTCGAAGAGAGTGGGCGTTACCATTCCACAAGGCAAGTGGAAGGTATAGTGAGTATAGTCCCAAAACAGCAAAGAAGCTAACAGCATTTTAGGATATTAGTTAAGACCAGTTTTGGACAGCATGACTAGGTCATAAATCCCCATGCCTTTCCAAATCGAAGCCTGGCACTTCTCCATATTGTTGAGCCAAGCGTTGTATTCTGGTGTAAGGTTAGGGCTAGACCTAAAAGCCCTAACCCCCCTGTTAAAAAACTAGAGATCTATTTAATCTTTTTCAGGATCTTCGGTGTCATCTGTCGCCTTCTTTGAGCACCCAATGGGTTTGAGTGCCTCATGCACGGGGAAGAAACCCTCAATTTTCGTTGGGTCAACAATGCAGGTTGAAAGAGGACCTGACATGGCAAAAACCTGGTTGGAATACCCAACAGGAATCAGCAGTTGAGAACCATAAGTTTCACGCTCAGCGTCTCCCATGGGTTCAGGAACCCTTCGCATTCCCATGGAGTTAACTATCGGAGCGGTTGAGAAGATTTCCGATTGAGTAGTTTTAGAGGGAGTGCTAGATCTGGGGACATTGGAAGCACGAGTACGTGAAGCCATTTTTTTTGGTTTGAGATGAAGATGGATGAAGATGAAGAATAAAGGTTATTGAGTTTGGAGAGGAAGAAGCAAAGGTTTACTTGCAGAAAATTTCGTTCGACTGAAGATTTGGATGCAAGAAAGCGTAAAGAGTCCAACAGAGGCACTTAGTGCTATTTATAGTGATTGAAAAAATCACAAGGCTCGAGGTCATTTAATGCCACAAACAAGAGTGAGGCACGTGGCACTCATTTGGTGATGTAACCGTTCTGAAGAACGGAAACGTTGCAGCGTGCGTCCTCGATTTCGAGAAATAGTCACGATGACGACATTTGAAAGGACATCGTGCGTGCAAAAATGCCTTACTGAAGTGACGTCTTGGGAAAAGGTGAAATGATGACTTTTTGGGATTGTCAGTTGGTTGGTAGGAGACGAAAAGCACACAAACTAATTTGTGGCTGAGAATGAAGGACATGTGTCGAATGGAATCTCAAAGAATGCCTTTTTCTTTTCAGTGTCGAAATAAGACATTCTTGAGGGGCAATTTGTTGGCTCCTAAATTCGACACCCATGTTTATTATTATATAGACCATTAATTATGAGTCAGAAGAGTTTCCTACATAAGAAGGCTTCGACCAACTGATCATGTCGAAGGCTCATCAAAGAATGACAAGATACTTAGAGAAATTCCTTTAAGTTGGAATCTTGCTGTCTTCGACGTCGAAGGAACCTCTCGACAAAGGTCCCTGATGCCCAAGGTCGAACGGTTTGAGATTTGAATTGTTGGAGGGAAAACGGTTCCCAGCAGTTACCAAGTGCAACGTGTCGAGAACATAGGCGTTGAAGGTTGTGAGCGTGCCATGTGGCGTCATCTCGAAGCGGTGTAACTGCCCAGCGGTTACTTAGGATTTTTCTTAGTATAAATACTAAGTTTTTATGTAGTTATTAGTGTGTTCATCATTTTATACAAGTCACTCATTTAGATTCAAGTACCCAGCGTGAGAGAAAGAATCATTGAGAATGTATGTGTGAAACACCATTTAAATTAATCAAAGTCTTTTATATTCAAGCAATTTACCGTTGTTCATTTATTTACCTCCGTCGAAGCCTTTTTTAACAATTCCTTAACGCTTTTATTTATTCTATCAAGCTTTTCTCCATGCAATTTACTTAAAGTATATTTACTTTACCGGCATTAATCACCATTAGGATTAGTCAAACTACAAAAATCAATCATGTCTTAGAATCAATCTGATCGATCCTGCGAGTCACCAAATAAGTAACCTTTTGGAAGATCAGCGGTTGTTTACCAATTTTCAGGGTAAACAATATGTCATAATATGTTTACATATTTAAATATATAAGTTGACATATATTTTAAACACTTTTTCTCTTTCTTATGTAGATGTTTAACGACATAACCCCATTTCCCGTTGAGGACTTTGTCGATCTTCGTAAATGTTGGGCGTATATTCACAATATGCTTAAGGGTCCTGCTATTTGATTTATTGAGATATGCTAATGATTATTTTATGTATTTGATGATGTGAATATTACTTTTAACTTAAACATATTGTGTTTAATGTAAATTTTAATTTTGACTTTTCAAGCACAATGTTAAGCTGTTTTGTAGGCTCTTTATGCATGGTTAACAAAAATATGGGTTGTTGTAAATTCTCTGATATGGTTATAATAGTTACATGATAAAAAAAAATGAGAAGAATTTGAGAAGCAGAGAATTGTATATTTAAAATAGAAAAAGTTGTGACATCGGTTATAAAACCTAAGTGTGATTGTATATTGAACGGTGATCGAATAATATAAATTATAAAATGTTGATGTTGAGAATCGAACATGAGAGCTTTAGTTCTATCACAACGGTTGGATTAAAGAACCATTGTAATATGGTGCGCGCTTTCTAGAATACAACAACGGCCCCAGAATCGTGATTGTAAATACCGCATATACAATCACACGCTACATAATAATGTTTGATCTCGCATGATTATATATTTTTCTCAACTATTGTTAAATGGGTTTTTCGTAGTAGTGGATTGATACAATTGTATTTTTAGTTGCTGTTATTAAATTGTGTTTGAGAAAATTATGTTTTTATTTGTATGAATGTTTGTTATTTGTGATTAAATAATGAGAATTTTATGTTAAGGTTATTATTTTTAGTTATTTCTATAATTTGGCCTAATTGCTTGCATCTTACTATCTATGTTATGATCCTGTGATTTATATTTTTTTCTATACCTTAATAATCTTTATCGAGCCTCGATTGTGACAACCATGGTGGCATTTGCAGTATATATGTGATTCTAAGTGTTTTTTGCGAGTTTGATGCTAAAATGATATAAATAATATGTAGCATCCATATTTTTTGTTTAGAGTCTGCTATGAGGCATTGTTTCGACGCAAATTTACTATAGTGAACCACATTAACTGAAGATAGAGAAGATGGCGAAACTACAAGTTGGAAAAATTATGCACACATGGACGGAGCACAACACACAAAGAAAGATAGTTCTTATGTCACGATGCTATGATCAGTGGAGAGGTTTCTTTATTAAATATCATTGTAAATTATTTGAGACAACCAATCAACTAATGGAACAAACTATTTTACGCACTTTTTTCATGTATTTCTTAAGTTAGTAGTTCAACTTCACACATATGCATTTAACGTTCATTGAAACAGTTAATAAATTAACATCCGAGAGACATAATTTCTCTCTTATTACAACCATTTGAAGAAAACAATTACTATGGAGAATTATCAAATGATTCACAATTAGTTTGAATTTATAACAATAACATTAAAATTTAGGGAAAAAACTTAGGTACACATACATATTTTGTTGAAACTAATTTCTTGTATCGAATTAGTTTACTCGACATAGATAAAGGAGTGTCGAAGTAGGTGTGTTGAAAATACTACATACAGATTTGATACATATTTGATTTTAGATTTAGATCTAAAATAGATAGATTTGATTTAGTATCAAAATAAGTATTTTGAGTTTATAGTTTTGGGCTTTGGCTTAAGAGCAAGCTAACATAAATCTATAAATAGAGGAAGTAACCCTTAATTTTGTAATTAAGTCAATTCATTGTAATCACAAAATTTGCAATTGCATGTGATTAATAAAGTTTTCCACAGTTTGTGGGCAGAGAGAAACTCTGTAGAAAATAATTGTCTTCTTTCTTTTGTTTTCTTTTCTTTTCTCATAATTCATTATCATTGGGTGGTGATATCAATCTTGTTCATCAAGATTGGTAGAAATTCATCATAGATATTTGGTGGATTTCCAACATCTGGTATCAAGAGCTCGATTAATCGATTCAAGAGAAGTATCGATCAATAACGATTGAGGAAGAAGAAGAATTCACGATGGCAAGTTATGGGAATGCAAATTAACCAGCAACTCTACCAATTCTGAAAGTAGACAACTATGAGAATTGGTGTAAACAGATGAAAGTTTTATTTAGGTGTCAAGGTCTTTAGGATCTTGTAAATGATGGATTAGAAACAATTGAAGAAAACACTTCAGAAGAAGAAAAGAAGAAACACACAGAATCTGAGAAGTTGAGTTATAAAGCACTCTTTATAATTCATCAATGTCTGAGTCTAGAAAATTTTGAAAAAGTGAGTGATTTAAAATATGCAAAAGAAGCTTGGGAGGTTCTTGAGAAGTCTTTCGATGGTGAAGAAAAGGTGAAAGAAGTGAGGTTACAAACTCACAAGAGAACGTATGAATTTCTTCAGATAGAAGATTGTGATAGCATATCTAATTTCTTCACTAGGGTTACAAAACTAATGAATCAAATCAACGTATATGGAAAAACATTAACAACAAGAGTTGTTGTTTTGAAGATCTTGAGATCTTTGGCTCCTATGTTCGACCAGGTGGTGGTGGCTATAGAAGAGGGGAAAGGAACCAAAGGCAAAGGAAAATGGTTCGACAGAGGTAGATGCGGCTACAACAAATCGACTGGTAGAGGAAACCAGAACGAAGGAAACCTGTCGAATCAGAGAAGACCATACAAAGGCAACCAACAAGGTGATGTTGCAAATAGAGGAAGAGGTGATGATCAAAAATCTGACAAGATTCACATTCAATGTTACAATTGTCAAAAGTATGGTCATTATTCTAGTGATTATCCAAAAAAGCGAAAGAATCAAGAAAGTGATGCAAAGTTTGCAAAACATGAAGAAGAAGAAGAAGAAGAAGAAGAAGAGATGATGTTGATGGTCACAACAAGAGATGAAGATAGATTCAAGGACCAATGGTACTTAGATTCAGAATTGTTGTACCCCAAAATTTGCCCTCCCATATTCTTCAAAGTTTTGACAAGCATCATCTCAATTTGATCAAGTCTACTCAAGGGCTACACAGTCAAACCATCCTCATAAGCCAGTCAAAATTAGGGTTTTGGTTCTTGCAAGGAAGTTGAGGTTTTCAAGGGCTCAATCAAGTCCCATATGTTCATATGCATTGTCAAGCATCTACATGTCAAGTTTCAAGGCTCACAAGGTCAAGTTGCACAGTCAAAAACCCTAATTGCTTCACAATCAACTATAGGGGTAAAATGGTCATTTGGCAGTCAAAAGTCAAAATTTTTGGTCAACATCTTATTTTGAAGCCACAATCATCATTTGGTCAAATCTTGACCATGATTTCACAAGCATGGCTCAAAAATCATCAAGGTGTCAAAAGTTTCTATTTTTGGACAACTGAAAAGTCAACTGTAACTTGACCAAGGCATAACTTTTTCATGGTTCATCAGAAAAATCCCATCCAATGCTCATTTTGAAGGGGATGACATTTCCTACAACTCATCTTCACATTCCAAGTCCAAGAAATGCTCTCACAAAAAGTTATCAATTTCAACATTATAGGTCATTTTCAAAAGTCAACAAAAAGGCATTTTAAGTCAAAGACCATAACTTGTGATTGGTAACTCAAAATGACATGGGACCAAAGGAATTGGTTAGAGGACTTCAAGACCTTTCCAAAATGTCCAAGAACATGTTCATATGATCAAAATTGAGCAAGATATGCATTGGATAAGTTGGGAAATTTTTGTGAAATGGCAAAAGTCAACTATCCTTGAAACTTCAATTTTTGACAAAAGGGCCCACTTTTTTCCACTTGATTCAACCTTGTCATGCCACCCACGTGTCCCATGATCAATTTCAAGACCAAATAATTATTTTTCTATTTTTATTTAGTTTTTAAGGATTTAATTCATTTTAATCCATAATAATTCAAGTAAATCTAAAAAAATTAATTAAATGGTATCTTATGGTTTGAATAGCCTTCATGAAGCATTTGCAACCTACCAATTTCGTGCTAAGCTCGTTTAGGCATGAAAATTCAAATTTTGAACAAGCTTTGAAAGGCCTTTAATGGTGGTTAAGACAAAATCCAAAGCTTAATTGCAATGGTTAAAGGCTCCTAAATGTGACTTATTCTCACTCATTACTATATATGCAAGCCTTGCAAGCCTCATTCACAACCTAGAGTGTGCACAAACGGCCAGAGCAAAATCCAAAAAGTGTCAAAAAAAGTGTGAGATCAAAAGGAGTGTTGCAAGCATTTTCAGGCCAAAAGGAGAACGTGACTCTCTTCTTTGCCATACTCTAAAGCTAAAGCAACCCTTGCCACGTCCTAAGGTCCATCATACCGCGCTGTAAGTTTTCCCAGGTCCCCTCAAAATCCCATATTATTTTTTCTTACATACTTGTGTGCAGGCTTCAAAGAAGGCTTATCATGCGCCTCACAAATCCAAAGCGCCAAGTGTCTCCAAGGGCAAATCCAATGGCCACAAGGGAAGGAGCATCATATTCTCAGGTCAACACAGGCGCAGGCAATCTCCAAAGTCAAACAAAGCTGGCTTCTTGATGGGCTTCAGATTCCAATCAAAACACCCCAATCTGGCCCAAAACCCCCCTTGGGTTTGCAATTTTTATTTTGTCATTTTTATATTTTGTTTGTCTTATTTTATTTTTTCCCTTTTATTAACTATTAACATAACTAACTTTTTTTCATAAAAAATCAAAAAAAGAACTAATATTATTATTATCATTAATTTTATTTTATTTTTGTAAATAAATACTAATAAATTGAATTAGTTTTAATTAGGTAACTTTAACTTTTTTTTTCTTCTTAATAACTAAAATAAATTTAGAATTAGGTTTTTATTAACTTTTAATTTTATTTCCTTTTATTTTATTTTCATAAGAAACATAAAAATACAAAAAACTTTTATTTTTTAATTAATTAATTAATTAGATTAGTTAATAATTAGTTTTAATTCCATTTAATCACAAAAAAAGGACAAAAAAATTCAATTCTTATTCAAAAGGGGTCAAAACCCTTAGGACGTTCCCGATTTAATTCTCGCGCGCATTTATTTATTTTGTTTGTTTATGTAACTGTCTCCAGATATGTAATAGTTAAATAGGAATTTTACCGCTTTATTTACTATTTCTCGCACTTTATTTCCAAACGGGTTTTGTTTTTTTGGCGATGTATAGACCCGCGCCTTGTAATAGTTAGATTTACATTTCCGCAATTTATTTTCCGCACTCCTAACTGTTAACAATGCATGAAAGAATGTATGCAAATAAAATCAATCCGTAGCTCACAAATAACATAAACATAACATGAAAACAACACACAAGCACATGCCACTTCTAGGGTATGCCTCACTGGTTGCCTCGAACGTGGTCATCAAGTATAGGGTGTCTTAGAGGTCGCCCTTCTGTCCAAAAGATCCAGTTGCCTCGAAACGGTTGCCTCGGATAAAAGGATCTGGGACATTAGGGTTACTTCTAAGGTGTCCTACCATTGCTTCGGTGACCACACTGTCCCGATAATCGAATTGACCCGAACAACTCCAACGATGGTGCTACCTACCTCTCAATGGTGGGATAGCACTATCTAAAGGACTCTTACACAGCCTAATTCCTTAGAGTAGGTAGATGACTCATGGGTACTTGCTCTCTTCAAAAACAAACCAAACATCTTTTCACACTGACACTTTCAAAAGTTTTCAAAACAAATTTTTCATACACTCTTGAGGACAGATACAAGAGTTACTTAGAAATTTTTAAAACGAAACTTTTTCAAAACCCACACACACAAGAAAAGCAAACATCTTTTGAAAACATAAGAGCAAGTACCTAAGAGCCCGTGGATAACCACGGATAGAAAGGGTGCTAACACCTTCCCTTTCTATAAATCTACCTCCCGAACCGAGAAACATTCTCATAAGGAATTTTGCTGTGCTTTTTTCCTTTCCATGTTGGAGAACATAAAAGACGGTGGCGACTCTTGCTTCCGCGACATTTCGCGAAACCAGCTTAAAAACAGTCAGTTATATTTCCACCGATCACAGAACTGGCGACTCTGCTGGGGATACTTAATAAGTGGGGTGTACCTTAGGAATAGTTCATCATCATGTTTTCAATTGCTTGTTTGTTTGCTTTAATATTGTAGGCTTGTTTTGGAGTTACATAGATCCTAACCCGGATCTAGGGAATACCCTTTTAGGTAGCATAAGCTGTGAGGGACCTGTCCGACATAGACCGACACGGGTGAAGCAGTGGCTACGTTGGTGTGGCACCTTGGTCTGTACCGATATCCCTTGTGTTGCAACGAGGAGAATATGGGTCTTCTGAGGAGTCATTAAGCACCAACCGACCTCAGAACCCTAAATTGACCCAACTTGGCCATAGAACAGTAGCAGTATGCTACACCCATTGAGGCTAAACTCTCGCGATGGTTCTGGCCGCAAGAAAAGATTGCGACGCTGGAGTTATGACCGATTGAGGGTAGTCAGTGATATTGGGATCCTCTAGAACCCGGTTACTTTTGATAGGACAGGTCTTAACCAACGAAACTGAAAGAGGGTAGTACCTGAACTTCATGCTGGCCTGAACTCTAAGGGCTGTCTTGTGTGACTTGTGTGCCTTCAAACTTGATTACTTGCATGCTTGTTATCTAACAACACGAGTTCCTTGCAGGTTTTGTTTACAGTCCTTAATTGGGACTCATTATAGGGCCTACTTACATCACTCCATGCATAGCATAACATCATACCATTGCATACATCCTACATAAGGACTAATCCATTTCAAGGATCTCAAGGGTTTGTGATGCAGGTCATGATGAGTCAACTGTCTAGCAAGGGGCAAAGGGGATTTATTTTCCTCTAGCCAAGGTTGATAACTTGAGTCAGGGGCTATGACCCACTCGATATGGTGAGCTCTGACTCCTGAAGAAGGACTCTCAACAATATGCAGTTTCCTTCAATCAAGCAACCAGATTCAAGTTCTAATAATCTTTCTTGTTTATCCCGCGAGGTCCTTGAAAACATTGCATGCATATCATACATATCATTGTATTACAGGTACCCTTGTTACAGGTCACTTACCTTCTTCGCTGTTTATTTCAGCAATGGATTCCCAACAAGATAACCAGGGTCTTCATGCTCAAGAGACTCAGTTCAGGGAGATCTTCCTAAGCCTATCCAAGGGGCAGGAAGAGTTGAGGACACTCCTCATGGGGAATTTGGCCAAGAAAAGTCCCGAAGATGATAAGGACGAACGACTGAAACGTCTACAAGCTGAGGTAGATACAATGAGAACCCAGATGCTGGGGCAAATGGCTCTCATCCAAGGCTTATCTCGGGAGCAAGAAGAGTTGAGGACCATGATCAGTCAACTTCATCAAGACAGATACAACATGAAGCAACCAGTCCAAGTCAGGGACCAGGTCATTGATCAGCTTCCAAGAGGACAAGAGTCTGGTATGGTGAAGAATGGACCTCTCCAAGCTGCTGCTACTTCACAGGTCCAACCACAACCTTGCCAAGAACAACGGGTTGATCAGAGTAAGCCAGACAAGCCCAGGAGGAAATTCACCCAGCTCAACACGTCGCTGTCCCAAGCTTTGCAACACCTGTTGAAGTTGAATCTGGTGACGTTGATAGGACCTCAACCTAATCCTAAGACTTCTTCACCCAACTATAATCCTGGGGCCAGGTGCGCATACCATTCTAACAGCCCGGGGCATGATACTGACGACTGTTGGAAGTTGAGGTACAAAATCCAAAGCCTAATTGATGAAGGAGCTGTGGAATTCACCCCAGATGGTCAGGTCGAGTTCTTCTACTATCCCTGTGAGATTCACCATTTGAAGTGACAAGTCCTGAGACTAGAAGACTTTTTGTTCATTCGAATGTTCAAGTTGTATTTTCTTTGCTTATACAAACAATTATTGTCATAGCAAACTTTATTACTTTATCAATGCATCGCATATGTCTGTTTTGAATCAATATATTCGCATTCTCTATATTCAAATTGCTTTCATTTTTTGATGTCAACTCTTAATAACTCTAAGCCTCTTGAGGGAGGATGACGAAAACGATACCACGATCTACAATATGCTTTTGAACAGACCCCGCTGATGAGGTACAGGCATTGTTTCAATTCCTAAACACTGGAGTAATAAGGAAGATAATCCCTCGTCAACCCCTTCGAGCCAAAGAAGTAGGAGTTTTTCTTTTCGAAAATTAAAACCCTTAATCATAACCTGGGGGCAGGGTAGTTTTCTCAGTTGATCCAGGTGCACAACGAATGGCACCAAAGGAGTCTTTACAAAACAAAAGACAGTGATGGTCCTGAATAATCATAAAGACAGGCAGTCATTACCAAAAAAAAACAAAAGCCCAATAAGTCAAAACCTATGAAGGAGACTTACAAAACTGGGGCATCCCGCTGACTGTAATCACAAAAGAAACAGTTCAGGCAAAAAATAGGGATAACGAAATCAAAAAAGAAAGAGGTCCTACAAACCCTCAACACAAAAGGAAATGACTTCCTATTCAAAATAAATCGTCAGTATCCGAACCGTCACTGGTATACCAAAGCAAAGACTTAAACAAGGTCTAACGCATGACCAGCTGAGGTTAGGTTTGAAGAACATCACGAAGAGCGGGTGGGTACAAATAAAATTTGAGCCTTTATCCTTTGTTTCTTAAACCGTGAACCAGGCCACGTTATAACCCTTAAAAGTCCTAGCTGAAGCATGGGTTAGTTCAAAAGCATATTGTTACAAAGGTATCCTGACTCCTTAAGGCTCGCTGTAAAATCCTGAGTTGACATCACAGTTTACAAAAAAAATTTCCACTTGTTTTTATGAAAAAATACATTTTCAAAAACTTCGAGACAGACATAAGCTTTGCATTTTCAATATAACATTGCTTGCATATGACTATTTGTTTGAACAACATAGAAACTCGCACGACGAATGTCTAATGAACAAAAGCACTTCCAATCCAGGGGCACGACATGATCATGGTCCGTCATCTGGGGCAGTCCAGTCAAGATTCAGAGAATCTCTCAACAATGCCAAGCAGCCAGGGGCAACCCTCCATCTGAGACCCTTGGGGCATTGGCCATGGATTCCAGCAACGAATCTGGCACGATCAATCAAAAATCTTCTGGTCACATGGCGACACAACAACAAGGGCAACTCCCTACATCCTGAGAGCATGGGCATAGTCGAAAAAATACTACGCACAATCAAAGAACCGCTAGGTTGACACACCTAGGCAAAAATAAGGGCTTCCCGGCGAACCAAAAGGGTTCGGGCAAAATAAGGGATGAAAATGCAAAAATCTGTACACCCGACAAGTCGAAAACCTGAAAAGGCGGCTTGGGCAAAAATGGGTATCCCGTTGGATTGAAAACCCGAAAGGGCGGTCCAGGCAAAAGTTAGGGATCAAAAGCGTACGACTATGTCCCGACATCTCGGCACTTGCCTACCAGAAGAAGATTGGTCAAGTCGGCAGTTATCAAGCACCTCCACAGGTACCTTCTCCCGCAGAAACTGGGGCAATAATGAGTTGTCTAAGCGATCTAGTTGCTCTGTCCACCAAGGTACTAAGGTAGGCTGAAGAACGTAACCAAGATACCTTCACTCCCTGCAGAGTAAGACAAGTTTCAGCAATACTCTCCCCCGAGCAGAGTTGGTCTCCCGTCAGCCCTGAAAAGGCACAATATCCCTAGCAAGTCAGCGATACGCTCCCCAAGAAGAGTTAGTCTACTATCAGCCTTAAGGAAGTTGGGTATCCCCAGAAGATCTCAATATTCCCCAGCGGAGTATATAGATGTTCCTAAGCAAGCATCCCCGGCAGTCTTAATCTAAGATTGTTCCCCGGTGGAATACCAGACATCCCGGTGGAGCCACTTCCCCAGTACAGTCCAAAGCTTCCCCAGGAGAGTTGAATCATCCTCCCCAGTAGACTCTGGAAGCTTATCCCCAGTAGAGTCTGGAAGCTTATCCCTTATAGAATACGAACGTCTCTCCCCGACTTTATTCAAAGGTTATTCCCTACCAGGGTATAACTGGTTTATCCTCAGCTAATTGCCACGGAAAGATCGTCCTCGGCGAAGCTCTTCCTATCCCCAGCGGAGTTCATCAAATCCCCAACAAAGCTCATCAACAGAATCCTCAGCGGAGTTATCATTAAACCTCAGCGAAGTATCTCTTCCCACAGAGTAATTCCCTGCAGAGTAATCTCTCCAACAAGTTTATTCACCAACGGAGTCATCTTCTCCTACCGGTATTCTTGCAATCCTCCCTAGCGGAAATGAACAACTCTATTCTTCAAACATCAGCCCAGGATTCAACTTCCCGGCATTCGTCAAGGATTTATTTTCCTAGACGAAAATGCATTCATAAACATCACATCTTCATACATTATAGCATGCATACGCATCATACAACACTATCTCATTTATTTTGGGACATCATGACATCATGCGTTTCATACATCATGACATTGCATACAACTGATGTTTCGCCTTTTCAGGAAAAAGGTCAATCCCAAAGATGATTACTATCAACTGTCGCAATTCCAAATTCGATTCCTGTATCCAGCCAGGGCATATCTGTGAGTAGATTCGGCACCTGTATCCAGCCAGGACATATCTACATTAAAGAGATTGAAGAGATAGCCGAGAAATGCTCCAGATATGGATGTTGTTCTTTTTCTTACTCAGATTTATCTCCAGAGATAGCTTGGAAATGCTCCAGATATGGACGTTATTCTTTTGCTTATTCAAAGTTTCAGATATAGCTGGGAAATGCTCCAGATATGGTTGTTGTTCTTTTGCTTATTCAGATTTTCTCTTCAGAGATAGCTTAGAGATGCTCCAGAGATGGATGTTATTCTTTTGCTTATTCAAGAGTTTCTCTTCAGAGATGGCTTAGAAATGCTCCAAAGATGGACGTTATTCTTTTGCTTATTCAAGAGTTTCCTTTCAGATATAGCTGGGAAATGCTCCAGATATGGATGTTATTCTTTTGCTTATTCAGATTTTCTCTTCAGAGATGGCTTAGAAATGCTCCAGAGATGGACGCTATTCTTTTTGCTTATTCAAGAGTTTCTTTTCAGATATAGCTCGGAAATGCTCCAGAGATGGATGTTGTTCTTTTGCTTATTCAGATTTTCTCTTCAGAGATGGCTTAGAAATGCTCCAGAGATGGATGTTATTCTTTTTCTTATTCAAGAGTTTCTTTTCAGATATAGCTTGGAAATGCTCCAGAGATGGATGATGTTCTTTTGCTTATTCAGATTTTCTCTTCAGAGATGGCTTAGAAATGCTCCAGAGATGGACGTTATTCTTTTGCTTATTCGAGAGTTTCCTTTCAGATATAGCTGGGAAATGCTCCAGAGATGGACGCTATTCTGTGGCTTATTCAGAGTTGCTTATTCAGAAATAGTTCAGATATGCTCCAGAACCGGACGCTATTCTGTTACTTATTCAGGGTTTCTTTTCAGAGATAACTTAGAGATGCTCCAACCACGGATGCTATTCTATTGTTTATTCAGAGTTTCTTTCTAGAGATGGTTCAGATGCGATCCAAACATGGCTACATTCTGATACTTATTCCAGAATCCCTTCTAGAGATAGCTTAGAAATGCTCCGGACACGGATGCTATTCTATTGCTTATTCCAGATTCCCTTCTAGAGATGGTTCAGATGCGACCCAGGCATGGCGACATTCTGATACTTATTCCAGATCTCCTTCCAAAGACAACTTAGAGATGCTCCTGACCCGAACGCTATTCTGTTGCTTATTCAGATTCAAACTCCTAAAGATAACTTAGAGATGCTCCAACCACGGATGCTATTCTATTGTTCATTCCAGATTTCTCTCCAGAGATAGCCTAGAGATGCTCCAGATCTGGATGCTGCTCTAATGCTTATTCAGACTTCATGCTAGAAACAATTCAGTTGTAACCCAGACATGGCGACATTCTGATACTTATTCAGATTTCCTTTGAGATATAGCTTAGAGATGCTCCTGACCTGGACGTTATTCTATTGCTTATTCAGATTCAAGCTTCTAAAGTCAACTTAGAGATGCTCCAGCCCGGATGCTATTCTATTGTTTAGTCCAGATTCATTCAAAAGACAGTCCAGATACGATCCAGATTCGGATGACATTCTATCACTCATTCAAACACAATATGGATATACCCCAGACGTGGCGGTCATTCTACTATTTATTCGGACGTCAGCAATTAGACACAGACTAGATATGCTCCATACACGGAGGCCATTCTATTTCTTATTCGGACGCAGCTATCCATTACAGTTCCAAATGGCATCTATAAGCCCATTCCCGACAAGGTTCTGTCACACTTCCAGATGGCATCTATAAGCCCATCCTCCTATCCATCATCTCTCCAAATGGCATCTATAAGCCCATTCCCGCCATCACACTGCTGATATTCTACTATGTGAGTGCAAATTTCTGGGCACTCTAGTGTTCAATCATCTTCCACCCTCGGATCACGAAAGGCACACAAGCCAATCTACATCCTCAGGTCTAAGAAGATTGAACAGGGGCAACTGTTGTACCCCAAAATTTTCCCTCCCATATTCTTCAAAGTTTTGACAAGCATCATCTCAATTTGATCAAGTCTACTCAAGGGCTACACAGTCAAACCATCCTCCTAAGCCAGTCAAAATTAGGGTTTTGGTTCTTGCAAGGAAGTTGAGGTTTTCAAGGGCTCAATCAAGTCCCATATGCTCATATGCATTGTCAAGCATCTACATGTCAAGTTTCAAGGCTCACAAGGTCAAGTTGCACAGTCAAAAACCATAATTGCTTCACAATCAACTGTAGGGGTAAAATGGTCATTTGGCAGTCAAAAGTCACAAATTTTGGTCAACATCTTATTTTGAAGCCACAATCATCATTTGGTCAAATCTTGACCATGATTTCACAAGCATGGCTCAAAAATCATCAAGGTGTCAAAAGTTTCTATTTTTGGACAGTTGAAAAGTCAACTGTAACTTGACCAAGGCATAACTTTTTCATGGTTCATCAGAAAAATCCCATCCAATGCTCATTTTGAAGGGGATGACATTTCCTACAACTCATCTTCACATTCCAAGTCCAAGAAATGCTCTCACAAAAAGTTATCAATTTCAACATTATAGGTCATTTTCAAAAGTCAACAAAAAGGCATTTTAAGTCAAAGACCATAACTTGAGATTGGTAACTCAAAATGACATGGGACTAAAGGCATTGGTTAGAGGACTTCAAGACCTTTCCAAAATGTCCAAGAACATGTTCATATGATCAAAATTGAGCAAGATATGCATTGGAGAAGTTGGGAAATTTTTGTGAAATGGCAAAAGTCAACTATCCTTGAAACTTCAATTTTTGACAAAAGGGCCCACTTTTTTCCACTTGATTCAGCCTTGTCATGCCACCCACGTGTCCCATGATCAATTTCAAGACCAAATAATTATTTTTCTATTTTTATTTAATTTTTATGGATTTAATTCATTTTAATCCATAATAATTCAAGTAAATCTAAAAAAATTAATTAAATGGTATCTTATGGTTTAAATAGCCTTCATGAAGCATTTGCAACCTACAAATTTCATGCTAAGATCATTTAGGCATGAAAATTCAAATTTTGAACAAGCTTTGAAAGGCCTTTAATGGTGGTTAAGACAAAATCCAAAGCTTAATTGCAATGGTTAAAGGCTCCTAAATGTGACTTATTCTCACTCATTACTATATACGCAAGCCTTGCAAGCCTCATTCACAACCTAGAGTGTGTACAAACGGCCAGAGCAAAATCCAAAAAGTGTCAAAAAAAGTGTGAGATCAAAAGGAGTGTTGCAAGCATTTTCAGGCCAAAAGGAGAAAGTGACTCTCTTCTTTGCCATACTCTGAAGCTAAAGCAACCCTTGCCACGTCCTAAGGTCCATCATACCGCGCTGTAAGTTTTCCTAGGTCCCCTCAAAATCCCATATTATTTTTTCTTACATACTTGTGTGCAGGCTTCAAAGAAGGCTTATCATGCGCCTCACAAATCCAAAGCGCCAAGTGTCTCCAAGTGCAAATCCAATGGCCACAAGGGAAGGAGCATCATATTCTCAGGTCAACACAGGCGCAGGCAACCTCCAAAGTCAAACAAAGCTGGCTTCTTGATGGGCTTCAGATTCTAATCAAAACACCCAAATCTGGCCCAAAACCCCCCTTGGGTTTGCAATTTTTATTTTGTCATTTTTATATTTTGTTTGTCTTATTTTATTTTTTCCCTTTTATTAACTATTAACATAACTAACTTTTTTTCATAAAAAATCAAAAAAAGAACTAATATTATTATTATCATTAATTTCATTTTATTTTTGTAAATAAATACTAATAAATTGAATTAGTTTTAATTAGGTAACTTTAACCTTTTTTTTTCTTCTTAATAACTAAAATAAATTTAGAATTAGGTTTTTATTAACTTTTAATTTTATTTCCTTTTATTTTATTTTCATAAAAAAACATAAAAATACAAAAAACTTTTATTTTTTAATTAATTAATTAATTAGATTAGTTAATAATTAGTTTTAATTCCATTTAATCACAAAAAAGGACAAAAAAAATCAATTCTTATTCAAAAGGGGTCAAAACCCTTAGGACGTTCCCGATTTAATTCTCGCGCGCATTTATTTATTTTGTTTGTTTATGTAACTGTCTCCAGATATGTAATAGTTAAATAGGAATTTTACCGCTTTATTTACTATTTCTCGCACTTTATTTCCAAACGGGTTTTGTTTTTTGGCGATGTATAGACCCGCGCCTTGTAATAGTTAGATTTATATTTCCGCAATTTATTTTCCGCACTCCTAAATGTTAACAATGCATGAAAGAGTGTATGTAAATAAAATCAATCCGTAGCTCACAAATAACATAAACATAACATGAAAACAACACACAAGCACATGCCACTTCTAGGGTACGCCTCACTGGTTGCCTCGAACGTGGTCATCAAGTATAGGGTGTCTTAGAGGTCGCCCTTCTGTCCAAAAGATCCAGTTGCCTCGAAACGGTTGCCTCGGATAAAAGGATCTGGGACATTAGGGTTACTTCTAAGGTGTCTTACCATTGCTTCGGTGACCACATTGTCCCGATAATCGAATTGACCCGAACAACTCCAACGATGGTGCTACATACCTCTCAATGGTGGGATAGCACTATCTAAAGGACTCTTACACAACCTAATTCCTTAGAGTAGGTAGATGACTCATGGGTACTTGCTCTCTTCAAAAACAAACCAAACATCTTTTCACACTGACACTTTTAAAAGTTTTCAAGACAAATTTTTCATACACTCTTGAGGACAGATACAAGAGTTACTTAGAAATTTTTAAAACAAAACTTTTTCAAAACCCACACACACAAGAAAAGCAAACATCTTTTGAAAATATAAGAGCAAGTACCTAAGAGCCCGTGGATAACCACGGATAGAAAGGGTGCTAACACCTTCCCTTTCTATAAATCTACCTCCCGAACCGAGAAACATTCTCATAAGGAATTTTGCTGTGCTTTTGTTCTTTCCATGTTGGAGAACATAAAAGACGGTGGCGACTCTTGCTTCCGCGACATTTCGCGAAACCAGCTTAAAAACAGTCAGTTCTATTTCCACCGATCACAAGAATGCTTATCACATATGTCTGGAAGGAAAGACGTGTTTGTCAACATAAAGCCCTCAATGAAAAATTTGGTAAAATTCGCAAATGACAATACCCTAGAAGATGAAGGTATTGGTGATGTTATGATTATGATGAAAGTTGACAAGAGTTCAGTAATTTCCAATGTGTTGTATATACCAGGCATGAAGAGCAATTCGTTCAGTATAGGGCAGTTGGTCGAAAAGAATTATAAGGTGTTGATCAAAGATAAGATGATGAGAGTCGTTGACGCAAATGGAAGATTAATCTCGAAGGCTCTTATGTCTCAGATTAGAACCTTCAAGATAAAACTAAATGTGATGGAGCACAAGTGCCTTTCGACTTCAGCTAGTAGAGATGAATGGATATGGCATTATCAACTAGGTCATCTTAACTTCAGAGACATCAGAGATTTGAAGAGAAGAAATATGGTTTCAGGATTTCCAGAAATCGACATTCCAAACGAGGTATGTGAGGAATGTGTGCAGGCGAAGCATTAAAAGAATAGCTTCAGCAAGGATGCAAGAAGCAAGTCGAAGGTTATCCTTGAAGTCATATACTCTGATTTATATGGACCAATCCAGGTGGATTCGATGGGAGGTAACAAATACTTTGTTGAACTCATAAATGTTTTCAGTCGAAAGCTGTGGACTTACCTGATCAAGAAGAAAAGTGAAGTGATCGAGGTACTTGCCAAGTTTAAGTCTATGGTCAAAAGACAAAGTGGTTAAAAAATCAAAGTTTTGAGAACTGATGGTGGTGGAGAGTATGTGTCAAAAGAATTTGATAGGTTATGTGAAAAGGAAGAGATTGTGCATGAGGTGGTGCCATCCTATACTCCACAGCATAATGGAACTGCAGAAAGGAAGAATAGAACCATCATTAATATGGTGAGAAGTATGTTGAAAGGCAAGAATTTATCTAAAGAGTTTTGGGGTGAATATGTGTCGACTGCAACATACATTTTGAACATATTTCCTACGAAGAAGCTAGAAGAAATTACTCCAGAAGAATGTTGGTCTGGTGTGAAGCTTAACTTGAGTCATATGAAGGTATTTGGATCTTTTGCACATAGACATGTGCCAGAACAGTTGAGAAGAAAACTTGGTGACAAGTCGAGTCAAATGATTCTAGTTTGATATCATTCAATAGGAGGTTACAAGTTGTTCGACCCAGTGAACAAGCAGATTATGATTAGCAGGGACGTGATCATAGATGAGCTTAAATAATTGGATTGGACTAAAAATGTCAAGAAAGATTCAGTGGGAATCCTACTTGAAAAACCAGAAACTCAAGTCGAAAGAGAAGTTCGATAAGAGGAACCAACAGTTATAGATCAACCAAGTACAAGGAGACCTCAAAGAACAAGACGTGTGCCTGCAAGATTGCAAGAATGTGTGATTACATCATATGATGTGATAGATAATAAAAGTGAGTTGGTATATTATACTTTCTATGTAGATGTTGAACCTATCAATGCATCTGAAGCATTGAAGGATTTGAAGTGGGTGAAAGCAATGAACAAAGAAGTGAAGTCTATCGATGACAACAACACTTGGTCACTTGTTGAATTACCTCAAGGCAAGAAGGCAATTGATGTCAAGTGGGTATACAGAGTGAAGATGAATCCCAAAGGGGAAGTAACTCGACACAATGCAAGTCTTGTAGCAAAAGGATTTCTACACAAAGAAGGAATAGACTTCAATGAAGTTTTCACACATGTTGCTACGATCGAAACAATCAGGTTGGTTGTTGGTCTAGCAGAAATAAACAGATGGCACATATGTCAGATGGATGTGAAGTGTGCATTCTTGAATGGACCCTTAGACGAAGAAGTTTATGTTAAACAACCAGTTGGGTTTGTGAAACATGAGGAAGAGAAAAATATGTACAGGCTGCATAAAGCCCTGTATGGATTGAAACAAGATCCAAGAGCTTGGAATAAGAAAATTGATAGTTTCCTAAGAGAGAAGGAATTTGTGAAGTACACAACTGAACATGTAGTATATGTATGAAGAAGAAATAGTGAATTTCTTATACTATGTCTCTATGTCAATGATTTGTTGATAACAGGTAGCTGCAAAAGTGAGATCGAAGACTTTAAAGGTGATCTCAGCAAAGAATTCAAAATGTCTGATCTGGGTGAGATTTCATATTTCCTTGGCATCGAATTCTACAAGAGCAGTAGAGGTTTGATGATGCATCAAAGAAGATATGCAGGAGAAATTCTCAAGAGATTTGAGATGGAAGAATGCAACTCAACTTCGACACCTGCAAAACCAAGACTGCAACTGTCGAAAGATTCAGATGAAAATAATATCGACCCAACGTAATACAGAAGACTTATTGAGTCATTGAGATACCTTTGTCATACAAGGCCCGACTTAGCATATAGTGTAGGAATGGTAAGTAGATTCATGTAGAATCCAAAGGTATCACATCTAGCAGCGGTGAAGAGGATACTAAGGTATCTCAAAGGAACTCTCGACTATGGCATTTTATTTCCTATAGCTGATAAAGGAAAAGAAGGCAAGTTAGTGAGATACACTGATTCGAGTTGGTGTAGTGATGTTGAAGATCAAAAATCAATAGCAGAGTATGTGTTTATGTTAGGTGGTGCACCAATTTCTTGGAATTCAACAAAGGAACCAGTAGTGGCATTATCATCATGCGATGCAGAATACATAGTTTCTTCTCTTTGTGCATGTCAAGCAACTTGGATGGTGAACTTGGTCGAAGAGATAACATGGAAAGATCATTGAGAAATTACCATGAAGATCTACAGCATGTCAGCAATCAATCTGGCAAGGAACCTGATAGCACATGGTCGAAGAAAACACATCGAAATGAGGTTCCACTATCTTCGAAAGTAGGTAGCAGATGGGAAGATGAATTTGGAACTGCAGAATTGAGAATCAGATTGCAAACATCATGACGAAGGGAGTGCAGGTAGAAGTATTCAGAAGACTAAGAGCTATGATTAATGTAGATAGCTTAGACACAATGAATCAGGTGGTGTGTTGAAATTAATCCCTTGTGTCGAAGCAGTTTGCTCGACAGAGACAAGGAAGTGTCGAAGTAGGTATGTCGAAAATGCTACACATATTTGATACATATTTGATTTTAGATTTAGATATATTTGATTTAGATCTAAAATAGATAGATTTGATTTAGTACCAAAATAGGTATTTTGGGATTTTATAGTTTTAGGCTTTGGCTTAGGAGCAAACTAACCTAAATCTATAAATAGAGGGAGTAACCCCTAATTTTTTAATTAAGTCAATTCATTGTAATCACATAATTTGCAGTTGCAAGTGATTAATAAAATTTTCTACAGATTGTGGAGAGAGAAAAACTCTACAGAAAATAATTGTCTTCTTTCTTTTCTTTTCTTTTCTCATAATTCATTGTCATTGTGTGGTGATATCAATCTTGTTCATCAAGATTGGTAAAAATTCATCATAGATATTTGGCGGATTTCCAACAAACATAACACTTAGTTTTACAAACAACTAATCATCTTTTTTTATTAATTAAAAATATAAAAAATAATATTTACCATCCTTCATAATCACAACCACTCCATAATAGTAATTTAAAAATAAAATAAATTTTAAATAAATAAAACATTTTATTTATTTTTGTTGGTTGTTTGTAACAATAAAAATTTATGTTCGTTTGTATATAAATTTTTCTCAAAATTTAATTCGATACTTTTTTTTGGACATGAAAGTATGTGTACCAATAAGGACAACATGGCTAGTAGAAATACTTATTTAAAGATAGTTGGGATATATATATATATATATATATATATATATATATATATATATATATATATATATATATATATATATATATATATATATATATATATATATATATATATATATATATATATATATATATATATATATATATATATATATATATATATATATATATATATATATATATATATATATATATATATATATATATATATATATATATATATATATATATATATATATATATATATATATATATATATATATATATATATATATATATATATATATATATATATATATATATATATATATATATATATATATATATATATATATATATATATATATATATATATATATATATATATATATATATATATATATATATATATATATACCTTATTTTTTTTATATAAACTTACTATAGAGAAATTTAATATATTTAATTTGTATAATAAATGTTATGGATATGTCTTAATTTTTGAAATATTAAATTAGATTTGTTAAAATATTTAAATTTATTTGATTTGATTATATTTAATATTTAAATATAATTCAAGTAGTGTAGATCTAAGCCCAATTAGGGTTGTATATAAATAGTCATAGCCTGTGTCATTACTTGTACAATTCAATAATACAAATTCTTATTTCCTTTATTATTCTCTCTTTCTCTCCTCACTAAAAGTGCCTCAAGCACTAACAAATTGGTATCCAGGGCTTCCGATTATCCTTCTTGATCAAGTTTTCAAGAATTTCACGTCAGAGATCGTGTTTCTAGGGCAAGTGAATCAACCGCTGCAAAAATGGCTAGTGATAAAGATATTCTGAATTCTCTTCCAATGCTTGACGGAAAAAATTGGATCCGATGGAAAAAACAGATCTAATCCTTGCCTGACTTCCATGAAACCCTAGAAGTGGTTACCGACGGCGTTCCTATATTGGCTGCAAATGCAACCGACGAACAGAAAAAAACCCACAACAAAGTCAAGAAGAAAGATTTCAAGGGTACTTATTGCATTTAGACGGTGGTCGATGCTGCTAATTTCAGAAGAATCTCTCATGCTGAAATGAAGAAGGAGGCATGGGATATTCTGGTGAAGTATTACGAAGGAGGTGAGAAAGTCAAGGTTGTCAAATTACAAACCTTGCATCGATAATATGAGTTGTTGTCGATTGGAGAAGATGAAAAGTTGTAGAATATGTGTCGAAGGTTTAGAAACTCATCCATTTCATGAAGGGTTGTGGTGAAATCATAACTGATAAGATGATAGTTGAGAAGGTAATGAGAACGTTGACCTCTCACTTTGATCACGTTATCATAGCTATTTAAGAATCCAACAATATTTAAATCACTAAAGTGGAAGATTTGGTTGGTTCGTTGGAGGTGCATGAGATGAGGATTATCAAAAGGAAAGGAGTGCAAGACTCGATACAGGCTCTACAAGCTCAGTCATGGAAAAGGATGGTGGTTCCAACAAATTCAAAGGCAAGTTTGGCAAGACTCAGGGCAAGAAGTCTTGGTAGAAACCTCACAAGAATCAAGTCGAAGATGGAGCTTCTGAATCCTCGAAAGGAGGAGGAGGAAACTATCGAAAGGGAAAAGAAGATAAAAAAGGTGTGTAGTTCTATAACTGTGAAAAGTGAGGTCACGTAGCCAAAAATTGTTGGTACAGAAAAGACAAGGGATCGACAGGCAAGGACGAAGGAGCGAACCTTGCATGCCAAGATTCCGATGATTCTGAAGGTGGTATGGTGGTTATGGCTGCAGTTGCAGATAACCATGTAAAATCCAATATCTGGTTTAGTCTTTCAAATGAGTAATAAAGGGAAAGCTATGATCAAATATGTGCTTTATGTACATCGAATAAAGTGAAACTTTCTAAGTGTTGGACAACTAGTCGAAAAAGGTTTCTCGGTTGTCATTAAAGATAGAGTTTTGAAATTGTTCAACACCAAGAACAATTTGGTCTTAAAATCTCCGTTGTCGAAGAACGCGACATAAAGACTATGATCAGTTCGACTGAAGTTCAATGTTTAAAAACTGTTTTTGACCACAAGGATAGTTGGTTGTGACATTTGAGGTTTATACATTTGAATTTTCGATCACTCAATCAACTAATTACTCAAGATATAGTTACTGGAATTGCAAGTCTTGAGATGCTTGAAAAACATTGTGAAGGTTGTTTAGTAGGAAAGCAATCCAGAAATTCTTTCGTTTCGACTATGCTAATGAGATTAACTTGTATACTCGAAGTGGTACATTCAGATGTATGTGATCCATTCGAAGAACATACAATTGGTGGAAACATATATTTTGTTTCGCTTATCGATGAGTTTAGGACGAAGTATTTGAAATCTTTAAGAGATTTAAGATACTTGTCGAAAACTAGAGTGAGAAGAAGATCAAAGTTCTGCGAACAGGTGAGAAGAAGATCAAAGTTCTGCGAACAGATGAAGGTGGTGAATACACATCCAAGATGTTTGAATATTTATGTGCAGAACATGGTGTTGATTATGAGGTAATTGCTCCTTATACACCTCAACATAATGGAATTGTTGAAAGAAAAAACAAAACCATATTAGATACAACGAGATACATGATGAAGCAAAAGAATTTGCCAAAGTCTTTATGGGGAGAAGCTGTTTTGGCTGCAATTTATATTTTGAATAGGTGTCCTACCAAGATATTGAAGAACAAAGTTCCTAAAGAAGTATGGAGTGGAAACGACCATCAGTGAGTCATTTGAAGGAAGCTTGATGACAAGAGTGAACCTATGGTTCTGGTAGGATATCATAAAACAGGTGCATACAGACTATTCAACCCAGTTAATGAGAAGATTGTGTTGAGTCGAGATATTGTGATTAATGAAAATTCTACATGGGATTGGAATTCTAGCAATTCAATTAACAAGCCATTGATGAGTTCTGATTTCGATAAAGAAACTACTGAAGTAGAGGTCAAAGGAATTGTTGAGAATTCAGTCGAAGTCGAAGAAGAAGCAATTGCTGACATACCTGGCACATTCGAACTCGAAGAGGTTGTGGCTGAAACAAGCCAAAGACCTCAAAGAAATAGACTTCTTCCAACAAGACTTCATGATTATGAAGTGGTGGGTGATGATGAAGTCACACCATATGGAGAATTAGTTCATTTAGATTTACTTGCAGGTGCTGAACCAATTAACTATAGCGAAGCTTTGAAGACTAAACAGTGGAAGTTAGCTATGGTTAAAGAGTTTCAGGCAATTAAAAGAAACAACACATGGGAGTTAGTCGAATTGCCAGCACATACAAAAGCTATCGAAGTAAAGTGGGTATTCAAGTTGAAACGTAATGCTGAGGGATCGATAGCAAGACATAAAGCAAGATTAGTAGCTCGAGGGTTTCTTCAAAGAGAAGGAATCGACTACTCTGGAGTATTTGCTCCAGTAGCAAGATCAGAGACTGTTCAAATAGTGATAGCATTAGCATGTCACCAAGGCTGATCGACATTTCATTTAAATGTGAAATCAACATTTCTGAATGGTCCTTTAGACGAAGAGGTCTATGTCACACAACTTCCAAGGTTTGTGATTCAGAAGGAAGCGAGTAAAGTATATAAGTTGCACAAAGCACTATATAGCCTCAAGCAGGCACCAATGACATGTAACAAGATCGACTCATACTTAGTCGAATTAGGATTTGTAAAATGAAAATATGAGTATGGTGTCTATGTTCAGGTTGTAGCACAAGATACAACAATCATCTACTTATATATCGATGACTTTCTAGTAATTAGAAATAGCTTGGAGAACTTGTCGAAGTTCAAAGAGTTGATGATGAAGGAATTTGAAATGTCTGATATGAGAAAATTGTCTTATTTCTTAGGTATAGAATTTCAAATGTCGAAGCAAGGTATGGTGCTACATCAAAGGAAGTATGTGAAAGAAATGCTCAAGAGATTAAAATGGGTGATTCGAATCCTGCATCCTCACCTGTCGAACCAAATGTAAAATTGAAGAAGAATGGAGAGGAAGTTTGTTCAAGCAAATTGTAGGATCTCTGAGGTATGTGTGCAACAATAGACCTGGTATATGTTTCGCTGTAGGATTAGTAAGAAGATATATGAGTGAACCAAGAGTGTCACATATGAAGGCTATAAGAAGAATCATGAGATATTTGAAGGGTTCGATAAACTGTGGAATACTATTTCAACGAGATTTTGAAGATAAAGAAACAATAGTTAATTGTTTTTCAGATGCTGATTGATGTGGAGATAAGGAAGATCGAAGAAGCACAACTGGATATTTCTTTCAAATATTTGATGCCCTAATCTCATGGTGTTCGAAGAAACAACTTGTGGTGGCATTATCATCTTGTGAAGCTGAATATATAGCAGGATCCTATGTTGCATGTCAAGCAATTTGGATCAGGTCTATACTTGAAGAAATGAAGGTCGAAGTGAAGAAACCTCTTGTATTGCAAATCGAAAATAAGGCAACCATAAATCTGGCGAAGAATCCAGTTCTGCATGGAAGAAGTAAACATATTGAAGCAATGTTTCACTTCTTGAGGGAAAAGGTAAATCGAGGTGAACTTGAAGTAAGACATTGCTCGAGTCAATCACAGTTGGCCGACATTTTCACCAAAGGATTGACGATTGACAAATTCCTGAATTTGAGAAAGAAATTAGGAATAGTTTAGATTTACTATTTTTGAGGATGTTCGACAACTTAAATTATGAGGGTGTGTTGAAATATTAAATTAGATTTGTTAAAACATTATATTTGATTTGATTTGATTTGATTTAAGTTGTGTAGACCCAAGCCCAATTAGAATGGTATATAAATAGTCTTAATCTATATTATTATTTGTACAATTGAATAATACAAATCTTTATTTTCTTTATTATTCATTTTTTCTCTTATCGTTAAAAGAGTCTCACGCACTAATATTAATCACCATATATTAGCCGTCTAATTCCACAAAAAGATAAAACAATTTTTAGTATAACTTGTTTTACGGCATACGTTGTCACTAACTTCTAAATTATAAAAAAATTATAAAACTATAACATTTACGTGACAAATTGTTCATAATTTTACATTCAATATAAAAAAATTTGAAACATTAGGATTCCCTTTATTTTACATGATGATTAAAAAAGGGTTGAGATGATCTCTATTATAATTAAAAAAGTATAAAATAATTATGCATGCCCTCAAATTTTAAGATATTTAAGGCTCTGATACTGATCTAGTAGGAGATGAAAGTAATGGTTTTGGTGGTATATTCAATGAATTTATGCTAACTTCTAACATTTCAACCACTTTACTCATTGTAGGCCTATCATTAGGAAATGTTTGAATACACCACAAACCCACAATGGTCATTCTCCTTGCAATCTCATCTTCTTCTGTATCCATTACTCCATCAGGTCTCAAATCACTTCCAAACTCAAGCCTACTATATACCCAATGAGGAAAGTATATCTCACTTGTGTTACTTGCATCAGCATTAATATTTTTCCTTCCACCCACCATTTCTAACAACATCATTCCATAACCGTAAACATCTGACTTATGGGAAACTCCTCCGAAATGTCTATTCCACACTTCTGGAGCTACATATCCCATTGTCCCTCTTTGATCCGACATCGAAATAATGCTCTCTTTTCTAGGGCAGAGCTTTGCAAGTCCAAAATCAGAAATCTTGGGATTAAAATTCTCATCCAAAAGAATGTTATGTGGTTTTATGTCAAAATGTAAAATTCGAGTGGTGCATCCTCTATGCAAGTACTCTAGCCCACGAGCTATTCCCTTCGCAATTTGATGTCAAGAGAACCGTTAGACATAAATTCATATACAAGCGCTTTTTTACGTCCTTCAAAACAAAATCCAAGAAGAGTGACAACATTAACATGTGAGGTTCTAGTAATACTTGCAACCTCATTAATAAATTCTTCACCATTTCTTTTTGACGCATTCAATATCTTCACCGCCACAGGACAACCATTGAATAAATTTCCTTTATACACAACACCAAAACCCCCTTGACCAAGTTTAATTTTGAATGAATTTGTCATTTTCTTTATTTGTGCAAAAGTATATTCCTTTTGCGTCAAAGCTCCATGTTCTTTAAAGAATGCTTCGATGTTTTTATCATTCTTTCTCTTAAACCCGAATTTCAGTTGTTGTGTTGATGACTTACCTTTAATATAACAAATTATGATGCACGTCAGCAATGCCACCATTACTGCACTTCCAACAACACCTGTTGTTAGAAAGAAAATCATCTTAATATGCGTTTCATAAAAGAAACAAAACAAAAAGTTAAAAATGGTAGTATTGTGTCTTTTCATATGATGTTATTTGGGATGTTAATGACAAAATATTAAACCCTTCTAATAAAAGTAATACAATTCAATAACTCTCTATAATCAAAGATATATTGGTAGGGGACTTGTTGAGGAAGAGAGATGGATCTCAAACACAATGAACTTTTTTTTGGTAATTTAATATTTGTCATTTTTAGATATTCTCTTTTAGGGCCTACGTGACATTCTTATTTTTATTATTTTTGTGTATAAATAGGTGTACTAGGTTTCATTTAATACAACAATCCTTTTTCAGTCATTAGTGACAGCTTTATAGTATTTATCATTTTCTCTCTTCTTCCTCAATTTCATCACTTTGTACCAACAAATTGGTATCTAGGGCTCTTGGTTTATTTTGAAATTCAGGGAAACACGAGTGATAGTGAACTCTGTGTTTGATTTTGGTTCCTGATTTTTGTTGAATCTTGAACAAAAATCAGAACAGAATCACACTGATTCTCTGTGGGTTTGGGAAACACTGAGTGAGAATCTAAAATCTGATATTTGTGCAAGGTTTAAGATGAGTGGAGGCAATAGTTTGAACACTAAACTTTCAGCTTTTGATGGCAAAAGCTGGAACAGATGGATGATACAGATGTGTGTGCTGTTTGGTGCTCAGGATGTTCTGGATCTTGTTACCATTGCACGACAAGAAATATCATCTCCAGCCACGTGTTTTTGCCACGTGATTATCATGTGGCTAAAAAAAGCCAGTTGCGATGTGATAATCACGTGGCAACATGTTTTATTAATAAAATAAAGAAGCATGATGGTTGTCTGGGTTTTTTATAAAAAACATGTTGCGACGTGGGAATCACATCGCTAGTAAAAATATAATATAAAATATTTTAATTGGTCTAACGTTCAGATGAAGGAATTTTTGAAATTTTGAAAAAGTCAATTGTGACGTGGTATTCATGTCGCAACATTTAAGAGGGAAAATCAAATTAATTCAGACTAGCATGATCAGCTTTTGCAGGCATGTGAAGAAAGAGAATATGACCGTTGGCATTGTTGAGACGTGAAAGTCACGTGGCAAAGTTGCGGCGTGATTTTCACGTCGCTGAATGGTTTATATATTTAATTAAATCACGTTAGACCAAGCACAAGACAGTAGTATATTTTCAACAAACACAACTCTCCCTCTCTCATTCCATCCCAATCTCCCTTTACCCTCTTCTTCTTCATAAAATCCAACTCAATCTCCATTATAAAACCTCTTCTTTTTCATAAAATCTAACTTCAATCTCCATTAATCCTTGTTTTTCAGGTAAATTAAATTTAATTTTGTCTCTATTTTGTTTACAAGTTTTTATTTATTGTATTATGTGATTGTAATTTATTTTAATTTTTCTTTGAATAGAAGAAGATGGATATATGGGAAGTAGATTGCAAAAAGGTTGGACAAGAAGATTGAAGGAGTTAAAAGAGAAGAGGTATTTCTTGAATTTTTTTTTATATTTGGTATATTTTCTGAATTTAGTTAGATTTTAGGTTGAATTTGGTTAAATTATAATATTGTAATTTTCATTAAATATAATTTTAAAAAATGAGAATATATATTATATAGATACTTCTTGTTAAAAAACGAAAATATATATAAATAAATGTTTATTAATAAACAAAAATATATATTATGATAAGTTATATATCTTGATTTATTTAATTTATTTATTATAAAAAACAAAAAACAAAAAAACAGAATAATATATAAATTTTATAAAAACAGTTTTAATGTTAACATATATTTTATTTAAAACAAATATAATATAATATTTTATGTATTGATTAAAAACATATATATAAAAAAATTAGTTTTTTGTATTGAATAAAAAAATATTTAAAAAATTATTTTAATATGTATATATTTAGTAAAAACTGTTTAATGTTATTATTATAAAATCTGTTTTATAATTAAAAAATATATATATTTAATGTTATTATTTTAAAACTCTTTTATAATTATGCGTATATAAAAAATAGTATAATTTTATAAAAACAGTTTTAATGTTAACATATATTTTATTTAAAACAAATATAATATAATATTTTATGTATTGATTAAAAACATATATATAAAAAAATAAAAAACAGTATAATATTATAAAAAATAGTATATATTTGATGTTAATATATTTTTTTAAAACAAATATAATATTATATTTTATATAGAATGTTAATAAAAATGGTTTTCTAATTAAAAAAAATTATATATAAATTATATTATATGTTAATAAAAAATATTTATATATATCATATATATAGAATGTTAATAAAAGCTATTTTAGAATTAAAAAAATTATATAAAAACTGTATTATATGTTAATAAAAAACGATTTTATAATTAAAAAATATTATATAAAAACTATATTATATGTCAATAAAACATTAATATAGTATGTTAAAAAACATTATATGTCAATAAAACATTATATATAGTATGTTATAAACATTATATATAAAAAACTGGTTTATGTATTTAATTATTATATATTATATGTATGTTAATAAAAACGGTTTTATAATTAAAAATTGTTTTATAAAAACTATATTATATGTCAATAAAAAATATTATATTAATTATTATATATTTAATAAACTATATTAATAGTATATTTAATAGTATATAATAAAAAATATTATATATTAAAAATAGTTAAAATAAAAGCATATATTTATGTTTAATAGAATATATACATAGTATATTTTTAATAGTAATAAGAACAAGAACAATATGTTTAGGATTATTATTAAGTTGATTAATTAATATTTCTAATTAAAAAGGTTTTGATTATATAAATTTGCAGTACATGGAATATTATAGGTATTATCATAGTTTGATGTACGGTATACTATATCCAGGAAGACGCGCACTTAAATCCAATTTTATAGACGGAGTTAATGGTTTTATCACGCAGAATTTCTGACCCATAATCCTCAGTATACTCCTCCTCCGGGAAAACCGATTCATCCAGATGTGGATTTCTATATTTGGAGTCAAGTTGTTGGGGGAAAGGGGCCTAACGGGTGCTTTTTTGGTAGTGGAAATTTGGCGGGCACCTTGAGTAGTGGGGATAAAACTCTGTATCAGAGAGCTGCGGACGGTGAAGGAGGGTCACGTCAAACAAATTTGACACCAGATCAGTTAGAAACGGTAAGAAAATTGGCTAGACGCGAGTCCGAAGAACGTGAGGCGACATTGAAGGCCCAAATGGAGGCGGCATTGAAGGCCCAAATGGAGGCAATGAGGGGTGAACATAATAGAGAAATGGAGGCAATGACAAAGAGGCAGGCTGATATGGAGGAGCAAATGCGACAATTTATGCAAGCATTTGATGGAAATCCCAACAATGGTGGCCAAAATAATAACCACCAAAATAATGATGACTTTCTTCGCGACTTTTCCGACGACTCGAATGATCCTTCTGCTTAATTTTATTTTTATTTTCTATTTAGTTTTTTATTTGTGTACTAATATAAATTTATAATCATATTTTATATTTAAAAATATTAAATTTAAATTTTAGTTTATTAACTTTATTATATTAAGTATATTAATTTATATATTTTGATATATTTAGTTTTATTTTTGATAATTTGATTTATAATATTGAATTTAATAAATAAATAATAATATTTAATTTATAAATTTAATGAAACAGAAAATAATATTAATTATTAAATCAGAATTATTATATTTAAAACAGAAAATAATTTTAAAAAAAAAGTTGCGACGTATTTTCCACATCACAAATTAGTGACATGAAAAACACGCCGCAACACACAACGTAAAAGTGAATATAAAACCTGCTCTGACCTCTGCTCTACTCTGACTGCCTTTGACCCCATAAAGTTTATTGCGGCGTGGATTTCACGTGGCAACGTTGTGACATGTTTCCCACGTCGCAACAACATTGTCACGCGCTCTCCAGCGACGTGTTTCTTCACGTGGCAAAAACAAAGTTGTGACATAATTTTGGTGTTAGTGACGTGGGAGTCATGTGGCAACACACAACTTATTTTGTAGTGTTGGTTATGTTTCAGTTGCAACAGATGCTATTGAAGAACAAAGATTTGCAGAAAGAGCTACAAGGAAGAGGGATCAGAAAGCTCTGTTCTATATCCATCAGTGTGTTTGAGAAAATTGTTGATTCGACGACGTCGAAAGAGGAATGGGATATACTGGTCAGATGTTATGGGGTGACGCGTCAGTAAAGAAGGTGAAGCTTCAGTCCCCGCGAAAGCAATATGAGAATCTCAACATGAAGAACAGTGAGAAAGTTTCTGAGTACATCTCCAGAATGATTCTGATCACTAATGAAATGAAAGCTTGTGGAGAAACACTTTCTGAACATGTAATCATAGAGAAGATTTTGAGGTCACTTACTCCCCAGTTTGATTACATTGTTGTTTCTATTGAACATTCTAAAAATCTGGAAACCATGAGAATAGAAGAGTTGTAAAGTAGTCTAGAAGCGCATGAGTTGTGTCTAACTGAAATAACTTCTGAGAGGGAAGTTGAGCAAGCTCTTAAGGCTTCTTTTATCAAGAAGGACCAGAAGCAGAATAGACGTGGTGATAAATTCCAAAAGTCAGAAACCTCAACTTCTGATGAAAAGAAATATCACAAGGGAAAGGAAAGGTTTGACAAGAAGAAGGTTCGATGTTACTGTTGTAAACAGTTTGACCATTTTTTCAGAGGTTGTAGAAACAGAGGAAGGAAATCAGAAGAAGCAAATATAGCCAGAGGAGACTCTGATGATGAACCTGTGCTACTGATGGATTCTGATTATGATGGAAAGTGTTCAGAAGATTGGTGGTATATGGACACTGGCTACTCAAACCCCTTCACCGGAAAAAACAATGACTAATATACTTTGACTCCAGAAGAAGAACAAATATCAGATGTGCTGATGATAAGTATCTTAATGCAGAAGGTATGGAAAATGTCAGAGTCAGAGTGAAGAATGGAAAAAATATTATGATCAAAGATGTTTGGTATGTTCCTGGAATCAAAAGCAATATGATGAGTGCGTGTAATCTCATTGAGAAAGGGTTCTCAGTTGTTATGAAGGACAACCTCTTGACTTTGTATGATTCTAATCAGAAGTTGATTATGAAGTCTGAGCAGGGAAGCAACGGAACATTCAAGGTGAATGTAGAAACAACTGAAGTAGAGTGTCTTAGTGCAGAAGGCGCTGAAGGTGACAGTAAACTGTGACACAAGAAGTTGGGGCACTTGAACTATAAAAGCTTAGTGCATCTAAGTTCTTAGAAGCTTGTACATGGAATTTCGAAGATTGTGAAGCCGGAGAAGTCATGTGATATATGCATGAAAGGCAAGCAATCCATATTGCCATTTGCATCAGAAGTAGCCCCCGGAGCAAAGCATGCTTTGAGAGTAGTATATTCTGATGTGTGTGGACCATTTCCAGTATCTTCACTTGGAGGAAATACATATTTTATGTTTTTTATGGATGAGTTCACAAGAATGACATGGGTAACACTCATTAAGTTCAAACATGAAGTGTTTACTGAGTTCCAGAAGTTCAAGGTGAAGGCTGAGAAGCAAAGTGGTCAGAAGCTGAAGATTTTGAGAACGGATGGTGGAGGTGAGTATAACTCTACAGAGTTCCAGAAGTTCTGTGAGGAGAATGGAATAGAACACGAGGTTACTACTCCATATACTCCTCAACACAATGGTCTTGCTGAAAGAAGAAATGGAACTTTGCTTGATATGATCAAAAGTATGCTGAAAGAGAAGAAGCTACTTCACATGTTATGGAGAGAAGTTGTTGCCACATCAACATATGTTCTGAATAGATGTCCAACAAAGAAGCTGAAGGAAATTGTTTCTTTAGAAAAGTGGACTGGATACAAGCAAAGTGTTAGCCATCTGAGGGTGTTTGGTTTTGTATGCTACAAACACGTTCCAGAATCTAGAAGACGGAAACTGGATAATAGAAGCAAAGTAATGTTACTGGTGGGCTACCAGAGTACAGGTGCCTATAAGCTTTATTGTCCAGAAACCAACAAAGTTGAAATTAGCAAAGACGTTATTGTGAAAGAGTCAGAAACATGGGATTGGAACAAGCTTCAATCAGATTTTGGTGTAGCGCCAACACCAGAGTTAGTTTCTAAAGATTCTTCAGAAAGTTTTAAAGACGAGTCAGAGTCAGAAGATGAATCTGAAGACTCTGAAGATGAGTTAGAATCTCAGGGAGATTCTGATAATGGATCTGATTATGATTCAGATTCTGATGATGACCCAGAATCTGGTGGTGATTATATTTCTGGAAGGGAAAACTCTAAAGACATAGGGTCTGGAGGACAAGCTTCCAGAAGTAACTCTGAAGGTGGTAATTCTGAAGGAAGTAGTTCTGGACAAGGTCCAGAAGCTAGCATTGTTCCGAGTTCTGCATAAGCTTCAGAGCAAGTTTAGAGGCCACAGAGAATCAGACAAATACCAAGTATGTTTGCAGATTTTAGCATGTTGCATGATACTGAAGTAGATTCTGAAGGAGAAATCGTTCAGTGTGCCACGTTAGTAGATTCTGAACAAGTGGGTATTGAAGAAGCTCTCAAAAAGAAAGTATGGTTGAATGCCATGAAGGAAGAAATTAAGTCTATTGAAAGAAACAAAACTTGAAAGTTGACAAAGCTTCCAGAAAAGAAGAAAGCCATCAGCGTCAGATGGGTTTTCAAGGTGAAGCTTAAGCCAGATGGATCAATTGGCAAACACAAAGCGAGACTAGTGGCTAGAGGTTTTCTTCAGAAACCTGGGCTAGATTACTTTGAGGTGTTTGTGCCCGTAGCTTGACATGAAATAATCATATTGGTGATTGCTTTAGGTGAAAACAGAAATCGGCCTTTGATATATCTGGATACGAAGTCTGCATTTCTGAATGGTCCGTTACAAGAAGAGGTATATGTGTCACAACCTCCTGGATTTATGAAAAAGAATCAGGAAGGGATGGTATACAAGTTACATAAAGCTTTGTATGGACTGAAACAAGCGCCCAGAGCTTGGAATCTGAAAATTGATTTGTTTTTCAAGAGGCAGACGTTTCAAAAATGTGAGATGGAATATGGCATGTATGTGCAGCATTTTGGTGGCAATATGATTCTGGTGTATCTATATGTTGATGACATATTGCTAACAGGAAGTTGTCCAGAAGAGATAATCAATTTCAAAGAAGTTCTGATGAGTGAATTTGATATGACAGATCTGGGAAATATGGTATATTTTCTAGGAATGGAGATTTTGTACTCAAAGAAGGGTATCATTCTACATCAGCTGAAGTATGAACTTGAACTTCTGAAGAGATTTAAGCTGCAGAATTGCAAAGTTGTTGTGACACCATCAGAAACCAATCATAAATTAGATTCTAATTCTGATGGTAATTCTGTGGACACTACAACCTTCAAGAAGTTGGTTGGTTCTCTTAGGTACTTGTGCAATACCAGACCTGACATTTGTTATGCAGTTGGAATAGTTAGCATATTCACGAGTAAACCAAAGTGGCCTCATTACCAAGCTGCTGTCAGGATTCTAAGGTATATCAAAGGAACTCTGAAATATGAAGTGTTATTTCCTTCTGAAAGAAAGGCAGAACCAAAATTAGTGAGTTATTCTGATTCTGACTGGTGTGGAGACAAAGTTGACAGAAAGAGTACTTCTGGTTACTTGCTCAAGTCTCTGGGAGGTCCAATTTCTTGGAGTTCCAAGAAACAACCTGTTGTGGCTCTGTCAACGTGTGAAACTGAATACATTGCAGGTGCTGTAGTTGCATGTCAAGCTGTTTGGCTTCTGAATCTTCTGGAGGATTTGAAGATTGAGATAGAGAAACCTCTGAAGTTGTTGATTGATAACAAGTCTGTAATCAATCTTGTCAAGAATCCAGTGCTGCATAGAAGAAACAAGCATATTAAGACGAAGTATCATTTTCTGAGAAGTCAAGTGCAGAAAGAAGTGTTAGAAGTTCGGCACTGTAGCACTCAGAAGCAGCTGACAGATGTTCTAACGAATGCAATAAAAACAGACCAATTTCTTCATTTGAGAAATGAAATTGGTGTTGTTAGTTTCTGATAGTTACTAAATTACGAGATAGTATTAGAGGGTAATTTAGTATTTTTCATTTTTGGATATTCTCTTTTAGGGCCTATATGGCATTCTTATCTTTACTATTTTTGTGTATAAATAGGTGTACTAAGTTTCATTTAATACAACAATCCTCTTTCAATCATTAGTGACAATTTTATAGCATTTATCATTTTATCTCTTCTTCCTCAATTTCATCACCTTGCACCAACAAGATGGATCTCAAAGACAATGTATTTTTTTTTAATATATATTGACATGAAATTAAACACTACTATTATAAACATGGATTCCCTCATGGATATACTACTAGCTACAATAACAACAAATCAATTAATTTCTCAACCAAAAATAAATTTAATATAGTAGAATCTAATAAATATAACAAGGAAAATTGAATTTATTACCAACAACGAGTTTCCTCTTCAAATTCCATGAGCCTGTAAAAATTAGTTGTGAAAGAAAAGATCAGTTAGCATTGTTCTAAATCAAGGATAATATTCTACTAGAGTAACAAACATAAACATATTTATACACTTTCACCAGAGGTTTGGCAGAGAAAGTACACACTAGCAGATATAACATATGGTTTAATGTACCACAATTTACATGACATCCAGAGAAAATAACACTATATACTACACTAACAATCATTATAATTTATGAGCATAAAAAATTGACTATCCTAATTAGCTAAAAGAAGAGTTATCACAAGACTAATACATCTGCGCTAGCATCCGCCAACCCACAAGAAAATCCATAAGAGGTTTTTGTGTTCTTCTTGGTTCTTCTTTGGTTAGATGGAAATCAAATAAAGAAAATAGATTATCCAGGTCGTCAACTGAAGTAAAGTACATGTCATTGTCTACTTTAATATGTGTGGTACAATGGTTTCAACTTCTCTTCAAAGACCTTCACATCCAAATTTCAAAACCAACATATGTTTACTATGACAGTAAATTAACAATCTATCAAGCCCATAATTCCACATTTCATGAGAGAATCAAGTATATTGAACTTAACTGTCATGTAATTCGAGAGAAGATTCAGTCTAAGCTCCTGCACTTGCTTCCCGTTTCAAGCCCAAACTAGTTGGCATACATGTTTACGAAACCCCAAGACTCGCCATATATGCTTTTTATCATATCCAAGTTGATACTTTTCACCACACATAAACCAACTTGAGGGAATGTGTTAAATACAATATGGCCATTTTTGCTTTTGGCCATAAGGCCCATTTTCTATTTTCCTGGTTTTTTAAGAATTAGTTAGAAAGTTATTCCTTTTTTTTCTTTCTATTTTTGGTTGTCTTCAACCTATTGATACACAAGCATTGACATATCGCCACAACTTATAGTTGATGCTTGATTCATAATGAATAAATCTTTCTTGCAAAGTTATTCCTTCCATGCATACTATCAACATGGTATTAAAGTCTAGTTTAAGATCCGGTGAGCTACAAGCTATCAAATTTCCGCTATTAATCATCCACCATTGATTTTTAACTTTTATATGTTTAGTTTTGGACGAGAAGGAGTGTGTTAAGAATCTCACATAGAAAAATATATAGTTTAAAAATGTTCTTATAAGTGGGAGCAATTTTTATCTTACAAGTCAGTTTTGTAGGGATGAGTTAGAATAAAAAAGTGGGAGCAATCTTCACCTTACATGACAGTGATTGAGAAGAAAACATTTGAGACAGCTTGAGACAGCGAAAACATAATTTATTTATGAGTTTTTTTTTTGATAAATAATTAATTTATGAGATAAGGAAACATACTTTTGTGAATAGAAGAACATTGTGAGGAATAATTCATAGATCCATCTGGGCAATTCCCATAATAGCAAGAGGAGGTAACGTGTTTCTCAATTTCATTATCATCCTTCCAGCTGCAATCTCCTCCTTGATTTCCCAAACACGTTAAACATTCCCCACTCACACTGTAACTCACTTCAAACCCTTCATCCAAACCTTTTTCAAGAACATCAGGCTTAAAAAAATAACTATATCCATAAGAATCATCTATATGAAAACCTGCTCCTACTGGGACTTGAATACGTCTCGTACAATTCATGGATTCTTCAAAAAGATTAGAGTCATCATCGGCAAGTTGAGCAAAAGCGAGATTCTGAGATCCACATAGAGAATCTTCAGATGGAATTGGAGGAGAAGTACAATTGTAGTATATGTTGAGGTTTTTGAATTGTGGGAGATGTTGAATTTGAAACAGAGGTAGAGACAAAAAAGTATCATTAAATTGAGGAGAACAGAGGTTGAGAGAAAGGTCTGTTCTTTTGAGTTTCATGGTGTAAGTTGTGGTGTTTATTTCAAGTACTGTGAAATTCTGTGATGATATTAGAATTGTGGTATCTTGTTTGTGGCCGCAGTCAAGGTAAAATGGGGCTCCTGCGCCACATTGAAAAGGACGATCATGTCCCCAGAATGGATACGAGATGCTGGAAAGATTACCACAGTTGTAGGAATGTTCCTTGCAAATGGAATAATCATAAACTGATTGAGAATAGGATACTTGTGGGGAAAAAGTGCTTATTATGAATAACAAGTAAAAGAAGAAAGAGGTGTATTGAATGGTTATGTTCATAGGGATATTCTTATCCATTGTTTTGTGAACAAAGAAGAAACTAAGAATGGGAGGAGCAGGAGATTATGTTTAGAGAAAATATTAAAATTCATAATGTGTGACTTAGTTATGCTCTCAGTCGGCTAGAGAGTCAACTCAAAAGTCACCATGGAAATTTCTAGACTCTTTCTTTTTTTATTAAAATTTTGAATATAAATTTTACAAAGTTGACTTTGATAATGATGTAACAAAAATTTGGCATATGCTTCTAGGTCATCTAAGTGAACGTGGAATTATGGAACTTCCCTAAAAAAAAATTATTAAAGGGTATGGATTTATCCAATTATTGTGTATTTAAAAAGCAGTGTCATGTGAAATTTAAGATAGAAAAACATAAAATAGAGGAAATTTTAAAATATGTTAACTCAAATGTGCGGGGCAAAGAGGTTTTCTTGAGTGGTTTTAGATATTGTGACTTTTATAGATGATTTTCTCGTAGAGTTTGTGTGTATTTCTTAGAGATATGAAATATTTATCAAACTCAAATTGTAAAATGAGATAAATAATCAATAAGCAATCAAACATGCAAATCAATCAAGTATTTACGGTTAAATTATATTCTACTTTCGTTTATTTTAAGTTTTTATTCCTGATTGTTGTTCTAAGACAGGTTGAAAATGCTCATATAAGTGATTGTTTTTAAAATATTTCTAATCAACAAGATAAACTTGTTAATAAACTGTTAGTAAATAACTTCTAAACTATGAACTTATTGAAATAAGATAAAAGTAGTTTATGAATTCTAAATAAGTTCTCTAAACACTCTAAAAATTAAATTATTCAAAAGAAGAATCTAATAACATATCAGGGGAAGGAAGAATACATACTCGAAGCGTAAGGAGACTTTTTCGAATCTGAATCAAAAGCTGGTACAAATGCTTGCACTGGTGTTTCTCCATAAGATGGTTCTGATAGGGGTGATGGTGTCGCAGATTTAAACAACTTGGATCCTATGCAACCCGACTCATCCGGCCAAATAGCAGTTGTTGAATTCTGGCGACAAAATCCGCAATCACCAAAAGACAGTTGATTAGGACAAATACACATAAATGCATTTTTGGTTGTATTGTATCCACATCTCCCACCATATTTCTTGCAATAATTGCATATATCTTCCTCCACAACACTCCACCCAACCTCAAACCCTTCCTTTAAAACATTCACCACTCTTGTATCAGAATCTTCTATAATAGAGCTTTTTGGCCCATAAACTTTGATATTGTTCTTACACTCTAGGTTCGTGAAATCCGCCATTTTAGTATTTAATACTAAATATGCATCTTGAGGTTTACTATCTATGAGGCAATAAATCTCTTGAGAAACTTCTGAACTCAAAGGAGATCCATATGAATTAGTAGGAAGAGTGTCGCAATCGGACAATAAATTATAATTCTCGTCATTGGAAGTGTACTTGAAGAAATCCAAATTCAAGCTCACATTAGTATTTGGACAAGAAGTGACATTAGCAGCATCATAACTCCATAAATCCAACCTTGCAATCTTCAAGAGTTGTGATGTTTGATTCATATCAATGATATGAAACTTTTGTGAGTTGATGTCAATAGTCAAGTTGTTTCTCTGACAATCGAGCGTGAAGTTTGGATGGCCGCAATAACTTGGTTGATCGTTGATATTCCAAAATGGATATGTAATGTTGGTGAAGTTTCCACAGGTAAAAGGTGCACATGATTTGTAGCTTTTAGCATCACTATTGACTTGTGTTGGGATTAAAAAGAGTGTGAGGAAGAGAACGATGTTGATGAGGAAGGAACAATGAGGTTGAAGAAAAGATGGAGTCATGTGTACATATGATGAAAATTGAAAAGTATACACGAACGACTCAGAAGATTAACCTTTACATGTGTAATATCATATGTTTGAACTAAGAAGAATAAGATTATGGAGGAAGAGATGAAGGCAAAAGGAAGTAGAAAAAGAGGAAGAAGCAAGAATGAATGGACATAGAATTTTGAGATGGCCTAATAAGCATAAGAAAAGGTATTATGTCTTATTCTTAATGAAGAGGCAAATGATGAAAGTGGCTACCACGTTGTAGATGTAAAAGTCAAATTAAATGGCTTATGATTTGTTTGATAGTATCTTTGTAAAAAAGGTGTTGGCTTTTAAGAGGGACAAAAAGAGCAGTGGTTTTTGTCATATAAGTCATTTTTAATCTTTTTCTATCTAGCTTTTAAACAATCTCCAAAATACTAATAAAAAATAAGTTTTGAAAAAGAAACTAAAACCCGATGGAACTATTGATAAATACAAAATCCGCTTTGTTGTCAAGGATTTTAGACAGAGAAAATATAGATTTCTTCGACACATTTTCTCCTATCACTAGAATTACATTCATTAGGATACTTATTTCAATAGATGTTATTTATAACTTAATAGTACACCAAATGGATGTTAAAACAACTTTTTTAAATGATGACTTAGAAGAAGAAATATATATGAAACAACCGGAAGGATTTGTGATCTATGGACAAGAAAACAAGGTCTGACAGTTAGACAAGTCTTTGCATGGACTAAAACAAGCTCTTAAGTAATGGTATGAAAAGTTTGATAACTTAATGATATCAAATGGGTACAAAGTGAATGAAAATGACAAATGCTTTTACTATAAATATGAGAATCGCATATGCACTATCATATGTCTCTATGTAGACGATCTACTCATATTTGGATCAAACATTCAGACCATTAATGATGTGAAATTTCTGTTGTGCAACAACTTTGATATGAAAGACCTCAGAGAAGCAAGTGTGATCCTTGGTATCAAGATCACGAGATCCGAACAAGGAATTTCTTTGGATCAATCACACTATATGGAGAAGATCTTAAAAAAATATAAATACTTTGACTGTAAACCTGCGTGCACACCATATGATCCAAGTGTGAAATTGTTTAAGAACACTGGAGAAAGTGTCAGGAAATTAGAATATGCGAGCATCATTGGCAGTTTTAGGTATGGCACTGATTGTACTAGACCCGAAAATGCATATGTCAAAGGATTGTTATGCAGGTTTATGAGTAGGTCAAGTAAAGAGTATCGACAAGCTATTGAGCGAGTCATGAAGTGCCTCAAAAGGACCATGGGTCTTGGCCTACATTATCAGAAGTTTCCTGCTGTACTAGAAGGGTACAATGATGCAGATTGGAATACTTTATCAGATGATTGCAAAGCTACTAGTGACTATATATCTAGTATAGCTGGAGGAGCTGTATCTTGGAAATCAAAGAAACAAACTATCCTAGCTCTGTCCACAATTGAATTTGAGATGATGGCATTAGTCACAACTAGTGAAGAAGCTAGTTGGTTGAGATGCTTGCTAGTTGAGATCCTCTGATACGGTGGCAGAACCGACTGTTTAATACTGGTTTGCGTTTTGCGTTTTGTGTTTGCAAAATATCGCGGTAAGCAAGAGTCGCCACCAACTTTTATTTCATCCAATCATGGAAAAGGAAAAAGAACAGAAAAAACCTTTTTTTCGAGATATTCTGAGTACGGGGGGTAGATTATAGAAAGGGAAGGTGTTAGCACCCTTTCTATCCATGGTTTTCCATGGGCTCTTAGGTACTTGCTCATTTTTAAATTGCTTGTGTATGTGCTTTGTTTTGAAGAATGTTTTACTTCGTGATAACCCTTGTATAAGTCCTCAAAGGTGTGACATAGTTGTTTTGAAAAATTGTTTGAAATGTGTAAGTGTGAAAAGTTTGGATTTGAGCAAGTACCTACTGGCATCTACCTACTCGAAAAAAGATTGTTTCTATTCTCGTTTCCCTTAGACAGTGTTATCCCACTATTGAGAAATAGGTAGCACCGTCGTGGGAATTTGTAAGGGCCTATTCTAAAGGGACGTACGATCACTAAAAAAATATTAGGACACCTTAGTAGTAACCCTGGATTCTTAAGATTTTATTCGAGGCAACATTTCCGAGGCAACATTCGAATGGGACATTTTGATCTTTTTAGACTGGAGGGAAACCACTAAGACACCCTATGCTTAATGATCGTTTACCGAAGGCAACCGAAGTGAGAGTATACCCTAAGAGTGATATGTGCGAGTGATTGGTTTCAGTTATTTATCTTTGCACATTAGGGTTTTCTAACTGTATTAATTTGTCATGCATTCTTGCCATACAATCCTATTAGCATACATCTAGACAGTTAAGTATTTGCGGGAATTGAAAATGCGAGAAAATAAATCTACGCTATTACAAGGCTTCAGGGAGGGGGATTAATTATATAGCCAAAAAAAAACTAGGGATTTAACAGTAAAATAAACCCTAAATTAACTATTACAAACCATGAGCAGTTATAAAATATTAGCAAAAATAAATTACAAACGCGCGGCGAATTACATGAGAAGCGATTAGGGTTTTGACCCTAATCTAAACCTATTTGCGATTGATTTAAAAAAAGATGTTTTTGTCATGTTTTGTTATTTAAGAAAATAATGAAGCAATTAAATTAAAAAGAAAATCCTAAGTTCTAATTAATTTTAAATTAAGAAAAATAAATTAATTCACTCTATAAACCTATTTTTATATTTTATTTATTTGAGAAAAAATAAAAGAATTAAATCAAGAATTTAACCTAATTTCTATTTGATTTTATTTATAAAAACAAGTTAAAATTGCCCTAAGTTAAATTAAATTAAATTAAATTTGATAATAAAAAAAACTATTTCTGATTTTTTTATGAAGTCTTGATTTTATGATTTTATAAAAAAATGATTAGTTTATTAATTAAAATGATTAAAAGAAATATTAAAAGAATTAAAGAAAAGAAATAAAAACAAGTTAGAGATGGGTCTGATTGTTAGCAATTATGGGGGGTGCAGATCTGATTTTTGTGGCCCAAATAACACCATCCTGTTTGACCACGCTTGGTTTGGTGAGGTGTTGACTTTAGTGCATATCATGGTCCTTCAATGCTGGCACGTTAGATCTAGCTTGCTGATGAATCTGATGGTTGAATTTGATGGCATATGGTAGGCGCTTGAGATTGTAGTGTACCTGATCACATGAAGCAAAATAATACAAACAAAGGTTGGGACCTGGGGATCAAACCCAATCCCTTATACCCAATTCCAGCGCTTGCTTGCCAACTGAGCCATGATGGTTATTTGTAAATATGATGATAATAAAATATAATATTCAAAACAAGCTAATGGGTCAGCCAAACGCGCAAAATTTCAAACGGGCCAGTCCCACGCTGCCACACCATCGTCTCCCTCACTGGCCCGTCGTTTTAGAAAACCAAGCTTTTACCTATGGACGCTTTGTTGTAGGTACAGACCTGTTCATCTTAAAAATTGTATACAAGCAAGATAAATGACAAGTGCTGGTACCAATCAACTCGTCTCATCCCCACGAGCATCATGGTACCAGAATCAAAGTCTAATTTTGCATATACTGAAAACCCCTAAAACGAGCAAAGGAACCCTAACAATGGCATATCATGATTCCTGCACTGAAAATGCAATTAAGTAATACCAATAACTTGCAAACATGATGATGAACAAGAATATATAAATCAAATGTGCTAATGATGCATAAATTGCAAAAATCGAATTTGAAAAATGTACCAAACCGTGTGAGTTGTAGAATGAGTTTCTAAGTGCTTCAGGCCCTGGGAATGATTGGAACAGCTTCTTGGGAAGTATAGGAAGGGATTGGTGATCTTGGAATGCTTTGAAACGCCTTGTAGATTGAAAACCGATTCCCATTTTTTCTTGAATTTTCCAGTTTTCTTCCTGGCAATTCACGACCTCTAACCCCCCTTTTTTGCTTTGTTCTTGTTCATTATATATCCCTCAATGAATTAGGGTTGCAAAACATATTGAATCTTTAAGCTTTGATGATATTTGATTTGATTCTTTAGCCATATGATATCTTTCTATTTTCATTCCAATCATGCTATTTTTGTACCAATTGCCATTGATTCGAATTGATCTGGCAAGCTCAACATATCTTGGTTGCTAACCTATCAAAAAAACAAATCAAATCATATATTTGATAATTTTCATCATTTATTTAATTTAATTCACTTTTTAATTAATGAAAAATCAAAATAAATTGAAAAATGAAGCAAATAATTTGTGGATAAGTATTTGAGTCGTGGACCACATTATAATTGAGGTGCAAACATAAAAAGTTGGGGCCATTTAGCAAAAAATGCAAATTTGAGCACATTTGACTTTTGGCAATTTTGCAAAAATGGTCAACTTGGCCAATGCATAACTTTCTTAATTTTGACCCTAGAGAGGTGTTGTTGGACTTTTTAGAAATATTAGGATGTCCTATAAGCAACCATTTTTGTCTCATCTCAATTGAATCTTCCATGTTCATGCATGAAGCTTTGACCCAAAAGGTGTTTTTGTTGGCTTTTTAAAAGGACCTATAATGTCAAAATTCATATCTTTTTGTGAGTGCATATTCTGAACTTGGGAGCTGAAGATGAATGGTAGGGAATTTCATCCTCTTCAAAATGAGCTTTGGATGGGTCATTTATAATAAAGTATGAGAAAGTTATGCTTGGTCAAAGTTGAGTTGACTTTTCTTGTAAAACCCTAATTTAACAACTTTTGGATTTTGATGAATTGTGAGCAATCCTTGAGGAATCATGATCAACCCTTGATCAAATTATGAATAATACTTCAAAATGAGGATGTTAACCAAAAATCTTGAAGTTTGACTGTATGTGGGCCTTAGTTGACTTTTGGCCTAGTACAACTGATTTTCAGGCATTTGAGCAATTGACTGAGCAAACTTCTTCTGCAAACTTCTTCTGCAAGGCTTGAAACTTGACATGGATGATGTTGAGGACATATTAGGACAATGGTGAGAATTTGATTCCTTTGTGGTTCACACATCTTGATGAAGATGGAAACCCTAATTTGAGGTAGACTGCCTTAGGAGAGAGTTTGTCTGATCAACTCTTGAACTTCCTTGAGCAATTTGGGGACCTCACTTGACATTTGTTGAGAAATATGGGGGGACAAATTTTGGGGTAGAACAGCTGCCCCTGTTCAATCTTCTTAAACCTGAGTGTTAGAACATAGTTTGATTCTACAACCCTCAATTAGAGTTTTGATGATAACAAAATACAAGAATAAATAAATTGTAAGATTTATATATAAGACATATATGCTACTTAAAATTATGTTGTGTATTTACAGAAGTTCTGATGGAATCAGCATCAGAAGATCAATAACATGTGCTACACGCAGAAGATCTACCAGATCATACGCTGAAGCCTGATGACCAGAATCTGCGCATAAAATACTGACTCTGATCAAGATCCTTACCAAGTCATCAACACTCAGAAGCGTCAGCATAAGCTAAAGCAAAGAACACTCTGATTATCATAAAGAAGACTCTGAAGCGTTAATAAGCATTCAAGACAGATTAATTACCAACGGCTTTATTCCAAGACAAGATCTTCTCAAAAAGGAAAGAACGTTATTATCATTGAAAGTGATTTATGGACAACAATGTATCTTTGCCTTGGCTATATAAACAAGTCAGTGTGAGAAAAGAAAAGGTTAATAATCTTCACGTATATAAAAATGCACGCATTCATACAAATTGCTAAGCTTTCCAACCACGCTCATCAAAACGCTCTAGCAATCCAGTTTTTATTCCAAGCTTAATATTGTGTATTATCACAGTTGTGATATATAGTTTTGTTAGAAAACATTAACACACTTTTTGTTCAATTATCTGTAAGAGAATTTCCTTGAGATAAACCAGTCTGTGGTTAGACTCAAGAAGGCTTTAACAGTTGTTAAAGTAGACTGTTGTAATCCTATTGAATATAGTGGATTAAGACCTCGTTGGAGAGAGGCGAAATCACCTTGACGGGTGGAATGGAGTAGTTTGAGATCAAACGAACCAGGATAAAAATACAGTGTTGTCTGCACATTTGATTTAAGTTTTACAATTCAACCCCCCTTCTTGTGTTTTTCACATCTTCAATTGGCATCAGAGCGCCTGGTTCTGAGCTTATAACACTTAACCATGTCAGTACAAGATCCAGCGTCAGAAAAACACAATGGCAGGACCACATCAAAACATCAGCAATGACAACAATGAAGAAAGAGACAGATTCAGTGGCAAACCTCCAGTCTTTGATGGAGAGAACTTTGACTACTGGAAAGACAGAATTGAAAGCTTCTTTCTGGCCCATGATGCTGATCTGTGGGACATGGTGACTGATGGATACACGCACCCAGTGGATGGAAGTGGTCAGAAGATTGACAGGAAAGCAATGTCTGATCAGCAAAAGCATGATTTCAGAAATCATCACAAGGCCAGAACAATTCTTCTCAGCGCCATCTCTTATTTAGAATATGAAAAGATATCAAACAGAGACACTGCAAAGAATATGTTTGACTATTTGAGAATGACGCATGAAGGCAACATTTAAGTATAAGAAACCAAAGCTCTTGCGCTCATTCAGAAGTATGAGGCATTTAAGATGGAAGAGAGTGAATCCATAGAAACTATGTTTTCAAGATTTCAAATTCTTGTTGCTGGTCTCAAAGTTATTGACAAAGGGTATTCCACTGCTGATCATGTTAAGAAGATCATCAGAAGCTTACCAAAACAGTGGAGGCCAATGGTCACAACGCTTAAGCTAGCCAATGATCTCAACAAAATCTCTCTGGAGGAACTTGTCAGCTCCCTCAAAAGTCACTAGATAAAGCTAGAAGCAGATGAACCTCAAAAGCAAGGTAATCCATTAGCTTTAAAATCTAACAGAAAATCTGACTCCAAGGTTTTGCAGGCTGTAGAAGAAACCTCTGATGGGTCTTCATCAGAAGAAGATGAACTATCTCTCCTCTCCAGAAGGGTGAACCAATTATGGAAGCAGAGGCAAAGAAAGTTCAAGAATCCCAGAAGATCAGAAAATCAGAATGAATCCTTCTCCAGATACAGAAGGTCAGAATCCTCCTCTGGACACAGAAGATCTGAAGGCTCTTCAGGAAGAAGAAAGCCAAACAACAAAGACATCATCTTCTATGAATGTAACGATCAAGGGCACTACAAAAGTGATTGCCCAAAGCTTCAGAAGGAAAATCCCAAAAAGAAGTTTGGCAAGGAAAAGAAGAAAAGTCTCATGGCTACATGGGATGATTCTGACACATCTGAAGCTGACTCAGAATCAGATGATGAAAGAGCAAACATAGCTCTCATGGCAAACATAACAGAAGACAGTGAAGCTTCTGAGTCAGACTCTGAATCAGATACAGAAGAGGTATTTTATGACTTTGCTATAAACTTTACTAAGGCTGAACTAGCTGAAAGCCTTAATGAAATTCTGGAAAGATATCAGCAAATTAGAGTCAAATTCAGAAACCTGAAAAGGAATCTTGCTTCTGACTCTGATAATACTGAGAGTCTCAAATTGGAGAATTCTGAGTTAAAAGATAAAATTTCAAAATTAGAAAATCTATTACAAAACTCTCAGAAGGAAACAATCCCTGAAACTCCCAACAGTGCTGATGAGATTATCAAGGAGTATGATCACAGCTTTCAGAAGTTTCTAGCTAAAAACATAGATAGAAGCAAAATGGCTTCAATGATCCATGGAGTTAGCATAAATGGCAGAAAAGGAATAGGATACCAAGGTAAGGTACCTACACCAAAGAATGCCATGGACTTAGTTATAAGACGCACTTCACTTGATTCACACTTTATATATGGGCGCACACATGACATCAAATATACAAGTAGTAATTATTCTGTCAAACCAAAATTCAACCAGAGTTTTGGTAAAACTAACAAATCAGGACCCAAGAAAATATGGGTACCTAAGGATAAAATAATACATGTGGCAGATATCTTTAGCAGCAAAGCAGAAACACCAATCATGGTACCTAGACGCTGGCTGCTCACGACACATGACGGGAAGAAGGCATATGTTCCAAAGCCTGGAACTTAAGCCTGGAGGCCACGTAGGTTTTGGAGGCAATCAGAGAGGAAAGATCATTGGATCTGGAACAGTAAGTAATGGAAATCTTCCCTCTATAAGTAATGTTTTATTAGTAGATGGGTTAATGCATAACCTGTTATCCATAAGTCAATTAAGTGATAACGGTTATGATATAATCTTTAATCAAAATTCATGCAAAGCTATTAGTCAGAAAGATGGGACTATCCTATTTAATGGAAAGAGGAGAAACAACATTTATAAAATAAAACTTTCTGAACTAAAAAGTCAGAATGTAAAGTGTCTTCTGTCTGTTAACAAAGAGCAATGGATCTGGCACAGAAGATTGGGACATGTTAGTATGAGAAGAATATCTCAGATTAACAAACTCAATCTGGTCAGAGGACTTCCTAACCTGAAATTCAATTCAGATGCTCTGTGTGAAGCATGTCAGAAATGCAAGTTTGCAAAACCAGCTTTCAAATCTAAAAACATTGTTTCCACCTCTAAGCCATTAGAACTTCTGCACATTGACTTATTTGGACCAGTTAAAACTGCGTCAGTCAGTGGCAAGAAGTATGGGTTAGTAATCATAGATGACTATAGCAGATGGACATGGGTAAAGTTCTTAAGACACAAGGACGAGTCACACTCTGTGTTTGTCACCTTCTGCAACCAAGTTCAGAATGAAAAGGATCTTAGAATCGTCAAAGTCAGAAGTGATCATGGTGGAGAATTTGAAAACAAAGATTTTGAATCACTCTTTAATGACAAAGGCATTCTGCATGATTTCTCTTGTCCTAGAACTCCCCAGCAAAATGGAGTTGTAGAACGAAAGAACAGAACATTGCAAGAAATGGCCAGAACCATGATCAACGAGACTAACGTTGCTAAGATCTTCTGGGCAGAGGCAATAAACACAGAGTGTTACATTCAGAATAGAATCTCCATAAGACCTATTCTGGAAAAGACTCCATATGAATTGTGGAAGAACATAAAGCCCAACATTTCCTATTTTCATCCATTTGGATGTACATGCTTTATTTTGAATACAAAAAATTATTTGAACAAGTTTGACTCTAAAGCACAAAAGTGTATTATGTTAGGATACTCTGAACGCTCAAGAGGGTACAGAGTATACAATACAGAAACACAGATTGTGGAAGAATCAATCAGTGTTTGTTTTGATGATAAGCTTAACTCTCAAAATTCAAAGCAGAATGAATTCCTTGCAGGTATGGAAGTTGAATTCACAGGTACTGAAGACAAGTCATCAGAAGCTCTTAACAGAGACATTCCCTCAACATCAGAAAGAGGCACTGCAAGCAATCCAGCACCTTCTGTTGATCAACTTCAGAAAAGACCATCCAGAAGCAGCATGGATCACCCAGAAGAAACAATCTTAGGAAGAAAGGAAGATCCAATCAGAACAAGAGCTAGCTTCAGAAACTCTGAAGAATCCCTCATGGGACTTGTTTCTCTAATTAAACCATCAACAATTGATGAAGCACTTCTGGATAATGACTGGATTCTAGCAATGCAAGATGAGCTAAATCAATTCACAAGAAATGACGTATGGGATCTAGTTCCTAAACCAAAATGATTCAACGTCATTGGAACAAAATGGGTGTTCAGAAACAAACTGAATGAACAAGGTGAAGTCATCAGAAACAAAGCACGATTGGTAGCACAAGGTTATAGTCAGCAAGAGGGGATAGACTATATAGAAACCTTTTCTCCAGTCGCCAGGTTAGAATCTATCAGACTCTTAATTTCATTTGCTGTTAATAAAGGCATCACTCTGTATTAGATGGATGTTAAGAGTGCATTCTTAAATGGATATATAGAAGAAGAGGTATATGTGCACCAACCCCCTGGTTTTGAAAGTTCCAAAAATCCAGAATATGTTTTCAAACTAAAGAAGTGACTCTATGGTCTGAAACAAGCTCCCAAAGCTTGGTATGAAAGACTAAGTAACTTCCTGTTAGAAAAGGAATTCACCAGAGGGAAAGTGGACACAACCTTATTCTGTAAGACAGTTAAGAATGACATTTTAGTATGTCAGATTTATGTTGATGATATCATATTTTGATCTACTAAACCTTCTTTGGGAAGAAAGTTTGCTAAGTGTATGCAGGCAGAATTTGAGATGAGCCTAATGGGGTAACTGAAATTCTTTCTGGGCATTCAGATCAATCAAACCCCAGAAGGAACTTACATTCATCAGAGAAAATACGTCAGAGAACTTCTGAATAAATTTGATCTCTCAGAATGTAAGCCATCAAAGATTCCAATGCATCCCACGTGCATTCTGGAAAGAGAAGAGGTAAGTAAAAAGGTAGAACAGAAGGTCTACAGAGGTATGATTGGTTCTCTTCTCTATCTGACGGCTTCAAGGCCTGACATTTTATTCAGTGTATGCATTTGTGCAAGATTCCAATCAGATCCTAGAGAATCTCACTTAACAGCAGTTAAGCGAATTTTCAAGTATCTGAAAGGTACTACTAATCTGGGTTTGTTTTATAGAAAATCAAGTGATTACAGCTTAGTAGGATACTGTGATGCTGATTTTGCTGGAGACAGAGTAGAACGTAAAAGCACTTCTGGAAGCTGCCAGTTTCTGGGAGAAAATGGTCCAGCAAAAGACAATCCACAATTGCTCTATCAACAGCAGAAGCTGAATACATAGCAGCAGCTGGATGCATCATACAAATGCTCTGGATGAAAAGTCAACTTGAGGACTTCCAGATTTTTGAGAGTAACATTCCTATCCTCTGTGACAATACTTCTGCTATTTGTCTCAGCAAAAATCCAATTTTACATTCTAGGGCTAAGCATATAGAAATAAAACATCATTTTATTAGGGACTATATTCAGAAAGGGATTTTAAATTTTAAATTTATTAACACAGACCATCAATGGGCTGATATTTTTACAAAACCTCTTTCTGAAGATAGGTTCAACTTCATTCTGAAACATCTCAGCATGAAGCTCTGCCCAGAATGAAATTGTTTTGATTCTATATATTAACCTTCAGAACTTTGTTTATTTTTCTGTGAACTACTGATCAATCTTCCTTCAGATCTTTAGAAGTGCAGATTGTATCAGAATCTATCCATGAAGATCTGAGCGCTTCATTTCCAGGATAGAGATGTGCTGTTCACTCAAGCAAACAAGTGTCATCCAGTCATCAGCTATTTTCTAAGGCTGAACACACGTTCACGTTTCTGAAAAGGCAAAAACGCTGATTGGATGCATTGAAACACATGTCATGGGTAACCGTTCCAAATATCTTTCTGAATCCTATAAAATCAGCTATCATTAAATGCTAATAATCATTATTAATTTCTCTCTCTTAACGTTTATGTTTTCAAAACCTTTTTAGAAATCTATTTAAACACACTTCACACCATTTACACTCTTTTACCGTCACTTTCATTCTCTCTAAATATTTCTGATTTCAGTGTTCTTACTTTCTCAAAAACCCTTCAATCTTTTTCACAAAAACCTCGTGTGAACAATGGCTTCTTCCAGCATTCCTTCTCCAGATTCCCAGAAAACTGTTTCATCTGAACAATACGAAGAACCTTACAGAATGCTTCTAACTCCAATAAAAAACCTAGAGGTTCTGTCAGAATTAATCGTGGATTTCAACAGCCTTCAGGAGAATGGGTTTGATCTATCTGAAGAGGTTAAAGCTCAAGGCTGGGAAAAGTACTTTGACAGACTGGTGGGTCCAACATTTCCTATTCTGGTAAAGGAATTTTGGATTGACGCTTCTTTTTCCAATCATCAAGTCACATCTTATATTATGGGAAAGAAGATTGTTATTACTGAAGACCTTATTGCAAGACTCATAGGGTACAGTGGTGGCGGTGTTCGTTGCATTGGCATGGCAGAAAGGTGTGCAGATGCTGCCCTAATTGCAAGGGAAATCTTTACTCTAGAGCTTCCCTCCAGCAAGATAAGGGATTTGAAGGACAAGCACAAAATTTGGGCCAAGATCATTCTGGGCTGCTTCAACCACAGGTAGCCTACCAGCTCTCCTGATTACATTAATATTGATCAACAGTTTCTGATCTATTTCATCTCTCAGAAGGTCAAGATAAATCTGGCCCATCTGCTGTTCAACCATCTCAGAACAAGTGTCAAGGAAACAAGATAAGAGGAATGAACAAAAAGGTATTGGATACCCTTAGGAAGACTGATATCAGATATTCTTACAGAGAATAGGCTGATTGATCATCTGACAGAGGCTCAAGAAATCAGCACTCTGGAAGCTACTGTTGGCAAGCAGCTGAATGCCAAAAATCTGAAGAAAATGAAGTTGATAGAGAACATCAAGAAGGAGCCCAGCGTCACTCCTTTTGATGCAATCTCCAGCAGAAGATTCCCTCTGGATGACTTCCCACTGTTCTCAGAAATTGACTCTAAACCTGAAATCATACTCAGATATCTGGATGCTTGCAAGGCTGATGGTACAACACCAAATCTGAATATTCAAGATCTTCAGCAGAAGGCTCCAGAGGTTGTTCTGAAGAAGACAAAGAAAAGAAAAGCTGCAGCAGAAGGATCATCTCAGCAGACTCCTAAGAAGAGAGGTAATCCTTCTTCTGTAACTATTTTAGATTCAATTGTTGTATCAACATCCATCCCAATACCCACTCCATCTGAAAACCCAACACCTCAAACTTTTGATGATTTTGACCTTGACTTTGATCCCTCTGAATCATTAACCCTCAGAAGATCTCGCTCCCAACCTCAAAATCCAAATATTGTTGAAACCCAACAAGAACTTGAAAAAGTTCTTTCTGATATAGACCAACACACTTCTGTTCCCATACCAGATAATCAAAATCCTGAAACCATCACAGAACCACAACCCGAAATTCCACTCTCTCCAGAACCAGAAATCCCACTACCTTCATCTCCTCAACCAGAAATTAATCCACCCTGTCCTCAACCTGAACATTCTCCATAACCTGAGATTCAAACTTTTGAGGCTCAACCCTCTGAATCCCCTGAACCACAACCTCTGGACATTCAATTGCCCTTTAGCACCATTGTGAATATTCCTCAACTTCCCTCTTCACCAGAATTAACTCCACCAAATTCCCCATCAAGTCCAATCATAATTCCTGACTCTCCCACTCCTTCACCAAAAGACAATTCAGACGACGACATCAAGACTGTCATTGATTTAACAGTCCTTGAACGCCTTGCTGCAATAAACCACAAAACTGCTATCCCTAAACCAAAACATCCAGATGTTGGTTCCAGCATATTGAACTTTGAAACAGAAATACAGAAGTGGATCACTTCTCTGAAACAAGCAAGTCTGGAACTGGTTGATCCTGCTGCTTCTGACTACCTTTGGACAAAGTGCAGAAGATGGGTATGCTCTGAAACCTTTAATCTACAAGAACAGAGCTATGGACAAGCTCAACAGAACTTCATCAATCTGTTGAAAGAAATTGAAGGTCCAGTTCTAAGCAAGCTGCTTAAGGAAGAAGTTCTCCATCTGGACATTGCCCTTTGGTCTGAACATCGTCCAACTTCCAAAGATTAACCAGAGTCAGAAGAATAGATGATTCCAGCTGAAGACTTGGGTCAAGAAGAAGATATTGTTGCAAGCTCTGAGAAGCATCCTGTTTCTGAAGATCCTCAAGCTTCCTCCCTTGACAGGCAAACTCTTGAAGACTTGAAAAGATCTGATATGCTGATGAATGAAAGAATGGATAAGCAGGACACCAAAATCGATGCAATAGCGAACATGTTAACTCAGCAACAGGAAACCAACACCCAAATCAAGAGCATGTTGGAGGCTTTGTTCACACGACTTCCTCATCCTTCTTAGAAATTTCCTTGCTGTTTTTATAACTTGTTTATCTGTAATATCTTTACATGTTCTGAACTTATCATTGCTTCTGTTTTTAATATAAATGCATTTTTAGCTCTGATTTCTTTAACTCTGATTATTTGTGCTTTTTGATAACTGACAAAAAGGGGGAGAAAGAATGATATTTTTCAATAACGGATTACTGAGACATAAGTCTCAAACATTCTAACATTCTGATCTATTTGAATTTCTTTCTTCTGAAAAGCCTGAACAGGTACAAAATTATGACGAAAGATACAGTAAAGTACAGTAAAGTTCTGATGCTCAAAGACTCATGGAATTAAAGGGAAGTAACCAACTCAGGGGGAGTTTTTCTCTTCGTTGCTCTGATACCTTTTATTCTTTATTTTTAATCTCTGATACCTTTTAATCCTAATTTTAATTGAAAAAATCTGGTTTTTGTCATCATCAAAAAGGGGGAGATTGTTAGAACGTAGTTTGATTCTACAACCCTCAATTAGAGTTTTGATGATAACAAAATACAAGAATAAATAAATTGTAAGATTTATATATAAGACATATATGCTACTTAAAATTATGTTATGTATTTACAGAAGTTCTGATGGAATCAGCATCAGAAGATATGTCAGCATCAGAAGATCAATAACATGTGCTACACGCAGAAGATCTACCAGATCATACAATGAAGCCTGATGACCAGAATCTGCGTATAAAATACTCTGACTCTGATCAAGATCCTTACCAAGTCATCAGCACTCAAAAGCATCAGCATAAGCTAAAGCAAAGAACACTCTGATTATCATAAAGAAGACTCTGAAGCGTTACTAAGCATTCAAGACAGATTAATTACCAACGGCTTTATTCCAAGACAAGATCTTCTCAAAAAGGAAAGAATGTTATTATCATTGAAAGTGATTTATGGACAACAACGTATCTTTGCCTTGGCTATATAAACAAGTCAGTGTGAGAAAAGAAAAGGTTAATAATCTTCACGTATACAAAAATGCACGCACTCATACAAATTGCTAAGCTTTCCAACCACGCTCATCAAAACGCTTTAGCAATCCAGTTTTTATTCCAAGCTTAATATTGTGTATTATCACAGTTGTGATATATAGTTTTGTTAGAAAACATTAACACACTTTTTGTTCAATTATCTGTAAGAGAATTTCCTTGAGATAAACCGGTCTGTGGTTAGACTCAAGAAGGCTTTAACAGTTGTTAAAGTAGACTGTTGTAATCCTATTGAATATAGTGGATTAAGACCTCGTTGGAGAGAGGCGAAATCACCTTGACGGGTGGACTGGAGTAGTTTGAGATCAAACGAACCAGGATAAAAATACAGTGTTGTCTGCACATTTGATTTAAGTTTTACAATTCAACCCCCTTCTTGTGTTTTTCACATCTTCACTGAGGATGTAGATTGGCTCATCTGCCTTTCGTGATCTGAAGGTGGAAGATGATTGAACACTAAAGTGCCCAAAAATTTGCACTCGCATGAAGTGATACTTGACTTGTGATATCGGGAATGAGCTTATAGATTCCATTTGGTAGTTTCTAGAGAATTGTCAAAGATGGGCTTAAAGATGCCATCCAAAGAAGTGTCGATCGCATAAGAGATTCCTTTGGGAGAACCCGTATACCTGTTGTTGAGGAGGACTTCGCTGGGGAATGCTGGTCTCTGTCTTGGGAGAAATAAAGTTTTAGGAGCTTCAGTTGTTCGTTACTCTACTGGGGAATAACTCCAATTTGGGGAAGCGGAAGTGAGCTGCGTGTCTGGTCGGGGTATATGCTGCACCGCGACTTATTGGGGGAGATGCGAAACCAAATTGTGTTTGATCAGGTCTCGGTCTTACAGTGTTGTGGACTGCTGTCTGGGGATAAGAGAGGAAGAACCCGTATAGTAAGGTTATGAGAAAGAAACTGGGTAGCAGGGTTACTTCGAGATGAAAGCCTGGATAGTAAGGTTATAAGAAAGAACCTGGATAGTAGGGTTACTTTGATATGAAATCCTGGATAATAGGGCTTTGAGAAGGAACCTGGATAGTAGGGTTACTTCGATATGAAAGCCTGGATAGTAGGGCTTGAGAAGGAACCTGGATAGTAGGGTTACTTTGATATGAAAGCATAGATAGTAGGGCTTGAGAAGGAACCTGGATAGTAGGGTTACTTTGATATGAAAGCCGCGATAGTAGGGCTGTGAGAAGGAACCTGGATAGTAGGCTTACTTCGATATGAAAGCCTGGGTAGTAGGGCTTGAGAAGGAACCTGGATAGTAGGGTTACTTCGATATGAGTTTGGGTAAAACTACAAAGGAAACTCGGGTAAGGTTGCTTTTGTCGCACCGATGATTACTCTGTTTAACTTCGAGTGTTGATCATGGACCTGCTGGAAATTGTTGATAATAACTGTCTTTCCTGAAAGAAATACAGGGTTAGTTATGTGCGATGCATGAGATGAATTGTAATGAGGTTCTCAAGATAACTGAGATCGTGTTATATGTAATGTATGCACATGTACTGATGTATGAATATGAAATGCTAACGTAATAATCTGAGTCCGGGAAAATAAATCCCTGACTATTGTTTGCAGAGTATGAGAAATGGTATTCTTGACTGCTGTAAAAAACCATAGTTCCTCTATTTCTATTGGGGATGGTGAACAAAGATGGCTATGCTGGGGATTTACCCCTTGTTTACGGATATTCTGCCGAGGAGAGACTCTATTTAAGAACAACTCTGCAGGAGAATAACTCTGTTGGAGAGGAAATACTTTGTTGATAGATCTGCTGATTTGGAGAAATAAACTCCACCGGAGATGAATTTCCGTTGCTGGTAATAATGAATTCTGTTGGAGATTAAATTTCTGCTTGTGAGAGAAATAAACTCTGCTTGGGAAAAAATTTACTGACTCGCTCGCGATTGTGAACCTCAGCTGGGGAGAGTTATGTCCTGTTCGGGAAAGTTAGCATCATTGTCTTTGGATACTTTTTACTCTGTGGGGAGTGTATATACCACTACTCATGTTCTCAAGTTGGCTCCATCCCGGTACCTGATGGGCAGAGTAACTGTAAGGTTTGGGCACTTCTTATTTTCCCTGTTCCTGGAATTACGAGTAATCATATTTTGTTTCTTATGTAAATATTTATGAGCAGCAATTATTTTCAAATGCATATATCAAAAAATGAATCATTGGACGTTCTTGTAAAATAAAACAGAAAAAGAAAAATTGGAATTTCTTGTGAAAATGAATTGTATTGATTTTTGAAGTTGGCCCGTAATAGGCGTTTTGTACAAAGAGGCTGACGCTCTAGTAAGAGAACACCGCTGAAAGATAGAAATTACAATTTGTGTTAAAGAAAGAAAAACAGCTATGTGAAACAACTCCATTGGGTTCCAACTCTGCTATTGCCTTTATATCTTCAAGCGTCTCATCACTTTGCTACTTGATCGAAGGTTGATCAGATTGATTGGTGCCGTCTGAGCTTGATAGTCTATACCGAAGTCTGGTTGCGAGATGATCCAATGAGACATAGTGTTACACTTTAATCCCTAATTTTTACCTGGACCGCCCTTTCGGGTTTTCAGTCCACCGGGATACCCTTTTTTGCCCAAGTCGCCTTTCAGGTTTTCGACTTGCCGGGTGTACAGTTTTTTTCATTTTCATCCCTTACTTTTTCCAAAACCCTTTTGGTTCGCCGGGAAGCCCTTATTTTTGCCTAGGCCAGTCAACCTAGCGGGTCCCTGATTATGCGTAGTATCTTTTCACTATGTCTGCATTGACAGGGTGAGGAAGATCATCACCATCCATGGTGGTTAGAATCATAGCTCCTCCTGAGAAAATGTTCTTAACCACAAATGGCCCTTCATACGTGGGGGTCCATTTTCCCCTGGGATCACATTGCGGTAGTATGATGCGTTTGATCACCAGATCCCTGACTTGATATTCTTGATGTATGACTTTCTTGTTGAAAGCCTTAATCATTCGCTTTTGGTACGTCTGACCATGACAGATAGTAGTAAGTCTCTTTTCATCGATTAGATTCAGCTGATCATGTCGGGTTTGGATCCACTCGTCTTCGTTCAAACCCGCATCCTTCATAATCTTGAGAGAAGGTATCTAGACTTTGATGGGTAGGACTGCCTCCATGCCATATACCAGAGAGTAGGGTGTTGCCCCTGTCGACGTTCGTGCTGAGGTACGGTACCCATGAAGAGCGAATGGTAACATCTCGTGCCAGTCTTTGTATGTCACCATCATCTTCTGTATAAACTTTTTGATGTTCTTGTTAGCTGCTTCAACAGACCCATTCATCTTCAGCCGGTAGGGAGAAGAGTTATGATGCTGAATCTTGAACTGTTTATAGAGCTTGGTGATCATTGTGTTGTTGAGATTTGTACCATTGTCAGTAATAATCCTCTCTGGTACACCATATCGACAGATCAGATTGTGTCAGATGAATCGCGCCACGACGTTCTTGGTTACTGTAGCAAAGGAAGCTGCCTTAACCCACTTTGTGAAGTAATCAATTGCTACCAGAATGAAGCGATGCCCGTTAGACGCAGTAGGTATGATCTCGCCGATCATGTCGATGCCCCACATTGCAAAGGGCCAAGGAGCCGTCAAAACATTCAGGGGAACCAGAGGTACATGCACCTTATCAGCATAGACTTTGCACTTATGACAGGTTCGAGAGTCCTGATAACAATCGGATTCCATAGTGGACCAGTAATATCCTGCCCGTAGGATTTTCTTCGCCATGGTGTGTCCGCTAGAATTAGTTCCGAAAGTTCCTTCATATAACTCTACCATGATCCTTTCTGCCTCGATCTTGTCTACACACCACAGTAAGGTTAAATCATGGTTACGCTTATAGAGGATCCCATTACTGATGAAGAACTTCTCAGCGAACCTTCTCAGAAACTTCTTATCGTTAATAGATGCCCCCTCGGGGTATTCTTGAGCCTTAAGATACCTCTTTACCTCGTGAAACTAGGTTTTATCTGCTACCTCTTTAGTCTCAATGTCACAGCAATGTGCGGTTTCATCCAGCCTTTCAATGGTAATCTGGGGAGCTTTATTTTCCCATCTAACTTTGAACATAGAATACATAGTAGCTAGCGCGTCCGCTAACTGATTCTCTTCTCGTGGGAAATGTTCAAAGGTTATCTCCTCAAAGTGTGAAAGCAATGTCAGTACATACTCTTTGTAAGGAATAATATTCGGGTGCTTCGTATCCCACTCGCCTTTGATCTGACTTATCACTAGAGCGGAATCTCTGAATACACTCAAGAACTTAATCCTCAGGTCAATAGCAGCTCGAAGACCCATGATACATGCTTCATACTCCGCCATATTGTTGGTGCAGTTAAAACATAATCGGGCGGTGAACGGAGTATGACATCCCTCAGGAGATATAATTACAACGCCAATGCCATTACCCAAAGCGTTCGAGGCTCCATCAAAATACATAGACCATCGGGATCCCTCCTCTGGTCCTTTATCCAGTCCAGGTTCTTCGCAGTTGGTTACTAACATGATATTCTCATCCGGGAACTCGAAATTCATGGACTGGTAGTCATCCACAGCCTGATCCGCCAAATGATCCGCCAATACACTCCCCTTGATTACTTTTTGGGTTGTGTATTGGATGTCGTACTCGGTTAAGATCATCTGCCATCTTGCTATTCTTCCGGAGAGAGCGGGCTTCTCGAAAATATACTTGATTGGATCCATCTTTGATATCAACAAGGTAGTGTGAGTCAGCATATACTGTCTCAGTCGGCGAGTAGCCCATGCCAAAGCGCATCAAGTTTTCTCGAGAAATGAGTATCGGGTCTCACAGTCGGTAAAATTTTTGCTAAGGTAGTAAATTTGCATGCTCTTTTCGACGAGACTCGTCATGCTGCCCCAACACACACCCCATTGAACTGTCTAACACTGTCAGGTATAATATCAAAGGTCTTCCTTCAACTGGAGGCATCAACATTGGTGGTTCTTGAAGGTATTCATTGATTCTTTTGAAAGCGGTCTGGCATTTATCATTCCACTTTACCACTTGATCTTTCTTCAGCAGCTTGAAGATTGGCTCACAAGTAGCAGTCAGATGTGAAATGAACCTGGCAATGTAATTCAGATGTCCCAAGAAACCTCTAACTTCTTTCTCTATGCGGGGAGCCGACATCTCTTGTATGGCCTTTACCTTTGCACGGTCCACCTGAATACCCTTATCACTGACGAAGAAACCCAGACGTTTACCAGATATTACCCCGAAGGTGCACTTGTTTGGATTCAACCTCAGCTTATACGTCTTCAACATGTCAAACAATTTCTGGAGATTATCAAGGTGCTCCTCCTCAGTCTGAGACCTGGCGATCATGTCATCAACATACACTTCGATCTCATGGTGAATCATATCATGGAACAAAGCAACCATGGCGCGCTGATAAGTTACCCCATCCTTATTCAACCCAAAAGGCATTACCTTTTAACAAAAGTTTCCCCATTGTGTAATGAAGGTTGTCTTCTCCATGTACTTAGGAGCCATCTTGATCTGGTTGTAGCCAGAAAAACCATCCATGAAGGAAAAGATCTTGTGATGCGCGGTGTTGTCGACCAGAACATCAATGTAAGGAAGTGGGAAGTCATCCTTGGGGCTTGCCCTGTTCATATCTCTATAGTCCACTCACATATGTACCTTACCATCCTTCTTAGGTACCGGAACGACATTGGCAACCCACTGCGGATAAGAAGTGACAGCTAAGAACCCTGCGTCGAACTGTTTCATGACCTCAGCTTTGATTTTCTCTGACATTTCAGGGCACATACGGCAGACCTTCTTCTTTACCGGAGGGCAGTCTTCTTTAGTCGGCAGGCGATGGACCACAATATCAGTGTCCAAACCAGTCATGTCTTCGTAGGACCAGGCAAAGATCTCAACATAGTCGTGTAGCATCTGTACCAACCTCTGTTTGACACTAAGCTCCAGATTTGCACCTATTTTAACCTCTTTCCTATCTTCCTCCGTGCCCAAATTCAGTGACTCAACTGGCTCTTCATGAGGCTGTATGGTCCTTTCTTCCCACTGTAATAGTTTAACAAGTTCTCCAGGCACCTCACAATCATCCTCACCTTCGTCCTCGGCTTGGTTGATCGGATTTTTGAAGTCATAATTGGAAGTAGCAGAGCTGTTATCAATGGGATCTAGAGTGGATATAGATCTGCAGTATGATACGTGAGTGTGTGCAAGAGAATAGCTGTTTTGATAAAGTGAGAGACAAAAAAGAAAAACAAGGAGCGCAAAATTTGTATGCAAGAAACGTCCAATGCTTTATTAATGATATATGAAATGACAAATAATAAGCCCTCACAAGCAAAGCCAAGGTGCCTCGGGAAAGGCACCGGGCCGTAAAGTTTCAAATTGTTTATTATAAATCTTAAAACAAATGAATCAATTATTGTGGAATAAAATAAATAGGTATGAAGTCCCTAGCCGTCTAGTTATTCGGTCCACCGTTGGTTGTAGGGTAGATCCAGCTGTCGATGTCTGAATCCTCTTCACTGTCTTCAATTGCATTAGTTCCCCGATTGCTGATGTGTAGAGGAGGTCTTCCATCCCGAGCACGCCTAACAGCCCTTTGAGCCCCTGTAGTAAATCCCAAACCAAATTTGTCAGTTTTGTGAGTGAAATCAGGGAGCTGACCCCAATTGGTACACCCACCTTCTTCAACTATAGTCTTGGCGTCCTTGAGGGAAGCCATCTTCAACGGAGGTTTGTTGGTAGTAACTTCGGTTGATGCCAAGACCCGAGGGACCTCTTCGAAATTCTAACAAGGAGTTTCTATGAATTCCCTGTCCATCTCTATGTAGCGGAAATAATTGAGGTGACTTACCATATATTCTTCTTCCCCTCGCACTATGATAATCTTTCCCCTCACCGAATACTTTAGCATTTGATGGAGTGTGGAAGTAACTGCCCCAACCTCATGGATCCAACGACGACCCAACAAGCAAGAATACGACAGCCTGATATCCATCACGTAGAAGGTGGACCCAAAAGTCTGAGAACCCACTTTGACAGGGATGTCCACCTCCCCGTGCACCATTCTCTTTGATCCATCAAAAGCCCTTACCAAAATGTTACTAGGCTTCAGAGTCAAACCCTCATAATCCAAACTGTCCAACGCTTTTTTCGGCAGAACATTCAGCGAAGACCCGATATCTACCAACACATGAGCCATAGTGGTGCCCCTGCACTCAATCGAGACATGCAGAGAATCATTATGCTTCCTTCCTTTCGGTGTCATATCCGCATATGAAAAACCTAGCCCATTGTCAACAGTCAAGCTGGTCACACAATCTTTGAACTGATCTGCTGAAGTTTCCTGCGGCATATGCGCAGTCTTGAGAGATGCAATCAAAGCCTTTGCATGGGCTTCAAAACACAACAATAGAGACAACATGGATATCTTTGATGGGGTCTGCCCCAACTGCTCGACCACATTGTAGTCGCTCTTCTTGATGATTTTCAGTATTTCCTCTATTTCTTGTTTAGAGGCTTCCACAACGATTTTCTTAGGTGCCTCCGTTCGGGCAGGCTCACTTATAATTTCCTTGCCCCGAGTCCCAGATGGCTCAACAACGGGGGTAATAACTGGAGTAGGAAAAGGAGAAATGTCAGGAGTGCTGGTTGGAGAAGGAGTTGGAATAATAGTAGGCTTGATGATCTTCTGAGCAATCTCAAGAGAGAAAACCCTTCCACTTCAGGTAACCTTACTAGTCCCGACAATATTACTGACATCAGTATCAGCTTCTTCATTCTTCAGATCTTGCTTAATACCATGATAGTACACATCAGCACTATAATGCCATGGGACAACCTTGTCTGAGGTGTACGGGATGGGACCAGGAACAGTGATTATCAACGGAGAAATTCTTTGAACAGGTGTAATCCTAACAGGTCTTCTCGAGGAAATCTTGGATGGATTGGCGGAAATGGTTAAAATAGCAACGTCTTCAATGGGAATAACAAGGATCATAGTCTTCTCGAATAAAATTTCTTTATTATCCATCAGGCGCTGAACACCTGACTTCAACAAACAGCAACCAGAAGGTATAATCGAACACATGTGGCAACCTTCACCACAACCCGAAAATAAACCGACCAACAACAAATTCTTCTTAACAATCATAAGAGGAGTAGAAATTTCTTCAACAAAGGTCACAAACAAATCAGTGTCAACATCATTGACTCCACGACCATATTTGGGCATGGGAGCAGTTATAACATTCGGCTTTTCTAGAGCATCAAACTCTATCTCCTTGGCTTCAAACAAATCTTGTACTTTGTTTCTCATAGCCCAACAATCATTTGTATCGTGGCCAGGACTCTCAGAATGGCAGGCGCATCGCACATTGAGATTGTGTCTAGGAGAAGTAGTGTTTGGATTCTTGGGAGCCTCTCTCAAGGTCGCCAAGTTAGATTTTAACAGATGAGGCAGAACTTCAGCCAAAGTCATGTTGATATGGGTAAACTGCCGTTGTGGTCTTTCTACCCTTTGTTGATTGTTGTGTTGTGGCGCAACTACGGGTCTTGGTATCACTACAACATTTACCGTTTGACAGTGTTCAGATATTCTTTGGCCCCTCGGGCTATAGACTTCACTGGCTTCCTTCTTACCAGTAAAAGGCTTCTTTACCAAACTCAAAGAGGAATCCTTCTATATTTTACCACTTCAAATTCTAGCTTCTACTCTTTCTCCAATTAAAATCAGCTCGATGAAACCAGATGATGAGCTGCCGATCAAGTGATTGAAAAACGGACCAAATAGCGTCCCCAGAAACATATCAACCAACTCCCTATCAGACAATGGGGGTTGAACTCTCCCAGCCAAGTCTCTCCATTTTTGAGCATAATCTTTAAAACCTTCACCTGCACCCATGGACATACTCTGGAGTTGAGTATGAGTGGGAGCAAGGTTGGCATTATACTGATACTGCTTAAAGAAAGCAGCAACAAGATCTTCCCAGTTTCGGACACTGGCTCCCTCCAGCTGATAGAACCATTCAAGCTGAGTCCCTGACAGACTATCTTGAAAGAAATGCACCCACAAATTTCTATCAACAGTGTGGGGTTGGATCTTCCTAACATAAGAGCGGAGATGGAGTTTTCGGCAGGACACTCCATCACACATGGCAAAAACCGGAGCTTTGAACTTCTGAGGGATGACCACTCCCGATACCAGTCCCAGTTCTCCGAAATCCAAACCAGGTATCTTCTGAACTTCCATAGCACTCAGACGGTCTTCTAGTTGCTTGTATCTATCCTCAACAGGAGGATATTGCTCATCATCATAATTAATATCATTGTCAGAGACCGCATGACTATGGTCCTTTTCCCCTTCTTGGTTCTCTCCTTCCTTAGATGAAGAGGTCAGATCCGTTTGTTGCTTCAACCTTTCTCCGAACCTTCTACCCATATTCAGAATACCAGTCTTCTTCTTCTTCTTCTTCCTCTCTTTCAGAATGAGGGCTTTCAGATCTTCTTTCCCCTTAGCCAGACTTATGAACATCTGTTGGAACTGGGCGTTATGTGCCTGAAGATATTTGATGACTTGATCGGAAGACATTTCTGCTGAAATAAATAGTGAAGAAGATGAGAAACCTGTAGTGGTACCTGTAATGATGTGTATGATAATGGGATGCGCATGTAATGATTTCAAAGACTTTGGGAGATTTAAATTTGCAAACCAAAATAAACAAAACTTTATTAGCTTAAATTTGAAAGGTTCAATATGCCTTTAAGGCGTTACAAAGGAGTAAATAAAACAAATGTAAAACTAGAAAAGAAAAAAAATCAAAAGTCCCATGGACGCTTTCTCTTTATGCTGATATAGTCATTGAGTACTCTTTCTTCCTCGAGCTGCCTGGTGAGCTTTAAAACCTTCCTTTCTTGATCATGGAACTGCTCCCGGTAAGTATCCCGCTCATTCTTCAGCTGAATCCAAGACCTATGTAGCTCCCCAAGATCAGTGGGCATGTAAGGATAGAGAACCGTGTAAGGAATGCCTTCTTCATTAGTGGGTTCCACAATATCTGGTAATACGGCCTCATAAGGCATGATAAGCTTCTGGGCACGAGCTCGGACCCATTGGAGGTAAGGCTGCATAGGAAGGGAAGTCTTCGGTCCCAACTCTTTGGGTTCAGATCTGTTTACCATGCCCCAAGCTCGTATGAACCTATGGCGATGCTCCTTAATATCATCCTTATAGTCGAATACAATGTCCTCGAGAAGTAACTCATGGGGACCATCCCTTCGAGCACGACCAAATTGTCGCAAAGCTAGACAAGGATTGTAAGTTATACCCCCTCTGATACCAAGTAATGGGATATTAGGGTACCCCCCACAACGGTCAATAACGGCAGTGTCTTTCATAGCCAGAGAACACCAAAGAATATCCATGTGAGCGAGTGACATTATTCTGTGTGACCAACCCAAACCTTCTTCGTTTTTCAGCACAGACCTAGGGAGGTGAGAAATAAACCACCTCGACAACAACGGCATGCAGCACATAAGAGTCCCTCTTCTCTTTATAGTACGAGTATGGAGAGCATGCAAGATATCTCCAAGCAAGGTAGGCACAAGATTGCGAGAAAGGAAAATCTTGACAGCATTCACATCTACAAAGGAGTCCGTATTAGGGAAGAGAACTAAACCATAGATAAGAAGAGCCAAGACATCCTCAAAAGCCTGAAAATCCAAATCATCCCAAAATAACTGAGCTTGGTCTATCAGAAATTTGGCTAGAAAACCTTCGACCCCGCTTTGAGTTTCCCAATTGGATACCACATCGGCCAGTTTCAAATGCAAAGCTGAGGCAATAACTTCTGGCTTAGGAACTTCTTCCATACCTGTGAAGGGTACTTGTTCAAGAATGGATATGCCAAATAGATGAGAAAATTCTTCCAATGTGGGTACCAGCTGGTAATCTGGAAAGGTGAAGCAGTGATGCTTGGGATCGAAGAACTGAAATAGTACGCTCATCATCTGTTCATCAAGGTTTGAAGTAACCAGACTGAGAAGTTGACCATGTCTCTTAATGAAAGTTGAAGTTTCAGAAACTCTTGATGCTAGCTCTTTAAGTTGGGCAGGTATCTGCACAAAGTTGATTCAGATGGTATTTCTATGCACATAAGCCATGATCTGCAAAACAGAACAAAGATAAATTCCCTTGGTCTTTGAAATGGTTAGTGTAATGAGCATGAATGCCATGTTATGATGCATGATGTCATGATAAAGCACAGGTATAGCAAACACAAGTATTGCAAACACAATCAAATCACACAAAGCCCTTAGGTTTAAGGCTTGCATGAGGTCAAAGGTAATACCCTCTTGAAGTTAAGTTAGTCCAACCTGTCCTAGAAAAGTAACCGGGTTCTAGAGGATATCAATATCACTGACCATCCTCCATCGGTCATGGTTTCAGCTCACGCAATATTTTCTTGTGGCCGAAATATTCCGAGAGTATAATCTCAATGAGTGTAGCATCGAGTATCAACCAGTTCTCAGCTCTACACCGAGGTCGGATATCTCGCTACTTTGTAATGGCCAAGTTGGGCGATTAAAGGTTCTAAGGTCAGTTGATGCTTAACGACACCACGCGATGGCCCCGTATTCTCCTTGTTTCTCCACAAGGGATACCGGTACCAACCAAAGTGCCACATCAATGTAGCTACTGCTTCAACCGTATCGGTCTATGTTGTACAGTTCCCTCATAGTCTATTGCTACTTACCTAAAAGGTATTCCCCAGATCCGGGTGTAGGATCTATAGTAACCCCAAACAAAACCCTTAAAAGTAAAGCAAACAAAGCAATCAAGAGAAGCAATTATGATGACCTAGATCCCAAGGTATACCCCACTTATAATATCCCCAGCAGAGTCGCCAGTTCTGTGATATGGTGGCAGAACCGACTATTTAATACTGGTTTGCATTTTGCGTTTTGTGTTTGCAAAAAGTCACGGTAAGCAAGAGTCGCCACAGACTTTTATTTCATCCAATCATGGAAAAGGAAAAAGAACAGAAAAAACTTTTTTTCGAGATATTCTGAGTACGGGGGATAGATTATAGAAAGGGAAGGTGTTAGCACCCTTTCTATCCATGTTTTTCCATGGGCTCTTAGGTACTTGTTCATTTTTAAATTGCTTGTGTATGTGCTTTGCTTTGAAGAAAGTTTTACTTCGTGATAACCCTTGTATCAGTCCTCAAAGGTGTGACGAAGTTGTTTTGAAAAATTGTTTGAAATGTGTAAGTGTGAAAAGTTTGGATTTGAGAAAGTACCTACTAGCATCTACCTACTCAAAAAACATTGTTTCTATTCTCGTTTCCCTTAGACAACGCTATCCCACTATTTAGAAATAGGTAGCACCGTCGTTGGAATTTGTAAGGGTCAATTTGAAAGGGACGTACGATCACTAAAGAAATATTAGGACACCTTAGTAGTAACCCTGGAGTCTTAAGATTTTATTCGAGGCAACATTTCTGAGGCAACATTCGAATGGGACATTTTGATCTTTTTAGATTAGAGGGCAACCACTAAGACACCCTATGTTTAATGATCATTTACCGAAGGCAACCAAAGTGAGAGTATACCCTAAGAGTGATATGTGCGAGTGATTGGTTTCAGTTATTTATCTTTGCACATTAGGGTTTTCTAACTGTATTAATTTGTCATTCATTCCTGCCATACAATCCTATTAGCATACATCTAGACAGTTAAGTATTTGTGGGAATTGAAAATGAGAGAAAATAAATCTATGTTATTACAAGGCTTCGGGGAGGGGGATTAATTACATAGCAAAAAAACACCGGGGATTTAACAGTAAAATAAACCCTAAATTAACTATTACAAACCATGAGCAGTTACAAAATATTAGCAAAAATAAATTACAAACACGCGGTGAATTACATGCGAAGTGATTAGGGTTTTGACCCTAATCTAAACCTATTTGTGATTGATTAAAAAAATGTTTTTGTCATGTTTTGTTATTTAAGAAAATAATGAAGCAATTAAATTTAAAAGAAAATCCTAAGTTCTAATTAATTTTAAATTAAGAAAAATAAATTAATTCACTCTAAAAACCTATTTATTATATTTTATTTATTTGAGAAAAAATAAAAGAATTAAATCAAGAATTTAACCTAATTTCTATTTGATTTTATTTATAAAAACAAGTTAAAATTTCCCTAAGTTAAATTAAATTAAATTAAATTTGATAATAAAAAAAACTAATTCTGATTTTTTTTTATGAATTCTTGATTTTATGATTTTATAAAAAAAATGATTAATTTGTTAATTAAAATGATTAAAAGAAATATTAAAAGAATTAAAGAAAAGAAATAAAAACAAGTTAGAGATGGGCCTGATTGTTAGCAATTATAGGGGGTGCAGATCTGATTTTTTGGCCCAAATAACACCAGCCTGTTTGACCACACTTGGTTTAGTGAGGTGTTGAATTTAGTGCATATCATGGTCCTTCAATGTTGGCACGTTAGATCTAGCTTGCTGATGAATCTGATGGTTGAATTTGATGGCATATGGTGGGCGCTTGAGATTGTAGTGTACCTGATCACATGAAGCAAAATAATACAAACAAAGGTTGGGACCTAGGGATCGAACCCAAGCCCTTATACCCAATTCCAGCGCTTGCTTGCCAACTGAGCCATGATGGTTATTCGTAAATATGATAATAATAAAATATAATATTCAAAACAAGCTAATGGGTCAGCCAAACGCGCGAAATTTAAAACCGGCCAGTCCCACGCTGCCACGCCATTGTCTCCCTCACTGGCCCGTCGTTTTAGAAAACCAAGCTTTTACCTACGGACGCTTTGCTGTAGGTACATACCTGTTCATCTCAAAAATTGTATACAAGCAAGATAAATGACAAGTGCTGGTACCAATCAACTCATCTCATCCCAACGAGCATCATGGTACCAGAATCAAAGCCTAATTTTGCCTATACTGAAAACCCCTAAAACGAGCAAAGGAACCCTAACAATGGCATATCATGATTCCTGCACTGGAAATGCAATTAAGTGATACCAATAGCTTGCAAACATTATGATGAACAAGAATATATAAATTAAATGTGCTAATGATGCGTAAATTGCAAAAATCGAATTTGAAAAATGTACCAAACCGTGTGAGTAGTAGAATGAGTTTCTGACTGCTTCAGGCCCTGGGAATGATTGGAACAGCTTCCTGGGATGTCTAGGAAGGGATTGGTGATCTTGGAATGCTTTGAAATGCCTTGTAGATTGAAAACCGATTCCCACTTTTTCTTGAATTTTTCAGTTTTCTTCTTGGCAATTCACGACCTCCAACCCCCCTTTTTTGCTTTGTTCTTGTTCATTATATATCCCTCAATGAATTAGGGTTGCAAAACAGATTGAATCTTTAAGCTTTGATGATATTTGATTTGATTGTTTAGCCATATGATATATTTCTATTTTCATGCCAATCATGCTATTTTTGTACCAATTGCCATTGATTCGAATTGATCTTGCAAGCTCAGCATATCTTGGTTGCTAACCTGTCAAAAAAACAAATCAAATCATATCTTTGATAATTTTCATCATTTATTTGATTTAATTCACTTTTTAATTAATGAAAAATCAAAATAAGTTGAAAAATGAAGCAAATAATTTATCGATAAGTATTTAAGTCTTGGACCACATTATAATTGAGGTGCAAGCATAAAAAGTTGGGCCCATTTAGCAAAAAATGCAAATTTGAGCACATTTTAATTTTTGCAATTTTGCAAAAATGGTCAACTTGGCCAATGCATAACTTTCTCAATTTTGACCCTAGAGAGGTGTTCTAGGAATTTTTAGAAAGATTATGATGTCCTATAAGCAAACATTTTGGTCTCATCCTAATTTAATCTTCCATGTTCATGCATGAAGCTTTGACCCAAAAGGTGTTTTTGTTGACTTTTCAAAAGGACCTATAATGTCAAAATTAATATCTTTTTGTAAGTGCATATTTTGAACTTTGGAGATGAGGATGAATTGTAGGTAATTTCATCCTATTCAAAATGAGCTTTGGATGGGTCATTTATGATAAAGTATGAGAAAGTTATGCTTGCTCAAAGTTGAGTTGACTTTTCCTATAAAACCCTAATTTAGCAACTTTTGGGTTTTGATGAATTGTGAGCAATCCTTGAGGAATCATGATCAGACCTTGATAAAATGATGAATAATACTTCAAAATGAGGATATTGACCAAAAATATTTAAGTTTGACTGTATGTGGGCCACAATTGACTTTTGGCCTAGTACAACTGATTTTCAGGCATTTGAGCAATTGGCTGAGCAAACTTCTTCTGCAAGGCTTGAAACATGACATGGATGATCTTGAGGACATATTAGGACAATGGTGAGAAATTGAGTCCTTTTTGGTTCACACATCTTGATGAAGATGAAAACCCTAATTTGAGGTAGACTGCCTTAGGAGAGAGTTTGTCTGATCAACTCTTGAACTTCCTTGAACAATTTGGGGACCTTACTTGACATTTGTTGAGAAATAGAGGGGGGGGAGGGATTTTGGGGTACAACAGATCCCTTTATGGGAAAACCTATATCAGTTGTGTTGATCCACTATGATAGTACCACAACTATTGCAAAAATTAAGAACCATTATTATAGTGGTAAAAGACATCAAATAAGAAGAAAGCAAAGAACTGTCAGAGACTGTATCTCTAAAGGAGCTGTAAGAGTGGATCATGTACGCACTGATGAAAACTTAGCAGATCCTTTGACAAAAAGATTAGCTAGCGAGAAAGTCCATAATTAATCCAAGAAGATGGGACTAATTCTTATAAAGAAATGAGTTGCTCATGATGGTAACCTGACCTACATGACTGGACATCCCAAGAAATAGGTTCAATGGGTAATAACAAGTTGTGAATAATATGAGATGATCATGCTATTAAAGCATGAATCTTGAAGTAATAATAGGATGAGATAATAGAAGCTTTTAATGAGATCTATACTCCATACGAGGGAGTACCTAGGCTACGTGAGTACTCTTGATAGACTCACCTTTATGATTTTGGAACTTGTGTTGGTTCCTATAGAATTGTGAGGCAGAATTACTAGAGCCTCCACTAAACCAGGATACACGTGTAGGGCCATTAAAGCACGGGCTATTAGAATACACCTTGAGAAAAGGTTGTGTGTGAATCTGATGTCTGAGGTAGAGTTCAAGACAATAGTGTCACTCATGTTGAATTGGAATCCTATTTGCTACACAAAGGTTTAAGTCCCTTTGCTTATGCACAATCTTAGAAACGTTTGACGTACTTCTAAAATCACCTTTTAAATTCAAGCGGGGGATTGCTGGAAATCTTGGTATGGTGTTAACTTGGAGTGAGATTTGAAATGATTTATTAATATTAAATGAGCAATAAATGAGCATAAGTAAGAACTAGTATGAAAGTGAATTTGAAAGGATTTATTTTAGTCCCACATAGAAGGGAATACAAATATTAGTAGTGTATATATGTTCCAACTTGGCCAATTGGGTTGGGCCCCAAGGGGAACCCCAATTTTGTAGTGAGGACACACCCATAAGCCATCTATACATACACGCGTGTGTGCCTCCGTCTGGCTGGCCGGCTCGGCCCGATCTAGATGAATTAATTTTTTAGAACCCGAATTAGTGGAAATTAATTATAATTAATTAATTCGGTGGAAATTAAATACTATTATTTAATTATAAAAAAGTAAGAAATTACTTGCTCCATTCAGTTGGATCCTTTGCCTATAAATAGAGTTCTTCAGTTCATTTGCAATTCACTCCAGAATTCTCAATTCGAATTCTCTCTTCTCTCTCTCTCTCTCTCTCTCTCTCTACTCTGCTTCATCTACAAAAATTTCTTTTCTGTTTTCAACTGGCTTTATGCGCCATTAACGAATGGAAAATTCCAGATACTATGACTAGTTTTAAAACATCTAAAGGTGTAATTCTTCGAATTATTTATTACAGTGCAAGTAATAATTGTAATTCTGAACGAGCACTTTTATCTTGGAGACATCATCGAAACTCGACTGCTTTGAATAATTATTGGCAGTAAAATGTTTTCAAAAACGGAAACAACAATTTTAAGACATTTTCTTAACTACCATGGCTATTGAGGAAATTATCGGTACTACTGCGGTCGCTTCTATCTCTGACAAACCATTTAAGTTTGAGGGTTCCAATTTCAAACGTTGGCAAGCTAAGATGAAATTTTTCTTAAATTTAAAAAAGGTTGCCCACATTTTGACTGAGGATATCCCTGTTGCTCCTTCTGGATCATATGAACTAAATAATGGTAAGACAATTGTGGAATCATACTGGACTTCAAAAACATCTGACTTAGACTCTACTGCAAAAGCTAATGTTGCGGCAGATAACTTACAGCTCAGAAAAAAAATCGCCCTATGGCAAGAGAATGACTACCTATGCAAGTATCACATTATGAACAGTCTTACTTATGATCTGTATGATTACTACAGTAATTACAAGACTTCTAAACAGGTATGGGAGGCTATGTAGAAGAAATATGATACTTAAGAAGCAGGTGCAAAGAAATATGATGTCAGGTGCTACTTGAATTACAAAATGGTTGATGAAAGGTCCGTGGAAGCTCAAAGCCATGAAATTCAGAAAATTTCTCATGAAATCATAATTGAAGGTATGCCCCTCCATGAACAATTTCAGATTGCTGTCATAATTGACTAGTTGCCCCATGGTTGGAAAGATTTTAAAAATTGGCTTCGACATAAAACTAAAGAATTTCCAATTGAGAGTTTGATTACTCGCCTCTTAATTAAAGAGGAAGCTCGTAGACAAGATTAGAAATATGAAGTCTTAGTTGTTTCAAACAACAAAAAGGAATTTGGTGCAATTCTGAAGCCTACGGGTAGAACATTAAAGAATCGGAACTGCATTGTTGTGAATCGCATTAAGAATGGGAATCCCTCTAGGGGCCCCATATGCTCCAATTTCTAGGCAGCAACCACCACCTCAGAGAAATGATGCTCCAGTTTTCACTTGCTACAATTATGGGAAATGCGGTCATATGGCTAAGAAATATAAGAGCAGGCCTAAACATGTTGATGGCTCAAATGCACATGTTAACCTAACTGATGAGCAATTCATTTCTATGATCACTGAAGTCAACATGGTTGGTGGAAGTGATGGTTGGTGGATAGATATTTGCGCCTCTCATCATGTCTATTATGATCGTGCTATGTTTAAGACATACATGGATGCTGAAGATAAGAAAGTATTGTTGGGAGATACTCACACCACTAATGTTTCTAGAATTGGAGATGTTGAGCTGAAGTTCACCTCAGGAAAGACTTTGATCTTGAAGGACGTCATGCACGTTCCTGAAATTAGGAGGAATCTTATTTCTGGTTTTCTTTTAAATAAGGTTGGGTTTAGTCAAACTATAGGGGCAGATTTGTAGACCATCACTAAGAATGGTATTTTTGTTGGGAAAGGGTATGCCACTGATGTCATATTTAAGTTTGATGTTGATTTGAATAAGATTTGTCCTTCTGTTTACTTTTTATGTGTTTTTAATATTTGGCATGTTATACTTTATCACGTTAATAAGAGAATTATGTATAATGCAAGCAACTTAGGCCTGATCCCTAAATTAAATGTTAATGATTCAAATAAATGTGAATATTGTAGTCAAGCTAAAATAACTAAGACCTCACATAAATCAATTATTAAAGAACCTGATCCCCTAGATCTTATACACTCTGATATATGTGAATTAGAAGGAACTTTAACTAGAAACATAAGTGTTATTTTATCACTTTGATTGATGATTGTTTTGATTATACTTATGTAAACTTAATGAAGAATAAAAGTGAAGCGCTTGATATGTTTAAGTTGTAAGAACAAGATTTGGTTCTGCAATATTATCTATGAGTTTTTATGATAACAAATGAGTATGTTTGTATGAACAATTTTGATACTCTAATATTTGTTATTGTTGAGTACTTAACAAACAAATTCTGCGAATGATGGATGGCGTGGCCAAGACATTAAAAGAGAATTACTTCCGATTCTATGCTACACATGTTCTGTTGAACAATGTAAAAGACACTCCAGAAGGCTCTGAAGTGTAAGCTCTGATGTTTGTCTAAAGAAATCAATCAGAAGATCTGAAGATAAAAGTTGCTACTTAAGTCCAGATGCTGAAGACTCATGTTTCTAAAGACAATGGGTTCTAAAGAAACCATCAGAAGTTCCGATGACATATGTTTTTACTCAAGTCCAGATGCTAAAGACTCAAGTGTCTAAAGACCCAAGGTTCTAAAGATAAGGGTTTCAAAGACCAAGTTCTGAAGACTCTAAAGACAAAAGTTATAAAGATTCTAAAGACTTGAAGTTCTAAAGACCCAAGGTTCCAAGAAAAGGTTCTCACAACCAAGTGCTGAAGACTATGAAGACGCGGTTCTAAAGGCTCTAAAGACTTGAATTTCTCATGACCCCGTGTTATGTTCTCACTTCTAAACTCATGCTCACATAAGCCTCTGAAGTGCAGAAGGAAAAAAGATAAAGTTAACGCCAAACAAAAAGTACATGGTACAATCAATGTTTCATTCCACTACCATGAAAGGAAGGACGCGTCACACAATCTTGTCCCCCACGTTATTGTTTAAGCTGCCAATGTTTCTGGAAATCCCAAGGGTACCCCTCAACGGATATATTATTTTATTGTCTATATAAAGGCTTGAAGACTAAGAGAGGTAGCAGCCAATCAACGAAATATTCACGCGCAAACGTTGTTCATAGCTTTCATATTCTTAAGTCGTTGTTCTTAAATTATTTTACATATTCAGCTTGTGTAGAAGCAATATTATTGTAAAAAAAACTTGTATTCAAACGGTTGTTTGATTTTTCTTAAGGGACCGGGTAGGTCTGTATCCTTAACAAGTCTAGGACTTGCAAGTTTTAGAGGTTGTTAGCCACTTGCGGGTAGCTTGTGCATTGTAATAATCAGGTTGATTATTGTTTGATATTCCTTAAGGAAACGGGTAGGTTGATATCCTTAAGAAGTCTAGTACTTGCGAGTCTTAGAGGTTGTTAGTCACTTGCGGGTAGCTTGTTCAAATTGTAATCAGTTTGGTTATAGTGAATTAAGTCCTCGATTGAGTGAGGCGAAATCACCTTGGCGGATGGATAAGACTATCTTGACAATTTTCAAGTGAACTAGTATAAACATGCATTGTTCTTAACTTCATGTTCTTACTTATTGTTATTATCAAGAGTGAAGGAAAAAGGATTTTAACTTAAAGGGGTATATTTTTTAAAGAAAAGTTTTTGTTTTAAAAATCCAATTCACCCCCCTCCTTTTTGTGTTTTTGACACCTTCAATTGGCATCAGAGCTCTGGTTTTGAGGACATAAAAAGTTTTAATTTTTATCAACACTTAACAGTGTTCAGTATCGATCTAGTGTGTGTGAAAACCAATGGATACACCTACTTCCACTGTTGATAATAGGGATAATGATAGAGATCACTATAGTTCAAAACCTCCTATGTTTGATGGGGAGAAATTTGACTATTGGAAGGATAGGATAGAAAGATATTTTCTGGCATATGACTTGGATCTAAGGGACTTGGTAGTCGATGGTTACACTCACCCAGTAGACGATAAAGGTCATAAGATTGCAAGAAGTGTAATGACAGAAGCACGGAAGAAAGTATGTAGAAATCACTACAAAGCAAGAACCATTCTTCTAAGTGTTATTTCATATAATGAATATGAGAAAATCACAGATAGAGAGACTGCAAAGTCTATCTTTGATTCTCTCCAGATGACACATGAAGGCAACGTACAAGTAAAAGAAACAAAGTCTTTGGCCTTAATTCAGAAATATGAAACCTTCAAGATGGAAGAAAATGAATCAGTGGAAACGATGTTTTCAAGATTTCATACTCTTATGGTAGGACTTAAGGTTATGAATAAAGGTTACTCCATCGCAGATCATGTTAAAAAGATTTTAGAAGTCTACCTGTAAAATGGAGACCAATGGTAACTGCTCTAAAATTGGCAAAGGATCTGAACAACACCTCTCTTGAGGAGCTGATTATCTCTTTAAGAAGTCATGAAATAGAGTTGGAACAAGATGAACCTCAGAAGAGGGTAAAATAAGTTGCTCTAAAGTCTACTTCTGGATAAACCAAGGCTTATCAAGCTAAGGAAGAATCAGAAGAATCTAAATAAGATTCAGATGATGATGAACTCTCTATGATATCCAGAAGAATAAGTCAAATCTGGAAGCACAAACAAAGCAAGTTTAGAGGTCAACGAAGGACATATGGAAGAGGTGAATCCACTTCCGATCAGAGGAATGCTTTTGGAAAAGAAGTTACTTGCTTTTAATACAACGAGCCTGGACATTACAAAAATGATTGTCCAAAGCTTAAGAGAGAAGATAAGCCTAAGAAGGCTTACAAAGCTAATAAGGGTCTCATGGCAACATGGGATGATTCAGAATCAGAAGATGAAGATTCTAATGAAGAGCATGCAAACGAAGCACTCATGGTCAGAACTTTCACAGATGAAGAAACATCAGAAGACGAACTGACACTAGATAATGAGTCAGACTCTGATGACGACAAAGAGGTACTTTCTTCCTTATCTCTCTCCTAACTTGAAATTGGTTTATATGAATTAATAAAAGGTATCAATCTTTTCTAAGTAAACACAAAATCTTGAAAAAGAGTTTTGTAGCAACTTCTGAGAACACTACTATAGATAAGAAAAATATTTTTGACTTAAATGAAAAATTATTTGTTTTAGAAAAATCAAACATCGCTCTGAAAAGTAAAGTGTCTAGATTAGAAGAAGATATTTTTCTCTAACACATATGTTATTGACGAAGTAATCAGATATGATAGAGATTTCAACACTTCCTTGCTAAAAGCATAGATAGAAGCAAAATGGCTTCAATGATCTATGGTGTTAGTAAAAATGGAAGCAAAGACTTGGGATATTCAGGACCATCAAAGAAAATTGATGAGACTCTGAATGTCAAACCAAAACCTCTTTCTGGACATTTCGTGCTTGTTGGCATAAATTTGAAATGTCCAGAACAAGAAGGTTCTAATACTACTGTAGCACAAACACATAAATAGAAGGAAACTTCTAAACCAAAGTATCATAAACAAATTTCACATGATTATCCTGTTGCACAAAAGTCCAAAAGTGTTAGAACCTTTGTAACTTCTAACAAGAGAGGACCCAGAAAATGGGTACCCAAAGATCAGATAATCTATTTTGCAGATGTTCTTGATGGCACAACATAAACACTAATTATGGCACCTGGACAATGGATGCTTGCAACATATTATGGGAAAAAGGCATATGTTCCATGATTTGGAACTTAAGTCTGGAGGCGTGGATAGTGTCAGAAGCAACCAAAAAAGAAATATTATAGGCTATGAAATTCTTGTAATCCAAGATGCTATTGTCAGAATAAGACCAAACTTTAAATCTTCTATTTAAATGCTCTTGAGCCTTAGTGATCTCGCTTGTGCCAACTCATCTTCTGAATAAATTCTGGATTCTTAAAATTGTTTGAAGAATCAGCTGATAGACTATTAGACTTCTATGAGTAATGTTTCTATTCTCTTTAAACCTTATTACTGCTATTGTATTTCTTTTAGAACCTCAGTAATCAGAAGATGTTTCGGTCAGAAATATCTTTGATTAGATGGAAACCTTTTGGTTCTCCAGACTCTGAGGATATCAAATGTGTCACTTAATTAGATGTTTTAATTAATGTGTGTAACCCTTGGTCATGCTTAATCATCACACGCTATTTAACCTATGCAATGAGCAGTGTGCGTATTTCTTGGAATTTGATTGATATCATAATTATTACTTCCATTTAATACTCCTAATTATTATGTTTAATTTTATTCATTTTTATTTTATTTTCTCTCACTTCTCAAACACTATAAATTACACACGTTCACTTCACTTCGACACTTTAGAAACCCTAAACCCTCTTTTTCTCTTAAACCGTTCAACAAGTTCTTTGTGTTCATCATCTTCATCAACGCTCTTCATCAAAGATCATCACCCTCGTCAACAACCTTCACCATATTCAACATGATGAATGCTCAATAACAAGAAGTTGACCAGTTTGCCAAAGAAATGGAACAAGCCCTAAATCCTTCTAAGTCGTCTTCTTCAACTATTCCAACCATTTATTCTTCTGCCATGGTAACTGGTTCATATTCTCTATCAATTATTGATGAACACCATATAACACATAAGTATGTTCAACTTCATTGTAATCTAAAACCCCATGAGTTAAATGTTCTTTGTGAATATATGGTGGACTTCAATAACCTTTATGCAAATGGTGCAAACCTAATTACTGGCTTGAATGGCTCAAGGATGAGAGCACTTTTTCAGGAATCTTCATGGTCCTATTTATGATTCTTTGGTTAAGGATTTCTAGATTCAAGTGGGTTGTGACAATCTTCATGTAGTTGCTCATGTGCTGGGTCTGAAAATTGTCATTACTGAAAAGTTTATTGCTAATCTTCTGGGCATGCAAGATCTTGAAGGAAAACAAATTTATAAGATGAATAGAAAATCTATATTTGTGAAGGATACAAATAACAAAGACATCTTCAAGAACTAATCTTCTGAGATAATTGAGTATAAGAGTAAAGATATCCATGATGAACTTAGAATCTGGAACAAAATCATTCTAAATTGTATCAACCCCATACCTTCGTCCAGTTCTTCTGACTATTTCATCATCAATCAGAAGTACATGTTGTACTATTTAATGACCCATCAGAAGATGTGTCTTCTAGCTCTTTTGTTTTATTATTTGAGAGACTCTGTTTTAAAGACCAGAACCACCGAAGATACCAAATACAAGGCTTCCAACTATATTCCTTTTGGACGTCTCATCACTGACATCCTGGTAGAAAGTGGCTTGGTGAAAACTCTAGTAGAAGAAGTTATGTTTAGAAAGGATCTGGATTCTAGTCTTTGAGATTCCTTCAATGGACAAACTCTGATGAATAGGAGGCTAATAGAGGAAGTCATTGCTAAACCTCTACTTGTTTCTTATGAAAGCATCAGAATCACAAGAATTCCTGTGAATAACTACTCCTTATTTATCATGGGAGATAACATGTCTAGCATTGCTATCTACGTCAAAATGATGGAAGCCGAAGGATATGATATGTCTAGTTTCAACTATCCTGATTTACCTCGTGCTCAAGAGTATGTTGAATCTTCCGGAGGTAAAAGGAAGAAGAGTTCAGAAGCTTCTAAATCCAGAAAGAAGAATAAGAAGAAGTCTAGAACTTCTAAGACTGTGGCTCTAGCTACTTCTCCAGAAATAACAAGTAAGCCTTCTACTATTACATTTGTACATATTTCATTGTCTACTTCTAATTTTGTTAATGAATGTTCATCCACAACCTCCACTACACAAATTAATCCTCTTCCACCATCTACCACAATTATTCTTGTTTCTGATCATATTCCCTTAACTACGGAAATTTTTATTTCTGAAACTGTATCTACAACTTTACCTGAAATAACAACTGCTTCTACCCAAAACATTATAACCACTTCCGACCTTGCAACCTCATAAACCACACATATTTCTAACTTACTTTCATTCATTTCTACACCCATACCGTCTCAACCCATCTCTACCTTTTCCTCCCCAGCTGTCTCATCGTTACCACAAAACATCGCATCTTAACCTTCAACAGAAATTCCTATTGTTCCAAATCCTATTCCATCTCTCACTGCCATAATTTCATCAGAACCAATTCACACTTTTACATCTAAATTTACCTCATCTCAATCACTTTCACAAACTTTGCATTTATCAAATTTTGATACCAATCTTCATTTTTCCTTCTTTAACAAAGAAACCACTCTCCATGACTCACCCATTATCCATCCTGATCCAATTTCTCCCTCTAATCATGAAATGTATGAAAGGAAAATTTCTGATAATCGTGGAACCGTTAAAATTTCCTCAGTTGAACCTTTCACTTGTTCTGAACTTTTTGATATCACTGAACAATCATTATCACAAATTCCTCCTAATCAAACTTCTGAACCAAATCATCCTGAACCTACCCAAGCCTTGGCTGTTTATGAAAAACCTACTCCTAAAACCTTGGATGAATGCATTAACATTTTTAGAATCAAGGCTAAGAAAAAGGTTGTTAAGTTAAGGGCAGAGGCAAGTACAAGTACTGAGCCTCAGGACATGGATGGTTCTTGGAAACTTTTTCAGAAGTGGGTGTCTTCTGAAGTTGAACGGATGAATTATTTTGATGAAGCATCAAGAATTGGACATGTTCAAATGGTAACTGAAAGAAAATAAACAAGAGAAAAATTCATATTTATTAAACTAATTGCTGCAAAACAAAGAGAAGCAGAATCTAGAGCGCTAAAAGAAGTCGAGGAAGCCAGGCTTAAGGCTCAAGAGGCAGAAGAAGATAGAAAAGCTGAAGAAGCCAGATTGGTAGAAGAAGCTACTAAGGCTAAAGAATATTCCCTAGTTGCTTCATCTTGTGATCCCGCCATTGTGCGTATGGAAACTGCAATTGGTGAAATTAGAGAAGAACAACAAGTTTTCAGGGAAAGCATCATTGAACAGAAGGTTCTCAATGAGAATGTTCAGAACATACTACAGTTGATTCTGCAAAAGATTTTTGCTCCTGTTCCTACTCCTGAACCCTAGGCTCTAGGGATTTCTTTTTCCTTTTGCTTCTGAACCATGGGATTATGTTTTGCTTCTTATATTTGCTTTTCTGACTTATGATCTTCTAATTCTTAATGAAGTTTATTTTGGTTTATAACTTCTTTTCTTACTGTGACTACTATTTTTATTCTGATTATTTGATATTTCTGCAAGTATTCTTTTTGGATCTTAGTTTGTCTACTTCCTTAACCTGACTTCTTATTATGTGACTGTTTGAAATTAATGAAGTCTTCTTTTGGCTAATCACTTCTTATCTTTTCCTTTTAATTCTTCTGTTTTTTTAATGTTTTTCACACATAATTACATTTTTGATTATGAAAAAAAGGGGGAGTAATTAAATAAACATAATTTTGATTTCAATAATCAAGTTCTGGAAAATGTTCTCTGAAAAGAGTTGCTTACATTCTAACCAAATTCTATTTCTGTTAGAATTTTTTTTCTTTTTCAGGAATCATTAGAATTGTAATTAAAGATAAAGATCTGAAAGCATTATGCAAGGCTTATGAATAACCTATTGGCTTCACACTCTAAAGATGTTTTTCAATTCATAATCAGACTCCAAGAAGTGAAATCTGGAATCAAACTCCAATAATTGAGAATTTGGAAGATGTCTTAGTAAAATTAAAGTTTCAAAGATTTCATTTGATTTCATTCTCATTAGCATCTAAAGTTAAGATTCAATAAGAAGAAGTTCTAAGAAATCAAGATCTCAATTATTCTATTGGCATCAAGATCTCAATTTTTACATTGGCATCCAAAGTTAAGACTCTCAAGATCTCGATATCTGATCTATTGGAAACAAGAGGAGTTTTACTCAAATGGTTCAGAGTCAGGATATTCGATCTTCATCAAGTCATTGACTCAGGGGGAGTATCATAAAAAGGATAAGTATTCCTTAACTTTCTATTTTCACTTTTCTAATTATATGAACAAAACCGTGTCATCAAAATACATAGTTTTATCATCATCAAAAAGAGGAAGATTGTAAGAACACGATTTAATTATGCAATATTATCTCTGAGTTTTGATGATAACAAATGAGTATGTTTTTAGAAACAATTTTTCTACTCCAATGTTAGTTATTGTTGAGTACTAAACAAACAGGTTATGCTTCTGATGGATGGCATGGCCAAAATATTAGAAGAGAAATAGTTTCTCTTATGTGCTACACATGTTATGTTGAACAGTAGCAAGACACTCCATTAGGCTCTGAAGTGTAAGCTCTGATGTTTGTCCTAAGAAACCAGTCAGAAGATCTGAAGACAAAAGTTGCTACTTAAGTCCAGATGCTGAAGACTCATGTTTCTAAAGACAACGGGTTCTAAAGAAATAGTCAGAAGATCTGAAGAAAAATTTTCTACTCAAGTCCAGATGCTAAAGACTCAAGTTTCTAAAGACCCAAGTTTCTAAAGATAAGGGTTCTAAAGACCAAGTGATGAAGACTCTAAAGACAAGTTTTAAAGATTCTAAAAACTTGATGTTTTAAAGACCCAAGGTTCCAAGAAAAGGTTCTCACAAGAAAGTGATGAAGACTCTAAAGACGCAGTTCTGAAGACTCTTAAAATTTGAAGTTCTGATGACCTTGTGTCATGTTCTTTATTCTAAACTCATTCTCACAGAAGCCTCTGAAGTGCAGAAGGAAAGAAGATAATGTTAACATAGTACAATCAACGTTTCATTCCACAACCAAGAAAGGATGGACGCGTTGCACAATCTTGTCCCCACGTTACAGTTCAAGCTGTAAATGTTTTTGGAAGTCCCAAGAGTACCCCTCAATGTATATATTATTTTATTAGCTATATAAAGGCTTGAAGACTAAGAGAGAAATCAACCAATAAATGAAATATTCACGCACAAACGTTATTCATAGCTTTCATATTCTTAAGTTGTTGTTCTTAAAATAATTTACATATTTAGCTTGTGTAGAAGCAATATTCTTGTAAACAAAACTTGTATTCAAACAGTTGTTTGATATTCCTTAAGGGACTGAGTAGGTTTGTATCCTTAAGAAGTTTAGAACTTGCGAGTTTTAGAGGTTGTTAGTCACTTGCGGGTAGCTTGTGCATTGTAATAATCAGGTTGATTATTGTTTGATATTCCTTAAGGGATCAGGTAGGTCTGTATCCTTAACAAGTATAGGACTTGCGAGTCTTAGAGGTTGTTAGTCACTTGTGGGTAGCTTGTGCAAATTGTAATCAGTTTGGTTATAATGAATTAAGTCCTCGATTGAGTGAGGCGAAATCACCTTGGCGGGTGGACGAGACTAGCTTGATAATTTTCAAGTGAACTAGTATAAACATACATTGTTCTTTACTTCCTGTTCTTACTTATTGTTATTATCAAGAGTGACGGAAAAAGGATTTTAACTTAAAGGGGATTATTTTTTAAAGAAAAGTTTTTGTTTTAAAAACCCAACTCAACACCCTCCCTCTTTCTTGTATTTTTCACACCTTTATAAGTTGTATGTAACTAAAATTGAGAATCAACTTAGTAAGAAGATTAAGTGACTTTGTAGTGATAGGGTAACTGAGAATGATTCTGGCGTATTTAATGATTTTTATAAAGAACATGGAACTGTACATGAAACAACTACTCCATATTATCCTGAAATGAATGGTAAAGCCGAAAGAAAGAATATAACTCTTACTGAAGTTGTTGTTACAATTATGATGAATTCTGGTGCTGCAACTCAATGGTGGGGGGAAATTTTATTGATTGTTTGCTATGTCTTGAATAGAGTTCCCAAGTCAAAATGTAAGATCTCTCATTATGATATATTAAAGAAAAGACAACCAAACTTGTCTTATTTGAGAACTTGGTGTTGTATGGTTTATGTTAGAATTCTGGATCTGAAACGAGTTAAAATCGTTAGTAGAGCATATGAATGTGTATTCATTGGGTATGCAACAAACAGTAAAGCATATAGGTTTTATAACCTAAATGTAAAAGTGATCATAAAATCAAATGATGTTGAATTCTATGAAGACAAATTTCCTTTAAAATTGGGAAATAGTGGGGGCACACAATTGAGTCACATTCCTGTGATAAGAAGCACAAAAGGAAACACTAGTGTAGAAATAGAACTTCAACGAAGTAAACGAGTACGAGTTTCTAAAGACTATGGGCACAATTATGTTGCTTATAATGTAGAAGAAGATCTAGTGAATCTTCAAGAAGCCTTGTCATCTCTGGATGCTGATTTATTGCAAGAAGCTATCAATGATGAGATAGAATCTCTAGAATCTAACAAGACCGAGCACTTAGTAGACTTTCCTCCTGGTTGAAAACCAATCGGTTATAAATGGGTTTTAAAAAAGAAACTAAAACCTTATGTAACTATTGATAAATACAAGGCCCGCCTTGTTGCCAAGGGTTTTAGAAAAATAGAAAATATAGATTTCTTCGGCACCTTTTCTCCTATCACTAGAATTACATCCATTAGGGTACTTATTTTAATAGCTCTTATTATTAACTTAATAGTACGCCAAATGGATGTTAAAATAACCTTTTTAAATGGTGACTTAGAAGAAGAAATCTATATGGAACAATCGGAAGGGTTTGTGATCTATGGACAAGAAAACAAGGTCTGTAAGTTAGACAAGTCTTTGTATGGACTAAAACAAGCTCCTAAGCAATGGCATGAAAAGTTTGATAAATTAATGATATCAAATGGGTACAAAGTGAATGAAAGTGACAAATGCGTTTACTATAAATCTTAGAATCTCATATGCATTATCATATATCTCTATGTGGACGATCTACACATATTTAGATCAAACATTCATACCATTAATGATGTGAAATCACTATTGTGCAACAACTTTAATATGAAAGACCTCGGAGAAGCAAGTGTGACCCTTGGTATCAAGATCACGAGATATGAGCAAGTAAATTCTTTGGATCAATCACACTATGTGGAGAAGATCTTAAAGAAATATAAATACTTTGACTGTAAACCTACGTGCACACTATATGATCCAAGTGTGAAACTGTTTAAGAACACTGTAGAAAGTGTCAGACAATCAGAATATGCAAGCATCATTGGCAGTCTTAGGTATGCCACTAATTGTACTAGAACCGATATTGAATATGTCGTAGGATTATTATGAAGGTTTATGAGTAGGCCGAGTAAAGAGTACTGGAAAGCTATTGAGCGAGTCATGAGGTACCTCAAAAGGACTATGGATCTCAACCTACATTATCATAAATTTTCTGTTGTACTAGAAGAATATAGTGATGCGGATTGGAATACTTTGTCATATGATTCCAAAGCTACTAGTGGCTATATATTTAGTATAGTTGGAGGAGTTGTATCTTAGAAATCCAAGAAGTAAACTATCCTAGCTCAATCCACAATGGAATCTGAGATGATAGCACTAGCCACAGCTAGTGAAGAAGCAAGTTGGTTGAGATGCTTGCTAGCTGAGATCCCTTTATGGGAAAACCCATGCCAACTGTGTTGATCCATGTGATTGTACCACGACTATTACAAAAATTGAGAACTATTATAATGGTAAAAGACGTCAAATAAGAAGAAAGCACAGCACCGTCAAAGACTGTGTCTCTAAATGAGGTGTAAGAGTAGATCATGTATGCACTGATGAAAACTTAGCAGATCCTTTGACGAAAGGATTAGCTAGAGAGAAAGTCTATAATACATTCAAGAAGATGGGACTAATGCCTATAAATAAATAGGTTTCTCATGATGGCAACCCGACCTAGATGACTAGAGATCCCAAGAAATAGGTTGAATGGGTAATAACAAGTTGTGAGTAATATGAGATGATCATGCAAGTAAAGCCTGAATCCTGGAGTAATAAGAGGATGAGATGATAAAAGCTCTTAATGAGATCTATACTCTATATGAGGGAGTACCTAGGCTACAGGAGTACTCTTGATAGACTCAACTTTGTGATTGTGGAACTTGGGTGGGTTCCTATGGAATTACGAGGCAGAATTCCCTGAGCCTTCACTAAACTGGGATACACATGCAGGGCCATTAAAGCACGGGCTATTAGAATACACCTTAAGGAAAGGTTATGCACTGGTCTGGTGTATGAGATAGAGTTCAAGACAATAGTGTCACATTTTTTGAATCAAAATCTTACTTACTACACAAAGGTTCAAGTCGTAGACACCTTTCCTTATGCACAATCTTAGAAACGTTTGACGTACTTCTAAAACCACCTTTTAAATTCACGCGGGGGATTGTTATAAATCTTGGTATGATGTTAACTTGGAGTGGGAGTTGGAATGATATATTGACATTAAATGGGCAATAAATGAGCACAAGTAAGAACTAGTATGGAAGTGAATTTGAAAGGATTCATTTTAGTCCCACATAGGAGGGAATACAAATATTAGTAGTATATATATATTCCAACTTGGCCAATTGGGTTGGACCCGAAGGGGCACCCCAATTTTTTAAAGGAGTGAGAACACACCCATAATCCATCTAGACACACACGCACGTGCATCGCCGCCACCATCTGTCCAGCCGACTCAGCTCAGTTCGGTCCGATCTAGATGAATTATTTTTTTGGAACCCGAATTAGTGGAAATTAATTATCATTAATTAATTAATTTGGTGTAAATTAAATACTATTATTTAATTATAAAAAAGTAAGAAATTATTTAATATTAATATTAATTAATTATGAAATGGTGACGTATCCTGCACAAAAACCAAGTCTAAACCTTTTTTTGACTGACTTTGCTTGCCCTCCAAGAGTCATATGTGTACGTGTGATTTGCTGACCAAGTGAAAAACGGTTACATTTGACAGGGTCGATTTCACTACCTCCCACGATTTCTCCCACGATACTTATCCAATTTAGTTGGACCCTTTACCTATAAATAGAGTTCTTCAGTTCATTTGCAATTCACTCCAGAATTCACAATTATAATTCTCTCTTCTCTCTCTACTCAGCTTTATGTACAAAATTTTCTTTTCTGTTTTCGATGAGCTTACTGTGCCATCAACGACTGGAAAATCCAGACACTACGACTAGTTTTATAACATCTGAAGGTGCAATTCTTCAAATGATTTATTAGAGTGCGAGTAATAATCGTAACTTTGAACAGGCTATTTTATCCTGGAGACGTCATCGAAACTCGACTGTTTTGCATCATTATTGGAAGTACAATTGAACGTCTTAAAGAAAGCGACCTAGTACGTGACTCATCCTGATAATTTTCTTTGTGGCATTTTTTCAAAACCGAAAACAACAAATCCTTTCTTTAAAACATTTACCATTGTTGTATAAGAATCTTCAATGATAGAACTTCTTGGTCCATAAACTTTGATATTGTTCTTACACTCTAGGATAGTAAAATCTGGCATTTTAGTGCTTAGTACTAAGCATGTATCTTTAGGTTTACTATCTACGAGGAAATAAATCTCTTGAGAAACTTCTGAAATCAATGGAGACTCATATGAATTAGTAGGAAGAGGGTCACACTCGGACAATAGAGTATAATTCTAATCATTGGAAGTGTACTTGAAGAAATCCAAATTCAAGTTCACATTAGTATCGGGACAAGAAGTGACATTAGCAACATCATAACTCCATAAATCCAACTGTTGTACCCAAAAATTTTCCCTCTCTTTTTCAAGGATTCTCAAAGAATTGATCAGACAAAATCATCTCTGAAACGCTAGGACCCCAAATTAGGGTTTTGACTGAGAATGACCAATCTTTGACTTTTGACCTAGTACATGACTTATTGGTTTGAAATATGATCTCAAGGATTCAAGTACATCATTTTGACCTAATTGCATATTTCAATTCATCCCCCACTTGACATATGAAATTTGATCAGCTGATGAAAAAGTCAACTGTACATTGAAAAGTCAAACTTTTGACTTTTGGTCGAATTTGAGTTTCAAAAATCACATTTCATCAAGACAATTCAAAATATGGAATTTGATCATCAAAAATCAAACTTGGCGAGACTTGGAAAAAATTTCTAAGTATTTTCTATACATGATTAATTTCATTACCTCATGACATCTTTCTTCACTACAATTCAAAATAATTCAAGATGTTACAAATAATTCAAGTTATTACAAGACTGCTTTTTTTTAAGTTAGAATTTATTTATTTACAAATCCTAAAGCTTTGTCTTGGTTGAACTTTTCCCCTTGACTCAAACCTTGCCACTATGATGTCCATAAAACCAAACTTGTGTCATGCTACAAACAATGTTGTCCAAATTACTGCTAAATAAAGTCCAAAGTTTGCACCAACCAGTCCAAGCATGTCAGTCCAAAACCTGTTGTTCCTACACAAAATAGTCTATGCAAAATCAGTCCTGTTATGCTGCCTCTAAACATTGTCACAGTCTGCTCCAAAACCTGCAATGCTTCCTTGAAAAGTCTACATCATATCAGTCCCATGTTTGCACCAAATTTGCATATGAGAGCTGCATCTAAAAAACAATGAGACAACATACCCAAACAGTTCAAAAACTTATTTGTTTCCCCCAAAATCTCAGCCAAGCTTCATCTATAAATAAATTGTTTTCACAACACACAAAGGGGGGCTTTTAGAGAGAAAAGAGAGAAGAGAAAAAACATAAGTCTTTATAATCTTTGTTGATTCAAAAAACTTTGCTCTATTTTTCATTCACAAAACAGAAAATCCTCAACCCACTGTTCCACTTGCAATCTTTTCCCATAAACCAGCCATCCAAACACTTCATATCACATAGAGATTGTTCAAACACAAGAACATTTTCTATAGTGGAATTATCATCACCTTTCAAACACAAACAAAAGACAGTATTGTATAACTTGACTGAGTTAGAGAGTGATCCAGCAGCTTCCAATATAGAGGGAGGACTGGAGCAGTATCCTGGAGGATCACTGAAGCCACCACAACATCTTGAAATAAGTCCAGAATCAAAACAAACTGTTGTCTCAAGGTGAATCTTCTTAAATTTGAGATTTTCATTTCAAACATCATTAATGATTCATTGTTGAAAATAAATGTAATAATAATTGTCTTTTGGAGCTAACCATTTACTTGCTTTTGTCAATACTATGTTGAAAACTGACCTATATAAACAATAGAACAATGTTTAAGGCAAAAAACTGCAACATGAGTCGACACATCCTCACATGAGTTAACTCATTTTAGTGACAGAACATGGTACGAGTCGACACATGGCCTTATGAGTCGATACATACTGCTATCCAGACCTAAAAACAGAAAGACAAAAGGTGCATGAGTCGACACAAAATATAAATGTGTCGACACATATAAGAAATGAGTCGACACATACCATTATGCATCGACTCATACTGAGTTGATTTGGATTTTTCAAGAACAAGAAGGGTTATGTGTCGATGCAAAGAAGCATGTGTCGACACATAATGGTTAAGAAAATATATTTTTCCTTTATTTTACACAATTTTTATGTTTTCTATATGTTTTCTTCATTGCTATTCAATATGGTTGTAATAATTGAACTCGCTTTATCCCCATTTGTAAATTGTACCCCATCCCCCAAGTGATGTAATAGCTTAGATTTTAATTTCCGCAATTTACCGCTTTAATATAAATTGTTAGTGATTAGGGTGTGTATGGAAAGATAAAATCGACCGTTAGAAATCCCTAATCTCAAAGACAAAAAATGTATGCAATCAAAACAAAATTCACACAAGCACCTCTAGGGTAACCTCACTTGTTGCCTCGAAAATAGTCATGTCCCTCGAATATGGGTGCTTTAGCAAAGACCCTCGATAAAAAATATCGTAGTCCCTCGATGACCCCTCGATGTTGCCTTTGGTAAAATGATCTTAGTCCCTATGAAAATTGCTAAAGCGTCTCATAAGTTGCCTTCTATGACTTTACGATTGACCCGCGCTCTTCCCTTCACATCCAATGATAGGGCTTCTTACCAATCAATGGTAAGATAACAATATCTAAAGGAGGAGGAAAGGAACAAAGACCTTTTGAGTAGGTGGGACGCTCGTAGTTGCTTGCTCACAAACTAAAACCATCTCCACACTCACATTTTCAAAACATCTTCAAAACAAACATCTCTTTGAACTATTTTCAAAACCAACACTTTGTATACATTCTTATAGAAACGAAAATCATTACAAATTTTTCCGAAACAAAGGCGTTTTCAAAATATTTTCAAACTTACACCAAACACAAACACATTTCAAACAAAGCATTTTCAAAGTGATCAAGCAACTAAGAGCTCGTAGATAATTACAGATGAAAAGGGTGCTAACACCTTCCCTTTCCATAACCAACCCCCCGAACTCAATAAAATTTCTTAAAAAGTCTTTCCTGTTCTTTTCACCCTTTCCTTTATTGGATAAAAGAAAATTCGATGGCGACTCTTGCTATCCGCAACAATTGCGATAAAATGCAAAACACCCAAGTTAGTTCTCCCACCTTATTACAGAACTGGCGACTCTGCTGGGGAATTTGAATTTAAAAGTGGGGTTACCTTAGAGCTAGATCACCTTTAAAATGCTTTCCTTGTTTGACTTGCTTGCTTTACATTTTGGGTCCTTGTTTGGGTTTTTGATCCTCTACCTGGATCAGGGAACATTATTAGGTAAGTAGTAATAGATCGTGGGGACTGTGTGGGGTATACTGACATGGTTGAAGTGATAGCTACGTTAGTGTGACACATTTGTTGGTACCGATAACCCTTGAGGCTAGTCAAGGAGAGTACGGGGCCGCTGTGTGGTGTCATGAATCACTAACTGACCTTAGAACCTTTAATTGAACAACTTGGCCATTAGGAAGTACTGAGATAGTCGGCTTTGGTGCAGTCTGAAGTTGGTTGATACTCGATACTACACTCATTGAGATCGGACTTTCGGGATATTTCGGTCGCCAATAAAGAGGCTTGCACTGAAACAATGCCCGATGAAGAAAGATCAACAATATTGCGATTCCCTAGAACCCGATTACTTTCTAGGACAGGTTGAACCAACTAAACTTCAAGAGGGTACTTACCTATGAACCTCATGCAAGCCTAAACCTAATGACTTGTTTGCTTTGTGTGTATGTGTTTACTTGTACATAACATCATGACATCATACTATAGCACTTTAAATAACCATTTCAAGGGTCTCAAGGGTTTGTGATGCAAGGTTATATTGAACCAGGCATCTACCAAGGGGGAAGAGGATTTATTTTCCTCTAGCCAAATGTTGTCAAAGACCAAAGCACAATAACTTGAATCAAGGGTTATGACACACTCGACATGGTGAGCTTGATTCTCGTGGAAGGATATTCAGCGATACAAAGTTCTTCATTCAAAGTTATGATCAAATTTCAACCTCTAACATTTTCTTGTGTTTACCCCACGAGATCCTTAAAAACATTACATCCACATACCATGCATCATCTCATGACATGTTTTCCCCATATAGTTTTTCTCAAATGCTTATTGTTTATTTCAGTAGAGATGGTCCTCGAACAGACTATTAAGGACCTTTAGACTCAAAATGCTCAGCTTCAAGAAATGTTCTTGAACCTATCCAAGGGGCAAGAAGAAGTGAAAACACTCCTCACTAAGAGCGTGACAAAAACAATCTTGAGGACAACAGGGATGACCAGTTGGAACAATTACAAACTGAAATGGCAACAATGAAAATCCAGATGATGGGTCAAATGGTAGGTCAGATGGCTCTTATCCAAAACTTAGCTCAGGGACAAGAAGAGCTGAGAGACCTCATCAACAAGCTTCATCAAGACGGGTGCAACCATATGAAATAAACAATTAAGATTGGGGATCAAGTCATTAACCAGCCTCCAATGAGACAAGAAGTTGGCTTTGTCGAGAAAACACCTTTCAAAATGGCTACTACGCCAAGGTCCAACAATGACCTTGTCAACCACGACAGGTTGGTCAACATAAGAAAGATGCGTCCAAAAGACAATTTACCGAGATCAACTTGCCCTTGACTCAAGCATTGCATCATATGTTAGAAGCCGAGCTGGTTACATTGAGGAAGCCTCCTCAAGAACCTAATACTTCTTCTCCCCGTTACAAACACAATGAAAAGTGTGCATTCCACTCCAACAGTCGAGGACACGACACTAACCACTGTTGGGTATTAAAGAATAAGATTCAAGACCTGATTGACGAAGGAGTGTTTGAATTTATACAAGATGGTCAACTAGAGTTATTCTCTCACCCCTCAAAGACACATCATCTAAAGCGAGAATTTTAGGCGGAGAAACTTTTGTTTATTCGAATTTCCAGTTGTAATTTCTTTGTTTGCTTAAACATTTTTCCTTATGTCATACTTGGGTTATTCTCATTAATGAATTGCATATGTTTGTCTTGAGTTAATCCATTCGTTTTCACTATACTGAAATTATGCTTTTACGTCTTTTTGTATGATATTCAACTCTCAACTACAAGTCTTAAGCCTTTAGAGGGAGGATGACAAAATCAATACCATAATCTCATACAGTATGCTTTTGGACAGACCTTGCTAACAATGTACATGTGTTCCTTCAATTCCTAAACAATGGAGTTATAAGGAAGATAATCTCTAGTCAACCCCTTTGAGCCAAATAAGTAGGAGTTTTTTTCCACACAAATTGAAACCTTTAATCAGAACCTGGGGCATCGTAGTTTCTCAGTTAATCCAAATGTGCGTTCAGTCACAAACCTTCACTTCATACACAACGTATGACATAAAAAACATCCTTCTGAATCATAAGAAGGTGATGGTTCCCCATAAAATAGGCAGTCATTATCTCTCAAAAGAAAAAGCCCACTATGTCAAAGCCTACGAAGGAGACTTAAAAAATAACTGGGGCATCCCGCTGACTGTTGTCTCAAAACAAAACAAAAAACAGTCAATAAAAAATCAGGGATAATAAATCAAAAAGAGGTCTCTACAAATCCTCGACAATGGAAAAATGTTGTAAAATTGTATGCCTTCTCAAATAAGCTTAACTTATCCAAACCATCACCAAAATATCATTCCAGATTCAATAGGAGTTCAAACACACAATTAACTGAGTTTAGGAATGTAGAACATCATGAAGAACGGGTGGGTACAAATAAAATTTGAGCCTTATCCTTTGTTTCTTAAACCGTGAACCAGGCCACATTACAACCCCTTAAAAGTCCTAACTGAAGCATGGGTTAGTTCGAAAGTGTAATGTTACAAAAGGTATCCTGACTCCTGTAAGGCTTACTGTAAATCCTTAGTTGAGTTCATATTCTTACAAAATTCTTTGATATGCCAAAAATGAATTTTCAAAAGCTTCAAGGAAAACATAAAATTTGCATTGTTTGAATACCGCTGTATGCATATAGCTAATTGTTTGACAAATGGAGAAATTTGCACGACGAATATCCGAGGAACGAAAGTTCTCTCAATGAACATAATCACTTCAAATCCAATAATCAAGGGGGCATGACATGTTATTGTACAACTCATTAGTGGTAGTCAAGTCAAGATTCCAAGAAATTTCTCATAAAATCCTGAATAGCCAGGGGCAGGTCTCCATCCGAATCACTCAGAGCATTGAACATGAATTCCAGTCAAGGGGCATGTACGACCAAACAAACATTTTCTGGAAATGCTACAACACTTAATACTATGAACAATGACAAATACCTACAAAGGTCCCTTTCATAAGGTGATCCTCGGTGAAGTTGCCAGAGCCACCTCTACAAGGCTATCCCTGACAAGCGCAAAAGCATCTTCAAACAAAAGCTGGGCATCTTCCAGCCGATGACATAGTCAAACCCACCAGCGAATATAGGAGTTTTATCTTCTCCCAACAAACGCACACATCACACCAGATCCCAAACAGAAGGAGATTGCCAACAGTTTATAATCTAAATACAGGTTCATTCTGACACCCATTCCAGATTATATTGCAGATACAGTACGAATGCGATCCAGACAAAGATCCATTCTGATACTTGTTCAAATATATCTTCTTAGATACAGTACATATACAATCTAAATACAGGTTCATTCTGACACCTATTCCAGATTCTCTTGCAGATACAGTACGGATACGATCCAGACAAAGATCCATTCTGATACTTATTCAAATACATCTTCTTAGACACAGTTCAGACACAATCTACATGCAGATTCATTCTGACATTTATTCCATATTTTATTCCTGATATAGTTCAGATACAGATGTGATTCTGATATTCATCTAATACCTCTTCAGATACAATCAAGGCTTGGATTTATTCTGACATTCCCCAGCTGGGTTGGTCTAAAGAAAGGGCCTTATGGATTTCTCCCTAAAGGAAACACCTCTCCAGTAGGTCATCGAATTTTCTCTTCAACATGGTTTATTTCCCCAACAAACTGCAAATTCCCCAGCTTGAGTTTGCTTCTCAGACTATTGCAAATCAATGGACAAAACCCCTTAGCCCCTGGCAGAATCATTGCAATCCCCAACGGAGTCGTTACTATCCCCGAAAGTTACCATGTAGCCTGGAACCCAACCAGATAACAGTTGACTCCATTCCTCCAAAGAAAGTTAATGCAAAATCTGGACCCGAGCAGATAACAATTAACTTCATCCTTCCCAGTAAGTTACTGTGAAGTCTGGAATCCGACCAAATAACAACCAACTTCAGCAAGTGGTTGCGAAGCCTGGAATCCGACCATATAACAATTAACTTCATCTCTCTAAGCAAGTTACTGCAAAGCCTGGACCCTACCAAAGAACATTTCAAGTTCACCCTTTCAGTTACTAGAAAGCCTGGACCCGACCAGAAAACAATTTGAGTTGCTGAAACCTGGACCTGGCTAGATAACAGTAAATCTCAATTTTAAGTTACTAAAGCCTGGACCCGACCGGATTATAGTTTAACTTCTTCACTTACTGCAAAGCCTGGACCCGATCAGCAAATAATTTGAGTTGCTGAAACCTGGACCCGACCAGATAACAGTAAATCTCAATTTTAAGTTACTAAAGCCTAGACCCGACCAGATAATAGTTTAACTTCTTCAATTGCTGAAACCTGGACCCGACCAGATAACAGTTCGAGTTGCTGAAATTTGGACCCGACCAAATACCAGTTAACCCCAAGATCAAGTTTCTGAAACTTGGATCCGACCAGATAACAGTTCTATTTGCTAAAACCTGGACCCAACCAGATACCAGTTAACCTCAAGATCAAATTGCTGAAACCTGGACCCGACCAAATAACAGTTCGAGTTGCAAAGCCTGGACCCGACCAGATAATCGTTCGAGTTACTACGAAACCTGGACCCGACCAGATAAGAGTTTAACTTCTTCAAATCACTAACAAAACTCCTCTTCCCTAGTATAATTTGCCACTATCCCCAGTTGAGTTGCTTCAAAACCTGGAATCCGACCAACTAAAAGTTAACTTCTTTATCCCCAACAAGTTGTTGCGAAGCCTGGATCCGACTAGATAACAACTAATTTCCTTTCTCTCCAATCAAGAGATAACTCACCAGTAGAGAAAAGGATGACTAAAACTCCTAAACTCTTTCCCTCAAGTAGAAATCAACACTCTCCACAGAGTTTCCCTCAAGCAAAGTCAATATTCCCCAACAGAGTTCTCCTCAAACAATAAAACAGTAACCCCCAATGGAAACATTCAAAACAAGGTTTGAGGATATGCATACTCTTCATCCCCAAAAACATTTCGGGATTTAACTTCCCAAAGCTCCCCAATACTTGTCAAGGATTTATTTTCCGAGACAAAGACACACTTCTACAATATTTCACATCCATACATCATATTACATACACGATAAATGCATACAACATAATCTCATTTACTTTGAGAATATCGTCAAGCCATGCATACATTTGCGTGCAACTAACCCTCTTCCTTGCAGGAAAAGTCATTCAACAAAACAAAAGTCCCCTTCTAGACAGATTCACCTCTTCAAGTTAATGATAGGCGAATCAAAGACCTCTTTTGGAAAATACCACCAATGTTTCTCAAAAAGGTCAGAGATTAATTCCTGAAACAAGCCAAGGCAACCATCTCTATGACCAACAAAAACGGGTTCCATATTAATACCTAAAACAAGACATGACAACTATATGTGAACAGCTGATTATAGATTAATACCTGAAACAAGACATGACAACTATCTACATGAGCAGATTCAAGATTAATTCCCGAAACAAGACGGGGAAACTATCTTTCTTTCTTTTTGGTCAGATAGAGATTAACTCCTGAAACAAGCCAGTGCAACCATCTCTACGACTAACAAAAAGCAGGTTCCAGATTAATACCTGAAATAAGACATGATAGATATCAGTGTACAACTGATTGTAGATTAATACCTGAAATAAGACAGGACAACTATCTACTTGAGCAAATTGAAGATTAATTCCCGAAACAAGGCCGGGAAACTATCTTTCTTTCTTTTTGGTCAGATAGAGATTAATTCCTCAAACAAGCCAGGGCAACCATCTCTACAACCAACAAAAAGCGAGTTCCAAATTAATACCTGAAACAAGATAGGACAACTATGTGTGAACAACTGATTGTAGATTAATACCTGAAACAAGATAAGACAACTATTTACATGAGCAAATTGAAGATTTACTCCCAAAACAAGACGGGGAAACTATCTTTCTTTCTTTTTGGTCAGATAGAGATTAATTTCTGAAACAAGCCAGGGCAACCATCTCTACAGCTAGCAAAAAGTAGGTTCTATATTAATACCTGAAACAAGACAGGATAACTATCTGTGAACAACTAATTTTAGATTAATACCTGAAACAAGACATGACAACTATCTACAGGATCAAATTGAAGATTAATTCCCGCAACAAGACGGGGAAACTATCTTTCTTTCTTTTTGGTTAGATAGAGATTAATTCCTGAAATAAGCAAGGGAAACCATCTCCACTACCAACAAAAAGTGGGTTCCGGATTAATACCTGAAACAAGACAGAATAACTATCTGTGAACAACTGATTGTAGATTAATACCTGAAACAAGACATGACAACTATCTACATGAGCAGATTGAAGATTAATTCCCGAAACAAGACGCGAAAACTATCTTTCTTTCTTTTTGGTTAGATAGAGATTAATTCCTGAAACAAGCCAGGGCAACCATTTCTACGACCAACAAAAAGCGGGTTCCAGATTAATACCTGAAACAAGATAGGACAACTATCTGTGAACTACTGATTATAGATTAATACCTAAAACAAGACAGGATAACTATCTACATGAGAAAATTGAAGATTAATTCCAGAAACAAGACGGGGAAATTATCTTTCTTTCTTTTTGGTCAGATAGAGATTAATTCCTGAAACAAGCTAGGGAAACCATCTCTATGAACAACAAAAAGAGAGTTTCAAATTAATACCTGAAACAAGACAGGATAAATATTTGTGAACAACTAATTATAAATTAATACCTGAAACAAGACATGACAACTATCTACATGTGCAGATTGAAGATTAACTCCCGAAACAAGACAGGGAAACTATCTTTCTTTCTTTTTGGTCAGATAAAGATCAGTTCCTGAAACAAGACAGAGCAACTATCTACACGACCAAACGAAGCAATCTTACACGGGTTCGTTCTTATTTACAGTTGCAGTTTCACACGGTCTCATCCCGAAGCAGCCTTACACAGACTCATTCTCATACATTTCCAGATGCAGTTTCACACGAACTCATCTTGAAGCAGCCCTACACAGGCTCATTCTCGTACATTTCCCGATGCAGTTTCACATGGACTCATCCCGAAGCATCTCTACACAGGCCCATTCTCGTACATTTCCAGATGAAATTTCACATAAACTCATCCCAAAGCAATCTTACACGGATTCCTTCTCATATATCTCCATATGCAGCTTCACACAAGTTCATCCGGAAGTAATCCAACACGGGTTCCTTTTAATACATTTCCGGACATGGCTTAACACGGGTCCATTCCATCATATCATTCAGATTAAATCGACCAAAGATTTATTCTGATATTTCTTCCAAATTCTACCAACAGTCACTCTGGATGGCATCTGTAAGCCCATATCCAATGAACTCTGTATCACCTCTACAAATGGCATCTTTAAGCCTATTCCCAACACAATCAACCAACACATCATCGAGAGCAAATGTTTGGGAACTCTAGTGTTCAATCATCTTTCACCTTCAAGTCACGAATGACCGACCCACCAATCTAACTTTTCATGTTTACGAAGATTTAACAGAGGCAGTTGTTGTACCCCGAAAATTTCCCTCTATTTTTCAAGGACACTCAAGGAATTGATCATACAAAATCATCTCCGAAGCGCCAGGACCCCAAATTAGGGTTTTGACTAAGAATGACCAATCTTTGACTTTTGACCTAGTAAATGACTTATTAGTTTGAAATATGATCTCAAGGATTGAAGTACATCATTTTGACCTAATTGCATATTTCAATTCATCCCACAATTGACAGATGAAATTTGGTCAGCTGATGAAAAAGTCAATTGTACACTGAAAAGTCAAACTTTTGACTTTTGGTTGAATTTGAGTTTCAAAAATCACATTTCATCAAGACAATTCAAAATATGGAATTTGATCATCAAAAATCAAGAAAGTCAAAAATCAAACTTGGCGAGACTTGGAAAATATTTCTAAGTATTTTCTATACATGATTAATTTCATTACCTCATGACATCTTTCTTCACTACAATTCAAAATAATTCAAGATGTTACAAATAATTCAAGTTATTACAAGACTACATTTTTGTTTAAGTTAGAATTTGTTAAGTTACAAACCCTAAAGCTTTGTCTTGGTCGAACTTTTCCCTTTGACTCTAACCTTACCACTATGATGTCCACAAAACCAAACTTGTGTCATGCTACAAACAATGTTGTCCAATTACTGCTGAATAAAGTCCAAAGTTTGCACAAACCAGTCCAAGCATGTCAGTCCAAAACCTGTTGTTCCTACACAAAACAGTCTATGCAAAACTAGTCGTGCTATGCTGCCTCTAAACACTGTCACAGTCTGCTCTAAAACCTGCAATGCTTCCTTGAAAAGTATGTATCATATCAGTCCCATGTTTGCACCAAATTTTCATATAAGAGTTGCATCTAAAAAACAATGAGATAACATACCCAAATAGTTCAAAAACTTATTTGTTTCCCCCCCAAATCTCAGCCAAGCTTCATCTATAAATAAACTATTTTCACAATATACAAATGGGGGATTTTAGAGAGAAAATAGAGAAGAGAAAAAACAAAAGTCTTTATAATATTTTTTTTGATTCAAAAAAATCTGCTCTATTTTTCATTCACAAAACAGAAAAACCCCCAACCCACTGTTCCACCTTACAATCTTTTCCCATAAACCAGCCATCCAAACACTTCATGTCACATAGAGATTATTCAAACACAAGAATAGTTTCTGTAGTTCCATTATCATCACCTTTCAAACACAAATAAAAGATAGTATTGTATAACTTAACTGAGTTAGTGAGTGGTCCAACAACTTCCAATACAGAGGGAGGAATGGAACAATATCCTGGAGGATCACTAAAGCCACCACAACATCTTGAAAGAAGTTCAGATTCAAAACAAACTATTGTCTCAAGGTGAATCTTCTTAATTTTGAGATTTTCATTTAAAACATCATTAATGATTCATTGTTTTTCTTGCAATCAAGTATGAAGTTTGGATGACCATAATAACTTGGTTGGCAGTGTTATAACTGGTTTTAAAATGAGAGTTGCCACCATTAATTTTTATCTTTGAGAAGGGAATATAAAGGATAACCCTAATTTGGTCAGAGATTCTAAGTTGTTGGACTCATTCTTAGACAAAGGGAAGGTGTTAGGTACCCCGCATCTACCTTGTTCTCAAGGATACTAGGGTTTAGAATTATGGCTTAGGAAATAGGGTTTTAACTTTTTTATTAGAGGAACTCGCCACAATTTTTTATGTTTTATGCCTATGTATCCTCTTATGAGGAATCAAAGTCTCAATTCGTAGTTCGTAGTTGGTTGGTGTTTTTTATGGATTACGAAGATGTTTCGAATTTCCCTTGTACTAATTCTAGGTTTGTGAATAGTGGAGTTGTCAGACGAAGTTCGCAGTTAATTTAAAATCATCTTCATAATCCTTTTTGAAAAACTGTTTTAAATTAACTAAATTATATAAAAAAATTTTAGTATTGGTTAAGTATATTTTTACATGTATTAATATATAAAAAGATCTTTTTAATGCATGGCAAAATAATTTTAATGCAATAAATAAATACTTGGACGAGTTAGAAACTAAATATTTTATTTTTTCAATAATAGTAAAATAATATTTAAATTTATAAATATATTAAAAAATAATAAATAATAATTATGAATAAAAAAAGTAATTTAAAAAAAAAAGCAGGGGGTGTATTTTGTGTTGAGCTAGAAAAACAGAGGGTATGGGAAGTAGGACCCTAAATTCAGATGTTGAATTCAGGCTCAAACGTAGAAGAATGGTGTTGTTTTTTCTAGGTCAGTAAAAGTATGGGGTTTAGTCAACAAGGGCCCAAGTCCAGACGTTGGACTTGGCCCAATAGTGCTAGGGGGGTATGGATCACGTTCACATAGCAAAAATAAAAGAATAGGTGGCGTGAATATCATGGGCCTAGGCTCAAAACATGGGGTCCGTTTAGGAAAAGTGTGGATGAGAGTGCAAATCATGAGCGTTTGATGATGATCTAAAGGTTATGGTTATAAGCACATGATAAGGTTTATGGGCGTGCAGACACAGAATCAGAGAGTGTTTATAAAAGCAGATCATCGGGCTGGGAGCCCATTTTTTCTTTTCTTTCCTCTCTCTACAACGAAATAACAAAATGCTTTGTAAAAACCTAGAGAGAGAGAGGTCATGACCTCTATCTAAAACACAGGCGGTCGAAAATCGCCTTGGTCGCGCCGTCCTCCTTCAACCACCACAAAACCACCCCTTTTCCCAGTTTTTTGATTGATATTTATGATGAATCCTAACTATCCAAAAATACAGAACACACAGAAACTGTAAACCCTGACCCTAATCTTCAACTAACCCTAATAACCCTAACCCTAGGTTAGAACCCTAACCCTAGGTTAGAACCCTAACCCTAGAAACCACAAATTTCCATAAACACAACATGCAAACATCAATCATGCAAACATCACAATAATACTTAAGAGCCCTAAAGCTAAGTGATTTGTGTTACATCTCCTGCTCTGATACTGGTCTTATAGTTTTGATTTCCTAAATCCTCCTTCTGATCTCTTACTTCTGCTTCTTTTTCTTGCAGGTACTAAAGTGGTAACAGTGTAGCGGCGATGACTTGAGGATGTTAGCGGCGTGGTTTGAAGTTCTTAGGGTTTCAGATATTGAAACCCTAAGTCTTTCTCCTTTTTTATCTCTGTCAACTTGTTTTTCTCAATTTCTTTCTCTCCCTCTCTTAGAAATTTTAGGTTAATATATAGGTTTAGATTTTAGACAGATTAGGAATATGTTTGTGATATGGTGGGAGAACTGAGTTTTAGGTTTTGCGTTTTATTGCAAATGTTGCGGTTAGCAAGAGTCGCCACCGACTTTTCTTTTATCCAATAAAGGAAAGGGTGAAAAGAACAGGAAAGACCTTTGAGAATTTTCTGAGTAAGGGGGATAGGTTATGAAAAGGGAAGGTGTTAGCACCCTTTTCATCCGTAGTTATCTACGAGCTCTTAATCGCTAGCTCACATTTTGAAATGCTTTGTGTTTGTGTATGTTTGAAAATATTTTGAAAATGCCTAAGTGCAGCAATTTTGTAATGATTCTCGTATCGTTGAGAATGCATACAAAATGTTTATTTTGAAAATATTTGTTGAAAAAAAGTGTCGCGTGTAGAAATGCTTTAAAGGTGCCAATGTAAGGCAGTGTACTTTATAATAACCCTTGTATCAGTCCTCAAGAGTGTTTATAAAGCACTTTGAAAGTAGTTATTTTGAAAGTGTGAGGTGTGAAAATTTCTTTAGTTTGTGAGCAAGCGATTATGTGCGATCTACCAACTCAAAAAGTATTTGTTTTTTTCCTCCTCCTTTAGATAGTGCTATCTTACTATTGGTTAGTAGGAAGCCCTGTCGATGGATGTGAGGGACAAACACGGGTCATCATACAGTCATAGAAGGTAACTTGTATGATGCTTTAGCAATTTTTTTAAAGGACTAAGATCTTTTTACAGAGGTGGCATCGAAGGATTATCGGGGGACTACGATCTTTTAACCGAGGGTCTTTGCTAAAGCGTCCCACATTCGAGGGACATGCCTGTTTTATCCGAAGGCAACAAGCAAGGTTACCTTAGAGGTGCGCGTGTGAATAATGGTTCGATTCAATTATTTTATATTGAGGTTAGAGTTTTCTAGTAGTTGATTTTATGTCTTTCCATAGACGCCTAATTACTATACAATTATATATACATACATGCATAGTTATAGGTGTGAAAAGTAAAGTGCGAGAAATAAAACCTACGCTATTACAATGCTTCGGGGATGGGGTTACAAACCATAAAAATGGGGGGAAAGTAAAAGCCTAATTCAACTATTACAAACCGTAAGTAGTTACAATAATCGAAAAAGTGGGAAAATAGTAAACTATGCGAAAATAAAAAAAAAGAAAGGGAAATTGTTTTGTGATTTTATCAAGTAAAGGAAAAATCAAATAAAAGTTGTGAACGAAGATTCAAGAATTAAAATTGTAAATAATATTTTTGGTATTTTTTGATAGAAAGTAAAGATGTAGAATAAAACGTAACTCAAACAAAAGATATCTAGACTAAACTAAAATTTTAAAGATTATAAGAATTAAAACCCTAAAATTCCTAAATTAAGTCTAAAGTAAATTAAAGTTTTAAAATCGTCAAAATATTTCTAGACTAACTAAAAAAATTCTAAAGTAACTAAAAATTTCCAAAGTTACTAAGCAAAATTCTACACTAACTTAAAACTAACAAAAAATGATTCTAAACTAAAATAATATTCTAAATCCACTAAATTAATTCTAAATTTAAAATAATTAATAAAATAATCTAACTAAAACTATATATTTATTTCTAAGAAACTAACTAACCTAAATTAACTAAATAGAATTAAGGAAACTAAAAAAACTAAACTAAATAGCATGGGGGTATCAAACAAAATACTGTTGGGCTGGGTTATGTGTCTTAAGGCCCATTTATTTGTTTTTTTGTTAGTGTCCAACAGAAATACAAAAAATATTTCGGGGGGGGGGGGGGGGTTGATGAGAAAAACAGAAAAAATGAAAAAAAGAAGTTCCAGGGGGTCTCAAACCCGGGTCCTCATGCATATCACACACACACACACACACAGACACGCACACACACACTATTCGCTACACCCTCTATTCATTCGTGTATTATGGCGCTTCCATTAATACAAAAACTGAAGTTTGAAAATCGGATCGGGCTAAACAAAACAGGCTCAAACCTGGATCAAACTAGAGGGAATAGAGAGGGTTTGTTTGAAACCCTAATTGAGGGGAATGAGGTGCCACTGGATATTTATTGGGACTAGTTCTAATTAATTTTTTTATTTTTCCAAACAAAACATGATCATAAAAAAATAACATGATATTTCTCTCTCACCATCCTAACTCTTCCTCTCTCGTTCTAAAAAAATATCTCACCACTTCTTCCTCTTTTCTATCCTTCACTATCTCACACCTATCTCCAACAATACACAACTTTCATCGATTCCTCTCTCATCTCAACTTTGTTCATCACTTCTCGGTCCCTTCCTTTCTGTCTCAAGAACAAATGAAATTGGAGATTTCTCGCAAAAGTTAAAGATCGTATAATCAATGGAAAGTGACAATCACAAATCAGAGTGCAAATGATTTCAACTATGACACGAATCAAAGAAAATGAAAATACGAGGTACGTTCTAAGATACCAACCGATTGGAAGCTTCGAGAATCAACCCCAGGTAATCCTTCAATATCTCAGCTCCCGCTTCTCGATTCACTTATTCATCTTCTATTCTGCGAATCTAGATTGAAACTTTTGTTGTTGTTGTTGTGTATTGAAGACTGAATGTTGAGGATGATGCGTATTGTCGTTGTGTTTGCTGTAGGTTCAGAGGAGTGAAGGTTACGAGGTATCTGTTGTTCTTATGATGGAGGATGAGCATCAAATTTGGTGAATATGTATGCACATGAAGGTGCAGTGATTCGGTTATGAGAGTGCATAACAAAAGTGAAGTGGTATGGATGATGATGTTGTGGTTGGTTGGATGTGGCATAGGTTGAAGTCTGGCAGAATTTTGGTATAGGTGTTGTTAAATGTTTTGCATAGAGAGTTGAATGAAGGTCGAATGTTGGAGGTTTACGGTAGTTCTGTAAGGTTTTGGGAGGGAAGAAAATATGGAGGACCAAAATGCTTGAGATCAGATGTTATGTTATGTTGAGTTATAACATAAGTTAGTTATGGAAAGTGTTGAAGGTATGTTTTTTGTATGATATTTCTCTGTTTCTTGCTGCTTTTTACTATGGTATATCGATGCCTATTTTATAGTGAACCAGAATAATGTCTTTGGAGGGAAAATTTGATGAGTTTTGAACACTTTATTGTTCTATTTTGGTTGCTTTTAGAGTGCAGGTTTTTGTTATGCCAAATTTGTGTAATTTTGGCCTGGTTTGGACTGATATGATGCAGGTTTTGGACAGGTTATGAGCAGGGGAAGCAGGGCTAGTTTTGTGTACAGTTTGTAGCAGAGCAGAATTTTAGACTGGTGCAGGAGGTTTGTATTGGTGCAAAGGTCTGTAATGGACTGAAATGGACAACAGGTTTTGGGCTGCATTGAAGATGTTTAGGACAAGCTTTAGAAAATGTTTTAGACATTAGAGTTTAGGTTTATGGGCCTTGATCTCATGTACAAACTTGTGTAATTCCTTTATAGCTTTGTAATGATGAATGAAATAACTTGACACTTCAAAGGAATTTTCTTGAATGCATCTTTAGGTTTGTAAACTTCAAATGAAATTTGAATGAAGTCTCTTTACTTTTGTTCCAAAATTCCAAAGAATCATGGAATGGTTTTTTTATAGTGTAATGTTGTTTGAATGAAAATGTGATCTTGAAACTTTAAATGAATTTGGCCTTTTGATAAACGAAATAAATGAAAATCCTCAAGTATTATTTACTACTTGAATGGTTCTTGAAAGATAAGACTTTGCTTGAAAAAACCATGATGAATGCTTTCTTTTGACATGACAATTCTTTTGTATCTTGAACTTCAAGCAATTCTCATAAACCTTCTTCCCACCTTTGTGTGCTTGAATAGGTTTTTAGGAATAAACTACATGCCTTGAGAACTTTGATAAACAAATAGGCTATGCATTTGATAAATTGAATCAATTATGATACATGTCTCAAATTTATCCACATGAATGGAGTTTGAATCTAGGAGTTAAGAACATTCCAAGTTGAGAAATGACCTATAACGATTAAATAACTTTCAAGGTCTTGTAAGAACGATTTGCCTTCGATCCTTGAAGAAATCTTGTAGATGACATCTCTTATGACAACATGAAAAAAGAACTGTCCCAAAATGTTGAATATTGTAGAAGTTACGATCCTTGGAAGTCAGGCAACAAAAAAACTTGAAATTAGGTCAAAGCCCACAAAGCGACCTCTAAAGTATTCAAATTGTTTATGATCTTTTGCACATAATCAGCTCTTGACTTGTAAAGAGAAGTTGGATATGACGTCAAGGAGAGTCATACGTAAAAAGAACCACTCAAAAATATTGAATAATGAAGAAGTTACAATCGTTTGAACTTGATCTTTAAAATGTTGACTTTTTACACAATATAGTTGATTTGTAGTCATCCAAGCAATTGAATGAGCTAATTTGTTATGCAAGGCATGAAATTTGATATGGGAATTCTTGAATACATATGAAGAAACATGAAAGCCACTTGAGACCTTGGAAACCTAATCTTGCTTGAGAAATACCAAACCCTAGTTGTGGATCCATTGCTTAGGAGGAGAATTTATCTGATCAATTCTTGAGCCACCTTGAGCATTTGAGAACCCTAGGAGATTATCTTGAATGAAAAATGGGAGGGAACATTTTGGGGTACAACAACTTCCCCTGTTCAATCTTCTTAAACCTAAATATTTAGATTGGCATGTCCTCCATTCGTGACTTGAAGGTAGAAGATGATTGAACACATAAGTGCCCAGAAATTTTCACTCGCTCGTGCATGACGTAACACTGTTGGTTGATTATACTGAGAATGGGATTAAAGATTCCATTTGGAGAGGTGACAGTGAGTCGTCGAAGATGGGCTTATAGATGCCATCCAAAGGTAACTGTTGATAGGAGTATCAGAATGAGTCTACGCTCGACTGTATCTGAAGAATGTTTTCCAGAATGAACTTTCGAGAAAGGTGTTTGAGTAGATGCTTGTCATGTCGATAGTCGCCCCATCCTATTTCGGGAATTATTCTACAATCTACTTTGTTGGTAAACTCGTCCTATTTCAGGAATTCGTACTGTTGGTGATAAAGATAGTCACCCTGTCTTGTTTCGGGAATGAACTTGTGGCTGGTGATCCAGATAGTTGCCCCATCTTGTTTCGGGAATTAATCTGGAACCTGCTATTTGTTGGCCATAGAGATAGTTGCCCCGTCTTGTCTAGGGAATTAATCTATGGCCTGGTCACATAGATAGTTGCCTCGTATTGTTTCAGGAATTAAGCTTGGACCTATTTATGTAGATAGTCGCCCGTCCTGTTTCGAGAATTGATCTACAATTTGTTTTTTCATAGATAGTTGCCCTGTCCTGTTTCAGGTATTAGTCTGTGGCTGGTCATCAAGATAGTTGCCCCGTTTTATTTCGGGAATAAATCTAGAGCCTAATTTTTGTTGGCCGTAGAGATAGTTGTCCCGTCTTGTTTCGGGAATTAATCTCTGACTTGGTCACATAGATAGTTGCCCCATCTTGTTTCGGGAATTAATCTTGGACCAATTAGAGAATTGTTGATGATACTCGTCTGTTTGTGAACTTTACCTGAAAAGATAAAGAGTTATTTGCATGCAATGATATGATGTATGAAATGAATTACGTAATGATGTTCTCAAAGTAAATAAGAGTGTGCTATATGCGTTTCGTGTGCATATGCCATGATGTTTGTAAGTGACGTATGAATGTGAAATATCGTCGAAGCGTATTTAATAGCTTTATATAACATCTCGCTGGGGAAAAAGGATCCCTGACTTGTGCTGGGGATGGAGAATATGTGTAATCTTTAATCTTGTCTAGAATGTTTCCGCTGGGGATGCTGCTTTCTGTTTGAGGCAACTCCGCTGGGGAATGTTAACTTCTGTTTGGGGAGAAGAGTTCAGGAACATCGGTCGTTCGTCGCTCTACTGGGGAGTTTAATTCTTATATACCATGACTGGGGATAAAAGAGATGGATAACCTTTCGAGTTGTTGTTTGATCGAGTTTCTGATATGGATGTCGACTCTTCTGGGGAGGATAAGGTTAAGCAATATTTGGTCTGATTCCATATTTAGTAGCAAATCTCTAGGGATAATGCTTCAGGCTGCTCTTTATGGAGATGGGAATCTTGTCGGTATTTAGAGAAATAGACTCAGATTGGGAGACTGAACTTTGCTAGGGAAATAAACCATGTTGGGGAAATAAGCCCTAAACTGGACGGAGAAATGTTCTGCTAAGGAATCGCTCTCGCTGAGGAAATGAGTTATGCTGGAGAAAAGAAATCTTCAGGGGGTTTTACAGTCTTGGAGGAATAAACTCAGTAGGGGAAGATAATTTCCATAAATTGTACCAATGCCATAATCTCTGATGGGGACTAAAATTCCGTTAGGTTGGCGACATTTTCGGGAAAAAGATCATATTCCTTTATCCGCTAGGGTGACCTGCTAGTGTGTATGATTAGGTTAATTCAGCCTCGCCAGGAATGTATCTTTGTTGAAAATGAGTTTGTGAAGATGACTCTGTGGGGATAATCCTGTTAGGATCTTTCTGTGGGGATACATGGACAACTTGAACATTATCCTGACTCCTAAAGTCTTGAGCAAATGCTTATTCCTGTTTTTACGCACATATTTGTTTAACAGTTAATCATATTCATATGCATATGTTCATTCAATTTTAGTCATTGGACGTTTTTTACAAACAAAACAGAAAAAGTAAAACAAAGATTTGAATTTTAAAATGGTATTTGTATTGATAATTTTCCTATAAACATGCAGTTTTTGTACAAAGAGACAGAAATCCTAGTAAGAGGAAATCGTCGTGAAATGAAAAGATTATAAAGTGAAAACAAGATAATATCTATGTGGGAATAATCTCATTGGGCTCAAACCCTGCTATTTCCCCTATGTCTTTATGTGATTGAATTGATCTGTACCGTTTGAACTTGACGTTGGTAATAAATCATGTTGTAAGTGATCCAACTGGAAATAGTCGTACACTTTAATCCCTAATTTTTTCCTGGACCTCCCTTTTGGGTTTTTAGTCCACTAGGATACCCTTTTTTTCCCAAGCTTCCTTTTCATGTTTTCGACTTGTCGGGTGCAATTTTTCGTGTATATCCTTAATTTTTACCCGAACCCTTTTGGTTCACTGGGATGCCCTTATTTTTGCCTAGGCCAGTCAACCTAGCGGGTTGTTTTCATGTGTAGTATCTTTTGACTATGTTCGCGTTCACGGGGTGTGGAAAATCTTCACTATCCATGGTGGTAAGTATCATAACACCACCCGAAAATATCTTCTAAATTATAAATGGCCCTTCTTATGTGGGAGCCCATTTTCCCTTGGGATCACCTTGTGGTAGAATGATGCGCTTTATTACCAAGTCAAAAACCTGATATACTTGATGCTTGATCTTCTTATTGAAGGCTTTGATCATACGCCTCAGATACTTCTGAGCGTGACAAACAGTCGCAAGCCTTTTCTCGTTAATCAAATTCAACTGATTCAGCCTAGTTTGAATCCACTCGCCTTTGTCCAAATCTTCATCCTTCATGATTCTCAGAGAAGGAATCTGAACTTTGATAGGTAGAACAACTTCTATACCATAGACCAAAAAGAACGAGGTTGCCCTATTTAAAGTTCGTGTTGAAGTGCGATATCCATGAAGAGAAAAAAGTAACATCGCGTGCCAGTCTTTGTAGGTCACAACCATCTTCTGTATAATATTCTTAATATTCTTGTTGGCGGCTTCCACAATAACATTCATCTTTGGTCGATACAGAGAAGATTTGTGGTGCTTAATCTTGAACTGTGTAATACGGTGGCAGAACCGACTATTATACTGGTTTTGCATTTGTATTCGCAAATGTTGCGGTAAGCAAGAGTCGCCACCGACTTTTCTTTTATCCAATAAAGGAAAGGGTGAAAAGAACAGAAAAAGACCTTTCGTGATGTTTTCTGAGTAAGGAGGGTAGATTATGGAAAGGGAAGGTGTTAGCACCCTTTCTATCCGTAGTTATTTACGGGCTCTTAGATACTTAGCTCATTTTTTAAAATATCTTGTGCTTTTGTGTGTTTTTGAAAAGCATTTTTTGAAAGTGCCTTAGTGTGGAGATTTGCTTTATGATAACTCTTGTATCAGTCCTCAAGAGTGTTGATAAAGCATTTGAAAAGTTTTTTGAAATTTGTTTTGTGTAAGTGTGAAAATTTGTTTTTGATCAAGCATCTAACAACTATCTACTTTTACTCAAAAGGTTGTTCTTTTCCTCCTTTCCTTTAGATAAGGCTAGCCTACTATTTATGAGTAGGTAGCCATAGTCGTTTGGATGTATGAGGGACATTCGTGGGTTATTATATGGCCATAAAGGCAACATATAGAGACGCTTTAGCAATTTTGTTTAAGGGACAAGATCATTTACCGAAAGGCAACACCGAAGGGTCATCGAGGGACTATGATATTTTAATTCGAGGGTCTTTGCTAAAGCGTACCTACTTTCGAGGGACCTGACTATTTTATATTTCGAAATAAACCAAAGTTGGAGCATCCTAGAGGTGTGTATTTGCAAGTGTGTTGTATTCAGTTATTTTTTTGTCTTTTTTGTTAGGTTTGCTAGCGTTTTGTTTTTTTATTGTCATACAATTCTATTACCATACATCTAACAGTTAATATTGCAGTAATTAAAAGTGCAGAAATATAAATCTACGCTATTACAAGGCTTCGGTGAGGGGATTATTACATGTCCAAACTTTGGGGAAAAATAAAGAGCAGAAAATAAAGTCTTACTTTTAACTATTACATCCAGTAGGCAGATACAATAATATGAATGTAAACGCACGCGGAATGGAAAAGAACGTCTAAAAAGTCCTAAGGTATACAGATTTTTTTTGTTTGTATTTGCTTATTATGAAAGGAAATTGAATTAAAATCCTAAGTTTATTCCATTTTAAATTAAAAGTGGTTAAAATAATTTATTAATTAATTAACAAAATTAATTTGATTAATAAAACACTAGCCTAATGTTTTTTTTTGTGATTTTATTTATTTAATGTTAAATTAAAGAGGAAAATCATTAAGGGAAAATAAACAAAACAAAAAATGAAAATACAAAAAAAGAGTCCTTCGATTCAGGGAAGGGGATTGCCCTTCGATCCAGGGGAGGAAGTTGTCCCTTCGATCCAGGGAAAGACGTGGTTTTTTGATCTGGATCTGCAAGACAAGCGTTAGCAAGAATAAAGATGTAGAACCTGGGTGTAGATCCTGGTCCTTCGATCCAATGCGCGTTGGTCTGTTCAGGATGGATCTGCAACAAGCGTTAGGAAAAAAAACATATGCAGACCTGGGTATCGGACCCAAGTCCTTAGTCCTGAATATAAATTGAACGAACTATAAGTGTTAATATGTCATGCAACAATCAAAATTAAATTAACATGAGATGAATTTAAGATCTAAGGTTTGTTACCAATGGGATGCTTTGTTTTGGGATGGACATGGCTTGCCAAGTGTGCTTCGATTTTGGCAGCTTTGGTGTATTTCTTGTAGTCTTCGTGTGCTCGTGTAGGGAAATTTGTTTGTACCTGGAGGCAAGGTTTTCGCCTGGCTGATGTGTGTATAGGCCAAAATATTTATGTGGGCGGTCATCTTGCAACTTTGATTAGTAATAAGTATTCCATGTGATGCAGCATCTGGATGGTGGTGTGAGTGTGGCAAGAGTGTTTGTTTCTTTTGTATGGTTTTTTCTCTGCCCCTGACAATGTATCCTTAGGCCTATATTTATAGGGATGTGATATGCATGGAAATGGTAAAGGACAACCATTAACTAGGCTTTGAATGCAAAATCAGACACATTAAAATATTTCCATTTTGAGGGATTCCTATCCTTTTGGGTCTTGGGATGAACCTGAACATGTGATAATTGGTGCCTTGTATGAATTTGAACTAATAAGAGTTTTCCATATCAGAATGTCTTTGATCAACCCCCAAGCATTATTCTCTTTGATGGCTATGAGTTTTGATTCGAATTGTTCAAAACCTTCCTTATCAGAACAGTTAGATTGAGTCAACTTCTACATTGATTGCTTGATTTTGTTGATATGCTTATCACAAGACATCTTGTTATGATATTTCAATCGAAGGACACTTTGCTGACATGCCTTCGAGGTAAACCTTATTCTGATATGCCAATCGAAGGACACTTTATCCTTGATCTTCGATTAGCCTAAAGTTGCCTCCTTCGAATGGTTCCAATCCTCATCACCGGGGCTTCTTCGATTGAGCCCCTATCTGCCTTAGTATCTTGATTTTAAACTCTTCAACTGGCCCAAACGAAAAATCCTTTCTGACCAGTCAAACTTCTCTTGTTACCTCATTCGAATGCAATTATGCAGGATTCTTGGGCTTGGCAACATGTTGGATTTTGGGCCAGCAAGCAACTTGGACCAAGACTTATCATAAACTTATTTTCAATAATTATGTGTCTCCTTCGAATGGAACACCTGTATATCCTGCGAATGACCCTTGTGCATTCTTCGAACGGGCCACCAATGTGTGCTCATAATGTGGCAATCCTATGCTTGTGAAATGAAGGCATGCATGAAGATGAAATCTTTGCTTGGTGAATCAAAGGCCATTTGAAGAGGAAGCCTTTACCTTGTGCGCTGAAGGCAAGCATCTTGAACCAATACTCATCAAAAGGAAAAACAAGCTTGTTTCCCACAATTATGTATCCTTCTAATGGACCACATGTATGTCCTTCGAAGGCACCATTGGTGTGTCCTTTGAATGGACCTTACTAGGTGTCAAAATGTGGAAAACTGTATGTTAAATATTTTAGAGGTGGAGTCAAAGCTAGCATGAGGGAAGCCAACTGCTTAATGAATTAAAGCTAATATGAAAGAAAGCCACTACTTTATGGGCGCTAGCATGAAGGGAAACCATTGCATTGGAGGCAAGCCCAGAGGAAGTCATTTTCTTGTGGTTCGAAAGCAAATACAGAGGCAAGTTGAAGGAGCCTTGGCCTTGTGGATCAAAGGCAAGTCTGAGGCAGCCTTTTGTATTGTGAATCGAAGACCAGTGAAAGGGGCCTTTTGCCTTGTAGATCAAAGGCAAGTTGATGGGCCCTTGCCTTGTGAATCCAAGGAAAGCATGAGGAAGCTTTTTCCTAGTGGATCAAAGACTGGTCTGAAGAAGCCTTTTCCTAAACGAAGTTTGCATGCAGGAGTTCACTGCTGGTGAATCGAAGCAAACTTGTAGAGGGTTCTTGCCTTGTGCGCTGAAGGCACGCACAGAGGGAGTATTTGCCTAGTGCAATGAAGGCACACACATAGGGCACTACTGGAATGATATTTGTGGTCCAAAGCTTGCTTGAAGGATGCCAAATATCCAATCGAAGCTTACTAATCAAAGCATGATCGAAGAGTGCCACGTGCCCAATCGAAGTACCTTGTTTATATGCCAATCCAAAGACACTTGATTATATTTAAAAAAATTATATTTTCTCTAAGAAAATGTTTGTAACCACCATGCAAAAGGAAGATCTTGGAAAACATGAGAGGGAAAATTTTAGGGTACAACAGTTGCCCCTGTTCAATCTTCTTAAACCTGGTGATTTAGATTGGCTTATTTGCCATTCGTAATCTGGAGGTGGAAGATGATTGAACACTAGAGTGCCAAGAAATTTGCACTCGCATGATATGATGATTGACTGTGTAGGGAATGGGCTTGAAGACGCCATTTGGAGAAGATGATTCAGAGTTGTTAGAGATGGGCTTAAAGGTGCCATCTAGAGTAGGTGCTGACTTCATAAGATGTCCCTTTGTGGGGAATTCCTGTTCATGCTGTCTGAGGAGGAGTCCACTAGGGAAGGTTGATTTCTGTTGTTCTCCTACCTGAGGTAAACTCTGTGGGGAATAGAGTTTAGGAACTTCAGTTGTCCATGGCTCTACTGAGGAGTTATCTCTGGACTGGAGAGATGAAAGTTTGTTGTTTTCTGGTTGAACTCCAGGCTTCATAATAACTTGCTGGGGAGAATGAAGTTAATTGTTGTCTGGAAATGTAAGAAGGAGCCTATGTAGGGCTATTTCAGAATGAGTCCGTGTTAGACCGCATCTTAAAATTGAGAAGGAATCCGTGTAAGATTGCTTCTGTCTGTTCGTGTAGATAGTTATCCTGTCTGGTTCCAAGTATTAATCTATAATCAGTTGTTCACAGATAATTATCTTGTCTGGTTTCAGGTATTAATCTTCAATCTGCTCATGTAGATAGTTTTTCTGGCTTGTTACAGGTATTAACCTACAATCAGTCGTCCACAGATAGTTGTCCTGGCTTGTTACATGTATTAATCTGGAAATTGTTTTTTTCGGTCATTGAGATAGTTGTCCTATCTGGTTTCAGGTATTAATCTCTGACCTAAGAGAAAGAAAGATAGTTTTCCTGGCTTGTTACAGATATTAATCGTCAATCTGCTCATGTAGATAGTTTTCCTGGCTTGTTATAGGTATTAACCTTCAATCAGTTGTCCATAGATAGTTGTCCTTGCTTGTTACAGGTATTAATCTGGAACTTGCTTTTGTCGGTCGTTGAGATAGTTCCCCGACTAGTTACATGTATTAATCTCTGAGTTTAGAAATCAAGATAGTTTTCCTGGCTTGTTACAAGTATTAATCTTCAATCGATCGTTCACAAATAGTTGTCCTGTCTTGCTACAGGTATTAATCTGGAACTTGTTTTTGTCGGTCGTTGAGATAGTTCCCCGACTGGTTACAGGTATTAATCTCTAACCTTAGAAAGAAAGATAATTTTCCTGGCTTGTTACAGGTATTAATCTTCAATCGGTCATTCACAAATAGTTGTCCTGTCTTGTTCCAGGTATTAATCTGGAACTTGGTAATGTTGGTCACATAGATAGTTCCTCGTCTAGTTTCGGGCATTAATTTTTAACCTGTTGTACTTGTTGGTAAACCCGTCTTGCTTCGGGAGTTCATACCACTTGGTCATGTAAATAGTTTCCCCGTTTGGTTTCCGGCATTAATCTGACCTGCTGTATAAGTTGATAGTGTTTGTCTGTTTACTAATTTCAACCTGAAAAGGTAAAACCAGTTTCATGTGATGACATGATGTATGAATTGCATGATGCTCTCAAAATAAATGAGATTGTGATATATGCATTTGTGTTGCATATGCTATGATGTTTGCAGAATGATGCATGAATGCAATGTATGAACGCGTTAGCTGTCTTGATGCAGTGTTGTAGGATTAGGGAAAACAAATCCACGATTGTTGCTGGGGATAAAGAATGTAGGTCTTCAAATGTGTTGAATTTAAAATGTTGGGAGATAGATTTCTGTTATTAGAGAAATAAACTATGTTGGGGAAGGAAAAACTCTGTGCACTGTTTGGGAATTTTGTGAAATCCTGCTGGGGAATCTTGAGAAGCTTGGCGACATCACTTGGGAATTTATTCGGAGTGGTAATTGGATATTTTTTCCCTGCTGGGGATATAAGAACACCTGACCTCATTAGGTTATATGCAGAGAACATGGTAGTGATCTTATAGTAGGATGCCCCTGCCTCTGTACCTGCCAGAGAAAGTATCTGCTAGGAATTTGTGAATGGCTTGACTGTTATTCCAACTCCTGGAGTCCTTGGTGAAGGCTGATCAGGGTGGTCGGCACTCTACTGATAGACGAGTGACAAGATGATGGGACATGGTCGTATGCTTTAATCCCTAACTTTTTCCTGGACTATCCTTTCATATTTTCAGTCCACCGGGATACCATTTTTTGCCCAAGCTTCCCTTTCAAGTTTTCGACTTACCGGGTGTACAATTATTTTATATATGTATCCCTGACTTTTTCCCGAACCCTTTTGGTTCGCTGGGATGACCTTATTTTTGCCTAGGCCAGTCGACCTAGCATGCATTTGCTTATGCATAGTATTTTCCGACTATGTCCATGTTCGTAGGGTGCAGAGAATTGTCACTGTCCATAGTAGTATGTGTTGTCGCACTGCCAGCAGATGTTTGTTTGATTACAAATAATTCATTGCTGGAATTCATGTCCAATGCCCCAAGTGATTCAGATGGAGATCTTCCACGGGCTATTTGGAATTTTTGAGAGACTCCTCGAATATTGACTTGACTGCCCTAGATTAGCTAGGCACCATGTCATGCCCCTTGATTATGGAAGGCCTGTTACTGGAAATGTTTTTCTCATCCGAGGTGATTTTGTCCATTGAGAGGATTTTCGTTCATTAAATATTCGTCTGCGAATTTCTCTGATGTTGAACAAATAGTCATATGCAAGCAATGGTATTTTAAAAATGCAAAGCTTATGTCTATCTTGGAGTTTGAAATTTCATTTTTTAGTAAAACAAACAAATTTTGTAAGAGTGTGATATCAACTCAGGATTTATAGCAATCTCCACAGGAGTCAGGATACCTTTTGTAAAAGTATGCTTTCGAACTAACCCATGCTTCAGCTAGGTCTTTTAAGGATTGTAACGTGACCTGGTTCACGGTTTAAGAAACAAAGGATAAAGGTTCAAATTTTATTTTTATCCAACCCGTTCTTTGTGATGTTCTTCAATCTTATGCTCAGCTAATTGTGCGTTTAGATCCCAATTGAGTCTGGAATATTTTCTCTGATACTTGGTGATGGTTCAGAAATTGAACGTTTGTTGGAGAAGGCAGTCATTTTTGTAACCTTTTCTTTTTTGTTGAGTATTTGTAGGACCACTTTTTTATTTTGTTATCCCTACTTTTTCCTGAATTGTTTCTTTTGCGGTTACAGTCAGCGGGATGGCCCAGTTTTTCTTAAGTCTCCTTCATAGGTTTTTGACTTAACGAGCTTTTACTTTGAGAGATAATGACTGCATGTCTTGACAATTATGTGGAACTATCATCATCTTTTGGAGGGCATCTTCTACACTATTTGTCGTGTATGAAGGTAGAGCTTGTGACTGAATGCACATCCGAATTAACTGACAAAACTACCCTGCCCCAGGTTATGATTAAGGGTTTTAATTTGTATGAAAAGAAAAACTCCTAATTCTTAGGCTCAAAGGGGTTGACTAGGGATTATATTCCTTATAACTCCACTGTTTAGAATTTGAAACAACGGCTGTACATCGTCAGTGGGGTCTGTTCAAAAGCATAATGTAGAGACTGTGGTATCGTTTTCATCATCCTCCCTCTAAAGGCTTAGAGCTTTTGATCAGGAGTTAAATATCACAAAATAAGTAAAAGCACGGTTTAAATATAGTGAAAACGCATGGATTCATTCAAGACAAACATATGCAATGCATTAATGAATGTAACCGAAGTCTGACATAAAGATAAGTGTTTAAACAAAACAAAGAAATTACAAATGAAAAATCGAATGAACAAAAATTTCTCTGCCTAAACTTTCTCACTTTAGATGATGTGTCTTGGAGGGATGACAGAAAAATTCCAGTTGACCATCTTGTGCAAATCCCAACACTCCTTCATCAATTAGGTTTTGAATCTTATATTTCAACATCCAACAACAATCACTATCATGCCCCGGACTGTTGGAGTGGTATGCACACTTTTCATTGGGATGGTAAGTAGGAGCGGAAGTATTAGGATCCCGAAGAGGATCCTTCAATGTGACCATTTTCAACTTTAACATGTGTTGCAAGACTTGCGATATTGGCATGTTGAGTTCTGTATATTTCCTATTGGATTTATCTCGCTTACGCTGATTACCTCGTTGTTGTTGGCAAGGTTGTTGTTGGTCCTGTGACGTAGCAGCCATTTTGAAAGGTCCACTCTCCACCAAGCCAACTTCTTGTCTCATTAGGGGCTGATTAATAACTTGGTCGCTAGCCTCGACTATATTCTTCATACGGTTGCATCCGTCTTGATGAAGCTTGCTGATGAAAAACCTCAACTCTTCTTGCTCCTGAGATAAACTTTGGATAAGAGCCATTTGATTACTCATCTGGATTCTCATCCTTTCCATCTCAGCTTGTAGTTGTTCCAATTGGTCATCCTTGTTGTTGTCAGGATGTTTTTTGGTCAAGTTCCAATTGAGGAGTGATTTCAACTCTTCTTGCCCCTTGGATAGGTTCAGGAACATTTCCTTGAACTGAGCATCTTGAGTTTGAAGATCTTTGTTATTCTGTTTGAGAGCCATTTTCCTTGATGAAATAAACAGCGAGAACATGAGAAACCTGTACTAGGAGAACTGTTAGGAAATGACATGCATGATGTGTGGATGCAATGTTTTCAAGGATCTCGCAGGGTAAACATAAGAAAATGTCAGAAGTTGAATTTTGACTGCAACTTTGATGGAAGAACTTCGTATTGTTGAATTTCCTTCTATGAGAAAAAGGTCACCATATCAAGTAGGTAATAGCCCCTGACTCAAGTTATCGTGCTTAGATCTTTTGACGTCATTGGGTAGAGGAAAATAAATCCCCTCGCTCCTTGGTAGACGTCTAGTTCATCATAACCTGCATCACAGACCGTTGAGATCCTTGAAATGGTTAAGGAAATGCTATAGTATAATAGTATAATGTGTATGCTATGCATCAAGCAAAAATGTAGGGTGATAAAGACAAGTATGTCTTACAGGAAATCCAAGTTATTGGATAAAGACCACAAAAAAGTCATGCAAGGAGTACCAACAAAGCCCTGCAATGAGTTTAAGTTGTTAGATAGTGAAAGAAAATAAGTCACACAAGTAGCCTTAAGTTTAGGCTTGCATGGGGTTTGTAGGTAAGTACCCTCTTGAAGTTTGAGTTGGTTTAACCTGTCCTATTAATAGTAACTGGGTTCTAAGGAGTATCAAATCATTGACCTTTCTTTTAGGCATTGTTCTAGCTCAAGCACCAAAGTATTGCGGCCAGAATATCCCAAAAGTCCAATCTCAATGAGTGTAGTATCGAGTGTCAACCAATCTTCGGTCGGAACCAAATCCGGCCATCTCACTACTTTCTAATGGCTTAGGATGAGTAAATTAAAGGTTCTAAAGGTTAGTTAGCGCTTAATGACACTATAAGGAAGCCTAATGTTATCCTTAACTGACTCAAGGAACATTAGTACAATCCAGAGTATCACACTAACATAGCCATCATTTTGTCCATATCGGTCTATGCCGTACAACTTCCATGATTTATTTCTACTTACCTAAAAAGGTGCCCCAGATCCGGGTGTAGGATCTTTACAAGTAAACCCAAACAAACCCTTAAAGCAAAGCAAGAAAAGCATACAAGGAAAGCAATTTTTAAAATGATCTATCTCTAAGGTAACCCCTCTTTTATAACTCCCCAGCAGAGTCGCCAGTTCTATAATACGGTGGCAGAACCGACTATTATACTGGTTTTGCATTTGTATTCGCAAATGTTGCGGTAAGCAAGAGTCGCCACCGACTTTTCTTTTATCCAACAAAGGAAAGGGTGAAAAGAACAGAAAAAGACATTTCAAGATGTTTTCTGAATAAGGGGGGTAGATTATGGAAAGGGAAGGTGTTAGCACCCTTTCCATTCGTAGTTATCTACGGGCTCTTATATGCTTAGCTCATTTTTTGAAATACCTTGTGCTTTTGTGTGTTTTTGAAAAACATTTTTTGAAAGTGCCTTAGTACAGAAATTTTCTTTATGATAACTCTTGTATTAGTCCTCAAGAGTGTTTATAGAGCATTTGAAAATATTTTTGAAATTTGTTTTGTGTAAGTGTGAAATTTTTTTTTGAGCAAGCATCTAACAACTATCTACTTTTACTCAAAAATGTCATTCTTTTCTTCCTTTCCTTTAGACAAGGCTAGCCTACTATTAGTGAGTAGGTAGCCATAGTCGTTTGGATGTATGAAGGACATTCGTGGGTCATCGTACAGTCATAAAGACAATATATAGAGACGCTTTAGCAATTTTGTTTAAGGGGATAGATTATTTACCAAAAGACAACACCGCAGGGTCATCGAGGGACTATGATCTTTTGATTCGAGGGTCTTTGCTAAAGCGTCCCTACTTTCGAGGGACATGACTGTTTTATATTCCGAAAGCTTGTTTTGCCTATTTTATATTATGCATTGATTGCTTGATTTTATTGATATAATTATCATTATACATCTTGTTCTGATATGCCAATCGAAGGACACTTTGCTGACATGCCTTCGAGGTAAACCTTATTCTGATATGCCAATCGAAGGATACTTTGTCCTTGCTCTTCGATTGGCCCAGAGTTGCCTCCTTCGAATTTTTCCAATCCTCATCATTGGGGTTTCTTCGATTGAGCCCATATCTGCCTTAGTAGCTTGATTAGAGACTCTTTAATTGGCCTAAACAAAACTCCTTTCTGACCAGTCAAACTTCTCTTGTTACCTCCTTCGAATGCAATTGTGCAGGAGTCTTGGGCTTGGCAACATGTTGGATTTTGGGCCAGCAAACAACTTGGACCAAGACTTATCGTAAACTTATTTTGAATAATTATGTGTCTCCTTCGAATGGAACACCTGTACATCCTTTGAATGGCCCTTGTGCATTCTTCGAATAGGCCACCAATGTATGCTCATAATGTGGCAATCCTATGCTTGTGAAACGAAGGAAGGCATGAAGAGGAAATCTTTTCTTGGAGAATCAAAGGCCAGTTGAAGAGGGAGCCTTTGCCTTGTACATTGAAGGCAAACATCTTGAACCAATACTCATCAAAAGGAAAAACAAGCTTGTTTACCACAATTATGTATCCTTCTAATGGACCACATGTATGTCCTTCAAAGGCACCATTGGTGTGTCCTTCGAATGGACCTTACTAGGTGTCAAAATGTAGAAAACTGTATGTTGAATATTTTAGAGGTGGAATCAAAGCTAGCATGAGGGAAGCCAACTGCTTAATGAATCGAAGCACATATGAAAGAAATCCACTGCTTTATGTGTGCTAGCATGAAGGCAAACCATTTCATTGGAGGCAAGCCCAGAGGAAGTCATTTTCTTGTGGGTCAAAATCAAACACAGAGGCAAGTTGAAGGAGCCTTGGCATTATGGATCAAAGGCAAGTCTGAGGCAGCCTTTGGTCTTGTGAATTGAAAACCAGTGAAAAGGGCCTTTTGCCTTGTAGATCGAAGGCAAGTTGATGGGCCCTTGACTTGTGAATCTAAGGCAAGCACGATGAAGATTTTTCCTAGTGGATCAAAGACAGGTCTGAAGAATCCTTTTCCTAAACGAAGCTTGCATGTAGGAGTTCACTGCTGGTAAATCGAAGCAAACTTGTAGGGGGTTCTTGTCTTGTGCGCTGAAGGCACGCACAGAGGGAGTATTTGTTTAGTGCACTGAAGACATGCACAGAGGGCACTGCTGTATGATACTTGTGGGCCAAAGCTTGCTCGAAGGATGCCAAATACCCAATCGGAGCTTACTAATCAAAGCACGATCGAAGAGTGCCAAACGCCCAATCGAAGTACCTTATTCATATGTCAATCAAAAGACACTTGATTATCTTCAAAAAAATTATATTTTTATAAGCAAATGTTTATAACCACCATGCAAAAGGAAGATCTTGGAAAATATGAGAGGGAAAATTTTGGGGTACAACAAATTATGTGTAGAGTTTAGTGATCATAGTGTTGTTTTGATTAGTACCATTGTTTGTAATTATTATCTCAGGGATTCCATATCGACGGATAAGGTTATGCTTGACGAATCGGGTCACGACATTTTTGGTAACAGAGGCGAACGAGGCTGCTTCAACCCATTTTATAAAGTAGTCGATGGCAACAAGGATAAAGAGATGTCCATTAGAGGCAGTGGGTTTGATCTCTCTAATCATGTCAATGCCCCACATTGCGAACAACCAAGGAGAAGTCAAAATGTTCATAGGTACTGGAGGCACATGTACTTTATTAGCATAGATTTGGCATTTGTGACACGTTCGTGAGTGGTGATGGCAATCAGTTTCCACGGTCGACCAATAGTAACCCGCTCTCAGGAATTTCTTAGCCATAGTATGTCCACTGGAATGAGTACCGAAGATACCTTCGTGCATATCTTCCATAATGTTTTCTGCTTCTTTCTTGTCCATATAACGAAGCAGAATCGAATCATGATTGCGCTTGTATAAAATTCTGTTTCTCAGGAAGAACTTAGCTGCAAACCTCCGTAGGAATTTCTTGTCATTGATAGATGCTCCTTCATGGTACTCTTGAGCCTCAAGGTATATTTTCACTTCATGAAACCAAGGCTTTATTTCTACTCCTCAGTGTCAATTTCATAACAGTGTGCCGATTTGTCTAATCTTTCGATAGTAATCTGAAGAGCTTCATTATCCCATCTGATTTTGAACCTAGATGACATTGTAGAAAATTCATCTTCCAACTGATTCTCTTCTTGCGGGATGTGCTCAAAAGTAATCTTTTTGAAATACGGAATCAAGGTTAGCACATGATCTCGGTAAGGGATAAGATTTGGATGTTTCATATGCCATTCTCCCTTGACCTGACTGATCACCAGGGCTGAGTCTCCATATACGCTTAAGAACTTGATTCTTAGGTCAATAGTAGCTTTAATTCCCATGATGCATGCTTCACATTCATCCATATTATTGGTGCAGTCAAAGCAAAGTCTGGCAGTGAAGGGCGTATGACAACCCTGAGGAGAGATAATTACAACAACAATTCCATTGTCAAGCACATTAAAAGCTCCATCGAAAACCATAGTCCATCGGGATCCTAGCTCAAGTCCTTCATATGGACCAGGTTCTTCATAATCTGTAACTAGCATAATGTTCTCGTCTGGGAATTCAAAGTTCATAGACTGGTAGTCGTCTACAACTTGATGAGCTAGATGATCAATCAGTACACTTCCTTTGATTGCCTTTTGAGTGGTGTATTGAATGTCGTATTCTGTTAAGACCATTTGCCATCGGGCTATTCTTCCGGAGAGAGTTCGCTTCTCGAATACGTATTTGATGGGATCCATTTTAGAAATAAATAAAGTAGTATGAGTCAACATATAATCTCTTAGTCGGCAAGCAGCACATGCCAAAGCGCAATAAGTTTTCTCGAGCAGTGAATATATTTTTTCACAGTCGGTAAATTTTTTGCTAAGGTAGTATATTGAATATTCTTTTCGACCAGACTCGTCATGTTGCCCCAGTACACACCCCATTTAATTCTCTAGCACTGTCAGATACATGATTAGAGGTCTTCCTTCAACTGGTGGCCTCATAATCAGTGGTTCCTTTAAGTACTATTTGATTTTATCAAATGTTTTTTGACAGTCGCTGTTCAACTTTACTACTTGATCTTTCTTCAGCAGCTTGAAGATTAGCTCATAGGTAGCAGTCAAATGGGAAATGAATCGGGCAATGTAATCCAGTCGTCCTAATAAACCTCTGACTTCCTTCTCGGTACAGGGAGCCGGAATTTCTTGGATAGCTTTGACCTTTGTAGGATCAACTTCAATACCTTTATCTTCGATGATGAAACCCATGAGTTTACCGAATCTCACTCCAAAGGTGCACTTGTTTGGGTTTAGCCTTAGCTTATACTTCCTCAGTCTTTCAAACAATTTATGCAGATGATCAAGATGCTCTTCTTCAGTCTGTGACCTTGCTATCAAATTGCCGACATAGACCTATATCTCGTGATGAATCATGTCATGAAATAAAGCTTCCATGGCACGTTGATAAGTTGCCCTGGCATTCTTTAACCCAAAAGGCATAACCTTATAGCAGAAAGTGCCCCATTGTGTGACAAAAGTTGTTTTCTCCATGTCTTCGGGTGCCATCTTGGTCTGATTGTACCCTGAGAAATCATCCATGAGAGAGAATACCTTGTGTTGAGCGGTGTTGTCGACCAAAACATCAATATGTGGAAGCGAGAAGTCATCTTTGGGGATTTCCTTGTTCGTATTCCTGTAGCCTACACACATATGCACCTTGCCATCTTTCTTTGGCACCGGAACAACATTTGCAACCCATTGAGGATATGAAGTCACTGCTAAGAAACCTGCATTGAATTGTTTCATAGCCTCGACCTTGATCTTCTCTGACATCTCGGGACACATGCGACGAACATTCCATTTAATCGAAGAACAACCCTCTTTCATCAGAAGACAGTGAACCACAATATCAGTATCGAGCCTTGGTGTTGTACCCCAAAATTTGCCCTCCCATATTCTTCAAGATTTGTCAAAAGCATGCTTCAAAATTCCCCAAGGGTTGAACAGTTCAAGGGCCTCCTAACAGTCAAAATTAGGGTTTTGGTTCTGATCAAGAAAGTGAAGTTTCCAAGGGTCCAATCAAGTCCCACATGCCTACAAATATGGTCAAGCATCCTCATACCAAGTTTCAAGACTTACAGCACAAAATTGCACAGTCAAAAACCCTAATTGCACTACAGTCAACTGTAGGGGCAAAATGGTCATTTGACAGTCAAAAGTCCAAATTTTTGGTCAACATCTCATTTTGAAGCCACAAATATCATTTGATCAATGCTTGATCATGATTCTCAAAGCTTGGCTCAAAAAGTCTCAAGATGCAAAAGTTTCCATATTTGGACAGTTGAAAAAAGTCAACTGTAGATTGACCAGGGCATAACTTTCACATGGATTATCAGAAAAATTCCATCCAAAGCTCATTTTGAAGAGAAAGACATTTCCTACAACTCCTCTTCATACTTCAAGTCCAAGAAATGCTCTCACAAAAAGTTATCAATTTCAACATTATAGGTCATTTTCAAAAGTCAACAAAAAGGGACTTTAAGTCAAAGGCCATAACTTGAGATTGGTGAATCAAAATGACATGGGACCAAAGGCATTGTTTAGAGGACTCAAAGAACTTTCCAAAATGTCCAAGAACATGAGCAAAGCGTAAAAATTGAGCAAGTTATGCCTTGTGGAAGTTGGGAAATTTTTGGATATTTTGAAAAGTCAACATTGATTCAAATGACCTAAAAATGCTAATGGGCCTCTTTTTCTTCCACAAGTCACTACCCAAGGCATGTACACGACCATTTGGCCCAAAGGGAAGTTTTTATAATTTTTATTATTTATTTGGATTTTTAATCATTAATAATTTATTTAATTAATTAAAATACATGAAAAATACTAAACCTAGGTTTTTAAATCTTTTTATGCATAATATATACTCAATATTTCGTGCATAGCTAGATTTGGAAAGAATCAATATGATTTGTCATGATTTGGTAGAAGTTTGCATGAAAAAGATTTGAAAGCTAATGCCATAAAAATCAAATATTTGTTTCATCAATTCATGGATTTCTTTTGATCAAATTCTTAACCTAATCACTCATATACATATACACATGCTAACCCTCGTGCAAAAGGACTGAAAGCTGCGCCATAGACCAAAAAGAACACTTGAGTTTTTTGCTTGAAAATTGAAAACTGAAAACAGGGATACAAGGTGATTCAAGCCACGATACTTATTCTATTGGCTTGCTGAGGCTTCAGGGAAGGAATTTGGATCAAAACCACAAGCTTCCACCCCCAGAAACGTGAGAACGATCTCACCCTGTACATAAAATATTTGACCTTCTTGCATCTCGATTCATGCATTTTTCATAATTTTTGATGCTTGATTTGTGTTCATTATATGATTCTGATGCTAACTATATACTTTAATTGTGTTTTTGTGCACCACACGCGATTTCACCATGAAAGGGACCTAGGGTTTTCAAAACTGGGAATTGGGGGTTTCCAGTTAAGGGAAAATTGGGACACGAGACTGGCATCATGAGAACCACAAGCTTCCAACAAATTCATTGATGGGGTCGCGCCCAATTTCTGATTAGAAACAAGCTATTCGCTATTTTCTCAAATGGCACATTTTGGAACGGTGCAAAACCGTTGCTGATTCTCTTTTTATTTCAGGAAAAAAAACAAAGGCGAGGAAGATGATGAAGTGGAAGGCAACGATTGGTCCGTTTAAATTTTCGCGCTAACTTTCCCACTAACCATTGTTTTTATGTTATATTATTTATTAGGTATTACATAATCAGAAGCATGTGAATGGCCTAGTGGTGGAGAACGTTACTGGTAATCCCTGGGACCTGGGTTCGAGCCCCAGGTCCCCCACCCTTTCCAATATTATTTTTTCAATTGTCATTCTGTGCAGGTTCAGCGCTAAGGAATACCATACACCCACAATTTCCAACGTGCCACGCACACACCAAGATCCATCAAAGGGTCACAATTGAAGGAACATGGTGAACGTGAGTCAACGCCTGGGCACGCTAGTGAAAAAGTCAAAGAGGCCAAAGGGTAAATGGGCCTGAATTACTGACTAAAGCCTCCAATTTGGGGACAGACACCCCCTAGGTTTGCAATATTCTTCCCATTTTTTTTTTATTATTTATTTTGATTCAATTAATTAGTTTTGTTAATTTAAATATTTTCACAATAATATAAAAAACACAAAAAAATCAGAAAAGACAAAAAAATAAGTTTTTTTTATTTAAATATCATTTTTGTAAATAAATAACTTTAATTGATTTTAGTTCTAATTTAGGTTTAAATCTTAACATTTTCTTAAATAATTTAAAATTGGTAGAATTAGTTTTAATTAATTTTTATCCTTTTTCTTTTCTTTTCACTAATAATTAACTATTTATTTTTATGAATCAAATCGCATTAATTAATTAGGGTTAATTTTAGGTTAAACTTTAATATGTTTTCATAATAAAATAAAAATTGTAGAATTAGGTTTTAATTGCATTAAATTCTCCTAAATACCAAAAAACCCAAAAAAATAATTTCTTTTTCTTTAATTTAATCAATTTAGCAATTTAATTTTATTTCATTCAAAAAGGGTCCAACGCCCTCGTTTCTAATTTTATTTCAATTCGCATATTTATTTCTTTTTCTTGTAAATATTCATGTACTTCTCCCAAAGCCGTGTAATTTCGTAATCTCTCGCACTTTTACTTTACTTTAATTCTTTATTTTTCTGTCAAATCGGGTTCTGGAAATTTTGGCGATGTGGACCCGCGCCTTTTGTAATAGCTTTAGAACTTTTATTTCTCGCACTTTTTAATTGTTAAATAAAGGCATGCAAGAATGAATGGACAATAAATAAAAACAAACGCGTAGATCACCTATACCATGACAAGATAAATATCTGAAAACGACACACAAATCACACACCACCCCTAGGGTACGCCTCGCTGTTGCCTTACCTCGAAAGGTGATCGTCGAGTAGAGGATGTCTTAGTAAGTCCTCATGATCCGGGAACCTGGCATGAGGGTAGCTTCTAAGGTGTCTTCCCATTGCTCCGGTGATCACCATGTCCCGAACCTCGAATTGACCCGAACACCTCCAACGGTGGTGCTACCTACCTCTCAATGGTGGGATGGCGCTACTTTAAAGGACATCTACACAGACGAATTCCTTAGGGTAGGTAGACGACTCTAGATACTTGCTCTAAACTTCAAAACAAATCAAAAAAATACTTTTCACACCAACACATTTTCAAAAAGCTTTCGAAAGCAATTTTTCAAACACTCTTGAGGACCGATACAAGAGTCGAACTGGAATTTTCAAAGAAACTTTTTAAAACCCACAGTTGAAAAGCAAACAAACCATTTTTGAAAACACAAATGAGCAAGTATCTAAGAGCCCATGGATAACCATGGATAGAAAGGGTGCTAACACCTTCCCTTTCTATAATCTACCTCCCGAACCGAGAGCAATCTCTATAAGGAATTTTTCTGTGCTTTTGTCCTTTCCATATTGGAGAAAATAAAAGACGGTGGCGTCTCTTGCTTCCGGGACATTTCGCGAATCAGCGTTAAACAGTCAGTTCCAGATCCACCGATCACAGAACTGGCGACTCTGCTGGGTAAATTTTGACTTAAAGTGAGGTGTACCTTAGGGTTAGTTCATAACTGTGTTCTCAATTGTTTTCTTTGCTTGCTTTAAATTGTGGGACTGTCTTGGGAGTTCTATAGATCCTAACCCGGATCTGGGGGATACCTTCTTAGAAAGTAGCAACAAGGCTGTGAGGGAACTGTGCGGGGTATACCGACATGGTTGAAACAGTCTGCTACGTTGATGTGGCACTTTGGTGTGTACCGGTAACCCTTGAGTTCAGTCAAGGAGAGTACGGGGCCTCCGCGTGGTGTCGTGAAGCATCAACAGACCTTAGGAACCTTAATTGAACTATCTTGGCCTCTTTAGGGTAGTGAGATAACTGACTTTGGTGCAGTCCGAGGTTGGTTGATACTCGATACTACACTCAGTTGAGGGTTGCTTTCCTGGAATATTTCGGTCGCCAGTTCAGTGGCTAAATCGAAACGATGAACAATGAAAGCAATCCCGTGATATTGGGACCCGTAGAACCCGGTTACTTCTAATAGGACAGGTTGAACCCACCAACTTCAAGAGGGTAATACCCAGACCCCATGCTGGCCTAAATTCTAAGGACTTCTCTTGTGTGACTTGTGTGCCTTCGTACTTGACTACTTGCATGCTTTATCTGACACATGAACTACGTGCAGGTTTAGTTTATAGTCCTTAATTAGGACTCATAACAGGTTTTACTTGAGTTTCTTGCAGGTTTTGGCTTGCAGTCCTTAATTGAGACTCATAACAGGGTTACCTACATTACCCCATGCATACCATAACATCATACCATTGCATACATCCTAATCCATTTCAAGGATCTCAAAGGCTTGTGATGCAGGTCATGATAAATCAAACATCTAGCAAGGGGCAAAGAGGATTTATTTTCCTCTAGCCAAGGTTGTCAGGGGCTATGACCCACTTGATATGGTGAGCTTTGACTCTTGAAGAAGGTTCCCTTAACCAAGGTTATTTGGAAATCAAAACCAGACATGATGACTAAAGTCAGGGGCTATGACCCACTGGATATGGTGAGCCTTTGACCCTTGAAGAAGAATTCTCAACAACACGGGTGTCCTTCAATCAAGCTATAGATCCCAATTCTAACAATTTTCTTATTTACCCTGTGAGGTCCTTGAAAACATTGCATGCATATCATACATACCATTGCAGTGCAGGTACCCCTTTTGACAGGTTGCTTACTGTCTTCGCTATTTATTTCAGCCGATCGTCATGAATCCTGAATCATCAACTGAGCAGTCCATCAAGGCCCTCCAGGCTCAGAATGCCCAGTTCCAAGAGTTGATCATGAGTTTGGCCCAGGGGCAACAAGATCTGAAGACCCTGCTCTTGAAAAAGAAGAAGAAGAGGACTGTTTTGTTCAGCCCTAGACGCAGATCTGGGAATACACCGCAGATTGAAACTGAGAGGACTACTCCATCTGTGAGGGAAGGCAGTCACCATGAGAGAGAGGTGCCTAGTCCAGTGGTCTCCGACAACGATACAGATTTCAACGACGAATAATACCCTCCTGCTAGGGACAAGTACAAACAGTTGGAAGACCGCCTGAATGCAATGGAAACACAACAAGTACCTGGGCTGGATTTCGGAGATTTGGGTTTGTCTACCGGTGTGATTATTCCTCGTAAATTCAAAGCACCATCCTTCACTAAGTACGACGGGGCGTCTTGTCCCAAGCTACATCTCAGGTCCTATGTTCGGAAGATTCAACCGTACTCAGTGGATAAGAATTTGTGGATCCACTTCTTCCAGGAGAGTCTTTCAGGGACTCATCTCGAATGGTTCTATCAGCTGGATGGGACCAAGGTTCGTAACTGGGAGGAGTTGGCTACTTCTTTCTATAAGCAGTATCAGTATAATGCCGACCTTGCCCCTACACGTACCCAACTCCAGGGTATGTCGTTAGGTTCAAGTGAAGGTTTTAAAGAGTACGCTCAGAAGTGGAGGGATCTGGCTGGCAGGGTGCAGCCTCCGTTGACTGATCGGGAATTAGTAGACATGTTCTTGGGGACCCTATCTGGGCCATTCTTCAACCATCTGATTGGGAACTCTTCTGCTGGGTTTACAGATCTGATCTTGACTGGGGAGAGGATCGAAGCTGGTATCAAGGCTGGGAAGATACAGAAGGATGCTTCAGCGAGCACCGATAAAAAACCTTTTAAGAAGGAATCCAATGCCGTCTATGGTTCAAGGAGACAGAATAGACCAGAATGCCGCCAAGCTGCCAATGCAGTGGTGATCTCAAAACCTGCTGGTGCTCTTCAACATCACAACCAACAAAAGAGCGAGAGAAGGCAGTTCGCTCGGCTCAGCATGACCTTATCCCAGATATTGCCACAGTTGCTGGAAACCAAGCTGGTAACTCTAAAAGAAGCTCCGAAGAATCAAAATACAACGTCACCGAAGTATAACCCCAACGCTCGCTGCGCATATCACTCTGACAGCCCGGGGCATACTACAGATGATTGTTGGAGCTTGAAAAATAAGATCCAAGACTTGATTGACGCAAAGGAGATTGAGTTCGAGGCGCCCGAGACTCCCAACGTGATCACCGCTCCCATGCCAAAACATGGCTAGGATAGAAAGCACTTTTTTGTTCATTTGAATTCAAGTCGTATTTTTCTTTGTTTATTCAAACAATAATATTCATGTCAAACATTGTTATTTCATTAATGCATCGCATATGTCTGTTCTGAAACAATATATTCGTATTCACTAAATGCAAATTATTTTCATATTTTTTTTCTGATGATCAACTCTCATTAATTCTCAGCCTCTTGAGGGAGGATGACGAAAACGATACCACGATCTTTACAGTATGCTTTTGAACAGACCCCGCTGATGAGGTACAGGCATTGTTTCAATCCCTAAACACTGGAGTTATAAGGATGATAATCCCTCGTCAACCCCTCTGAGCCAAAGAAGTAGGAGTTTTTTCTTTTCGAAATTTAAAACCCTTAATCATAACCTGGGGCAGGGTAGTTCTCTCAGTTGATCCAAGTGCATAACGAAGGGCATCAAAAAGGTCCTTTACAAAATAAAAAGAAGGCAGTGATGGTTCCAAATAATCAATAAAGAAAGGCAGTCATTATCTTATAAATGAAAAGCCCAAGAAGTCAAAACCTATAAAAGGGGACTTACGAAACTGGGGCATCCCGCTGACTGTAATTCCAAAAAGAAACAGTTCAGGCAAAAAACAGGGATAATGAAAGAAAAAGAAAGAGGTTATACAAACCCTCAATAACAAAAAGGAAATGACTGCCTATTCCAAAGAAATCATCAATATCCAAACCATCACCGGAAAATCAGAGCAAAGACTCAAACAAGGTCTAACGTATGATCAATTGAGGTTAGGTTTGGAGAACATCACGAAGAGCGGGTGGGTACAAATAATTTGAGCCTTTATCCTTTGTTTCTTAAACCGTGAACCAAGCCACGTTATAACCCTTAAAAGTCCTAGCTGAAGCATGGGTTAGTTCGAAAGCATACTGTTACGAAAGGTATCCTGACTCCTGAAGGCTCGCTGTAAAATCTTGAGTTGACATCACATTGTTTTACGACGAAACACATTTTTAAAAAATCTTCAAGACAGACATAGGCTTTGCATTTTTAACATAACTTTGTTTGCATATGACTTTTTGTTTGAACAGCATAGAAATTCGCACGACGAATGCCTAATGAACAGAAGCACTTTCAATCAAGGGGCATGGCATGATTATTATCCATCATCTGGGGCAACCCAATCAAGATTCGGAGAATCTCTTAAAGGCCAAATAGACTGGGGCAAATCTCCACCTGAGTCACTTGGGGCATTCCAACAACGAATCTTGCCTGGTCAGAAATCTTCTGGTGGCACGACAAAACACTTCTAACAGGGGCAACTCCCTACCTTCTGAAGGCACGGACATAGTCGAAAAGATACTACGCAAACAAAGACCCGCTAGGTTGACATACCTAGGCAAAAATTAGGGCTTCCCGGCGAACCAAAAGGGTTCGGGCAAAATGAAGGGATGAAATGAAAAAACATGTACACCCGGCAAGTCAAAAACCTGAAAGGGCGGCTTGGGCAAAAATGGGTATCCCGGTGGACTGAAAACCCGAAAGGGCGGTCCAGGCAAAAGTTAGGGATCAAAGCGTACGACTATGTCCTGTTATCTTGTCATCTGTCTACCAGAAGAAGGGCTGTCCATCAACAACTATCAGCACCTCACAGGTCTTCCTCTCCCACCTTAGAAACAGGGGAAATAAAGAGTTGTTTGAACAGTCCAATTGTTCTGTCCTCCAAGGTATCAAGGAGGGTTCAACCAGTACATCCCAATTCCCTAGAGAGTGAGCTAGCAAGTCAATGCACTCTCCCCAAGCAAAGCTACAATCAAACCTTAAGGACGTTGGGTATCCTCCCGCAGATCTCAACGTTCCCCAGCAGCATACACATATTCATAACAAGCATCCCCGGCAGTCTTGACCTAAAGATTGTTCCTCGGCGGTATACCAGGCATTCAGCAGAGCTATTCCCCAGTACAGTTCAAAACTTCCCCAGGAGAGTCCAATCCAGTTTCCCCAGGAAAGTTGGAATTCACCTCCCCAGGCAGTAAGCTTATCCCCAGTAGATTCTGGAAGCTTATACTCGCAAAGCACGAACGCGTCTCCCGGCTTTATTCAAAGAGTTATTTCCCTACCAGGATATAACTGGGTTATCCTCAGCCAAGAGCCACGGAAAGATCGTCCTCGATGAAGTCGTCTTACACCCAGCGAAGTCTATTAACACTTCCAACACAACAATGGTGTCCCTAGCAAGTTATTATTAACACTCAACAAAGTACCTCGCTCCCCACAAAGTATTGCTCCCCAGCAAGATCGCTAGAGTACTTTTCTCCCCGCAGAGTAATCCATTCACCAAGTTTATTCCCCAACGGAGTTATCTTCTCCTACCAGTATTCTTGCAACTATCATCCCCAGCGGAAGTAAAAGCTTATTCTTCAACATCAGCCCAGGAGTGACTTCCCGGCACCCGTCAATGATTTACTTTCCTAGACGAAAACATACATAAACATCGCATACATCATTATAGCATGCATGTACGCATCATATCTTACAAATCTCATTTATGTTGAGAACATCATTGCTTGATCCATATCATGCATTGCATATGACTGACCTTTACCTTTCAGGAAAAGATTCAGTTAAGTTCTCGGCTATATTTCAAGACCTTGTCTGGTTCAGTTAATCGACTCCAAAGATTTTCCTGGTTATTATCCAGTCAAAGGCCTTCTCTGGTCTAGTTAAACCGACTCCTAAAGGTTTTTCTTTTGAAGACTCAGTTGAAGACTCCAAGACCTTGTCTGGTTCAGTTAAATCGACTCCAAAGATTTTCCTGGTTATCATCCAGTCAAAGGCCTTCTTTGGTCTAGTTAAACCGACTCCTAAAAGTTTTTCTTTTGAAGACTCAGTTGAAGACTCCAAGACCTTGTCTGGTTCAGTTAAATCGACTCCAAAGATTTTCCTGGTTATTATCCAGTCAAAGGCCTTCTCTGGTCTAGTTAAACCAACTCCTAAAGATTTTTCTTTTGAAGACTCAGTTGAAGACTCCAAGACCTAGACCGGTTCAGTTAAATCGACTCCAAAGATTTCTCTGTTTCTTATCCAGTCAAAGGCCTTCTCTGGTTCAGTCAGATCGACTCCAAAGATCTCCCTGTTTCTTATCCAGTTGAAGACATTCAAGACCTAGACCGGTTCATTTAAGTCGACTCCAAAGATTTCTCTGTTTCTTATCCAGTCAAAGGCCTTCTCTGGTTCAGTCAGATCGACTCCAAAGATCTCCCTGTTTCTTACCCATTTGAAGACATTCCAAGACCTAGACCGGTTCAGTTAATCGACCCTAAGATTCTCTGTTTCTTATCCAGTCCAAGGCCTTCTCTAGTCCAGTTAAATCGACCCCAAACAGATTTTCCTGATAAAGACTTAGTAGAAGTTATCCATGGTTCTCTCCCCGATCTTGCGGAGGTGGTAATCCCAGATTTCGCTCAACGATTGCTGTTGAAGTTGAAGTTATCCAAGGTTCTCTCAATGTTTGCTGTTGAGCTGGTAATCGCCTATGGTTCTCTCCCCGATACTGCGGAGGTGGTAATCCCAGATTTCGCTCAATGATTGCTGTTGAAGTGAAGTTATCCAAGGTTCTCTCAATGTTTGCTGTTGAGGTGGTAATCGCCTATGGTTCTCTCCCCGATACTGCGGAGGTGGTAATCCCAGATTTCGCTCAACGATTGCTGTTGAAGTTGAAGTTATCCAAGGTTCTCTCAATGTTTGCTGTTGAGGTGGTAATCGCCTGTGGTTCTCTCCCCGATACTGCGGAGGTAGTAATCATCCCAAGATTTTCTCAATGATCGCTGTTGAGGTTAAAGTCATCCAAGGTTCTCTCACCGTTCCTGTTGAGGTAGTAACCATCCCTGGTTCATTCACCACCTTTTGAAGATCCAGATACAGCTCCTGTAACCAGTCAGGACACATCCAACACGAAGAGTTTGAAGACCAGCTCATGCAACATTCCAGGTACTCATTTTTCTTTTGCAGGTACGCAAGTTCTCGCTAAGGGATCTCTTACTCGATTGACACCCAGATGGCATCTATAAGCCCATCCACCTTCCATCATCTCTCAGCATGGCATCTATAAGCCCATCATCCTATCCATCAATCTCCAAATGGCATCTGTAAGCCCATTCCCATCATCACTACTACTATGTGAGCGCAAATTTCTGGGCACTCTAGTGTTCAATCATCTTCCACCTTCGGATTACGAAAGGCACGTCAGCCAATCTGCATCCTCAGGTCTAAGAAGATTGAACAGGGGCAACTGTTGTACCCCAAAATTTGCCCTCCCATATTCTTCAAGATTTGTCAAAAGCATGCTTCAAAATTCCCCAAGGGTTGAACAGTTCAAGGGCCTCCTAACAGTCAAAATTAGGGTTTTGGTTCTGATCAAGAAAGTGAAGTTTCCAAGGGTCAAATCAAGTCCCACATGCCTACAAATATGGTCAAGCATCCTCATACCAAGTTTCAATACTTACAGCACAAAATTGCACAGTCAAAAACCCTAATTGCACTACAGTCAACTGTAGGGGCAAAATGGTCATTTGACAGTCAAAAGTCCAAATTTTTGGTCAACATCTCATTTTGAAGCCACAAATATCATTTGATCAATGCTTGATCATGATTCTCAAAGCTTGGCTCAAAAAGTCTCAAGATGCAAAAGTTTCCATATTTGGACAGTTGAAAAAAGTCAACTGTAGATTGACCAGGGCATAACTTTCACATGGATTATCAGAAAAATTCCATCCAAAGCTCATTTTGAAGAGAAAGACATTTCCTACAACTCCTCTTCATACTTCAAGTCCAAGAAATACTCTCACAAAAAGTTATCAATTTCAACATTATAGGTCATTTTCAAAAGTCAACAAAAAGGGACTTTAAGTCAAAGGCCATAACTTGAGATTGGTGAATCAAAATGACATGGGACCAAAGGCATTGGTTATAGGACTCAAAGAACTTTCCAAAATATCAAAGAACATGAGCAAAGCGTAAAAATTGAGAAAGTTATGCCTTGTGGAAGTTGGGAAATTTTTGGATATTTTGAAAAGTCAACATTGATTCAAATGACCTAAAAATGCTAATGGGCCTCTTTTTCTTCCACAAGTCACTACCCAAGGCATGTACACGACCATTTGGCCCAAAGGGAAGTTTTTATCATTTTTATTTATTTATTTGGATTTTTAATCATTAATAATTCATTTAATTAATTAAAATACATGAAAAATACTAAACCTAGGTTTTTATATCTTTTTATGCATAATATATACTCAATATTTCGTGCATAGCTAGATTTGGAAAGAATCAATATGATTTGTCATGATTTGGTAGAAGTTTGCATGAAAAAGATTTGAAAGCTAATGCCATAAAAATCAAATATTTGTTTCATCAATTCATGGATTTCTTTTGATCAAATTCTTAACCTAATCACTCATATACATATACACATGCTAACCCTCGTGCAAAAGGACTGAAAGCTGCGCCATAGACCAAAAAGAACACTTGAGTTTTTTGCTTGAAAATTGAAAACTGAAAACAGGGATACAAGGTGATTCAAGCCACGATACTTATTCCATTGGCTTGCTGAGGCTTCAGGGAAGGAATTTGGATCAAAACCACAAGCTTCCACCCCCAGAAACATGAGAACGATCTCACCCTGTACATAAAATATTTGACCTTCTTGCATCTCGATTCATGCATTTTTCATAATTTTTGATGCTTGATTTGTGTTCATTATATGATTCTGATGCTAACTATATAGTTTAATTGTGTTTTTGTGCACCACACGCGATTTCACCATGAAAGGGACCTAGGGTTTTCAAAACTGGGAATTGGGGGTTTCCAGTTAAGGGAAAATTGGGACACGAGACTGGCATCATGAGAACCACAAGCTTCCAACAAATTCATTAATGGGGTCGCGCCCAATTTCTGATTAGAAACAAGCTATTCGCTATTTTCTCAAATGGCACATTTTGGAACGGTGCAAAACCGTTGCTGATTCTCTTTTTATTTCAGGAAAAAAAACAAAGGCGAGGAAGATGATGAAGTGGAAGGCAACGATTGGTCCGTTTAAATTTTCGCGCTAACTTTCCCACTAACCATTGTTTTTATGTTATATTATTTATTAGGTATTACATAATCAGAAGCATGTGAATGGCCTAGTGGTGGAGAACGTTACTGGTAATCCTTGGGACCTGGGTTCGAGCCCCAGGTCCCCCACCCTTTCCAATATTATTTTTTCAATTGTCATTCTGTGCAGGTTCAGCGCTAAGGAATACCATACACCCACAATTTCCAACGTGCCACGCACACACCAAGATCCATCAAAGGGTCACAATTGAAGGAACATGGTGAACGTGAGTCAACGCCTGGGCACGCTAGTGAAAAAGTCAAAGAGGCCAAAGGGTAAATGGGCCTGAATTACTGACTAAAGCCTCCAATTTGGGGACAGACACCCCCCTAGGTTTGCAATATTCTTCCCATTTTTTTTTTATTATTTATTTTGATTCAATTAATTAGTTTTGTTAATTTAAATATTTTCACAATAATATAAAAAACACAAAAAAATCAGAAAAGACAAAAAAATAAGTTTTTTTTATTTAAATATCATTTTTGTAAATAAATAACTTTAATTGATTTTAGTTCTAATTTAGGTTTAAATCTTAACATTTTCTTAAATAATTTAAAATTGGTAGAATTAGTTTTAATTAATTTTTATCCTTTTTCTTTTCTTTTCACTAATAATTAACTATTTATTTTTATGAATCAAATCGCATTAATTAATTAGGGTTAATTTTAGGTTAAACTTTAATATGTTTTCATAATAAAATAAAAATTGTAGAATTAGGTTTTAATTGCATTAAATTCTCCTAAATACCAAAAAACCCAAAAAAATAATTTCTTTTTCTTTAATTTAATCAATTTAGCAATTTAATTTTATTTCATTCAAAAAGGGTCCAACGCCCTCGTTTCTAATTTTATTTCAATTCGCATATTTATTTCTTTTTCTTGTAAATATTCATGTACTTCTCCCAAAGCCGTGTAATTTCGTAATCTCTCGCACTTTTACTTTACTTTAATTCTTTATTTTTCTGTCAAATCGGGTTCTGGAAATTTTGGCGATGTGGACCCGCGCCTTTTGTAATAGCTTTAGAACTTTTATTTCTCGCACTTTTTAATTGTTAAATAAAGGCATGCAAGAATGAATGGACAATAAATAAAAACAAACGCGTAGATCACCTATACCATGACAAGATAAATATCTGAAAACGACACACAAATCACACACCACCCCTAGGGTACGCCTCACTGTTGCCTTGCCTCGAAAGGTGATCGTCGAGTAGAGGATGTCTTAGTAAGTCCTCATGATCCGGGAACCTGGCATGAGGGTAGCTTCTAAGGTGTCTTCCCATTGCTCCGGTGATCACCATGTCCCGAACCTCGAATTGACCCGAACACCTCCAACGGTGGTGCTACCTACCTCTCAATGGTGGGATGGCGCTACTTTAAAGGACATCTACACAGACGAATTCCTTAGGGTAGGTAGACGACTCTAGATACTTGCTCTAAACTTCAAAACAAATCAAAAAAATACTTTTCACACCAACACATTTTCAAAAAGCTTTCGAAAGAAATTTTTCAAACACTCTTGAGGACCGATACAAGAGTCGAACTGGAATTTTCAAAGAAACTTTTTAAAACCCACAGTTGAAAAGCAAACAAACCATTTTTGAAAACACAAATTAGCAAGTATCTAAGAGCCCATGGATAACCATGGATAGAAAGGGTGCTAACACCTTCCCTTTATATAATCTACCTCCCGAACCGAGAGCAATCTCTATAAGGAATTTTTCTGTGCTTTTGTCCTTTCCATATTGGAGAAAATAAAAGACGGTGGCGACTCTTGCTTCCGCGAAATTTCGCGAACCAGCGTTAAACAGTCTGTTCCAGATCCACCGATCACACTTGGCATGTCTTCATATGACCAAATGAATATCTCAACATAGTCGTGCAACATCTGAATCAATTTTTCCTTGACACTGCCCTCTAAGTTGGCGCCTATCTTGACTTCCTTTTTGTCTGTCTCAGAACCCAAGTTTACCACTTAGATCGGCTCTTTGTACAGTTGGATAGCCTTTTCTTCTTGTATCAAGAGTTTGGAAAGTTCTCCAGGTATTTCATAATCTTCCTCACCTTCGTCCTCGACTTGGTAGATCGAATTTTCAAAGTCATAAGCGGCGATAACAGAATCGTTATCAACGAGATCCAGAGAGCGCAAACATTCCTCTATGAAAGTGCAACAAAGCTATTTGTCTTTCTTTTACTTTGTTGCACTTTCAAATAGCTGTGTGTGGGTGCATGTAAGAACACATAGCTATTTGAAAGTGCAACAAAGTAAAAGAAAGACAGAGAGCGCAAAATTTGAATGCAAAACGTCTAATGTTTCTATTAAATGAAAATATGACATATGAAATGACAACCCTTAACAAATAAACCATTGTGCCCCGGGCAAGACACAAGGTTTAAAGTCATTGTTTTAAAAGAAATTACATAACCAAACTTATTAAATCAATAAAATAGAAATAACTATTACTCCTGACTAAAGGAGATAGAGATAATGTCTTTCGTCTTCCAGTTGTTGAGCCTGTTTCCAATGGTAGGAAAGATCCAACTATCGAAATCATAATCACTGTCAGCATCCTCTATAGTGTTGACCCTATTATTACTGATGCGGAACGGAGGTCTTCCATCCTGAGCGTGACGAACATCCCTTTGAACTTCTGCAGTAAAGTCCAAACCAAACTTATCAGACTTATAGGGGATATCAAGAAGATGACCCCAAATAGTGCAATCACCTTCTTCTATAGTAGCATTGAAATCCTTCAAGGAAGCCATCTTATGCGGAACCCTGGTAGTATTTGGAATGGCAGAGACATCTTTAATAGCAGCAGGGGAAATCACTTCAAAAGTTTGACAGGGAGTCTCGATGAATTCCCCATCTATCTCCATGTACCAGAATGAATTTAGGTGGCTGACCATGTACTCCTCTTCTCCACAGACAGTAACAATCTTCCCTTTCACATGATACTTTAATTTATGGTGCAAAGTGAAGGTAACAGCACCTGCCCCATGGATCCAGCGGCGTCCTAATAGACAAGAATAGGCTGGTCGAATGTCCATTACATAGAAGGTGGATTCAAAGATCTGTGAACCCACTTTGATAGGAAGATCCACTTCTCCATGTACCATTCTTTTGGACTCGTCAAAGGCTCGAAATATAATGTCACTGGGTTTCCGCATAACCCCTTCACAATCCAGTCTGTCAAGAGCGCCCTTTGGCAGAACATTCAGAGAAGAGCCAGTATCAACTATCACATGAGCCAACGTAGTGCCCCTACATTCAATGAAGACCTACAAGGCCCTATTACAATTTCTCCCCTTCGGAGTCAGGTCAGCATCGAAGATGCCTAATACGGTATCAGTTGTTAAGCTAGCCACATAACTTCCATATTGATCAGCCGAAATCTCTTGCGATACGTGAGCAACCTTCAATAATTTTACTAAATCTTGTGCATGGGCTTCAGAACACAGCAATAAAGATAACATGGATATTTTGGACGGGGTCTGCCCCAGCTGTTCAATAATTTTATAGTCACATTTGCGAATGATCTTCAAAACCTCTTCTACCTCTTGTCCAGAGGTGTTCTTGATCATGGTTTCTTTAGGTTCCTCCGCTAGACAAGCTCTATCATTGGCTCTTTACCCGGAGTCTTAGTAGTTGACTTGGTAACTGTGACTTGAACAGGTGTAGCAACATTTTTCGGAGATATTTCTGGGGAGAAAATTCTTCCACTTCTAGTAACTTTGCTAGTCCCCGCAATATTGTAAACATTAGGATCAACATCTTAAGTATCTTCATTAGACAATTATTGTTTTACGCCATGGTAGTAGACGTCAAATACATAGTTCTATGGAATAGCATTTTCCGAGGAATATGAGATGGGTTCAGGTGTTGTGATGATCAAGGGAGCAACTTTTGGATTGGTGGTAATCCTTACAGGACCTTTGGAAGTGATTCTGAAAGGAGTACCAGATACGACATACAAATCTTGGCACAAATTCTCAACATACAGAACTTTCTCAATCTAAATTACATGTTCATCCATCAGGCACTGGACGCCTTCCTTCAGTAACCCGCAACCATTGGGTTGAACTACACATCAATAACATTCTTTAACACAACCTGGAAATAAACCGGCCTGTAACAGATTATTTTTTATTATTAAGAGGGGAGTAACCACATCACCTACAGTGGTAACATACAGAACATCTTCAATAGCACTTATGCCTTTGTCATGCTTCAGCATAGGTGCAGTAATCATGTTTGGAGTCTCCGGAGTATCGAACTCAATTTCCTTGTTATCAATCATGTCCTGAATTTTGTTTTTCAAGGCCCAATAGTTTTTCGTGTCGTGCCCATGACTATTATAATGATAGGCACACTTCACGTTCAGATTGTACTTAGGAGAGGATGTGTTGAGATTATGAGGAGGATCCCGTAGTGTTATCAATTGTGCTTTTAACAAATGTTGTAATGCTTGAGGTAATGGCATACTAATCCTAGTGACCTTCCTTCTCGGGGCGTCTAACTTACACTGATTGCCTTGTTGTTGTTGAACAGGCGTTGGATTATAGATCAACACCGCTCCCACATACTGATGGCGATTATTTTTACTACAGTTCTTCTGGACATATACAACATTGGTTTCTTTTTTAAAACCGAATGACTTCTTCACATTATTAGAAGTCGCAGCCATTAGAATCTTCCCACTCTTAATACCACTTTCAACTTGTTCCCCGGTCAGAATTAGCTCAGTAAATAAAGATGAAGAACTCCCAATCAAATGATTAAAGAACGTGCCTATCAGATTACCGATGAACATATCAACTAATTCTCGATCAAACAAGGGTGGTTGGAGCCTTCCAGATAAATCTCTCCACTTATGGGCATACTCCTCGAACCCTTCATTCGAGCCCATGGACATGTTTTACAATTGTACACGAGTCGATACAAGGTCAACATTATATTAATACTACTTATAAAAAGCAACAACCAAATCTTCCCACGTGTGAATGTTGGTTCCTTCCAGCTAATAGAACCATTAAAGTTGAGTGCCGGATAAACTTTCTTGAAAGAAATGGACCAATAATTTCCTGTCAGCAGTATGAGGTTGGATTTTTCGAACATACAACCTCAGACGAAGTTTGGGACAAGAGACCCCATCATATTTAGAAAAGATAGGGACCTTGAATTTGTGAGGGATGACCACCCTCAGGATCAGACCTAGTTCTCCAAAATCTAATCCAGGCACTTTCTTGCTTTCCATAGCTTTGAGACGATCTTCCAACTGCTTGTACTTGTTATCTACAGGAGGGTATTATTCGTCGAAGTAGTCTTTATCTTCAGGAATTTTCTCAGAACCCTTCTTATTTCTACCTTCACCCCTGACACTTCTACCATCCTCCTCTTAGTTGTCGTCTTCCTCAGAGGTAACATCATCCACTTGAACCGGTTGAGCAGGACCTTTGAATCTTCTTCCCATATTGAGGAAATCAGTCGGCTTTCTAGTCTTCCTCTTCTTGGCAAGAAGCACAATTATATCATGTTGCCCCTTGGCTAGGTTCACGAGAGTCTCTTGAAACTATACATGCTGAGCTTGGAGTTCCTTAACGGTCTGTTCGAGGGCCATCTTATACTGAAATAAACAATAAGTAGATGATAAAACCTATATGAAAAACCTATTATGCAGTGATGCATGATATGTAAATGCAATGTTTTCAAGGACCTTAAGAGATTTAAATTTGCTATCCAAGAGGAAACATAAACAAAGATTTCATTAATAAGTTCAAAATTACAATTTCCTCTTAGGCTTACAATGAAAACAAAAGGGTCTCAAAGAGACAACAATATGAACTTCTAAAACCTAAGACTCAATTCTCCCACGAACGCTTCTTCTTCGTGTTGATGTATGCATTAAGGATTTGCTCATCGTGAAGTTACTTTGTGAGCTCTAACACTTTCTTTTCACTTGCATAGAATTGAGTTTCAAAGGTGTCTCGTTCTTCTTTGAGTTGAATCCATAACTTCTGCAATTCTTCAAGGTCAGTGGGCATGTCTGGATGGAGGATGGTGCGAGAAACGTCTCCTTCGCCAAAAGGCTCTATGATCATCGGTAAAACAGTTGGATATCGTATCATGAGGTTTTAAGCGCGAGCTAGTACTCATTTGAGGTAAGGCTCCAGAGGGATGAAGTTATTATGTCATAAAGCCTTACTATCAATTTTGCTTACCATGCCCCAAGCATGTATAAATCTCTGACGATAACCTTGAGGATATTTTCGTAATTAAACACAATATCCTGGATAAGTGCGTCATGAGGACCATCTCATCGAGCATAACTAAATTGATATAGAGCTAAAGAAGGTTTGTAAGTAATACCGCCCCTAATGCCAAGGGGTCGAACATTAGGGAATTCTCCATAACGGTCAATGATAGTGATATCCTCATGAGATCGGGAATACAAGTAGATGTTTGTATGAGAAAGTAAAATTATTCTTTGAGACCATATCAAACCTTGTTCATTCTTCATTACTGATTGGGGAAGGTGCAAAGTAAGCCAACTGGATAGAAGAGGTATGCAACACATAAGAGTCCCTTGTTTCCTCATAGTACGAGTGTGAAGAGAATGCAAAATATCTCCAAGCAAAGTAAGCACATGGTTACGAGTGAGAAGTATTTTGATGGTATTCACATCAATGAGTTGGTCTGGATTAGGGAATAGAACCAACCCATAGATTAACAAAGCCAAGATTTCTTCGAAAGCCTGGAAACTCATAGCATCCAGAAATAGTTGAGCTTTCTCTATCAGAAATTTAGCCAGAAAACGTTTGACTCCACTTCTCGTTTCCCAATTAGATACAATGTTGGACCGCTTCAGATGTAAGGCTGCTGCAATATCTCCTGGTTTCGGAGCTTCCTCTAAACCAATGAAGGGTGTCTGATCAAGAATGGGTACCCCTAATAATTGAGAGAACTCTTTCATTTTGAAGGGGATGACATTTCCTACAATCCATATTCACATTCCAAGTCCAAGAAATGCTCTCACAAAAAGTTATCAATTTCTACATTATAGGTCAAATTCAAAAGTCAACAAAAATGCACTTTAAGTCAAAGGCCATAACTTGAGATTGGTAAATCCAAATGACATGGGACCAAAGGCATTGGTTAGAGGACTTCAAGACCTTTCCAAAATGTCCAAGAACATATTCATATGATCAAAATTGAGCAAGATATGCATTGGAGAAGTTGGGAAATTTTCATGAATTTGCAAAAGTCAACTTTGCTCAAAACACCTTGTTTTTGCTAATGGGCCTCAAATCTCTTCTTGAAAATTCATCCATGGCCTATGCACGACCCATCAAGCTTAATGGAATTTATTTTCTTATTTTTATTAATTAATTGGATTTTTAATTGATATTAATTCATTTAATTAATTTAAATTGTAGGAAAATACAAAGATTTGGTTTTTCAATCTTTTTGTGAAGCAAATTTGGTCAAGATATGCTGGCAATTTCGTGTACAAATCAAATATGCAAAAATCTCCAAAGTTGGCAACTTTCTTCAATCATGAAAATGCAAAAAGATTTGATTTTCAATCAAATATTCAATCATCAATTCAATGGATTTTGGCTCAAGATTATGACCTAATTTCATTCCTCTATAAATATGCAAGCCAACCCTGATGCCACACACGTGAAAAAAGCTGCAGAAAGACCATAGCCATATTGAGAAATTTCAAGAAAAACTTAAAACTGATTTTCACATTCCAGGCCAATTCAAGGCACTTTATTGATTCTAATACCTTGCAGGAGTTCTCAGGAACGATTTACAATCAAATTCCAATACCAAATCTCAAGGAATCGTCCATTACAGTTTCACGCTTTGGCTCTTTTTTCCAAAATCGTATTGCCTAATTCATGAGCATTTAACATGATTTCTTGATTGTTTTGCATTGCTAGGAACAATATGAAGCTAATGGTGTCATTTAATTGAGTTATAATGCACTGAATCACAAGATGCCATAGTTGAATTTTTAGGGTTCATAAGCTTTGAATTGGGACTTTACAATCCAAGCAAAATTAGGATTCATAAGGCATATGGTTGAACTCGTGAGAACCAGACGAACATGATGCACCCTTCGCGAAATATTTATATAAACCATAGCTCTAATCGCTATTTTTCGTCGCCATAGTTTGTGGGGGTTAAAAACCCCCGCTATCTAATGTTTATTTTACAGGTACAAGCGAAGAAGACGAGGACGTGTTGATACATGGTTGGCTGATTTGAAAATACGCGCATTTTTTTGTGTTTTCAGCATATTGTTTATTCTTGGTATATAATATTCTCTCCCCATCCACTTAACAGGAGCGCGCTCCAGCCCAGTTGGCAAGGGCATTAAGGCATTATCCCTTGGGACCTGGGTTCGAATCCCAGGTCCCCTAAAATATATGTTTATATTTTTCTTCATATAATTACATGCAGGTTTCAGGAGGTGGTCTACCATGTACTTCAAATTTCCATGCGCCATGTGGCTTCAGGCATAAATCTAATGGTCCCAGATGGAAGGATCATCATACTCCCAGTCAACACGCGCCATAGATGATCAGGAAAGTCAAAAGGGCTTGAGGTTAATGGGCCACAAAATTCCAAACGTACCTCCTGATTTGGGCCAGCACCCCCTGGTTCATTCTTTCTTTTTTTTCTTTTATAATTTCCATTTAATTATTTTACTATTAATTATTATTATTATTATTTAATTAACCAAATTAACTTTTTTTTCATAATAAAATTCATAAAACTAAAAATAATATTTTTTATTATTATTATTATTTATTAAATTCACCCTTAATTTATTATTTTTGTAAATAAATACTAACAAATTAATTTAGTTTAATTAGGGTTAATTTTAATTTTTTCTCAATAATTTAAAATCAACATAGAATTAGGGTTTTTACTAACTTTTGACTATTTTTATTTATTTTCCTTAAAAACATAAAAAGCTCAAAAAAAATATTTCTTTTAATTAATTAATTAGTTTTAGTTTTAATTTAATTTAATTCATTAAATACCAAAACTTCTTTCTTTTCTCAAAAAAAGGGTCAAAACTCTAAGGACTTCTCTGATTCAATTTTCTTTCGCGCATATTATTTTTGATCCATATTATGTAATTGCTTCGAGGATATAATAGCTTTAATTAGGACTTTTTATCGCTTTCTTTAATTTTCCGCAATTTAATTTTCAAAGGGTTGTTTTTGGCGATGTAAATACCCGACGCCTTGTAATATCTTAGTTTATTTTCCGCAAACTATAAACTGTTAGATGTATGTTAATTAGGCTATGCATGACAAGACATCTCTGAAATTAAAATCAAAACGTAGCTCACCATAACATGTGCAAAGATAACTTAACTGAATCCTGACACACTCGCACATGCCACTCCTAGGGTACGCCTCACTTGGTTGCCTCGACGTGGTCATTGAGTATAGGGTGTTTTAGAGGTCGCCCTCCTGTCTAAAGATCCAAGTTGCCTCGAAATGGTTGCCTCAGATAAAAAGGATCTAAGACATTAGAGTTACCGCTAACGCGTCCTACAATTGCTTTGGTGACCACATGTCCCTATAATCGAATTGACCCGAAAACTCCAACGACGGTGCTACCTACTTCTCAATAGTGGGATAGTACTGTCTAAAGGACATTTACACAGCTTAATTTCCTTTGAGTAGGTAGAGGTTCTTAGATACTTGCTCTTTCAAAAAACAAAAATACTTTTCGCACCTACACTTTTCTGACAAAAGTTTTCAAACAACACTTCATACACTCTTGAGGACAGATACAAGAGTTAAATCGAAGTTTTCAAACAAATTTTTTTTCAAAACCCACAAACACAAGAAAAGCAAAACATTTTTGAAAACATAGTGAGCAAGTACCTAAGAGCCCGTGGATAACCACGGATAGAAAGGGTGCTAACACCTTCCCTTTCTATAATCTACCTCCCGAACCGAGAAACATCTCGAAAAGGAATTTTGCTGTGCTTTTGTCCTTTCCTTGTTGGAGAAAATAAAAGACGGTGGCGACTCTTGCTTACCGCGACATTTCGCGAACCAGCATTCCAAAACAGTCAGTTCTATTTCAACCGATCACAGAACTTGCGACTCTGCTGGGGAGTATTAATAAGTGAGGTGTACCTTAGGATTAGATCATTCTATGTTTTCAATTGTATGCCTTGTTTGCTTTAATATTTTGGGCTTGTATTGGAGTTTCATAGATCCTAACCCGGATCTGGGGAATACCCTTTAGGTAAGTAGCAGTAAACTGTGAGGGACCTGTCCGGCGTAGACCGACACGGGTGAAGCAGTAGCTACGTTGGTGTGACACCTTGGTCTGTACCGATATCCCTTGTGTTGGAACGAGGAGAATATGGGTCTTCTAAGGAGTCATTAAGCACCAACTGACCTTAGCACCTTAAATTGACCAACTTTGCCATAGAACAGTAGTAGTATGCTACACTCATTTAGGCTAAACTCCCGCGATGGTTCCGGCTGCAAGAAAAGATTGCTAAGCTGGAGTTATGACCGATTGAGGGTAGTCAGTGATATTGAGATCCTCTAGAACCCGGTTACTATTTCTAGGATAGGTCTTAACCAACTGAAACTGAAAGAGGGTAGTACCTAAACTTCATGCTGGCCTGAAATCTAAGGGTTGTCTTGTGTGACTTGTGTGCCTTACCATGTTTGCCTTTTGTGAATACTTGTGGTGTGCCTTATCATGACACCATACCATCATAACATTGCATGCATCCTGCATAAGGACTAACCCATTTCAAAGACAAGAGGGTTTCATCTTTGCTCTGTTTTGTAGGACATCATGATGCCTTTGCGAAGGAATACTATCCGGCTCAACTTTGTTCAACCACCTGACTTGCTTAAAGAATTGGTTGACAGGATTCCAAACACTACTTCCTTCATCAAGAGGCATGGTTCTCTTCTCGGTTTAGTCACTTCAAAGTGGGACCAACAGTTGATGAGTGTCCTGGCCCAGTTTTATGATCCGCTATACCATTGCTTCACCTTTCAAGACTTCCAGCTGGTCTCTACCCTGGAAGAATTCTCTGATTTGCTTGGTATCCCTGTTTTGGAGCAGACTCCATTCACTGGTTGGGAAAAGACTCTTAAGCCTGAAGAGATTGCTGCATCCCTTCCCTTGACCAAAGAAGAGGTAATGGCTAACTGGGAGACTAGAAGTGGAGTTAAGGGTTTTTTGGCTAAGTTTCTGATTGGCAAAGCTAATAGTTTCTGGAATGACTTAGACTTCAGGGCGTACGAGGACATTCTGGCTCTCTTAATTTATGGTTTATTATTGTTTCCAAATCCTGATACCTTTGTTAATGTCAACGCCATAAGGATCTTCATCTCTCAGAATCCTGTACCCACTATCTTGGGTGATATCCTGCAACAACTCTATGCTCGTACTGCCCGAAGACGGGGAACTTTGTGGTGTTGTTCTCCTTTACTGGTGAGGTGGTTTATTTCGCACCTCCCTAAGTTCATCCTGAAGAACAAAGAGGGAAGAGGCTGGGCTCATAGGATAATGTCTCTCACTGATAATGACATCATTTGGACTCTCAGAGGTTTAGATGAGGTGGCCGTTATTGATCGTTGCGGAGAGTACCCTAATGTTCCATTGATCGGTACCCAGAGAGGAATCTCTTATAACCCATGTTTAGCTCTCCATCAGTTTGGAAGAGCCAGAAGAGCAGGGCCTCATGAGATGTTGATACCTCACATCAGTTTTGAGTTTCAGGTAGATAGTGACGAGCTGCACCGTAGATTCATCAGGGCTTGGGACAGAATTCACAAAGCTGACCCACATAAGTTGGGACCAAAGACTTCTCTACCAATGGAACCCTATTTCAGATGGGTCCGCATCCATGCTCAGAGGTTAGGTATGCCATACGAAGCTGTCAGACCTATTACTCTTGAAGTTCCTGATAGAGAAGGGGTCCTCCAACTGTTCTCCATCCTCAGATACCCACTGATATTGATACACTAAAGAGGTCTTGGGCGCAACTGCAGGAAGAACGGGATTCTTATCGGGAAAGGTTCAATGAACAGGAACAGAAGATCCAGAAGCTGACGAAGCAATTGGAGAATGAGCGGATCCTGAATGACTATATCCGCACCGAGAAGAAGAGGCCATGGGAGAATTGATGGGCCTTGGATGTTTCTTTTACAACTTTTATTTACTCTTTCCGTATTTCCATTCTTGTAACGCCGAAGGTAAATTTGTTGAACAATTTGAATTCCAAAGTTAAATCTAATAAAGTGTGTTTCCTTTTTTGGCTATAAAGTTGAATCCCGATTGTCTTTGAAAACATAAATCATACGCATTTCATTTCATCATATGCATAACAGGTACCCTTTTTACAGGTCACTTATCTTCTTCGTTGTTTATTTCAGCAAGCATCATGTCTTCTGAACCTACTACTGAACAAGCTATCAAGGCCCTCCAGGACCAGAATGCCCAGTTCCAGGAGTTGGTTATGAGCCTAGCCCAGGGTCAACAGGAGTTGAAGACTCTGATTCTGAAGAAGAAGAAGAAGAGGACCGTCTTGTTCAACACTGGACGCAGATTTAGGAATGGACTACAAAATGAGGTGGATCTGACTACTTCCTCTGTAGGGAAAGACAGTCCCCAAGAGAGAAGGGTTCCTAGTCCCGTGGTCTCCGACAACGAGACGGATTATAATGATGAACAGTATCCTCTCGCTGAGGATAGGTACAAACAATTGGAGGACCGTTTAAGTTCTATGGAGATTCAACATGTGCCCGGGTTGGACTTTGGAGAGCTAGGCTTATCCTCTGGGGTGGTGATTCCATATAAGTTCAAGGCACCTGCTTTTGCAAAGTACAAAGGAGCTTCCTGTCCTAAGCTGCACCTCCGATCGTATGTAAGGAAGATCCAACCTTATACAACTGACAAGAATTTGTGGATCCATTTCTTCCAGGATAGTCTTTCAGGGACTCAACTCGAATGGTTCTATCAGCTGGATGGAGCCAGTATTCGTAACTAAGAGGATTTGGCTACTGCGTTTTATAAGCAGTATCAGTATAATTCCGACCTCGCTCCTACGGGTACCAAACTCCAGGGTATGTCACTAGGGACGGGTGAAGGATTTAAGGAGTATGCTCAAAAGTGGAGAGACCTGGCTGGAAGGGTGCAGCCACCGTTAACTGATCGTGAACTCGTGGATATGTTCTTGGGGACCCTGTCTGGTCCATTCTTCAACCATTTGATTGGAAATTCCTCTGCCGGGTTTACAGACCTTATCTTGACTGGTGAGAGAATAGAAGCTGGTATCAAGTCTGGGAAGATACAAAAAGGTGCCTCCTCGAGCACTGAGAAGAAACCGTTCAAGAAAGAATCTAGTGCTGTCTATGGTTCAAGGAGACAGAATAAACCGGAACGCCGCCAAGCTGTCAACGCGGTGGTTATTTCAAAACCTATTGCTGCTCCTCAGCATCACAACCAGCAAAGGGGTGAGAGACCTAGAAGGCAGTTTACTCAGATCAGTATGACCTTGTCCCAGATTTTGCTGCAGTTACTAACAACTAATCTGGTAACTATAAAAGAAGCTCCGAAGGTTGTGAACACAACATCCCCAAAGTACAATCCTAACGCCCGCTGCGCTTATCACTCTGACAGCCCGGGGCACACTACGGGTGATTGTTGGGCTCTGAAGAATAAGGTCCAGGACCTTATTGATGCTAAAGAGATAGAGTTCGAGGCACCCGAAAGGCCCAATGTTGTGACTGCTCCCATGCCCAAGCATGGAGTGAATGCTGTAGAGGAAGACCTGTATGTAGCCTCTGTGGATGATATTGTTACTCCGCTGATGACCGTCAAAAGGAACCTGTTGCTAGCCGGTTTATTCCCGGGATGTGTTGAAGGTTTCCATATATGTTCTATTTCACCTGCTGGTTGTCCATATTTGAAGTCAGGTATCCAAATCCTTATGGATAGTAAAGAGATCTTGTTCGAGAAGATTGCTGTTCCTGCTACCCCTACTGAAGAAGTGTCCATTGTTACCATTTCCAACAATTCTCCCAAGGCTCCCCCGAGGAAGCCTGTCAAAATCATGTCTACTCAGAAGATTGCACCTATAATCATCACTGTTCCGGGGCCCATCCCCTATACATCTGACAAAGCTGTCCCGTGGCACTATGGGGCAGATGTTTACGTGCTTGGAGTTAAACAAGAGTTTGATACTAGTACCGGCGTCAGCAATATCACCGGGCCTGCTAAAGTCACCCGCCGCGATAGACTTTTCTCACCAGATATTGCGCCACCAGCTATCCAGAGACCTAATGTCATCACACCTGCAACTGTGCCTACTTCCCTTCCTGATCAAGTTCCTATTTCTACCCCAGCTGCCGAGTCATCTGACGCTCGGGGCAAAGGTCTTTGACTCTACATTCTATGTGATGGACATCCGACCATCCTATTCTTGTTTGCTGGGCCGTCCCTGGATCCATAAGGCTGGAGCTGTGACCTCCACACTACATCAGAAGCTGAAATACCCGGTCAGAGGGAAGATTGTAACAGTGCAAGGGGAGGAAGAGTATATGGTCAGCCACCTCAACTCGTTCCGGTACATAGAGATGGATGGGGAATTCATTGAGACCCCCTTTCAACACTTTGAAGAGGTTCCTCAGACAATGGCATCAGCCGAGACTATGATTGAAGATTCTCCTTTGAAGATGGCTTCCTTAAAGGATGTCCGGGCTGTTATTGAGAAGGGTGAGTATGCAAACTGGGGCCGACTTCCTGATTTCACTCCGAAGACTGATAAGTTTGGTTTGGGTTTCACTGCAGAAGCTCAGAGGGTTGTTCGAAAGGCAAGGATTGGAAGACCTCCTGTGTTCATCAGCAACTCGGGAGTAAATGCCATTGAAGACGACGTGGAGGAATCTGAATTCGACAGCTGGATCTACCCTACGACCGACGATGGACCAAGCAACTGGACGGCGAAAGACTTCGTCCCTATTACTTTTGTGACTCAGTAATGAACTCCTTTGTTTTGAATTTGTAACAGACAATATTATGAAACTTTATGGCCCGGTGTCTCACCCGGGGCACCGCGGCTTCATTTGTGAGGGCTTTTGTGTGTCATTTTCATATATCATTAATAAAAGCATTGGACGTTTTTTGCATTTCAAATCTTGCGCTCCTTGTCTTTCTTTATTATATATTGCAAAACAGCTATTTACACACACTCACATATACAGGTCTCAATCCACTCTAGATCTCACTGGTAACGACTCTACTACTGCCAGTTATGACTTCGAAAATCCGATCAACTTAGCCGAAGACGAAGGTGAGGATGATTGCAAAGTGCCTGGTGAGCTTGCAAGACTGCTACTCCAGGAAGAGAGGGCCATTCAGCCACATGAAGAGCCAGTGGAAACGGTAAATCTGGGTACTGAGACAGACAGAAAGGAAGTCAAGATTGGTGCCAACCTGGAGCTTAGTGTGAAACAACGGTTGATTCAGATGCTGCATGACTATGTGGAAATCTTTGCCTGGTCTTACGAAGATATGCCTGGGTTGGATACCGACATTGTGGTTCATCACCTGCCTACCAAGGAAGAATGCCCTCCGGTAAAACAGAAGGTTCGCCGTATGCGTCCAGAGATGTCCGAGAAAATAAAAGCTGAGGTTATGAAACAATTTGATGTCGGGTTTCTAGCAGTGACTTCTTACCCTCAATGGGTCGCCAATGTGGTTCCAGTGCCGAAGAAGGATGGTAAGGTCCGAATGTGTGTTGACTACAGGGATTTGAACATGGCGAGCCCTAAGGATGACTTCCCGCTGCCTCACATCGACGTTCTGGTTGACAACACTGCTCAACATAAGGTATTCTCCTTCATGGACGGGTTCTCCGGTTATAATCAGATCAAGATGGCTCCTGAGGACATGGAGAAGACCACTTTTGTTACTCAGTGGGGCACCTTTTGCTACAAGGTCATGCCTTTTGGGTTGAAAAATGCTGGGGCAACGTAACAGCGTGCCATGGTTGCTCTATTTCATGACATGTGTTGTACCCCAAAATTTGCCCTCCCATTTCTCAATAATTTCTCATCACAAAGCCCTTGGAGCTCAAGATCCAGTTAGGGTTTCATCTGCTCAAGACTTCTCCTTGCACTGTTAACCCAAATTAGGGTTTGTGTTTGCACAAATATATTCTGACCTAAAATGCCTAAGATGACTTTCATGCTTCATGTTGGACTCCCAAGTCTATCCATACCAAGTTTCATGTCTTAATTCCAAATTTTGCCCAGTCAATTGGACAGTTGACCTAGAAATCAACTGTATTGGGGAAAAAGTCAACTGTGGCCAATTGACAGTCAAACCTCATGAAAATTGACCCACATCAACATTATGAACTCACATGGACCATTTGATCAAGTTTGGATCACAATTCCACAAGAAATTTGATCAGATCACCAAAAGGGCAAAATGGTCATTTTTAGGGTTTTGACTGCACAAAGGCAATTTTTGACTGTTTGACCTAGCCAATGGCAAATCAAGCTCACATATGGACTCAAGGACCCCATGTAATTGTCTTGACATGCTCAACAAGTTCAAAAGATCCCAAATACACAAGATTGACAGTTGAATTTCCCAGTCAATTGATTAATTTTGACTGTATACTGAAAAGTCAAACTTTGACTTTTTGGTCAAAATCAAATGTCAAGATTCATTTTTCATCAAAACATGCCAAATCATGAAACTTGTTCATCCAGAAATCAAGAATTGCAAATTAGGGTTTGAAATGAAGATTTTTCATAACTTAGAATTTTTCAAAGTTATGAAAAACCCTAATTTTTTCCTAACTTTGTCCCACTTTCTCACCAAGATTCATTTGGATTCAAGCAAAAGTCAAAACATGAAAGTTGTAGTCCATTGCAAAATCTACAACTTTTTTCACAAAGTTTTCCCAAAAGAAGCTTGTATCTCAAGTTACAATTTTTGGAACAAGGGTACCAAACCATTCTTAACTTAGAGAAAATTTCACCTATTTTAGGCAGGATTTTTGCCTAACTTCAAGACCATTTTTCACATACTTTCACTTGGAATTTCAATTTTCATTTAAAAGATGGATTGAAGTACACATTCCAAGCTTTCCAAAATGTCCAAGAACTCATCAAACAACCTCATGGTTAGAGAGAATCAAATTTGGCAATATGGGAAAAACTCACTTTGTTCATGACCAAATTACATGTCCATACACTTAGGCAATTTTGAACTCAGCTTGCATTTCTTGATTACAGGCCCTAAATACCTTTTGCACTCATAAATTTAATGCAAACTCATTGTTCCAAGACCATATTTTATGTGTTCAAGCATTACATAGAGGTTTAGTCCCAAAGTAGAAAAAGCATAATGTCCATTTTTGCAAAAGTAGAACTTTATGTCAATTAGCAATCCAAGCAAGTACAGTGCATATCCTTTTGGCACAAGTTATTAGACTAATTACACTGATCAAGACTAAGTGGTGCAGTACATTAGGGGGGCCTCTATCAGCCTAGAACTCAAGTGGATATTTTCTTGCTTAAGTGTGAAGAAACATAGCATAACAAGACAACTCTCATCTCAGCAAAAACCAGCTTAGGAAAACTTGTCAAACACATTCCAAACCTCCATCCTGACCTGAGACACAAGCCTATCACCTCCAATACCTCTCCATTCACAGAATCACCATTGAACTGCACAAAAACAGGGCATCCCTGCAGTTTGAGTGGCATAGTTCATTTCCATCGTGCATCTTGGCCAAAACCAGTTCAAACACTTTCCTTACCATCAATCCAAACTATCCAAAGAATTAGAAGTAGACTGTAACTCCTCTAATCAGTTTGGCCATTTTCATTTCTTCCTCTTGCAGGTTGACTTCTGCAGCTTGATATAGAAGGTTTCAAAGCATACCAAGTATTGGAATAGCATCCTCACACTTCAAGCAAGCTGTACAAACCATCATCTTTCCCTGAAAGCTCCTCCATTGCCAGACACGATTCCAACTAAACAGGTATATTCATGAACTTCTATCTCTCAATGTAGGCATTATTAGCTCTAAGTTTGTGAATGAAAAATGTCATGCTCATGTCCCTGAAACTATACATGTCTTTACTTTCCATTTATTTTGCCTGTGCTATGAGAATTTGAGGTCTGAACATTGATAAAAAGTTAGGTTAAGATTTGGGAATAGAGAAATTCTCTCTCATTTCTGAGAGTTAGGATGAGTTCTTTACATGTCCAGAATCGTGGCTTGATGCTTAACATTTCTTATGTTGTAAGTTTGTGCTAAAAGTCCAGGAATCCAGATGTTTGAATCAGTGTACAAGCGCTCGTTTTTTGACAAAGTTTCTGGCCAGAGGTTGAAGAAGGTCCTTTGGGCTGGGCTTGTTCTATCTTTTCTTATTTGCACCCTATTTTTACTTTTACACCTCTTTGGCCCATTATGCTTATTTTCATGATTTTTTGACTTTTTCTTTTTTGTTCTGACTTATTTATTTTCTCTCATAATATTAAAAATATTAAAAATATTTTTTACACCATTTTTGAATTTATTAGGCATTTATTTGTTTAAATAGGTATTTGTACATAAATAAATATATAGATATACTTTTATTCAAAATACTAAAAAAATAATGCAAACACATTTATTTTCTGATCTTTATTTTATTTTATCTTCTGAAAATATTTTATATAAAATATACTTTTTTTTATAAATATTAAATATTATTATTTTGTATATATAATATATATTTAGTAAATAATACAAATACATATATATTTATTAGAATATTTAGGACAAAAATACAAAAATATATACATTTTTATTTTATTAATATTTGACATTAAAAATACCTTTTTTATAAATATACTTCATTTTTATTTTTGTACATAATTATTAAATATTGTGCATATTAAATAATTAATACCTTTTTAATTAATAAATTAGGGTTTTGCCCTAAATACATAAAAAACTCAAAAAAATAATACTTTTTATTTTGTTTATTTGACATATAAAAAACACTTTTTTTTCATACATATAAAAAAACATTTTTGCATCTTGCATATTTATTCCATTTTTATTTAATTATTGTATATTAAATGATTTGTTAATTCCCAATTTGATGTAATAGTCTAGGGTTAAATTCCTTGTCAAAATACCCCCCATTTGAACATTTGTACCCCCCTTCCCATATATTGTGTTGTAATAGTTTAGGACTTTAAATTTCGCACTTTAATGCTTTCTAAATATACCATGTTAGAATTAGGGTTTGTATGCGAATCAAAAACAACAAAAATAGTTTGACCTAATTTCAAGATAAACAAGCATGAAAATGGACAACACTAATCACACTTGCACCCCTAGGGTATTCCACTTGTTGCCTTCAATAAATGGGCCATATTGCATGTTAGGTCTCTTTGGGCAAAACAAACACAATTCAAATGATCATAGTCCCTCGATGACGCTTTGGAAAGTTGCCTAAAAAATGATCAAGTCCCTTAAAGGAAAAATCGCCCAAAGATACTTGGCACCATTGCAATTATGGTCTAAACGATGACCTGCGCCCGTCCCTTTCACATCCTAAACACAAGATTGTCCACCAAATGCAATGGTGGAACAAAATTGTTAAAAGGGTTAAAACATAGCAAAAAAAATCTTTGAGAACTTTAGGGTAGATAGCTCTTAAGTACTTGTCAACTTGCAAAACAAAAACACTTGCCTATTTTTCAAACCACACTTCACAAACACTTTCAAAACAACTTTCAAAAAAAACCTTGAAACATCTTTTCAAAAAGACAAACACCTTTCGTAAAACATTCGAGTAAAGAATTGTTACAAGGGTAGCCTAGACAAGGCATATTTTTCAAAACATTTTCAAAACCATGCACAAAGCACCATTTCAAACAATTGAAAACCAAGGCAAGTTGATCTAAGCAAGTACCTAAGAGCCCATGGATAACCATGGATAGAAAGGGTGCTAATACCTTCCCTTTCTATAATATACTCCCCGAACCCACGAAATATCTCAAAGGTTTTTGCTGTGCTTTTTAAACCTTTCCTTAGGATAAAATAAAAAGTCGGTGGCGACTCTTGCTCAACCGAAACATTTGCGAAAACAAACGCAAAACCATAGTCAGTTCTCCCACCGTATCACAACATGATCCATCATGAAATTGAAGTATACGTCGACGATATGATTGCAAGGTCCCAAACTGAGGAGGAACACCCTGACCACCTACAAAAGTTGTTTGACCGGTTGAAGTTGTACAAGATGAGATTAAACCCAAACAAGTGCACCTTTGGGGTGAGGTCTGGAAAACTACTGGGCTTCGTCGTGAGCGACAAAGGTATTCAAGTGGACCCTGCCAAAGTGAAAGCCATACAAGAGATGCCAGTTCCCAAGACAGAGAAAGAAGTCAGAGACTTTCTAGGACGGCTGAACTACATTGCCCGATTCATCTCGCATCTAACTGCTACCTGTGAACCAATCTTCAAGCTACTGAAGAAAGATCAAGTAGTACGTTGGAATGATGAATGTCAGGCCGCTTTCGAAAGAATCAAAGAGTATCTCCAAGAGCCACCCATTCTTATGCCACCGGTTGAAGGGAGACCTCTAATCTTATACTTGACAGTACTGGATAATTCAATGGGATGTGTGCTGGGTCAGCATGACGAGTCTGGCCGAAAAGAGCACGCTATTTATTACCTTAGCAAAAAGTTTACCGACTGTGAGACCCGATACTCACTGCTCGAGAAAACTTGCTGCGCTTTGGTATGGGCTGCTCGCCGGCTGAGACAATATATGTTGACTCACACTACTCTGTTGATTTCAAAAATGGATCCAATCAAGTATATCTTCGAAAAGCCTGCCTTGTCCGGAAGAATAGCAAGATGGCAGATGATCTTGACTGAATATGACATCCAGTACACGACTCAAAAAGCAATCAAGGGAAGTGTATTGGAGGACCATTTGGCACACCAGACAGTGGATGGCTACCAATCTATGAACTTTGAATTTCCAGACGAGAATATCATGGTAGTGACTGATTGTGAAATACCTGGACCGGATGAAGGACCTGAGGAAGGATCCCGATGGTCCATGCACTTTGACGGAGCCTCAAACACTTTGGGTAACAGTATCGGCGCCGTGATCATATCTCCTAAAGGCACTCATACTCCACTTACCGCTCGGCTATGTTTCAACTGCACCAACAACATGGCGGAGTATGAAGCATGCATCATGGGTCTTCGAGCTGCAATTGACCTAAGGATTAAGTTTCTGAGTGTCTTCGGAGATTCCGCTCTCGTGATCAGTCAGATCAAAGGCGAGTGGGATACGAAACACCCAAATCTTATTCCTTACAAGGAGTATGTATTGATGTTGATTCCCCATTTCGAGGAGATAACCTTTGAACACTTCCCAAGAGAGGAGAATCAGTTGGCGGATGCGCTAGCTACAATGTCTTCTATGTTCAAAGTCAAATGGGACAACGAGGCTCCCCGGATCATTATTTGGAAATTGGATGAACCTGCACATTGCTGTGATCTTGAGACCGAAGAGGTAACAGAAAAACCTTGGTATCATGAAGTAAAGAGGTACCTTAAAGCTCAAGAATACCCCGAGGGTGCATCTGTTAATGACAAGAAGTTTCTGAGAAGGTTCACGGAAAAGTTCTTCCTCAGCAATGACACCCTTTACAAGCGAAACCATGATTCAACCTTACTGCGTTGTGTGGATAAGACTGAAGCAGAAAGGATAATGACAGAGCTGCATGAAGGTACCTTCGGAACGCATTCCAGTGGACATACCATGGCAAAGAAAATCCTTCGGGCAGGATATTACTGGTCCACAATGGAGGCCGACTGTTATCAACACTCTTAGACGTGCCACAAATGCCAGATCTATGCTGATAAGGTGCACATTCCTCTAGTTCCCTTGAACGTCTTGACGGCGCCTTGGCCTTTTTCAATGTGGGGTATTGATATGATCGGCGAGATCATACCTACGGCATCCAACGGGCATCGGTTCATCCTGGTAGCGATCAATTACTTTACGAAGTGGGTTGAAGCGACTTCTTTCGCTATGGTAACCAAGAACGTCGTGGCACGGTTCATTTGGCATAACTTGATCTGCCGATACGGTGTACCAGAGAGGATCATTACAGACAATGATACCAATCTTAATAACAAGATGATCACTGAGCTCTACGAGCAATTCAAGATACAACACCACAACTCTTCCCCCTACCGGCCGAAGATGAATGGGGCTGTAGAAGCAGCTAATAAGAATATCAAGAAGATTGTGCAGAAGATGACAATGACCTACAAAGATTGGCACGAAATGTTACCATTTGCTCTTCATGGGTACCGTACCTCAGCACGGATGTCGACAGGGGCAACACCCTATTCTTTGGTATATGGCATGGAGGCAGTCCTGCCCATTGAAGTTCAGATACCCTCTCTCCGGATAATGAAGGATGCAGGTTTGAGAGAAGATGACTGGATCCAGACTCAGCTTGATCAATTAAACCTAATCGACGAAAAGAGACTCACTGCTATTTGTCATGGTCAGACGTACCAAAAACGAATGATCAAGGCATTTAACAAGAAAGTCAGACGACAAGAGTATCAAGTCGGGGACCTGGTAATCAAGCGCATCATCCTACCTCAAAGTGATCCCAGGGGCAAATGGACCCCTACGTACGAAGGGCCATTTGTGGTTAAGAACATATTCTCAGGAGGTGCGATGATTCTAACCACCATGGATGGTGACGACCTTCCTCACCCCGCCAATGCAGACATAGTAAAAAGATACTACGCATGATTAAAGACCCGCTAGGTCGACTGGCCTAGGCAAAAATAAGGTCTTCCCGGCGAACCAAAAGGGTTCGGGAAAAAATAAGGGATGAAATGAAAAAAATCTATACACCCGGCAAGTCGAAAACCTGAAAAGGCTGCTTGGGCAAAAATGGGTATCCCGGTGGACTGAAAACCCGAAAGGGAGGTCCAGGAAAAAGTTAGGGATTAAAGCGTAATACTATGTCTCATGGGATCACCCTGCGTCCAGACTTCGGTATCAACTATCAGGCTCGGACGGCACCAATCAATCAGATTCCCCTTCAACTAAGCAGCAAAGTGATGAGACGCTTGAAGACATAAAGGCGATAGCAGAGTGGGAACCCAGTGGGATTTTTCACATAGCTGTTTTGTTTTACTTTTCAAAAATTGTATAAACTCTACCTTGTTCGGCGACGTTCTCTTACTAGGACGTCAGCCTCTTGTACACAAAACGCCTATTTACAGGCAAATTTCAAAATCAATACAAGTCCATTTTTCACACAAATTGCAAATTGTTTTTCCTTTATCTGTTTTGTTTTGCAAAGAACGTCCAATGTTCGTTTTTGATATATGCATTTGACATTAATTGCTGTTCATAAATACTTGCATACGAAACAAAGGACTAATTACGGGTGATATCAGAAACAGGGCAATAAGCATTGTCTAAGCGATCTAGTTGCTCTGTCCACCGAGGTACCAAGGTAAGTTCAGCTGAAGAGTTTGACCAAGATACCTTCACTCCCCGCAGGGTAAGACAAGATTCAGCAATACTCTCCCCAAGCAGAGTTGGCCTCCCATCAGCCCTAAAGAGGCACCGTATCCCCAGCAAGTCAGCAATACTCTCCCCAAGCAGAGTTGGTCTACCATCAGTCCTGGAAAAGTTGGGTATCCCCAGTAGATCTTAATATTCCACAACGGAGTATACAGATATTCCTCAGCAAGCATCCCCGACAGTCTTAATATTCCTCGACAGAAATATAAGATTGTTCCCCGATAGAATACAGACATCCCAGTGGAGCCATTTCCCCAGTACAGTCCAAAAGATTCCCAGGAGAGTTGAATCATCTTACCTAGTAGATTCTGGAAGCTTGTCCCCTGCAGAGTATAAATGTATCTCCCCAGCCATATTCAGAAGGTTATCCCCACCAGAGTCTAACTGGGTTATCCTCAGCAAGTAATTGCAACAGAAAGATCGTCCTCAGCGAAGTTCTTCCTATTCCCAGTGGAGTTCATCAAATTCCCCAACAGAGCTTATCAACGGAATCCCCAGCGTAGTTATCATTAAAATCTCAGCAAAGCATCTCTTCCCCACAGAGTAATTCCCCACAGAGTAATCTCTTCACCAGGTTTATCCCCCAACGGATTCATCTTCTCCTACCGGTTTAGTCTTGCAATCGTCTTCGTCCATCATCCCCAGCGGAAACGAAGAACTCTACTCTTCAACATCAGCCCAGGATTTAACAAGCTCCCGACATTCGTCAAGGATTTATTTTCCCATACGAAAATACATTCATAAACATTTCACATCTCATACCTCTTATTTACATACATGATAAAGTGCATACGACACAATCTCATTTATTTTTGAGAACATCATGACATCATGCATTTCATACATCATGACATTGCATACAACTGATGTTTTGCCTTTTCAGGAAAAGGTCAATCAAAAGATGATTACCATCAACTTTTGCAGTTCCAGATCAACACCTGTAACTAGCCAGGAAATATCTGTGGACGATTAATTGTAGATCTATACCTGAAACCAGACAGGAAAGTATCTACATGAAGAGATTAAAGATTAATACCTGAAACCAGACAGGAAACCATATTTCTTTCTCAAATCAGAGATTAATACCTGTAGCTAGCCAGGAAAGCTATCTCGACCAACCTTCTTAAGTTCCGAATTAATACCTGTAGCAAGCCAGGAAATATCTGAGGACGATTGATTGTAGATCTATACCTGTAACTAGCCAGGAAAGTATCTACATGAAGAGATTGAAGATCAACACCTGTAACAGGCCAGGAAACCATCTTTCTTTCTCAAGTCAGAGATTAATACCTGTATCCAACCAGGAAAGCTATCTCGGCCAACCTTTCTCAAGTTCCAGATCAACATCTGTATCTAGCCAGGAAATATCTGTGAACGATTGATCGTAGATTCGATACCTGTAACTAGCCAGGAAAGTTATCTACATTGAAGAGACTGAAGATTAATACCTGAAACCAGACAGGAAAACTATCTTTCTTTCTCAAGTCAGAGATCAACACCTGAAACCAGACAGGAAAACTATCTTCTCGACCAAGCCTTCTTATGTTCCGGATCAACACCTGTAACTAGCCAGGAAATATCTATGGACGACGGATTGTAGATTAATACCTGAAACCAGACAGGACAACTATCTACTTGACCATCATCAGGCAACCCTACACAGGTTCTTTCTTTCAGCCTACCAAGTTACAATTCAACGAACAATCTCCAGATGGCATCTATAAGCCCATCACCGACAAGATTCTGTCACATCCCCAGATGGCATCTATAAGCCCATCCTCCTACCAACAATCTCCAAATGGCATCTGTAAGCCCATTCCCGATATCACATTGCTGATACTACACCATGCGAGTGCAAATTTCTAGGCACTTTAGTGTTCAATCATCTTCCACCTTCGGATCACGAAAGGCACGCAAGCCAATCTACATCCTCAGGATTATGAAGATTGAACAGGGGCAACTGTTGTACCCCAAAATTTTCCCTCCAATAATCCTCAAATTGTTCAAGATTGCTCAAGGATTGCACAATCCAAATACCTCCTAAGCCAGCTGAAATTAGGGTTTTGGTTCTTTCAAAGACTTTGAGGTTTTCAAGGGTTCAATCAAGTCTCATGGGCCTATATACATCCTCAAGCACCTACATGCCAAGTTTCAAGACTCACAGGGCCAATTTGCATAGTCAAAAGCTCCATTTGACCTACAGTCAACTGCAGGGGCAAAATGGTCATTTTGCAGTCAAAAGTCAGAATTTTTGGTCAACATCTTATTTTGAGTCCACAATCATCATTTTATCAAGTCTTGATCATGATTCCACAAGAATAGCTCAAAAATCATCAAGATGCAAAAAGTTACTATTTTTGGACAGCAGAAAAGTCAACTGTATCTTGACCAGGGCATAACTTTTTCATGGTTCATCAGAAAAATCCCATCCAATGCTCATTTTGAAGGGGATGAAATTTCCTACAATCCATATTCACATTCCAAGTCCAAGAAATGCTCTCACAAAAAGTTATCAATTTCTACATTATAGGTCAAATTCAAAAGTCAACAAAAATGCACTTTAAGTCAAAGGCCATAACTTGAGATTGGTAAATCCAAATGACATGGGACCAAAGGCATTGGTTAGAGGACTTCAAGACCTTTCCAAAATGTCCAAGAACATGTTCATATGATCAAAATTGAGCAAGATATGCATTGGAGAAGTTGGGAAATTTTCATGAATTTGCCAAAGTCAACTTTGCTCAAAACACCTTGTTTTTGCTAATGGGCCTCAAATCTCTTCTTGAAACTTCATCCATGGCCTATGCACGACCCATCAAGCTTAATGGAATTTATTTTCTTATTTTTATTAATTAATTGGATTTTTAATTGATATTAATTCATTTAATTAATTTAAATTGTAGGAAAATACAAAGATTTGGTTTTTCAATCTTTTTGTGAAGCAAATTTGGTCAAGATATGCTGGCAATTTCGTGTACAAATCAAATACGAAAAAATCTCCAAAGTTGGCAACTTTCTTCAATCATGAAAATGCAAAAAGATTTGATTTTCAATCAAATATTCAATCATCAATTCAATGGATTTTGGCTCAAGATTGTGACCTAATTTCATTCCTCTATAAATATGCAAGCCAACCCTGATGCCACACATGTGAAAAAAGCTGCAGAAAGACCATAGCCATATTGAGAAATTTCAAGAAAAACTCAAAACTGATTTTCACATTCCAAGCCAATTCAAGGCATTTTATTGATTCTAATACCTTGCAGGAGTTCTCAGGAACGATTTACAATCAAATTCCAATACCAAAGCTCAAGGAATCTTTCATTACAGTTTCACGCTTTGGCTCTTTTTTCCAAAATCGTATTGCCTAATTCATGAGCATTTAACATGATTTCTTGATTGTTTTGCATTGCTAGGAACAATATGAAGCTAATGGTGTCATTTAATTGAGTTATAATGCACTGAATCACAAGATGCCATAGTTGAATTTTTAGGGTTCATAAGCTTTGAATTCGGGCTTTACAATCCAAGCAAAATTAGGATTCATAAGGCATATGGTTGAACTCGTGAGAACCAGACGAACATGATGCACCCTTCGCGGAATATTTATATAAACCATAGCTCTAATCGCTATTTTTAGTCGCCATAGTTTGTGGGGGTTAAAAACCCCCGCTATCTAATGTTTATTTTACAGTTACAAGCGAAGAAGACGAGGACATGTTGATACATTGTTGACTGATTTGAAAATACACGCGTTTTTTTGTGTTTTCAGAATATTGTTTATTCTTGGTATATAATATTCTCTCTCCATCCACTTAATAGATGCGCGCTCCAGTCCAGTTGGCAAGGGCATTAAGGCATTATCCCTTGGGACCTGGGTTCGAATCCCAGGTCCCCCAAAATATTTGTTTCTATTTTTCTTCATATAATTACATGCAGGTTTCAGGAGGTGGTCTACCATGTACTTCAAATGTCCATGCGCCATGTGGCTTCAGGCATAAATCTAATGGTCCCAGATGGAAGGATCATCATACTCCCAGTCAACACGCGCCATAGATGATCAGGAAAGTCAAAAGGGCTTGAGGTTAATGGGCCACAAAATTCCAAACGTACCTCCTGATTTGGGCCAGCACCCCCCTGGTGCATTCTTTCTTTTTTTTCTTTTATAATTTCCATTTAATTATTTTACTATTAATTATTATTATTATTATTATTTAATTAACCAAATTAACTTTTTTTTCATAATAAAATTCAGAAAACTAAAAATAATATTTTTTATTATTATTATTATTTATTAAATTCACCCTTAATTTATTATTTTTGTAAATAAATACTAACAAATTAATTTAGTTTAATTAGGGTTAATTTTAATTTTTTCTCAATAATTTAAAATCAACATAGAATTAGGGTTTTTACTAACTTTTGACTATTTTTATTTATTTTCCTTAAAAACATAAAAAGCTCAAAAAAAATATTTCTTTTAATTAATTAATTAGTTTTAGGTTTAATTTAATTTAATTCATTAAATACCAAAACTTCTTTCTTTTCTAAAAAAAAAGGTCAAAACTCTAAGGACTTCTCCGATTCAATTTTCTTTCGCGCATATTATTTTTGATCCATATTATCTAATTATTTCGAGGATGTAATAGCTTTAATTAGGACTTTTTATCGCTTTCTTTAATTTTCCGCAATTTAATTTTCAAAGGGTTGTTTTTGGCGATGTAAATACCCGACGCCTTGTAATAGCTTAGTTTATTTTCCGCAAACTATAAACTGTTAGATGTATGTTAATTAGGCTATGCATGAAAAGAAATCTCTGAAATTAAAATCAAAACGTAGCTCACCATAACATGTGCAAAGATAACTTAACTGAATCCTGACACACTCACACATGCCACTCCTAGGGTACGCCTCACTTGGTTGCCTCGACGTGGTCATTGAGTATAGGGTGTTTTAGAGGTCGCCCTCCTGTCTAAAGATCCAAGTTGCCTCGAAACGGTTGCCTCGATAAAAAACGATCTAAGACATTAGGGTTACCGCTAAGGCGTCCTACTATTGCTTTGGTGACCACATGTCCCTATAATCGAATTGACCCGAAAACTCCAACGACGGTGCTACCTACTTCTCAATAGTGGGATAGTACTGTATAAAGGACATTTACACAGCTTAATTTCCTTTGAGTAGGTAGAGGTTCTTAGATACTTGCTCTTTCAAAAAACAAAAATACTTTTCGCACCTACACTTTTCTGACAAAAGTTTTCAAACAACACTTCATACACTCTTGAGGACAGATACAAGAGTTAAATCGAAGTTTTCAAACAATTTTTTTTTCAAAACCCACAAACACAAGAAAAGCAAAAAAAATTTGAAAACATAGTGAGCAAGTACCTAAGAGCCCGTGGATAACCACGGATAGAAAGGGTGTTAACACCTTCCCTTTCTATAATCTATCTCCCGAACCGAGAAACATCTCGAAAAGGAATTTTGCTGTGCTTTTGTCCTTTCCTTGTTAGAGAAAATAAAAGACGGTGGCGACTCTTGCTTACCGCGACATTTCGCGAACCAGCATTCCAAAACAGTCAGTTCTATTTCCACCGATCACAGTATGATGTCATGATGTTATGATGTCATGTTCGAACAATTAATCATACACAAATAAAACACACAAGGCCTTATGTTTAAGCTTGCATGGAGTTTGTAGGTAAGTACCCTCTTGAAGTTTTAGTTGGCTCAACCTGTCCTAAAAGAAGTAATTGGATTCTAGGAGCCTCAATATCACTAATCTTTCTCCCAGGCATTGTTTCAGCACAAGCATCTAATTTGCAACCGAAATATCCCGAGAGTCTGACCTTAGTGAGTGTAGCATCGAGTATCAACTAATTTCAGTCTGCACCAAAGCCGACTATCTCACTACTTTCTAATGGCTAATTTGTGTCAACTAAGGTTCTACGGCCAGTTAGTGCTTTATGACACCACGCGGCAGCCCAACATTCTCCTTGATTGACTCAAGGGACACCGACACTAACACCAACCAATATGTCGCACTAACATAGCCATCACTTCAACTGTATCGGCATACGTCATACAATTTTCACGATCTATTGCTACTTACCTAAAATGCCCCCAGATCCGGGTATAGGATCTATACAAGAAATAAACCCAAGCATATCCCGAAATATAAATCATACAAGGAAAACAAGTACAACAATAAAGGTGATCTAGCTCTAAAGGTAACCCCACTTTTTGTTTTCCCCAGCAGAGTCGCATGTTCTGTGATATGGTAGGAGAACTGACTTTTAGGTTTTTTGTTTTATCGCAAATGTTGCGGATAGCAAGAGTCGCCACTGACTTTTATTTTATCCAATAAAGGAAATGGTGAAAAGAATAGGAAAGACCTTTGAGAATTTTCTGAGTAAGGGGGGTAGGTTATGAAAAGGGAAGGTGTTAGCACCCTTTTCATTCATAGTTATCTATGGGCTCTTAATCGCTAGCTCACTTTTTGAAATGTTTTCTGTTTGTGTATGTTTAAAAATATTTTGAAAATGCCTAAGTGCGGAAATTTTGTAATGATTCTCGTATCGCTGATAATGCATACAAAATGTTTATTTTGAAAATATTTGTTGAAAAAAAATGTCGTGTGTAGAAATTCTTTGAAGGTGCCAATGTAAGGCCGTCTACTTTATAATAACCCTTGTATCAGTCCTCAAGAGTATTTATAAAGTGATTTGAAAGTAGTTTTGAAAGTGTGAGTTGTGAAAATTGCTTTAGTTTATGAGCAAGCAATTATGAGCGATCTACCTACTCAAAAAGTCTTTATTCTTTTCCTCCTCCTTTAGATAGTGCTATCTTACTATTGGTTAGTAGGAAGCCCTGTCGATGGATATGAGGGACAAACGCGAGTCATCGTACAGTCATAGAAGGCAACTTGTAGGACGCTTTAGCAATTTTTGTAAGGGACTAAGATCGTTTTACCGAGGCAGCATCGAAGGGTTATAGAGGGACTATGATCTTTTAACCGGGGGTCTTTGCTAAAGCATCCCACATTCGAGGGTGTGATCGGTAGATCTGGAACTGACTGTTTAACGCTGGTTCGCGAAATGTCGCGGAAGCAAGAGTCGCCACCGTCTTTTATTTTCTCCAACATGGAAAGGACAAAAGCACAGAAAAATTCCTTATTGAGATTAGTTCTCGGTTCGGGAGGTAGATTTATAGAAAGGGAAGGTGTTAGCACCCTTTCTATCCATGGTTATCCATGGGCTCTTAGATACTTGCTCATTTGTGTTTTCAAAAGTGTTTGTTTGCTTTTCAAGGTGAGTGGGTTTGAAAAAGTTTCGTTTAAAGATTTCAGATCGACTCTTGTATCAGTCCTCAAGAGTGTTTGAAAAGTTGTTTTTGAAAGCTTTTTGCAAAGTGTCGGTGTGAAAAGAAGTTTTTGATTTGTTTTAAATTAGAGTAAGTATCTACGAGTTATCTACCTACCCTAAGGAATTAGTCTGTGTAAATGTCCTTGAGGTAGTGCCATCCCACCATTGAGAGGTAGGTAGCACCACCGTTGGAGGTGTTCGGGTCAATTCGAGTTTAGGGACGGTGTGGTCACCAGAGCAATAGGAAGACACCTTAGAAGCTACCCCCATGCCATGTTCATGGACATAAGGACTTACTAAAACGTCCTCTACTCGACGACCACGTTTTGAGGGGCAAGGCAACAGTGAGGCGTACCCTAGGAGTGGTGTGTGAATTGTGTGTCATTTTCAGTTATGTTTGTCTTGATCATGCATTGGGTGTTCTACGCATTGTTTTTATTTTGGCATACATTCTTTCATGTGATAGTTAGCAATTTAAAGGTGCGGGAATTTAAAGAGCAGAAAGTAAAAGTCCTACGCTATTACAAGGCGCGGGTCTACAACGCCAAATTAAACCAAGACCCGATTTGAATAAATAAAATACAGAAAGTAAAAGTCCTAATTATCTATTACAAGGCTTTGGGGCAAATACATTATATCCACAAGAAAATAGAATTAAACGCGCGAAATAGAAATTGTAATCGAAGATGCGAAGGCGTTGGACCCTTTAAGGAATTAAATTAAAATTAAAGGTTAATTAATAATTTAATGAGAAAAAGAAGTTATTTTTGGAATTTTTTGTATTTATGAAAAAAAAGAAGATTAATTGAAATTAGAAATTTAAATAAAAACCCTAATTCTAGTTTGTTTTTTTTTATTAGAAAATGTTTAAGTTTCGCCCTAATTTAACCTTAATTAATTAAATGTCACATTTATTTACAAGATAATTAATAATTAATAATAATAAGAAGAAATTTTAATTATTGAAAAAAAGAGTAAAAATGCTAGAAACCCTAATTTTTATGTTTTTATTAGTTATTAAGAAAAATATTAAAATTAAGCCTAAAATTAAACTAATTTAGCTATTAAAACTTATTTACAAAATTAATAGAAATTAATATTAACAAAACATATTTTTTATATTTAACTTTCTGATTTTTTTTTGTATTTTTTGTGTTATAAAATTTATTTCATGAATTAAATAAAACAATTAATTAAAAAGAATAAATAAAAGAAAATAAAAGAGAGAAAGAAATGCAAACATGGGGGGTGGTTGTCCCAAATATGGAGGTTAATAGAAAGCATTTTGGCCCATTTGATGGAGGCCTTTTTGACTTTTCCAGGATCACGTGTAGACCCATTGACCCAGGTGCATGATGGAACTCCTGTACTGGCCATCAGATGGAATTGCTGGACATGTGGCAAGCTTTGGCATTGAGTGCATGGTAGATCCCTGAAGGGCACGCTGCATAGGAATAGGTTAAAGAAAAAATTATGAAATATGCAAGGGGACCTGGGAATCGAACCCAGGTCCCAATACCTGTATGCCAAACGCACTAACCACTGGACCACTCAGGCTTCCTTGTTATTATAGTGGAGCACAATTAATATAATGGAAAATAGACACTAGTGGTATTGGAACAAAAATCAGCGCGCGAACATTTGAACGCTCCAACCACATCAAGCCACGCCAGCATCTTCTTCTTCATTCTGTCTGCAAATAACGTCAAATAGCGGGGGTTTTAAACCCCCACTAACTCAAACCTGGAAAATAACGAATAGCTCATATGCAAATATAAATAGGGCGCGACTAGTGAGTTCGATTCGTTTTGAGGTCCTGAGTCCAATGGCATAGGTCTTATGGTTCAATTTTTCCATATGAATGAAGCCCTCTTTTTAAGCTTCTGAAACCCTAATGCGTGTTCATGGTAACTTTGCATACAGGCGTCCAAAATTCAATTGGATGGTACCAATGGCTTTAGAATCATCATGTTAGTATAAATCACACATTAAAAGTCATGAATAACGTATGAAAATGCAAACAAGATTATCAAAATTTTACAGAAAAGTTAGACTCCTATCTACCAATTCTTTGCGCTTGGAGAGTTGATCTTGATTGGAGTAGCTTCCTGGATGTGTCAGGAGTGCAATGGAACAATTCTTTTGCTTTGAAACGACCTGCAACTATGAAAACAGTTTCAACTTTTTTATGAAAAAAATGCAAGTTTTCTTTGTGTTCTTGGGCGCAGCTTTCTTGTGTCTAGCATTAGGGTTGCATTGTGTATATGTATGTAAATGAATTAGGTCACAAACAAAGCCCAAAAATCCATGTTTTAATGCTTTTCAAATTTGTGATTTTCATGAATCTTTTTCAATCTTTTTCATGTCCTTTTGATGCCAATCATTTCCAATCACCTTGATTCTTTCCTTATTGAATAGTGCACGAAATCTTGAGTGAATTCTATGCACAAAAAGATTTGAAAAGCATGGATTAGTATTTTTCTTATAATTAATTTTAATTAAATGAATTAAATAGATTAAATATTCAATTAATTAATTAAAAATAGGAAAATAACTCCCCTTTGGGTCAATGGGTCATGCATAGCTTTTGGGTGATGATTCTTGGAAGAAATTGAGGCCCATTAGCAATTTTGAGGTATTTGAAGTAAAGTTGACTTTTCAAATTTCCCAAAAATTTCCCAACTTCCACAAGGCATATCTTGCTCAATTATTAATCTTTGATCATATTCTTGGACATTTTTGAAAGGTCTTGGAGTCCTCTAACCAATGCCTTTGGTCCCATGTCATTTAGATTTACCAATATCAAGTTATGGTCTTTGACTTAAAGTCCCTTTTTGTTGACTTTTGAAAATGACCTATAATGTTGAAATTGATAACTTTTTGTGAGAGAATTTCTTGGACTTGAAGTGTGAAGATGAGTTGTAGGAAATGTCATTCTATTCAAAATGAGCTTTGGATGGAATTTTTATGATAAACCATGTGGAAGTTATGCCTTGGTCAAGTTGCAGTTGACTTTTCTAGGTGTCCAAAAATAGAAACTTTTGCATCTTGAGACTTTTTGAGCCATGCTTTGAGAATCATGATCAAGAATTGATCAAATGATGTTTGTGGCTTCAAAATAAGATGTTGACCAAAAATTTTGACTTTTGACTGTCAAATGACCATTTTGCCCCTGCAGTTGATTGTGGAGCAATTAGGGTTTTTGACAGTGCAACTTGGTGCTGTGAGTCTTGAAACCTTGCATCTGGATGCTTGACAATGTTTATAGGCATGTGGGACTTGTTTGGACCCTTGGAAACCTCAACTTCTTTGTCAGAACCAAAACCCTAATTTTGACTGTTAGGAGGCCACTAGACTGTGCAACCCTTGAGTGGCCTTTGAACCTTGATCTTTGGCAAATATTTGAAGAATATGGGAGGGAAAATTTTGGGGTACAACAGTTGCCCCTGTTCAATCTTCTTAGACTTGAGGATGTAGATTGGCTGACGTGCCTTTCGTAATCCGAAGGTAGAAGAGGATTGAACACTAGAGTGCCCAGAAATTTGCGCTCACATGTTAGCAGTGTGATGATGGGGAATGGGCTTATAGATGCCATTTGGAGATTGATGGATAGGAGGATGGGCTTATAGATGCCACCTGGAAGTGTGATGGATAGGTGGATGGGCTTATAGATACCATCTGGGTGTCGATCACGTAAGAGATTCCTTAGCGAGAACTTGCGTACCTGAAAAAAGGAAAGATGATTACCTGACTTGTTACAGGAGTTGGTCTTCAAACTCTTTATGTAGATGCATTCTGGATGGATACAGGTATCGAATTTTTGAACCTCCTCAGACGTGCCCTGGCGAGATACAGGAATCGAGTCTGGAGCTTCAAAAGGTGATGAATGGATCAGGGATGGTTACTACCTCAACGGGACGGTGAGAGAACCTTGGACGATTACTACCTCAACAGGAACGCTGAGAGAACCTTGGACGATTACTACCTCAACAGGAACGCTGAGAGAATCTTGGGGCGATTACTACCTCAACAGGAACGCTGAGAGAACCTTGGGCGATTACTACCTCAACAGGAACGCTGAGAGAATCTTGGATGTCTTCTACTGGGATAAGAATCAGGGAGATCTTAGGGTCGATCTGACTGAACCAGAGAAGGCCTTTGACTGGATAAGAATCAGGAAAATCTTAGGGTCGATTTAACTGAACCGGGCAAGGTCTTGGAATATCTTCAACTGGATAAGAATCAGGGAGATCTTAGGGTCGATCTGACTGAACCAGAGAAGGCCTTTGACTGGATAAGAATCAGAAAAATCTTAGGGTCGATTTAACTGAACCAAGCAAGGTCTTGGAATAACTTCAACTGGATAAGAATCAAGGAGATCTTAGGGTCGATCTGACTGAACCAGAGAAGGCCTTTGACTGGATAAGAATCAGGAAAATCTTAGGGTCGATTTAACTGAACCAGGCTAGGTCTTGGAATATCTTCAACTGGATAAGAATCAGAGAGATCTTAGGGTCGATCTGACTGAACCAGAGAAGGCCTTTGACTGGATAAGAATCAGGAAAATCTTAGGGTCGATTTAACTGAACCAGGCTAAAGTCTTGGACATAGCTGAGAACTTAACTGGATCTTTCCTGAAAGGTAAAGGTCAGTCATATGCAATGCATGATATGGATCAAGCAATGATGTTCTCAACATAAATGAGATTGTAAGGTATGATGCGTTTATGCATGTATCATGATGTATGTGATGTTTTTGAATGTATGTTTTCGTCTTAGGAAAATAAATCCTTGACGGGTGCCGGGAAGTTAAATCCTGGGCTGATGTAGAGCTTCTGTTTCCACTGGGGAGTGATGGTTGCAAGAATACCGGTAGGAGAAGATAACTCTGTTGGGGAATAAACTTGGCGAATAGAACACTCTGCGGGGAGAAAATCACTCTAGCGACCTTGCTGGAAAAATGCTCTGTGGGGAGAGAGATATTTTGCTGGGATGATGATAACTCCGCTGGGGATACCATTGTTATGTTGGAAGTGTTAATAGACTCCGCTGAGGATAGGAATACTTCGTCGGGGACGATCTTTCCGTGGCTTTTGGATGAGGATAACCCAGTTATATTCTGATAGGGAAATAACCTTTAAATAAAGCTGGGAGACGCGTTCGTGCTCTGCGGGTGGCAAGCTTCCAGAATCTACTGGGGATAAGCTTCCTGCTGGGGAGATGGATCCAAACTTTCCTGGGGAAACTGGATTGGACTCTCCTGGGGAAATTTTGAACTATATTGGGGAAGTGACTCCATTGAATGTTTGATATACCGCCGGGGAACAATCTTTAGGTCAAGACTGCCGGGGATGCTTGTTTAAGAATATCTGTATATCGTGATGGGGAATGTTGAGATCTGCGGGGGTACCCAACTTCCTTAAGGCTGATAATAGCTTTGCTTGGGGAGAGTGCACTGACTTGCTGGCTCACTCTCTGGGGGGTTAAGATATACAGGTTGTGTTCTTCAGCTGAACCTACCTTGATACCTTGATGGACAGAGCAATTAGATCGCTTAGACAACTCATTATTTCCCCTGTTTCTAATGTTACCTGTAATTAATCCTTTGTTTCGTATGCAAATATTTATGAGTTAGCAACTATTGTCAAATGCATATATCACAAATTGAACCTTGGACGTTCTTCACAAAACAAAACAGAAAAAGGAAAAAACAAAAGGCAGTTTGTAGCTGAAAAGTGAATTTGTATTGATTTTGAGTTTGCCTGTAAATAGGCGTTTATGTACAAGAGGCTGACGTCCTAGTAAGAGAACGCCGCCGAATAAGAGTTTATACAAATTTGTACAAAGGAAAATAAAACAACTGTGTGAAAAGAATCATCCCACTGGGTTCCAACTCTGATATCGCCTTTATATCTTCGAGCGTCTCATCACTTGATGACCTAGCTGAAGATGAAGCTGATTGATCGATGTCGTCTGAACTTGATGTTGATACCGGATTCTGGATGCAAGGTGATCCAATGAGACATAGTATTACGCTTTATCCCTAACTTTTGCCTGGACCGCCCTTTCGGGTTTTCAGTCCATCGGGATACCCATTTTTGCCCAAGCCGCCTTTTCAGGTTTTCGACTTGCCGGGTGTACAGATTTTTTTCATTTCATCCCTTCATTTTTCCCGAACCCTTTTGGTTCGCCGGGAAGCCCTAATTTTTGCCTAGGTATGTTAACCTAGCGGGTCTTTATTATGCGTAGTATTGTTTAACTATGTCTGCATTGGCGGGGTGAGGAAGGTCGTCACCATCCATGTTGGTTAGAATCATGGCTCCTCCTGAGAACACATGTTTAACCACAAATGGCCCTTCGTACGTAGGGGTCCATTTACCCCTTGGATCACTCTAAGGAAGGATGATGCGCTTGATTACCAGGTCCCCAACTTGATATTCTTGTGGTCTGACCTTTTTGTTAAATGCCTTGATCATCCGTTTTTGATACGTCTGACCATGACAAATAGCAGCAAGTCTTTTTTCGTCGATTAAGTTTAACTGATCAAGTCGTGTCTGGATCCAATCATCTTCGTTCAGATCTGCATCCTTCATTATCCGGAGAGAGGGTATTTGCACTTCGATCGGTAAGACTGCCTTCAAACCGTAGACCAAGGAGAAAGGAGTTGCTCCGGTTGATGTCCTTGCTGAGGTACGGTACCCATGTAGAGCAAACGGTAACATCTCGTGCCAATCTTTATAGGTCACTGTCATCTTCTGCACGATTTTCTTGATATTCTTATTCGCTTCTTCTACAGCCCCATTCATCTTCGGCCGGTAAGGAGAAGAGTTGTGGTGCTGTATCTTGAACTGCTCGCAGAGCTCAGTGATCATCTTGTTGTTGAGATTGGTACCGTTGTCCGTAATGATCCTTTCAGGGACGCCGTATCAACAGATCAAGTTATTCCGAATGAACCGTGCCACAACGTTCTTGGTTACCGTGGCGTAGGAAGCTGCTTCAACCCACTTTGTAAAGTAATCAATTGCTACTAGGATGAAGCGATTCCTGTTGGATGCCGTAGGTTTAATCTCACCGATCATATCTATGCCCCACATTGCAAAAGGCCAAGGTGCAGTCAAGACATTCAGAGGAACTGGAGGAACGTGCACCTTGTCTGTGTAAATCTGGCATTTGTGACAAGTCCGAGAATGCTGGTAACAGTCGGCTTCCATTGTGGACCAAAAATACCCTGCCCGAAGGATTTTCTTTGCCATAGTGTGTCCACTGGAATGCATTCCGAAGGTACCTTCGTGTAGCTCTGCCATGATCCTTTCTGCTTCAGTCTTATCCACACAACGCAGTAAGGTCGAATCATGGTTTCGCTTGTACAGGATGCCATTGCTGAGGAAGAACTTGGCTGCGAACCTTCTTAGAAACTTCTTATCATTGACAGATGCGCCTTCAGGGTATTCCTGAGCTTCCAAATATCTCTTCACCTCATGGTACCAAGGTTTCTCAGTCACCAATTCAGTCTCAAGATCACAACAGTATGCCGGTTCGTCCAGTTTCCAGATAATGATTCGGGGAGCCTCATTGTCCCATTTGACTTTGAACATGGAAGACATCGTAGCTAACGCGTCCGCCAACTGATTCTCCTCTCTCGGGAAATGTTCAAAAGTTATCTCTGTGAAGTGGGGGATCAAGGTCAACACACATTCTTTGTAAGGAATAAGATTCTGATGTTTCGTATCCCACTCTCCTTTGATCTGATTGATCACGAGAGCGGAATCTACGAAGACACTCAGAAACTTGATCCTTAAGTCAATCGCAGCTTGGAGTCCCATGATGCATGCCTCATACTCCGCCATGTTGTTGGTGCAGTTGAAACATAGCCGCGCAGTAAGTGGAGTATGAGTGCCTTGAGGGGATATGATCACAGCGTCGATACCGTTACCCAAAGCGTTGGAGGCTCCGTCAAAGTGCATAGACCATCGGGATCCCTCCTCAGGTCCTTCATCCGGTCCAGGTACTTCACAATCAGTTACTATCATGATGCTCTCGTCCGGAAACTCGAAGTTCATTGACTGATAGTCGTCTACTGCCTGATGTGCCAAGTGGTCTGCCAATACACTTCCCTTGATGGCTTTCTGAGTCGTGTACTGGATGTCGTATTCTGTCAAGATCATCTGCCATCTTGCTATTCTCCCAGACAGAGCAGGCTTTTCAAATATATACTTTATAGGATCCATCTTTGAAAACAACAAGGTAGTGTGAGTCAGCATATACTGTCTCAGCCGGCGAGCAGCCCATACCAAAGCGCAGCAAGTTTTCTCAAGCAGTGAGTATCGGGTCTCACAGTCGGTAAACTTTTTGCTAAGGTAATAAATGGCATGCTCTTTTCGGCCAGACTCGTCATGCAGCCCCAGCACACACCCCATTGAGTTGTCAAGTACTGTTAGGTATAGTATCAGAGGTCTCCCTTCAACCGGTGGCATAAGAATGGGTGGTTCTTGGAGATACTCCTTGATTCTGTCAAAAGCGGCCTGACATTCATCATTCCAACGTACTACCTGATCTTTCTTCAACAGCTTGAAGATTGGTTCACAAGTAGCAGTTAGGTGTGAGATGAATCGAGCAATGCAATTCAGACGTCCTAGAAAGCCTCTGACCTCTTTCTCTGTCTTGGGAACTGGCATCTCTTGAATGGCTTTAACCTTGGCAGGGTCCACTTGAATACCCTTATCACTTACAACGAAGCCTAGCAACTTTCCAGATCTAACCCCGAAGGTGCACTTGTTCGGGTTCAACCTCAGCTTGTACAACTTCAGACGGTCAAACAATTTCTGCAGATGATCAAGGTGTTCTTCCTCAGTTTGGGACCTTGCGATCATGTCGTCAACATACACTTCTATCTCATGATGGATCATGTCATGAAATAAAGCAACCATGGCACGTTGGTAAGTTGCCCCAACATTCTTCAACCCGAATGGCATGACCTTGTAGCAAAAGGTGCCCCACTGAGTAACAAAGGTAGTCTTTTCCATGTCTTCAGGAGCCATCTTGATCTGATTATACCCTGAAAAACCATCCATGAAGGAGAACACCTTGTGCTGAGCAGTATTGTCAACCAGAACGTCAATGTGAGGTAGGGGAAAGTCATCCTTGGGGTTGGCCCTATTCAGATCCCTGTAGTCGACACACATTCTGACCTTACCGTCCTTCTTTGGTACCGGCACCACATTAGCAACCCACTGAGGGTAAGAAGTCACTGCAAGAAACCCGGCATCAAACTGTTTCATAACCTCGGCTTTGATCTTCTCAGACATCTCTGGACGCATACGGCGGACCTTTTGCTTAACCGGAGGGCAGTCTTCCTTGGTAGGCAAATGATGGACCACAATGTCGGTATCCAACCCAGGCATGTCTTCGTAGGACCAGGAAAAGATCTCCACATAATCATGTAGCATCTGAGTCAACCGTTGCTTCACGCTGAGCTCTAGGTTGGCACCAATCTTAACTTCCTTTCTGTCCGTCTCAGTACCCAGATTTATCGTTTCCACTGGCTCTTCGTGTGGTCGAATTGCCCTCTCTTCCTGGAGTAATAGTCTTGCAAGCTCGCCAGGCACTTCACAATCATTTTCACCTTCGTCTTCGGCTAAGTTGATCGGATTTTCGAAGTCATAACTGGCAGTAGCAGAGTCGTTACCAGTGAGATCCAGAGTGGATTGAAACCTGTATGAGTGAGTGTGTGTAAATACAACTGTTTTGCAATATATAAAGAAAGGAAAGAAAGAAAAGGAGCATAATATTTGAAGTGCGAGAAAACGTCCAAGGTCTTTATTCATGATATATGAAATGACAATTAATATGCCCTCACAAATGAAGCCACGGTGCCCCGGGTAAGGCACCGGGCCATAGAGTTTCAATTCATTGTTTATTACAAATAACAAAAACAAAGGAGTTTATTACTGCGTAACAAAAGTAACAGGAGTATGATCTCTAGCAGTCCAATTGGTCAATCCACCATCAGTCGTCGGGTAGATCCAACTACCGAACTCTGATTCTTCCACCTCATCATCTTCCCCAACAGCATTCACTCCTGGATTGGTGATGAGCACAGGAGGTCTTCCGGTTCTAGCTTTGCGCACAGCCCTCTGAGCCTCTGCAGTAAAACCCAGTCCAAACTTGTCAGTTTTAGGTGTAAAATCAGGGAGCCTGCCCCAGTTAGCACATTCACCTTTCTTGATCACAGCCCGGGCGTCCTCCAAGGAATCCATCTTCAAAGGAAAATCCTCTTCAACCACTGTTTCTGCTGCTGCCAATATTGGAGGTACCTCTTCAAAATGTTGAAAGGTGGTTTCAATAAACTCCCCATCCATCTCAATATATCGGAAGGAATTCAGATGACTCACCATATACTCCTCCTCTCCCTGCACAGTGACAATCTTCCCTCTGACAGGGTATTTGAGCTTCTGGTGTAGGGTAGAGGTCACTGCCCCAGCTTTGTGAATCCAAGGTCGACCCAGTAAACAGGAATAAGATGGACGGATATCCATCACATAGAAAGTTGAGTCGAATACTTGAGAACCCACACGAATAGGAATGTCTACCTCTCCATGAACCATCCTCTTAGAACCGTCAAAGGCTCTGACGATGATGTTGCTAGGTTTCAGCTCCAGGCCCTCACAATCTAACCGGTCTAAGGCCTTTTTGGGTAGCACATTCAGGGAAGAACCGGTGTCCACCAACACGTGAGCGAGAGTAGTGCCCCTGCATTCTATAGAGACATGCAGGGCATCATTGTGGTTCTTTCCCTTAGCAGTAAGGTCAGCATCCGAGAAACCCAAACCATTGTCGGCTGTCAGATTGGCTACGCAATCAGTAAACTGGTCTGCAGAGGTCTCTTGTGGCACATAGGCCGTCTTTAGAAATGAAATCAAGGCCTTAACATGGGCCTCTGAGCACAGCAGCAAGGAGAGCATAGAGATCTTGGAGGGTGTATGCCCCAGCTGTTCAACAACATTAAAGTCACTCTTCTTGATTATTTTAAGAATTTCCTCCATCTCTTGTTGGGAGGCTTCAACATTCATAGATTTTGGTGCCTCCATCCGGGCAGGCTCATCATCAATCCCTTTGCCCCGAGCATTAGATGACTCGGCAGCAGGGGAAGCAACTTGATCAAAAATGGGAACAGGTGCACTTGCAGGTGTTATAACGAGAGGTCTTCGAATAGATGGTGGTGCAATGTCAGGCGAGAAGAGCCTGCCACTGCGGGTAACTTTGGCTGGACCAGTGATATTGCTGATACTGGTGCCAATGTTGAACTCTTGCTTTATACCATGTACATATACATCTGCCCCATAGTGCCATGGGACAGCCTTATCAGATTCATAGGGGAGAGGCCCCGGAACAGTAATAACAATGGGTGCGACAGTCATGATTTTAACTGGCTTCCTCAGGGGAGCCTTGATTGGATTATTGAAAATTGTAACGACAGATACTTCTTCCATAGGAACAAACGGAACAACGGTCTTCTTGAACAGAATCTCTTTGTTGTCCATCAGGCTCTGGATGCCTAACTTCTGCAACGGACAACCAGTAGGGGTAACAACACACAACAGGCAACCCTTGCTGCAACTCGGAAATAAACCGGCCAGCAGTAGGTTCCTCTTAACAGTCATCAGTGGGGTAGCTACATCATTCACAGAAACGGCATACACATCTTCATCAACGGCATTCACTCCATGCTGGGGCATAGGAGCAGTCACCACATTTGGCCTCTCAGGCGCCTCAAATTGTATCTCCTTCGCGTCAATAAGGTCTTGCACCTTATTCCTCAGGGCCCAGCAGTCATCAGTGGAATGCCCCGGGCTATCGGAGTGATAAGCACAGCGAGCATTTGGATTGTACTTAGGAGAGGCAGTGTTCACAACCTTCGGGGCCTCCCTGACAGTCACCAAGTTGGTGGATAGCAACTGCGGCAAGATTTGTGATAGGGTCATACTCAGCTGGGTAAACTCTCTTCTGGGTCTCTCAGCCCTTTGTGGATTGGTTTGCCGAGGAGCGGCAGCAGGCTTAGCAATCACCACCGCGTTGACAGATTGGCGGCGTTCTGGTTTATCATGTCTTCTAGGCCCATATACAGCACTGGCCTCCTTCTTAAAGGGTTTCTTCTCAGAACTTGAAGATGCACCCTTCTGAATTTTACCGGACTTCATTCCAGCCTCTATCCTCTCCCTAGTCAGAATAAGATCAGTGAACCCTGCAGATGAGTTGCCAATAAGATGATTGAAAAACGGCCCGGATAGGGTCCCCAAGAACATATCTACCAACTCACGGTCAGTTAACGGAGGCTGCACCCTGCCAGCCAGATCCCTCCACTTTTGTGCATACTCCTTAAAACCTTCACTTGATCCTAGCGACATACCCTGGAGTTGGGTACGTGTAGGAGCAAGGTCGGCATTATATTAATACTGCTTGTAAAAAGCAATAGCCAACTCCTCCCAGTTACGAACTTTGGTTCCATCCAGCTGATAGAACCATTCGAGATGAGTCCCTGAAAGACTCTCCTGGAAGAAGTGGATCCACAAGTTCTTGTCCACCGTGTACGGTTGAATCTTCCGCACATAAGATCTGAGGTGTAGCTTGGGACAAGACGCCCCGTCATACTTGGTGAAAGATGGTGCCTTAAACTTGTGAGGAATGATCACACCAGTAGATAAGCCCAAGTCTCCGAAATCCAGCCCAGGCACTTGTTGGATCTCCATGGCATTCAGTCTGTCTTCCAACTGCTTGTACCGGTCTTCAGCAGGAGGATACTGTTCCTCATTAAAGTTAGTCTCATTGTCAGAGACTACTGGACTTGGAGCCTTTCCCCCCTGGGGACTGTCTTTGCCTACAGAAGAACCAGCTTCCTCATTCTGCAGAGTATTACCAAACCTCCGGCCCGAGTTGAAAAGAACAATTCTCTTCTTCTTCTTCTCCTTCTTCAGGAGCAAAGCCTTCAGCTCTTCTTGGCCTTGAGCCAAACCCATGATCAGCTCTTGAAATTGTGCGTTCTGCGCCTGAAGGGCCTTGATAGACATCTCGGTTGATGATTCAGGGTTCATGATGCTGAAATAAACAGCGAAGAACAGTAAGCAACCTGAAAAGCAGAAAACCTGCTATGCACATGATGAATGATATGTGTTTATGCAATGCATTCAAGGGTTCGAAAGTTCAAATTTGTTGTAGACAAAAAAGGAACACACATTATCATTAAGGAAATAATTGTTCAGTACATCAAAGCCTCATGGGCACATATTACAAAGCAAATCAATCCCAAAAGACACTACGCATCCTCTTTGGAGCTATGTAGGTGTTGAGATTCCTCTCCTCGTGCAATAGGCGGGTGAGCTCCAAGACCTTCTTTTCACTAGCATGCAGACTGGTCTCAAGAGAATTCCGTTCTTCCTTAAGCTGGATCCAGCTCTTCTGCATCTCTTCCCAGGATGTGGGCATGTCAGGATGTTGAATGGTGTAGGACACCTCTCCCTCCAAGACTGGCTCTTTGATCACAGGGAGCACATGAGGATAAGGCATTACTAACTTCTGGGAGCGGGCTCGTACCCACTTAAGATAAGGTTCCAATGGGATGGAATTCTTGTGCCCCAAGGTCTTGCTGTCTATCCTACTGGGCATCCTCCAAGCTCTGATAAATCTCTGGCAAAGTCCTCGTGCATCGTTGTCGAAGTCAAAAACTATGTCAGGAATTAACATGTCATGAGGGCCATCCCTCCGAGCATAACCAAACTGTCTCCAAGCCAGGCACGAGTTGTAAGTAATACCTCCTCTGATTCCAAGTAAAGGAACATTAGGGTACTCCCCGCAACGATCAATGATAGTGACCCCCTCTCTGGACCGAGAACACCAATGTATATCAGCATGTGTAAGAGTCATCAATCGTTGTGACCATCTCAAACCCCGCTCGTTCTTCAAAACTGATTGTGGAAGGTGCGAAATAAACCACCTTCCCAGGAGAGGAGTACAACACATAAGGACACCTCTTTTTCTCATGCTTCGAGTGTAACATGAGTGAAGGATGTCCCTCAACAACGTAGGTATAGGGTTCCTGGACATGAAGATCTGGACAGCACTGATATCTATAAGCTGATATGGGTTAGGGAACAACACCAAACCATAGACAAGGAGAGCCACAACTTCTTCAAAAGCTTGTAAGTCAAGGGAGTTCCAACATTCTTGGGCCTTTTCAAACAGAAACCTGGCTAAGAACCCTTTGATACCACTTATAACTTACCAATGTCCCTTGAGGTCAGATGGTTGTAGGTGTAAGGCTTTAGCAATCTCTTCAAGCTTGGGTTCCTTTTCCGTGCCGTTGTAGGGTAGTTGATCAAGGATAGGGATCTTCAGAAGCCGGGAGAACTCGTCCAATGTAGGTACCAGTTGATAATCAAGGAAAGTGAAACAGTGATGCAGAGGGTCAAAGAACTGGAACATGACCTTTATCATATCTTCCTCAATGTTGGTGTTGACCAAGCTGATGAGTCTTCCATGCCTCTCACTGAAAGAAGAACTCTCGCGAATCCTGGATGTAAGCTCCTTAAGCTGAGGAGGGATCCTTACAAGGCTAATCTGAATGGTCTTTCTGCGAACAGTTTCCATGTCCTACAAAACAAGAACAAAGATGAAGATTCGAACCCCTGAAATGGTTAGCCAATGCATATGATGCTGTATGATGTCATGATGCTATGATTAAACACACCACAAATATTTACAAAGGCAAACATGATAAGGCACACAAGTCACACAAGACAAGCCCTTAGAGTTTAGGCCTGCATGGGGTCTGGGTATTACCCTCTTGAAGCTGGTGGGCTCAACCTGTCCTATTAGAAGTAACCGGGTTCTAAGGGTCCCAATATCACTGGATTACTTTCATTGTTCATCGTTTCGATTTAGCCACTGAACTGGCGACCGAAATATTCCAGGAAAGCAACCCTCAATTGAGTGTAGTATCGAGTATCAACCAACCTCGGACTGCACCAAAGTCAGTTATCTCACTACCCTAAAGAGGCCAAGATAGTTCAATTAAGGTTCCTAAGGTCAGTTGATGCTTCACGACACCACATGGAGGCCCCGTACTCTCCTTGACTGAACTCAAGGGTTACCGGTACACACCAAAGTGCCACATCAACATAGCAGACTGTTTCAACCATGTCGGTATACCCCGCACAGTTCCTCCACAGCCTTGTTGCTACTTTCTAAGAAGATATCCCCTGATCCGGGTTAGGATCTATAGAACTCCCAAGACAGTCCCACAATTTAAAGCAAACAAGTCAAAGCAATTGAAAACACAGTTATGAACTATCCTATGGTACACCTCACTTTATAAGATCTCCCCAACAGAGTCGCCAGTTCTGTGATCGGTGGATCTAGAACTGACTGTTTAACGCTGGTTCGCGAAATGTCGCGGAAGCAAGAGTCACCACTGTCTTTTATTTTCTCCAACATGGAAAGGACAAAAGCACAGAAAAATTCCTTATTGAGATTAGTTCTCGGTTCGGGAGGTAGATTTATAGAAAGGGAAGGTGTTAGCACCCTTTCTATCCATGGTTATCCATGGGCTCTTAGATACTTGCTCATTTGTGTTTTCAAAAGTGTTTGTTTGCTTTTCAAGGTGAGTGGGTTTGAAAAAGTTTCGTTTAAAGATTTCAGATCGACTCTTGTATCAGTCCTCAAGAGTGTTTAAAAAGTTGTTTTTGAAAGCTTTTTGCAAAGTGTCGGTGTGAAAAGAAGTTTTTGATTTGTTTTAAATTAGAGCAACTATCTACGAGTTATCTACCTACCCTAAGGAATTAGTCTGTGTAAATGTCCTTGAGGTAGTGTCATCCCACCATTGAGAGGTAGGTAGCACCACCGTTGGAGGTGTTTGGGTCAATTCGAGTTTAGGGACGGTGTGGTCACCAGAGAAATAGGAAGACACCTTAGAAGCTACCCCCATGCCATGTTCATGGACATGAGGACTTACTAAAACGTCCTCTACTCGACGACCACGTTTCGAGGGGCAAGGCAACAGTGAGGCGTACCCTAGGAGTGGTGTGTGAATTGTGTGTCATTTTCAGTTATGTTTGTCTTGATCATGCATTGGGTGTTCTACGCATTGTTTTTATTTTGGCATACATTCTTTCATGTGATAGTTAGCAATTTAAAGGTGCGGGAATTTAAAGAGCAGAAAGTAAAAGTCCTACGCTATTACAAGGCGCGGGTCTACAACGCCAAATTAAACCAAGACCCGATTTGAATAAATAAAATACAGAAAGTAAAAGTCCTAATTATCTATTACAAGGCTTTGGGGCAAATACATTATATCCACAAGAAAATAGAATTAAACGCGCGAAATAGAAATTGTAATCGAAGATGCGAAGGCGTTGGACCCTTTAAGGAATTAAATTAAAATTAAAGGTTAATTAATAATTTAATGAGAAAAAGAAGTTATTTTTGGAATTTTTTGTATTTATGAAAAAAAAGAAGATTAAATGAAATTAGAAATTTAAATAAAAACCCTAATTCTAGTTTGTTTTTTTTTATTAGAAAATGTTTAAGTTTCGCCCTAATTTAACCCTAATTAATTAAATGTCACATTTTATTTACAAGATAATTAATAATTAATAATAATAAGAAGAAATTTTAATTATTGAAAAAAAGAGTAAAAATGCTAGAAACCCTAATTTTTATGTTTTTATTAGTTATTAAGAAAAATATTAAAATTAAGCCTAAAATTAAACTAATTTAGCTATTAAAACTTATTTACAAAATTAATAGAAATTAATATTAACAAAACATATTTTTTATTTTTAACTTTCTGATTTTTTTTGTATTTTTTATGTTATAAAATTTATTTCATGAATTAAATAAAACAATTAATTAAAAAGAATAAATAAAAGAAAATAAAAGAGAGAAAGAAATGCAAACATGGGGGGTGGTTGACCCAAATATGGAGGTTAATAGAAAGCATTTTGGCCCATTTGATGGAGGCCTTTTTGACTTTTCCAGGATCACGTGTAGACCCATTGACCCAGGTGCATGATGGAACTCCTGTACTGGCCATCAGATGGAATTGCTGGACATGTGGCAAGCTTTGGCATTGAGTGCATGGTAGATCCCTGAAGGGCACGCTGCATAGGAATAGGTTAAAGAAAAAATTATGAAATATGCAAGGGGACCTGGGAATCGAACCCAGATCCCAATACCTGTATGCCAAACGCACTAACCAATGGACCACTCAGGCTTCCTTGTTATTATAGTGGAGCACAATTAATATAATGGAAAATAGACACTAGTGGTATTGGAACAAAAATCAGCGCGCGAACATTTGAACGCTCCAACCATATCAAGCCACGCCAGCATCTTCTTCTTCATTCTGTCTGCAAATAACGTCAAATAGCGGGGGTTTTAAACCCCCACTAACTCAAACCTGGAAAATAACGAATAGCTCATATGCAAATATAAATAGGGCGCGACTAGTGAGTTCGATTCGTTTTGAGGTCCTGAGTCCAATGGCATAGGTCTAATGGTTCAATTTTTCCATATAAATGAAGCCCTCTTTTTAAGCTTCTGAAACCCTAATGCGTGTTCATGGTAACTTTGCATACAGGCGTCCAAAATTCAATTGGATGGTACCAATGGCTTTAGAATCATCATGTTAGTATAAATCACACATTAAAAGTCATGAATAACGTATGAAAATGCAAACACGATTATCAAAATTTTACAGAAAAGTTAGACTCTTATCTACCAATTCTTTGCGCTTGGAGAGTTGATCTTGATTGGAGTAGCTTCCTGGATGTGTCAGGAGTGCAATGGAACAATTCTTTTGCTTTGAAACGACCTGCAACTATGAAAACAGTTTCAACTTTTTTATGAAAAAAATGCAAGTTTTCTTTGTGTTCTTGGGCGCAGCTTTCTTATGTCTAGCATTAGGGTTGCATTGTGTATATGTATGTCAATGAATTAGGTTACAAACAAAGCCCAAAAATCCATGTTTTAATGCTTTTCAAATTTGTGATTTTCATGAATCTTTTTCAATCTTTTTCATGTCCTTTTGATGCCAATCATTGCCAATCACCTTGATTCTTTCCTTATTGAATTGTGCACGAAATCTTGAGTGAATTCTATGCACAAAAAGATTTGAAAAGCATGGATTAGTATTTTTCTTATAATTAATTTTAATTAAATGAATTAAATAGATTAAATATTCAATTAATTAATTAAAAATAGGAAAATAACTCCCCTTTGGGTCAATGGGTCGTGCATAGATTTTGGGTGATGATTCTTGGAAGAAATTGAGGCCCATTAGCAATTTTGAGGTATTTGAAGTAAAGTTGACTTTTCAAATTTCCCAAAAATTTCCCAACTTCCACAAGGCATATCTTGCTCAATTTTTAAGCTTTGATCATGCTCTTGGACATTTTGTAAAGGTCTTGAAGTCCTCTAACCAATTCCTGTCGTCCCATGTCATTTTGATTTACCAATCTCAAGTTATGGTCTTTGACTTAAAGTCCCTTTTTGTTGACTTTTGAAAATGACCTATAATGTTGAAATTGATAACTTTTTGTGAGAGTATTTCTTGGACTTGAAGTGTGAAGATGAGTTGTAGTAAATGTCATTCTCTTCAAAATGAGCTTTGGATGGAATTTTTCTGATAAACCATGTGGAAGTTATGCCTTGGTCAAGTTGCAGTTGACTTTTCTAGCTGTCCAAAAATAGAAACTTTTGCATCTTGAGACTTTTTGAGCCATGCTTTGAGAATCATGATCAAAAATTGATCAAATGATGTTTGTGGCTTCAAAATAAGATGTTGACCAAAAATTTTGACTTTTGACTGTCAAATGACCATTTTGCCCCTGCAGTTGATTGTGGAGCAATTACGGTTTTTGACAGTGCAACTTGGTGCTGTGAGTCTTGAAACCTTGCATTTGGATGCTTGAAAATGTTTATAGGCATGTGGGACTTGTTTGGACCCTTGGAAACCTCAACTTCTTTGTCAGAACCAAAACCCTAATTTTGACTGTTAGGAGGCCACTGGACTGTGCAACCCTTGAGTGGCCTTTGAACCTTGATCTTTGGCAAATCTTTGAAGAATATGGGAGGGAAAATTTTGGGGTACAACAGAGGGACATGACTATTTTATCGAAGGAAACAAGCGAGGTTATCCTAGAGGTGTGCGTGTGAGTAGTGTTTCGATTCAGTTATTTTATCTTTAGGTTATAGTTATCTAGCAGTTGATTTTATGTCTTTCCATACACGCCTAATTACTATACAATTATATATACATACAAGCATAATTATAGGTGCGGAAAGTAAAGTGCGGGAAATAAAATCTACACTATTACAATGCTTCGGCGATGAGGTTACAAACCATAAAATAGAGGAAAAGTAAAAGCCTAATTAAACTATTACAAACTGTAAGTAGTTACAATAATTGAAAAAATACGAAAATAGTAAACTACACGAAAATAAAAAAAGAAAGGAAAATTGTTTTGTGATTTTATCAAGTAAAAGATATTAAATCAAATAAAATCTATGAATGAAGATTCAAGAATTAAAATTCTAAATAATATTTTTGGTATTTTTTGATAGAAAGTAAAGATGTAGAATAGAGACGTAACTCAAACAAAAGTTATCTAGACTAAATTAAAATTCTAAAGATTATAAAAATTAAAATCCTAAAATTACTAAATTAAATCTAAAGTAAATTAAAGTTTTAAAGTTGTCAAAATATTTCTAGACTAACTAAAAAAATTCTAAAGTAACTAAAAATTTCCAAAGTTACTAAGAAAAATTATACACTAACTTAAAACTAACAAAAAATGATTCTAAACTAAAATAACATTCTAAATCCACTAAATTAATTCTAAATTTAAACTAATTAATAAAATTATCTAACTAAAACTATATATTTATTTCTAAGAAACTAAATAATCTAAATTAACTAAATAGAATTAAGAAAACTAATAAAACTAAACTAAATAGCATGGGATATCAAACAAAAAAATGGTGGTGGAATAATAAACTCGGATTGGACCATAGAAAATGAACTACAAAAAAAAATAGTAAGCCCAAGATTGTAAAATAAAACAAACAAAAATAGCTAAATAAACACTGTTGGGTCGGGTTATGTGGCTTAAGGCCCATTTATTTATTTTTTGTTAGTGTCCAATAGGAATAAAAAAAAGAATGGGGGGGGGGGGGGGGGTTGATGAGAAAAACAAAAAAATGAAAAAATGTCCCAGGGGGTCTCGAACCCGGATCCTCATGCATATCACACATACACTCTAACCGCTAAGCCATTTATTCATTCATGTATTATGGCGCTTCCATTAATACAAAAACTGAAGTTTGAGAATTGGACCGGGCTAAACAAAATAGGCCCAAACCCGGATCTAACTAGAGGGAATAATGAGGGTTTGTTTGAAAACCTAATTGAGGGGAATGAGGCGCCGCTGGGTATTTATTGAGACTAGTTCTAATTAAATTTTTTTATTATTCCAAACAAAACATGATTAAAACCAAATAACATGATATTTCTCTCTCACCATCCTAACTCTTCCTCTCTCATTCTAAAAAAATCTCTCCACCGCTACTTCCTCTTTTCTATCCTTCACTCTCTCACGCCTATCTCCAACGATACACAACTTTCATTGATTCCTCTCTCATCTCAACTCTATTCATCACTTCTCGGTCCCTTCCTCTCTGTCTCGCGAACAAATAAAATCGGAGATTTCTCGCAAAAGTTAAAGATTGTATAATCAATGGAAAGTGACAATCACAAATCAGAGTGTAAACAATTTCAACTATGACATGAATCAAAGAAAACGAAAATATGAGGTACGTTTTAAGATATCAACCGATTGGGAGCTTCGAGAATCAACCCCATATAACCCTTCAATCTCTCATCTTCTTCCTCTCAATTCACTTCTCCATCTTCTATTCTACGAATTTGGATTGAAACTTTTGTTGTTGTTGTTGTTGTTATTGTTATGTACTGATGACTGAATGGTAAGGATGATGCGTATTGCTATTATGTTTGCTGTAGGTGCAGAGGAGTGAAGGTTATGAGGTACGTGTTTGTAGCGGTAGAAATGTTGAGACTAAGCCATTGGATTGACTTGACTCGCACAGACCAAATTAAAGATCACCACCACGCTTTATTATTTCCAAAGGAATGGGAAAAGAAAGAGTAAACCAAAAGAGGGAGGAGAGAATCTAAGTTCAAGGGTTGGTTATTTAAAGGGAAGATATTAGAACCCTAAACATCTACGGTACTCCGCATGAACCTCTTTGAAAATTTGTGTATTTTAGCTATAAGAGTTGTATACAAAGTAAATGGTGGAGATGGGAAAAGAAGTATTTTTTTATAGCTTTTGCATCCTCCATGATTGAGAACCTTTAGTGCCTATGTACCACCTTTTGTGCAATAGGGGGTCAGGGTACTCGTAGTTCACCTTTAAAAAATTTAAAACACAAGTGTGTTGGTTAATTTTAAGAGACGAGACATCATCGTCTTATCCGAGTGGAAGAACATACTTATGATCCACGATTATGAGAAAGGAAAGTTTGAGTCATCTCAAAGTGGAAGATATAGCTTAGATTTTAAAATCAACAAAAGCTTCCCTCAACATCCAAGTGGAAAATATCGCACTTCACTATATATCATAGAAGTATAGTCGTTCACATCACTACAAGGATTAACAAGAGTCTAATCTTTTAAGAAAAAGTTTTAAAGTAAAAAGTCAAAGTGGAAAAATGGTTTGAATGAGATTGATTGACTTTTAGTCTTCTCACAAAATGTCAAAGTATTTTTAAGTTTGTTAAAGTTTGATTAAGAAAAGATTTTTTAAAATACATGGACCTAAGTCCAAATTTATTGTGAAAGCGATTCAAGTTTGGAAAACAAGATTAGTTTTGAAAAGGAGGGAGAAGATTTTTGAAATTAAAGAAGATGAGAGGAGATTAAGGGACTATCTTATAGCATAAGGTAAGAGCTAGCGAAAAAAACCGTCTAACCAACAAGGATCCAACACTTGACACAAAGAGTTAATGTAGAATTCCCATCCTTTGGATTGAAACCAAGCAAGCAAAGATACTAAACCTCTTAAGAATACCAAACTTCAAATGCATTAAGTCTTCTCAAAAATTGGGTAGAGTAACGGCTGTATACAGATGAATTCCCAATTACAGACAAAGCATGTAATCAAAATAACAATAGAAGTCACCAAGGTCTCAAGGTAAACAAGGTCTCTAATCCAAAGTCCAAGAAGTCCAAAACTCCAAAATGCCAAGGATAGTAACCAAATAGTACAAGTAACCTTAAAGTTTTTTATTGTTCAAGTTGGTTATTAGGTATCTTCAAAAAGAAAATAAAAAGCTCAAGTGAGCAAAACAAAATGACATAAACGTAAATGCTCAAGTGAACAAAGATGAAAATAGCATGAAATGTAAATGCTAAGATAAATGATGCTTAAAGTAAGAGCATAAAGTAAAAGCATAGAAATGAGAGTCAATTGTTAATGAGTTAGAAATTAGAGGTTAGTTGAATGACCATCTTGAATCTTACATTTGAAAACTCATTAGCAGATTGATAAAATCAAAGCCTCTCAGTAACATGTTTCATTTGCTTTTTGTCAAGTACATCATTCATTTTAAATTCTCAAGGCAACAACAAATGATCAACGATGTTTAAATGATTCACTTAGTCTAAAATATATGACGATTCATTAGAGGATTGATAAGACCAAAGCCTCCTAACAATGAACCTCAATTTTATTGGATCAAAGGTTTTAAATTAAACATACTTGGACTTGCAAACATAGGTTTAGGCCACGAATGACCATTTCTCGAATCAGGACAAAATTTATCTCTATGTTAAGCAATCGTAAATGGACTTATATGGAAGTCGTACCTATTTTGAGGTCGGTCATTAGCAATCTATGTGCCATATGTTTGGAGAGATGATATGTAGATCATCTTCTAACAACATATAACATAATGAGAAATGGATAAGATGAAGAGGAAGGGGATACATTTGAATCAAAAATTTAAGCAAACTATCATTAAAATCATCTATCCATTTTAGTGAAGTTAAACTCAACACTCAAGATCCAATGATATTAATGAAGTTCATGATCAACAAAAACATAGCCAGAATATATTAAAAAATAAATTGTATTTAATGAATAAGATAAAAAGGAATAATGATTTTTAAATTATTTTTAAAAGGAACAAAAAAGGCAAAATATTAAACCATATTCAAAGTATCAAAGAAAAATTTAAAGAGATCATAGAAAAATCATAAATGATCTCAAATGTTTTTATAAATTTTTTGGTAATTTTTTAAAACAGAAAAGTATTTTTAAACTAATTAAAATCACTCAAATAACTGAAAAAAGATTTAAAAAAATAGTAGAAATCAAGATAAAATTCTAAAAAATTTTAGAAAGTCGGAAGTTAGGAAAATAATTTTTATAAAATGATTTAGAATTTAAAAATATCAAAAAGAAATTTTAAATAATTAAAAACAAGTTAAAACATAGGAAAAGTTATAAAAAATATCAAGTATGAAAATAAAATCATGAAAAAAATAAAAATCAGAAAAAGAATATTTGAAAATATTTTTGTGAATTTTTTCATAATTTTTGAGTCAAAAATGAAATTTCTATGATTTTTTGAAGTTTAAATCATTTAAAATATAAAAATTAGAAAAATAAAAACAAAACAAAAAGACATAGACCATTGGATGAATGTTAAAACGCGTTAGTAATCAAATACAAGGGATTTGACGCACTGTGCATATCATGGTCCTTATTGAATAAAACATTGTATCCATTATTAAATCAGATTTTTGAAAAAAACAAGTGGCGCATTATCATTGGTTAAGAGATGACACGTTGATCATCTTCAACCTCCAGCCATGCGAATTGCAGGTCTCTCATACTGTAAAATCAGGAGCTCAGACCTATGCCATTTGTTTCGTCTCATCAAGACGAAAACAATTGTACCCTCGCGAAAAATTTATTTAAGGTGTAGCTTGGTCGATTTGCAAAAACCAGAAGGAAAATTATGAATAGGGATTTGAAAATTCATGGCCAAAACTCAATTCTAGTTGAAAACAAATGTTGCGACTAGTATCAGAATGATGAGAGTTTCATTGTAGTAACAAATTTTGAGAGAATTGATGAAGGAATCTACCTATTTAAGTTCAAATTCAGAGTTCTGAAACATGACTTGGCTAGCACGATTTAGGATGCTTTATGGCTTGGTTCTTCTTCTGTTAGCTTCAGTGAAGTTCAAGGATGAAGAATAAGCAAAGAAAATGGATTGAGGAAGGTTGTAAAACAAAATTCGAAGTTGCAAAAAAGTGGGTTAAGGAGAGAGTTTGGCAGGGTGATTCTGGATGTTCAAGCTTGAGAAAATGAATGCAATATGTCCCTCTATTTATAGGGAAGCGGATGATGCAAAAAATTCAGAGGAAATTTGAAGTTTGGAGGGAAATTGGATCAAGCTCGAAAGTGAAAAAAGTGTGACCCCATGTGCATCAAAACTGAATCAATTCTTGTGTTTTGATCCTTAGTTCAACATTGGGAACTATGTTAAACATGTTTAAATAAAAAACGCATGCTAAATTGGTGATTAGAAGCCATATTATGAATTTCAAATTCTGACTTTGTAGAAAACTTCAGTTTTAAGGTACCATCTTTGAATCCCAGGTGTTTACAGCTCAAAGGGTCTTAGTGCATGGTTCTTGAAGAAATTTAAAGATAAGGTCACAAACTTTACAATATGAAAATAATGAGATCAATTGGATACTTGATCTAGGAGTTGTGATGAGTCAAAGTTGAGAAATAGATGTTGACTTTTTGTACTTAGAAAAATTCTAAGTTTTTCTTCAAAAGTGACCTATAATGTTTTGAGTTCAAACAAGGCTTTCCTACAAAATTAAGCTTTGATCATTGATTCTAGCTTGAAGTGGATATCCCAAAGAGCATTGTGCAACTTGAATCAATCAAAAATACCAAGTATTGAAAAAGTTATGGCCTTGTAAAATTGGTGAAGATTTATAAGGTGGCCTATAATCTTTTGGGTTCTTAGGGAATCTTCCACTCGTTTTCATGCTTTTAACATAAAAGAAGAGTTTAAGTTCACATCCTTAAGATCATTATGGATAAATAATGGGCGCAAGGACATAAAAATTGACCAATTTGTGATCTTTTGAAGTCTCATAAGGGAATTTGACGGCCTATCTAGAGAACTTGTAATCTTTCTCAATCATTAAGCATCTCCCACACAAAATTTCCTTGAAACTCTTGAAGTGATTAGTTTATAACCTTTAAAGAGGAGCATGTCTTTGGAATTACTCCAAAATCTCAAAATATGAGCAAGATATAACCCTTAGAAGTTCAAAACCCTAGTTCCTCAAGCACCAAATTGACTTGGGAACCCCTTTTAATTTTGACAAACTTTATTGCACAATTACTTTTCCCATGTGAATAGAAGGTGTTGAGGATGATAATAAGAAACCATAGAACAAAAAACCACTTCCAAATGTTAAGAATTGAGAGAGTTATGCACTTGTGATCAAGAATCCAAGAACTTGTCCAATTAGGTCAAACCTCTTCAATCAATCCTTGCCTCTTATGACTTTCGTTGACAAATTGAAGCATGATGAATCATATTAGACCTTTTCATGATATTACTTTAAAGAATATTCAATGATGAAGCTTGAATCTCAATGAAGCTTTTTTGAAGAAGGCATGGAAATAAACTCATGAACCTATGAATTCACCCGACGAAATGTGTTGTGCCCTTACCTATAGGATCATAATTTAAAGAAAACATTCATTGTATTTGTTACTTAAAAGTTAATCAATACAAAACATACATGATCAGAACAAACAAATCAAGGAGCTTGGTGATTCCTCGTGAGTAAACCTAAGGATAAGGAGAAGAACCAAACCCAATTGTGATCTTGATATGATTGAGTTGATATGAGATGATAGAGGAATCTTAGGGGGAAAAATTGGGGTACAATAGGTTCCCTTATTTAAGTGTCTTCTATCCGGAGATGCTAAGATTAAAATCTTCGTATCGACGCGATTCAAGATACTTAAATATAAAACAAGCCCTATTTTTGGCCCTGAGATGCCATGTTATGCTTATGATTGTGCATGCAATTAAACAAATCTAAAGGTGACGCGGGACACCGCTGGGGAAACAGAAAATAAATGATCAAAATAAAATTCGACTAGGAAAATAAATCATTGGTGAAGAGAAGACTCGACTCTATTGGGGTAAAGCCCAAGGAGGAGATAAAACAACATTAACTCAAACATTAAATAGAGAAAGTAAAGGATAACGGTGATCAACAAATAACTGTAAACTATCCTCTCACTGAGAAGATAGCAAAAAAAAGGTAACGTCGACCTACAGGGCGAAATAAATGGTAGGATAATACCAGCAAAAAGCCAATATTAGTGTATGCAACAAATGATCAGCATCAATACTTACAACCGAAAACAAATGAATTTTTTAGAGCTAGATCAACCTCAATGACGAACTATCTCTCGTAATGACGAGACCACCATCCATCAGAGTAACAAAATCTCAACAACAAACTATCTACCATAATGACGAGACTACCATCCATTGGAGTAAACAAATCTCAACAACGAACTATCTCCTATAATGACGAGACTACCATCCATTGGAGTAACAAAATCTCAACAATGAACTATCTCCCATAATGACGAGACTACCATCCATTGGAGTAACAAATCTCAATAACAAACTATCTCCCATAATAACGAGACTGCCATCTATTGGAGTAACAAATCTCAACAACGAACTATCTCCCATAATGACGAGACTACCATCCATTGGAGTAACAAAATCTCAACAAAGAACTATCTCCCATAATGACGAGACTACCATCCATTGGAGTAACAAATCTCAATAACGAACTATCTCCCATAATGACGAGACTACCATCCATTGGAGTAACAAAATCTCAACAACGAACTACATCCCATAATAACGAGACTACCATCCACTGAAGTAACAAATCTCAACAACGAACTATCTCCCAAAATGACAAGACCACAATCCATTGGAGTAAAAAAATATCGACAACGAACTATCTCCTATAATGACGAGACTACCATCCATTGGAGTAAAAAAACTCTCAACAACGAACTATCTTCCATAATGACAAGACTACCATCCATTGGAGTAAAAAAAATATCAACAACGAACTATCCCCCATAATGAAGGGACTACCATCCATTGGAGTAAAAGAAATCTCAGCAATAAACTATCTCCCATAATTACGATACTACCATCCATTGGAGTAACAAAAATATCAACAATGAACTATCACCCATAATGACGAGACTACCATTCATTGGAGTGAAAATGAATTTTCTCGGGGAACTAACAGACTTACTGGGGAAGTATAGGTTGCTCAAATAAAGAGATCTGCCACTTGTTGTTATAAGGAACTCTTCAGGAAAAGAAATATGACTTATCTAGAGAAGTTTTCAATATATTCATACCGAGGAGATAAAACTTTATTGTGCAAAATAAATGCACACCCTTAATCCAGAGTCCAGAGCCTACACAAATCAGAATAATATTGTTTCCAGGAGCCAAAAATTCAGACCAGAAATAAACTGGAGTGAAATAGTCAACCAAGATAGCATTTGATGAGAAATAAACTCAAAAGGGAAACACAAAGCTAACCAGATAATGATCTAAAGAGGAAGACTTGGAGAAAAATTCTTCCATGAGGGACAACTCAGTGGGGAAATTGGAAAGAATATACTCTTTCTGCTTAAGGTCAACACTCTACCAGAGAGAGGGTAACGTAACTCTGCAAAAAAGGGTAATATGCCAACAAAATATTAATGAATGCAGATGAGAAATGAACGTTAAATTTAACTATGCATGATGTATGTATGAATGTATGAATGTTATCATGTATATGCTGACAAAACAGACATACAACACTCGAAATAACCATACAAAACAAGCTTGGGTAACGTCAATACTTGGCTAAATCACGTCCAAGATGAAAAATTTCATAAGAAAGTAAGCACCAACTAAGGAAACAAATTCCTATTCCACGGCTTAATTTCAATGAGAAGAAACATGGTCCAAAAATAATCAAGTAAAAAAAGTAAATCAATATAGATACAGGGATATAACATCCTCCTCCAGACTTCACTGGGGAATATCACACAAATTTTAATGGGGAAAACAATGCTTTAATGTCTGTACTTCCACTGGGAAATTACAATACTGACTTCATTAGGGCAAATGAAAACCATGCCATCGAGATATCAATTGGGGATCCCGTGCTGACTTCATTGGGGAGTACAACACCACATCATCAAGGGGAGCCTAAAATAAATTATTCAATACTAAGAGTGATGATTACACAAACTTCTCTAGGGAGAAATTATTAAATCACACGGGGATAACAACTTTCCGAGAGAAACATTAACTCAACCTTACTCGGGGATATAAGAAGTTTAAACAATACAACAAGAAATCAAAATTATGGGGATTTTAAATCAAACCCAGCGCTTGGCGGGAGAAAAACCAAAAAGCTGACAACTGTTTCAACACTTCTTATAAAATATACTGCCCTTGTTTAGTCTCCTGGAAAACAAACAACAACAGTAATGCTATTACTGCAAATGGCGATATCTTGAAAATGATTCCACCTCAGCACACAAAGGGAGACTAGACTTTCGTCATATGAGTGAAGAACTTAGTGGGGAATCTAGGATAGAGGCATCAGACCATGCAAACCCGAAATCAAAATAATCATCCTGGAGGAAAACTAAATAAACTAAGACTTGATTGGGGAAAATGGGATCATAAACCCAACACCGCACCATACATCAATTGGTATTGTAGCATACTATTTGAGAAACAACAAGAAGATAATATGCATATCATTGAAAGCGACCTGAAAGAACTTTCCTGGGGAATACCTACTTCAGAGTTCGTCCATCCTCAGAATCACTATTTTTTTTTCTTTAGTCACAAAATCTAAAGTAAAAGGTAATTCGTAAATTATTTTCAAAAACAATTTTATTATTAAATCTCTATGTTTTGAAAACTACTATCAATAATAAATGGAGTCTTTGTGAGCAGAATAAAATAAGAATTGAAAATAATTGGATAAAAGTTCAAACTTTATTAATAGAATGGTAGTTTGCGAATGGAGAGACCCCATAGACGATTACAAAGTTTATAAAATGGTAATACATTGGAAAAGATACATTAAAATACAATGACCACTATTCTCCCTAACAACTTTGAATTCCTAAGCAGCGACTTCTGCTGAAGTGTGGTGAGGATCTAAGAATATTATTACTTTAATGATAAAGTCTTGTCTGATGCAGTTACTTGCCAAGAAATCCCTAAATTTTGTCTAAGTTGCCCTTGCGGTTTTTTCAACCTAGCGGGAGAGTCTATTCTATTTATGTATCTTATTTTTGCCTAGACATCCCTTTCAGGTTTTTAGCCTACCGAGACGCTCTTTTTTGCCTAAGCCGCCCTTTCGCGTTTTCAACTTAGCGAGCTGTTCTTTTATTTCCTTAGGCAAAGTATTTCTTGATTGCATCAGTATTCATAGGACGTCGGAACTCCTCACCATCCATAGTTTCAAGAATCAATGCATCGCCAGGGAAGGCTTTCTTGACAACATATGGGCCTTCAAAATTGGGATTCCACTTGCCCCTAGAATTAGTGTTAAAAGACACGACTTTCCTAAGCACGGGGTCGCCTTCTCTGAATTCACGAGGCTTGACCTTCTTATCAAAAGCTTTCTTCAATATTTTCTGGTATAACTCACCATGACACAAGGCCGTTATTCTTTTCTCTTCAATCAAATTCAACTGGTCAAACCTGTTCTGGACCCATTCAGCCTCTGATAACTTGGTTCCATTATCACACGTAAAGAGGAAATCTCAACCTCAACGGGGATCACTTCTTCCATTCCATACACAAGATATAACATTGTTGCCTTTGTTGAAGTGCAGAGGGATGTTCGATGCCCGTGCAAAGCAAAAGGGAGCATCTCATGCCAATCTTTATAAGTAACAACCATTTTCTGGATGATCTTCTTGATGTTTTTATTAGCAGCTTTAACAGCCCCATTCATCTTTGACGGGTAAGGAGATGAATTATAATGGACAATCTTAAATTCTTCACAAAGTTTTGTCATCATCTTGTTATTCAGATTCGAGCCGTTGTCAGTGGTAATCCTGCTTGGCATATCGTACCGACATATAAGATTGTTCTTGATAAAGCGTACTACCACCTTGTGATACGGTGGAAGAACTGACTGTTTAATACTGGTTTTGAATTTGTGTTCGCAAATGTTGCGGTAAGCAAGAGTCATCATCGACTTTTATTTTATCCAACAAAGGAAAGGGTGAAAAGAACGGAAAATACCTTTTCGAGAATTTTCTGAGTAAGGGGGGTAAATTATGGAAAGGGAAGGTGTTATCACCCTTTCCACCCGTAGTTATCTACGGGCTCTTAGTTGCTTGCTAGTTCACTTCACCTTTGTTTGAAAATGTGCTTGTGGTATGGGTTTGAAAATATTTTGAAAACGTCTTTGTAATGATTCTCGTTTCTATAAGAATGCGTACAAAGTGTTGGTTTTGAAAATAGTTTAAAGGAGTGTTTGTTTATGGAAGATGTTTTTGAAAGTGATTTTGAAAAGTGTCTTTGTAATGATTATCATGTCTATAAGAATGCATACAAAGGGTTTCGAATTTTGAAAATGTTTTAATTGAAAGTGTATGTGTGAAAATGATTTTTTGTTGTGAGCAAGCGAACAACTATGTGCATCCTACCTACTCAAAAAGGTCTAATATTATTTTCCTCCTCCTTTAGATGTTGCTACCTTACCATTGATTAATAAGAATCCCCATCGTTGGATGTACGAGGGACATTCAAAAGGGACTTACAGTCATAAAGGCAACAAATGGAGACGCTTTAGCAATTTTTTTTAGGGACTAGATCATTTACCGAAAGGCAACTGTAAGGTCATTGAGGGACTATGATATTTTTATTTACGGGTCTTTGCTAAAGCGTCCCAATTTCGAGGGACATGACTACTTTATTTCTAAAGGCAACTAAAGTGAGGTACCCTAGAGGTGTATATGTGCAATGTGTGTTATGTTCAATTATTTTTGTCTTTTGTGTTAGGTTTGCTAACATTTTGTTATTAGTCTTGTCATGCAATCCTAGTTACTAGCAGTTAATATATATACAGGAGTTTAAAGTGCAGAAATGTAAAGTGCTGGAATGTAAATCCTACGATATTACACGGCTTTGTGAGAGGTACATCATATAAATACGAAAAGTAAAGTCCTAGTTACTATTACAAACTGGGAAGCAGTTACAATAAGATGAAAAAAATGCGAAAATAAATAAATGCGCAAACAAATTAAAATGGACGTCTAAATCCTAAGGAAAAGAAATCTTTTTGTGTTTATTTTTTATTTATAAAAGAAAATAAAACTTAAGCCTATTTAATTTTAAATTAAGGAAAAGGTTAAAATAATTAATTAATTTGTTTACAAAATTAACTTAATTAGAAAAATATTAGCCTAATGTCTTTTTTGTGATTTTTTATTTAAGGTTAATTTAAATAAAAAAGGGGTAAATAAAGAAATAAAAAAAATAAAAATACAAAGGGGGGAATCCTTCGATTGCAGGGAGAGATGGGGGCTTCGATTCAGAGGAAGAAAGTGGCCTTCGATCCAGAGGAAGGTGGCTTCCGATCCAGAGGAAGAAAGGTAGCCTTCGATCCAATGAAGGATGATTGTCTTTTGACCCAGGGGTGGATGTTGTCTTTCAATTTAAATATGCAAGATAAATATTAGCCAAATAAAGATACATGACCTGGGTATCGAACCCAGGTCCTTCAATCCTGCGCGCGTTGGTTTGTTCAGGCTGGATCTGCAACAAGTGTTAGAAACAAAACAAATGCAGACTTGGGTGTCGAACTGAGGTCCTTAATCTTGAATTAGATCGAATGAACTACAAATGCTAATATGTCATGCAAATGTAAGTTTGATCTTTTTACCCATTCTTACCAATGGTGATGTATGAATCAAATGGTTTCAGGCATGGGTACCCTTGTTTAAGGATTGCTTCGATTTGGCGCTTCTGGATATGGGGATACTTGCTTAAGGACTGGGGATGATTGGAAAAGCTTCAGGAAACCTCCAAGAATGTGTTTTTAATTTCGTGTGACTCTCTCTCCCATTGTGTCCAGCCTCCTTTGATCTGGCTAGTGTGTTCTTTATATAGATGGGATGGAGGGGACAAGAAAAAAAGGTTTAAACAGCCATAAACAAGTGTTTTCAGATCCATGAATGATGTTTTGTAACTTTGGAAAAGTCATGGAAACTTGTCTCTTTTTTGAATTTGAATGAATGTGGACAATTTTGGCTTTCGAATACCTTTAGTCCATGCCCTTCGATTGGACTTCTTGTATATCCTTCGAATGGGCCTTTGGTTGCCTCCTTCGAAGGGTTCTTTTGAATGGACCATTTGTGTACCCTTCGAATGGGCCTTTGGTTGCCTCCTTCGAATGGACTTTTTGAGTGTCTTTCATATGTATGCTTTGTTCCCTCTTCCAATGGGCCACCAAGGTGTGTCCTTCAAATGGATCAAATCTCATCCTTGGGGCCTCTTCGATTGAGCCCCAACAAAAAACTCTTTCCAGGCTAATCGAAGCTTCCTTCAGAATGCTTTTGCAGGAAACTTGAGTATGGCAATATGTGGGATTATGGGCCAACCAACATCTTTGCATATCTCTCTTTCGTTTTGGCTAGAAATATGTGTATCCTACGTTTTGAACCAATGTGTGTTCTTTTTTGAAGGGACCACATGCATCACTTGTATGCATCACTTGCCATTCCTTCGAATGGGCCAAACAAACTTTCCAAGGGAAATACTGCCCAGTCGAACCAGGAATCAAGCTTGCATGCATGTAGTCATCAAGAAAAACCTGCAAAGGCCCTTGCTCAATCGAAGCAGAAATGCAGGTAACCATTACATTGTGAATCAAGCAAGCATGTAAAGCCAATGGTGCATTCGAAAGACGTATGCTGGAGGCCATTGCTTTGTGCCTGCTGACATGAAGGAAGTTTCTGCCTTGTGAATTGAAGGCAAGTGTAGAGAAGGAACTTGTCTTTTGAATCGAAGGAAAGCTGCAGGAGGCCATTGCCAACACCTTCTGAATCGAAAGAAACCAGTAAGAAGCCAACGCCCTCTGAATCTAAAGAATCCAGTAGGAAGTTACTAACTTCTGAATCGAAGAAGCACCAACATGAGGCCCTTTCCTTTTGAATCAAAGGAGGTTATTTCAAAGGAAACACATTCCCAGTAGAAGCTTGTATACAACAAACAAGAAAAAGGCCAATGCTTCAATCAAAGATTAAAAATTTGAGGCAAGCTTGGAGGGGGTTAGGCACTCAATCAAAGCCTGTCAAGATGCCAATCGAAAGATACCTTGTTCATCTTCAAAAATTTTATTTTTCTTTAATCAAGTGCTTGTGACCACCATATAAGAAAAAATCTTGGAAAACATGAGAGTGTAAATTTTGGGGTACAACACACTTGCTTAGTAACATTAGCATATGAAGCTGCTTCTACCCATTTGGTGAAGTAGTCAATTGCCACCAAATTAAAACGATATCCATTCGACGCCTTAGGTTCAATAATTCCAATCATGTCAATGCCCCACATAGAAAAAGGCCACGGGGAAGAAATAACATTGAGAAGCGTCGGAGGCACATGAATTTTGTCAGCATAAATCTGGAACTTATGGAACTTCTTTGCAAATTTATAACAGTCATATTTCATTGTCAGCCAATAATAACCTGCCCTAAGCATCTTTTTTGCCATCGAATGTCCATTGGAATGAGTACCAAAGGAACCTTCATGGACTTCATGCATCAACATGTCTACTTCGTGTCTATCCACGCATCTGAGCAAGACCATGTCATAATTTCTTTTGTATAGCACATCTTCATTAAGGAAAACACTGCCTTCCAACCTTCTTTATGTCTTTCTATTTTTGTTTGATGCACCAGCCGGGTATTCCCGAGTCTGGAGAAAATGCTTGATATCATAATACCAAGGTTTTTCGTCTGATGTTTCCTCTGCTGCAAATACATGAGCCGGCCTATCCAGATGTCGCACTGTGATACGAGGCACATCGTTCCAAGTATTTACTTGATACATAGAAGTCAGAGTGGCTAAAGCATCCACCATCTGATTCTCATCTCTGGGAATATGATAGAATTCAACTTTATTAAAAAACGGTAATAATCTTCTAGAATAATCTTTATAGGGAATCAAGACAGGGTCACGTGTATCCTATTCTCCTTTAATCTGATTTATTACCAAAGCTGAATCTCCATATACATCTATAATTTTGATTTTGAGATCAATAGCCTCCTCGAGACCCATGATACAAGCTTCATACTCTTCCAGGTTATTCGTGCAATCAAATGCCAACCTTGCAGTAAAAGGGATATGCGATCCGTGGGGAGTGATAATCAGAACACCAATTCCTTTTCCATAAGCATTCACAGCTCTATCAAACACCATGCCCCAACGAGATTCAGGATCAGGACCTTCCCCATGCAACAGTTCATCACAATCTTTTATTTTGAAAAACATCACATCCTCATCAGGGAAATCATATTTAACGGACTGATAATCATCAACCGGTTGGTGAGCAAGATAATCTGCCAACACACTGCTTTTTATAGCCTTCTGAGTACGGTATTCAATATCATATTCAGACAATAACATTTGCCAACAGGCAATTCTTCCAATAAGAGCAGGCTTTTCAAAAATATACTTAATTGGATCCATTTTGGAAATCAACCAAGTAGTATGATTTAACATATATTGTCGCAACCGTTTTACCGCCCAAGCCAAAGCACAACATGTTTTTTCCAGCATGGAATACCGTGACTCACTGTCAGTAAACTTCTTTCTGAGATAATAAAAGGCATATTTCTTATTCCCTGTTTCATCTTGTTGTCCTAAAATACAGCCCATAGAATTATCTAACATGGTCAGATACATAATCAATAGTCTTCCTTCAACGGGAGGGAGCATGATAGGAGGTTCAAGCATATACTCTTTAATACTTTGAAATGCCTTTTGGCAATCATCGATCCACAGATAACCCTGGTCTTTCTTTAGCAACTTAAAGATCAACTCACATGTTACAGTCATATGGGAAATAAATCTGGAAATGTAATTCAAACGCCCAAGGAAGCCTCTAACTTGCTTTTCACTTCTTGGTGGTGGCATTTCTTGAATTGCCTTAACTTTATTAGGGTCAATTTCAATTCCTTTTTGGGTGACAATGAAACCTAACAATTTTCCTGATCGAACACCAAAGGTGCATTTATTTGGATTCAAGTGGAGATGATACTTACTCAAATGCTAAAACAATTTCAAAAAACCCTCTATATTCCCTTCTTCAGTCTGGGATTTGGCAATCATATCATCAACATATACCTCAATTTCCTTGTGCATCAGATCATGGAATAGGGTTGTCATAGCCCTCTGGAACGTTGCACCAACGTTCTTCAACCCGAAGGGAATCACTCTGTAACAGAATGTTCCCCAGGGTGTGATAAACGTTGTTTTTTCTGTGTCCTCGGGATCCATTCTAATTTGATTATATCTAGAAAATACGTCCATGAACGAGAATACTTTGAATTTTGCTGTACTATCAACCAACATATCAATATATGGCAAATGAAAGTCATCTTTTGGACTAGCTTTGTTTAAATCTCTATAATCAATGCACATACAAAATTTTCCATCTTTCTTTGATACTGGAACAATATTTGCAATCCACTGAGGGTACACTGATGTCACAAGAAAATCGACATTAATCTGCTTTAAAACTTCTTCTTTAATTTTCACTGCCATATCAGGGTGAGTTCTTTGCAATTTCTTCTTGATTGGCAGGCATTCTGGCTTTAGCGGAAAATGATGTTCCACAATATCAGTATCCAATCCCGGCATGTCTTGGTAAGACCAAGAAAATATGTCTACATACTCTTTTAACAATTCAATCAACCTGCTCTTCACGTTGGGATGAAGGAATGCTCCAATCTTGACTTCTTTTGGATCTTCCTTTGTATCCAAATTAATTGTCTCCAATGACTCTTTATACGGATGAATGGTACTTTGCTTGCACTCAAGCAACTGATAAACCTCTTATGGGATTTCATCATATTCTTCTTCTTTGGCCACATAAGCAGGATATTCAAATTGGGAGAGGGTGCAGGGTCATTGTACTCAATGGGTTTTTTAATTAATCCTTACATATGATTTATGATTGCTTTTAGAAAATGACACATATAGCAAGTGATTATGCAGATTCAATTACAGTTATTATTTATTTTGAAAGGGATTTTTCTGATTACCATTTTCCAAGAAAAAGCAAAAAATAAAGACACAATTTGGGAAACAAATACAACTTTTATTAATGATTTTTAAGATCAAAGCAACAGATATGCCCATACAATATCAATATTTTCACCTTGGACAGAGTGAAAGATTTTTGAAAATATTAACAAAAAAGAGAATTACTTTGAAATATGAATGCAAGATGGAACATCAATAGTGATCCAGTTTTGGACTCTGACTCCATGTGTCATGTAGTTCGGCATCTCTTGCTCTGCCTCTCCTTCTAGAATAGCATTGATCCTAGGAACAGGTGGATGCAGATAACCTCCACTATGAAAGATGTCTTTATATTTTCCCAAAGCAGACTTCAGCTTCATATTCTCACCTTTATTACTCTTCACAAAGAATCCCAAACCAACTATATTCTTATTCATAGGTGGATCAACAATCTTCCCCCACACTTTACTGGGGTCATTACGCACTACCTGTTGAGCATCCTTAAACGAAGCTATAAAATTCTCATTTCCCTTACATTATCAATGGGTAAAGCTTGGAACTGAGTTCCAACAACAACTTCACCCGCTTCCACAACACTAAAAGAGAATAAATGAGATATTAACAACGCCTGTTCTCCATTTATGATGACCACCTTTCCTTCACGAACAAACTCCAACTTCTGGTGCAAAGTTGAAGTAACAGCCCCTGCCTCGTGGATCCACGGCCGTCCTAGTAAACAACTGTAAGCGGCCACGATATCCATAACCTGGAAAGTAATTTGAAAAAGGTGTGGGCCTATGTGAATAGGCAAATCTACTTCCTCGATGACAGAATTACTTGATACATTAAAAGCTTTCACAATTATGCAAATCAGGCGCATCAAAGTTCCTTGGTACTTCTACTTCATGAGCGTGCTCCTCAGTATGACATTTAAAGTGGACCCATTGTTAATCAGCACATTGTACAATGAATCGTTCTTATAATTCATGGAGATATGGAGAGCCAAGTTATGATTCCTTCCTTCATCGGGAAACTCGTCATCATAGAAACTCAGGTTATTACAGGATGTAATATTCCCGACAACAGTACTGAATTGGTCCAAAGGCATATCACTTTCTACAAAAGCTTGATCCAATACTCTCATAAAAGATTCCCTGTGGGTAGAAGAGTTCATTAGAAAGGCTAGAATAGATATATTTGATAGAGTCTGCAACAATTGATCTATGATCCTGTAGTCGCTCATCTTGATAATCTTCAATATATCATCCATATATTTTTCCAAAGTAGTACCACTAGATTCCCCCATTTCTTTCTTAGGTTCAGTATTTTCAACAACTTTTTTATCAGCATTAACATTCCCTCGAATGACAAGTGCGAAAACACGACCACTGCGGGTTATTCGACTGGTTTCAGCAATATTCTTGACATCAGACAAAGGTTGGATGGGAACTTCCACACCATCCTCTAGGATTGTAGCGTTGTATTTATATGGCATGACTTTGTCTGATTCATAAGGAACATGACCCGACAAGAAAATCACCACTGGAGAAACAAATGGCTTGCTATGATACTCAATCTCTATAGGGGCAGGAACACCAAAACAAGGCACAATAACAGTAACCCCTTCTTCAGAATAATTAGACATTACAGAATCATTGCTGGAGAGCACATCTTCATCCGAGGAAAAGAATTCATCTGCAGAAGCATACTCATCATCTGACACAGTCTCGACCGAGCAATCTTCAATCACGTTAATCCTAGGATAATCATCTCTATTTCCTGAAATTTTGATAGTACTATTGCCCAATAATAATTGAACACCCTTTCTCACTATGGAACAACCTCGAAAGTCTCTACAGCAGATTTGACAAGACCCATAATGGTGTTCTTCTTGACCATCCATGTGACAGAAGGTAGCGTGCAACTGCACCAAATTATCATTCATATACTTCACGTCAAAAATATAGAACTCACCGAGACATCTGAAGACCATATTCACATCTTCTTCATACTCTCCCCTAGGCCTGATTATGTGAATGCGGCCTTCTTCCATCATTTCCTGAAGATCAACTTTTATCTTATCACATCCATGGACATCTGTACTGCAAATACCATAACCAGCATGATCATGTGTATAGTAACTGAACTCGTAGAGGTCAGCATGCATCTTTACCAAATCTCTTCTAACCATGTTGATATCAAAAATCCGGAAGTCCCCTGAACAACCAACAACCATGTTTACAGCAGTTTCTCCTCCATGTTTAGGCAAATGATTATCTTTCACGTTAGGGCCAACATCTTTAAAGGATAAGAGGCCATATCTCACCATCTTTTATACTTCATATTTCAAAGGATAATAGTTCTCAATACTGTGCCCTGGTGCTCCCTGATGAAAAGCACACGTCTGGTATGCCTTATAATACCAGGGTAAAGGTGATGGTATAGAAGGGGGCGGCCTGGTCTGAACCAACTTCTTCTAAATCAAAGTCGGAAGTAACTCTTCACAGCTCATTGAAATAGAGTCAAAATACTCTCTCTCTTGACTCTGCCCTTGATTTCCCTGAGGGGATGATCTCTGATAAGAAATTGTGGTTGGAGTCACAGAAGCAACCTGTTGTTGGTACCATTGATGTCTTCTTTGTGGCCTAATCTTTCTTTCCCCAATAACAACATTTGTTTCACTTTCTTTCTTTCGAGAGAACTAGTATGAAGACTTCTTCGTCCCTTCATCTTTTGTCAAGCGCCCTTCTCTGACAGCCTCTTCCAAACAAACACCCATGCTCACCATCTCAGTGAAGTCACTTAGCGCACAGACGACCATCCTTTCATAATAAAATGATCCAAGGGTTTTCAGGAAGACCTTGGTCATTTCTTGTTATCCCATAGGTGGAACCTCCTGGGAAGCTATCTCGCGCCAATGTTGCGCATATTCTTTGAATGACTCTTTGTCTCTTTGAGCCATTTTCCTCAACTGGTCACTGTCAGGCGCCATGAACATATTGTACTTGTACTGTTTGATGAAGTCTTCTCCCATATCATTGAAGGTACGGATACTACTACTGTCCAGACTCATATACCACTTTAGAGTAGCACCAGTTAAACTATCTTGGAATAAATGAATGAGCAAATGCTGATCATCAATATGGCTAGACATTTTCCTAATATACATCACAAGGTGGTCACGAGGACAAGAGTTACCCTTGTACTCTCAAATTCCGACACTTTAAACTTGGCTGGTCCCTTTACATTGGAAATGAGGCAGAGTTCACTGATGTTCTGTCTAAACAATTCTTTTCCTCAAAGGGCCTTCATTTCCTTTTGCATCTCATTGAACTGGTCTTGAAAGTTATCCAACCGGTCATAAAAACCAACACTTTCACTTGGTGGAGGAACAAGACGATAAACTTCATCATTAACAAACGACATAATATTCACCGAAGGAGGTGCAACATTGGGGATCTCATTTCTAGCAACATGAGTAACATGCACCACAAGAGGTGCAGGAGTAGCAGCAGCTTGAACAACTGGAGCATCAAGATTGTACACTTATGGCATGAAGTTTTTAGGCATTCCCCACAAGTAACCCTGGGGCATACAGTTTTGAGTAGCGGTAGTTGGATTAACGGAAATGGGAATTGTCGGAGCTTCGGAAGAGACTGTTGTTTGTTATGGCTGAGCAAGTGGTGGCTGATTCTGAGCAGCCACCAACGATTCCATCAAAGTAGTCAGATTGGCCATACTGACCTTCAAAGCAATAACTTCTTCGCACAACTTGTGATTCTCTTGTTCAAGATTCTCCATTTTCTTCTTGGAATTAGCCCGAGTATTGTACCAGTGAGACAACTTGCTGAACGAAGTAGAGAAACTCAGTAAGACACCTGGGTATGAACAGAAATACAAGAAATATGTACAAGATGATGCATGACATGAAATTCACATGATTTATTTTATTATTATTAATATTTAAATAGACTCAAATAATTATAGACAATTTACAAATACTAAAGTACTAACACATTTTGAAATACTAAAAATCTCATTATAATAACTTCAAAATGGATTACAACTTTTTAGTACAAGTTTCAACAATCCCAAGTACAAGATAAGATATATCTAAAATCCTAAGAAAGCAAATCGGATAAAGATCACTCCACACACTGATGTTTTCCCATGAGTCTTGCAATATGAGCCTTCAACTGCTTGTTCTCTTCTGCATACCCGTCGGCAACCACTTTCCAATCACTAGAGTCAGGAAATGAATGACTAAGTCCTAATCGAGCTTTAGAGGAAAATAAATCCTCTTACTTACCTCATCATCTCTACATCACTACTCTCAAGAATCTCAATTAGGTCATCATTCTCTTTCAAGTCTTCCCGCTAGGACGTCTCTAAAGTCTGACAATTGTTCTTCCAAGCCTCTTTCTCCTGCTACATCCTGACTAGGGCAAGCTAAAGCACTTCCATATATCTAAAAGGGAAGGAGTGGTCTTCACAAACATACCAGGCATAGGTTCTTCACGGGAATATGGCATCTTCAACTGAATTTCCCTTGCTTGTACCCTCCGGAGATAAGGCTCCAAAGAAACAACTCTTCTAGGCCCCAAGTCCTTTCTACTCTTCATGTGAATATGGCGCCAAGCATTTGCAATCTCCTCCTTAACTTTCTTATGATCCTCTCCATCTTTGATAAAGAAACCACTCAGATGAATATTATTTGGCTTATCTCTCATCAGATATCCAAGCTGACGTCATGCAAGAACGAGATTGTAGTTAATTCCTCGAATTGAGACAAAATTTAGCGCTATGTTAAGCAATCATAAGTGAACTTATATAGAAGTCACACCTATTTTGAGGCTGATCAATAGAAATCTATGTGCCATATGTTTGGAGAGATGATATGTAGATCATCCTCTAACAACATATAACACAATGAGAAAGGGATAAAATGAAGAGGGAGGGGATACATTTGAATCAAAAAATTTAAGCAAAATATCATTAAAATCATATATCCATTTTAGTGGAGTTAAAATCAACACTCAAGATCCAATGATGTTAATGAAGTTCATGATCAACAAACACATAGCCAGAATATATTAAAAAATATATTGTATTTAATGAATAAGATAAAAAGGAAAAATCATTTTTAAATTGTTTTTAAAAGGAAAATAAAAGGAAAAATATCAAACCGTATTCAAATTATTAAAGAAAAATTTAAAGAGACCATATAAAAATCAGAAATGATCTTGAATATTTTTATAAAATTTTTGGTAATTTTTTAAAACAGAAAAGTATTTTTAAACAAATTAAAAGCACTCAAATAAGTGAAAAAACATCAAAAATAGTAGAAATCAAGATAAAATTCTAGACAAATTTTAGAAAGTCAGAAGTAAGGAAAATGATTTTTGTAAAAAAATTTAGAATTTAAAAATATCAAAAACTAATTTTAAATAATTAAAAACAAGTTAAAACAAAGGAAAAATTATAAAAAATATCAAATCTGAAAATAAAATCATGAAAATAATAAAAATTAGAAAGAGAATATTTGAAAATATTTTTGTGAATTTTTTCATAATTTTTGAGTCAAAAATGAAATTTCTATGATTCTTTGAAGTTTAAATCAATTAAAATATAAAAATCAGAAAAATAAAAAGAAAACAAAAAGATATTGACCATTGGATGAATGTCAAAACGCGTTAGTAATCAAATCCAAGGGATCTAGCGCGTGTGCATGCCATGGTCCTTATTGAATAAAACACTGGATCCATTATTAAATCAGGTTTTTGAAAAAAACAAGTGGCGCGTTATCATTGGTTGAGAGATGACACGTTGGTCATCTTCAACCTCCAGTCACGCGAATTGCATGTCTCTTATATTGTAAAATCGGGAGCTCAGACCTATGCCATTCACTTTCCCTCATCAAGACGAAAACAATTGTGCTCTCGCGAGAAATTAATTTAAGGTGTAACTTAGTCGATTTACAAAAAACCAGAAGGAAAATTTTGAATAGGGATTTGAAAATTCATGGCCAAAACTCAATTCCAATTGAAAATAAATGTTATGACTAGTATCACAATGATGAGAGCTTCATTATAGTAACAAATTTTGAGTTAATTGATTAAGGAATCTACCTATTGAAGTTCAAATTCAGAGCTCTTAAACTTGACTTGGCTAGCACGATTTAGGATGCTTTAGAGCTTGTTCTTCTTCTGTTAGCTTCAGTGAAGTTCAAGGATGGAGAATAAGCAAAGAAATGGATTAAGGAAGGCTGTAAAACCAAATTCGAAGTTGCAGAAAAGTAGGTTAAGGACAGAGTTTGGCAGGGTGATTCTGGTTGTTCAAGCTTGAGAAAATGAATGCAATATGTCCCTCTATTTATAGGGTATCGAATGGTGCAAAGAATTCAGAGGAAATTTTAAGTTTGGAGGGAAATTGGATCAAGCTCGAAAGTGAAAAAGTGTGACCCCATGTGCATCAAAACTCAATCAATTCTTGCGTTTTGATCCTTAATTCAATGTTGGAAACTTTTTTAAACATGTTTAAATAAAAAACGCGTGCTAAATTGGTGATTAGAAGCTATATTATGAATTTTAAATTCTGACTTTGGAGAAAACTCCAGTTTCAAGGTACCATCTTTGATTCTATGGTGTTCACAGCTCAAAGGGTCTTAGGGCATGATTCTCGATGAAATTGAAATATAAGGTCACAAACTTTACAATGTGAAATGAATGAGATCAATTGGATACTTGAGCTATGAGTTGTGATGTGTCAAAGTTGAGAAAAAGATGCTGACTTTTTGTACTAAGAAAAATTCTAAGTTTTTCTTCAAAAGTGACCTATAATGTTTTGAGTTCAAACAAGGCCTTCCTCCAAAATTGAGATTATATCATTGATGCTAGCTTGAAGTTTATATCGCAAATAGCATTTTGCAACTTGAATCACTCAAAAATACCAAGTATTGAAAAGTTATGGCCTTGTAAAATTGGTGAAGATTCATGAGCTGACCTATAATATTTTGGGTTCTTAGGGCATCTTACACTCATTTTCAAGCTTTTCACATTGTTGCACCCCAAAATTTTCCGTCTCAGTTATCAAGAATTCTCTCACAAAATCTCTTTGACTCAAGACTGCATTAGGGTTTGATCAGCTCAAGACACCTACTCATGCACTGATGACCAAAATTAGGGTTTGAGTTTGCAGAAGGATTTTTGGACTATCAATGCTTCATATGACTTTTAATTATCATTAGGGACCCCCAAGATTACTCATGTCAAGTTTCAAGCCTTAAATCACATTTTTGATCAGTCAATTGGACAATTGACCTAAAATCAGCTGTATTGGGGAAAAAGTCAACCATGGCCAATTTATAGTCAAACTTCATAATGTTTTATCCATATCAACATATTAGGCTCATGTGTATCATTTGATCAAGTTTGGACCATAATTCCTCAAGAAATTTGATCAAATCATCAAAAGGGCAAATTGGTCAAAATTAGGGTTTTAACTAGGAAGGGGCAATTTCTGATTTTTGACCTAGAAAATGATCAATTAGTTTGAAGCATGATTTCAATAGTTAAATTGTATCATTTTGACCTAATAACAAGGTTCAAAACATTGCAAGTCCGTTGGATTGACATATGAATTTTACAGTCAACTGATCAAAAGTCAATTGTATACTGAAAAGTCAAACTCTGACTTTTTGGTCAAAATCAAGTGCCAAAGATCATAATTCATCAAAAGAGGTCAAAATGTTAAACTTGTTCATAAATAAATAAAGGATTTAAGATTTTGTTTTGAAAAGTTGAAATTTCTTAACTTAGAAATTTTTCTAAGTATAGAAAATTTCTTATTTTTCTCAACTTTGAGCCAAATTTTCACCATGATGCAAGATGATTCAAAGGAAACTTCCAACATGAAAGTTGTAGATATCCATGAAATCTAAAACTTTTCTTCACACAATTTCCCCTAAAAATGCTTAGATCTCAAGATATAATTTTGTGAGTATATGCTCATGAACTAAAATAACTTAGTGAAATTTTGCCCTAGTTAGGCAGATTTTTGACCTAACTTCATGCCATTTTTTCACATAGATCCAAAGGGAATTTTCAAAAGAAATTGAAATATGAGTTATAGAGAACATTGAAAGCTTTCCAAATTGTTCAAGAACTCCTTGAGATCATTCCTGAGCAGGGATAATCGAAGAGATGAAGTTTGTGATTTATCACTTTGATTTGATGCCATTTCATGGTGAACAAAAATTCAAATCCAAGCCTAGGCTGCATAATCTTTGCTTTGCAGGCTTCAAACTTGTTTATCACTCCATAATTAAATGTTTACACAGCTGATAGAGCTTTAATCCAAGCACTTGAGCCTTTATCCAAGTTACAATTCCATTTTTGGCACAAAGTTGCCATTTCCATTTTGATAAAGCACTACTTTTGCCTTTGTCAACTTCTTGAGCCTCTCAATTGTTTTCTATGTACACTATAAAATTCAAAAACAAAATCACCTTGTCTAAGGTCTCTACCAACTCAGATCATGCTTGTACAAACTTAGAGACTTGTCTCCTCACTTTTCTTCAAAAGCAAGTTATAGAGCCAAAAGGCTATAACTCAGAAACCTGGAGTGGAGTTGATCTCTAACCTTTTCCATACATATACACAAATGTATTGCAACATAAGACACGAATACTAAGACTCCAAAACACTCCCAAACACTCTGCAACTCAGAATCTGCCATAGCTTGACATTTTTGAACCTTACACAGCCATCTCCAAAACCACTCATGCGTTTTTAGTTTTAACCACCTAAACACTTAATATACCTCATATCTAAGTGATCCAAACCCCTGTTATCTCACTGTAACTCCTCCTCCACCATCCACCATTTTCAAATATTGAGCTTGCAGGTTGACTTGAGTAGGGAGATTCAGGAACTTTCAAGACAAAGTAAGGATTGGAATACACTCAGGGAGGTCTAGGAAAGCTAAACAGATCCTCAGGCCTTCTCAAAACTTGCTCAATCTCCATTCATGATCCCAGCTGAAAGAGGTAAAAACTCAAACTTCTATCTCTTCATACAAGCATCATTTGGTCCTGATTTTTGAAAGCAAAATGTAGATATCCTTGCCCTAAAGCTAATCGTGTTCATAGTTTTTATTTATATTAACTGTGTATAGATAATTTTGGATTTGAGATTTCTGTAAAAATTAGGTTTCAAATTAGGGAAAGTAAAATTAGCTCTGATCTTTGACTGTTAGTTTACATAAATTATATGGTTGAACTCGTGAGAAGAAACACCATAGCTTTCATGTTTGGACTTTCCATTTTTTATGGAGAAATGAGAGAGATACAGGTGGTCCGACCATGGCTCAAGGTTGTAGATGAAGTTTCCTTCAGGAGGCGTTTCTAATATATATTTGTGCTTTTGTTTATATAAACGGATGTACAACCACCCCAGTGGTAAGGCAACTGTTGTACCCCAAAATTTTCCCTCTGATTTCACAAGGGATCACCATGGATCCCAGGTTTGCTTCTATCAAGTTTCCAGGCCTTGAATTATCAATTTTTCCAAGCAAGTCATTCACAAGGGCAAAATGGTCAATTGCACACTGAGAAGTCTAACTTTGACTTTTGGATCAAAATCAAATCTCAAAAATCATATTTCATCAAGACATGTTGGAATATGAAGTCTGTTTCATCCAGAAATTTAAAAGAAATTTTTACTTTGGAAAAGTGAATTTCTAAAGTACTTAGAAAATTTTCTAAGTGTTTAAGGATTATGACAATTTCATAACTTCTGACCAGATTATCACCATAACTTTCAGCAAATTCTGGACACACTCAAGGAAGAGTTTGGTCAGAACTTCTGGGCAAGTTTTCACAAAAGCTTCAGTCAGAGTTTGCCAGGGTAATTCAAAGAAGGTTAAGAAGCGTGCTGCAAGCTTTCTAGAAAGTCTGAAAGTTCCTTCAGAACATGCTAGAGTCAGAAGATAAGAAGATAGAATATGAGATGCTATGTTGAAGAAGAACTTCTAATCCAGAGTTAAGCTAGGATGCAGAGTTTCACATGGCAGGATTTCTGATTTGATAAATCTCATTATCATTTAATGCTCACAACCACTTGTGAGTTGTTATCCAAAGGATTTCCCCCACGTGTACCCCTACTGTCTTGGGAAGACAAACTGTTGTGCAAAAGTATGCTAGGCCCATGCGTTGCTTCTACTTTTCCTTAATTCATGCTGACAAATCCAGCTTAGGCGTTGTTAACCATCCCACTTGATGCATTGAACCTCACTTGTTTAAGCTTACTTCAAGAGTAAGTCGGCATCTAGAATATGATGTTGGTGCCAGTTGACCCCTCCAAACTACAAAACCTTTGCCTATAAATAGAACACCTTTGGCCATTGAAAAGAGGTCGAGAAAAATTTGAGAAAGAGCTGGAATTTAAGAAAGAAAAACCTTGAACCCCTGCAAAAATTCCAAGAGTCCAAAAGGATTATAAACACAAAAATACAAAACCTTAGCATTTGATTCTTGCATTAAAACTCCATTTTTTCTCAAAGTTGTTTCCTGACCAAAACCACCCATATAGTTCCTAATATACATTCAAAAGCCATCCAAAATTCTGTAATCAAACAGTAACACATTCTCCACCAATATCCACTTCAATGGATCAGAACTTTATCCCTTGGTTGTTCCAGAATTTTCTAAATCATTTACATCCCAAGTTGAAAGTTTCTAACCTGTTGGAAACGTGAGGAAGCTGTTCAGAACACCATAAGTGGTTAGAACCAGATTCTAGGTCCCAGAGTATTTCCCAGCTGCAAGGTAAGTTCCTGCTGACTCTCATCATTTTATTTAGGAATTGTCATATCTTTCATATTTAACACAATGTAGATATTCTGATTCTGATGATGTACATATTCTGAGAATTCTTGCATCTGCCTACCTAAATAGAGGGAATTCCAGTTTAGAGTTTCATAAAGAAATTAGGGCTCAGAATTAGGATTAGAAAATTCATGTTGCTTTTGATTTGTGTTTCTGATATTTCTTGAAACTTGTCATAACTGTCATGTGTGCAACTTCTGTTCTGTTAAGAAATGACTAAGTTGCAGATGTTCTAACTAGCATGGAGAGAGGAAAAGTTTTGACAGTTGCACCAGAACTTCTGAAAACTTCTGAATTCCCAGAAGATCCAGAACTTCTGAACTCCCATATTTTCTACTAACGTTGTTTCTGTTTGTGCAGTAAGTCAGAGTCAGAACTTCTGACCTCTTCTATTTTCAGCATTTGCGCTGATTCTGTTTTCTTTCTCTTTTATTATTTTTTTTGCCATCATCTTTATTTTATCATTAACTAAAACACACCAAAAACATTTCATATTCATATATCATATTTTATTTCTTTTGACATAAAAAGACAAAAAATATTTTCTTAAACAAAACTTATTTCTTTTCTTAAATAAATAAGCATTTTATATTTTCTGTACATTCTTATCCATTTTAATATAGTTGTAATAGTAACTTAGGATTTAATTTTCAATCCCCATTTGAAATTTGTACACCCCATCCCCCTAAATATTGTAATAGCGTAGGACTTTATATTTCTGCAGTTTATCGCTTTTGAATGTAAATGCTAGTAATTAGGGTATGTATGGCAAGACATGAAATTGACAAATAGATCACCCTAATAAAATATTAAATGCATGCAAATCAAACACACTATTCACACATGCACCCTTAAGGTTAACTCCACTTTTTGCCTAAAAAATGGTCATGTTATGCATGTGGGGTGTCTTAGCAAAAACAATCGAAATGCAAGATCATGGTCCCTCGACGATGCTATAAATGTTGCCTTTCAAAATGATCTTAGTCTCTCAAAAAGAAATGCTAAGATACCTCACAACATTGCTATCATGACTATACAATGACCCATGCCCGTCCTATTTGCATCCAAAGATAGGGTTGCTTACCAAATCAATGGTAAGATAACAATGTCAAAGGAAAAGAAAATGAACAAGAAAGACATTTGAGTAGGTAGATTGCTTCTAGTTACTTGTTCAATTTCAAAACAAACATCCTTTCTATTTTCAAAAATAATCACATACACCTTCAAAACATTTTCAAAACACTTTCCAAACGTGAAATATTATCAAAAGCTCAACACTTTGTATACGTTCTTACGAACGAGAATTGTTACAAAAGTTTTCCTAAACGGTGGTGCCTTTTCAAAATACTTTCAAAAACCACACAAAGCACATTTTCAAACAAAAGCAAGTGATCCAGCAAGTAACTAAGAGCCCATGGAAAACCATGGATGAAAAGGGTGCTAATACCTTTCCTTTTCATAATCTACGCCCCGAACTCAAGAAAACATCTCTAAAGGTCTTTACTATGCTTTTTCACCTTTCCTTATTGGATAAAAGAAAATTCGCTGGCGACTCTTGCTAACCGCAACATTTGCAAACACAAACGCAAAACCCTCAAGTCAGTTCTCCCACCGTATCATAGAACTGGCGACTCTGCTTGGGAGAGTATCAAAAGTGGGGTTACCTTAGGGTTAGATCACATTTACTTGCTTTCTTTGTTTGACGTGTATGCTTTAAATTTTTTGGTTCTTTGTTTGGGTTTGAATCCTCCACTCGGATACCGACACGGTCTAAGCAATAGCTACGTTAGTGTGACATATTTGTGGGTACCGGTAGCCCTTGAGTAGTCAAGGAGAATACGGGGCCGCTGAGTGATGTCATGAAGCACTAAACGACTTTTAGAACCTTTACTTGACCAACTTGGCCATTAGGACGTAGTGAGATGACCGGCTTTGGTGCTGTCTGAAGTTGGTAGATACTCGATACTACACTCATTGAGATTTGGTTTTTTGGGATATTTCGGTTGCCATTAAAGAGGCTTGGGCTGAAAAAATTCCCGAGAAAATAAACCAGTGATATTGAGCTCCGTAGAACCCGGTTACTATTACTAGGACAGATTTGAGCCAACTAAACTTCAAGAGGGTACTTACCTATGAGACTCCATGCAGGCCTAAACCTAAGGAATTGTTTGCTTTGTTTGTATATATATACTTGTTCATAACATCATAAGCATCATAAACATCATACTCATATTCACTAACCATTTCAAGGATTTTTGGGTTTATCTTTGTTCTGTTTTGTAGGACATGGATTCTCTTCGCAGGAAAACCATTCAAATCAATCTCGTAAAGATCCCTCCTCAACTCAAAGAACTAGCATCAAGGATTCCTGAAAATTCTCCATTTACCAAAAGACATGGTCGCCTACTCAACTTGGTCACCTCCAACACAGATGAGGATATGATGAAGGTGCTTTTTTTAGTTCTTTGATCCTTTACACCATTGCTTCATGTTTCGCGACTATCAAGTTGTGCCTACTTTGGAAGAATTCTCCCAACTCTTGAGGACTCCCATTCTAAATCAACTACCTTTCAACGGTACAGAAAGAGATCCAAAGCCAGAAGAGATTTCTCAAGCTCTACGCTTTCAACCATCTGATATCACAACTAATTGGGAAACCAGGAGTGGTGTCAAAGGCTTCCTAGCAAGGTTCTTGTTTGAGAAAGCCCAAAGCTGTTGGAATTCCTTAGACTTACAAGCCTTTGAGGAAATTGTGGCTCTCCTCATCTATGGGATGGTTTTGTTTCCGAATCCTGACCAACTCATAGATATCAACGCCATCAAAATCTTCATGTCTCGTAACCTAGTGCCTACTTTGCTAGGGGACATCCTTCATTCCTTTCACACTCGTATCACGAGGAAAAGAGGTATCCTCATTTGTTGTACTCCTCTATTAGCAAGATGGTTTATTTCGTATCTTCCCCAATCTGTATTAAAGAATGAGCAAGGATTAAGGTGGTCCCATAGGTTAATGACACTCAGACATTCAAATATTCATTAGTGTTCCCGCTCTTTGAAGAATGTTACTATCATCGACCGTTGTGGAGAGTTCCCTAATGTCCCTTTCCTTGGAATTAGAGGAGGTATCACTTACAAACCTTGCTTAGCCTTAAGACAGTTTGATTACGCCCATAGGTATGGTCCCCATGAGATGCTTATCCAAGGAATGGTATTTGACTATGAGAATGACGATCAAGGTTATCGTCAAAGGTTTATCCGAGCTTGGAGGATGTTGAATAAGGTGGATAGCAAGACGTTAGGATACAAGAATTCCATTCCCCTCAAGCCTTACCTTAAATGAGTACGAGCTCGTGCTCAGAAACTTGTGATGCCTTTTCCCTCCATCTTACCGGTCATTGTGGAGCCTGTGGTCGAAGGATATGTTCCCTACACTCTCCTTCATCCTGACATGCCTACCTCTCTCGAAGACTTACAAAAGGCTTGGATCTAGCTGAAGGAAGAACGAGATGCGTTCGAGGATCAGTTTTATGCTAGTGAGAAGAGGGTCTTGGAGCTTACGAAACAGCTACAAGAAGAGAAAAATGTGAACACTTATCTCGCACCAAAGAGGATGCGTTCGGTCTTTTTATCATAGAAAGCTATTTTGTAAGCCCAAGGGGCATAATGTAATATTCCTTGTTTTGACTAAATGAAAGTTAACATTTGTTCATTCTTTTGTATAGACAAATTTAAATTTCATTAATCCTTGAAATCATTTGCATATACATATTTCATGCATTATAACATGACAGGTTGTCGCATAACATGTTTCCTTATCTCTCTGCTGTTTATTTCAGCATGATGGATCTAGAGAAAACTGTGACGGAACTCCAAGCCCATAATTCTCAATTTCAGGAAGCTTTACTCGCCCTGGCCCAGGGGAAGCAAGATATGATGGCTTTGTTAGCCGCTAAGAAGAATCCAAAGAAGAAATCTCTACTCAACATGGGTAGAAGGTTCAAGGAGACAATTCGTCAAATCCCAGTAGGAGAAGACTCATCTAAAGAGGATGAGAACCAGTTTAGCAAGGTCAAGAGCACTCAGGCTGAATATGCCAATGATCAAGAATTTGATGATGATTATTTCAAAAAACAGTATCCACCCGCAGACATCAAATACAAGCAGTTAGAAGACAGGTTGAAAGTTGTTGAAATCTAAGTCGTCCCCGGTTTAAATTTTGACAATTTTGGCTTAATCTCTAGGGTAGTAATTCCACATAAATTCAAAATAACAACCTTTGCAAAATACGATGGAGTCTCTTGTCCAAAGCTCCATTTGAAGTCTTATGTTCGCAAGATACAACCACACACTGCCGATAAAAAGATATGGGTTCATTTTTTCCAAGAGAGTCTGGTTGGAACACAACTTGAATGGTTTTATCAGTTAGATAGCTCTCGCATCAATACTTGGGAGGGTCTAGCTACTGCCTTCTACCATCAATATCAGTACAACACCGACTTGGCACCGACAAGGGTTCAATTGCAAAATATGACCATGGGGAAGAATTAGGGATTTAAAGAGTATGCGCAAAATTGGAGAGACCTTGCTAGTAGGGTCCAACCTACCTTGACTGATAGGGAACACATTGACATGTTCATGGGAACATTATCTGGTCCTTTATTTAATTTATTGGTTGGCTTCTCTTCTGTTGGTTTCACCGAATTAATCTTAACTCGTGAAAGAGTTGAAAGTGGTATCAAAAGTGGGAAGATCTCTATGGCATCTAACTCCACTCCCAATCCTGTCAAGAAACCTTTTTCTGCGAAAAAAGAAGTTAATGTTGTGTATGGGGTAAAGGCCCATACCAAGAAGAATAATCATCTGTCTGTCAATGTTGTCCGAATCTCCAATCCAAATCCCACTCCAAGACCATCTGCAAATCCTCAACATTTTGAAGCTCCAAGAAGACAGTTTACAAGGTTAGGCATGTCACTATCTCTAGCCCTTCAACATTTACTCAAGGCTGATTTAGTGACATTGCGCAATCCTCCCGCCAACCCTAACACCTCATCACCAAAGTATAATCCGAATGCAAAGTGTGCTTACCATTTAAACTGCCTCGGGCATGAGACTGATCAGTGTTGGGCCTTGAAGAACAAGATCCAGGATTTAATTGACAACAAGACTATTGAATTTGATCCTCCTCCAACACCAAACGTAATTACCGCTCCAATGCCAAAGCATGACAAAGGTGTTAATGCTGTCGAAGATACAATTTTCATTGCCTCTGTTGAAAAATTAACAACTCCGCTGGATGTAATCAAGAACAATCTGTTGAAAGCTGGTATTTTCCCTGGTTGTGAAAAAGACTGTGTGTGCTGTACGAGGAAATACAATGGGTGTGAAGGATTGAAGAAAGGCATACAACGCCTGATGGATAGCCACGAGATTCTGTTCGAGAAGACTCTGCCTGCCTAGAGTTTGGATAACAAATGCGAAGACCTCTCAATTATTACCATCTCCAACAAACCTATTAGGATCACCTCCAAATGTCCTATTAGGATTTCAAATGAACCCACTATTTCTCCCTTAATCATTACCAATCCCAGACCAATTCCCTACTCTTCAAATAAAGAGGTACCATGGAATTACGGTGCTGAAGTGTTCTATCATGGGATTAAACAACATACCTGGATTGAAGAGGGGAGAAATGACGATATTGGCAACATAGCTTGCTCAAGCAAGGTAACTAGAACTGGGAGAATCTTCTCACCCGATATCTCACTCTAGTAGTTACAAAAACGCCCATCTGCATTACTGCCACCAAACCAAGCACCGATACCAGAGGGAAGGGGAAGGTTGTTGAGCCTGATGTGATTGAGGTACCTTCCAAAGATGTAGCTGATGAAGAACCCTCCACCCGTGAAATGGACGAAAATTTGAAGATCATCAAGAGAAGTGACTTCAAAATTGTAGAACAATTGGGGCAAACCCCCTCTAAGATTTCAATGTTGTCACTACTACTTTGCTCCGATGCCCATGCTCGGACATTAATCAAGTTCCTGAAAAAAGCTCATGTCCCCCATGAGACAACAACAGACCAATTTGAGAATTGTGTGGCTAGCCTGACAGCTGATAATGGCTTGGGGTTTTCAGATGCTGACTTAACACCCCTCGGGAAGGATCACAACAAAGCATTACATGTGTCAATCGAGTGCAAAGGGACTACCTTAGCACATGTTCTAGTCGACACTGGCTCTTCTCTGAATGTATTACCCAAGGGGGCATTAGACCGTCTCGACTGTGAAGATTTAATCTTGAAACCAAGTGATATCATCCTAAGGGCGTTTGATGGATCAAAGAAGACCGTTTATGGGGAAGTGGATCTTCCAATCAAAGTGGGTTCCCAAACCTTCAACTCCACATTCTATATTATGGATATTCGTCCGACCTATTCTTGTCTGTTAGGTCGCCCGTGGATTCATAAGGCTAGGGCAGTAACCTCAACCCTCCATCAGAAACTCAAATACCCAGTCAAAGGAAAAATAGTCATCGTCTGCGGGGAAGAAGAGTTTATGGTAAGCCACCTTAATTCTTTTAAGTACGTAGAGATGGACGGAGAATTCATTGAAACCCCATGTCAAGCCTTTGAGGTTGTGCCACCTATGTATGCTGCTACTAAGTGTTCTTCTGATGAGTCTAAAGCTGTTAAGGCCACGTCAGAAATGGTTTCAGTCAAGGATGCCCGTGCGACAATTGAAGAAGGAAACTATGATACTTGAGGGCAACTCCTCGATATCCCTTTTAAAGCAGACAAATTTGGTTTGGGCTTCACCATCAAAGCTCAGAAGAAAATGAGGCGTGCTCGTGATGGAAAGCCACCTCTTTGCATTGGAAGCCACAAAGTCAATGCCGTGAGTGATTCTGAAGAAGGAACTGCATTTAAGGAGTGGGTGTACCCAACAACAACGGATCTGAATAATTGGCATACAAAGGACTTTGTACCCATCTCCTTCATTGAGGAGTAATCTACTTGTTATTACTTTTCCATCAATTCAAGAACTTGTTGTCTGTAATATTTTGATAATGACTTTTAAGCCATGTGCCTAGCCCGGGGCACTTTGGTCCATTTGTCAAGGGTTTTATTTATGTTCATCTAATCATATGATCATTCAGTACATCGGACTCTTTTGCATTCAAATATTTGTGTTCAATGTCTTTCTTCTCTTTCAAATACAAAATAGCCACGTATCTTACACGCACACACACACACTCTTGCAGGTCTACATCCACTCTGGATCCTATTGCCAATGACTCTACTATTGTCGACTATGACTTTCAATGCCCTATCAACCAAGCCGAAGACGAAGGCGAGGAAGATTGTGACATACCAGGAGAACTAGCCAGACTTATATTACAAGAGGAAAAAGCTATTCAACCACATGAAGAGTCAGTAGAGGTTATCAACTTGGGTATTGAGTCAGATAGGAAGGAAATCAGGATCGGTGCTAATTTGGAAAGCAGTGTTAAGAACAGATTGGTTATGATGTTGTGCAATTATGTGGAAGTATTTGCTTGGTATTATGAACATATGCCTGGGTTTGATACCGACATCGTGGTTCATCGCCTGCCAACTAAAGAAGATTGCCCTCCTGTTAAACAAAAAGTTCATCGCATGAGGCCTGATATGTCTGAAAAGATCAAAGCCGAAGTAATGAAACAATTTGATGCAAGGTTCCTAGAGGTGACATCCTATCCTCAACGGGTGGCCAATATAGTGCCAGTGCTAAAGAAAGATGGGAAAGTTCACATGTGCGTAGACTATAGGGATCTGAATAGGGAAAGCCCCAAGGATGACTTCCCTCTACCACACATTGACGTCTTGGTTGATAATACTGCTCAGCATAAGGTCTTCTCATTCATGGATGGCTTCTTAGACTATAATCAAATAAGGATGGCTCCCGGAGATATGGAAAAGACTACTTTCGTTACACAATGGGGCACCTTCTGCTACAAGGTCATGCCCTTCGGATTAAAGAATGCAGGGGAAACATATCAAAGGGTTATGGTTGCTTTATTTCATGACATGATTCATCATGAGATAGAGGTATATGTGGATGATATGTTTTCCAGATCACAAACCAAAGAAGAACATCTCTATCACCTGCACAAACTATTCGAGAGACTGAAGAAATACAAACTGAGGTTAAACCCTAACAAGTGCACATTTGGAGTACGCTTTTGAAAGCTTCTAGGTTTTGTTGTTAACAGTAAAGGCATTGAAGTTGATCCTGCCGAGGTAAAGGCCATCCAACAAATTCCAATCCCCCATTCTAAAAAAATAAGTCAAAGAATTCTTGGGTCGTCTCAATTACATTTCCCGTTTCGTATCACACTTAACTGCTACTTGTGAGCCACTCTTTAAACTCTTGAAGAAAGATCAGGTAGTCAAGTGGAACGATGAATGCCAAATTGACTTTGACAAAATCAAAGAATACCTACAAGAACCTCTTATTATCATTCCTCCAGTTGAAGGAAGACCCTTGATCATGTACTTGACAGTACTAGAGAATTCTATGGGGTATGTTTTGGGCCAACATAACGAGTCTGGCCGAAAAGAGCATGCTATTTATTACTTGAGCAAAAAGTTTACCGACTGTGAAACCAGATATTCACTGCTCAAGAAAACTTGTTGTGCTCTGGCATGGGCTGCTCGCCGGCTGAGACAGTATATGTTGACTCATACCACTCTGTTGATTTCTAAAATGGACCCAATCAAGTACATCTTCGAGAAACCTTCCCTCTCCGGACGGATAGCCAGATGGCAAATGATCTTGACCGAGTACGACATCCAATACACAACTCAAAAAGCCATCAAAGGAAGTGTACTAGAGGATCATTTGGCCAACCAAGTTGTAGATGATTATCAGTCAATGAACTTTGACTTCCCTGATGAGAACATTATGCTGGTAACCGACTGTGCGAAACTTGGCCGCATGACGGACGTGAACAAGGATCCCTATGGACTATGGTATTCGATGGGGCTTCCAACGCCTTAGGTAACAAAATTGGTGTTGTGATCATCTCTCCTGAAGGTTTCCACACTCCTTTCACTGCCAGATTATGTTTCGATTGCACAAACAACATGGCCGAGTACGAAGCATGCATCTTAGGTCTGAAAGTTGCTATTGACTTAAGGATCCAGCATTTGAATATGTTCGGAGACTCTGCCCTAGTGATCAGCCAAGTAAAAGGAGATTGGGACACTAAACACCTTAATCTTATCCCTTAAAAGGAACTTGTGCTATCCCTGACTCCTCACTTCAGAGAGATTACTTTCGAGCATTTCCCTAGGGAAGAAAACCAGTTGACTGACGCTTTGGCAACCATGTCTTTAATGTTCAAGGTCAGATGGGATAACGAAGCCCCTATGGTTACAATTGAAAGATTCGATGAACCTGCACATTGATATGAGCTCGACACTAACTCAGAAAAGCCATGGTACCATGAGGTGATGAGATACCTTGAAACACAAGAATATCCATAAGGGGCATCTATCAATGACAGAAAGTTATTGCGAAGATTTGCAGCCAAATTCTTCCTAAGTAATGGGATATTGTACAAGCGCAACCATGATTCAACTCTACTCCGATGTGTGGACAAGAAGGAGGCGGAGGAGATTATGGAAGGCTTACATGATGGTCTTTTTTGTACTCACTCAAGTGGACATATGATGGCTAAGAAAATCTTAAGGGCTGGTTACTATTGGTTAACAATGGAGACTGATTGTCATCAACATTCAAGAACTTGTCACAAATGCCAAATCCATGCTGATAAGGTCCATGTGCCTCCTATCCCTCTGAATGTCATGACCACTCCATGGCTATTTGCAATGAGGGGCATTGACATGATCAGAGAGATCAAGCCTACAACTTCTAACGTACATCGCTTCATTCTTGTTGCTATAGACTATTTTACCAAATGGGTCGAAGTTGCCTCATTTGCATCAGTCACCAAGAATGTGGTAGCCAGATTCATCAGACACAATCTCATCTGCCGTAATGGTATCCCCAAAAGGATCAACACCGATAATGAGACGAACCTCAATAATGCTATGATTACTGAGCTTTGCACTCAGTTTAAGATCAAGCATCACAATTATTCTCCATATAGACCAAAAATGAATGGCGCAGTCGAAGCGGCCAAAAAAAATATCAAGAAGATTGTGCAGAAGATGGTAGTAACCTATAAAGATTGGCATGAGATGTTGCCATTTTCTCTACATGGCTACCGTACTTCAGCTAGAACATCAACTGGGGAAACTCCCTTTTCTTTAGTCTATGGCATGGAAGTTGTTCTGCCAGTGGAAGTTCAGATTCCCTCGCTGAGGATTATGATTGAGGTAGGCTTAGGCGAAGACGAGTGGATTCAAATGAGATTGGATCAGCTGAACTTGATTGACGAAAAACGATTAGCTTCTATTTTCCATGGTCAAACGTATCAAAAACGGATGATTAAGGCTTTCAACAAAAAGATCAAGCCTCGAGTATATCAAGTTGGTGACTTGGTGATAAAATACATCATTTTACCACAAGGTGACCCAAGAGGAAAATGGAATCCCACCTATGAAGGGCCATTTGTTGTCAGGAGAGTTTTCTCTGGCGGTGCCATAATGCTGACTACCATGGACGGTGAGGATTTCCCGCATCCTATAAACACGGACATAGTTAAAAAATACTATGCATAAGAGACCCGTTAGGTTGACACACCTAAGCAAAATAAGGGCATCCCGGCAAACCAAAAGGTTTGGGAAAAAATTAGGGATATATGCAAAAGGTTGTACACCCGACATGTTGAAAACCTGAAAGGGCGACTTGGGCAAAAAGGGTATCCTGGTGGACCGAAAACCCAAAAGGGAGGTTCAGGCAAAAATTAAGGATTAAAAGCGTACGACTATGTCCCGTGGAATCAACACATTCAATTCTATCACCAAGGTCCAAATTCAAATGGTCCAGGATCAATCCAATCAACTTCGATCAACGACAAGGGATGTTCGAAGACATTGGGGCATTAGTAGAGCTGGAAGGCAATGAGATCATTTCACATGGCTATTTATTTTTCATTCTCAATTTTGTTTTCCTTTTGACGATTTCCTCTTACTAGGATCTCCGTCTCTCTGTACAAAAAACTTCTATTCATGGACAAAATATCAATACAAATACACTTTGAAGTGCAAAATTTCCTGTCTTTGTTTTGAATGCAAGTTTGTCCAATGACTAAAATTGAATGAATATATGCATATGAACATAATTAAAACTATTTGGCACATGTGGCCCGCTAAGCAGCAGCTTCAATAATAGAGCATCAGCACACAACAGTAGTAAGCATCTCTTTAATGTATATGAAATAACCCCACAGAGTTATCTCATCATCATTATCCCCACAAGGATGGTAGCAACAAACCTTTCCCCGATGGAGCGGCCCACAAAGTCTCTTTGCATAGGAAAATCCCTGACCAAAGTCTTAACCTCTTGGCCGCTTTCTCCCCAGCTAAGTCAATTTTGACAAGATTGAAGCCAAGGGAATTTCTTCCTAAAGGAAATTCTCCTCCTCAACAGGGTTTATTCCCCAACAGAGTTATTTCCCCAACCGAGTTCAAAAGCCTCAACATACAACAATCAAGACACCATAAATTTCTTGGCTGAACCCATCATCCTCAGCTGAGCCCATCATCCCCAGCTGAGCCCGTCATCCCCAACTGAGCCCATCATCCCCAGCTGAGCCCATCATCCTCAGTTAGGTGTATCCTCCCCAAGCTGAGTCTGCCTTACCCGACTGAGTCTATACTCTCCAGTTTGAATTTCCCTTTCAGATTATTGCAAATCTCAGGGCCACAACCCCTAATCTCCAGTAAAGCCGTCAGCTAAGCCTTTAATATTTCCAAGAGATGCTTTGAAGCTTGGATCCGACCAGATATTAGCATAATTTTCGAGTTATTACTGAAGCCTGGACCCGACTAGATAACAATTTGACTTCTTCGATTACTGAAACCTAGACCCGACCAGATAATAATTTAAGTTACTGAAACCTGGACCCGACCAGATAACAGTTTGACTTCAATTACTGAAACTTGGACCCGGCCAGATAACAATTTGAGTTACTGAAACCTGGACCCGACCAGATAACAGTTTGACTTCTTCAATTACTGAAACCTAGACTCGACCAGATAATAGTTTGAGTTACTGAAACCTGGACCTGGCCAGATAACAATTTGACTTCTTGAATTACTGAAACCTGGACCCGACTAGACGACAAATTGAGTTACTGAAGCCTGGACCCGACCGGATAATAGTTGATCTTAATTTCAAGATGCTATAAAACCTAGACCCGACCAGATAATATCCTAACTCTTCAAATATATAGAAGAACCTGAACTCAATCCGACCAAGGTTTAAATTATTTCCCCTGTAGAGTTGCCTCTCTATCCCCAACAAATGGCTGAGAAACCTGGACCCGACCAGATATCAGTTTTCATTTCCATCTTCTGAAATGATTAATTGTGAAACCTAGACCCGACCAAATAGCAATCATCCTCGTAAATTCATTGTGAACCCTGGAAAGCGACCAGATAACAACTAAATCCCCAAGCAGTTTATTGTGAAACCTGGACCCGACCAGATAACAATTGACCGTATCGACCTCAGAAATCTGCGAAGCCTGGACCCGACAAGATAACAGTTTTCAAACAGTTGATTGTGAAACCTGGACCCAACCAGATAACAATTAACTATGATCCCCAAAAAAACACTATGAAGCCTGGACTCGACCAGATAATAGTACAGCTTTCCAAAAACCATGAAGCCTGGATCTGACCAAATAGTAGTTGCCATTCCAAGTTACTGTGAAGTTTGGATCCGACCAGATAATAGTTAACTTCTGCATCCCCAACAATTTTTTGTGAAGCCTGGATCCGACTAGATAACTATTCAATTTTAAGGAATTTTCTGTAAAGCCTGGGATCCGACCAGATAACAGTTAATTCGTCTCATCCTCCAGTAAGTGGTTGTGAAGCCTGGACCTGACCAGATAGAAGTCGACTACTTCATCCTCAGCAATTGTGAAGCCTGGTTCTGACAAGATAACAGCTGACATTGGAGCGATCTTCCCCAGCAAAAGCATCCTTTCAACAAAATATAAAGATATGCATATTCTTCATCTCCAACAGGCAATCGGGGATTCAATCTCCCAGAATTTCCTCAGTTGTAGTCAGGGATTTATTTTTCCGTACAAAAACATACACTCCGCCTTCATACATCATAGCATGTACATACCATACACATTTTGCATGATACCACACCTGGTGAACATCATGCAAACATCTGCATTTTACTAACCCTTTTCTCACAGGTAGAACATCAGGTTTTAGTATAAATCAACAAGAGATTTGCGCTGATAATTCTTCCAACGTTTACCAACATTCTTCCAAATGGCATCTATAAGCCCATTCACCATCCATCTCCGAGTGCAAATTTCTGGGCACTTTAATGTTCAATCATCTTTCACCTTCAAGTCACGAATGGCGGATCCGCCAATCTAACTCTTCAGGTTCAAGAAGTTTGAACAGGGGCAACTGTTGTACCCCAAAATTTTCCCTCTCATTTCACAAGGGATCACCCTGGATCCCAGGTTTGCTTCTATCAAGTTTCCAGGCCTTGAATTATCAATTTTTCAAAGCAAGTCATTCACAAGGGAAAAATGGTCATTTGCATAATGAGAAGTCTAACTTTGACTTTTGGATCAAAATCAAATCTCAAAAATCACATTTCATCAAGACATGTTGGAATATGAAGTCTGTTTCATCTAGAAATTTAAAAGTCAAAATTTTAATTTGGAAAAGTCAAATTCTAAAGTACTTAGAAATTTTTCTAAGTGTTTAAGGATTATGACAATTTCAGAACTTCTGACACTCTCAAGGCAGAGTTTGGTCAGAACTTCTGGGCAAGTTTTCACAAAAGCTTCAGTCAGAGTTTTCCAGGGTAACTCAAAGAAGGTTAAGAAGAGTGCTGTAAGCTTTCTAGAAAGTCTGAAAGTTCCTTCAGAACATGCTGAAGTCATAAGATAAGAAAATCAGAAGATGAGATGCTATGCTGAAGCAGAACTTCTAATCCAAAGTTAAGCTAGGATGTAGAGTTTCACATGGAAGGATTTCTGATTTGATAAATCTCATCATCATTTAATGCTCACAACCACTTGTGAGTTATTATCCAAAGGATTTCCCCCACGTGTACCCCTACTGTCTTGGGAAGACAAACTATTGTGCAAAAGTATGCTAGGCCCATGCGCTGCTTCTACTTTTCCTTAATTCATGATGACAAATCCAGCTTAGGCGCTGTTAACCATCCCACTTGATGCATTGAACCACACTTGTTTAAGCTTACTTCAAGAGTAAGTCAGTATCTAGCATATGATGTTGGTGCCACTTGACCCCTCCAAACTACAAAACCTTTGCCTATAAATAGAACACCTTTGGCCATTGAAAAGAGGTCGGGAAAAATTTGAGAAAGAGTTGTGAAATTTGAGAAAGAAAAAACCTTGAACCCTTGCAAAAATTCCAAGAGGCCAAAAGGATTATAAACACAAAAATACAAAACCTTAGCATTTGATTCTTGCATTAAAACTCCATTTTTTCTCAAAGTTGTTTCCTGACCAAAACCACCCATACAGTTCCTAATATACATTCAAAAGCCATCCAAAATTCTGTAATCAAACAGTAACACATTCTCCACCAATATCCACTTCAAAGGATCAGAACTTTATCCCTTGGTTGTTCCAGAATTTTCTAAATCATTTACAACCCAAGTTGAAAGTTTCCAACCTGCTGAAAACGTGAGGAAGCTGTTCAGAACACCATAAGTGGTCAGAACCAGATTCCAACTCCCAGATTATTTCCCAGCTGCAAGGTAAGTTCCTGCTGACTCTCATCATATTATTTAGGCATTGTCAGATCTTGCATATTTAACACAATGTAGATATTCTGATTCTGATGATGTACATATTCTGAGAATTCATGCATTTGCCTGACTAAATAGAGGGAATTCTAGTTCAGAGTTGCATAAAGAAATTAGGGCTCGGAATTAGGATTAGCAAATTCATGTTGCTTCTGATTTGTGTTTCTGATATTTCTTGAAACTTGTCATAACTGTCATGTGTGCAACTTCTGTTCTGTTAAGAAATGACTAAGTTGCAGATGTTCTGACTAGCATGGAGAGAGGCAAAGTTCTGACAGTTGCATCAGAAATTCTGAAAACTTCTGAATTCTCAGAAGATCCAAAACTTCTGAACTCCCATATTTTCTACTAGTGTTGTTTCTTTTTGTGCAGTAAGTCAGAGTCAGAACTTCTGACCTCTTCTATTTTCAGCATTTACGCTGATTCTGTTTTCTTTCTCTTTTATTATTTTTTTGCCATCATCTTTATTTTATCGTTAACCAAAAAACACCAAAAATATTTCATATTCATATATCATATTTTATTTCTTTTGACATAAAAAGACAAAAAATATTTTCTTAAACAAAACTTATTTCTTTTCTTAAATAAATAAGCATTTTACATTTTTTGTACATTCTTATCCATTTCAATGTAGTTGTAATAGTAACTTAGGATTTAATTTGCAATCCCCATTTGAAATTTGTACACCCCATCCCCCTAAATATTGTAATAGCGTAGGACTTTACATTTCTGCAATTTATCGCTTTTGAATGTAAATGCTAGTAATTAGGGTATGTATGGAAAGACATGAAATTGACAAATAGATCACCCTAATCAAAGATTAAATGCATGAAAATCAAACACACTATTCACAGATGCACCCTTAAGGTTAAATCCACTTGTTGCCTAAAAAATGTTTATGTTATGCATGTGGGGTGTCTTAGCAAAAACAATCAAACTGCAAGATCATAGTCCCTCAATGACGCTATAAATGTTGCCTTTCAAAATGATCTTAGTCCCTCAAAAAGAAATGCTAAGATACCTCACTACATTTATATCATGACTATACGATGACCCATTCCCGTCCCGTTTACATCCAAAGATAGGGTTGCTTACCAAATCAATGGTAAGACAATAATGTCAAAGGAAAAGAAAATGAACAAGAAAGACATTTAAGTAGGTAGATTGCTTCTAGTTACTTGCTCAATTTCAAAACAAACATCCTTGCTATTTTCAAAAACAATCACATACACCTTCAAAACATTTTCAAAACACTTTGCAAACGTGAAATATTTTCAAAAGCTTAACACTTTGTATACGTTCTTATGAATGAGAACTATTACAAAAGTTTGCCTAAACGGTGGCGCCTTTTCAAAATACTTTCAAAAACCACACAAAGCACATTTTCAAACAAAAGCAAGTGATCTAGCAAGTAACTAAGAGCCCATGGAAAACCATGGATGAAAATGGTGCTAATACCTTCCCTTTTCATAATCTACCCCCCGAACTCAAGAAAACATCTCTAAAGTTCTTTCCTGTGCTTTTTCACCTTTCCTTATTGGATAAAAGAAAAGTCGGTGGCGACTCTTGCTAACCGCAACATTTGCAAACACAAACGCAAAAACCTCAAGTCAGTTCTCCCATCGTATCACAACAGCGCGCAAAGATGCTAGAGGTCATGAGTTCGAGCCTCAGCGTGCTGCCTTTTGCAATTTTCTCATATTTTTCCATTTTTTATCGTTTTGCAGCGCATGGGCTTCAGTTTCTTGGGCCTTGTGTTTTTTCTAACATCCTACCTCCTGCTTACTTTTAACATCCCTGGCCCATATAATTTTATTTATTTATTTTACTTTCATTTTATTTTATTAAATATATTTTTTCTTAATATTAAAAATCATAAAAAGTATAAAAATGATAGATTTATATTTTGTCTTATTTTATTTTATTTTTCTCACTAAAAATATTTTTATTTAGTTATATATTTATCCATTTTTATTAATTAAATTTGTAAATTAAAATTATAACTAGTTTAAATATTTATTTTTCTTCACACTCATTAAACATATTATTTTAGTATAAAAAAGACCAAAATATCTCATAATGCCATATATTATTTTCAAGATAAAAAATACAAAAAAAATACTTACTTTTTCTTAAAGAAATTTATTTCCTTTTAATCAAATAGAATTAGGGTTTATTCAAAAAGTCTTTTTCTAAAATAATTTATTTTCTTAATTGATTTAAGTTAGTCTTGATTTATTTATTAGGTTTAGGTTAAAACTTTTTTTCACATAAAAAACCAAACAAAAATCTTGTATATTATTTATTCCAATATTTGTACATATTCAATTTGGTTGTAATAGATTAATTAGGTTTATATTATTTCAATCCCCGTTCATAAATTGTATACCCCCTCCCACAAATGTTGTAATAGCGTAGTAACTTTAAATTTCGCAATTTGTCGTTTTTACATAACATGCTAGTAACTAGGGTTTGTATGGCAAGATAAAACCAATCAAATAGAAAACCCTAATCCAAGACAAAATAAAGCATGAAAATGACACACTTGCACACAAAACACCTCTAGGGTTATCCCACTTGGTTGCCTTATACAAAAATGGCCATATTACGCATGTAAGGTGTCTTAGCAAAAACAAACAAATACAAGATCATAGTCCCTCAATGACGCTATTCAAAGTTGCCTTACCAAATGATCTTAGTCCCTCAAAAAAGCTAAGATACCTTGCAACATTGCTAATCATGGTTATGCGATGACCCACGCCCGTCCCGTTTACATCCAAAGATAGGGTTGCTTACTAAATCAATGGTAAGACAACAATGTCAAAGGAGAAGAAAATGAACAAGAAAGAAATTTGAGTAGGTAGATTACTTTTAGTTACTTGCTCCATTTCAAAAAAAATATCCTTGCTATTTTTAAAACACACACACATTTCCAAACATCTTACAAAATTGAAAACATTTTTGATCAACATCTTTGCATACATTCTTACGAACGAGAATCATTAAAAAGATTGCCTAAACGATGGACTCTTTTGCAAAATACTTTCAAAACCACACAAAGCACGATTTTAAACAAAAGCAAGTGATCTAGCAAGTAACTAAGAGACCATGGAAAACCATGGATGAAAAGGGTGCTAATACCTTCCCTTTTCATAATCTACCCCCCAAACTCAAGAAACAATCTCAAAGGTCTTTCCTGTGCTTTTTTACCTTTCCTTTTTGGATAAAAGAAAAGTCGGTGACGACTCTTGCTAACCGCAACATTTGCGATCAAACGCAAAATAATCAAGTCAGTTCTCCCACCGTATCACAGAACTGGAGACTCTGTCGGGGAGAATTTTAAAAGTGGGGTTACCTTAGGGTTTAGATCACATTTACTTGCTTACATTGTTTGACTTGTATGCTTTATATTATGTTTCTTTGTTTGGGTTTGAATCCTCTACCCGTATTTGGGATACATTATAGGTAAGTAGAAATACGTTGTGGAAACTGTGCAGGGTATACCAACATGGTCTAAGCAATAGCTACGTTAGTGCGACATATTTGTGGGTACCGGTAGCCTTTGAGTTAATCAAAGAGAATACGGGGCCGCTGAGTGATGTCAGGAAGCACTAATGAACTTCTAGAACCTTTACTTGACCAACTTGGCCTTTAGGATGTAGTGAGATGACCGACTTTGGTGCAGTCTGAAGTTGGTAGATACTCGATACTACACTCACTGAGGTTTGGTTTCTTAGGATATTTCGGTCGCCATTAAAGAGGCTTGAGTTGAAACAATGACCAAGGAAACAATCCAATGATATTGAGCTCCTTAGAACCCGGTTACTATTACTAGGACAGGTTTAAGCCAACTAAACTTCAAGAGGATACTTACCTATAAAACTCCATGCAAACCTAAACTAAAGACTTGTTTGCTTTGCTTGTATATGCATACTTTTACATAACATCATGGACATCATGGACATCATGAACATCATATACATCCACTAACCATTTCAAGGATTTTGGGATTCATCTTTGTTCTTGTTTTGTAGGGTATGGATTCACTTCGCAGGAAAACTATTCAAGTCAACCTTGTGAGAGTCCCTCCACAATTAAAGGAGCTAGCTTCAAGGATTCCTGAAAACTCTCCATTCACCGAGAGACATGGTCGCCTACTCAACTTGGTCACCTTTAACACAGATGAGGACATGATGAAGGTGCTCTTTCAGTTCTTTGATCCTTTACACTATTGCTTCAACTTTCCCGACTATCAACTCGTGCCTACTTTGGAAGAATTCTCGCAACTCTTGAGGATTCCCATTCTCAATAAACTACCTTTCAAAGGTACGGAAAGAGATCCAAAGGAAGAAGTGATTGCTCAAGCTCTACACTTGCACTCATCTGATGTCACAACTCATTGGGAAACAAGGAGTGGTGTCAAAGGTTTCCTAGCAAAGTTCATGTTTGAGAAAACCCAAATCTGTTGGAATTCCTTGGACTTGCAAGCCTTTGAGGAAATTGTGTCTCTCCTCATCTATGGGATGGTTTTATTTCTAAATCCTGACCATCTCATAGATGTGAACACCGTCAAAATCTTCATATCATGCAACCCGGTGCATACACTACTAGGGGATATCCTACACTCTTTTCACACTCACACAATGAGGAAAAGAGGTGTTCTTATGTGTTGCACTCCTCTCTTGGCAAGATGGTTTATTTCTCATCTTCCTCAATATGTATTAAAGAATGAGCAAGGTTCAAGGTGGTCGCAAAGGTTGATGACGCTCAAACATTCAGACATTCATTGGTGCTCTCGATCCAAAGAGAATGTTATCATTGTTGACCGTTGTGGAGAATTCCCTAATGTCCCTTTACATGGCATTAGGGGAGGTATCACCTACAACCCATGCTTAGCCTTAAGGCAGTTTGGTTATGCCCGAAGGGATGGCCTGCACGAGATGTTGATTCAAGGTTTGGTATTCGACTACGACAACGACGATCAAGGTATTTGCCAAAGATTTATCTGAGCTTGGAGGATGCTAAAAAAGGTGGATAGCAAAACTTTGGGACACAATAATTCCATCCCTCTTGAGCCTTACCTCAAATGGGTACGAACTCGCGCTCAGAGTCTTATGATGCCTTACCCTTCCATTCTCCCGGTAATCATTGAGCCTGTCATGGAGGGAGACGTTCCATACACTATCCTACATCCTGACATGCCCACATCTCTTGAAGACCTACAAAGGGATTGGATACAACTCAAAAGGGAGCGAGATACTTTCGAAGCCCAATTCTACGCAAGAGAGAAGAAGGTTTTGGAGCTCACTAGGCTACTTCATGAGGAGCAGACTCTGAATGCCTACATTGCACCAAAGAGGATGCACACTACTTTTCTATCTTAGAGCTTTTGTATTATTTTTCCCAAGGGGAATTGATGTACTCAAGCCTTATATTATTAATATAACGTGTGTTTCCTTTTTGTCTAAAGTGAATTTGAATCTTTGTAATCCTTGAAAACATTGCATATGCATATACCATTCATCATAACATAAGCAGGTTTTTGCAACAAGTCTCCTCATCTCTCTACTGTTTATTTCAGTGAGATGGATCTCGAGCAAACAGTGAAAGATCTCCAAGCTCAGAATACGCAGTTTCAACAGTTGCTCATGACCCTAGCCAAGGGGCAAGAAGAGTTGAAGACTCTGCTGGATGAAGAGAGGAAAAAGAAAACAAAGAAGGTAACCAGAGTCTTAAACATGGGGAGAAGATTTCATGAGCAGACAAGAAGGACCTTGAACTTTGTAACAACATCTGGTGAAGGAGAGGGGAAAGGTAAGGAAACAGTTGTCTCGTCAGAATCGGAAGAGGAAGAGGAAGAAGAAGACTAATCTGAGGAACAATATCCTCCAGCTAATGACAAGTACAGACATCTCGAAGACCGGTTGAGCGCGATGGAAATCCAAAAGGTGTCAGGCTTGGACTTCGAGGAATTGGGTTTAATGTCGGGGATTATGATTCCTCCAAAATTCAAAGTACCTATGTTTGCCAAATATGATGGAGTGTCATGCCCTAAAATGCATCTCCGATCATATGTGAGGAAAATCCAACCCCATACCGCTGATAAAGACTTAGGGGTGAACTTCTTCTAAGAAAGCCTGTCTGGAACTCAACTTGACTGGTTTTACCAACTAGAAAGATCCAACGTTCACAATTGGGAAGATCTTGCCGCAACTTTCTACAAGCAATATCAATACAATGCTGATTTGGCGCCTACCCGTACTCAACTCCAGAGTATGGCTATGGCCTCCAATGAAGGCTTCAAGGACTATGCACAAAAATGGAGAGATTTGACTGGAAGAGTTCAACCCCCTCTGTCTGAGAGAGAATTGGTAAACATGTTCTTAGGCACCTTATCTGGTCCCTTCTTCAATCATTTAATCAGAAGTTCATCTGCAGGCTTTACTGAGCTAATATTGACCGGGGAGAGGGTAGAAGCCGACATAAAAAGTGGAAAGATTCAGAAAGATACATCTTCTTCTACAACTGTAAGGAAGCCTGTCATCAGAAAGAATGAGGTGGCTGCTATATATCCGTAAAGAAACCAAGATATGGCCGAACGCCGACCAATGGTGGGGGCCGTTATGATTCCTAAGCCTCTGACTGATCAACAAAGAGGTAATCAACCAAGGGTAGAAAGGCCAGTCAGGAAATTCACCAGAATTAACATGACTTTGTCTCAAGTACTACCACATCTTTTGAGATCCAACTTAGTAACCTTGAAAGAAGCTCCAAAAAACCCCAATACAACATCTCCTCATTATCATCCCAATGCCCGTTGCACATATCACTTTGAAAGTCATGGTCACGATACTAATAAATGTTGGGCCTTAAAGAACAAAATATAAGACCTCATTGAAGCAAAAGAAATTGAGTTCGATGCGCCTGAAAAGCCAAATGTCATTTTTGCTCATATGCCTAGACATGGTCATAATACCAATGCCATTGAAGAAGATTTGTTTGTTACCTCAATTGATGAACTCATGACCCCTCTTCTGACTATTAAGATAAACTTGTTGAAAGCCGGTGTGTTCCCGGGCTGTAATAAAGTTTGCCATCTCTGCTTATCCTCACCAACTGGCTATCATTTGTTGAAAGCAGACATTCAATACCTGATAGATAACAAAGAGATTTTGTTTGAAAAGACTCCTGTCTCACCTATTCATGTTGAAGATGTTTCTATCATTACCATTTCTGCCAATTCTTCCAGGGTATCCACCAAAAGACCCGTTAGAATTACATCATTTCCAAAAGTAGCTCCTTTAATAATCACAATGCCTGGGCCAGTCCCGTATGAATCAGACAAAACCGTGCCGTGGAATTATGGAGGGGACATTTACTACCATGGCATCAAGCAAGATTGGCCGGCCGCCGAATAGATATATTCCGAGAAATAAGACTCTGACATCAGTAATATTGCTGGAACTAGCAAAATTACCCGAAGTGGTAGGATCTTTTCTCCAGAAATTTCTCCCCCAAAAGCATTTTCTGGACCCGTAATTATACTTGTGGCTGCTCTAAAGGCTGCTCCGATACCCATAATCATCTCTGCAAGTACTCCTATTGATGAAGCCTCCACAACCCCTATTATCATTCCTACCAACACTCCCATTGCCGAGACTCAAGGAAAGAGTATTCAGGTTAAGCCTGTCCGGACGAAGGCTCAATCACTAACTATCCCTGAGACTTCCAAGAATGAAATGGAGGAGATCCTAAAATTATAAAGAGGAGCGACTACGATGTAGTTGAACAATTGGGGAAAACTCCCTCTAAAATCTCCATGCTGGAATTACTACTGTGTTCCGAGGCACATGCAAAAGCCTTGGTGAAGTTCTTAAAAACCTCCCATGTACCTCAAGAGACATCTGCTGATCAATTTCAAGACTGCATGGCCAGCCTAACTGCGGACAATGGTTTAGGTTTTTCAGATGCTGATCTAACACCAAGGGGAAAAAGCATAATGAGGCGTTGCATGTCTTAGTGGAATGTAGGGGCACCCTCTGGCCCATGTTTTGGTGGACACAGGCCCATCTTTGAATGTATTACCAAAAAAGGATCTTGATAGACTTGACTGCGACGGACTGACATTAAAGACAAGCAACATAGTATTAAGGGAATTTGACGGTTCGAAGAGGATGGTGCATGGGGAGGTAAACACTCCCATAAAGGTTGGAACCCAAACCTTCAATGCAACTTTTTATGTGATGGACATCCGCCTTTCATACTCCTGCCTACTAGGCCGACCATGGATCCACAATGATGGCGCTGTTACTTCTACGTTGCACCAAATGTTGAAGTATCCAGTTCAAGGGAAGATTATCACCGTTCATGGAGAAGAAGAATACATGATCAGCCATATCAATTCCTTCAGATATGTGGAATTAGACGGTGAATTCATTGAAACTCCATTTCAACACTTTGAAGAGGTCCCCCAAGAGGTGGCAGTGACCAAGGTTGTTCCCAAGATTACAAGGCCTCCACTCCGGATGTCATCTCTGAAGGATCCCAAAGCAGTGGTGGAAGAAGGTGGATGCACTATCTGGGGACAACTCCCAGACATCCCATATAAGGCTGACAAGTTTGGCCTAGGTTTCACTTCAAATGCTCAAAAGGCTGTACGTCGTGCCCGTGCTGGAGGGCCACCCTTGAAGATCAACAACCGTGAGGTCAACGCGGAAGAAGATGGTGAAGATGGTTGCAACCTGGAGGAGCGGATCTTCCCGACTGTCAATGGAGGACTCAGCAATTGGGAGGCTAGAGAATTCGTCTCAATCACTTTCATCCCTTAGTAATTTGTCTTTACATTTTGTTGGATCTGTAATATTCAAAACAATTTGCACTCTTAAAACCTTGTGTCTTACCCGAGGCACAATGGTCCATTTGTAAGGGTTATTATCTCATTTTTCATATGTCATCAATGAATCATGGATGTTTTCGCATACAAACTTTTGTGCTCATTGTTTTTCTTTTACATTTTACTTTCTTTCAAATATAATTATACCCTTACACACACCCACACTCATAATGCAGGTATACATCCATTCTAGATCCCATGGGTAACGATACTGCTATGGCCTTCTGTGACTCTGAGAATCTAATCTACCAACCCGAAGACGAAGGTGAGGAAGATTGTGAAGTACCAGGGGAACTTGCCAGACTACTACAACAAGAAGAAAGAACCATTCAGCCTCACGAGGAACCCGTGGATACAATCAACCTAGGTACTGAAGAGGATAAAAAAGAGGTCAAGGTGGGTGCCAATCTGGAACCCAGTGTCAAGGAGCATCTGATTCGGTTGTTGCACGGTTATGTCGAAGTCTTTTCCTGGTCGTATGAAGACATGCCAGGACTTGATAAAGATATTGTGGTACATCGTCTGCCTACAAGAGAGGATTGTCTGCCAATAAAGCAAAAAGATCGCCGCATGAGGCCTGATATGTCAGAAAAGATTAAAGCAGAGGTCATGAAGCAATTCAATGCTGGATTCTTGGCTGTCACCTCTTACCCCCAATGGGTTTCCAATGTTGTTCTCGTACCCAAAAAGGACGACAAAGTGTAAATGTGTGTGGACTACCGAGATTTGAATAAGGTAAGCCTTAAGGATGACTTTCCACTCCCCCACATTGATATCCTAGTTGAAAATACAACACAACACAAAGTGTTTTCCTTCATGAATGGATTCTCATGTTACAACCAAATCAAAATGGCGCTTGAGGATATGGAGAAAACAACATTTGTCACACAGTGGGGCACTTTTTGCTATAAGGTGATGCCATTCGGACTGAAGAATGTTGGGGCAACCTATCAGCATGCCATGGTAGCTCTATTTCACGACATGATACATCACGAAATAGAGGTCTACATGGATGATATGATAGCCAGATCTCAAACAGAAGAGAAGCATCTTGATCACTTACAAAAACTGTTTGAGAGACTGAAGAAGTACAAGCTGAGGTTAAATCCAAACAAGTGCATATTTGGGGTACGGCCTGGTAAGCTCCTAGGCTTTATCGTCAGCAACAAAGGCATCGAGGTCGATCCTGCCAAAGTTAAAGCAATACAAGAGATGCCTTCTCCTCGCACTGAAAAGGAAGTCAGAGGACTCTTGGGACGTTTGAACTATATTTCCAGATTCATTTCTCACCTAACAGCTACTTGTGAGCCAATCTTTAAACTATTGAAGAAATATCAAGTAGTCAAATGGAATGATGAATGCCAAGTTTCTTTTGACAAAATCAAGGAATACTTGCAAGAGCCTCTGGTGTTGATGCCACCAGTCGAGGGAAGACCATTGGTCATGTATCTAACTGTTTTAGAAAACTCAATGGGGTGTGTATTGGGGCAGCATGATGAGTCTGGCCGAAAAGAGCACGCTATTTACTACTTGAGCAAAAAGTTTACCGACTGTGAAACCAGATATTCACTACTCGAGAAAACTTGTTGCGCTCTGGCATGGGCTGCTCGCCGGCTAAGACAGTATATGCTGACTCATACTACCTTGTTGATATCTAAAATGGATCCGATAAAATACATCTTCGAGAAGCCTGCTCTTTCTGGGAGAATAGCAAGATGGCAGATGATCCTGATAGAATATGACATACAGTATACTACCCAGAAAGCTATAAAGGGAAGTGTACTAGCTTATCACCTTGCTCACCAAGCCGTAGAAGACTACCAGTCTATGAAGTTCGAATTTCCGGATGAAGACATCATGACATTAGAAAACTGTGAATAATTAAGGCCATATGACGTACCTGAACTATGCACTCGGCAATGGTATTGGTGTTGTACTCATATCTCTGAAAGAGTGTCATACTCCATTTACCGCAAGACTTTGCTTCAATTGTACAAACAACATGGCGGAATATGAAGCATGCATCTTCGGTCTCAAAGCTGCCATAGACTTGGGGATCAAATCCTTGGATGTATTCGGAGACTCAGCTTTGGTTATCAGCCAGATCAGAGGGGAATGGGACACCAAACACCCTAACCTTATCCCTTATAAAGAACATGTTTTGACATTACTACCACATTTTGAGAAGATTACCTTCGAGCATTTCCCGCGAGAAGAAAATCAGCTAGCAGATGCTCTAGCCACAATGTCATCTATGTTTAAACTTAATTGGGATATCGAGGCTCCCCAGATCACCATTGAACGAATGAATGAACCAGCACATTGTCACGAGATTAATACTGAAGAAGTAGTGGACCAGTCTTGGTTTCACGAAGTCAAGAGGCATCTCGAGGCTCAAGAATACCCAGAAGGAGCTTCAATCAATGATGAGAAGTTCTTAAGGAGATTCTCTGCTAAGTTCTTCCTTAGTAATGGCATCCTGTACAAACGTAATCATGACTCTGTGTTGCTACGGTGTGTAGATAAGGTTGAAGCTAAAAGGATCATGGCTAAATTGCATGAAGGCACTTTTGGCACCCATTCCAGTGGGCATACGATGGCAAAGAAAATCCTACGGGCAGGCTATTACTGGTCTACCATGGAAGCAGATTGCTATCAGCACTCTAGAACCTACCATAAATGCCAAATTTATGTTGACAAAGTGCATGTACCCCCAGTTCCTCTGAATGTCTTGACAGCTCCTTGGGCCTTTGCTATGTGGGGGATTTATATGATTGGGGAAATCAAGTCAACGACCTCCAATGGACACCGCTTCATCCTAGTGGCCATTGACTATTTTACAAAGTGGGTTGAAGTAGCCTCCTTCGCCTCCGTTACCAAGAATGTTGTTTCCCGTTTCATCAAGAAAAATCTTATTTGCCAGTACGGTATCCCGGAAAGGATCATCACTGACAATGGTACAAATCTCAACAACACTATGATCACCGCCTTGTGCGAGCAATTCAAGATTCAACATCACAATTCTTCCCCATATCAGCCAAAGATGAATGGTGCTGTCGAAGCTGCAAATAAAAACATTAAAAAGATCATACAGAAAATGACGGTCACATACAAAGATTGGCATGAGATGGTACCATTCGCTCTCCATGATTATCGTACCACAGCCCATACATCAACCGGGGCAACACCCTATTCTCTGGTTTACGGTATGGAGGTTGTCTTGCCTATCGAGGTTCAGATCCCCTCTCTGAGGATTATGAAGGATACAGGGTTGAACGAAGACGATTGGATCCATACTCGACTTGATCAACTGAACTTGATTGATGAGAAGAGACTTACTGTTGTTTGCCATTGTTGTACCACAAAATTTGCCCTCCCATTTTCTTCAAGATTTGCTAAGAGCATGCTTCAAAATCTCCCAAAGGTTGCACAGTCCAATGGCATCCTAACAGTCAAAAATTAGGGTTTTGGTTCTGGAAAAGAAATTGAAGTTTCCAAAGGTCCAATCAAGTCCCACATTCCTACATACATTGTCAAGCATCCATATGCTAAGTTTCAAGACTCACAGCACAAGATTGCACAGTCAAAAACCATAATTGCTCAACAGTCAACTGTAGGGGTAAAATGGTCATTTGACAGTCAAAAGTCCAAATTTTTGGTCAACATCTCATTTTGAAGCCACAAACATCATTTGATCAATTCTTGATCATGATTCTCAAAGCATGGCTCAAAAAGTCTCAAGATGCAAAAGTTTCTACTTTTGGACAGTTGAAAAAGTCAACTGCAAATTGACCAAGGCATAACTTCCACATGGTTTATCATAAAAATTCCATCCAAAGCTCATTTTGAAGAGAATGAAATTTCCTACAACTCATCTTCACACTTCAAGTCCAAGAAATGCTCTCACAAAAAGTTATCCATTTCAACATTATAGGTCATTTTCAAAAGTCAACAAAAAGGCACTTTAAATCAAAGACCATAACTTGATATTGGTAAATCAAAATGACATGGGACAAAAGACATTGGTTATAGTACTTCAAGACCTTTCCAAAATGTCCAAGAACATGATCAAAGCTTAAAAATTGAGCAAGATATGCCTTGTGGAAGTTGGGAAATTTTTGGGAATTTTGAAAAGTCAACTTTGCTTCAAATGCCTCAAAATTGCTAATGGGCCTCAATTTCTTCCATGAATCATCACCCAAAAGCTATGCACGACCCATTGACATCCAAGGGAGTTATTTTATCATTTTTGATTAATTATTTGAATTATTATTATTATTAATTCACTTAATTAAAATTAAATATGACAAAAATAGCAAAACATGTTTTCCAAATCTTTTTGTGCAGCATATTCCCTCATCATGACCTAGAGATTTCGTGTACCACATCAAGAGGCAAGATCTTCCAAAATAGGCATGTCTTTCATGACAAAAAGATTGAAAAAGATATAAGGAAAAATCAAATATTGAATCATTGAATACATGGATTTTGGGCCAGTTTTTCTAACCTAAATCGTTCACATACATAAGCATAACATAACCCTAAGGCCAAGAACACAGAAGCTGCGCCTCAAGCACAAGAACAACTTTGCATTTTTTTCAAAAAAACCTTGAAACTGTTTTGATAGCTAGAGCATAATTCAAGGCCTCAAAACTATTCCACAAGCTTGCCAAGACTACCAGGAATCTTTTCCAATAAAAGCCAAGTCTCCATACTCGAAGAAGTGGTAGAACGCAATCGCCCTGTTCATGAAAATTTTCTTAATCACATTTAAATTTACATGCATTTTCCATACGTTCTAATGTTTGATTTACACTAATACGAACTCTCTGAAGATATTTGTGTCCTTTAATTGCATTGATATTTCCTGTATGAGAAGTTGCCATGGACGCAGGTTAGGGTTTCAGAAGCTTCCATTTGGGGCTTTGCATATATGGAAAAATTAGGCCATGAAACCTACACCATTGAAACCAGGATGCCCAGACGAATAGAAACCAACCATCGCGCCCTTTTTCTTTTTCACTATATGCTAATCGCTATTTTTCAGGTTTAGGGTTAGTGGGGGTTTAAAACCCCCGCTATCTATTTGATATTTTCAGGAAAAACGAAGGACCAAGGAAGGAGATGTTGAGCTGTTGAACTATGGTTGGTTGGTTTGAATAACTGGCGCCCTTTTTTTTTTATTGTCCAGCATAATCTTGCTTTTTCACATATAATGATTATTGTCCACTAAACATACAACTAAACGCGTTGGTTCAATTGGCAAATGAAGTGGCACGCATGTATTGGGACCTGGGTTCGATTCCCAGGTCCCCCACTATTTCCATAATTTTTTCATTAATGTGCTTCTATGCAGCGTCCATCATGCAGCACACCATATGTCCTAGTGCTGAGACTTGCCAAGTGCCTCTGGGGCTCCATCCAATGGCCAGGACATGCAACCTACCATACACGTTCAGTCAACCACAAGCATGGGAACATGGAAAGTCAAAAAAGGCCTCCTTCTGTTGGGCCAAATTGCTCTTGCATACACCTCCAAAAGGGCCTGAATACCCCCCTTGTTTGTATTTCCTTTCTCTCATTTTTCTCTTTTCATTTATTTTAGTTATTTTAATTATTTTATTTAATTCCATAAAATTAATTTTCATAATACAAAAATACAAAAAAATCTGAAATCATAAAAATAAAAATATGTTTATTTAATTTCTAATTCATTAATAGTTTTCTTTTGTAAATAAATTCCAATAACCAAATTAGTTTAATTTTAGGCCTTCAACTTTAATGTTTTTTTTTAAATAAATAAAATACATAAAAATTAGGTTTAGCATTTTCATTCTTTTTCTCAATAAATAAATTTTTTCTTATTATAATTATTATTAACTATTAATTAATTTTGTAAATACTCTTATAATTAAACAATTAGTAAATTAGGTTTAAACTTAAATATTTTTCTTTAACAAATTAAAAATAGTGTAGAATTAGGGTTTCCAATAATAACCAATTCTCTTCCTTTATTTTCATTAAATACAAAAAAAACATAAAAAATCATTTCTTTTCTTTATTTAATAATTAATTAATTTGTAATTTCAATTCAATTCCTTAAAGGGTCCAACGCCTTCGCACTTTCGATTCCAATTTCCTTTCGCGCGTTTGTCTTTATTTTTCGTTTTAAATTTATGTAATTGCCCCAAAGCTTTGTAATAATAATTAGGACATTTATTTTCCGCACTTTTATTCAAAATCGGGTCTTTGTTAATTTGGCGATGTATAGACCCGCGCCTTGTAATAGCGTAGGACTTTTATTTTTCCGCACTTTAAATTCCGCACCTTTAAACTGTTAATCACATGAAAGAATGTATGCCCAAATAAAATCAAAGCGTAGATCACCCAATGCATGACAAGACAAATAATAACTGAAGATGACACACAATTCACACACCAATCCTAGGGTACGCCTAATTGTTGCCTTGCCCCTCGAAACGTGGTCGTCGAGTATAGGACGTCTTAGTGAGTCCTTATGTTCCATTGATCTAGTTGCCACGAAACGGTTGCCTCGAACAAGTTTCCTAGAAACAAGTTGCCTCGGAATAGTTGCCTCGGAATAAAAAGATCAATGGCATAAGGGTAGCTTCTAAGGTGTCTTACTGTTGCTCGGTGACCACACTGTCCCTATAAACGAATTGACCCGAACACCTCCAACGGTGGTGCTACCTACCTCTCAATGGTGGGATGGCACTACCTTAAGGACATTTACACAGCCTAATTCCTTAGGGTAGGTAGACGACTCATGGATACTTTCTCTCTTCAAAAACAAACGAAAATCTTTTCACACCGACACTTTTCAAAAAGCTTTCAAACAATTTTTCAAACACTCTTGAGGATTGATACAAGCGTCGATCTGAAACTTTCAAAGAAACTTTTTTCAAACCCACTCACCTTGAAAAGCAAACACTTTTGAAAACACAAATGAGCAAGTATCTAAGAGCCCATGGATAACCATGGATAGAAAGGGTGCTAACACCTTCCCTTTCTATAAATCTACCTCCCGAACCGAGAGCTAATCTCAATAAGGAATTTTTCTGTGCTTTTGTCCTTTCCATGTTGGAGAAAATAAAAGACGGTGGCGACTCTTGCTTCCGCGACATTTCGCGAAACCAGCGTTAAACAGTCAGTTCCAGATCCACCGATCACAGAACTGGCGACTCTGTTGGGGATATCTTTAAAAGTGAGGTGTACCTTAGGATAGTTCATAACTGTGTTTTCAATTGCTTTGACTTGTTTGCTTTAAATTGTGGGTACTGTCTTGGGAGTTCTATAGATCCTAACCCGGATCTGGGGATACCTTCTTAGAAAGTAGCAACAAGGTTGTGAGGGAACTGTGCGGGGTATACCGACATGGTTGAAGCAGTCTGCTACATTGATGTGGCACTTTGGTGTGTACCGGTAACCCTTGAGTTCAGTCAAGGAGAGTACGGGGCCTCCGCGTGGTGTCGTGAAGCATCAACTGACCTTAGGAACCTTAATTGAACTATCTTGGCCTCTTTAGGGTAGTGAGATAACTGACTTTGGTGCAGTCCGAGGTTGGTTGATACTCGATACTACACTCAATTGAGGGTTGCTTTCCTGGAATATTTCGGTCGCCAGTTCAGTGGCTAAATCGAAACGATGAACAATGAAAGCAATCCAGTGATATTGGGACCCTTAGAACCCGGTTACTTCTAATAGGACAGGTTGAGCCCACCAACTTCAAGAGGGTAATACCCAGACCCCATGCTGACCTAAACTCTAAGGGTTGTGGTGTGACTTGTGTGCCTTATCATGTTTGCCTTTGTAAATATTTGTGGTGTGTTAATCATAGCATCATGACATCATACAACATCATATGCATTGGCTAACCATTTCAGGGGTTCGAATCTTCATCTTTGTTCTTGTTTTGTAGGACATGGAAACTGGTCGCAGAAAGACAATTCAGATCAGCCTTGTAAGGATCCCTCTTCAGCTTAAGGAGCTTATATCCAGGATTCCCGAGAGCTCTTCATTTAGTGAAAGACATGGAAGACTCATCAGCTTGGTCAACACCAACATTGAGGAGGATATGATAAAGGTCCTGTTCCAGTTCTTTGACCTTCTGCATCACTGTTTCACTTTCCTGGATTATCAACTGGTGCCTACATTAGAAAAGTTCTCCCGGCTTCGGAAGATCCCTATCCTTGATCAACTACCCTACAACGGTACGGAAAAGGAACCCAAGCTTGAAGAGATTGCTAAAGCCTTACACCTACAACCATCTGACCTCAAGGGACATTGGGAAGTTAGAAGTGGTATCAAAAGGTTCTTAGCCAGGTTTCTGTTTGAGAAGGCCCAAGAATGTTGGAACTCCCTTGACCTACAAGCTTTTGAAGAGGTTGTGGCCCTCCTTGTCTATAGTTTGGTGTTGTTCCCTAATCCAGATCAGCTTATAGATATCAGTGCTGTCCAGATCTTCATGTCCAGGAATCCTATACCTACATTGCTTGGGGACATCCTTCACTCATGTTACACTCGAACCATGAGAAAAAGAGGTGTTCTTATGTGCTGCACTCCTCTCCTGGGAAGGTGGTTTATTTCGCACCTTCCGCAAACAGTTTTGAAGAATGAGCGGGGTTTGAGATGGTCACAACGATTGATGACTCTTACACATGCAGATATACATTGGTGCTCTCAGTCCAGAGAGGATGTCATTATCATTGATCGTTGCGGGGAGTACCCCAATGTTCCTTTACTTGGAATCAGAGGAGGTATTACTTACAACCCATGCTTGGCTTGGAGACAGTTTGGTTATGCTCGGAGGGACGGCCCTCATGACATGTTAATTCCTGACATAGTTTTCGACTTCGACAACGATGCACAAGGACTTCGCCAGAGATTTATCAGAGCTTGGAGGATGCCAAGTAGGATAGACAGCAAGACCCTGGGGCACATGAATTTCATCCCGTTGGAACCTTATCTCAAGTGGGTACGAGCCCGCTCCCAGAAGTTAGTGATGCCATATCCTCATGTTCTCCCTGTGATCAAAGAGCCAGTTTTGGAAGGTGAAGTGTCCTACACCATTCAACATCCTGACATGCCCACGTCCTAGGAAGAGATGCAGAAGAGCTGGATCCAGCTTAAGGAAGAACGGAATTCTCTCGAGACCAGTCTACATGCTAGTGAAAAGAAGGTCTTGGAGCTCACCCGCCTACTGCACGAGGAGAGGAATCTCAACACCTACATTGCTCCGAAGAGGATGCGTAGTGTCTTTTGGGATTGATTTGCTTTTGTAATGTCTGCCCATGAGGCTTTGATGTATCAAACAATTATTTCCTTAATGATAACGTGTGTTCCTTTTTGTCTACAACAAATTTGAATTTTCGAACCCTTGAATGCATTGCATAAACACATATCATTCATCATGTGCATCACAGGTACTCTTCTTTTCAGGTTGCTTACTGTTCTTCGCTGTTTATTTCAGCATCATGAACCCTGAATCATCAACCGAGATGTCTATCAAGGCCCTTCAGGCGCAGAACGCACAATTTCAGGAGCTGATCATGGGTTTGGCTCAAGGTCAAGAAGAGCTGAAGGCTTTACTCCTGAAGAAGGAGAAGAAGAAGAAGAAGAGAACCATTCTATTCATCTCGGGCCGAAGGTTTGGTAACACTCTGCAGAATGAGAAAGCTGGTTCTTCTATAGGCAAAGACAGTCCCCAGGGGGGAAGGGCTCCAAGTCCGGTGGTCTCTGACAACGAGACTGACTTTAATGAGGAACAGTATCCTCCAGCTGAAGACAGATACAAGCAGTTGGAAGACCGGCTGAACGCCATGGAAATTCAACAAGTGCCTGGTTTGGATTTCGGAGACTTGGGTTTATCTACTGGTGTGATCATCCCTCACAAGTTTAAAGCACCATCTTTCACCAAGTATGACGGGGCGTCTTGCCCTAAGCTACACCTCAGATCCTATGTGCGGAAGATTCAGCCGTATACGGTGGACAAGAACTTGTGGATCCACTTCTTCCAGGAGAGTCTTTCAGGGACTCATCTCGAATGGTTCTATCAGCTGGATGGAACCAAGGTTCGTAACTGGGAGGAGTTGGCTACAGCTTTTTACAAGCAGTATCAATATAATGCCGACCTTGCTCCTACACGTACCCAACTCCAGGGTATGTCGCTAGGATCAGGCGAAGGTTTTAAAGAGTATGCACAGAAGTGGAGGGACCTGGCTGGCAGGGTGCAGCCTCCGTTAACAGACCGTGAATTGGTGGATATGTTCTTGGGGACCCTCTCCGGGACATTCTTCAATCATCTTATCGGTAATTCGTCTGCAGGGTTTACTGACCTCATTCTGACTGGGGAAAGGATAGAGGCTGGAATGAAGTCCGGTAAAATTCAGAAAGGTGCGTCTTCAAGTTCTGAGAAGAAACCCTTTAAGAAGGAGGCCAGTGCCGTGTATGGGCCTAGGAGGCAAGATAAACCAGAGCGCCTCCAATCTGTCAACGTGTTGGTGATTGCTAAACCTGTTTCCGCTCCTCAGAAAACCAATCAACAAAGGGCTGAGAGACCCAGAAGAGAATTTACCCGGCTGAGTATGACCTTGTCACAAATCTTGCCGCAGCTGCTATCAACCAACCTGGTGACCGTCCGAGAGGCTCCAAAGGTTGTGAATACTGCCTCTCCCAAGTATAATCCAAATGCCCGCTGTGCTTATCACTCCGATAGCCCGGGGCATTCTACTGATGATTACTGGGCCCTAAGGAATAAGGTGCAGGACCTTATTGATGCGAAAGAGATACAATTTGAGGCGCCTGAGAGGCCAAATGTGGTGACTGCTCCTATGCCCCAGCATGGAGTAAATGCCGTTGATGAAGACTTGTATGCCGTTTCCGTGAATGATGTAGCTACTCCTCTGTTGACTGTTAAGAGGAACCTGCTGCTGACCGGTTTATTTCTGGGTTGTGGCGAGGGTTGCCTTTTGTTTGCTGTTTCCCTTACTGGTTGTCCGTTGCTGAAGTTAGGCATCCAAAGCCTGATGGATAGCAAGGAGATTCTGTTCAAGAAGACCGCTGTTCCTTTTGTTCCTGTGGAAGAAGTATTCGTCGTTACAATTTTCAACAATCCGATCAAGGCTCCCCCGAGGAAGCCAGTTAAAATCATGACTGTCGCACCCATTGTTATTATTGTTCCGGGGCCCCTCCCCTATGAATCTGATAAGGTTGTCCCATGGCACTATGGGGCATATGTATATGTACTTGGAATCAAGCAAGAATTCAACACCGGTACCAACATCAGCAATATTACCGGTCCAGCCAAAGTAACTCGCAGTGGCAGGCTCTTCTCGCCTGACATTGCACCACCAACTATTCGAAGACCTCTCATAATAACGCCTGCAAGTGCACCTGTTTCCACTTCTGATCAAGTTGTTTCCCCTGCTGCTGAGTCATCTAATGCTCGGGGCAAAGGGATTGATGATGAGCCTGCCCGAATGGAGGCACCAAAGTCTGTGAATGTTGAAGCCTCCCAGCAAGAGATGAAGGAAATTCTCAAAATAATCAAGAAGAGCGACTTCAATGTCGTTGAACAGCTGGGGCATACACCCTCCAAGATCTCTATGCTCTCATTGCGGCTGTGCTCAGAGGCCCATGCTAAGGCCCTAATTTCATTTCTGAAGACGGCCCATGTGCCACAAGAGACATATGCAGACCAGTTTACTGATTGCGTAGCCAATTTGACAGCTGACAATGGTTTGGGTTTCTCGGATGCTGACCTTACCGCCAAAGGAAAGAACCACAATGATGCCCTGCATGTCTCTATAGAATGCAGGGGAACTACTCTTGCGCACGTATTGGTGGACACCGGTTCTTCCCTTAATGTGTTACCCAAAAAGGCCTTAGACCGGTTGGATTGTGAGGGCTTGGAGTTGAAACCTAGTAACATCATTGTCAGAGCCTTTGACAGATCGAAGAGGATGGTTCATGGAGAGGTAGACATTCCTATTCGTGTGGGTTCTCAAGTATTCGACTCAACTTTCTATGTGATGGATATTCGTCCATCTTATTCCTGTTTGCTGGGTCGACCTTGGATTCACAAAGCTGGGGCAGTGACATCTACCTTACACCAGAAGCTCAAGTACCCTGTCAGAGGGAAGATCGTTACTGTGCAGGGGGAGGAAGAATATATGGTGAGTCATCTGAATTCCTTCCGGTATATCGAGATGGACGGGGAGTTTATTGAAACCCCCTTTCAGCATTTTGAAGAGGTACCTCCGACATTGGCAGCAGCAGAAACAGTGGTTGAAGAGGACTTTCCCTTGAAGATGGCTTCCTTGAAGGACGCCTGGGCTGTAATCGAGAAAGAGGCTCAGAGGGCTGTGCGCAAAGCTAGGACCGGAAGACCTCCCGTGCTCATCACCAATCCAGGAGTGAATGCTATTGGGGATGAAGATGAAGTGGAAGAATCAGAGTTCGATAGCTGGATCTACCCGACGACTGACGGTGGATTGAACAATTGGACCGCGAAAGATCATACACCTGTTACTTTTGTTACACAGTAATGAATTCCTTTGTTTTTGTTATTTGTAATAAACAATGAATTGAAACTTTATGGCCCGGTGTCTTACCCGGGGCACCGTTGGCTTCACTTGTGAGGGCTTATAACTGTCATTTACATATATCATGAATAAAGATCTTGGACGTTTTTTTCGCATTTCAAATCTTGTGCTCCCTTTCTTTCTTTCTTTCTTTATATATTGCAAAACAGCTATATTTACACACACTCACCTACACAGGTTTCAATCCACTCTGGATCTCACTGGTAACGACTCTGCTACTGCCAGTTATGACTTCGAAAATCCGATCAACTTAGCCGAAGACGAAGGTGAAGATGATTGCGAAGTGCCTGGCGAGCTTGCAAGACTGTTACTACAGGAAGAGAGGGCAATTCAACCACACGAAGAGCCAGTGGAAACGGTAAATCTGGGTACTGAGGCATACAGAAAGGAAGTCAAGATTGGTGCCAACCTAGAGCTCAGCGTGAAGCAACGGTTGACTCAGATGCTACACGATTATGTGGAGATCTTTGCCTGGTCCTACGAAGACATGCCTGGGTTGGACACTGATATTGTGGTCCATCACTTGCCTACCAAGGAAGACTGCCCTCCGATTAAGCAAAAAGTCCGCCGTATGCGTCCAGAGATGTCTGAGAAGATCAAAGCTGAGGTTATGAAACAGTTCGATGTCGGGTTTCTTGCAGTGACCTCTTACCCTCAGTGGGTTGCCAATGTGGTGCCGGTACCAAAGAAGGATGGTAAGGTCAGAATGTGTGTCGATTACAGGGATCTGAACAGGTCCAGCCCCAAAGATGATTTCCCTTTGCCTCACATCGATGTTCTAGTTGATAATACTGCTCAGCATAAGGTGTTCTCTTTCATGGATGGTTTTTCAGGGTATAATCAGATCAAGATGGCTCCTGAAGACATGGAAAAGACTACCTTTGTTACTCAGTGGGGCACCTTCTGCTACAAGGTCATGCCATTCGGGTTGAAAAATGCTGGGGCAACCTACCAACGTGCCATGGTTGCTTTATTTCATGACATGATCCATCATGAGATAGAAGTGTATGTCGATTATATGATTGCAAGGTCCCAAACCGAGGAGGAACACCTTGATCATCTGCAGAAGTTGTTTGACCGTCTGAAATTGTACAAGCTGAGGTTGAACCCGAACAAGTGCACCTTCGGGGTAAGATTTGGAAAGTTGCTAGGCTTCGTCGTAAGTGATAAGGGTATTCAAGTGGACCCTGCCAAGGTTAAGGCCATTCAAGAGATGCCAGTTCCTAAGACAGAGAAAGAGGTCAGAGGCTTTCTAGGACGTCTGAATTACATTGCCCGGTTCATCTCGCATCTAACCGCTACCTGTGAGCCAATCTTCAAGCTGCTGAAGAAAGATCAGGTAGTACGTTGGAATGATGAATGTCAGGCCGCTTTTGACAGAATCAAAGAGTATCTCCAAGAACCACCCATCCTTATGCCACTGGTTGAAGGGAGACCTCTAATGCTATACCTGACAGTACTTGACAACTCAATGGGGTGTGTGCTGGGGAAGCATGACGAGTCTGGCCGAAAAGAGCATGCTATTTATTACCTTAGCAAAAAGTTTACCGACTGTGAGACCCGATACTCACTGCTTGAGAAAACTTGATGCGCTTTGGTATGGGCTGCTCGCCGGCTGAGACAGTATATGCTGACTCACACTACCTTGTTGATCTCAAAGATGGATCCTATAAAGTACATATTTGAAAAGCCTGCTCTGTCTGGGAGAATAGCAAGATGGCAAATGATCTTGACAGAATACGACATCCAGTACACGACTCGGAAAGCCATCAAGGGAAGTGTATTGGCAGACCACTTGGCACATCAGGCAGTGGACGACTATCAGTCAATGAACTTTGAATTTCCCGATGAGAGTATCATGATTGTGACTGATTGTGAAGTACCTGGACCGGATGAAGGACCTGAGGAAGGATCCCGATGGTCTATGCACTTTGACGGAGCCTCCAACGCTTTGGGTAACGGCATCGGTGCTGTGATCATATCCCCTCAAGGCACTCATACTCCACTCACTGCCCGGCTATGTTTCAACTGCACCAACAACATGGCGGAGTATGAGGCATGCATCATGGGTCTTCAAGCTGCGATCGATTTAAGGATCAAGTTTCTGAGTGTCTTCGGAGATTCCGCTCTCGTGATCAATCAGATCAAAGGCGAGTGGGATACGAAACATCCGAATCTTATTCCTTACAGAGAATGTGTGTTGACATTGACCCCCCATTTCACAGAGATAACTTTTGACCATTTCCCAAGAGAGGAGAATCAGTTGGCGGACGCTTTAGCTACGATGTCTTCTATGTTCAAGGTCAAATGGGACAATGAGGCTCCCCGAGTCATCATCTGGAAACTGGACGAACCGGCATACTGTTGTGATCTTGAGGCAAGGTTAGTGACTGAAAAACCCTGGTACCATGAGGTGAAGAGATACTTGGAAGCTCAAGAGTATCCTGAAGGTGCATCTGTAAATGATAAGAAGTTTCTGAGAAGGTTCGCAGCAAAGTTCTTCCTCAGCAACGACATCCTGTACAAGCGAAACCATGATTCGACCTTACTACATTGTGTGGATAAGACTGAAGCAGAAAGGATCATGGCAGAGCTGCATGAGGGTACCTTCGGAACACATTCCAGTGGACACACTATGGCAAAGAAGATCCTTCGGGCAGGGTATTTCTGGTCCACAATGGAAGCCGACTGCTACCAACACTCTCGGACATGTCATAAATTCCAGATTTATGCAGATAAGGTGCATGTTCCTCCAGTTCCTCTAAACGTCCTGACTGCACCTTGGCCTTTTGCAATGTGGGGCATAGATATGATCGGCGAGATTAAACCTACGACATCCAATGGGCATCGCTTCATCCTGGTAGCGATCGATTATTTTACAAAGTGGGTTTAAGCAGCTTCCTATGCTACTGTAACCAAGAATGTTGTGGCACGGTTCATTCGACATAACCTGATATGTCGATATGGCATCCCAGAAAGAATCATTACAGACAACGGTACCAATCTCAATAACAAGATGATCACTGAGCTCTGCGAGCAATTTAAAATACAACACCACAACTCTTCTCCCTACCGGCCGAAGATGAATGGGGCTGTAGAAGCAGCGAATAAGAATATCAAGAAAACCGTGCAGAAGATGACAGTGACTTATAAAGGTTGGCACGAGATGTTACCGTTTGCTCTACATGGGTACCGTACCTCAGCAAGGACGTCAACCGGGGCAACTCCTTTCTCCTTGGTCTACGGTATGGAGGCAGTCTTACTGATCGAAGTGCAGATACCCTCTCTCCGGATAATGAAGGATGCAGATCTGAGCGAAGATGATTGGATCCAGACACGACTTGATCAATTAAACTTAATTGACGAAAAGAGACTTGCTGCTATTTGTCATGGTCAGACGTATCAAAAACGGATGATCAGGGCATTTAACAAAAAGGTCAGACCGCAAGAGTATCAAGTTGGGGATCTGGTAATCAAACGCATCATCCTTCCTCAGAGTGATCCCAGGGGCAAATGGACCCCTACATACAAAGGGCCATTTATGGTTAAACATGTGTTCTCAGGAGGAGCCATGATTCTGACCACCATGGACGGTGACGACCTTCCTCACCCCACCAATGCAGACATAGTAAAAAGATACTACGCATAATAAGGACCCGCTAGGTTGACATACCTAGGCAAAAATTAGGGCTTCCCGGCGAACCAAAAGGGTTCGGGCAGAATGAGGGATGAAATGAAAAAAATCTGTACACCCGGCAAGTCGAAAACCTGAAAAGGAAGCTTGGGCAAAAATGGGTATCCCGGTGGACCGAAAACCCGAAAGGGCGGTCCAGGCAAAAGTTAGGGATTGAAGCGTAATGCTATGTCTCATTGGATCACTTTGCATCCAGAATCCGGTATCAACATCAAGTTCAGACGGCATCAATCAATCAGCTTCATCTTCAACTAGGTCATCAAGTGATGAGACGCTCGAAGATATAAAGGCGATAGCAGAGTTGGAACCCAGTGGGATTATTCTTTTCACATAGCTGTTTTGTTTTCCCTTTTGTACAAATTGTGTAAACTCTTTTATTTGGCGGCGTTCTCTTACTAGGACGTCAGCCTCTTGTACATAAAACGCCTGTTTACAGGCAATTCAAAATCAATATAAATACACTTTTCAGATCAATTGCCAATTGTTTTTCCTTTTTCTGTTTTGTTTTGCGAAGAACGTCCAGGGTTCAATTTGTGATATATGCATTTGACACTAATTGCTGACTCATAAATATTTGCATACGAAACAAAGGATTAATTACAGGTAACATTAGAAACAGGGGCAATAATGAGTGGTCTAAGCGATCTAATTGTTCTGTTCACCAAGGTACCAAGGTAAGTTCGGCTGAAGGACATAACCAATATACCTCAATTCCCCAGAGAGAGAGTTAGCAAATCAATGCACTCTCCCCAAGCAAAGCTATATTATCAGCCTTAAGGAAGTTGGGTATCCTCCAGCAGATCTCAACATTCCCCAGTACAATATACAAATATTCTTAACAAGCATCCCCGGCAGTCTTGGTCTAAGACTGTTCCCCGGCGGTATACCAGACATTCAGCAGAGCCACTTCCCCAATACATCTCAAAATCTCCCCAGGAGAGTCCAATCCAGATTTCCCCAAGAAAGTTTGAATCAATCTCCCCAGTAGGAAGCTTATCCCCAGTAGATTCTGAAAGCTTATCCCCTACAGAGCACGAACGCGTCCCCTGGCTTTATTCAAAGGTTATTTCCCTACCAGGATATAACTGGGTTATCCTCAGCCAAAAGCCACGGAAAGACTGTCCTCGGCAAAGTCTTCTTATCCCCAGCGGAGTCTATTAACACTTCCAACACATCAACGATATCCCTAGCAGAATTATCATCAAGCATCTCAGCAAAGTATTTCTCTCCCCACAGAGTATTGTTCCCCAGCAAGATCGCTAGAGTAGTTATTCCCCGCAGAGTAATCTCTCCATCAAGTTTATTCCCCAACGGAGTCATCTTCCCCTACCGGTTCATTCTTGCAATCTTCATCCCCAGCGGAAACGAAGAACTCTTTTCAACCATCAGCCCAGGATTTAACTCCCGTTATTCGTCAAGGATTTATTTTCCTAGACGAAAATACATTCAAAAACATCACATACATCATGATACATGCATAAACGCATCATATCTTACAATCTCATTTATGTTGAGAACATAATTGCTTGATCCATGGCATGCATTACATACGACTGACTTTTACATTTCAGGAAAGATCCAGTTAAGTTCTCAACTATGTCCAAGACCTCCTCTGGTTCAGTTAAATCGATTCCTAAAGATTTTTCTGATGCCGATCTAGTTGAAGTTATTTCAAGACCTCCTCTGGTTCAGTTAAATCGATTCCTAAAGATTTTTCTGATGCCGATCCAGTTGAAGTTATTTCAAGACCTCCTCTGGTTCAGTTAAATCGATCCCTAAAGATTTTTCTGATGCCGATCCAGTTAAAGTTAATCCAAGACCTTCTCTGCTTCAGTCAGATCGACCCTAAGATCTCCCTGATTCTTATTCCAGTTGAAGATATTCCAAGACTTTAGTCTGGTTCAGTTAAATCGATTCTAAGATTTTTCTGATTCTTATCCAGTCAAAGTTAATCCAAGACCTTCTCTGGTTCAGTCAGATCGACCCTAAGATCTCCCTGATTCTTATTCCAATTGAAGATATTCCAAGACTTTAGTCTGGTTCAGTTAAATCGATTCTAAGATTTTTCTGATTCTTATCCAGTCAAAGTTAATCCAAGACCTTCTCTGGTTCAGTCAGATCGACGCTAAGATCTCCCTGATTCTTATTCCAGTTGAAGATTCCAAGACCTTGCCTGGTTCAGTTAAATCGACTCCTAAAGATTTTTCTGATGCCGATCCAGTCAAAGGCCTTCTCTGGTTCAGTCAGATCGACGCTAAGATCTCCCTGATTCTTATTCCAGTTGAAGATTCCAAGACCTTGCCTGGTTCAGTTAAATCGACTCCTAAAGATTTTTCTGATGCCGATCTAGTCAAAGGCCTTCTCTGGTTTAGTCAGATCGACGCTAAGATCTCCCTGATTCTTATTCCAGTTGAAGATTCCAAGACCTTGCCTGGTTCAGTTAAATCGACTCCTAAAGATTTTTCTGATGCCGATCCAGTCAAAGGCCTTCTCTGGTTCAGTCAGATCGACGCTAAGATCTCCCTGATTCTTATTCCAGTTGAAGATTCCAAGACCTTGCCTGGTTCAGTTAAATCGACTCCTAAAGATTTTTCTGATGCCGATCCAGTCAAAGGCCTTCTCTGGTCCAGTTAAATCGATTCCTAAAGATTTTCCTGATGAAGACTCAGTAGAATACATCCAAGGTTCTCTCATCGTTACTGTTGAGGTAGTAATCTCCCCAGGTTCTCTCATCGTTACTGTTGAGGTAGAAATCGCTCAAGGTTCTCTCCTCGTTACTGTTGAGGTAGTAATCATCCAAGGTTCTCTCATCGTCCCGTTGAGATAGTAACCATCCCTGATTCATTCATAACCTTTTGAAGCTCCAGACTTGATTCCTGTATCTCTCCAGGGCACGTCTGAAGAGTTCAAAGATTCGATTCCTGTATCCAGCCAGGGCGCATCCACATAAAAAGTTTGAAGACCAACTCCTGTAACAGGCCAGGTAATCATTTTCTTTTTCAGGTACGCAAGTTCTCGCTAAGGAAACTCTTACGCGATCGACATCCAGATGGCATCTATAAGCCCATCTTCCTATCCATCAATCTCCAAATGGCATCTGTAAGCCCATTCCTACCATCAAACTGCTAACATGTGAGCGCAAATTTCTGGGCACTCTAGTGTTCAATCATCTCCCACCTTCGGATTACGAAAGGCACGTCAGCCAATCTACATCCTCAGGTCTAAGAAGATTGAACAGGGGCAACTGTTGTACCCCAACATTTTCCCTCCCATTTTCTTCAAGATTTGCTAAGAGCATGCTTCAAAATCTCCCAAAGGTTGCACAGTCCAATGGCCTCCTAACAGTCAAAATTTAGGGTTTTGGTTCTGGCAAAGAAATTGAATTTTTCAAAGGTCCAATCAAGTCCCACATGCCTACATACAATGTCAAGCATCCATATGCTAAGTTTCAAGACTCACAGCACAAGATTGCACAGTCAAAAACCCTAATTGCTCAACAGTCAACTGTAGGGGTAAAATAGTCATTTGACAGTCAAAAGTCTAAATTTTTTGTCAACATCTCATTTTGAAGCCACAAACATCATTTGATCAATTCTTGATCATGATTCTCAAAGCATGGCTCAAAAAGTCTCAAGATGCAAAAGTTTCTACTTTTGGACAGTTGAAAAAGTCAACTGCAAATTGACCAAGGCATAACTTCCACATGGTTTATCAGAAAAATTCCATACAAAGCTCATTTTGAAGAGAATGACATTTCCTACAACTCATCTTCACACTTCAAGTCCAAGAAATGCTCTCACAAAAAGTTATCCATTTCAACATTATAGGTCATTTTCAAAAGTCAACAAAAAGGCACTTTAAAACAAAGACCATAACTTGAGATTGGTAAATCAAAATGACATGGGACCAAAGACATTGGTTATAGGACTTCAAGACCTTTCCAAAATGTCCAAGAACATGATCAAAGCTTAAAAATTGAGCAAGATAAAGCAATACAAGAGATGCCTTCTCCTCGCACTGAAAAGGAAGTCAGAGGATTCTTGGGACGTTTGAACTATATTGCCAGATTCATTTCTCACCTAACAGCTACTTGTGAGCCAATCTTTAAACTATTGAAGAAATATCAAGTAGTCAAATGGAATGATGAATGCCAAGTTTCTTTTGACAAAATCAAGGAATACTTGCAAGAGCCTCTGGTGTTGATGCCACCAGTCGAGGGAAGACCATTGGTCATGTATCTAACTGTTTTAGAAAACTCAATGGGGTGTGTATTGGGGCAGCATGATGAGTCTGGCCGAAAAGATCACGCTATTTACTACTTGAGCAAAAAGTTTACCGACTGTGAAACCAGATATTCACTACTCGAGAAAACTTATTGCGCTCTGGCATGGGCTGCTCGCCGGCTAAGACAGTATATGCTGACTCATACTACCTTGTTGATATCTAAAATGGATCCGATAAAATACATCTTCGAGAAGCCTGCTCTTTCTGGGAGAATAGCAAGATGGCAGATGATCCTGATAGAATATGACATACAGTATACTACCCATAAAGCTATAAAGGGAAGTGTACTAGCTTATCACCTTGCTCACCAAGCCGTAGAAGACTACCAGTCCATGAAGTTCGAATTTCCGGATGAAGACATCATGACATTAGAAAACTGTGAATAATTAAGGCCATATGACGTACCTGAACTATGCACTCGGCAATGGTATTGGTGTTGTACTCATATCTCTGAAAGAGTGTCATACTCCATTTACCGCAAGACTTTGCTTCAATTGTACAAACAACATGGCGGAATATGAAGCATGCATCTTCGGTCTCAAAGCTGCCATAGACTTGGGGATCAAATCCTTGGATGTATTCGGAGACTCAGCTTTGGTTATCAGCCAGATCAAAGGGGAATGGGACACCAAACACCCTAACCTTATCCCTTATAAAGAACATGTTTTGACATTACTACCACATTTTGAGAAGATTACCTTCGAGCATTTCCCGCGAGAAGAAAATCAGCTAGCAGATGCTCTAGCCACAATGTCATCTATGTTTAAACTTAATTGGGATATCGAGGCTCCCCAGATCACCATTGAACGAATGAATGAACCAGCACATTGTCACGAGATTAATACTGAAGAAGTAGTGGACCAGTCTTGGTTTCACGAAGTCAAGAGGCATCTCGAGGCTCAAGAATACCCAGAAGGAGCTTCAATCAATGATGAGAAGTTCTTAAGGAGATTCTCTGCTAAGTTCTTCCTTAGTAATGGCATCCTGTACAAACGTAATCATGACTATGTGTTGCTACGGTGTGTAGATAAGGTTGAAGCTGAAAGGATCATGGCTAAATTGCATGAAGGCACTTTTGGCACCCATTCCAGTGGGCATACGATGGCAAAGAAAATCCTACGGGAAGGCTATTACTGGTCTACCATGGAAGCAGATTGCTATCAGCACTCTAGAACCTACCATAAATGCCAAATTTATGTTGACAAAGTGCATGTACCCCCAGTTCCTCTGAATGTCTTGACAGCTCCTTGGGCCTTTGCTATGTGGGGGATTTATATGATTGGGGAAATCAAGTCAACGACCTCCAATGGACACCGCTTCATCCTAGTGGCCATTGACTATTTTACAAAGTGGGTTGAAGTAGCCTCCTTCGCCTCCGTTACCAAGAATGTTGTTTTCCGTTTCATCAAGAAAAATCTTATTTGCCAGTACGGTATCCCGGAAAGGATCATCACTGACAATGGTACAAATCTCAACAACACTATGATCACCGCCTTGTGCGAGCAATTCAAGATTCAACATCACAATTCTTCCCCATATCAGCCAAAGATGAATGGTGTTGTCGAAGCTGCAAATAAAAACATTAAAAAGATCATACAGAAAATGACGGTCACATACAAAGATTGGCATGAGATGGTACCATTCGCTCTCCATGATTATCGTACCACAGCCCATACATCAACCGGGGCAACACCCATTTCTCTTGTTTACGGTATGGAGGTTGTCTTGCCTATCGAGGTTCAGATCCCCTCTCTGAGGATTATGAAGGATACAGGGTTGAACGAAGACGATTGGATCCATACTCGACTTGATCAACTGAACTTGATTGATGAGAAGAGACTTACTGTTGTTTGCCATTGTTGTACCCCAAAATTTGCCCTCCCATTTTCTTTAAGATTTGCTAAGAGCATGCTTCAAAATCTCCCAAAGGTTGCACAGTCCAATGGCCTCCTAACAGTCAAAAATTAGGGTTTTGGTTCTGGAAAAGAAATTGAAGTTTCCAAAGGTCCAATCAAGTCCCACATGCCTACATACATTGTCAAGCATCCATATGCTAAGTTTCAAGACTCATAGCACAAGATTGCACAGTCAAAAACCATAATTGCTCAACAGTCAACTGTAGGGGTAAAATGGTCATTTGACAGTCAAAAGTCCAAATTTTTGGTCAACATCTCATTTTGAAGCCACAAACATCATTTGATCAATTCTTGATCATGATTCTCAAAGCATGGCTCAAAAAGTCTCAAGATGCAAAAGTTTCTACTTTTGGACAGTTGAAAAAGTCAACTGCAAATTGACCAAGGCATAACTTCCACATGGTTTATCATAAAAATGCCATCCAAAGCTCATTTTGAAGAGAATGAAATTTCCTACAACTCATCTTCACACTTCAAGTCCAAGAAATGCTCTCACAAAAAGTTATCCATTTCAACATTATAGGTCATTTTCAAAAGTCAACAAAAAGGCACTTTAAATCAAAGACCATAACTTGATATTGGTAAATCAAAATGACATGGGACCAAAGACATTGGTTATAGGACTTCAAGACCTTTCCAAAATGTCCAAGAACATGATCAAAGATTAAAAATTGAGCAAGATATGCCTTGTGGAAGTTGGGAAATTTTTGGGAATTTTGAAAAGTCAACTTTGCTTCAAATGCCTCAAAATTGCTAATGGGCCTCAATTTCTTCCATGAATCATCACCCAAAAGCTATGCACGACCCATTGACATCCAAGGGAGTTATTTTATCATTTTTGATTAATTATTTGAATTATTATTATTATTAATTCACTTAATTAAAATTAAATATGACAAAAATAGCAAAACATGTTTTCCAAATCTTTTTGTGCAGCATATTCCCTCATCATGACCTAGAGATTTCGTGTACCATATCAAGAGGCAAGATCTTCCAAAATAGGCATGTTTTTCATGACAAAAAGATTGAAAAAGATATAAGGAAAAATCAAATATTGAATCATTGAATACATGGATTTTGGGCCAGTTTTTCTAACCTAAATCGTTCACATACATAAGCATAACATAACCCTAAGGCCAAGAACACAGAAGCTGCGCCTCAAGCACAAGAACAACTTTGCATTTTTTTCAAAAAAACCTTGAAACTGTTTTGATAGCTAGATCATAATTCAAGGCCTCAAAACTATTCCACAATCTTGCCAAGACTACCAGGAATCTTTTCCAATAAAAGCCAAGTCTCCATACTCGAAGAAGTGGTAGAACGCAATCGCCCTATTCATGAAAATTTTCTTAATCACATTTGAATTTACATGCATTTTCCATACGTTCTAATGTTTGATTTACACTAATACGAACTCTCTGAAGATATTGGTGTCCTTTAATTGCATTGCCTGTATGAGAAGTTGCCATGGACGCAGGTTAGGGTTTCAGAAGCTTCCATTTGGGGCTTTGCATATATGGAAAAATTAGGCCATGAAACCTACACCATTGAAACCAGGATGCCCAGACGAATAGAAACCAACCATCGCGCCCTTTTTCTTTTTCACTATATGCTAATCGCTATTTTTCAGGTTTAGGGTTAGTGGGGGTTTAAAACCCCCGCTATCTATTTGATATTTTCAGGCAAAACGAAGGACCAAGGAAGGAGATGCTGAGCTGTTGAACTATGGTTGGTTGGTTTGAATAACTGGCGCCCTTTTTTTTATTGTCCAGCATAATCTTGCTTTTTCACATATAATGATTATTGCCCACTAAACATACAACTAAACGCGTTGGTTCAATTGGCAAATGAAGTGGCACGCAGGTATTGGGACCTGGGTTCGATTCCCAGGTCCCCCACTATTTCCATAATTTTTTCATTAATGTGCTTCTATGCAGCGTCCATCATGCAGCACACCATATGTCCTAGTGCTGAGACTTGCCAAGTGCCTCTGGGGCTCCATCCAATGGCCAGGACATGCAACCTACCATACACGTTCAGTCAACCACAAGCATGGGAACATGGAAAGTCAAAAAAGGCCTCCTTCTGTTGGGCCAAATTGCTCTTGCATACACCTCCAAAAGGGCCTGAATACCCCCCTTGTTTGTATTTCCTTTCTCTCATTTTTCTCTTTTCATTTATTTTAGTTATTTTAATTATTTTATTTAATTCCATAAAATTAATTTTCATAATACAAATATACAAAAAAATCAGAAATCATAAAAATAAAAATATGTTTATTTAATTTCTAATTCATTAATAGTTTTCTTTTGTAAATAAATTCCAATAACCAAATTAGTTTAATTTTAGGCCTTCAACTTTAATGTTTTTTTTTAAATAAATAAAATACATAAAAATTAGGTTTAGCATTTTCATTCTTTTTCTCAATAAATAAATTTTTTCTTATTATAATTATTATTAACTATTAATTAATTTTGTAAATACTCTTATAATTAAACAATTAGTAAATTAGGTTTAAACTTAAATATTTTTCTTTAACAAATTAAAAATAGTGTAGAATTAGGGTTTCCAATAATAACCAATTCTCTTCCTTTATTTTCATTAAATACAAAAAAAACATAAAAAATCATTTCTTTTCTTTATTTAATAATTAATTAATTTGTAATTTCAATTCAATTCCTTAAAGGGTCCAACGCCTTCGCACTTTCGATTCCAATTTCCTTTCGCGCGTTTGTCTTTATTTTTCGTTTTAAATTTATGTAATTGCCCCAAAGCTTTGTAATAATAATTAGGACATTTATTTTCCGCACTTTTATTCAAAATCGGGTCTTTGTTAATTTGGCGATGTATAGACCCGCGCCTTGTAATAGCGTAGGACTTTTATTTTTCCGCACTTTAAATTCCGCACCTTTAAACTGTTAATCACATGAAAGAATGTATGCCCAAATAAAATCAAAGCGTAGATCACCCAATGCATGACAAGACAAATAATAACTGAAGATGACACACAATTCACACACCACTCCTAGGGTATGCCTAACTGTTGCCTTGCCCCTCGAAACGTGGTCGTCGAGTATAGGACGTCTTAGTGAGTCCTTATGTTCCATTGATCTAGTTGCCACGAAACGGTTGCCTCGAACAAGTTTCCTCGAAACAAGTTGCCTCAGAATAGTTGCCTCGGAATAAAAAGATCAATGGCATAAGGGTAGCTTCTAAGGTGTCTTAGTGTTGCTCGGTGACCACACTGTCCCTATAAACGAATTGACCCGAACACCTCCAACGGTGGTGCTACCTACCTCTCAATGGTGGGATGGCACTACCTTAAGGACATTTACACAACCTAATTCCTTAGGGTAGGTAGATGACTCATGGATACTTGCTCTCTTCAAAAACAAACGAAAATCTTTTCACACCGACACTTTTCAAAAAGCTTTCAAACAATTTTTCAAACACTCTTGAGGACTGATACAAGAGTCGATCTGAAACATTCAAAGAAACTTTTTTCAAACCCACTCACCTTGAAAAGCAAACACTTTTGAAAACACAAATGAGCAAGTATCTAAGAGCCCATGGATAACCATGGATAAAAAGGGTGTTAACACCTTCCCTTTCTATAAATCTACCTCCCGAACCGAGAGCTAATCTCAATAAGGAATTTTTCTGTGCTTTTGTCCTTTCCATGTTGGAGAAAATAAAAGACGGTGGCGACTCTTGCTTCCGCGACATTTCGCGAAACCAGCGTTAAACAGTCAGTTCCAGATCCACCGATCACAGCCATGGTCAAATGTATCAAAAACGGATGATCAAGGCTTTCAACAAGAAAGTCAGACGCCAAGTGTATCAAGTTGAGGATCTAGTGATCAAATGCATCATCTTGCCACAAGGTGATCCCAGGGGAAAATGGACTTCTACCTATGAAGGACCATTTTTAATCAAAAACATATTCTCCGGTGGGGCAATGATCTTGACCACCATGGATGGTGACGACCTGCCACACCCTGCGAATGCGGACATATTCAAAAGATACTATACATAAGAGACCCGCTAGGTTAACACACCTAGTTAAAATAAGGGCATCCCGGCGAACTAAAAGGTTTGGGAAAAATTTAGGGATAAAACAAAAAAATCTATAAACCCGGCAAGTTGAAAACCTGAAAGGGCGACTTGGGAAAAAAAGGGCTCCCCGATGGACTGAAAACCCGAAAGGGCGGTCAAGGCAAAAATTAGGGAATTAAGGCGTACGACTATGTCCCGTTGGATCACTTCATGGACAAACTTTGGTTTCCACTGATAAACTCAGAGGTTCTGATCAATTCAATCATCTTCGGACGAGGCAACAAATAGACAAGATGCTCAGAGATACGAAGGCTATAGCAGAATAGAAACCCCATGGGATTATTACACATATCTATCTTTCCTTTGTATCATTTTTTTCTCTTTTACGATAACATTCTCTTACTAGAATGTTTTTCTCCTTGTACAAAAATTACTTATTCAAAGTCAATACAAAATATTCCTTTGAAAGTGAAAAAACTAATTGTCTTTTCTTTACGCTTGTTTTGTTTACAAAAATGTCCAATGATTCATTGTTGAGCATATACATTTGAACATAATTACTGTTTACAAATAAACGAAATGAAAAGAGGCAATTACTTATAGGTTGAAAGGATAGGAAAATATCTCTAGGCTATTCCATAGGTAATCCCCTGCAGTACGTTGTTTAAATCCCCATCTGAACAAAATTTCAAATTATTGATCCCCAGTAGAAGTCGTCAAATTTCTCAGGATTCCCCAATAAGATTTTACAAGAAGTACATGGTATTGCCCTTACAACAGAGTTTATTTCTCTCAGCAGAAATTCATCAATACTTCGACTTCAAGACATGAACACTCACATATCCTCAGCAACAATCAGGGATTTTATTTTTCTTAACCCAACAGCAATGCAGCAGATTAGCTCACATAAGCATACATTACATCCATATATCATAAACATTGATTACAAAAATGCATTATGTCATACATTTCATACAACATGACTTTGCATTTTAGCTAACATTTTACCCGTTTCAGGATAAGATTAACAGCTACCATTAACAATGTTCGATCTACAGATACAATACAGATACGCTCCAAACACGGATGTCATTCTGATACTCACTCAGATCTCAACTTCAAGATACAGTACAAATACGCTCCAGACACGAATGACATTCTGATACTCATTTAGATTTCAAATTCAGATATAGTTCAGATACGCTCTAGATACGAATGCCATTCTGATACTCATTCAGATCTCAACTTCAAGATACAGTACAGATACGCTCCAGACACGGATGCCATTCTGATACTCATTCAGATTTCAAATTCAGATACAGTTCAAATATGCTCCAGATATAGATTCCATCCTAATATTCATTCAGAGTCAATTTTCAGATACAGTTCAGATACGCTCCAAACACGGATGCCATTCTGATAGTCATTCTTCGAGCCTACAAATCACAATTCGACAATCACTTTTGGATGGAATCTTTAAACCCATCTCCAACAGATTTCTATCACCTCTCCAAATGGCATCTTTAAAGCCCATTCCTTCTATCATCTCATCATCGAGTGCAAATTTCTGGGCACTCTTGTGTCCAATCATCTTCCACCTTTGAGTCACGAATGGAAAAACTCACCAGTCTAACTCTTCAGGTTTAAGAAGATTGAACAGGGGAAGATGTTGTACCCCAAAATTTTCCCCCTCACTTATCAAGAATTCTCTCACAAAATCTCTTTGACTCAAGACTGCATTAGGGTTTGATCAGCTCAAGACACCTCATCATGCACTGATGACCAAAATTAGGGTTTGAGTTTGCACAATGATTTTTGGACTATCAATGCTTCATATGACTTTCAATGATCCTTAGGTACCCCCAAGATTACTCATGTCAAGTTTCAAGCCTTGAATCACATTTTTGATCAGTCAATTGGACAGTTGACCTAAAATCAACTAGATTGGGGAAAAATTCAACCATGGCTAATTTACATTCAAACTTCATAATTTTTTATCCACATCAACATATTAGGCTCATATGTATCATTTTATCAAGTTTGGACCATAATTCCTCATGAAATTTGATCAAATCATCAAAAGGGCAAATTGGTCAAAATTAGGGTTTTGACTGGGAAGGGGCAATTTCTGATTTTTGACCTAGAAAATGATCAATTGGTTTGAAGCATGATTTCAAGAGTTCAATTTCATCATTTTGACCTAATAACATGGTTCAAAACATTGCAAGTCCATCGGATTGACAGATGAATTTTGCAGTCAACTAATCAAAAGTCAACTGTATACTGAAAAGTGAAACTCAGACTTTTTGGTCAAAATCAAGTGCCAAAGATCATAATTCATCAAAACATGTCAAAATGTGAAACTTGTTCATCAAGAAATCAAGGATTTAAGATTTTGTTTTGAAAAGTTGAAATTTCGTAACTTAGAAATTTTTGTAAGTATAGAAAATTTCTTATTTTTCTCAACTTTGAGCCAAAATTTCACCATGATGCAAGATGATTCAAAGGAAACTTCAAACATGAAAGTTGTAGATATCCATGAAATATACAAAATTTCTTCACAAAATTTCTCCTAAAAATGCTTGGATCTCAAGATATAATTTTGTGAATACATGCTCATGAACTAAAATAACTTAGTGAAATTTTGCCCTAGTTAGGCAGTTTTTTGACCTAACTTCATGCCATTTTTTCACAAAGTTCCAAAGGGAATTTTCGAAAGCAATTCAAATATGAGTTTTAGAGAACATTGCAAGCTTTCCAAAATGTCCAAGAACTCCTTGAGATCATTCCTGAGCAGGAAGAATCAAATGGATGGAGTTGGTGATTTATCACTTTGATTTCAAGCCATTTTTTATGATGAACAAAAATTCAAATCCAAGCCTAGGCTGCATAATCTTTGCTTTGCAGGCCTCAAACTTGTTTCTCACTCCATAATTAAATGTTTACACAACTGATAGAGCTTTAATCCAAGCACTTGAGCCTTTATCCAAGTTACAATTCCATTTTTGGTACAAAGTTGCCATTTCCATTTTGATAAAGCACTACTTTTGCCTTTGTCAACTTATTGAGCCTCTCAATTGTTTTCTCTGCACACAAGCAAAGTCAAAAACAAAAGCAACTTGTCTAAGGTCTCTACCAACTCAGATCATGCTTGTACAAACTTAAAGACTTGTCTCCTGCCTTTTCTTCAAAAGCAAGTTATAGAGCCAAAAGGCTATAACTCAGAAACCTGGAGTGGAGTTGATCTCTAACCTTTTCCATATATATACACAAATGCATTGCAACATAATACACGAATACTAAGACTCCAAACACACTCCCAAACACTCTGCAACTCAGAATCTGCCATAGCTTGACATTTTTGAACCTTACACAACCATCTCCAAAACCACTCGTGCGTTTTGAGTTTTAACCACCTAAACACTTAATATACCTCATATCTAAGTGATCCATACCCATGTTCTATCACTGTAACTCCTCCTTCACCATCCACCATGTTCAAATATTGAGCTTGCAGGTTGACTTGAGTAGGGAGATTCAGAGACTTTCAAGACAAAGTAAGGATTTGAATACACTCAGGGAGGTCCAGACAAGCTAAACAGATCCTCAGGCCTTCTCAAAACTTGCTCAAACTCCATTCACGATCCCAGATGAAAGAGATAAAAACTCAAACTTCTATCTCTTCTTACAAGCATCATTTGGTCCTGATTTGTGAAAGCAAAATGTAGATATCATTTCCCTAAAGCTAACCATGTTCATAGTTTTCATTTATATTGACTGTGTATAGAGAATTTTGGATTTGAAATTTCTGTAAAAATTAGGTTTCAAATTAGGGCAAGTAAAATTAGCTTTGATCTTTAACTGTTAGTTTACATAAATTATATGGTTGAACTCTTAGGAAGAAACACCATAACTTTCATGTTTGGACTTTCCATTTTCATGGAGAATTGAGAGAGATACAGGTGGTCCGGTCATGGCTAAAGGTTGAAGATGAAGTTGTCTTCAGGAGGTGTTTTCTAATATATATTTGTGCTTTTGATTATATAAACGGATGTACAGCCACCCTAGTGGTAGGGCAGCGCACAAAGATGCTAGAGGTCATGGGTTCGAGCCTCAGCGTGCTGCCTTTTGCAATTTTCTCATATTTTTCCATTTTTTGTTGTTTTGCAGCGCATGGGCTTCAGTTTCATGGGCCTTGTGTTTTTTTCTAACATCCTACCTCTTGCTTACTTTAAACATCCCTGGCCCATATAATTTTATTTATTTATTTTACTTTCATTTTATTTTATTAAATATATTTTTTCTTAATATTAAAAATCATAAAAAATATAAAAATGATAGATTTATATTTTAGCTTATTTTATTTTATTTTTCTCACTAAAAATATTTTTATTTAGTTATATATTTATCCATTTTTATTAATTAAATTTTTAAATTAAAATTAGAACTAGTTTAAATATTTATTTTTCTTCACACTCATTAAACATATTATTTTAGTATAAAAAAGACCAAAATATCTCATAATGCCATATATTATTTTCAAGATAAAAAAAACAAAAAAAATACTTACTTTTTCTTAAAGAAATTTATTTCCTTTTAATCAAATAGAATTAAGGTTTATTCAAAAAGTCTTTTTCTAAAATAATTTCTTTTCTTAATTGATTTAAGTTAATCTTGATTTATTTATTAGGTTTAGGTTAAAAAAAATTTTCACATAAAAAACTAAACAAAAATCTTCTTTGCATTTACATACCTTTGCATATTTAATTCATCTTGTATATTATTTATTCCAATATTTGTACATATTCAATTTGGTTGTAATAGATTAATTAGGTTTATATTATTTCAATCCCCATTCATAAATTGTATACCCCCTCCCACAAATGTTGTAATAGCGTAGTAACTTTAAATTTCGCAATTTGTCGCTTTTACATGACATGCTAGTAACTAGGGTTTGTATGGCAAGATAAAACCAATCAAATAGAAAACCCTAATCCAAGACAAAATCAAGCATGAAAATTACACACTTGCACACAAAACACCCATAGGGTTATCCCACTTGGTTGCCTTATACAAAAATGGCCATATTACGCATGTAAGGTGTCTTAGCAAAAACAAACAAATACAAGATCATAGTCCCTCGATGACGCTATTCAAAGTTGCCTTACCAAATGGTCTTAGTCCCTCAAAAAAAGCTAAGATACCTTGCAACATTGCTAATCATGGTTATGCGATGACCCACGCCCGTCCCGTTTACATCCAAAGATAGGGTTGCTTACCAAATCAATGGTAAGACAACAATGTCAAAGGAGAAGAAAATGAACAAGAAAGACATTTGAGTAGGTAGATTACTTTTATTTACTTGCTCCATTTCAAAATAAATATCCTTGCTATTTTAAAAACAAACACACACATTTCCAAACATCTTACAAAATTGAAAACATTTTCAAAAAGATCAACATCTTTGAATACATTCTTACGAACGAGAATCATTACAAAGATTGCCTAAACGATGGCCTCTTTTACAAAATACTTTCAAACCCACACAAAGCACGATTTTAAACAAAAGCAAGTGATCTAGCAAGTAACTAAGATCCCATGGAAAACCATGGATGAAAAGGGTGCTAATACCTTACCTTTTCATAATCTACCCCCCGAACTCAAGAAACAATCTCAAAGGTCTTTCCTGTGCTTTTTTACCTTTCCTTTTTGGATAAAAGAAAAGTCGGTGGCAACTCTTGCTAACCGCAACATTTGCGATCAAACGCAAAACAATCAAGTCACTTCTCCCACCGTATCACACACATAAAAGAAGAGTTGAAGTTCACATCCTTAAGATCATTGTGGAAAATTAATGGGCTCAAGGAGATAAAAATTTACCAAGTTGTGATCTTTTGAAGTCTCATAAGAGAATTTTATGGTCTATCTAGAGGACTTGTAATCTTTCTCAATCATTAAGCATCTTCCACACAAAAATTCCATGAAACTCTTGAAGTTATTAGTTTATAACCTTTAAAGAGGAGCATGTATTTGGAATTACTCCAAAATCTCAAAATATGAGCAAGATATAGCCCTTAGAAGTTCAAAACCCTAGTTCCTCAAGCAACAAATTGACTTGGGAACCCCTTTTAATTTTGACAAACTTTCTAGCACAATTACTTTTTCCATGTGAATGTAAGTTGTTGAGGGTGATAGTAAGAAACCATAGAACCAAAAACCACTTCCAAATGTTAATAATTGAGAGAGTTATGCACTTGTGATCAAGAAGCCAAGAACTTGTCCAATTAGGTCAAACCTCTTCAATCAATCCTTGCCTCTTCTGACTTTCTTTAACAAATTGAAGCATGATGAATCATATTAGACCATGTCATTATATTACTTTAAAGCATCTTCAATGATGAAACTTGAATCTCAATGAAGCTTTATTGAAGAAGGCATGGAAATAAACTCATGAACCTATGAATTTACCTAATAAAATATGTTGTGACCTTACCTATAGGATCATCATTTAGAGAAAACATTCATTGTATTTGTTAGTTAAAAGTTAATCAATACAAAACATACATGATCATAACATACAAATCAAGGCGCTTGGTGATTCCTCATGAACAAACCTAAGGATAGGGAGAAGAACAAAACCCAATTGTGATCTTGATATGATGTAGTTGATATGAATTGATAAAGTAATCTTAGGTGTAAAAATTTGGGTACAACAGTGTTGTTCTTATGATGGAGGATGAGCGTTAAAGTTGTTGAATACGTATGAACATGAGGGTGCACTGATTCGGTTATGAGAGTGCATAACAAAGGTGAAGTGGTATGGATGACGATGTTGTGGTGAGTTGGATATGGTGTAGGTTGAAGTCGGGAAAAAAATTTGGTATAGGTGTTGTTGAATGTTTTGCAGAGAGAGTTGAATGAAGGTAGAAGGTTGGAGGTTTCAGGGTGTTCTGTAAGGTTTTGGCAGGGAAGAAAATATGGAGGACCAAAAAGCTCGAGATCAGATGTTATGTTATGCTGAGTTATGACATAAGTTGGTTATGAAAAGTGTTGAAGGCATGTTTTTTTATGATATTTCTTTGTTTCTTGCTTCTCCTTACCCTGGTATATCGATGCCTATTTTATAGTGAACTAGAATAATGTTTTGGAAGGGAAAATTTGATGAGTTTTGAACACTTTATTTTTCTGTTTTGGTTGCTTTTAGAGTGTCGGTTTTTGTTATGCCAAATTTGTGTAGTTCTTGGCCTGGTTTGGACTGATATGATGCAGGTTTTAGAAAGGTTATGAGCAGGGGCCGCAGGGTTGGTTTTGTGTACAGTTTATAGAAGAGCAGAATTTTAGACTTATGCAGGAGGTTTGTAGTGGTGCAGAGGTTTGTAATGGACTTAAATGGACAGCAAGTTTTGGGCCGCATTGAAGATGTTTAGGACAGGCTTTGGTAAAAGTTTTGGACATTATAGTTTAGGTTTATAGCCTTGACCTCATGTACAAACTTGTGTAATTCCTTTGTAGCTTTGTAATGATTAATGAAATAACTTGACACTTCAAAGGAATTTCCTTGAATGCATCTTTAGGTTTGTAAACTTCAAATGAAATTTGAATGAAGTCTCTTTACTTTTGTTCCAAAATTCCAAAGAATCATGGAATGGTTTTTGTATAGTGTAATGTTGTTTGAATGAAAATGTGATCTTGAAACTTTAAATGAATTTGGCCTTTTGATAAACGAAATAAATGGAAATCTTCAAGTCTTGTTTACTACTTGAATGGTACTTGAATGATAAGACTTTTCTTGAAAAAATCATGATAAATTCTTTCTTTTGACATGACAATTCTTTTGTATCTTGAACTTCAAGTAATTCTCATAAACCTTCTTCCCACCTTTGTATGCTTGAATCGGTCTTTAGGAATAAACTCCATGCCTTGAGAACTTTGATAAAAAAATAGTCTATGCATTTGATAAATTGAATCAATTATGATACATGTCTTAAATTTATCCAGATGAATGGAGTTTGAATCTAGGAGTTAAGAGCATTCCAAGTCGAGAAATGACCTATAACGATTAAATAACTTTCAAGGTCTTGTAAGCACGATTTGTATTCGATCCTTAAAGAAAACTTGTAGATGACATCATTTATGACAACATGCAAAAAGAATCATCCCAAAATGTTGAATATTGTATAATTTACGATCCTTGGAAGTTAGGAAACAAAAAAACTTGAAATTAGGTCAAAGCCCACAAAGCGACCTCTAAAGTATTCGAATTTTTGATGATCTTTCGCACATAATCAGCTCTTGGCTTATAAAGAGAAGTTAGATGTGACGCCAAGGAGATTCATACGCAAAAAGAACCATTCAAAAATATTTAATAATGAAGAAGTTACAATCGTTTGAACTTGATCTTGAAAATGTTGACTTTTTACCCAATACAGTTGATTTTCAGTCATCTGAGCAACTGAATGAGAAAATTTGTGAAGAAAGGCATGAAATTTGATATGGGAATTCTTGAATATATATGAAGAACCATGAAAGCCACTTGAGACCTTGGAACCCAATCTTGCTTGAGAAATACCAAACCCTAGTTATGGATCCATTGCTTAGGAGGAGAATTTGTCTGATCAATTCTTGAGCCATCTTGATCATTTGAGAACCCTAAGAGAATATATTGAATGAAAAATGGGAGGGAAAATTTTGGGGTACAACAAAGTTCATGATTGTCGTTACAATTTGTAATCTCTTAGAAATTAGAAGATTTTATTTTGTTTTAGGGATTCAATTTAATTTAGTGATTAATTTAGAAAGATTTTGTGTAATTTTTGTACAATATGGTATGTAATGGAAAGATATTATTAGATTATATTTTATATGGTTCATTTATTTTAGATCTGTGTTAATTATGTTTTTCTTCTCCTGAATCTATCTAGTGACTGTTTGATAAGTTTTTGGGCTTGGATCTGGGCTTGAAGTGATGAACGGTTTAGCAAGGGTGCCGCTAGGAGTTTGGGTTGAAAAACCCTAGCTTTAGTTTTGTTGACTCTAGTCAATGTTTCATACAATAAAATAAATAATATACTTTACTAAATAAATAACAATAATGTTATCAATAAATAAATGAATAAAAAAATGTTGACTCCAGTCAACATTCTTAGCACAACGGGTTTCGAAAAGAATATGGGTCAACAATTCAATGGGCCTATCCAATAAAATCGAAGCAACAAAAAATGTGTACACCCCCCTCCTTAAATCTTACGAAACAACTTTTATGGGCCATCAGATTTTGATGGCCCAAAATATCACACCCCTATATTGTAACATCATACTCTCTTTTTGTTTGCAAGCGCAAACCAAATGAATCCTCAAGTCTACACGGGCCTTTCTGATTTAGAAATCCCATGAACTCTTCTGTTAAAACACCCCCCCCCCTTTTATCAACCTACTCCTTATGATAATTTGACACTAAAGAAAAGGAATAATATTACTAAGAAATAATTTAGTTAGAAATTCGTAGGACAAATTTGAGATATGACAGCTGCCCCTATTTAATTATTCTTTGATAGAATAGTGCAAGAATATGCAGGTCTCGCACATTGTAATCAGAGGTTTATTAAATAATGAAAGACCCCCAAAATTTGTCCGAATGATTTATAAGGATACATTGTACAACATTCCTAAGAGTATGAAAAATAGGCATAGATGATGATGTATCATCTTACCTAAGTTTGAACATAAAGTTTTTGTTTTCACTTAGACACAATGATGTGGATAACCCGTCGGTATCTAAAAAGAGATTGTAGATTTTTGCATATTTACCATAACCTAGGAGGCAAAATAATACAAGTCTGAAAAGTCAACTTACTAATGCTTCGAGACTAATATAGTTAGTTTATAACGTATATTTTGTATATTCATCGCAACCTAGGGGATGAACAAAACGGAGTTTGATAACACATTACTGCATGGATATTGACGCAATGAATTATACAGATTTCGTTATGTTTACTATGACCTAGAGAGTAAACAGTACGAGGATGAACCTGTGCATTTATCACGACCTAGAGGATAAAAGACAATAGGGATATGCTTATGTTATTCATCACAACCTAGGGGATGAATAGTATAACCCTGAAAATTTGCATACATATCGCAACCTAGGGGATATATATTTGAAGAATTTGTGTGTTTACCACGACCTAGGGGATAAACGACACAAAGATAGATTCATGTATTCATTTCAACATATGGAATGAATAATATAAATCTGGTAATTCACACACCTACCACATCCTAGGGGGTAGATGATTGAAAAGTGTTTTGGTGATTGAATCTTAGATAACTAGACCAAAGATGAGGTCGAAGTTTTACCGGTTATGTCTGTTCTCAACCAAGGTAATTGATTGTTTTGTTAAATTGACAAAGGTCCCCAAGATGCTAGTTTTACCCAAAGTGTGTTTTAAGAAAAATGCTATGTATGATGTATGTGCATAATGTCCTAGATTGATATGGAACTTAGAATGTATATTCATCGAGTATTTTGCATATGCCCCAAATGTTTGAATATGCACAGAATGTGTGTATATACCCCTGAAATGTAATGAAAATTGTATTTTCTTATATTCTCTCATTTTAAACCATTGGTTTTGTGTTACCAACTCCCCAATGTTGCATTGTTATGGTATCTTTAATTTGATTTGAACCAGATGAAAGGTGTCAGCAAGATCTTGATATTGGTATCGCAGGCGCAGGTGTATGTGTGGATGTAGTTGTGGATGCAAGTGTGGGCATAGGCATTTGATAGGGACGTAGGCATGGACGTGGACGTGGATGTAGGCATTGATTCTCTTTTGATTTTTTTCTAATGCTTTTATTTGTCAAATACCCAAAATGATTTTAATGCAGTATTCATAAAAATAATCATAGTATTTTGCAATCAAGTCCGAAAATGAAAAAACACAATTGAATGATTTGAAAAAGACAATGTTTTATTGATCAAAATCCTCTCAATAGGCGAGAGTACAAGATGCAATTCCTTAAAATAGGTAATTACGTAATGTTTTTAAAACTGAAAATGGAAATGAAAATGATAATTGTTACTGCTGTTTCCCCAATATCCTTTTGATAGCTCGAAACTCCTTTGCTTCTGAGTTAAATTATTTGGATTAATCCCTTCCTTTGTGGTCGCAGTCGTGATTCTTAGATCACAGTCTTTTTGTTCTTTATTTTTTTTAATATGATCCCTAATTTTTGCCTGGATCGCACTTTCGGGTTTTCAATCCACCGCGATAATTTTTTTGTGTATGTCCCTAATTTTTGCTGAGATCGCCCTTTAGGGTTTTCAATCCACTAGTTTTCTCCTTTTTGCCTAAGTCGCATGTTTAGGGTTCGAACTTAGCGAGCTTTTTATACATAGTATTTATTTACTGTGTCTGAATTTGCCGGATATGGTAGTTCTTCTCCATCCATTGTTGTGAGGATAAGAACACCACCCGAGAATGTTGTTTTCACCATATATGGACCTTCATAGTTAGGTGTACATTTACCGCGTGAATCTAGGAGAGGTAACAGAATCTTCTTGAGCACTAAATCCCCTTCTTTGAACACTCAAGGACGAACCTTTTTGTCGAATACTTTCTTCATCCATTTTTGGTATAATTGACCATGGAACAAAGTTGTCAGGCATTTTTCTTCGATAAGGTTAAGTTGGCCAAGTCGTGTCTGAACCCACTTTACTTCTTCAAGCTTTGTTTCCATTAAAACCCGAAGTGACGAAATTTCTACTTCAACCGGGAGTACTGCCTCCATGCCATATACCAGAGAGAAAGGAGTTGCACATGTTGATGTTCGTACGGAAGTACGATAGCCTTGTAGGGCGAAGGGAAAAATTTAATGCCAATCTTTGTATGTCTTCACCATTTTCTGAATGATTTTCTTGATGTTCTTATTGTCGGCTTCAACAGCCTTGTCCATCTTGGGTCGATATGGTGAGGAATTAGGATGCTTGATCATGAAACCATCGCATAATTATTTCATCATTTTTTTGTTCAAATTGGACCCATTGTCCACAATGATTCTGCTCGGGACCCCATATCTGCAAATGATATTCACTTGATGAATTGAGTTACCACTTGACTTATCACATTTGCGTAGGATGCCGCTTCCACCCATTTGATGAAGTAATTAATGGAAACTAGTAAGAACTGGTGTTCGTTAGATGCCTTCGGTTCGATCATGCCTGTGGTATGGTGGGAGAACTGACTTGAATGTTTTGTGTTTGTGTTCGCAAATGTTGCGGTTTAGCAAGAGTCGCCACCGACTTTTCTTTTATCCAAAAAGGAAAGGTGAAAAAGCACAGGAAAGACCTTTAGAGATGTTTTCTTGAGTTCAGGGGGTAGATTATGAAAAGGGAAGGTATTAGCACCCTTTACATCCATGGTTTTCCATGGGTTCTTAGTTACTTGCTAGATCACTTGCTTTTGTTTGAATGTGCTTGTGGTGTGGTTTTTGAAAGTATTTTGAAAATGTAACTTTATAATAATTCTCGTTTCTATAAGAACGCATACAAAGTGTTTGTTTCGAAAATAGTTCAAAGAGGTGTTCGTGGGATATGTTTTTGAAAGTGACTTTGAAAAGGGTTTTCTTTGTAATGGCTCTCGTTTCTATAAGAACGCGTACACAGTGTTATCTTTTGAAAATGTTTCAAAGTGAGAGTGTTGGTGTATAAATGTTTTGTTGTGAGCAAGCGAGTAACTAAGAGCGAACCTACCTACTCAAAAGCTCTTAGATGTTCTTTTCCTCCTCCTTTAGATGTTGTTATCTTACCATTGAATTGATAAGAAGCCCTATTGTTGGATGTGAAGGGACGGGCATTTGGCATCGTACGACCATGATAGCAATGTTGTAAGATGACTTAGCAGCTTTCTTTAGGGACTAAGATCATTTTCAAAGGCAACTTTGATAGCTTCATCGAGGGACTATGATCTTGTGTTTTTTCGATTCGTTTGTGCTAAGACATCCCACATGCAGAACATGGCCATTTTTGTAAGGTAACAAGTGAGATTACCCTAAGGGTGCATGTGTGCAAGTGTGTTTGATTGCATGCATTTGTCTTTGATTTGTGTTATCTACTTGTTGATTTTATCTCTTGCCATACACACCTAATTACTATAAAGTATTAGGAAAATAGTAAATTGCGGAAAATGAAATTCTACGCTATTACAATATTTAGGGGATGGGGGTACATATGTACGAATGGGGATTACAAGTAAAAATAAGTCCTAAGTTACTATTACAACCATATTGAAATGTATAATATAAGAAAGAAATGGACTTGTTTAGAAAATGTTATTGTCTTAAGGAAATAAATTAAAAGGAAAATATTTTTATGTTTTTTTATGTTAATGTATAAAAAGATTAAAAGGAAAATAAATGCAAGGTAGGGACAGCATGTTGCTGCAAACAAAGAAAAAAGGATCAAAAGTTCTGAAGCCAGGCGCGTGACTCAGCAGGAAACGTCAGTGGGGTTAGAAGTTATGAATTCATACACTCTGAGGTCCTACAAAAAACGTCAGAGGGAAAGGGAATAGAGGTTCTGGATTGATACCTTCTGAAGTCCTGCAAAAAAACGTTAGAGGGAAAACACAGAGGTTCTGGGTGGTGTTCAGCCAGTGAACCATAATTCGGAAATGTTGTATTGTCAGCATATGAAAATCAGAACCTCAGAGTGTTTGAAAATAGCTGATGGAAACATCAGAAATTCAGTATATTTGAAATGTGAGGAGAACTCAGAAGTTCTGTGCTGTGTTAGAACAATAAGTGAGTCATCAGAAGTTCTAAGTGTTAAAACAATGAGTGGACATCAGAAGTTCTATACAATATTTCAACTCTTAATCAGCAAATCAGCAATGTATTCAGTTTAGCAAATCAGAATGATCATAGCACAACAAATTATAGAAGTTCCAATCCTAAGTCTGAGCCTAGCATTATTCTAGAAGTTCTGATCCATAGTTTTTCTATTCATACACTGATATGTACAACATTAATACTATGATATTTACATGTTAATGATGTTCAGAATGAAAAGCAAGTAAAGTCAGAAAGACTTACCTGGAGCGTGCTTGGAGCTTTGAATGGCTTCCTTTGGATGTTCTGAGTCAACAAGAGAGATGGAAGAGTGGTTGTGTCCTTTTGTTCAAAGGGAAGAACAAAGGTTTGTTTTTATGTATGAGAAATCTGGATTTTTATGAAGGTTTCATAATTTCCTTTTCTCTCTTTTGACCAATCTCTCTCTTCAAAAGTCAGCCCCTTGAACGTGTGATGGAGCCAAGTATTTGTAGATGATTTTGCTATGATTTTGGGGGGGGGGGGGGGGGAACAAATGGTATTTGAACCTATTTTGGCATCCTGTTCCTTTGCTTTTTCATCACATTTTTTGTATGCTATTTTGGTTTAATCATGGGATGCAGGCGTAGGCTAAACCAGCTATTGGTCATATGTCTGCAGCAAGTTGTATAAGCAAGGTTTTGGGATTTGATCAAGTTCTGACCAAAGCGTTGAAAATAGCCTTCATGTGCTGAAGCGCTGCCTTGTCTTTGAAGCAAGCATGGTGGCTGTCAGCAGGATTTAAGGAAAAGCAAAAGCAAAGCATGGGCTTAGTATCAAAGTTGCTATCCCAAGACAGTAGAGGTACACGTGGTGAAAATCCTTTGGATAAAGACTCAGAAGGTGGTTGTGAGCATTAAATGAGCATTAAATGATGATGATACTTATCACAACCAGAAATCCATCAATGTGAAACTCTACACCAAGGCTTAGTTCTGGATCAGAAGTTCTTCTCCTGCATAGCATCCAATCTTATGATCCTCTTATCTTCTGGCTCTAGCATGTTCTGAAGGAGCTTTCAGACTTTCTGGGAAGCTTGCAGCACGCTCCTTATCCTTCTTTGAATTACCTTGGCAAACTCTGACTGAGCTTTTGTGAATGGCTTGCCCAGAAGTTCTGACCAAACTCTGTCTTGAGAATATCCAGAATCTGCTAAGTGCTTATGGTGATAACCTGGTCAGAAGTTCTGAATTTTTCGTATTTTCTTAAACACTTAGAAAAAATTCTAAGTATTTAGAATTTTGACCTCTTGGATTTTGATGAAACAAAACTTCATATTTCAACGTGTCTTGATGAAATATGGTTCTTGAAGCTTGATTTTGATCCAAAAGTCAAAGTTTGACTTTTCAGCATGTAAATTACCAATTTGCCCTTGTGAGTGATTTCCTTGGAAAATTTATAGTTCAAAGCTTGGATGCAAACTTGAGGATCCAGGGTGATCACTTGTGAAATGAGAGGCCAAATTTTAGGGTACAACAGCTTCCCCTGTTCAATCTTCTTACACCTGAAGAGTTAGAATGGTAATTCTACCATTCGTGTCTTGAAGGTGGAAGATGATTGAACACTAGAGTGCCCAGAAAAAATTGCACTCGAAGATGCGTCAGTTGATTATGGGTTTAAAGATGCCATTCTGAGAGATGATAGAATCTGGTTGGAGATAGGCTTGTAGATGCCATCCAAGAATACTTGTTGAGATGTAATTTGAACATTAGAATGGCGTCCGTGTCTGGAGCTTATATGTATTGTATCAAAGGTTGGTTCTGAATGAGAATCAGAATGGCATCCGTATCTGGAGCCTATCCGAACTGTATCAAAAGTTGATTCTGAATGAGTATCAAAATGGCATCCGTGTCTGGTGTGTATCTGACCTGTATCAAAAGTTGAATCTAAAAGAGTATCAGAATAACATCCGTGTCTGGAGCGTATCTGAACTGTATCAGGAGGTTAAATTTGAATGAGTATCAGAATGGATTCCGTGTCTCGAGCGTAACTGAATTATATCAAGAGGTTGAATCTGAATGAGTGTTAGAATGACTTCCGTGTCTGGAGCGTATCTGAACTATATCAGGAGGTGTCTTTGAATGAATATCAGAATGGCTTTTATGTCTGGAGCATATCTGATTTGTATCAGAAGGTTGAATCTGAATGAGTATCAGAATGACTTCTGTGTCTGGAGCGTATCTGAACTGTATCAGGAGGTGTCTTTGAATGAATATCAGAATGGCTTCCGTGTCTGGAGCATATCTGAACTGTATCAAGAGGTTGAATCTGAATGAGTGTCAGAATTGCTTGTGTCTGGAGCATATCTGAACTGTATCAGGAGGTTGAATCTGAATGAGTATCAGAATAAATTCTGTGTCGGGAGCGTATCTGAATTGTATCAGGAGGTGTCTTTGAGTGAATATCAGAATGGCTTCCGTGTCTAGAGCGTATCTAAACTGTATCAAGAGGTTGAATCTGAATGAGTATCAGAATGACTTCCGTGTCTGGAGTGTATCTGAACTATATCAAGAGGTTGAATCTGAATGAGTGTCAGAATGGCTTCCGTGTCTGGAGCGTATCTGAATTGTATCAGGAGGTTGAATCTGAATGAGTATCAGAATGACTTTCGTGTCTGGAGCGTATCTGAACTGTATCAGGAGGTGTCTTTGAATGAATATAAGAATGGCTTCCGTGTCTGGAGCGTATTTGAACTGTATCAAGAGGTTGAATCTGAATGAGTATCAGAATGGCTTGTGTCTGGAGCGTATCTAAACTGTATCAAGAGGTTGAATCTGAATGAGTGTCAGAATGGCTTTCGTGTCTGAAGCGTATCTGAACTGTATCAGGAGGTTGAATCTGAATGAGTATTAAAATGACTTCCGTGTCTGGAGCGTATCTGAAATGTATCAGGAGGTGTCTTTGAATGAATATCAGAATGGCTTCCGTGTCTAGAGAGTATCTGAATTATATCAAGAGGTTGAATCTGAATGAGTGTCAGAATGGCTTCCGTGTCTGGAGCGTATCTGAACTGTATCAGAAGGTTGAATCTGAATGAGTATCAGAATGACTTACATGTCTGGAGCGTATCTGAACTGTATCAGGAGGTGGGGTTGTTTGATGATGAGTCTGTGTAAAAATTCATCTAAAATTTCCTGAGAAGGAACTTGTGTAGGGTTGCTTCATGACGAGTCTGTAAAAATGCATCTTGGAAATAGGAGGAACCTGTGTAAGGTTTCCTGATGATGAGTCTGTGTAAAACTTCATCTGGAAAGGAGGAACCTGTGTAGGGTTACTTCATGATGGTCGAGTAGATAGTTGTCCTGTCTAATTTTAGATGTTAATCTCTGACCGGTATTAATCTACAAGCAGTCGTCCACAGATAATTCTCCTGGCTTGTTACCGGTATTAATCTACAATCAGTCGTCCATAGATAGTTTCCCTGGCTTGTTACAGGTATTAATATGGAACTTGAAAAGGTTGATGGTAACCATCTGTTATTTGACCTTCTCCTGAAAAGGCAAAACGTTAGTTGTATGCAATGTCATGATGTATGAAATGCATGATGTCATGATGTTCTCAAAGTAAATGAGATTGTGTTGTATGCACTTATCATGTATGTAAATAGGAAGTATGAAATGTGAAATGTTTATGAATGTATTTTTGTCTGGGAAAATAAATCCTTGACAAATGTCGGGGAGTTTGTTAAATCTTGGACTGTTGTTGAAAAGTATGTGTGTCTTCAAACTTTGCTTAGAATATTTCCACCGGGGATTCCTGTTTTGTTGTTTTGAGGAGAACTCCGCTTGGAGATATTGAACACTTTGTGGGGAGAATTTTTATTCCTGCTTGGGAAAAGAGTTCAAGAGTCTCGGTTGTCCATTGCTCTACTGGGGAATCAAAGTTGAACTGATATCTAGTCGGGTCCAGGTTTCACAATAACTTGTTGGGGATTGTAGAGTAGTCTACTGGGGAAGGGGAGTTGTGGTCCTTTGATTTGAAGTAGTCAGAGAGGCAAACTCAAGCTGGGGAATCTGTAGTTTGTTGGGGAAATAAACCCTGTTGTCGGTCTGTTAGAGAGGTGACGACTTTGTTAGGGAAGTCCTCGAGGATTCTTGAAGTTATCCCAGCTGGGGAAAGGTTTTCAGAGATTAAACTCTTGTTGGGGAATCATCCTATGAGAAGGATTTTGGGGAGATTTATCATTTCCCCTAGTAGCAAGTGTTTGTGGCACCGCCTGGAAATGTTTGACTATACGTAACCCTTTTTCGGGATTGACGTTCAATGCCCCAAGTGACGGAGATGGAGGCTTGCCCCTGGTTACTTTGCAATTCTTGAGAGATTTCTTGGAATCTTGACTAGACTGCCCCAGGTGTGCTGGATATTGACGTGTCATGTCTCCCAGTTGATAGGAGATTTGTCAATGGAAGTGTCATCCTTCTTGAATTGATTTTGTTCACTAGGAGAACTTTTATTCACTGGATATTCATTGTGTGATTTTCTCCGCTGTCAAACAAATAGCCATATGCAAACAGTGATATTCAAGTAATGCAAAGTTTATGTTTGTCTTGAAGTTTTTTTGAAAATGCATTTTAGCGAGTAAAGAAACTTTGTTTAGAAAATTCAAACTCAGGATTTAGAGCAAAGGCTTATAGGAGTCAGGATACCTTTTGTAACAGTATGCTTTCGAACTAACCCATGCTTCAATTAGGACTTTTGAAGGGTTGTAATGTGGCTTGGTTCACGGTTTAAGAAACAAAGGATAAAGGCTCAAAGTGTATTTTTACCCACCCGCTCTTCGTGATGTTCTTCATTCCTAGGCTCAGTTAATTGTACGTTTGACCTCCAATTGAGTCTGGAATGACGTTTTGGTGATGGTTCAGACAAGTTAAGTTTGTCGGAAGGCAATCATTTTTTGCATCATTTTTCATGTTGTTGAGGATTTGTAGTGACCTCTTTCTTTTGATTTGTCATCCCTAATTTTTGCCTGACTGTTCTTGTTTTGAGATTACAGTCAGCGGGATGCCCCAGTTTTCTTTAAGTCTCCTTCGTAGGTTTTGACTTAGTGGGATTTTCTTTTTGAGAGATAATGACTGCCTATGTGATAGGGATCCATCACTGTCTTTTGATCCCAGAGGAATGTTTTTTTTATGTCATTCGTTGTATTACAAAATGAGAGTTTGCGATTTGAACGCGCGTTCGAATTAACTGAAAGACTACCCTGCCCCAGGTTTTGATTAAAGGTTTCAATTTGTATTAAAACAGAAAACTTCTACTTCTTTGGCTTGAAGGGGTTGACTAGGGAATATCTTCCTTATAACTCCAGTGTTTAGGATTTGAAAAAAATGCCTGTACATCGTCAGCAAGGTCTATTCAAAAGCATACTGTATGAGATTATGGCATTGTTTTCGTCATCCTCCGTCTTAAGGCTTGTAACCTTTAACAAGAGTTAAATGTCATAAAGTGAGTAAAAAGAATAGTTTAAATATTAATGAAAATGAGTGGATCAAATCAAGACAAACATATGCAATGCATTTATGAAACAAAGTTTGACATTAATAGATAAATGTTTGAATAACAAAAGAAATTACAATTGAAAATTCAAATGAAACAAAAGCCTCCTTGTCTGAACTTGTCACTTTAGGTGGTGAGCCTTTGAAGGACGGAAGAAGAATTCAGTCTGGCCATCTTGTGTAAACTCCAGCATTCCTCCATCAATCAGATCTTGAATTTTATTTCTTAACACCCAACAGCTGTTGGTGTCATGTCCAGGACTGTTGGAGTGGTACGCACATCTTGCACTTGGATTGTACCTTGGGGAGGCTATGTTGGGATTCAGAGGAGGGTCCCTTAATATAACTATCTTGGCCCCCAACATGTGTTGCAGTGCTTGAGACAATGACATGTTAATTTCTGTGAAGCGTCTTTTGGGCCTGCTTTGCCTTTGCTGATTTTCTGGTTGATGTTGACGAAGTCGTTGTTGGGCTCGTGACGTGGAAGCAAATTGGGAAGGTCTTCTGGCTTCTTTTTTCATGGGAGGTTGAGAAGTGACTTGATTTCCAATCTTGATTGTTTTCCCCATACGGTTGCAATCGTCCTGACGAAGTTGGTTGACAAGAACTTTCAGCTCTTCTTGTCCTCGAGCCAGATTTTGGATAAGAGTCATCTGGCCCACCGGCTGTCCCATCATTTGGACCCTCATTATGGCTATTTCATTTTGTATCCTTTCCAACTGATCATCCTTGTTACCCTCAAGATTCCCCATGGTCATGCCCCTAGTGAGGAGAGCTTTCACCTCTTCTTGCCCCTTGGATAGGTTCAATAACATCTCTTGAAGTTGAGCGTTTTGAGCCTGGATGTCCTTGATAGTCTGCTCTAGAGCCATCTCTGGTGAAATAAACAGTGGGAAGATAAGGAGACCTGTATGGGAGAAACCTGTCATGATATGATGCATGATATGTGGATGCATGTTTTCAAGGATCTCGCGGGGTAAACACAAGAAACGGTTAGAAGTTGAACTTTAATCAATCGTCTTTGATTGGTGAACTTTGTATCAGTGGATGTCCTTCCACGAGGATTAAGCTCACCATATCAAGTGGGTCATAGCCCTTGACTCAAATTGTTGTACTTGAACTTTGATGGTGTTTGGTCAAAGGAAAATAAATCCCCCTGCCCCTTGATGGACGTTTGGTTCATCGTAACCTGCATCAAAAGACCCTCGAGATCCTTGAAATGGTTATTGAAAATGATATGGTATGATGTTATGATGTTATGATGTTATGTACAAATATGCGAGGTAAGCAAGTGTATATACAAATAATTTATTCACACAAAGCAGACAAGCCCTTAGGTTTAGGCTTGCATGGGGCTTGTAGGCAAGTACCCTCTTGAAGTTTATTTGGCTCAACCTGTCCTAGTTAATAGTAACTAGGTTCTAAGGGATCTCAATATCACTGATCTTTCCCCCAAGTTTCATTCAATAAGTGATTGACTCGCAACCAAACAAAACTCAAAAGTAAAACCTCAATGAGTGTAGCATCGAGTATCAACCAACTTCAGACTGCACCAAAGCCGGTTATTTCGCTACTTCCTAATGGCCAAGTTGGTCAAGTAAGGTTCTAAGGTCAGTTGATGCTTTACGACACCACGCGGTGGTCTCGTACTCTCCTTGACTGACTCAAGGGTTACCGGTACCAACCAAAGTGCCACATCAATGTAGCTACTGCTTCAACCGTGTCGGTATACCCAACACAGTTCCCTCACAGTTTATTGCTACTTACCTAAAAGGTATCCCCAAATCCGGGTGCATGATTTAAAACAAACCCAAGCAAGGAACCAAAATGTAAAGCAAACAAATCAAACAATGTAAGCAAGTAAATGTGATCTAACCCTAAGGTAACCCCACTTTTAAGACATAATCCCCACCAGAGTCTCCAGTTTTGTGATACAGTGGGAGAACTGACTTGAATGTTTTGCTTTTGTGTTTGCAAATGTTGCGGTTTAGCAAGAGTCACCACCGACTTTTCTTTTATCCAAAAAGGAAAGGTGAAAAAGCACAGGAAAGACCTTTAGCGATGTTTTCTTGAGTTCAGAGGGTAGATTATGAAAAGGGAAGGTATTAGAACCCTTTCCATACATGGTTTTCCATGGGCTCTTAGTTAATTGCTAGATCACTTGCTTTTGTTTGAATGTGCTTGTGGTGTGGTTTTTGAAAGTATTTTGAAAATGTAACTTTGTAATGATTCTCGTTTCTATAAGAACGCATACAAAGTTTTTGTTTCAAAAATAGTTCAAAGAGGTGTTTGTGGGATGTGTTTTTGAAAGTGATTTTGAAAAGGATTTTCTTTGTAATGGCTCTCGTTTCTATAAGAACGCGTACAAAGTGTTATCTTTTGAAAATGTTTCAAAGTGAGAGTGTTGGCGTATAAATGTTTTGTTGTGAGAAAGCGAGTAACTAAGAGCGAACCTACCTACTCAAAAGGTCTTAGATATTCTTTTCCTCCTCCTTTAGATGTTGCTATCTTACCATTGAATTGATAAGAAGCCCCATCATTGGATGAGAAGGGACGGGCATTGGGTCATCGTACGACCATGATAGCAATGTTGTAAGATGACTTAGCACTTTTCTTTAGGGACTAAGATCATTTTGAAAGGAAACTTTGATAGCGTCATCGAGGGACTATGATCTTGTGTTTTTTCGATTCGTTTGTGATAAGACATCCCACATGCATAACATGGCCATATTTGTAAGGTAACAAGTGAGATTACCCTAAGGGTGCATGTCTGCAAGTGTGTTTGATTGCATGCATTTTTCTTTGATTTGTGGTTATCTACTTGTTGATTTTATCTCTTGCCATACACACCTAATTACTATAAAGTATAAGGAAAACAGTAAATTGTGGAAAATAAAATTCTACGCTATTACAATATTTAGGGGATGGGGGTACATATGTACGAATGGGGATTGCAAGTAAAAATAAGTCCTACGTTACTATTACAACCATATTGAAATGTATAATATAAGAAAGAAATGGACTTGTTTAGAAAATGTTTTTGTCTTAAGGAAATAAATTAAAAGGAAAATATTTTTTTTATTTTTTATGTTAATGTATAAAAAGATGAAAAGGAAAATAAATGCAAGGTAGGGACAACGTGTTGCTGCAAACAAAGAAACAAGGATCAGAAGTTCTGAAGCCAGGCGCATGACTCAGCAGGAAACGTTAGTGGGGTCAGAAGTTCTGGATTCATACACTCTGAGGTCCTGCAAAAAATGTCAAAGGGAAAGGGAACAGAGGTTCTGGATTGATACCTTCTGAAGTCCTGCAAAAAAACGTTAGAGGCAAAACACAGAGGTTCTGGGTGGTGTTCAGCTAGTGAACCATAAGTTAGAAATTCTGTATTGCCAGCATATGAAAATCAGAAACTCAGAATGTTTGAAAACAACTGATGAAACATCAGAAATTCAGTATAATTGACATGTGACGAGAACTCAGAAGTTTTGTGTTGTGTTAGAACAGTAAGTGAGTCATCATAAGTTCTAAGTGTTAAAACAGTGAGTGGACATCAGAAGTTCTATACAATATTTCAACTCTTAATCAGCACATCAACAATTTATTCAGTTTAGCAAATCAGAATGATCATAGCATAACAAATTATAGAAGTTCCAATCCTAAGTCTGAGCTTAGCATTATTCTAGAAGTTCTTATCCATAGTTTTTCTATTCATATAATGATATGTACAACATTAATATTATGATATTTACATGTTAATGATGTTCAGAATGAAAAGCAAGTAAAGTCATAAAGACTTACCTGGAGCGTGCTTGGAGCTTTGAATGGCTGCCTTTGGATGTTCTGAGTCAGCAAGAGAGACGAAAGAGTGGTTGTGTCCTTTTGGTTAAAGGGAGGAACAAAGGTTTGTTTTTATGTATGATAAATCTGGATTTTTATGAAGGTTTCATAACTTCCTTTTCTCTCTTTTGACCAATCTCTCTCTTCAAAAGCCAGCCCCTTGAACGTGTGATGGAGCCAAGTATTTATAGATGATTTTTCTGTGATTTTGGGGGGGGAAAACAAATGGTATTTGAACCTGTTTTGGCATCCTGTTCCTTTTCTTTTTCATCACAGTTTTCGTATGCTAGTTTGGTGTAATCATGGCATGCAGGCGTAGGATGAACCAGCTATTGGTCATAGATCTGCAGCAAGTTGTATAAGCAAGGATTTGGGATTTGGTCAAGTTCTGACCAAGGCGTTGAAAATAGCCTTCATGTCCTGAAGCGCTGCCTTATCTTTGAAGCAAGCATGGTGGTTGTCAGTAGGATTTAAGGAAAAGCAAAAGCAAAGCATGGGCTTAGTAGCAAAGTTTCTATCCCAAGATAGTAGAGGTACACGTGGTGAAAATCCTTTGGATAAAGACTCAGAAGGTAGTTGTGAGCATTAAATGAGCATTAAATTATAATGAGACTTATCACAACCAGAAATCCTTCAACGTGAAACTCTACACCAAGTCTTTGTTCTGGATCAGAAGTTCTGCTCCTGCGTAGTATCCAATCTTCTGATCCTCTTATCTTCTGGCTCCAGCATGTTCTGAAGGAGCTTTCAGACTTTCTGGGAAGCTTGCAACACGCTCCTTATCCTTCTTTGAATTACCTTGGCAAACTCTGATTGAGCTTTTGTGAATGGCTTGCCCAGAAATTTTGTCCAAACTCTGTCTTGAGAATATCCAGAATTTGTTGAGTGCTTATGGTGATAACCTGGTCAGAAGTTCTGAATTTGTCATATTTTCTTAAACACTTAGAAAAAATTCTAATTATTTAGAATTTTGACCTCTTGGATTTTGATGAAACAAAACTTCATATTTCAACGTGTCTTGATGAAATATGGTTCTTGAAGCTTGATTTTGATCCAAAAGTCAAAGTTTGACTTTTCAGCGTGTAAATGACCATTTTGCCTCAGGTGGATTTCATGGTTTCTCATATGTCTCAAAGAATCCTCATGCCAAATTACAAGCCTTTCCACACAAGTTTGCTCAGTCAATCAGTCAGATGATTGAAAATCAAATGTATTGGGCAAAAAGTCAACTTTGATCAATTTATAATCAAACTTTAGGATTTTTGGTAAACATCAACATTTTGAGTCACATTCATCATTTGATCAAGGGTTGATCATGATTTATCAAGAAAACTCGAGATTCATTAAAAGTCAAAAGTTACTTCATCAGAAATCAACCAAAGCTCATTTTGAAGGAAATTCCATTCTCTACAACTTTGTCTCTCTAAGCTCAAGGCCAAAAATACTTCATTTGAGAGATATGGGCCAAAATATTATAGGTCATTTTAAAAGTCAACAAAAAGACACTTTTTGTCAAAGCAATTTACATCAAGTTAAAGTCTTTAAATGAAAAAAAATGACCAACATGAAGATTGTAGGGGACATCTTGAGGTTTCCAAAAAGTCAAAGATCACCTTCATATGAATAAAATTGAGAGAGTTATGATTGGTGCAATTTGGACAAATTTGAAAAAAATCCTGAAGTTTAATTTGAGCAAATTTGAATTTTTGGCCCAATGGGCATATCTTTTAAGGTCCAAACATGTTCCTGGCCTCATAATAGACTCCTAAATTCATTCATTTATTTTTGTGGTTTTTATTTCTTTTATTTTTGATTTTATTCAATTAAAAGCAAAATAAATCAAATAAAATACCAAGTGAATGAATCAAACCACGAGGATCTATTTTTGAATCAAATCATAAGTCTAATAAGCTGGTGATAACTTGCAAAAAATGCGTAAGGATGATTGGAACATGATTGGCCTAAAAAAGAAAGATTTCATGCAAAAATTTCAATCAAAGATTTGATCATGAAATAAAAAAGATTGATTCTACTTTTGTTAACCTAAATCTTCCACAATATATACAGTGCATATTCAGACAAAGAGGACACGAAATTTGCCTCAAGAACACTCTATCAAAATCTCAACTTTTGTCAAAAACTAGGGAAAATTCGAAATCCAATTTCCAGCCATCCTCAAGGTCAAGCGACCATTCAAATCGATTCCTGAGATATCATAGAGTAAGCTTGGATCATTCTTAATGATCAAAGAGGCCTAAAACCCGCATTCCATGCATCACCATTTTTACATGTTTTGTGAATTTCGTATTTTAATTTTAATGATGCTTTGATGTAAACTAACAATTGCAATGTGTTCCTGAGACCAAATAGTGTAGGTTTGATCCCTTGCATGAGGCCCATGACGCCAGAATTGTCCATCACCATTTTTGAACTGTTTTGCATTATTTTCATTGTATCTCATTGTGCATGTCGAATTAGCCAAAAATAACACCGCCATTGGATTCGCAAGGGTCAATTTAGGGGGATAAGGCCCTTCTTGATCTCTAATGTTTGCTATTTTTGCAGGTTAAAAAAGAAGCTCACCGAAGAAGACGATCGGAGCTAGGGCTCCGACGCCTCTACGGTCCATTGGTTCATATTATTTTTATTGATGTACTTTTGTATAACCGGATGAGAGCGTAGCATCGCTGGTCAAGGCGTTGGGTTTGTGAACATAAGGGCGTGGGTTCGATCCTTGCATCTTGCAATGTTTTTTGTTATTTTTCCAAACTAGCGCAGGTTTCACATATATTATACAGCGCCTATTCTCAAACACTAATAGGCGCTTGGCCTAGTGGCAAGCGATGCAATGAGAAGCCAGGAGGGCATGGGTTCAACACCCACCCTATGCAGTTTTTTTTCTTATTTTGTTTTTAACCTAATTTCTTTTCTTTTTCTCTTTTTAAACCCTAATCTCTTATAATTAATCATTAAACTAACCTAATTTTTTTAATACTAATAAATTAGGTTTAGGGTATTTAACTAATATTCAATTTTCTTGAAATATTTTTATTAATTAACTAATCAAACTTTTTTTAATATTAAAATCAATTAGAATTTAGGTTTTATTACTATTATCACTTAAATGATTTTCCATAAAAAACAAACATTAACACTTAGAACATTAGTTTTTTTTTCAAACTTTTCTCAAAGCATTTTCTTATTTCTTTTTCTTCATATTCATAGATTAAGTGTATAGGTCGCATGTTCTAATGTTATAGCTTAGATTTACTTTCCACATTTTTTCTATTTTATAACTTCCCACAGGATGTAATAGCTTAGGTTTAATTTTCTGCACTTTACATTTCACACTTTATTTTTCTATACGTATTTAACTGCTAGTAATTAGGGTTTGTATGACAAGACTAATAAAAAAATCTAGAAAACCCTAACTATCAAGATAAATAAACTAAAAATAATACACTTCGCACACTTACACCTTTAGGGTAACCTCTCTTGTTGCCTTATAAATATTGGTCACGTCCCTCGAAAGTGGGGTTACTTTAGCAAAAGTCCCTCGATTAAATCACCATTTCCCTTTCAAATAAAGATCATAACCCCTCGATGACCCTTCGAGCTGGCTAAAAAATGATCTAGTCCCTTCGAGCTGCCTACAAAATGATGATAGTGCCTTCAATACGATGACCCTATGCCTGTCCCTTCACATCCAATAGATAGGGATACCTACTAACTAATGGTATGGATAGTACTATCTCTAAAGGAGAAGGAAAATAATAAGAAATACTTTAGTGGGTAAGAAACTCTTAATGGCTTCCTCATAACTTTTCTCAAAACTTTTTTTCACACTACACTTTCAAACAAATATTTTTCAAAAAATAACCACTTGTATACATTCTTGAGGACTGATATAAGAATCATTACAAAGTCAGCCTTACATTGGTGATTTCAAAATACTTTCAAACACATCACACACACACAAAGCAATATATTTAAAAGTGAGCTAAGTAACTAAGAGTCCATAGATAGCTACGAATGAAAAGAGTGCTAACACCTTCCCTCTTTATATCCTACCCCCCCCCCCCCCCCCACACACACACACACACACAAACTCAAAATCTATCAAAGGCCTTTCATGTTCTTTTCACCTTTCCTAAATATTGGATAAAAGAAAATTTTGTGGCGACTCTAGCTATCTGCATATTTGGATAAAACCAAAAAGTCAGTTCTCCCACCGTATTACAGAACTGCCGACTCTTCTAAGGATTACTTCTTAAAAAACATGGGTTTCCTTAGATTTTAAGATCACTTTAATTGCTTTTAATTTTATGCTTTGCTTTCTTTACTTTAAGGGTTTATTTGGGTTTAATTGCTTGTAAGATCCTACACCCGGATCTAGGGATGCCTTAGAAAAGTAGAAATAGATCATAAAGGATGTACGGAATAGACCAATATGGATAATATGATAGCTATAGTTAGTGTGACACTTTGGTTTATACTGGTGTTCCTTGAGCCAGTCAAGGATAACATTAGGCTTCTGCATGGTTTCTTTAACACTAACTTACTTTTAGAACCTTAATTGACCCATCTTGGCCATTAGAAGGTAGTGAGATAGATGGCTTTGGTGCAGTCTAAGTTTGGTTGATACTTGAAACTATGCTCATTGAGATTTGACTTTCGAGATATTTTGGTGGCAAGCCAGTTGTCGTGCTAAAATAAAGCCTGCGAGAAAGATCGGTGATATGAGATTCCTAGAACCTGGTTACCATTTTAGGACAGGTTGAGCCAACTTAAATTTAATGGGGAAGGGTACTTACCTATGGATTTCATGCAAGCCTTTAAACCTAAGGCTCTTGTGTGACTTGTGTGAGTTTGCTACTTATCTAACATGACATCATAATTTCATATCGTCATAACATAATATTTTCACTAACCATTTCAAGGACCTAGGGATTTATATTTGTTCTTTGTTGTAGGCTATGGCCTTCGCTCGTAGAAACACTATCCGGATAAACTTTGTAAGGGTACCTTCCCAACTTAAGGAGTTAGTCTCCAAGGTTCCCAAAAACTCTCAATTCACCAAAAGGCATGGTTATCTACTCAATTTGGTTACCTCAGGTTTTGAAGAAGACATGATGAGTGTTTTGATCCAGTTCTTTAATCCTGGATATCACTGTTTTACCTTTCCATATTATCAGTTGGTACCCACAATGAAAGAGTTCTCTAAGCTACTCGGAGTACCTATTCTTGATTAGACACCCTTCACCGGTTTAGAGAAAGTTCCAAAACATGAAGATATTGCAGCAACCTTACATCTGAAGTGGTCCAACATTGTATCTAATTGGGAAACAAGAAGTGGAGTCAAGGGACTTCTTGCTAAATTTTTGATAGAGAAGGCTTAGTTGTTTCTGGATGCTATGAGTTTTCATGCTTTCGAGGAGATCTTGGCTCTGTTGATCTATGGTTTGGTACTATTCCCTAATCCAGACCAACTCATAGATGTGAACACCATCAAAATATTTCTTATTCATAATAATGTGCCTACTTTGCTTGGAGATATTTTGCATTCTCTTCACACTCGTACTATGAGGAAGCGAGGGACTATTATGTGTTGCATACATTTACTATCCAAGTGGTTTATTTTGCATCTTCCCCGATCAGTGATGAAGAATGAATAAGTTTTGAGGTGGTCTCAAAGGATGATGTCACTCTCTTATTCAGATATCTATTGGTGTTCCCGATCTCAGGAGGATATCACTATTATTGACCGCTATGGGGACTTCCCTAATGTGTCACTCCTTGGCATAAGGAGAGGTATCACTTACAACCCTTCCCTAGCTCTATGTTAATTTGGTTATGCTCGAAGAGACGGTACTCATGATAAGCTCATCTAGTGTATTATATTCGATTACAAGAACGATCCTCAAGGTTACTGTCAAAGGTTTATACGTGCTTGGGTCATGGTGAATAAGATTGATAGCAAGACTTTGGGGCAGAAAAACACCATCCCTCTGGAGCCCTACCTCAGATTGGTATGATCCCGTGCTCAAAATCTTATAATGCCATATCCTACTGCCATGCCAGTAATTGTGGAGCCTGTTGCTGAAGGATATATTCCTCATACCATTCTTTATCCAGATATGCCTACCGACCTTGAAGAGCTACAAAAGTCTTGGATTCAACTGAAAGAAGAAAGGGACACCTTTGAGACTCAGTTCTATGCTAGTGAGAAGAAAGTATTGGAGTTGATCAAACGCCTTCACGAAGAGAAGAGCCTTAACGCATATGTCAACACAAAGAGGAAGCGTCATGGGAGACTTGAGTCATAATTTATTCCTTTGTAACCCTTCTTTTTTGTTTTCATTGTAAGCCTAAAAGGAATTTATAATCTGAACTTACTAACAAGAATCTTTGTTGTTGTTTTATTTTTATTAACAAATTTAAATCCCACGAGGTCCTTGAAAACATTGCATATGCATCTACATACCATACATATCATTACATAACAGGTATCCAAGACAGATTTTCTCATCTTCTTGCTGTTTATTTCAATAGAAAATGGCTCTTGAACAGACGATCAAAGATCTCTAGGACTAGAATGCTCAATTCTAAGAGATGTTCCTAAACCTAGCCAAGGGGCAAGAAGAACTGAAGGAGCCCATCGCCAAAGAGAAAAAGAAGAAGACAAAGAAACCAATCGGTGTTCTTAAAATGGGGAAGAGGTTCAGAGGTCCAGTCAAGCGAGCTCAAGATTTTGATATCACATCGAATGAAGATGATAACCAAGATGAAGATGGTAAGAGTGTTAAAACTGAGAAAAGAAGCAACCTTGGTTCTGACAAGTTTCCTGATGAAGAGGAAGAAGATTATATGGATGAACAATATCCCCTATTGACGATAAGTATAAGCTGTTAGAAGAGCGTCTAAAAGCTATGGAGATCCAGAAGGTGCATGGCTTGAACTTTGAAGAATTGGGTTTAGTCTCAGGAGTCGTCATTCCTCCTAAGTTCAAAGCTCCTACCTTTTCCAAGTATGGTGGCATTTCTTGGCCGAAGCTGCATTTGAGATCATATGTTCGGAAAATCCAACCACACACTGCTGAATAGAAATTATGGTTGCATTTCTTTCAAGAGAGTATGTATGGAACACAACTAGAATGGTATTATAACCTTGAAGGTACCAATATCCATACCTGGGAAGATTTGGTCGCAGCTTTCTATAAACAGTATCAATATAATTCTGATTTGGCACCAACCTGCATGCAACTACAAAGTATGTCCATGGGTTTTGATGAAGGCTTTAAAGAGTACACACAGAAATGGAGAGATCTTGTAGGAAAAGTTCAACCTCCTTTGGATGATAGGTAATTGGTTGACATGTTCATGAGCATGCTAACAGGTCCTTTCTATAATCACCTACATGGAAGTTCTTCACCTGGTTTCACTAAACTGATATTAACAGGAGAACATGTTGAGAATAGAATCAGAAGCGGTGAAATTCAGGTGGCTACATCTTCGAATACTGTGAAGAAGTCTTATAATGGTAAGAAAGAATCCAATGTTGTGTACATCCATAAGGGTCATAGTAAGAGTAACTGCAACCAATTTGTGGGGGCAGTTCTGATTTCTAATCCCGCGCCAGTACCACAACAACAACAACAGAGTAATCAGCATAGACAGGTCAAACCCAGGAGACAGTTCACCAAAATCAACATGTCGTTGTCTCAAACATTGCAACACATGTTGAAGGCAGAGCTGATTACATTGAAAGATCCTCCTCAAAATCCCAATACTTCTTCTCCCAGTTACAATCCTAATGCAAGGTGTGCATATCACTCCAACAATCCTGGATATGACACTAACATCTGTTGGGCTCTAAAGGATAAGATTCAAGATATGATTGACGCTAAGGATTTTGAATTTGATCTTCCTAAGACTCCTAATGTGATCACTTCACCCATGCCTAATCACGACAAGGGAATTAATGTTATTGATGATGTTTCTTATGTTTCTGTTGTGAATGACTTGGCTTCTCCTCTGATGATTGTTAAGAAGAAGCTGATGCAAGACGGTTTATTTCTGGGTTACATTGAAAGGTGCTACTACTGTGCGTCCCAATCCAATGGTTGTGCACTGCTGAAAGAAGGAGTCCAGCATTTGATGGATGGTTGTGTAATTCTATTTGAGAAAATTCCTTTTGCGGAGAGTATGTCTCAAGACCTGAAGCTTGAAGACGTGTCTACGATTTCCGGTACTTCTGTAAGAATCACTTCTAAAGGTCCTTTAAAGATTATTGTCGAACCTAGGGTTTCTCCTCTGATCATTATCGCGCCTGGGCCAATTCCATATTCCTCTAATAATTCTATTCCTTGGAATTATGGAGTTGATGTCTACTAACATGGCGTCAAGCAAGAACCATTGACTGTCGAAGATAAAAATACTGAAATTATTAATCCCAATGTTGGCAATATTACTTGGACTAGTAAAATTACCAAAAGTGGAAGGGTTTTCTCTCTAGAGATCTCTCCAAAGGTTGTTACTACACAATTCATATCACTGCTACTAAATCAACTATTGAAACTTGAGGCAAAAAACATATGACAGAGTCTGCCCAGACTGAGGTACCAAAAGAGGTTACTACTGAGGATACCTCCAAGCAAGATATGGAAGAAGTACTAAAAATTATTCGAGAGTGACTATAAGATCATTGAATAGTTAGGGAAAACCCCCTCCAAAATATATGTGTTATCTCTGTTGTTGTGCTCTAAAGCCCATGCTCAGGCTTTGGTAAAGTTTATGAAATATGCTCATGTACCGCAGGAAATATCTGTTGATCAGTTTGAAAATCATGTTGTCAGCCTGACAACTCATAACGGGCTAGGATTTTCTAACGCTGACTTAACTCCTACAGGAAGGAACCATAATAAGGCCCTGCATATCTCTATTGAGTGCATGGGCACTACCTTATCCCATGTATTAGTGGACACAGGTTCCTCATTGAATGTATTGCCAAAAGTTGCTTTAGACAAACTTGACTATGAAGGTATTGTGCTAAAACCCATTGACATTGTGGTAACAACTTTTGATGGTTCAAAGAGAATGGTGCATGGAGAGATTGATCTTCCAATCAAAGTTGGTTCCCAGGTTTACGACTATACTTTCTATGTGATGGAAATTGGTCCAGCCTATTCCTGTTTTCTTGGACGCCCTTGGATTCATGGGGCGGCGTTGTTACTTCTAGTTTACACCAAAATTTGAAGTATAACGTAAAAGTAAAAATCGTTACAGTTTTCGGCAAAGAAGAATACATGGTGAGCCATTTGAATTCCTTCACTTATGTTGAGATGGATGGTGAATTCTTCGAGACTCCTTGCTAGACCTTTGAAGTTATTCCTCAGACAACCCCTATTGACAAAGCTACTCCTACCGTTCCTAAGGTTACCAGGATTTCACCAAGAATGGATTCTCTAAAAGACGCTGGGGTTTTCATAGAAGAAGGTGATTGCACTATTTGGGGTCAGCTTCCCGACATTCTTTACAAATCTGACAAATTTGGTTTGGGTTTCACCTCAGAGGCTCAGAGGGCTATCCGTCGTGCACATACTAATTCTGGAAGACCTCCATTTTGCATCAACAACATTGGAGTCAACATTGTGGAAGACGCTGATAGTGATTGTGACTTAGACATTATGATTTTCCCTACTACCGGCAACGGGCTTAACAATTGAAAGGATGAAGACTTTATACCAATCTCCTTTAGTCAGGAGTAAATGCTATTTTCTGTTTTCTTGCTTTCAAGTTTTTGGTTATGTAATTTTAACAATAACTTTAAACCTTGTACCTTACCCGGGGCGCAACGGTCCATTTGTTAGGGTTGTCATTTTTCATCCGCATATTTTCATTTAATAAATCATTGGACGTTTGCATTCAAATTTTGAGCTCTTTGTCTTTCTTTTACTTATTACTTTCAAAATAGCTATGTGTTCTTATACACACCCACATAACAAATTGCAGATCCATATCCACCCTGAATCCCATTGATAATAATTTTGCTATTGCCAATAATGACTTTAAAAATCCAATATACCGAGCCGAGGACGAAGGTGAGGAAGATTGTGAAGCACCCGAAGAGCTTGCTAAGCTGTTAATGCAGAAAGAAAGAGTCATACAACCGCATGAAGAGCCAGTCGAGATTGTAAACTTGGGTACTGAAGAGGACAAGAAAAAAGTCAAGATAGGTGCCAACCTAGAATACATTGTCAAAAAGAGATTAATCCAGATGTTGCGTGACTATGTTGAGATCTTTTCTTGGTCATACAAATATGCCAGGGCTTGATACTGACATTGTGGTTCACCATCTACAGATGAAGGACGATTATCCTCCTATAAAACATAAGGTTTGTCGTATGCGTCCCGAGATGTCTGAAAATATCAAAACTGAGGTTATGAAGAAATTTAATGCATGTTTCTTAGCTGTTATGTCCTATCCTCAGTGGGTTGCAAATATGGTGCCAGTACCTAAGAAGGACGGTAAGGTGAGTATAGGTATAGACTACATGGATTTGAATAGGGCAAGCCCTAAATATGACTTTCAGCTTCCGCATATTGATATTCTAGTTTATAACTCCGCTCAGCATAAAGTATTTTCCTTCATGGATGGTTCTCTGGTTATAATCAAATGAATATGGCACCTGAAGACATGAGGAAGACTACCTTTGTAACACAGTGGGGCACTTTCTGTTACAAAGTTATGCCTTTTGGCTTGAAGAACACCGACGCAACATATCAGTATGCTATGGTAGCTTTGTCCCATGACATGATCCATCACGAGATAGCGGTTTATATTGATGACATGATAGCCAGGTCACAGACTGAAGAAGAACATCTCGACCACCTGCACAAGCTGTTTGGGAGATTGAAGAAATACAAGTTGAGGTTGAATCCAAACAAGTGCACCTTTGGGGTAAGATCCGGTAAAATCATAGGTTTCATCGTCAGTGGTAAAGGGATCGAAGTTGATCCTGCCAAGGTTAAAGCCATTCAATAAATGCCAGCTCCCCATACTGAGAAGGAAGTCAGAGGATTCTTGGGACGATTGAACTATATTTCCAGATTTATTTCCCATTTGACTGCTACTTGTAAGCCAATCTTCAAGTTGCTAAATAAAGATCAAGTAGTGAAGTGGAACGATGATTGTCAGATAGCCTTCGACAAAATCAAGGATTACCTCCAGGAACATCCAATTCTGATGCCTCCAGTTGAAGGAATACTCCTTATCATGTACTTAACAGTGTTAGAGAACTCAATGGGGTGTGTATTAGGGCAACATGACGAGTCTGGTCGAAAAGAGCATACAATATACTACCTTAGCAAAAATTTTACCGATTATGAAATAAGATACTCACTGCTCGAGAAAACTTGTTGCATGTGGGCATGGTCTGCTCGACGACTAAGACAATTTATGTTGACTCATACTACTTTGTTGATCTCTAAGATGGATCCAATAAAATACATATTCGAGAAACCCACTCTCTCCAGAAGAATAGTAAGATAGAAAATGGTCTTGATATAATATGACATTTAGTATACTACGAAGAAGGCAATCAAAGGAAGTGTACTGGAAGATCATTTGGCTCATCAAGTTGTAGATGACTTCAGTCTATGAATTTTGAATTCCCAGATGAGAATATTATGCTAGTTACTGATTATGAAGAGCCTGGACCGTATGAAGGACCTAAATCGGGATCTCAATGGACTATGGTTTTTGATGGAGCTTCCAACGCGCTTGGTAATGGGATCGGTGTTGTGATTATCTCTCCCAGGGGATGCCATGTGCCCTTCACTGCCAGGTTGTGTTTTGACTGTACCAACAACATGGTTGAGTACGAAGCATGTATCATGGGTATCAAAGGTGCCATCAATATGAAAATTAAATTATTGAATGTATATGGGGACCCATCCCTAGTGATCAGTTAGATTAAGGGAGAAGGGGATATGAAGCATCCAAATATCATTTCTTATCAAGAGCATGTGTTGACATTAATTCTGTACTTCAAGGAAATCACTTATGAACATATTCTAAGAGAAGAGAATCATTTGGCAGACGCATTAGCTACCATGGCATATATGTTCAAAGTCAGATGGGATAATGAAGCTCCCCAAGTTACTATTGGGAGACAAGACGAACCGGCACATTTCTACGAAGTTGATACCGATAGAGTAGAGGAAAATCCTTGGTACCACGAAGTAAAAAGATACCTCAAAACTCGAGAATATCCGAAAGGATCATCTATCAATGATAAGAAATTTCTAAGGAGGTTCTCTGCCAAGTTCTTTTTGAGTAACAGAATTCTGTACGAGCACAGCCACGATTCAACTTTGCTTAATTGTGTAGGCAAGAAGGAAGCTGAGAAAATTATGGATGATATGCATGAAGGAGTCTTTGGTACTCACTCCGATAGGCATACAATGGCTAAGAAGATTCTGAGAGCGGGTTATTATTGGCCTACTATGGAAACTGATAGCCATCATCATTCCAGAACTTGACACAAATGCCAGATTTATGTGGACAAAGTACATGTGCCTTCGATTCCTTTGAATGTCTTGACCGCTACTTGGATTTTTGAAATGTGAGGCATTGATATGATTGGAGAGATTAAGCCTATTGTTTCCAATGGACATCGTTTTATCCTGGTCATTACTTCACGAAGTGGGTTGAAGCAGCCTTGTTTGCTTGCATTACCAAGAATGTTGTGGCTCGGTTCATTAAATACAACATTATTTGTTGGTATGGCATCCCTGAAAGGATCATCATGGACAATGGTACCAATCTTAATAATACTATGATCACAGAACTCTGCAAAGATTGTCAAGAATATCAAGAAAATTTTGCAGAAGATGACAGTGACATACAAAGATTGTCATGAGATGTTACCATTTGCTCTTCATGGTTATCGCACTTCATTATGTACATCAACTAGAGCAACCTCGTTCTCTCTAGTCTACGGTATGGAGGTTGTCTTACCTGTTGAAGTTCAGATATCTTCCCTAAGGATTATGAAAGACATAGGTTTAGATGAAGACGAATGGATTCATACGCGACTTTGAAGAAGTGAAAAACACAAGAAGGGGGGGGGGGTGTGAATTGAAACTTAAAATCAAAAGCGCAGTAGACACGATATTTTTATCCTGGTTCGTTTGATCTCAAACTACTCTAGTCCACCCGCCAAGGTGATTTCGCATTTCTCTAACGAGGACTTAATTCACTAATCAAAAACCGATTACAACACTACTTTGACAACTTCCAAAGTCTTCTTGAGTACAACCACAACCCGGTTTATCTCAAGGAAAACTAGCTTAATCAAGATAAGAGACTATACAGTGTATTGTTGTTTTTCCTTACAAAAACTGTATCATAATTGTGATATTTTACACAATTTTGAGCGTATATATGAATATGTAAGATTGCAGTGTTTTAGAGGTATGTTGCAGTAGTGTCTCAAAATCGTAAACAAATTGTCCTCTAAGCTTGTTTATATAGGCATGGAAATCCTGTCCAACGTAAACCGTGATAGTGGACATTCAATGTTGTTTCCATATTGAGAAGATTCTTGTCTGAATGAAGTCGTTGCAAATGATGTTGTCTTGATTGAAAAGTAACGCTTCAGAACTTAGAATCTTGCATGTTGCAATTGCTTCAGAACATTGATGACTCGGAGATGTGAGGATCTGATGGAATATTAGACTTCTATTCAGAATCAGAGTATCATTCACTTCAGCGCAGATTCTGATCATCATTCTTCAGCACAGATTCTGATCACTTCAGCTTGAAAGCTTTTGTAGCTTAATTTCTGATGTTGTTTTGGTCAGAACTTATGCATACAAAATAACACAAATTTAGAGTACATATTTATTCTTTGTGTTTGTTATCATCAAAACTCTAATTAAGGGTTGTAGAATCAAATTATGTTCTAACAATCTCCCCCTTTTTGATGATAGCAAAAACTAGGATTTTCAATGAAAAATATAGAACAAAAATCTTAAGAGAGTCCTCTGAGTTGATTACTCAGATAGAGATGAGTTACTTCCCTGAAGTTCCTTCTCGTTAGAGCTTTTGATGCATCTCCTTCTGTCCTTATCAGAATGTGTTCCTGTTCAAGCTTTTCAGAAAATATAGAGGTTAAGATATTCAGAATGTTTGAGAATTTGTCCCGGTATACTGTTATTGAAAATATCTTACGTTCTCCCCCTTTTTGTCAGGTATCAAAAAGCAATATAATCAGAGTCAAAAAGATGATTTATGTTGAAAACAGAATGCAATGACAATTTTCAGAAACAAGGAGGATAAGATAAAAAATACAGATAAACAGTTTAAATAAAATCTAAGAAGGAGGGGGAAGACGTGTGAACAACGCTTCCAACAAGCTCTTAATCTGAGTGCTTGATTCTTCCTGCTTTCCCAGAACGTCTTTGATTTCTTTTGTTGTATATTCTTGTTTATCCAATATACCCTTGATCTCTTTGTTGGTGTCCTCTTGCTTATCCAGTCTGGCATGGATTAAGGCATTCTCCTTCTTCAACTCTTCCAGAGTTTGCATGGTCAGATGTATAAAAAATGCATGATCAAAGCTTTTAACAGGAAAGTCAAACATCGGGTATACCAGGCTGGTGATTTGGTAATAAAGCGCATTATCCTACCACAAGGTGATCCCAGAAGAAAATGGACTCGCACATACGAAGGGCCATTTTTGATCAAAAATATATTTTTTGGTGGTGCTATGATAATTACTACCATGGACGGTGAATATTTTCCACACCCTGTGAATGCGAACATAGTCAAAAAATACTACACATAAAAGAGACCCGCTAGGTTGACAGGCCTAGGAAAAATTAAGGGAATCCCGGCAAACCAAAAGGATTCGGGCAAAAATTAGGGATATATATTTTAAAAAATTGTACATCCGACAAATTGAAAACCTGAAAAGGCAACTTGGGCAAAAAAGGATATCCCGATGGACTGAAAACCCGAAAGGGCGGTCCAGGATAAAGTTAGGGATTAAAGAGTATGACTATGTCCGGTTGGATCACCCATTTACTTACATTCATCTTCATTACAAGCGTCAAGTTCAAACAGTGCAGAACAATTCAATCATCTTCTTCCAACAGCAAGTGATGAGATGCTTGAAGACATAGGGGTAATAGCAGAGTTGAAACTTGATGGTATCGTTTCCACATAACTGATTTCCCTTGTTTTTCTTTGTACCCTTTCTTCATTCTTACGACGATTTCCTCTTACTAGGACTTCTGTTTCTTTGTATAAAACTGACTGTTTATAGGCAAACTTTCAGAATCAATGCAATTAGATTTCAAAAATCAAAATTGTTTTACTTTATCTGTTTTGTTGGAAAAAATGTCCAATGATTACATTGAATGAACATATGCATTTGAACATGATTACTGTTAACAAAATATATGCATAAAAACATGATTAGAATTTACTAAAGACTCTAGGGTTGGGATGATGTTCAATTCATCCACGAATCTCCACAGAGAAATCTCCACAGAACTATCTCTACAGAGTTATCTTCACATGCTCATACCCAACAGAGATTTATTCCCCAGAAAATCTAATAAGCCATTAGACAGAAATTGGGGCATCTTCCAACGGTTCACCTCTATATCCTTGATGGATAACTCGACATGATCATCTTCCCTGATAGGCCCCCCTAGAGAATAAGGAAGTTTGATCATTTCCCCAACATACGGTGGAAACTTCCTCAGCGCAGCCTATGAAATCCCGATCCCTATCAGAGATTATTTCCTCAACACAGTCTACAAGGTTTATTTCCCCAACAGGGTTTATTTCTCTGATATTGCAATTCCCCGACAAGATTCTCTTCCCCGGCAAGATGTCATTCAACTTTTTCCTCCCTAGAAGAGTTGACATCCATATTTGAAACTTGGCCAGACATCACATCAGAGGATTATCCATATCTTTTGTCCCCAGTCAGGGTTTATAAGAATCAAATCCTTCAAAAGAACGATGAACGACCAATTTTCCTAGAATTTTTCTATCCCCAAGTAGAAGTTGAACATCCCCAACAGAGTGTCCTCAAACAGAAAGCGGGAATCTCCAACAAAGATGTTCTAAAAAAAATTGAGAAACTACTGTCTTCATCCCCGGAAACAGTCAGAGACTTATTTTCCCCAACCAAAGATGTTATATGAAGCTGCTGATACATTCCAGCGACATATTGCACTCATACATCATTTATAAAATATCATAGCATATGCATACGAATCACATATAATATTCTCATTTATTTTCAGAGCATCATTACGTAATGCATTTCATGCATCATGACATCGCATAAAACTAACTTTGTTTTTTCAGGTTAGTTCACAAACAGATAAATATTGTCAACAATTTCTCATCTGTCAGATACAATCAGTCAATGATTCATTATGATGCTCCTTTGGATACAGTCAGGAGTAGACTCATTCCAGTATATTGTCTAGATACAGTTCAGATACGATTGAGATATAGATCCATTCTGATACTCAATCCAGTGCATATTCCAAATACAATTCAGATACGACCAAGAAGTAGATCCATTTTGATATTCATTCCGGTATATCTTTAGATATAGTCGAGCGGAGACTCATTCTGATCCTCTTAAATACAGTCGGGCCAAGACTCATTCTGATCCTCTTATAGATACAGTTAAGACAAAGACTCATTCTAGAACATCATTTAGATACAATTGAGACATAAGATTCACTCTGACACTCCCCATCACATATGTTAGACACAGTCAGACACAGACTCATTCTAGTATACTTCTCAGATACAGTCAAACATAGACTCATTTTGATACTCCTATCAACAATTACTTTGGATGGCATCTATAAGCCCATCTCCGACAACACTCAATCACCTCTCTGAATGGAATCTTTAAGCCCATTCAAGCAATACAATCAACCAATAGTGTTACTTCGTGCACATGTGAGTGAAAATTTCTAGGCACTTAATTGTTCAATCCTCTTTCACCTTCAGATCATGTATGGCGAGCATGTCAATCTAACACTTCAGGTTTAAGAAGATTGAATAGGGGAAGCTGTTGTACCCCAAAATTTTCCCTAAGCAGTTGACCTACAACTAGGGTTTTGCTTCTCTTAAGGAAAATTGGACTTCTAATGCCTAAAGTGGATTTCATGGTTTCTCATATGTATCAAAGAATCCTCATGCCAAATTCCAATCCTTGCAGCACAAGTTTGCTTAGTCAATCAATCAGATGATTGAAAATCAACTGTATTGGGCAAAAAGTCAACTTTGACCAATTTACAGTCAAACTTCAAGATTTTTGGTCAACATCAACATTTTTAAGTTATATTAATCATTTGATCAAGGGTTGATCATGATTCATCAAGATAACTCAAGATTCATTAAAAGTCAAAAGTTACTAAATTAGGGTTTTCTTAAGGAGAACTCAACTGAACTTTGACCAAGTATAACTTTCACATACTTCATCAGAAATTTCTTAACCAATGGTCATTTTGAAGGAAATTCCATTCTTTACAATTGTGACTGTCTAAGCTCAAGGCCAAAAATGCTTCATTTGAGAGATATGAGCCAAAACATTACAGGTCAACTTAAAAGTCAACAAAAAGACATTTTTTGTCAAAGCAAATTACATAAATTTAAAGTATTCAAATCAAAAAATGACCAACATGAAGATTGTAGGGGACATCTTGAGGTTTCCAAAAATTCAAATATCACCTTCATATAAGAATGAGAGAGTTATGATTGGTTCAATTTGAATAATTTTGAAAAAATACATTGAGTTCAATTTGAGAAAATTTGAATTTTTGGGCTAATGGGCCTATCTTTTAAGGTCCAAACGTGTTCCTCCTCATAATAGACTCCTAAATACATTCATTTATTTTTGTGGTTTTTATTTCTTTTGTTTTTTATTTTATTCAATTAAAATCAAAATAAATCAAATAAAATAACAAGTGAGTGAATCAAAGCATGAGAATCTATTTTTGAATCAAATCATAAGTCTAATAAGTTGGTGACAATTTGCAAAAACGTGTAAGGATGATTGGTACATGATTGGCCTAAAAAAGAAATATTTCATGCAAAAATTTCAATCAAAGATTTGATCATGAAATAAAAAAGATTGATTCTAATTTTGTTGACTTAAATCTTGCATTATATATACATTACATATTCAGACAAAGAGGACACAAACTTTTCCTCAAGAACACTCTCTCAAAATCTCAACTTTTGTCAAAAACTAGAGCACATTCAAAATCCAATTTCCAGCCATCCTCAAGGTAAAGCGACCATTCAAATTGATTCCTAAGATATCATAGAGTAAGCTTGGATCATTCTTGATGATCAAAGAGGCCTAAAAAATGCATTCCGTGCATCACCACTTTTACATGTTTTGTGAATTTCGTATTTTAATTTTAATGATGCTTTGATGTAAACTAACAATTGCAATGTTTTCCTGAGACCAAATAGTGCAGGTTTGATCCCTTGCATGAGGCCCATGACGCCAGAATCGTCCATCACCATTTTTGAAATGTTTTGAATTATTTTCATCATATCTCATTGTGCAGGTTGAATTAGCCAAAAATAACATCGCTGTTGGATTCGTAAGGATCGATTTAGGAGATAAGGCCCTACTTGATCTCTAACGTTTGTTGTTTTTGTAGGTTAAAAAAGAAGCTCACCAGAGAAGACGGCTAGAGCTAGGGCTTCGGCGCCTCTCCGGACCATTGGTTCATATTATATTTATTGATGTGTTTTTGTATAATCGGATGAGAGCGCAACACCGCTGGTCAAGGTGTTGGGTTTGTGAACATAAGGGCGTGGGTTTGATCCTTGCATCGTGCAATGTTTGTTGTTATTTTTCCAAACTAACGCAGGTTCCGCATATATTCTGCAGCACCTATTCTCAAACATCAACAGGCGCTTGGCCTAGTGGCAAGCAAGGTAGTGTGAAGCCAGGATGGCGTGGGTTCAACATCCACCCCATGCAGATTTTTTTCTTATTTTGTTGTTAACCTAATTTCTTTTCTTTTTCTCTTTTTTAACCCTAATATATTCTAATTAATCATTAATCTAACCTAATTTTTTTAATACTAATAAATTAGGTTTAGGGTTTTTAACTAGTATTCAATTTTCTTGAAATATTTTTATTAATTAAATAATCAACTTTTTTTTAATATTAAAATCAATTAGAATTTAGGTTTTATTACTATTATCACTTAAATGATTTTCCATAACAAACAAACCTTAACACTTGGAACATTAGTTTTTTTTTCAAACTTTTCTCAAAGCGTTTTCTTATTTCTTTTTCTTCATATTCATATATTAAGTGTATAGATCGCATGTTCTAATGTAATAGCTTAAATTTACTTTTCTCATATTTTCCTATTATGTAACTGCCCACAAGATGCAATAGCTTAGGTTTAATTTTTCGCACTTTACATTCCGCAATTTATTTTTCTGTACATATTTAACTGTTGGTAATTAGGGTTTGTATGGCAAGACTAATAAAACAAACTAGAAACCCTAATTCTCAAGATAAATAAACTGAAAACAATACACTTCACACACTTGCACCATTAGGGTAACCTCTCTTGTTGCCTTCTAAATATTGGTCACGTCCCTCGAAAGTGGGGATACTTTAGTAAAAGACCATTAATCAAATCATCATGTCCCTTTCGAATAAAGATCATAATCCCTCTATGACCCTTCGAGCTGCCTACAAAATGATCTAATCCCTTCGAGCTCCCTATAAAATAATGATAGTCCCTTCAATACAATTGCTAAAGTATCCTTACTTGTTGCCTTCGATGATCATACGATGACCCTATGCATGTCCCTTCATATCCAATAGATAAGGTTACCTACAAACTAATGGTATGGATAGTACTATCTCTAAAGGAGAAGGAAAAGAATAAGGAAGACTTTAGTGGGTAAGAAAGTCTTAATTGCTTGCTCACAACTTTTCTCAAAACTTTTTTTCCATAATACACTTTCAAACAAATATTTTCAAAAAGTAATTTGTTGTACCCCAAAATTTGCCCTCCCATATTTCTCAAAACGTTTCAAGAAAAATTCACAAGTCCAACCCGGCGCGTCATATTCAGGTGTTCTTTCGCCAAGATATCTCTGATAACGTATTCTCAAATTCAGGTTCGGCTCAAGAGTCAATTCTTTAAAGAAGGTATCCGAATGTGTGAGTTTTCTCGAAGAAATATGGTGAAAAAGTATGCTGAAAGTGCAGTTTTTACGCGCTAAAAAATTCATAACTTGAAGATCGTGGCTCGTTTTGAACCCGTTCCGGTGGCCAAATTTCCGTCTTGACATTATCTACGTTTTCATCTCTCACGGCTGGAAGCCAATTTCAATCAGAAAGTCTTCAAAAATGTGGATTTATCAAGTATTTTCGTACAGAAAATTTGTGACAAGTTTATTTGCATCATGTTCAGAAAATCATAACTTGGTCGATTTTCATCGTATCGAGCTCGTTCCGGCGCCAAAATTTCAAAAATTGAGTTGGCTACATTTTCACAGAAGGTATTGAGTTCAAACAGTACTCAAAAGGTCTTCGTTTTTTGCTCAGAGTGTGTGACACGCTGAAAATCCTAAATGCTGAATATTATTTCATCTGGGCCGAAACTTCGAAAATTCATAACTCGGTCAATTTTTATCGGATTGGGCTCATATTTTTACACAAGGTCACTGACTCATAGATCTACAACTTTGCCTCAAAAGTCGAGACCGGATTATGCTCCGATCAATACCAGTTTTTTATTGAAGAACGTGTCAGAGTCGACACTGGAGCCCAAAATAAGTTTGTCTGAGCTGAAACTTCAAAAATTCATAACTAATTCACCATTTATCCGATTGAGCCGATTTTTGGACAGGAGTTAGTTCTAGATATCGGCTACATTTTGTTTTCACATTTCAACTTCAAAAATTGCACTTAAGTCCCTGCGATTTAGCCTGGAAAGTGACGAACTCAAGTGAACATTGGAGGCCCAATTGTACATTCAAAGCCCATTTTCTTTACCCTAATTTCCATTATATAATCACATTCTTTTCACACAAACCAAGAGAAAAAAAAACCTTGCCACAACACTGTCAGAATATCAAATTCTTTCAAGAACCCTAAACCCTTGAAATCCTTATTACAAATCCCTCTCTCACTACAAACAAGTCATCTCAGTTACAAACCAACATCTCACTATTTCTTCAGTAAGGGTAAGGCTGACTTGATCTCCATGATCAAAAGGGCATCAAAGCATTCATGTCACTACTTTTCCAGTAAGGGTAAGGTTGATTTGATCTCCCTGATCAAAAGGGTATAATCATTCATACATGCCATATTGACCTAAACATTAAATTTCTTCATATATTGGCTTTATTTGTATTTTATGATATATAGTAATTTATTTAATGTGTTCATGAGAGTCAACACTGCATATTTAGACAGGATCCCATGCAGGTTCATTAAGGAACGTTGAGGCCAAAACACAAATGGCCAAAAGCCAAAAGCCAAATGGCCAAAACAGAACAGCTTACACAAGACACCAATACATGGCGAGACAGACATCCTGAGAAGGTTAAGGAACGTTGAGGCCAGAACACAAATGGCCAAAAGCCAGAACATAAATGGCCAAAAGCCAAAACACAAATGGCCAAAACAAAACAGTTTACACAAGACGCCAATAGCTGTTTCACCCCTCCAATCAGGCTCGTATACTCCTAAACTCTCTCTCTATTTTTATTATGTTCCTTTAATTAATTAATCGTTATTCTTTTTATTAATCACTAACCAATTAACATTTTTCCTAATAAAATCAAAAACACAAAAAATATTTTATTTATTAAAATTAGCTTCATCACTTTTATTTTTGTAAATAAATTAATTTAATCAATTTAACTTTAATTAGATTTAACTTTTAATATTTTTTGCAATATTTAAAATCAATTTAGAATATTAGGTTTTTTATTAGCATTAATTCAATTTATTTTATTTCTTTAAAAAACTCAAAAATCCAAAAATATTTTCATTATTTAATTTAATTTAATTGTTCATTTAATTTAATTCCATTTAATTCAAAAATAAACAAAAATATTTTCTTTAATAAAAAAGGGTCAAAACCCAAAAAAAACTCGCATCCGATTTAATTTCCCGCACGCGATCCATTTTATCATATTATTGTATCTATTTCCCGGAATGTAATAGCTTTTAATTAAGACTTTAATTATTTATCGCTTTATTTTACTTTCCGCAATTTAAATTAAAGGGTTTGTTTTTGGCGATGTAAATACCCGACGCCTTGTAATAGCATAGTTTTATTTTCCGCAACTATTAATTGCTAGATGTATGTTAATTAGGCTATGCATGACAAAACTTATCCTTAAAATAAAATCAATCGTAGCTCACCATAACATGTACAAAGATAACATAAACTGAAACTCGACATACTCGCACATGCCACTCTTAGGGTACACCTCACTTGGTTGCCTCGACGTGGTCATTGAGTATAGAGTGTTTTAGAGGTTGCCCTTCTGTCTAAAGATCAAATTTTCCTCGAAACGGTTGCCTCGATAAAAAACGATCTAAGACATTAGGGTTACCGCTAAGGCGTCCTACCATTACTTTAGTGACCACATGTCCCTATAATCGAATTGACCCGAAACTCCAACGACGGTGCTACCTACTTCTCAATAGTGGGATAGTACTGTCTAAAGGACATTTACACACCTTAATTTCTTTTGAGTAGGTAGAGGTTCTCAGGTACTTGCTCTTTCAAAACAAAAACAACTTTTCGCACTTACACTTTTCTGACAAAAATTTTCAAACAAACACTTCATACACTCTTGAGGACTGATACAAGAGTTAAAACGAAGTTTTCAAACAAAATTTTTCAAAACCCAAAAACACAAGAAAAGAAAAACATTTTTGAAAACATAGTGAGCAAGTACCTAAGAGCCCGTGGATAACCACGGATAGAAAGGGTGCTAACACCTTCCCTTTCTATAATCTACCTCCCCAACCGAGAAACATCTCGAAAAGGAATTTTGTTGTGCTTTTGTCCTTTCCTTGTTGGAGAAAATAAAAGACGGTGGCGACTCTTGCTTACCGCGACATTTCGCGAACCAGCATTTCAAAATAGTCAGTTCTATTTCCACCGATCACATAACCCTTTGTATACATTCTTGAGGACTGATACAAGAATCATTACGAAGTCAGCCTTACATTGGCGATTTTAAAATATTTTCAAACAAATCACACACGCAAAGCAAGATATTCAAAAGTGAGCTAAGTAATTAAGAGTCTATAGATAACTACATATGAAAAGGGTGCTAACACCTTCCCTTTTCATATCTTACCCCCCGAACTCAAAATATATCAAAGGACTTTCCTTTTCTTTTCACCTTTCTTATATATTGGATAAAAGAAAAGTTAGTGGTGACTCTAGCTATCCGCACATGTGGATAAAACCAAAAAGTCAGTTCTCCCACCGTATTACACACATCACCACTCAGAAAGAATTTTGAGGCTAGCTTCTGCGACGTTGGCTTGTCAATGATAGAGGCATTTTTTGGATATTCTTGTTTCTCAAGATACCTCTTGATGTCATAGAACCAAGGCTTGTTATTTGGTCCCTCTTCAATAGCGAGGAAATGTGCAGGTTCTTCAAAATGTCTTATTGTAATATGTGGTTCATGATTCAGCCAAGTTACTTTGAACATGGCTGATAAAGTTGCCAAGTTGTCTTCCATATGATTTTATTCTCGCGGGATGTGACTGAATGTAATCTCTATAAACTTTGCTGCAAGCTTTAAAACATGATCCAGATATGGAATCAATCTAGGATGTTTAATGCCCAATTCTCCGTTAACTTAGTATATGACTAGCAATATTATTGGTGCAATCAAAACATAACCTTGCGGTATAAGGCTTGTGAAAATTATTTGGAGAAGTCAAAACTGCACCAATATCGTGCCCTAGTGCATTTGAAGCCCCATCAAACATGAGTGTCCAACGTGCCCCTGGTTCCAGTCCTTCGTCGGGCCCTGGTATTTCATAGTCACCTATAGCCTTGACATCTTCGTCTGAAAAGTCGAACTTCATTGGTTGATATTATGGTAATGACTGATGAGCTAGATGGTCAACTAGTATACTACCCTTGATGGCCTTTTGAGTAACATATTGGATGTCGTACTCTGATATTAACATCTACCATCGGGAAATCCTTCTTGTAAGAGCTGGTTTTTTGAACACATACTTTAAAGGATCCATTCTGCTATTAACCATGTGGTGTGAGTTAACATATATTGCCTCAATCTTTTAGTATCCCAAGCCAATGCACAACAAGTCTTCTCACGAAGTGAGTACCTGGTTTCGCGGTCGGTGACTTTCTTGCCAAGGTAGTAGATTGCATGCTCCTTTCTACCTGTTTTGTCATGTTGTCCCAATACACATCCCATTGACCCTTCAAGAACTGCCAGATACATCATGAGCAGTCTTCTGGGAACTGGTGGCATCAAGATTTATGGCTCTTGTAAATATTCATTTATTGTCTCGAAGGCTGTCTGGAAATCATCATTCCACACCAATGTCTGATCTTTTCGAAGTAATTTGAATATAGGCTCGCACATAGCAGTTAGGTGCAATATGAATCTTGAAATGTAATTAATTGTCCTAAGAAACCACAAACCTCTTTTTTTGTCCTTGGACCTGGCATTTCTTGTATGGTTTTTACCTTGTTGAGGTCTACCTCAATACCATACTGACTTACAATAAAACCTAGCAACTTGCATGACCTGACACCAAATGTACACTTGTTTGGATTCAATCTCAGTTTGAACTTTTGCAGACACTCGAATAATTTTTGTAAGTGTACGATGTGATTCTCCTCTGTATGAGATTTGTCAATCATATCATCTACGTACACCTCAACTTCTTTATGAATCATATCATGGAATAGTGTGACCATATCCTGTTTATAAGTTGCTCCAGCGTTCTTTAGGCCAAAAGGCATCACCTTATAATTGAAAGTGTCCCAAGGTGTCATGAAAGTAGTCTTTTCCATGTCTTCAGGTGCCATTTTGATTTGATTATAGCCTGAGAAACCATCCTTAAATGAGAATACCAAAGCTTGAGCTGTATTATCCACCAAAACATCTATGTGAGGTAAAGGGAAGTCGTCTTTGGGACTTGCTTTGTTCAGATCCCGATAATTTACACATATGTGTACTTTGTCGTCCTTCTTGGGCACTGGAACGATGTTAACTATCCAAGGTGGATAATCTACCACCACTAAGAACCCTGCATCAAATTGTTTAAGGACTTCTTCTCGAATCTTTCTAGACATGTCTGGACGAGTTCTTTTGAGATTCTATCTAACTGGAGAGCGAGCTTCCTTGAGAGGTAGTCTGTGGACCATAATCTATGTATTCAACCCTGACATATCTTTGTAAGACCAGATAAATATATCCATATTGTGATCGGTGGAAATAGAACTGACTGTTTTGAAATGCTGGTTCGCGAAATGTCGCGGTAAGCAAGAGTCGCCACAGTCTTTTATTTTCTCTAACAAGGAAAGGACAAAAGCACAGCAAAATTCCTTTTCGAGATGTTTCTCGGTTCGGAAGGTAGATTATAGAAAGGGAAGGTGTTAGCACCCTTTCTATCCATGGTTATCGATGGGCTCTTAGGTACTTGCTCTTATGTTTTCAAGAATTTGTTTGCTTTTCAAGTGTGTGTGGGTTTTAAAAAAGTTTCGTTTGAAAAATTTCTAAGTAACTCTTGTATCTGTCCTCAAGAGTGTATGAAATATTTGTTAGAAAACTTTTTGAAAGTGTAGGTGCAAAAAGATGTTTTTTGTTTTTTTTTGAAAGAGCAAGTACCCAGGAGAAATCTACCTACTCTAAGGAATTAGGTTGTGTAAGAGTCCTTTAGAAAGTACTATCCCACTATTGAGAAGTAGGTAGCACCGTCGTTGAAGTTGTTCGGGTCAATTCGATTAAGGGACAGTGTGGTCACCAAAGCAATGGTAGGACACCTTAGAAGTAACCCTAATGTCCTAGATCCTTTTTATCCGAGGCGACCGTTTCGAGGCAACAGGATCTTTAGACAGGAGGGTGACCTCTAAAACACCCTATACTTGACGACCACGTTCGAAGGTAACGAGTGAGGCGTACCCTAGGAGTGGCATGTGCTTGTGTGTTGTTTTCAGTTTATGTTTATCTTTGATCATGCATTTGTGAGCTACGGATTGGTTTTATTTGTCATACAAGTCTTGTCATGCATAGTTAACAGTTAATAATTTGCGGAAAGTAAATTGCGGGAAATTAAATCTAAGCTATTACAAGGCGTCGGGTATTTACATCGCCAAAAACAAACCCTTTAATTTAAATTGCGGAAAGTAAAATAAAGCGGTAAATAATTAAAGTCCTAATTAAAAGCTATTACATTCCGGGAAACAGATACAATAATATGATAAAATAGATCGCGTGCGGGAAATTAAATTGGATGCGAGTTTTTTGGGGTTTTGACCCTTTTCTGAAAGAAAGTGATTTTTTTGGTTATTTTTGAATTAAATGGAATTAAATTAAATGAACAATTAAATTAAATTAAATAATGAAAATATTTTTGGATTTTTGAGTTTTTTTAAAGAAATAAAATAAATTGAATTAATGCTAATAAAAACCTAATATTCTAAATTGATTTTAAATATTGCAAAAAATATTAAAAGTTAAATCTAATTAAAGCTAAATTGATTAAATTAATTTATTTACAAAAATAAAAGTGATGAAGTTAATTTTAATAAATAAAATATTTTTTGGTGTTTTTGATTTTATTAGGAAAAAATGTTAATTGGTTAGTGATTAATAAAAATAATAACGATTAATTAATTAAAGGAACATAATACAAATAGAGAGAGAGTTTAAGAGTATACGAGCCTGATTGGAGGGGTGAAACAGTTATTGGCGTCATGTGTAAACTGTTTTGTTTTGGCCATTTGTGTTTTGGCTTTTGGCCATTTGTGTTCTGGCCTCAACGTTCCTTAACATTCTCAAGATGTCCGCCTCGCCATGTATTGGTGTCATGTGTAAGCTGTTCTGTTTTGGCCATTTGGCTTTTGGCCATTTGTGTTCTGGCCTCAACGTTCCTTAATGAACCTGCATGGGATCCTGTCTAAAATCTGCACTGTTGAATCTCATGAACACATTAAATAAAATCATAAAATGCAAATAAAGCCAATATATGAAGAAATTTAATGTTTAGGCACAATATGACATGTATGAATGATTATACCCTTTTGATCATGGAGATCAAATCAATCTTACCCTTACTGGAAAAGTAGTGATATGAATGCGTTTATGCCCTTTTGATCATGGAGATCAAGCCAGCCTTACTTTTACTGAAGAAGTAGTGAGATGTTGGTTTGTAACTGAGATGACTTGTTTGTAGTGAGAGAGGGATTTGTAATAAGGATTTCAAGGTTTTAGGGTTCTTGAAAGAATTTGATATTCTGACAGTGTTGTGGCAAGGTTTTTTTCTCTCTGGTTTGTGTGAAAAGAATTTGATTATATAATGGAAATTAGGGTAAAGAAAATGGGCTTTGAATGTGCAATAGGGCCTCCAATGTTCACTTGAGTTCGTCACTTTCCAAGCTAAATCGCAGGGACTTAAGTGTAATTTTTGAAGTTGAAATGTGAAAACAAAATGTAGCTGACATCGAGAACTAACTCCTGTCCGAAAATCGGCTCAATCGGATAAACGGTGAATTAGTTATGAATTTTTGAAGTTTCAGCTCAGACAAACTTATTTTGGGCTCCTGTGTCGACTCTGACACGTTCTTCAATAAAAAAACTGGTATTGATCGGTGCATAATTTGGTCTCGACTTTTGAAGAAAAGTTGTAGATCTCTGAGTCAGTGACCTTGTGTAAAAATATGAGCCCAATCCGATAAAAATTTAAAGAGTTATGAATTTTCGACGTTTCGGCCCAGATGAAATAATATTCAGCATTCAGGATTTTTGGCGCGTCACGCACTCTGAGTAAAAAAAGAAGGCCTTTTGAATACCGTTTGAACTCAATACCTTATGTGAAAATGTAGCCAACTCAATTTGTTAAATTTTGGCGCCGGAACCAGCTCGATACGATGAAAATCGATCAAGTTATGATTTTCTGAACATGACGCAAATAAACTTCTGTCACAAATTTTCTGTACGAAAATACTTGATAAATCCACATTTTTGAAGACCTTCTGATCGAAATTGGCTTCCATCCGTGAGAGATGAAAACGTAGATAATGTCAAGACGGAATTTTCTCCACCGGAACAGGTTCAAAACGAGCCACGATCTTCAAGTTATGAATTTTTTAGCACGTAAAAACTGCAGTTTCAGCACACTTTTTTCACCATATTTCTTCGAGAAAACTCACACTGTCGGATACCTTCTGAATTTGAACATACGTTAGGACATTAAGGAGAACTTGAGGTCATTTGGATGTAAGGACCTTGATGCAACACAAAACCCTAATTTTGAATTGACTGCCTTAGGAGATGATTTGACTGTCCAACTCTTGAGCCATCTTGAACAACTTGGAGATGATTCTTGACATGTCTTGAGAAATATGGGAGGGAAAATTTTGGGGTACAACAGTTGCCCCTGTTCAATATTCTTAAACCTGAGGATGTAGATTGGCTTGCGTGCCTTTCGTGATCCGAAGGTGGAAGATGATTGAACACTAGAGTGCCCAGAAATTTGCACTCGCATGGTGTAGTATCAGCAATGTGATGGCAGGAATGAGCTTATAGATGCCATTTGGAGATGTGGTGGATAAGAGGATGGGCTTATAGATGCCATCTGGAGATATGACCGAACCTTGTCGGGAATGGGCTTATAGATGCCATTTGGAAATATGATGGATAGGAGGATGGGCTTATAGATTCCATCTGGAGATGTGACAGAACCTTGTCGGGAATGGGCTTATAGATTCCATTTGGAAATGTAATGGATAGTTGAATCTGAATAAGAAATAGAATAGCTTCTGTATTTGGAGCATATCTAGTCTATATCTAATTGCTGACGTCTGAATAAATAGTAGACTGATCGCCGCGTCTGGGGTATATCCATACTGTGTTTGAATGAGTGACAGAATGTCATCCGAATCTGGATCATATCTGGACTGTCTTTTGAATGAATCTGGACTAAAAAATAGAATGGCATCCGGGTCTGGAGCATCTCTAAGTTGTCTTTAGAAGTTTGAATTTGAATAAGCAATAGAATAGCGTCCGGGTCAGGAGCATCTCTAGGCCATCTCCGGAGAGAAATCTGAATAAGCAGTAGAATATCATCCGCGTCGGGAGCATCTCTAAGTTATCTCTGAAAGGGAATCTGAATAAGCAATAGAATAGCGTCCGGATCTGGAGCACTTCCGAGCCATTTCTGGGAAGAAACTCCGAATAAGCGATAGAATAGCATCCGGGTCCGGAGCATCACTAAGCTATCTGAGAGGGAATCTGAATAAGCAATAGAATAGCATCCATATCTGGAACATTTCCCAGCTATATCTGAAAGGAAACTCTTGAATAAGCGAAATAATAACATCCATATCTGGAGCATTTCCAAGCTATCTCTGAAAGGGAATCTGGAATAAGTATCAGAATGTAGCCATATCTGGGTCGCATCTGAACCATCTCTAGAAGGGAATCTGAATAAGCAATAGAATAGCATCCGGATCTGGAGCATCTCTAAGCCATCTCTGAAAAGAACTTTGAATAAGCAAAAGAATAGCGTCCATATCTGGAGCATTTCCTAGCTATATCTGAAAGGAAACTCTTGAATAAGCAAAAGAATAACATCCATATCTGGAGCATTTCTAAGCCATCTTTGAAGAGAAAATCTGAATAAGCAAAAGAACAGCATCCATATCTGGAGCATTTCCCAGCTATCTCTGAAAAGAAAATCTGAATAAGCAAAAGAACATCATCCATATCTGGAGCATTTCCCAACTATCTCTGAAAAGAAAATATGAATAAGCAAAAGAACATCATCCATATCTGGAGCATTTCCCAGCTATCTCTGAAAAGAAAATCTGAATAAGCAAAAGAACAACATCCATATCTGGATCATTTCCCTGCTATATCTGAAAGGAAATCTGAATAAGCAATAGAATAACATCCGTGTCCGGAGCATCTCTAAGCTATCTCTGAAAGGAACTCTGAATAAGCAATAAAATATCATCCACGTCGGGGGCATCTCTAAGCTATGTCTGAAATCTCTTTAATGTAGATATGTCCTGGCTAGATACGGGTATCGAATCCACTATTAATCGCTCACAGATATGCCCTGGCTAGATACAGGTATCGAATCTGGAATTGCGACAGTTGATAGTAATCATCTTTGGGTTGTCCTTTTTTTCTGAAAAGGCAAACATTAGTCGTATGCAATGTCATGATGCATGATGTCATGAGGTTCAAAATGAGATAGTGTGTTATGATGCATATATGCATGCGTCATGGTGTATGATAATGTGATGTTTATGAATGTATTTTCGTCTAGAAAAATAAATCCTTGACGAATGCCGGGAAGTTGAATCCTGGGCTGATGTCAAAGAGTAGAGTTCTTCTTTTCCGCTGGGGATGATGATTGCAAGAATAAACCGGTAGGAGAAGATGACTCCGTTGGGAAACAAACTTGGTGAAGAGATTACTCTGCGGGGAATTACTCTGTGGGAAGAGATACTTCGCTGAGATTTGATGATAACTCCACTGGGGATTCCGTTGATAAGTTATGTTGGAAGATTTGATGAACTCCGCTGGAGGATAGGAAGAACTTCGCCGATGACGATCTTTCCGTGATAATTAGCTGAGGATAACCCAATTATAAGCTCTGGTGGGGAATAACCTTCTGAATAAAGCCGGGGAGACGCGTTCGTACTCTGCAGGGGACAAGCTTCCAGAATCTACTAGGGATAAGCTTCCAGAATCTACTGGGGATAAGCTTCCAGAATCTATTGGGGAGGATGATTCAACTCTCCTGGGGAAACTTTTGAGACTGCACTGGGGAAATGGATTCCACTGGGTTGTCTGTATTCCGCCGGGGAACAATCTTATATTTCTATCGAGGAATATTAAGACTGTCGGGGATGCTTGCTTGGGAATATCTGTATACTCCGCTGGGGAATGTTGAGATTTTCTGGGGATACCCGACTTCCTTAAGGCTGACAGTAGGCTAACTCTGCTTGGGGAGAGAGCATGGCTGACTCATGTCTTACTCTGAGGGGAGTGGAGGTAACTTGGTCATGTTTTTCAGCCGAACCTACCTTGGCACCTTGGTGGACAGAGCAGCTAGATTACTTAGACAACTCATTATTGCCCCTGTTTTTGTGGGAGAAGGTACCTGTAGAGGTGCTTGATGACTGCCGATTGACAAATCTTCTTCTGGTAGGCAAGTGACGAGATGACGGGACATAGTCGTGCGCTTTAATCCCTAATTTTTTCCTGGACCGCCCTTTCGGGTTTTCAGTCCACCTGGATACCCATTTTTGCCCAAGCCGCCTTTTCAGGTTTTCGACTTGCCGGGTGTACAGATTTTTTCAATTTCATCCCTTATTTTTGCCCGAACCCTTTTGGTTCGCCGGGAAGCCCTTATTTTTGCCTAGGTGTGTCAACCTAGCGGGTCTTTGATTATGCGCAGTATTTTTCGACTATGTCCACACTCTCAGGATGTAGGGAGGAGCCCCCGTTGTTGTGTTGCCATGCGACCAGAAGATGTTTGATCGTACCAGATTTGTTGCTGGAATTCGTGTCCAATGCCCCAAGTGACTCAGGCGGAGATTTGCCCCTGGCTATTTGGCACTTGAGAGATTCTCTGAATCTTGACTTGACTGCCCCAGATTATGGACAATGCTCATGTCTGCCCCTTGGTTGGAAGTGCTTTTGCTCACTAGATATTCTTCGTGCGAATTTCTTTGTTGTTCGAACAAAAAGTCATATGCAAACAAAGTTATGTTAAAAATGCAAAGCTTATGTCTGTCTTGAAGATTTTGAAAATGCATTTTTTCAGTAAAATCAGTGAATTTTGTAAAATGCGATGTCAACTCGTTATTTTATCGCAAGCCTTAAGGAGTCAGGATACCTTTGTAACAGTATGCTTTCGAACTAACCCATGCTTCAGCTAGGACTTTTAAGGGTTGTAGCGTGGCCTGGTTTACGGTTTAAGAAACAAAGGATAAGGCTCAAAATGTATTTGTACCCACCCGGTCTTCGTGATGTTCTTCAAACCTAAACTCAGCTGATCGTGCGTTAGACCTTGTTTGAGTCTTTGTCCTGATATACCAGTGATGGTTCGGATATTGACAGTTTATTTTGAATAGGCGGTCATTCCTTTTTTGGTTGAGGGTTTGTAGGACCTCTTTCTTTTTGATTTCGTTATCCCTGTTTTTTTGCCTGAACTGTTTCTTTTTGTATTTACAGTCAGCGGGATGCCCCAGTTTTGTAAGTCTCCTTCATAGGTTTTGACTTATTGGGCTTTTGTTTTGATAGACAACGACTGCCTGTCTTGATGATTATTCGGAACCGTCACTGTCTTTTGTTTTGTAGGGACCTCTTTGGTGCCATTTGTTATGCACCTGGATCAACTGAGAGAACTACCCTGCCCCAGGTTATGATTAAGGGTTTTAATTTTTTTTTTGTTTGTGAAAAGAAAAAAAAATCCTACTTCTTTGGCTCAAAGGGATTAACGAGGGATTATCTTCCTTATGACTCCAGTGTTTAGGAATTGAAACAATGCCTGTACCTCATTAGCGGGGTCCGTTCAAAAGCATATTGTAGATTATGGTATCGTTTTCGTCATCCTCCCTAAAGAGGCTTAGAATTATTAACCGAGAGTTGAACATCAAAGGTGAAAGCAAATTTAAGCATAATGAATATAATTACTTCAAAACAGACATGTGTAATGCATTAATGAAATAACAACGTTTGACATGAATAAAATGTTTGAACAATCAAAGAAAAATACAACTTGAACGTTCGAATGAACAAAAGTCTTCAATGATTCGGCAAAGGAGCAGTGATTATGTTTGGAGTCTCTGGTGCTTCAAACTGGACTTCCTTGGCGTCAATCATGTCTTGAATCTTGTTCTTCAGAGGCCAACAGTTGTCCGTAGTATGCCCCGGGCTATCAGAATGGTATGCACACCTTTCATTGGGATGATAGTTAGGAGCAGAAGTGTTTGGATTCTGGAGAGGAGCCCTTAAGGTAATCAGCCCTGCCCTCAACAATTGCTGTAATGCTTGATCCAGTGACATGTTGAGTTGGGTGAATTGCCTCTTAGGCTTGTCTGGCTTGCTCTGATCAACCCGTTGTTTTTAGCAAGGTCATTGTTGGACCTGTGAAGTAGCAGCAGCTTGGAGAGGCCTATTCATTGAACCAAACCTTTGACTTCTTGGAGGCTGATTACCGGTTTGGTCCCCAGCCCTGACTACTTGCTTCATACTGTCTTGCTGAAGCTGGTGAGGTTGATGCTGAATTTGTGGCTCTGAAGCAAGTTGAGGAGCTTTCCCCTTGTCTTCTTGTCTCAAAGGGACTTTAATGATGACTGGTTCTTCAACCTTAGATGTTTGCCCCAGTTGGTTATCCCGATGCAGTTGGTTGACGAGAACCCTGAGCTCTTATTGTCTTTGAGCTAAGTCTTGAATGAGAGTCATCTGCCCCAGCATCTGGGTTCTCATTGTATCTACCTCAGCTTGCAGACGTTTCAGCCGTTCATCTTTATCGTCTTCAGGACTTTTCTTGACCAAGTCCCCAACGAGGAGTGTTTTCAACTCTTCCTGCCCCTTGGATAGGTTTAGGAAGATTTCCCTGAACTGAGTCTCTCGAGTTTGAAGATCTTGATTGTCTGGTTGGAAAGCCATTGCTGAAATAAACAGCGAGAACATGAGAGACCTATATCGGATGACCTGTTATGCAATGATATGTATGATATATGTATGCAATGTTTTCAAGGATCTCGTGGGGTAAACAAGAAACTTGTTAGAATTTGATAGAAGAACCTTCGTGTCGTTAAGAGTCCTTCTTCAAGAGTCAAGCTCACCATATCGAGTGGGTCATAGCCCCTAACTCAAGTCATTAACCTTGACTAGAGGAAAATAAATCCCCTTTGCCCCTTGCTAGACATTTGATTCATCACGACCTGCATCACAAACCCTTGAGATCCTTGAAATGTATTAGTCCTTATGTAGGATGTATGCAATGGTATGATGGTATGATGTTATGCTATGCGTGGAGTGATGTAAGTAAACCCTGTTATAAGCCCAGATTAAGGATTGTAAACAAAACCTGCAAGAAACTCGTGTGTCAGATAACAAGAATATGCAAGTAGTCAAGTTTGAAGGCACACAAGTCACACAAGACAGCCCTTAGAGTTTAGGCCAGCATGAAGTTTAGGTACTACCCTCTTGAAGTTGGTGGGCTCAAGACCTGTCCTATCAAAAGTAATCGGGTTCTAAAGGATCCCAATATCACTGACTACCCTCAATCGGTCATAACTCCAGCGTCGCAATCTTTTCTTGCGGCCAGAACCATCGCGAGAGTTTAGCCTCAATTGGTGTAGCATACTGCTACTGTTCTATGGCCAAGTTGGGTCAAATTAGGGTTCTAAGGTCGGTTGGTGCTTAATGACTCCTCAGAAGACCCATATTCTCCTCGTTGCAACACAAGGGATATCGGTACAGACCAAGGTGTCACACCAACGTAGCAACTGCTTCACCCGTGTCGGTCTACGTCGGACAGGTCCCTCACAGCTTATGCTACCTAAAAGGGTATCCCCAAATCCGGGTTAGGATCTATGAAACTCCGATGCGATGCCCACAAATATAAAGCAATCAAAGCAAGCAATTGAAAACATAAGTATGATCTAATCCTAAGGTACACCTCACTTTTATAAATTATCCCCAGCAGAGTCGCCAGTTCTGTGATCGGTGGAAATAGAACTGACTGTTTTGAAATGCTGGTTTGCGAAATGTCGCGGTAAGCAAGAGTCGCCACTGTCTTTTATTTTCTCCAACAAGGAAAGGACAAAAGCACAGCAAAATTCCTTTTCGAGATGTTTCTCGGTTCGGGAGGTAGATTATAGAAAGGGAAGGTGTTAGCACCCTTTCTATCCATGGTTATCCATGGGCTCTTAGGTACTTGCTCTTATGTTTTCAAGAATTTGTTTGCTTTTCAAGTGTGTGTGGGTTTTAAAAAAGTTTCGTTTGAAAATTTTCTAAGTAACTCTTGTATCTGCCCTCAAGAGTGTATGAAATATTTGTTTGAAACCTTTTTGAAAGTGTAGGTGCAAAAAGATGTTTTTTGTTTTTTTTTTGAAAGAGCAAGTACCCAGGAGAAATCTACCTACTCTAAGGAATTAGGCTGTGTAAGAGTCCTTTAGACAGTACTATCCCACTATTGAGAAGTAGGTAGCACCGTCGTTGGAGTTGTTCGGGTCAATTCGATTAAGGGACAGTGTGGTCACCAAAGCAATGGTAGGACACCTTAGAAGTAACCCTAATGTCCTAGATCCTTTTTATCCGAGGCGACCGTTTCGAGGCAACGGGATCTTTAGACAGGAGGGCGACCTCTAAAACACCCTATACTTGACGACCACGTTCAAAGGCAACGAGTGAGGCGTACCCTAGGAGTGGCATGTGCTTGTGTGTTGTTTTCAGTTTATGTTTATCTTTGATCATGCATTTGTGAGCTACGGATTGGTTTTATTTGTCATACAAGTCTTGTCATGCATAGTTAACAGTTAATAAGTTGCGGAAAGTAAATTGCGGGAAATTAAATCTAAGCTATTACAAGGCGTCGGGTATTTACATCGCCAAAAACAAACCCTTTAATTTAAATTGCGGAAAGTAAAATAAAGCGGTAAATAATTAAAGTCCTAATTAAAAGCTATTACATTCCGGGAAACTGATACAATAATATGATAAAATAGATCGCGTGCGGGAAATTAAATTGGATGCGAGTTTTTTGGGGTTTTGACCCTTTTCTGAAAGAAAGTGATTTTTTTGGTTATTTTTGAATTAAATGGAATTAAATTAATGAACAATTAAATTAAATTAAATAATGAAAATATTTTTGGATTTTTGAGTTTTTTTAAAGAAATAAAATAAATTGAATTAATGCTAATAAAAACCTAATATTCTAAATTGATTTTAAATATTGCAAAAAATATTAAAAGTTAAATCTAATTAAAGCTAAATTGATTAAATTAATTTATTTACAAAAATAAAAGTGATGAAGTTAATTTTAATAAATAAAATATTTTTTGGTGTTTTTGATTTTATTAGGAAAAAATGTTAATTGGTTAGTGATTAATAAAAATAATAACGATTAATTAATTAAAGAAACATAATACAAATAGAGAGAGAGTTTAGGAGTATACGAGCCTGATTGGAGGGGTGAAACAGTTATTGGCGTCATGTGTAAACTGTTTTGTTTTGGCCATTTGTGTTTTGACTTTTGGCCATTTGTGTTCTGGCCTCAACGTTCCTTAACATTCTCAAGATGTCCGCCTCGCCATGTATTGGTGTCATGTGTAAGCTGTTCTGTTTTGGCCATTTGGCTTTTGGCCATTTGTGTTCTGGCCTCAACGTTCCTTAATGAACCTGCATAGGATCCTGTCTAAAATCTGCAGTGTTGAATCTCATGAACATATTAAATAAAATCATAAAATACAAATAAAGCCAATATATGAAGAAATTTAATGTTTAGGCACAATATGGCATGTATGAATGATTATACCATTTTGATCATGGAGATCAAATCAATCTTACCCTTACTGGAAAAGTAGTGACATGAATTCTTTTATGCCCTTTTGATCATGGAGATCAAGTCAGCCTTACCCTTACTGAAGAAGTAGTGAGATGTTGGTTTCTAACTGAGATGACTTGTTTGTAGTGAGAGAGGGATTTGTAATAAGAATTTCAAGGTTTTAGTGTTCTTGAAAGAATTTGATATTCTGAGAGTGTTGTGGCAAGTTTTTTTTCTCTCTGGTTTGTGTGAAAAGAATGTGATTATATAATGGAAATTAGGGTAAAGAAAATGGGCTTTGCATGTGCAATTGGGCCTCCAATGTTCACTTGAGTTCATCACTTTCCAGGATAAATTGCAGGGACTTAAGTGCAATTTTTGAAGCTGAAATGTGAAAACAAAATGTAGCTGACATCGAGAACTAACTCCTGTCCGAAAATCGGCTCAATCGGATAAACGGTGAATTAGTATGAATTTTTGAAGTTTCAGCTCATACAAACTTATTTTGGGCTCCAGTGTCGACTCTGACACGTTCTTCAATAAAAAAACTGGTATTGATTGGTGCATAATTTGGTCTCGACTTTTGAAGAAAATTTGTAGATCTCTGAGTCAGTGACCTTGTGTAAAAATATGAGCCCAATCCGATAAAAATTGACCGAGTTATGAATTTTCGAAGTTTCGGCCCAGATGAAATATTATTCAGCATTCAGGATTTTCGGCGCGTCACGCACTCTGAATAAAAAAAGAAGGCCTTTTGAATACCGTTTGAACTCAATACCTTATGTGAAAATGTAGCCAACTCAATTTGTTAAATTTTGGCGCCGGAACCAGCTCGATACGATGAAAATCGACCAAGTTATGATTTTCTGAACATGATGCAAATAAACTTCTGTCACAAATTTTCTGTACGAAAATACTTGATAAATCTACATTTTTGAAGACCTTCTGATCGAAATTGGCTTCCAGCCGTGAGAGATGAAAACGTAGATAATGTCAAGACGGAATTTTGGACACCGGAACAGGTTCAAAACGAGCCACGATCTTCAAGTTATGAATTTTTTAGCACGTAAAAACTGCACTTTCAGCACACTTTTTTCACCATATTTCTTCGAGAAAACTCACACAGTCGGATACCTTCTGAATTTGAACATACGTTAGGACATTAAGGAGCACTTGAGGTCATTTGGATGTAAGAACCTTGATGCAACACAAAACCCTAATTTTGAATTTACTGCCTTAGGAGATGATTTGACTGTCCAACTCTTGAGCCATCTTGAACAACTTGGAGATGATTCTTGACATGTCTTGAGAAATATGGGAGGGCAAATTTTGGGGTACAACACACATATTGAAATTCCTGGTATGTCACAGACTCAGGATGTCTAATGAAATGTTAAGACATCTGATCTGACATTAAGCGCTGTACAGGTAGAATAGGCTGTACTTTTGATATCAGTTCTACAACAGACACTGAACTATCATACCAGAACCTGCAACACCTTTGACGAATGCAGATTCTGATTTACTGAAGTTCAGAACAGTTAAGGTTAATCATATACATTGATGTCATGAAGAATGTTGTGACATCAAACAAATAACCAATGCAGAAAGTAAATAACACACAGAATTGTTCACCCAGTTCGGTTCAACCAACCTACATCTGGAGGCTTCCAAGCCAGGGATAAAGTTCACTATTAGTAGTATCAATTCAAAGACCCTACAGCCAACACACCCGTTGACAGCCTTCTCACTTAATCACTACCCAATGACACTTTTACCTAAGATCCAATCCTAGATATGAGACCCCTCTCACTCCCCCTCAATCACCGCAGTGATAACTTTCTACAGTACATAAACTGTTCAGAAGATACACTTCCATTACACATCTTGATCATGCTTAAAAGCTTCAATCAAGTACAATGCATACATCCTCTAACCTATAGGTTTCAAGGAGTATGGTGACCATCCCACAGCCCGGGTGGTTCACAACAAAACTAGCCCTAAAATATTACATCTTGTCAATATTCAACCTCTCTTAAATTAGGTTACAATGCTTCTATTTATAACCCTTTTTACCCAACTGGATTTGGGCCTTCATATGACAGCAATGCAGCTTTAACGACCTGCATAAAGTAAGCAGAAAACTTCTGCTGTAAGTTAGGTCTTCCATCGAGCTTTTCTCCTTATCCTTAGCTTCTGATTGAATCTTCTAGGGCTTCACATATGCCTTCAATTTTCGCTACTTGTTATGCATTCTATTTGGCTGAATATTCTGCATAACTTCAGGAACAGAACTGCATCAGACTTGACAGTTCAGTAGCTTGATGTCTGGTATGATGTTATGACATCTCTTGAGACATGTTGTTCCAGATGTTGATTCAACACAACATGTTTAGGCATTTACAATAGGATTTTCAGGCTGTTCCTATTGTACATTACATTACATTATTGTTGTTACTATTTGTTTTACAAGAAATGAGCCAATCCTAAACGAAGGAACTTACACATATTCATCTAGCAACTTGATCAGACTTTTTTTGACGCTTTTCTCCAATGTTGCCTCTAGCTTGATCTCTTTTAGATCTTCCTTTGTGTCAAGGTTAATGGTCTCAATAGATTCTTAGTATGGTTGTATATTGTCAGCTTTTTTCTCTATCTCCCTCGCTAATTCTTTAGAAATTTCAAGATCTTCATCATCTTTCTCTTCTGCTTGGTTGATGGATGCATCAAATTACATCAGATAGCAACAGTAACATTATCGGCGGTTTTAGGCATGGATCTGCATATTTATCATGTTTTAGTGCAGTTTTAGTATGTGAATTTGGAAATGCATATGAAGAAAAGTATTGCCATTTTTAAATATAAGAGATAAATTAAAAATAAAGACATGTGTGATGCGGTGGGAGAACTGACTTGAGGTTTTGCGTTTCATCGCAAATGTTGCGGTTAGCAAGATTCGCCACCGACTTTTCTTTTATTCAAAAGGAAAGGTGAAAAAGCACAGGAAAGACCTTTGAGATGTTTTCTTGAGTTCGGGGGCTAGATTATGAAAAGGGAATATTCTAGAACCCTTTTCATACATGGTTTTCCATGGGCTCTTAGTTACTTGCTTTAGATCACTTGCTTTGGTTTGTTTGAAATGGTGTTTGATGTGGTTTTGAAAGTATTTTGTAAAAGAGGCCATTCGTTTAGGCAATCTTTGTAATGATTCTCGTTCGTAAGAATGTATACAAAGATGTTTGTCTTTTGAAAATGTTTTCAATGTTTGTAAGATGTTTTTGAAATGTGTGTGTGTTTGTTTTGAAAATAGCAAGGATTGTTTGTTTGAAATGGAGCAAGTAACTTAGAAGCTATCTACCTACTCAAATGTCTTTCTTATGCATTTTCTATTCCTTTGACATTGTTGATTTACCATTGATTTGGTAAACAAACCTATCTTTGGATGTAAACGGGACGGGCGTGGGTCATCGTATAACCATGATAGCAATGTTGCCAAGTATCTTAGAATTTTTGAGGGAACAAGATCATTTTGTTTAGGCAACTTTGGAATAGCGTCATCGAGGGACTATGATCTTAAGTTTGTTTTGTTTTTCCAAGATACTTCGCATGCATAACATGGCCATTTTAGTTTAGGCAACCAAGTGGGAAAAAACCTAAGGGTGCTTGTGTGAAAAGTGTATCATTTTCATGCTTTTCATTTTGTCTTGTATTTAGGGTTTTCAATTTGTTTTGTTTTGTTCTTGTCATACAAACCCTAATTACTTATCATGGTATATGAAAGCAATAAATTGCATAATGTAAATCTACTAAGCTATTACAAAAATTTTATGGGAGGGGAGAATACAAGTATGAATGGGGATTTGCACAAATATAAAGCTAAATATATTATTACAACCAAATCGAATTTGCGCGAATTAAAATACATATAATACAATATTTAAAATGTAATGCAATATTTATGTAAAGAAAAGATTTTTTTATGTCTTGTTTTTTTTGTATAAAAGAATATTTTATTTAAACCTAAAAAAAATAAGGAAAAATATTTAATTCTTTTGAAAGGGATTAAACCCTAATTTTCATTTAAAAGAAAATAATGTTTCTATATTATTATTTTGTGCATCTTTTGTATAAAAAATAATAAATAATATTGTATATAAATATTAAAAATAAATATATGCAAAAAATAGGTATTTGTAAGTATGAAATGTAAAATAAAAATATTAAGTATATTTAATTATATTTATGAGTTTATTAAGAAAACAAATTATATTCTATCAAAATAAGTTAATTTTTTATGTGAGAAATAATAAAAAATAAAATAAAGGTGTAAAAATAATTAAATTATTTTTTAGGATTTTTTATCATTAAAGAAAATAATTAAAAGTATTAAATATAATAATAAAAAAAATATGAAAGAGTTATGCAGGGGGTGAGATAGTAAGTCAGTGGTGATGATGAGCAAAATACTGGCCCATAGCAAAAAGCCCAATCCTGGAAAAAAAGTGTCAAAATTGAAAAGGAAAAAAATGGCAAAATGCCAAAAGTAGCGCGCAGGTTCGAACCCAGGACACGGGTCTCACCAGCGCGCTGCTTTACCACTGGGGTGGCTATACATCCATTGTCTTTAATGAAACAAAAATAACATATTCTAAAATGCTTCTTTGCCCTGTTTCATCTTCTTCCTCGAGCCTTGGCCGGACCACTTGTAACTTCCTCATACTTCCATGAAAATAAAAACTTATAACATGAAAAATGTAGAGCTTGAACTCACGATTCCAACCATGTAAGCTATGTAATCTAACTATCAAAGATTAAATAGAATTTAAACAGCCCTAAATCTTGACCTAATATTTCCAGAAATTTCAACTTCCAAATTCTCTTAGCACAAGTAAAATTAATGCAAAGTAATGATATGTATAACTTAATTATGATGAGAACTACATTTTTTATTCACAGATCGTGGCCTGAGGTTGCCTGTACAAAGAGATAGAGTTTGAAAAAATTACCTCCTTCAGCTGGAATCGTGTATGTAAATGCAGGGACTTTGATGGAGGCCTGATGATTGCTTGAGCTTCCTTGAGCTTCCCTGAATCTGTTTCAACCCTTGCCTTGCTCTGAAATTGGCTAGAACTCCCTAACCAAGTCCAACTGCAAGCTTCAAGGTCAACAATGGTAGATGGTGGAAAAGAGGATACAGAACAGGGAGGATCGTTTGGATAGGCTAGGTATCAAGTATATAATGTGTTTGAATGATCCAAACTCAAAACGCACAAGCCAAATGGAATATGGCGATGCTTATGCAGAATCTGCAGTTTTGGACAAGTTTTGGGTGTTTTTTAGCTTGAGAGAGTTTCGGGTCCTTGCCAAGCGTGTTATGTGTTGCATATCCTTTGCAACTTTTCTTGTACTTGAAGCAAAGTGACAAGACCAAACCCACATGCTTGTACCAGCTTGCTTTAGGGTTGTTATGAGTTTGTACAAGTTTCTTGAGACCTGTGTGGTTTGTATGCATCAAGGGGACAAGTTCAAAGCTCCAAGTTGACATGTTTGCAAAAGTGCTTCTTTATGAAAATGGCAATGAAGCTTTTTTGCCCAAAATGGAATTACAAGTTGTGTAAAAGTTCAAAAGCATGGATAGAAGCTTTGTCAACTGTGTAAGCATTTAATTAAAGAGTGTGTAGCAAGTTTAGGACCTGTAAAGAATAAAATAGTCAGCATAGGTTTGATTTGCAACTTGGTTCTTCATGAAAATGGCTTGAAAAAAAAGTGAGAAAATGAAAACTTCCTCTCTTCGATTCTCTTTACTCAAAAATTATCTTGGAGAGTTCTTGGACACTTTGGAAAGCTTTCAATGTGCTATATAATCCATCTTTGAAATGAATTTTGAGATACCTCTTGGAACTAGGTGAAAAATTGCCATGAAGTTGGGTCCAAAACCTGTCTAAATTAGGGCAAAATTTCACTAAGTTAAGAAGTTCATGACCATGTATTCACAAATTTATAACTTGAGATCCAAGCATCTTTATGGAAAAGTTTGTGAAACAAAGTTGTAGATTTCATTGAGGTCTACAACTTTCATGTTGGAGACTTTCCTTGAATCAAAATGCATCATGGTGAAAAAGTGGTGCAAAGTTGAGAAAAAATAAGAAAATTTGTATACTTTAGAAAATTTCTAAGTTATGAAAATTTTCAAATTCAAACCCTAATTTTCAAATTTGATTTTCTTGGTGAACAAGTTTCACATTTTCACATATCTTGATGAATTATGACCCTTGGCACTTGATTTTGACCAAAAAGTCAAAGTTTGACTTTTTAGTGTACAATTTGACTTTTGATCAGTTGACTGCAAATTTCATCTGACAATCCAATGAACTTGAGATCTTTTGAACCATGTAATTAAGTCAAGATGATGCCATTGAACCCTTGAAATCATGCTTGAACTCAATTGGTCATTGGCTAGGTTAAAAATTATAAATTTCCCTTTCTCAGTCAAAACCCTAATTTTGACCATTTTGCCCTTTTGATGATTTGATCAAATTTCTTGAGGAGTTGTAATCCAAACTTGATCAAATGGTACATATGAGTCTAAAATGTTGATGTGGATCAAAAATTATGAAGTTTGACTGTAAATTGGCCATGGTTGACTTTTTCCCCAATACAGCTGATTTTTAGGTCAACTGTCCAATTGACTGATCAAAAATGTGGTTCAAGGCTTGAAACTCATCATGAGCAATCTTAGGGGTCCAAAATGATGTATTAAAGTCACATGAAACACTGGTGGTCCAAAAATACTTATGCAAACTCAAACCCTAATTTTAGGTTATCAGTGCAAGATGAGATGTCTTGAGCTGACCAAACCTTAATCTTGTCTTGAGTCAAGGAAGTCTTGTGAGAAAAATCTTGATAAGTGAGAGGGAAAATTTTGGGGTACAATAGCTGCCCCTGTTCAATCTTCTTGAACCTGAAGAGTTAGATTGGCGATCTTTTCCGTTCGCGACTCGAAGGTAAAAGATGATTGGACACTAGAGTGCCCATAACTTTGTACTCGACAAAGTGTAGTTGAGGGAATGGGCTTAAAGATGCCATTTGGAGAGGTGATAAAGTCTTGTTGGATATGGGCTTGTAGATGCCATCCAAGAATGTTTGTTGAATTGTAAGTTATAAGTCAAAAGAATAAGTATCAGAATGGTGTCCGTATCTGGAACGTATCTGAGTTGTATCTGAACTTGAATCTGAATGAGTAACATAATGGCTTTCGTGTCTGGAGCATATTTGGACTGTATCATGACCTTCAAATCTGAATGAGTATCAGAATGGCATCAGGGTCTGGAGCATATCTGGACTGTATCATGATCTTGAAATCTGAATGAGTATCAGAATGGCTTACGGGTCTGGAGCGTATCTGGACTGTATCTGATGTCTGGATCTGAATAAGTAACAGAATGGCATCCGGGTCTAGAGCGTATATAAACTGTATCTGAATTTGAAAACTGAATGAGTATCAGAATGTCATCCGCGTCTGGAGCGTATCTGTACTGTATCATGATTGTACATTGTTTAACGGTAGCTGTTAATTTTATCCTGAAAAGGGTAAAATGTTAGCTGGAACATAGAAATATGTTGCATGAAATGTATGATGTAATATATGTGTTTTATCAATGTTTATGATATGTGGATGTAATGTATGTGCATGTAAGCTGATTCGTTGTATTGCTGAGGAAAATAAATCCTTGACTGCTGTTGAGGATATGTGGATTCTTCATGTCTTGAAGTTGGAGTAATTGACAAGAATTCTGTTGTGAGCAATGCCATATACTTCTTGAGTAATCTGCTTGGGGAATCCATAGAATTTTGATGACTTCTACTGGGGATTTAACAATGGGAATCTTCGTTCCGTCGGAGAGTGATGAAAACTTTATGGGGAAAAAGCTTATTCCTGTTTGGGAAAAAGTTCAAGAGTTTCGGTCGTCTACCACTCTACCAGGGAATTATTCTAGGTTAGGGAGAAACAGAAGTTAGCCGTTATCCGGTTGATTTTCAGGCTTCAAGACAACTTGCTTGAGAATTTGGAGAAACTGGATGGTTTCTATTGTAGATTAATAGTTTGTTTCAGCTCCGCTAGGGATCTTAATGACGTACTGTAGGGATTGCTCATGGAATAGCCTAAAGACGTTTTCCTATTCTTTCAACCTGTCAGTAATTGTTCTTTTTCATTTTGTTTATTTGTAAACAGTAATTATGTTCAAATGCATATGTTCATTAATGAATCATTGGACGTTTTTGCAAATAAAACACAAGTGTAAAAGAACAGGACAAATAGTTTTCTGTACTTTTAAAGAGATATCTTCATATTGACTTTGAATAAGTATTTTGTACAAAGGAGACATACATCCTAGTAAGAGGATGGTGTCATAAAAAATAAAAAAAATTTATACAAAGAAAGATAGCTATGTGTGATAATCCCATGGGGTTCCCATTCTGCTATAGCCTTCGTATCTCCGAATATCTTGTCTAATTGTTGCTTCGTCTGAAGATGATTGAATTGATCAAAAGCTCAGAGTTTGTCAATGAAGAGATTATCCTCAAAGTGATCCGACGAGACATAGTCGTACGCTTTAATTCCCTAACTTTTTCCTTGACCGCCCTTTCAGGTTTTCAGTCCACCGGCAAACCCTTTTTTGCCCAAGTCGCCCTTTCGGGTTTTCAACTTGCCGGGTGTACAGATTTTTTTTGTTTTATCCCTAATTTTTGCCTGAACCTTTTGGTTCGTCGGGATTCCCTTGTTTTTCCTAGGTGCGTCAACCTAGCGGGTCTTTTATGCGTAGTATCTTTTAACTATGTCTACGTTCGCGGGGTGCGGAAAATCATCGCCGTCCATGGTGGTTAAGATCATTGCCCCACTGGAGAAGATGTTCTTGATTACAAATGGTCCTTCATAGGTAGGAGTCCATTTGCCCCTGGGATCACTTTGTGGAAAGATGATGCGCTTGATCACCAGATCTCCAACTTGATATACTTGACGTCTGACTTTCTTGTTGAAAGCCTTGATCATCCGTTTTTGATACATCTGACCATGGCAAACAGCAGTAAGTCTCTTTTCATCAATTAAGTTCAGTTGATCAAGTCGGGTCTGGATCCAATCGTCCTCACTCAAACCTGCATCCTTCATAATTCTCAAAGAGTGGATTTGAACCTTAATAGGCAAGACAACCTCCATGCCATAAACAAAAGAATAGGGTGTTTCCCCAGTTGATGTGCGAGCCATGGTACGGTACCCGTGGAGAGCAAACGGTAGCATTTCATGCCAGTCCTTATAGGTGACTGTCACTTTCTGTATGATCTTTTAATGTTTTTATTAGCAGCTTTGACTGCACCATTCATCTTTGGCCGATAGGGGGATGAATTGTGATGTTGAATCTTGAACTGCTCGCACAAGGCGGTGATCATAGTATTGTTAAGGTTTGTACCGTTATCCGTGATGATCCTTTCGGGGATACTGTACTGACAAATAAGATTCTGCTTGATGAAGCGGGCAACAACATTCTTAGTAACGGATGCGAAGGAAGCTTCTTCGACCCACTTTGTAAAATAGTCAATGGCCACTAGAATGAAGCGGTGTCCATTGGAGGTTGTAGGCTTGATCTCCCCAATCATATCGATTCCCCACATAGCAAAGGGCCAAGGAGCCATCAAGACATTTAGAGGAACTGGAGGTACGTGCACCTTGTCAGCATAAATTTGACACTTATGACAGGTCTGAGAGTGTTGATAGCAATCAACTTCCATGGTAGACCAATAATATCCTGCCCATAGGATTTTCTTCGCCATCGTATGCCCACTGGAGTGGGTGCTAAAGGTACCTTCATGCAATTCAGCCATGATCTTTTCCGCTTCAATTTTATCCATACAACGGAGCAGAATAGAGTCATGATTGTGCTTGTACATGATGCCATTACTTAGGAAGAACTTAGCGTAGAATCTCCTTAAGAACTTTTTATCATTGATTGAAGCTCCTTCTAGATATTCTTGAGCCTCGAGATACCTTTTGACTTCATGAAACCAAGGCTGGTCCACTACTTCCTCGGTATTAATCTCGTGACAGTGTGCTGGTTCGTCCATTCGTTCAATGCTGATCTGGGGAGCCTGGTTATCCCAATTAAGTTTAAACATAGATGACATCGTGGCTAGAGCGTCTGCTAGCTGATTCTCTTCTTGCGGGAAGTGCTCGAAGGTAATCTGCTCGAAATGTGGTAACAATATCAAAACATGTTCTTTGTAAGGGATAAGGTTGGGATGTTTAGTGTCCCATTCTCCTTTGATCTGACTGATGACCAAAGCTGAATCTCCGAACACATATAAGTATTTGATTCCCAAGTCTATGGCAGCCTTGAGACCAAATATGCATGCTTCGTACTCCGCCATGTTGTTCGTACAATTGAAGTAAAGTCTGGCAGTAAAGGGAGTATGACACCCTTCCGGAGATATGAGTACAACGCCGATACCATTACCCAGTGCATTGCAGGCCCAATCAAAGAACAAGGTCCATCGAGATCATTATCCAGGTCTGTCATATGGCCTGATTTCTTCACAGTTGTCCAATTTCATGATGTCTTCATCCGGGAATTCAAACTTCATGGACTGATAATATTCTACAGCTTGATGTGCAAGATGATCAGCTAGCACACTGCCCTTTATAGATTTTTGGGTAGTGTACTGTATGTCATATTCTGTTAGGATCATCTGCCATCTAGCTATCCTCCCAGACAGAGCAGGCTTCTCAAAGATGTACTTTATCGGATCCATCTTAGATATCAGCAAAGTGGTATGAGTCAACATATATTGTCTTAGCCGATGAGCAACCCATACCAGAGCGCAGCAAGTTTTCTCGAGCAGTGAATATCTGGTTTCACAGTCGGTAAAATTTTTGCTCAGGTAGTAAATAGCATGCTCTTTTCGGCCAGACTCGTCATGCTGCCCCAATACACACCCCATTGAGTTCTCTAAAACGGTCAGATACATGATCAGTGGTCTTCCCTCGACTGGAGGCATCAAGACAGGAGGCTCTTGTAAATACTCTTTGATTTTGTCAAAAGAGATCTGGAATTCATCATTCCATCTGACTACTTGATCTTTCTTCAATAGCTTGAAGATTGGTTCACAAGCAGATGTTAGGTGAGAAATGAATCTGGAAATATAGTTCAGGCGTCCCAAGAATCCTATGACTTCCTTCTCAGTACGATGAGCAGGCATTTCTTGTATTGCTTTGACCTTGGCAGGATCAACCTCGATGCCTTTGTTGCTGACAATGAAACCTAAGAGTTTCCCGGACCGGACTCCGAATGTGCACGTGTTCGGGTTCAACCTTAGTTTGTACTCCTTCAATCTGACAAACAACTTTTGCAAGTGATCAAGATGTTCCTCTTCAGTTTGTGATCAGGCTATCATGACATCTACGTAGACCTCTATCTCATGATGTATCATATCATGGAACAAAGCTACCATGGCGCGTTGATAGGTTGCCCCAGCATTCTTCAGTCCAAACGGCATCACTTTGTAGCAGAAAGTTCCCCACAGTGTGACAAATGTAGTTTTCTCCATGTCCTCTAGTGCCATTTTGATCTGGTTATATCCTGAGAATCCGTCCATGAAGGAAAATACTTTGTGCTGGGTCGTATTATCAACCAGGATGTCAATGTGGGGAAGTGGAAAATCATCTTTAGGGATAGCCCTGTTTAAATCTCTATAATCCATGCACATTCTTACTTTTTCGTCCTTTTTAGGCACGGGAACAATGTTGGCTACCCATTGAGGATAAGACGTAACAACCAGAAATCCAGCATTGAACTGTTTCATAACTTCTGCTTTGATCTTCTCTGACATGTCAGGTCTCATGCGGCGGAATTTTTGTTTCACTGGTGGACTGTCTTCTCTTGTGGGTAGACGATGTACCACGATGTCTGTATCAAGTCCCGACATGTCTTCGTATGACCAGGCAAAGATCTCAACATAATCATGCAATAGCTGAATTAGACGTTCCTTGACACTCGGCTCTAGGTTGGCACCCACCTTGATTTCCTTTTTATCTTCCTAGGTACCCAATTTGATTGTATCCAACAGTTCCTCATGAGGCTGAATAGCTTTTTCCTCTTGTTGTAGTAGTCTGGCCAATTCCCCTGGCACCTCACAATCTTCCTCACCTTCGTATTCGGCTTGGTTGATTAGATCTTCATAGTCACTGAAGTCTATAGTAGTATCGTTACGCATGGGATCCGGAATGGAGGGGTACCTGCATTTGTGAGTGTGGGTGTGTGTAAGGGTATAGCCATCTTTAAACAACAAAAATGTAAAAGAAAGACAATGAGCACAAAAAGGTTTATATGTGAAAAAAGCGTCCATGATTCATTGAATGTCATATGAAGATGAAATAAAAACCCTTACAAATGGACCATTGTGCCTCAGATAAGACACAAGGTTTTTAAAGTGCAAATTGTTTGTGAATATTACAAGTCCAACAGAAATGTAAAAGATAAATTACTGAGAGATGAAAGTTATTGGGACAAAGTCTCTGGCTTTCCAGTTGCGAAGTCCTCTGTTGACAGTAGGAAATATCCAATCTTCCAAGCTGCCATCTTCTTTAACATCTTCCACTGTGTTGACCTCTCTGTTACTAATCTTCAAAGGTGGCCCTCCAGCACGGGCACGACGCTCAGTCTTCTGAGCAGTTGAATTAAACCCCAAGCCAAATTTGTCTGATTTATACGGGATGTCTGGAAGCTGCCCCCAGATGGTGCATCCACCCTCTTCCACTACTGCCTTTGCGTCCTTTAGAGATGACATCCAAAGTGGAGGTCTTGTGATCTTAGGAATCGAGGACACTGCCTTGGTCGCCGCTACTTCTTGAGAGACTTCTTCAAAATGTTGGAAAGGGGTTTCAATGAACTCGCCATCCAACTCCACATATCGGAAGGAATTTAGATGACTAATCATGTACTCCTCTTCTCCATGGACAGTTATGATCTTTCCTTGAACTGGGTACTTCAGCATTTGGTGTAGTGTGGAGGTGACGGCACCGGCATTGTGAATCCAGGGGCGTCCTAACAGACAGGAGTAAGAGGGACGGATGTCCATCACATAGAAGGTTGAGTTGAAAATCTGAGTTCCCACCTTTATTGGGATGTCCACCTCCCTGTGGACCATCCTCTTCGAACCATCAAATGCTCTCACCACTATGTTACTGGGTTTTAATGTCAGCCCTTCACAATCCAATCTGTCAAGAGCTTTCTTTGGTAAGATGTTCAAAGATGATCCTGTGTCTACCAAGACATGGGCTAGGGTTGTTCCTCTACACTCCACAGAGACATACAAAGCCTCGTTGTTTTTTCTCCCTCTGGGTGTCAAATCGGCATCAGAGAAGCCCAAGCCATTATCAGCTGTCAAACTGGCCACACAATCCTGGAATTGGTCAGTAGACGTCTCTTGTGGCACATGAGTTTTCTTCAGAAATTTTACCAGAGCTTTCGCATGTGCCTCTGAGCACAGTAGCAAGGCTAGCATGGATATCTTGGAGGGAGTTTGCCCCAACTGTTCAACCACATCATAGTCACTCTTCTTTATTATCCTTGGGATCTCTTCCATCTCCTTCTTGGATGTTTCGGGAATAGCTAGTGATTGAGCCTTCATCCGGACAGGCTCCTCTTGAATTCTTTTTCCTTTATTCTCAGTAGTGGAAGTATTGGTAGGGATAACAACAGGGGTCGCGTCGTCTTTGTCGGCAGGTACACTTGTAGGTATGATTACTGGTACAGAGGTAATCTTCAAAATGGCCACGGATCCAAAAACTTCCTTTGGAGGGGAAATCTCTGGAGAGAAGATTCTACTACTACAGGTAATCTTGCTAGTTCTGGCAATATTGCTAATGTCGGAATTGTCTTCTTTAGAGCTCTCTTCTTCAGTGGTCAAACCATCTTGTTTAATACCATGGTAGTAGATTTCTCCACCGTAATTCCATGGTACTGTTTTATCTGATTCGTACGGGACCGGCCCGGGCATTGTAATCTTAAGTGGAGTAGTCTTTGGAGAAGATGTAATCCTAAGGGCCTTTTGGGGACCCTAGAAGGATTGGCGTAGATGGTTATGATTGAAACTTCTTTAACCGGAACGAGTGAAACAGGAGCATTCTCAAACAAAATTTCTTGGTTGTCAATCAGTCGTTGGATACATGTCTTCAACAGAGGGAAATCAATTGGAGAGGATAAGAAAATACGACAGTCTTTATCACAACCTGGGAATATCCCAGCTTTCAACAAGTTCATTTTGATGATCGGGAGCGGAGTCAAAAGTTCATCTACTGTAGAAACAAACAAAACTTCTTCGATATCATTGGCATTGTGAACATGCCTAGGCATCAGAGCGGAAATGACATTTGGTTTTTCTGGTGCGTCAAACTCAACTTCTTTTGCATCTATGAGGTCTTGAATCTTGTTCTTTAATGCCCAACAGTTGTTGGTGTCGTGCCCTAGAATTTCAGAATGGTATGCGCATCTGGCATTCGGGTGATAATGAGGGGACACCATGTTGGGATTCTTTGGGGCCTCCTTTAAAGTTGCAAGATTCAATTTTAGGAGATGTGGTAAAACCTGGGCCAGAGTCATGTTAATCCTGGTGAATTGTCGGACTGGCCTTTCCACCTTTGGCTGGTTATTTCTGGGCTTGTCAGATGCGGGCTTTGGGATCATAACGGCCCCCACCGTTGGTCGGCATCCAGTTCTTCCATGATTCCTCTGTGAATAAACAGCAGACACCTCCTTCTTCCCAGTGAAAGGTTTTCTCACAATTGTAGAGGCAGACGCATCCTTCTGAATCTTTCCACTTTTTATACCGGCTTCCACCATTTCTCCGGTTAATATTAGCTTAGTAAACCCAGCAGATGAACTCCCGATCAGATGGTTGAAGAAAGGGCCTGATAGGGTGCCCAAGAACATATCCACCAACTCCCTTTCAGACAGAGGAGGCTGCACCCTTCCAGCTAGGTATCTCCATTTTTGTGCGTACTCTTTGAAACCCTCATTTGAAACCATAGCCATACTCTGAAGTTGAGTACGGGTAGGCGCCAAATCTTCATTGTACTGGTATTTCTTATAGAAATCTGTGGCAAGTTCTTCCCAGTTGTGGACGTCGGCCCTTTCCAATTGGTAAAACCAATCAAGTTGTGTTCCAGATAAGTTGTCTTGGAAGAAATGGACCCACAAGTCTTTGTCGGCAGAGTGCGGCTGAATCTTTCTGACATATGATCGGAGGTTCATTTTAGGACAAGACACCCCATAATACTTGGAAAATAATGGCACTTTAAACTTTGGCGGGATTACAATTCCTAACACCATCCCTAACTCTTCAAAATCTAGACCCGATACTCTCTGGATTTCCATAGCGCTTAAACGCTCTTCAAGGTGTTTGTACTTATCATCAGCCGGAGGATACTGTTCCACAGAGTAGTTTTCCTCTTCCTCCTATTCATCAGAGTCTGACGGAACTGCCATTTCTTTTCCTTTTCTTTCCCCCTCATCAGATGTTGCTGGAAAATCTAAAGTCCTTCTAGCTTGTCCTTGAAACCTTCTGCCCATGATTACCACACCAGTTGGCTTCTTCTCTTTCTTCTTTTTCTCTTTTTCCAACAGAGTTTTCAGCTCCTCTTGCCCCTTGGCTAAGGTCATGAGTAACTGTTGAAACTGTGTGTTTTGAGCTTGAAGGTCTTTGACCGTCTGTTCGAGATCCATCTTACTAAAATAAACAGTAGAGAGATGAGGAAACTTGTTGCAAGGACTTGTTTATGTTTATGATGAATGGTATGTATTCATGTAATGCTTTCAAGGATTTAAAAATTCAAATTTGTTTTAAACAAAAAAGAAACACATGTTATATTAATAAGATAGAATTTGAGTACATCAATGCCCCTTGAGAAAAATAGTACAAAATTCTAAGATAAAAAGACATTGTGCATCCTCTTTGGTGCAATGTAGGTATTTAGAGTCTGCTCCTCATGAAGTAGTCGACTGAGTTCCAAAACATTCTTCTCGCTTGCGTAGAATTGGGCTTCGAAAGTATCACGCTCTCCTTTAAGCTGTATCCAATCCCTTTGTAGGTCTTCGAGTGATGCAGGCATGTCAGGATGTAGGATAGTGTATGGAACTTCTCCCTCCTTAACAGGCTCAATAATCACTGGGAGAATGGACGGATAAGGCATCATAAGACTTTGAGCGCGGGTTTATACCCACTTGGGGTAAGGCTCAAGAGGGATGGAATTCTTGTGTCCCAAAGTCTTGCTATCCACCTTGTTTAGCATCCTCCAAGCTCGGATGAATCTCTGGCGAAGACCTTGATCGTTGTTGTCGTAGTCGAAAACCAAACCTTGAATCAACATATCATGTGGGCCATCCCTTCGGGTGTAACCAAACTATCTTAGAGCTAAACATGGGTTGTAGGTTATGCCTCCCCTAATTCCAAGCAGAGGGACATTAGGGAATTCCCCACAATGGTCAACAATGATAACATTCTCTTTGGATCGAGAACACCAATAAATATCTGAATGTTTAAGCGTCATTAACCTTTGTGACCACCTCAAACCTTTCTCATTCTTTGAGACTGATTGGGGAAGATGAGAAATAAACCATATTGCCAGAAGAGGAGTGCAACACATAAGAACACCTTTTTTCCTCATTGTACGAGTGTGAAAAGAGTGTAAGATATCCCCAAGCAATGTAGGCACCAGGTTGCGATACATGAAGATTTTGACAGCGCTCACATCTATGAGTTGGTCAGGATTGGGGAACAAGACCATCCCATAGATGAGAAGAGCTACAATCTCCTCAAACACTTGCAAGTCTAAGGAATTCCAACAGCTTTGGGCTTTCTCAAACAGAAACTTTGCCAAGAAGCCTTTGACACCACTTCTAGTTTCCTAATGAGTTGTGACATCAGATGAGTGCAAGTGTAGGGATTGAGCAATCTCTTCTGGCTTTGGATCTATTTCTGTACCGTTGAAGGGTAGTTGATTGAGAATAGGAATCCTCAGAAGTTGAGAGAATTCTTCCAAAGTGGGCACAAGTTGATAGTCAGGAAATGTGAAGCAATGATGCAAAGGGTCAAAGAACCGGAAGAGAACCTTCACCATATCCTCCTCTGTGTTGGAGGTGACCAAGTTGAGTAGACGATCATGCCTCTCGGTGAATGGAGATTTCTCAGGTATCCTTGAAACTAACTCCTTGAGTTGTGGAGGAATTCTTACAAGGTTGATTTGGATAGTTTTCCTGCGAAGTGAATCCATAACCTACAAAACAAGAACAAAGATGAATCTTCAAAATCCTTGAAATGGTTAGTGAATGCATATGATGTTCATGATTTCCATGATGTTATGTACAAGCATGCATATACAAACAAATCAAGTAAGTTATTAGTTTAGGCTTGCATGGGGTTTCATAGGTAAGTACCCTCTTGAAGTTTAGTTGGCTCAACATGTCCTAACAATAGTAACCGGGTTCTAAGGAGCTCAATATCACTGGATTGTTTCCTTGGTCATTGTTTCAGCTCAAGCCTCTTTAATGGCGACCGCAATATCCCAAGAAACCAACCCTTAATGAATGTAGTATCGAGTATCTACCAACTTCGGACTGCACCAAAGCCGGTCATCTCTCTACATCCTAAAAAGGCCAAGTTGGTCAAGTAAAGGGTTCTAGAAGTTCATTAGTGCTTCATGACATCACTCAGCGGCCCCGTATTCTCTTTGATTGACTAAAAGGCTACCGGTACCCACAAATATGTCACACTAACATAGCTATTGCTTAGACCATGTCGGTATACCCCGCACAGTTTCCACAACGTATTGCTATTTACCTACAATGTTTCCCAAATATGGGTAGAGGATTCAAACCCAAACAAAGAACCATAATTTAAAGCAAACAGGTCAAACAATGTAAGCAAATAAATGTGATCTAAAACTCTAAGGTAACCCCACTTTTATAATATTCGCCAGCAGAGTCGCCAGTTCTGTCATGCGGTGGGAGAACTGACTTGAGGTTTTACGTTTTATCGCAAATGTTGTGGTTAGCAAGAGTCGCCACCGACTTTTCTTTTATCCAAAAGGAAAGGTGAAAAAGCACAAGAAAGACCTTTGAGATGTTTTCTTGAGTTCGGGGGGTAGATTATGAAAAGGGAAGGTGCTAGCACCCTTTTCATCCATGGTTTTCCATGGACTCTTAGTTACTTGCTTTAGATCACTTGCTTTGGTTTGTTTGAAATGGTGTTTGATGTGGTTTTGAAAGTATTTTGTAAAAGAGGCCATTCGTTTAGGAAATCTTTGTAATTATTCTCGTTCATAAGAATGTATACAAAGATGTTTGTCTTTTGAAAATGTTTTCAATGTTTGTAAGATGTTTTTGAAATGTGTGTGTGTTTGTTTTGAAAGTAGCAAGGATTGTTTGTTTGAAATGGAGCAAGTAACTTAGAAGCTATCTAGCTACTCAAATGTCTTTCTTATGCATTTTCTATTCCTTTAACATTGTTGATTTACCATTGATTTGGTAAACAAAACTATCTTTGGATGTAAACGGGACGGGCGTGGGTCATCGTATAACCATGATAGTAATGTTGCCAAGTATCTTAGCATTTTTTAGGGACCAAGATCATTTTGTTTAGGCAACTTTGGAATAGCGTCATTGAGGGACTATGATCTTAAGTTTGTTTTGTTTTGCCAAGATACTTCGCATGTATAACATGGCCATTTTAGTTTAGGCAACCAAGTGGGAGAAACCCTAAGGGTGCTTGTGTGCAAAGTGTATCATTTTCATGCTTTTGATTTTGTCTTGTATTTAGGGTTTTCAATATGTTTTGTTTTGTTCTTGTCATACAAACCCTAATTACTAATCATGGTATATGAGAGCAATAAATTGCGTAATGTAAATCTACTAAGTTATTACAACAATTTTATGGGAGGGGGGAATACAAGTTTGAATGGGGATTTGCACAAATATAAAGCTAAACATATTATTACAACCAAATCAAATTTGCGTGAATTAAAATAAATATAATACAATATTTAAAATGTAATGCAATATTTATGTAAAGAAAAGATTTTTTTATGTCTTGTTTTTTTGTATAAAAGAATATTTAATTTAACCCTAATAAAAATAAGGAAAAATATTTAATTCTTTTGAAAGGGATTAAACCCTAATTTTCATTTAAAAGAAAATAATGTTTCTATATTATTATTTTGTGCATTTTTTGTATAAAAAATAATAAATAATATTGTATATAAATATTAAAAATAAATATATGGAAAAAATAGGCATTTGTAAGTATGAAATGTAAAATAAAAATATTAAGTATATTTAATTATATTTATGAGTTTATTAAGAAAATAAATTATATTCTATCAAAATAAATTAATTTTTTATGTGAGAAATAATAAAAAATAAAATAAAGGTGTAAAAATAATTAAATTATTTTTTAGGATTTTTTATCATTAAAGAAAATAATTAGAAGTATTAAATATAATAATAAAAAAAATATGAAAAAGTTATGCAGGGGGTTAGATAGTAAGTCAGTGGTGATGATGAGCAAAATACTGGCCCATAGCAAAAAGCCCAATCCTGCAAAAAAAGTGTCAAAATTGAAAAGGAAAAAAATGCCAAAATGCCAAAAGTAGCGCGCAGGTTCGAACCCAGGACATGGGTCTCACCAGCGCGTTGCTTTACCACTGAGGTGGCTATACATCCATTGTCTTTAATGAAACAAAAATAACATATTCTAAAACGCTTCCTTGCCTGTTTCATCTTCTTCCTCAAGCCTTGGACGGACCACCTGTAACTTCCTCATACTTCCATGAAAATAAAATTTACAACATGAAAAATGTAGAGCTTGAACTCACGATTCCAACCATGTAAGCTATGTAATCTAACTATCGAAGATTAAAGAGAATTTAAACAGCCCTAAATCTTGACCTAATATTTCCAGAAATTTTAACTTCCAAATTCTCTTAGCACAAGTAAAATCAATGCAAAGTAATGATATGTATAGCTTCGTTATGATGAGAACTACATTTTTTTATTCACAAATCGTGGCCCGAGGTTGCCTGTACAAAGAGATAGAGTTTGAAAAAATTACCTCCTTCAGTTGGAATCGTGTATGGAAATACAGGGACTTTGATGGAGGCCTGATGATTGCTTGAGCTTCCTTGAGCTTCCCTGAATTTGTTCCAACCCTTCCCTTGCTCTGAAAGTGGCTAGAACTCCCTAACCAAGTCCAACTGCAAGCTTCAAGGTCAACAATGGCAGATGGTGGAAAAGAGGATACAGAACAGGGAGGATCGTTTGGATAGGATATGTATCAAGTATATAATGTGTTTGAATGATCCAAACTCAAAACGCACGAGCCAAATGGAATATGGGGATGCTTATGCAGAATCTGCAGTTTTGGACAGGTTTTGGGTGTTTTTTAGCTTGAGAGAGTTTCAGGTCCTTGACAAGCGTGTTATATGTTGCATATCCTTTGCATATTAGTATAGAAATGATCTAAAGTCAGCTCTCTATCAGTTGTACAAGCCCTACCCTTTTTGCAACTTTTCTTGTACTTGAAGCAAAGTGACAAGACTAAACCCACATGCTTGTACCAGCTTGCTTTAGGGTTGGTATTAGTTTGTACAAGTTGCTTGATACCTATGTGGTTTGTATGCATCAAGGGGACAGGTTCAAAGCTCCAAGTTGACAAGTTTGCAAAAGTGCTTCTTTATGAAAATGGCAATGAAGCCTTTTTGCCCAAAATGGAATTACAAGTTGTGTAAAAGTTCAAAAGCATGGATTGAGGCTTTTTCAACTGTGTAAGCATTTAATTAAAGAGTGTGTAGCAAGTTTAGGACCTGTAAAGCATGAAATAATCAGCATAGGTTTGATTTGCAACTTGGTTCTTCATGAAAATGGCTTGAACAAAAAGTGAGAAAATGCCAACTTCCTCTCCTCGATTCTCTTTACTAAAAAATTATTTTGGAGAGTTCTTGGACATTTTGGAAAGCTTGAAATGTGCTTTATAATCCATCTTTGAAATGAATTTTAAGATACCTCTTGGAACTAGGTGAAAAATTGCCATGAAGTTGGGTTCAAAACCTGCCTAAATTAGGGCAAAATTTCACTAAGTTAAGAAGTTCATGACCATGTATTCACAAATTTATAACTTGACATTGAAGCATCTTTATGGAAAAGTTTATGAAGAAAAGTTTTAGATTTTATCTAGTTCTACAACTTTCATGTTGGGGACTTTCCTTGAATCAAAATGCATCATGGTGAAAAAGTGGTGCAAAGTTGAGAAAAAATAAGAAAATTTTTATACTTAGAAAATTTCTAAGTTATGAAAATTTTCAAATTCAAACCCTAATTTTCAAATTTGATTTTCTTGGTGAAAAAGTTTCACATTTTGACATATCTTGATGAATTATGACCCTTGGCACTTGATTTTGACCAAAAAGTCAAAGTTTGACTTTTCAGTGTATAGTTGACTTTTGATCAGTTGACTGCAAATTTCATATGTCAATATAATGAACTTAAGATCTTTTGAACCATGTAATTAAGTCAATATGGTGCCATTGAACCCTTGAAATCATTCTTGAATTCAATTGGTCATTGGCTAGGTTAAAAATCAGAAATTGCCTTTTCTCAGTCAAAACCCTAATTTTGACCATTTTGCCCTTTTGATGATTTGATCAAATTTCTTGAGGAGTTGTAATCCAAACTTGATCAAATGGTACATATGAGTCTAAAATGTTTATGTGGATAAAAAATTATGAATTTTGACTGTAATTGTCCATGGTTGACTTTTTCCCCAATACAACTGATTTTTAGGTCAACTGTCCAATTGACTGATCAAAAATGTGGTTCAAGGCTTGAAACTCATCATGAGCAATCGTAGGGGTCCAAAATGATGTATGAAATTCACATGAAACATTGGTGGTCCAAAAATCCTTGTGCAAACTCAAACCTTAATTTTAGGTTATCAGTGCAAGATGAGATGTCTTGAGCTGACCAAACCCTAATCTTTTCTTGAGTCAAGGAAGTCTTGTGAGAAAAATCTTGATAAGTGAGAGGAAAAATTTTGGGATACAACAACATGGATCTTAATTGAATGCGAAATATAACTTTTATTAATTATGAATACTATGTGAAACAAATTGGGGGACTGTTACAAGAAACCCTTATGCCTCGGACCTGACATAGGTTCTCTGAAAACAAGAAAAAATACTTTTGTAGGTGTTTAGGTATTGGCTTGAATTTTTGGTAAATCCCAAGTGTATGTGTGAATGTCATGACTGATGTCATAACATTCTTGTTCAGTTTGTACTGGTTCATTAGGTACATTTGCAGAAAAATATTGTAATTCAAATACTGATGTTTATAAGTGTGTATCTGAGCATTTTGCAAAATGATCACTCTTTGCTAAATCAGTAGACAGGTTTTCTCAGATGTCATTACAGATGTTATGACATCCTGTTCTGAACTAACAGGATTGCAGGATTGGATAAGTCTGAGTTTTTTCAAGAAATAACTCAGTCCTTTCTGAACAGAATCCTGCGTTTTCTGAGGGGTAACCCAGCTCAACCCTAACCTGGTTAATAAAGTCCTGTGACCTGGTCTTTAGGTCAAACGGAATTAACCCTAGGTTTTTGGAAACCCTAACTGAAGTTGCAGCTGCTATATATTCAACAGAGCTGCTGTTTTTCATGGATATCTCCGCTGATTGATTAGAAGATCAATTTGTAATCTGTATAGATTTGTTAATTGTACTCCAAGCAATTATCATTGTGATAAGTGCCTTGGAATAGGTTTCTATTTGTAAGGGTTGTGTAGCACTCAAAGATTTGAAGCAAGAGTGTTTGAATGTTCCTTGACTAAAGTTGTGAAGCAGAGTCAAGTTAGTTGTGTACATCACTCAAAGCTGTGAAGCACGAGTGATTGTGTTGCTTGATTAAAAAGCTGTGAAGCTTAATCAAGTGTGTGTTTTTGAAGAGTGTCTTCATCAATTCTTAAGTCAAATTGGTTTATGTATCACTGCTGTGATTGAGGGGGAGTGAGTAGGAACTCAGGTTTAAGTTGTACTTAGATTAGAATTGCATTGGGTAGGTCTTAAGTGAAGGAGATAAACTGGTTGGTTTATTCCTGAATTAACATCTCTTATAGTGGATTCTCTCCCTGGCTTGGTAGCCCCCAGAGTAGGTGTTGTTGCACACTGAACTGGGTAAACAATTGACTGTGTTTTTTATTGCTTTTGTATTTACTGTCATATAGTAAGTCAGATACGGTGTCATAACATTGAACGTGACATTGAGTATCTGCAGCCAGAATTTCAATTGGCATCAGAGCAGGCACCCTGCCTGTATTACTGGGTGAGATCTAGGGATATCACTTTCTGGCACTATGGACAGAGAAGGAGTTTTTGGAAATAGACCACCCATTCTGGATGGAACTAATTATGACTACTGGAAACCTCGTATGATTGCCTTCCTAAAATCTCTGGACAAAAAGGCTTGGAGAGCTGCTGACAAAGGATGGATCCATCCCACCATAACTGAGGAAGATGGGACAATCAGTCTGAAGCCTGAGGAAGATTGGAGTAAAGAAGAAGATGAGTTAGCCCTGGGAAATTCCAAAGCTCTAAATGCCTTGTTCAATGGAATTGATAGAAACATTTTCAGATTAGTTCATCAATGTGAACTGGCCAAGGAAGTTTGGGACACTCTCAAAACTACTCATGAGGGAACTTACAAAGTAAAAATGTCAAGGCTTCAGATGTTGACCACCAAATTTGAGAATCTAAAAATGATGGAAGATGCAACCATTCATGAGTTTCACATGAACATCTTGGAGATTGCCAACACCTCAGGAGCACTGGGAGAAAAAATGTCAGAAGAAAAACTGGTGAGGAAGATTCTCAGATCCTTGCCTAAAAGATTTGCAATGAAGGTAACTGCCATAGAGGAAGCCCAGGACATTAGCAAGTTGAAAGTGGATGAACTTATTGGGTCTCTTCAGACTTTTGAGATGGGGATCACTGATAATGGTGACAAGAAGAACAAAAGCATAGCACTTGTATCCAACACTGATGTTGAATACAAGGAGGATGAAGAAGAAAACATATCAGAAGCTATTGCCATGCTTGGAAGACAGTTCAACAGGCTCATCAAAAGAATGGACCCAAAGTCAAGGTCTAATGTTCATAACATTCCCTCTGACATTGACAGTTCCAGCAGAAGACCAGGGTCAGAAGATAAGGGAAACCAAGGCAGAGGTATTCAATGCCATGGATGTGAAGGATATGGACATATTCGAGCTGAATGTCCTACCTTTCTTAAGAAGCAAAAGAAAGGAATGACTGTTACTTGGTCTGACTATGATTCAGAAAGTAATTCTGAAGAAGAATCTGCCAAACTAGTTACTGCCCTAACTAGTGTTTGTACTTCTGAAAGTGACACTAGTGATGAAGAAGTGACATTTGAAGAACTGGCTGATACCTACAAGAAATTGTGTATCAGAAGTGCTGAAGTCTGTGTGCAGAATGAGAAACAATCAAAACTCATTGTAAAGCTGGAGGCTGAAAAAAGGGCAAATCTTGAAACTATAAGTCATCTAGAAGGAGAAGTTCAACTGCTGAACTCACAACTGAATCAAATGACCAAATCTGTCAAGATGTTGACCAATGGAACAGACAAATTGGAAGAGATCCTTCAGGTTGGACAAAATGTGGGAAATAAATCTGGACTAGGATTTATGGAAGCAAAGAAATCTGGTACTGGTAAGCAAATGTCAAAACGGATGTCTCAACACAACTCTCAACATCAGGAACAGAGACATATGAAGAAAAGGTACCAAAGATGGAAATGCCATCATTGTGGTAGATATGGCCACATAAAGCCCTTCTGCTTCAGATTACATGGATACCCTAATCAGATCTCAGGTGTCAAACCTAAGTCTAAAAAGGTACCACATGCTCCTCAATGGAAGAAAAAGGCTACTGCACTGATAGCTCACACTTCCCTGAGGGTCTCTGCAAAGGAAGACTGGTACTTTGACAGTGGATGTTCCAGACATATGACTGGAATCAAGAACCTCCTCAATAATGTTAAGCCTCACACCACCAGTTTTGTGACCTTTGGAGATGGGGCTAAAGGTGAAATCAAAGGAGTTGGTGATTTGGACTGCCCTGGAGTTCCAAGTCTGAATGAAGTACTGCTGGTGAAAGGACTGACCGCTAATCTCATTAGTATCAGTCAACTGTGTGATCTAGGATTCAAGGTCAATTTCTCAAGATCTGAATGCCTTGTAATCAATGACAAACAAGAGATAGTAATGAAAGGAGTCAGATCCAAAGACAACTGTTACTTGTGGGAGGGTGAGAACACTAATTCCTCATATGTGTATTCCATTGCAAAAGAAGAAAAAGAGGTGAAACTGTGGCAGCATAAGCTTGGTCTCCTTCATCTAAGAAGAATGAAGAGAGCTATCTCTATGGAAACTGTCAGAAGAACTCCAAAACTACAGGTTGATGATATCTGTGATGTGGGAAATAAACTTGAAGAAGAATGTGTTGTCAGAACCTTAAGTCATCTTGACAAGGATGTTGGAAATAACAAGTCTCACAAATTCTATTCTCAAAACATCTGGTCAAAACAGATGCTCCCTGAGTACAATGTTACACAAGATGTTGTGACATTGTGTTGTGACAATCTGAAAACATTCAACATTTCCTTGAACCCTATTGACTTTGAAGAGAAGAAGACATTTAAACTGGAACATAGGCTCTCTAAGCTTCAGTTGACTGATTCTTCTACCAAGGCTCTTGTTGGAAATAAACTTGAAAATTTGAGGGGCAGGTTGGGTATTCACCAACATGAGAAATTATAGCAATTAGTTTTGCTTAAAACAAGGGTTGAAGGGATTAATTTTATTAAGTCTATATTTAGTGGGTTAATCATATTCTTTCACAATTCCTTCAAAAGCTTTAAGAAGTTAAAGAGACTCCCTTTTACCCCCTACCTCTCTCATCCTTGCAACCTGTTTCCTCCTCCCAATCAAAGATTTTTCTCAAACTGCTACTATTACTCAAAGTCAATCAAAATGTCTCAGACATCGTCTTCCACCATGGCGGGTTCGTCTTCCTCATCATCGTCATAATCTGATCAAGATTCTAGGGCAATCACTACATGCATAGAATCTGAAGTTCTTGAGGTCACTCCTCTCAGGGAGATGGCAACTGACCCAGCCAGAGTCAAAAAGCTCAGAACCAGACATGCAGGAAGAGCTCAAGCTACAGCCTCTGGTAATTCTTCTCATCCTTCGTCTTCTGTACCTAATAGAGAAGGATCAGTTCAAGTACACCAAGCTATTGCTAGGCTGGTTACTAGCATTCTGAGTGGCAACCAATCTGTACCGGGGATTTCTATCCCTTTAAATCAATCAGAAAGTCCAAATGTGGAAGGTTCTGAAAATGTAGATGTCACTGAGGATGTTGTGACACCAAAAGACAACATTCAGAACCCCTCTGAAAAGGCTGCTGATCCACCTATCATTGATGTGGATGAAGATTACTCAGATAATGAACTGATTGCTAATGTGAACCCTAGCATAGCTAGGAGATTGATGAAAAGAAAGAGTAGTCAGAATGATAAACCTGATGCTAAGAAATCCAAGGCTGAAGGGATGGCTGAGAAAAGTATTCAGACAAAAGGGAAGAAGGCACAGGTGCAGACTGCTAGACAACCAATCTCTAAGAAAAGTAAAGAACCTGAAACTTCTGATTCTGATGATGAATCAGAATTTGAGATTGATATTGAAGAAACTCCCATCTGAAGGAAGCTCCCCTCCAGCAAGATTGCTAGAGTGCCTGAAGTGCCAACAGACAACATCTCCTTTCATCATCCTGATAATGCAAACAGATGGAAGTATGTTTGCTTAAAGAGAATAGCCTTGGAGAGAGAACTCAACAATGATGCCTTGGAGTGCAAAGACATCATGGATCTGATCAAGAATGCTGGGCTAATGAAGACAGTGATGAAGTTTAACAAATGTTATGAAAATCTGGTTAAGGAGTTTGTAGTGAACTTGTCAAATGATTGTGCTGATGGAAGGTCAGCTGACTTTGAGAGTGTGTTTGTTAGAGGAAGAAGGGTCAAGTTCTCTCCATCAGAAATCAACAAGTTTCTTGGAAGAACAAATAAGGACTGTCCTGATCTAGAGGCAACTGACAATGAAGTGTGTCTAACCATCACAGCCAGGCAAGTAAAGTGCTGGCCATTGAAAGGGAAGCTGAATGCTAGTAAACTCAGCATGAAATTTGCCATCTTGCATAAAATAGGTGCAGCAAACTGGGTGCCTACAAATCACAAATCAACTATCTCCACAGGATTGGGGAGATATATCTATGCTGTAGGAACCAAGACTGCCTTTGACTATGGAAGGTACATCTTTGAACAAACTTTAAAGCATGCTGGCAGTTATGCTGTCAAAGGACCAATTGCCTTTCCCTCCCTCCTCTGTGGAATCATCCTTGCACAATTCCCTGATATCCTTGTGGCAAGAGATACAGTCTGCAAAAGAGCTCCTGCCCTTGGCCTGCGCTACAAACTGTTTCAGGGATCTCATGCTCCAGACATTGTCATAACATCAGCTGAGACATCGTCTGTGAAGACCCAGTCCAAGACATCATATGTCATAGCTGTTTTAAAAGAAACTTGCAAAGAGCTGGATACTAGAAAAAGGACCCTAGAACTTCAAATTGCCAGGCTAGAAAAGGAGGAAGCTGAAGAAAACAGAAGGGAAGAAGGTGAAGGACATCTCAACATTGAAGAAACTAGCTCCTCAGAATCTGATGACAGTGCTTGAAGGTTGATTGCTGTTTGGTGGTGTTGCTGGTTGGTGCTGATATCTGGTGGAGTTTGGAAGTGTGTTCTGTTGCTGTCTGCTGCTGATCTTATTATTTTGCTTTGGATAACTGTAAAATTTTCTGAACATGTATCTTTGGCCCATTTGTGGCTAAAGAGGGGGAGAATATTTTGGTACTTGCTTAATTAGTACTTGACATTCTGTGTTCTATTTTTCTGCTGTCACTTATTTCTGCTGCTATCTATCTCTGATTGTTTAGGGTCTTTAGACAAAAATCTGCCAAAGGGGGAGTTTGTAGGTGTTTAGGTATTGGCTTGAATTTTTGGTAAATCCCAAGTGTATGTGTGAATGTCATGACTGATGTCATAATATTCTTGTTCAGTTTGTACTGGTTCATTAGGTACCTTTGCAGAAAAATATTGTAATTCAAATACTGATGTTTATAAGTGTGTATCTGAGCATTTTGCAAAATGATCACTCTTTGCTAAATCAGTAGACAGGTTTTCTCAGATGTCATAACAGATGTTATGACATCCTGTTCTGAACTAACAGGATTGCAGGATTGGATAAGTCTGAGTTTTTTCAGGAAATAACTCAGTCCTTTCTGAACAGAATCCTGCGTTTTCTGAGGGGTAACCCAGCTCAACCCTAACCTGGTTAATAAAGTCCTGTGACCTGGTCTTTAGGTCAAACGGAATTAACCCTAGGTTTTTGGAAACCCTAACTGAAGTTGCAGTTGTTATATATTCAACAGAGCTGCTGTTTTTCATGGATATCTCCGCTGATTGATTAGAAGATCAATTTGTAATCTATATAGATTTGTTAATTGTACTCCAAGCAATTATCATTGTGATAAGTGCCTTGGAATAGGTTTCTATTTGTAAGGGTTGTGTAGCACTCAAAGCTTTGAAGCAAGAGTGTTTGAATGTTCCTTGACTAAAGCTGTGAAGCAGAGTCAAGTTAGTTGTGTACATCACTCAAAGCTGTGAAGCACGAGTGATTGTGTTGCTTGATTAAAAAGCTGTGAAGCTTAATCAAGTGTGTGTTTTTGAAGAGTGTCTTCATCAATTCTTAAGTCAAATTGGTTTATGTATCACTGCTGTGATTGAGGGGGAGTGAGTAGGAACTCAGGTTTAAGTTGTACTTAGATTAGAATTGCATTGGGTAGGTCTTAAGTGAAGGAGATAAACTGGTTGGTTTATTCCTGAATTAACATCTCTTATAGTGGATTCTCTCCCTGGCTTGGTAGCCCCCAGAGTAGGTGTTGTTGCACACTGAACTGGGTAAACAATTGACTGTGTTCTTTATTGCTTTTGTATTTACTGTCATATAGTAATTCAGATACGGTGTCATAACATTGAACGTGACATTGAGTATCTGCAGCCAGAATTTCAACTTTGGAAAGAAAAAGATCTCTGGAATCTCCACAGTTGTCCAATTCTTGAGTTCTTCGCCTGGGGCGCACTCATGGATGAAATCAGATTCCCTTTTGATGTTTCTCTTATTAGATATCATTGCCACCTATCCACCATGCTCTACTCCTTTGTTGATGAAGGTCTCCTGTATTAGAGGAAACCATGCTTTGCCTTTCATAGTAGCCTTTGATAATTCGTAACCCAAACCAAAATGATTCTTTTTCTCAGGTATTTTTGGGAGCTTACCCCAACCCTTTGAGGTACCACTTTCCACCGCTATTTGCAAATCTCTCCACGAAGACCCATTAGGTTTCTTGATTTTTTTTCCACCCGTAGGGTTACCATTGAGGTAACCTCTAAGACTTGATATGGTGTTTCTATACAGTCTTCATCGGCACTGATATACATGTAAGATTCTATGTGACTTACAAAGATGTCCTCTTCACCATCGGTTATGATCAATCTTTCTTCAACGAAGAACTTCAGTTTGTGATGTAAAGTTGAAGTGACCTCCCCTACTACATGAATCTAGGGTTGCCCAAGTAAACACGTATATGTTGGTTCTATATCCATGACTTGAAAAGTGATATAGAACCTATGTTGGCCGATCTTGACAGGAAGGTCCACTTCTCTAAATATCGAACTTTGAGAAGCGTCAAAAGCTTTAACTATCGTAGAACTCAGCCTTATCACAACACCATCTAGTGTTAACTTCATCAAGCTAGATATTGGTAACACATTAACGGTAAACCAGTATCACTGAGTACCTTGGATAGACTTGTAGTACCTACCTGAATAGAGATGTGTAATGCTTTATTGTAAGTTCGGCCTTGTGGGGGTAACTCACTGTCATTAAAACCCAGATATGATTCATATGTCAGATTTGCTACAACATTGTCAAATTGGTTTATAGTAATTTTCTCTGCGACATGAGCAGAACTCAGAACCTTTACTAGATATTCTTGATGCGCTTATGAATTAATGAGCAACGATAATATAGAGATTTTGGTTGGGGTTTGGTGAAGTTGATCCACCACACTATAATCACTCCTCTTGATTATTTTCAAAAATTCTTCCACCTCTTGATCGGTAAAGTTCTTGCTCTGAGGCTCTTGTTCTTGACTTACCTCCAACACTGCTTTTCCTTTATCCTTCCCTATCAATCTTATCTTTAACCACAACATCGTTCTTATGTTTTACCACATCATTATTATTTTTTTGTTATTCAGAACCAAAGGTTCGACCACTGCGAGTTATACCCTCTAATCCCGTTATATTTGAGATTGCAGGTCCTTGACTTGTCAATGACTCATATTCTTGTTTTAAACCATTGACGTATACAGTAGAATCGTAACTCCATGGTACTTCCTTGTCACTTTCGTAAGGGGTAGGAGATGGTCCGCTAATTACTATCATAGTTTTGGGAACTATTGGTATCCTCAGAGTTTGTCTTGGAATCAATTCTGGTGCTTCTGTTGATTCTCCCCATGGAATCACACGAATCTTCTTATTAAATTTTTACCCCTTTGGCAAGGAGTTACCAATGGTTTCTTTGTACTTCCCTCGATCGTAGCTACATATTTATCTTTAGGGTATGGTCCAAGTTGGACTATCCCCTGAACCACCAATTTTTGTAATGTCTTCTCAAAAGCTTCATTATGTTCCAAGAGGAATCCACACTCCAACAAATATTCCTTCAAAATATTTATTGGGGTCTTTACTCTTCTGACTGCCCCAAAGTCGGTGACTACTTCAATTGTGTTTATTTCTAGTCCACCATGTGGAGGCATTGGGTTTGACTTGATATTCGGTTTATCAAAAGTGATATCCTGAGAATCCAACAAATCTTGAACCTTATGTATGAAGGCCCAACACTTTTCTATAGTGTTCTAGGGAGAATTGGCATGATACTCGCATCTGGAATTGGCATCGTACCTTGGTGGGAGTGATCCGATTGGTGGAGCTAGAGGTCTTAGCTCTACCAAAGATGCCTTGACCAAGTGTTGCAATATTTGACTGTGTGACCTAGGGAGCGGGTCAAACTTTCTTGGTGGCCTTTCAAATTTGTTTTGTTGCTGCTCTCGTGGAATTATTAATGGTCGTTATGCCCTTCGTTATTGTTGCAACCAGATTTAAAATCAGAGTCCCCACTACTATTTTTTATCCTAAGGAAGGGAATCTAATATAAAACCCTAATTTCATAAATAGAGATTCTAGGTTTTGGACTTCTTTAGACGAAAGGAAGGTGTTAGGAACCTTTCATCTACCTTATTCGTAAGGATACTAAGTTTAGGTTTAACAGTTAGGTAAAAAGGGTTTTAATTTTTAATGGAGGAAAGGGTTTGTTTTTTAATTAGGATAAAAAGGATTTGTTTATTAATTAAGGGGACTCACCACGATTTTAATCGTATGCCTACGTATCCTCTTAGGAGGAATTAGAGTCTCATTTCGTAGTTCGCGGTTGGTTGGTGTTTTTATGGGGTTGCATAGAATGGTTTTTGAATTATCCTTGAACTTTTTCTGGGTTGTAAATTGAGTGATTGTAGATGCAATTTGCGGTTAATTTGGAAATAATTCCCCTTAATCCTTTTCCGAAAATAATCTTGAGTTTTGATTATGTTAGTAAAAAAATAGTTTGTAATTGGTTAGCTGTTTTGGTATTTGATTTGATTAAGACGTGGAGCGGGGGAGTCTTATATAGTCTCATCCTCACATGTTCTCATCACGGGGTCAGATATTAACCACGTGCTGCTCAATATGAAGGATGCGAAGGAAGTCTGATATAGTCTTCCTCACCACGTGTGCTCAGCACAGGGCCAGATATTGACCACGTGTTGCTCGCGGGTGGAATATTTGATGAATGGCGTAGATTTTGATATAGATTGTAATTTAAGATTTTGATTCAAATTTAATGTTTGATTTATGGATTGAAAATTGAAGTAGAAGTGAATAATTGAATAAATATGTAAGTGAAAAAATAACATTAGATTTAGTAAACATATTTTAAAGTTAATAAAAAAAAGTTTTAATTAGTAAAAACCAATTTTATCCAAATTTGTTAAGTAATTAGTAAAAGGACGGATTTTAAATTTGGAGTTTATAAAAATAAATGTTATTTATAGAAAAATAAATATTGGTTAAATAAAAATATTTTTGTTGCTACATTTTATAAAGAAAGATTAGGTTCTATGATTCAATAATAATGATAAAATATTCGTAATAAATAAAATTAGATCCACATTATGATTTAGAAAATAAAACTTGCAATAGATTTAAAAATAATAGTTTGATTAATAATATAAATTATTTAGTTATTTTTAATAAAGGAAAAATTAAGTTTCTTATTTTTATAAAAGGTTTTTAATATAATTATATTTAAAAAAATACTCAATAATAAGCCTGATATAAAAAATAAATCATAAAATAATTTAGAGTAAAATAATAAAAATAATAAACACTACAAAAATTAAAATAAACACAAAGGGGATTATTAATATTTTCGTTTTTCATTGTAAGAAGACCTACCTCTTCCTAGTTTTGTATTGTTCTTATTTAGTACTTTTATCCGTCCTAACTTAGTAATATTAAAGATAGTAAAGCTAATTTATCATATAAAAGTTTTAGTTTCTTAGTGATTAAAGTAACAATTAAAAATTGAGAAATATCAATTCAAAAAAATTACAATACTTAGACTCACTAGATTAACCATGAGAAATAAAAATTATCAACAACAAAATATTTAAACCATACATGGAAACACTATTAATCATATAAAAGCATTATGGACGAAATTCCAAAAGTAAAGAAATAAAACTCGAATATTCAGAAAATTTGAATTTACATCAAAGAAGACAAAGTTATCGACCTGAAATGTCGTGACTGATTTATGTTGCTTCCTTTTCTTCTTCTCGGTCAATCCTTGATCTTTTTTTGGTACAAGAGTTTCTTGGGTTGATAGAGGGCTTTTAGAAGATACTTTGTTGTTGTTCTTCGATGTGAAGAACAATAATTTTGGGAGAACTTTAGTGAGTTGTTGATTTATTAATTGTTGGTGAAATTGTTGATCACCAAAATTTTGTTGATAAAGACTTCAGGGTTTCTTTGTTGTTGTTCTTCATCGTGAAGAACAACAACTTTTAGGAGAACTCTTTTAGTGAATTGTGGATGATTATGAAATTATGGATGAAAAATAGTGTGAAAGAATGGTATATTTATAGATTTAAAATTAGGTTAAAGACACCCCAAAAAAGAAATAGTCTACACCAAAATAAGCCCAAAAATTTATAATTCTATCTTGGTCAACAAGTCTAACAACCTGGTCTTATTTGTGACCAGATACAAGATAGATTTGAAAAATATTTAAACTAAATAAGATTTTATTTATAATTACACTTTTTGGCTATTTTTTGCATAAAATAATGATTTTATTTAAAAAAAATTAAAATATATAAAATATAGAAAAACAAAAATATTATTTAAATAAATAATAAACACCTTTTTAATGATATTTTTGGAAAGATTTACACAAATTGAGACTTGATTGAAATTTGAAGGACAAGATTATGAACCTAAACACTTTTGTGATTTTCTCAATATTGTGATTGATTTTGTGATTAATAAAAATTGGTTTTTAAAGATTTTAATTATTAAAAAAAATAATTTTAAAATATCCTTAAAATAGAAAACAAAAATAATAATAAAATAATTGAAAAATGACTTTTTTATCCTTTTTATTAAAAAAACACACAAAAGAATATAAATACCAAAAAGTAGTGTAACAGGACTTGAACTCAAGACCTTCCACTTGTAAGCCTTACTCTCTTACCAACTGTGCTACGTTATTCATTTGGAATAAAAAGTCAATTGAAAACATAAGAAGACGATCAATTATTTTATATTTAAAAGTATAAATAATTTGAAATAAATTATCATATTTTTAAATTACCTAGAAAACGAATATTTTCAAAACCCCAAAATATTAATATAAATCAAAAGAATTTTATAAAAATCAAAGTTTGAAAATAAAATTGATGGTAGCATTGAGGGGGGACAAATTTGGGATATGCCAGTTGCCCCTATTTAATAACTCTTTGATTTGAATGGCGCGAGAATACGTAGGTCTCGTACATTCGAATTGGAGATTTATTAAATAATGAAAGACCCCAAAATTTGACCAAAGGTTTACTAGATAGAGTTACGCTGATATAGCATACCCCCGAGAGTTGGCTAGATAGGGTTACATTGATATAGCTTACCCCTAAGAGTTGGCTAGATGGGGTTACACTATTATAGCATACTCCAAGAGTTGGCTAGATAGGGTTACACTGATATAGCATACCCCCAAGAGTTGGCTAGATAGGGTTACACCGATATAGCATACTCCCAAGAGTTGGCTAGATATGGTTTCACTGATATAGCATACCCCTAAGAGTTGGCTAGATAAGGTTATGCTGATATAGCATACTCTCAAAAGTTGGTTAGATATGGTTACGCTGATATAGCAATACCCCTAAGAGTTGGCTAGATGAGGTTACGCCGATATAGTATACCCCCAAGAATTTTAAAGAGAATAGGCAAAGCTGATGATGTATCGCTTACCAGGATCTGAAATAAAGATGAGGATGATGATTTAGAACTTGTATAAAGGGATAGGTAAAGATGACGATGTGTCATCCTACCAGAGTTTGAGTAGAAAATAGAGTGAGATTAATCAATGCTTGGGAGACCAATATGATAAGTTTGGGTTTGATTTTTCTTATTCATCGCACCTTGGGGGATGGATAAAACAACACTTGATAATGCATGGCTGCTTAGAGACTGAGACAATGGGTTATGTTTGCGAATCGCTGCGTGGAGTCTTTAGGCGATGAGCTAAATTTAGATGTCGAACACTGCTGCATGGAGTCTTAGGCAATGATCTATATCACGAAATAAGGAAACACACTAATGCATGGAGTCTTAGGAAATGGGTTATGTTGGGAGTGTCGCACATTATTGCATGGAATCTTAGGTAATGGGTGAAGAGAGGAAAACACATCATTGTATGGAGTCTTAGGCAATGGATCATGTCACATTGCTGCATGGAGTCTTAGGTAATGAACTAAGTTTCTCACATTACTGTATGGAGTCTTAGGTAATGGGTAAGGAGAGGAAAACGCATCGCTGCATGGAGTCTTAGGAAATGGGTCATGTCACACTGCTGCATGGAGTCTTAGGCAATGAGCTAAGTTTCACACATTACTGCGTGGAGTCTTAGGTAATGGGTAAGGAGAGGAAAACACATCGCTGCATGGAGTCTTAGGCATGGGCCATGTCACACTGCTGCATGGAGTTTTAGGCAATGAACTAAGTTTCGCACATTACTGCATGGAGTCTTAGGTAATGGGTAAGGAGAGGAAAACACATCGCTGCATGGAGTCTTAGGAAATGGGTCATGTCACACTGCTACATGGAGTCTTAGGCAATGAGCTAAGTTTCGGACATTACTGCGTAGAGTCTTAGGTAATGGGTAAGGAGAGGAAAACACATCGCTGCATGGAGTCTTAGGCAATGGGTCATGTCACACTGCTGCATGGAGTCTTAGGCAATGAACTAAGTTCCGTACATCACTGCATGGAGTCTTAGGTAATGGGTAAGGAGAGGAAAACATATTGCTATAGAGAGTCTTAGGCAATGGGTCATGTCACACTGCTACATGGAGTCTTAGACAATGAGCTAAGTTTCACACATTACTGCGTGGAGTCTTAGGTAATGGGTAAGGAGAGGAAAACACATCTCTACATGGAGTCTTAGGTGGTGGTTGAATTGTAGATGAAGTGTGTTTTAATGATCAAACCTTAGATAGCTAAATTGAGGGTGAGATTAGTCATTTGCTGGTTGTTTGTTTTCAACTAAGGTGAAAATTTGATGGGGCCAAGAGATAATGATCCTGCCTGACGTATGTTTTGAGGAATTTCATGCATGATGTATATGTATAACGTGAGGCTTTTAACGATAAGTCTATTGTCGGGATTACCAAGGAATCTACTTCCGAGATTCGTTGGAGAATTACCTACTGCCAAGGTCTTTTGGATAATCAACTTTCGTGATCAACCAGAGGAATCTACTGCCGAGATTCATTTGTAAACTACCTTCTTTCAAGGTCTTCTGGATAGTCAATTGCCAAGATCGACCAGGAGAATCTACTGCCGAGATTCAATTGCGAACTACCTTCTGTCGAGGTCTTTCGGATAATCAATTATCGTGATCAACCAGGAGAATCTAATGCTGAGATTCAATTATGAACTACCTTCTACCGAGGTCTTCCGGATAATCAACTGTCGTGATCAACCAGGAGAATCTACTACCGAGATTCAATGTAGAATTGATAGTTTGATCGACAATGATGATTTCTATGCATACAAATTTGATTGATGTATGTAATGATTGATCGATGTATGTGATGAATGACTTGGATATGTGTAAATGGATGTTGGATTTTGAAATGCGAATGTGTAATTGAGATTTTTGAGATATGCTCGACCCATGCTTTCGGAATTTGTCAAATGGATGAGATGATAAGTGTAGCTTGGTTTCGGATCAAGGAGCCCTAATGCATGCTTTATGCAGCCTTATTCTTTATGATTATGCCTTGAATTCTTTTTTGAATGGTTCCCCTGTGATAGGTCGCAGATGGTTAAGACGTAGAGAGGTCGCCTATGTAACAAGGCTGCTTGTCACATAGTGGTAGAGTGTTGTGCTTGCATGATTTCCTGATACTCGTTTTGAACTCGTAGATTTCTGACGTAGAAGAGAGGTCCCTTGGAGAATTATGAAAGTATGAAGAGATCTTGCTTTTTCTGGATTATCCTTCCCTAATTTAATGGTAGGGTCTTCGAGGAGATTCTCTTTGATATGAGCTTTGAGACAGTTTGATCATAATGTGAATAACCCCACTACTTTGTATTATGCCCCTGATTAAAAGACTCTTGAAAATGCTTGGCTTTGATGAACCATTTTGAATCAATTTCTTATGATCGAGCCTTACAGTGGTCTTCCCCACCATTTGAATTTTGAAAAAGGTGCCCCTCCATCTCTTGGATCTGAAGGAAGTATCCTCAGAAAGAACTCAGACTTCACCACAAACTTGACATAGATTACCCCAAGTATTCAAAGCTTGAAAAGTTTATACTTGAAGTTGCTTGAAGGGGAATTTGGACCCTACGTGCGATAGGATGAACGTGGTACGTATTGTTCCAACATTTGAATCTTGGAAGGTTGGCCCTGATTATTAAGGCTTTGAGAGGTTTGTTCAAATGAGAAACCGAGTCATACCCTGTTGTGATACGACTTGATTAAGGAATTCTCCTTCGGAAAGTATGCCCCTGATTGAATAGTACTTTGAAACTTGATCCAAGTTGACTGAATCTCAGAATGCTCACCCCTTGTTAATAATATCTTCATGTGATATACCCCTACAATAATTAGACTTTGCCCTTGTTTATAGGGGTCCTCTTAGATGCTTTACCCCTAGTTAGAATCTTCTTGGAAATGTTGCCTTTGATCTAACCTTTTTGAAATCACCTTGATGCTAAGTATTGATTCGTAGATAAAATTGTACATTTTGAAAAAGTAATTTTGTTTGATGCACATGCAATTTCTTGAAATCGAAATTGATTATTTGAAAAGAAATGGAATGTTAGAAGATGAATATTCGAAGAAGCGAAGTAGTTAGAAAAAAATTTAACAAACATAGGAGTCAGTTTAACACAAATCTTGTTGAGTATGCTTTCATAGTGAACCTAGCCTCAATTATGACTTTTAAAGGATGTAACGTGGCCATGGTTCGTGGTTTAAAGAAACGAAATATATAAGGCTCAAAATTTATTTATCCCACCCCCATTCTCCTTGATGTTCTCCATTCCTAATTTCAATTAATGAAACAAACGCATTTAATTCCCAAGAGAAATTTTGTAGTCGCGCAGATGATGAGAAGCGTAGATAAAAATCCAAGCACCGATGAAAAGCATTGATAAGATCAAGCATTGATAAAATATAATCATTTATGAGAAACCTTTGAAGTGGTAGTCACAAGATTGTTCTCCAATTTTGTTTTCAATACCTTATTTTTGCATGGACCGGTTTTTTTTTTTTTGAATTTTTCGGTCCATCGGGACACCCTGACTTTTGCCTAAGTCAAGTTTTTTTTTACTTGACTTAGCGGGCTTTATTTTTCCTTTTGAAATTATTTTTTCTGCTTTTGATTTTGAAAATTTGTGACTGCCACACTAATTGTTGTAAGCTTCGTCTTTATTGTTTCCTCAATCTTGAATGATGTATTGAGGAAGAAGACATCGTGAACTTCGTCTTTATTGATTGCTTCCTCAATCTTTATTGACGTACACGAGGAAGATGATGTTTGTGATGCGGTGGGAGAACTGACTTGATTGTTTTTAATTTTACCGCAAATGTCACGGTTAGCAAGAGTCGCCATCGACTTTTCTTTTATCCAAAAGGAAAGGTGAAAAGCACAGGAAAGACCTTTGAGATTGTTTCTTGAGTTCGGGGGGTAGATTATGAAAAGGGGAGGTATTATAACCCTTTTCATCCATGGTTTTCCATGGGCTCTTAGTTAATTGCTAGATCACTTGCTTTTTTTGTTTGAAATTGTGCTTTGTGTGGTTTTGAAAGTATTTTTGTAAAAGAGGCCATTGTTTAAGCAATCTTTGTAATGATTCTTGTTCGTAAGAATGTATACAAAGATGTTTATCTTTTTGAAAATGTTTTGAATTTTGTAAGACGTTTGGAAATGTGTGTGTTTGTTTTGAAAATTGCAAGGATATTTGTTTTGAAATGGAGCAAGTAACTAAAAGTAATTTACCTACTCAAATGTCTTTCTTGTTCATTTTCTTTTCCTTTGATATTGTTGTCTTACCATTGATTTGGTAAGCAACCCTATCTTTGGATATAAACGGTACAGGCGTGGGTCATCGTATAGCCATGATTAGCAATGTTGCAAAGTATCTTAGCATTTTTTGAAGGACTAAGATCATTTTTGTAAGGCAACTTTGAATAGCATCATCGAGGGACTATGATCTTGTATTTGTTTGTTTTGATAAGATACCTTACATGCGTAATATGGCCATTTTGTATAAGGAAACCAAGTGGAGTAACCCTAGGGGTGCTTGTATGCAAGTGTGTCATTTTCATGCTTGATTTTGTCTTGGATTAGGGTTTTCTATTTGATTGATTTTATCTTGCCATATAAACCCTAATTACTAGCATGTTATATTAAAGCGATAAATTGCAAAATTTAAATGTTACTATGCTATTACAACATTTGTGGGAGGGGTGTTGTACCCCAAAATTTTCCCTCCCATATTTCTCAAAACATTTCAAGAAAGATCCTCAAATTGCTCAAGGAAGTCCAAGGGTTGACCAGACAAGCTCTTTCCTAAGGCAGTCTACCTCAAATTAGGGTTTCATGTTGCATAAATATACTTGAGTCCAAGGGACCCCAAATGCTCAACATTGTCCTAATATGTTCTCAATATCATCCATGTCAAGTTTCAATCCCTAGAGAGAAAATTTGCTCAGTCAATTGCTCAAAGGCTTGAAAATCGACTGTGCTTGGGCAAAAGTCAACTGTGACCCCCATACAGTCAAACTTCAATATTTTTGTCAACATCCTCATTTTTAAGTATATTTCATCATTTTATCAAGGTTTGATCATGATTCATCAAGGATTGCTCATAATTCATCAAGAACCAAAAGTTGTTAATTAGGGTTTTGCAGGAAAAGTCACCTCAACTTTGACCAAGCATAACTTTCTCATACTTTATGAGAAATGACCCATCCAAAGCTCATTTTGAAGAGTATGAAATTATATAAAATCCATATTCATCTCCCAAGTCCAAAATGTACATTCACAAGAAGTTATGAATTTGTACATTATAGGTCATTTTGAAAAGTAAACAAAAACACCTTTTTTGTCAAAGCTTCATACTTGACAATGGAATATCAAATTGAGATCAGACCAAAAGGGTTACTTATAGGACATCTCAAGCTTTCTAAAACGTCCAAGAACACCTTAAAAGAGTCAAAATTGAGGAAGTTATGCATTGTTGAAGTTGACCTTTTTTGCAAAATTGTCAAAAGTCAACTATGCCCAAAACTTCAAATTTTGCCAAATGGGCCCAATCTTTTTCACTTGTTTTGAGTTGGCAACATAGTCCACGGGCTGTAGCCTTTTCCCCTTGTCATTATATTATTTATATTATTTATTTTGATTTTGATTTTAATTAAATCATTTTAAATCAAAACAAATCATATAAAATCCAAAACATTGAAATTCAAAGATTTTTTACATGATTCAGGTCTTAATATCCATCTAGCATCAAATCAAACTCGTGTAAAGGCATGGTGTGCACAAAAAGATTGAATTAGGCCATTTTTGGAAAGATATTCAAGGTGCATCAAATCAAAATCAAACTCATTGATGGAGGAAGATTGAGGCCAGGTTTTCAACCCTAATCTATTCCTCAATACTTATAGAAGGAATGCAGACCAAAAACTAGGTTAGAAGGAGGTGTGTGATCAAGAAACAAAACTTGAAAAAACAAGAAAAAGTATAAACACGAATTCCTAGTTACGGGCCAATTCAAGACCCTTGGACCATTCCAATCGATTCCTGGGATCCTCGGCAAGCAAAAGCAATCAAAAGCAAGAATTCCCAGGCCCTATATCACGCTGTAAGTCCATCACGACATCCATGTATTCTTGAATTCGGTTTGCATGATTTAGACATTGATAACATGAATTAATGATATATTCTTGATCATCATCATGTTTGCAAGCTTCCTGTAACATTTGATTGCATTTTCATTACTTGTATTGGATTTCACCATAGCTAGGGTTTTATGGTTCGACTTAGGAGTTTTGTTTACAGGCAAAATTGGGTCATGAAAGGGCCACCAATGAATTCAGCAGGTCAAGACGAAGCTGTCCATGGCCTTTGTTTTTATTTATCACGCTTGTGTTGAGTTTTGAGATTTGCAGGACTTGTATCTACGGACAAACGTCCGTAGGTAAAAGTTTGGAACTTTTACCAACAGATCCAAGGAGGAAGATGATTAGCTGGCGAGCAACCATTGGTCGGTTCAAATTTCCGCGCGCTGATTTGATACATAGGGCCTTTTTAATATTTATTTATTATTTTGTATTATTATAACAAATAGAACAATTGGCTCAGTGGTAGCCAGGCAAGTGTTAAGGTGTTGGGAAGCTTGAGGTCAGGGGTTCGACCCCTGCCTCCAACATTTTTATTTTTCTTGATTTCTTTCAGGTGATCTCATGCGCACATAAGCCAAAGGTCCACCATACGTCCTCACAATCCAACCAGCCAAATGTCAAGAGATCAGATCCATAGGCCATCAATGGAGGAACACAATGGAGCCTAGTCAACGCAGAAGCATATGATCTTGAAGGTCAACGTGGACCTCACTGTTCTTGGGCCCAGAATATGATTCTTGCACCCCCCATATTGCTCAGGCCCAAATTTCTTTCTCTATTCTTTTTCATATTTGCTTTATTTAATTTATTTATTTATTTTGTTTACTAACCAAAATTAATTATTTTCTTTTTATTAAAAAATCATAAAATAATACTTTTCATCAATTTAGGTTTAGATTTTATTTTTTATCAAAAATTAAAATTAATTTAATTAGGTTGTTAATATTTAGATAACTTTAATTCTTTTTTTCAAATAAATTAAATTAGAATAATTAGGTTTTTATTTCCAAATTTAGTTATATTTTATTTTTCCTAAATTAACCAAAAAACATAAAAAATAGGCCATGTAATTATTTTTACTAATTAATTTAATTAATTAATTAATCTTTGTATTTTATTTAGAAAACCTAATTCTTTTCTTAAAAAATATTAAAAACAACAAAAACATTTTCTTTTTTTAATTAGGATAGAAGGGTCAAAACCCTAGTTCGCACTCGTTCTAATTTTCATCGCGCGCTTTTATTATTTTATTTTTACCCTATTATTGTAACTGCTCAGAAGTTGTAATAGTTAATTAGGACGTTTATTTATTGCTTTATTATTTAAAGGGTTTGTTTTTGGCTATGTAAATACCTGAAGCCTTGTAATAGCGTAGTTTAATTTCCACACTTTAAATTCCGCAAAATATTAAACTGTTAGATGTATGATATTAGGATGCATGACAAGAATGTATGTAAACTTTAAAACAGTTAGATAACCCTAAACTGTGCAAAGATAATAATCTGAAATTGAATCACTCGCACATGCGCACTCCTAGGGTACACTCCCACTTGGTTGCCTTCGGTAAACGGTCATTGAGTATAGGATGCTTTAGTGGTCGTCCTTTTGTCTATACAAAGATCAAAGTCCCGATTCGGAAAAGTTTCCTCGGAATGGTTGCATCGGAATTGTTGCCTCGAATAATTGATCTAAGACATTAGGGTTACTACTAAGACGTCCTAACATTGCTTTAGTGACCGTACGTCCCTTTCGAATTGACCCTCAAAACTCCAACGACGGTGCTACCTACTCACTAATAGTGGGATAATGTTGTCTAAAGGAAATAAACATAGAACGATTCTTTTTTCGAGTAGATAGATTAGCTCTTAAGTACTTGCTCAATCAAAACAAACTTTTTTCACACTTACACTCCTTTACAAACAAATTTTTTAAAAACACTTCATTACACTCTTGAAGACAGAAGAAAGAGTTAAATCTAAGTCAAAACAAAAGCTTTTCAAATCACACAAACACAAAGAAAACAATTTTGAAAATGATGAGCAAGTACCTAAGAACCCGTAGATAACTACGGATAGAAAGGGTGTTAATACCTTCCCTTTCTATAATCTACCCCCCGTACTCAGAAATATCTCAAAAAAAGGAATTTTTCTGTGCTTTTTTCCTTTCCTTGTTGGATAAAATAAAAGTCGATGGCGACTCTTGCTTACCGCGACAATTTGCAAACACAAACGCAAAACGCAAACCAGCAATCCCTAAAAAAGAGGGAAACAAGTCTCGGTTCTGGCCACCGTATCACAAGGGGGGTATACAATTCAGAAATGGGGATTTGCAATAATATAAACCTAATTAAGCTATTACAACCAAATTGAACATGTACAAATATTGGAATAAATAATATACAAAAATGAATTAAATATGCCAAGGTATGTAAATTCAAATAAGATTTTGTTTGGTTTTTCATGTGAAAAAGTTTTAACCTAAACCTAATAAATAAATCAAGATTAAACTCAAATTAATTAGGAAAGGAAATTATTTTTAGAAAAGATTTTGATTAAACCCTAGTTCTGTTTTATCAAGAGGAAATAAATTTCTTTAAGAGAAGATAAGTATTTTTTTATATTTTTATCTTGAAAATAAAATATGGCATCATGAGATATTTTTGGTCTTTTTGTATTAAAATAATATGTTTAATAAATATATAAAAAATATATATATATCAAACTAGTTATAATTTAAATTTACAAGTTTATTAAAAAAAATATATGATATGTAACTAAAATAAAATATTTTCTATGAGAAAAATAAAATAAAATGAACCAAAATATAAATCTAGCATTTTTATATTTTTTTTATGATTTTTAATATTAAGAAAATATATTTTTAAGGAAATAAAATGAAAACAAATAAATAAATAAATAAATGATACGGGCCAGGGGGTGCTTGTTGGCTGAAGATTTTGATAATATTATTAGAAGCCAAATGAATTAAACGTTTCGATCGAAATGAAGTAAAGCGTCATGTTTCGAAGTAGCAGAAGCAGTGTTTCGAATAAGCATGTCAAAGCTGGAGCTTCGAGTGGCAATTATGGGAACATATCTAAAGAAGTCTCGAAATAACAACAAGGCTGTGTCTGGGAAGTGCGTTCGAAACGGAGAAATACCAAAGCATTTGAAATTCAAATGGAAGCGGGACATTCGAAGTTTGAAATTTATGTGCTGGAGCATTTGGAGACACGTGAAAAGAAGAAAGAGGCATTGTTCTGCATGTTCTCAACGTGGTATAATCCTATAGCAAGACCGTTATGGTCGAATTAGTATAAATAGAAGTCTTAGTATTAGGATTTCGTGTGTCATATCTATTGTACTAAATATTCAGTAACATTCAAACTACCACATGGCAAGGGAAACGAATGCAAGAGCAATGTACGTATAATAGCACCATATATTTATGATTTAATGAAAACCTTTTACCATTTCCAGCACTTTCCTTTATCTTTCTGTCAAATAACATTTATAAGTTTTCTCATTTACAGTCTTTTCACTTCGAAATCTCTTCATTAAAGTTTTACATTTCAATGCTTTCTTCACATTTCAAGCACTTTACATTTCAGAAAACTGTCATATTTTCCATGCCTTTACCTTCAAGCTTTATCCTTCGAACGCCTATTTTTACTTAAAGTCATTTACAGATTTCTTGCATTAAACGCTTTCTTCATATTTCAAACCTTTTACGTTCCAGAAATCCTTTACATTAACTGTTTTTATAATTCGAAACCATTTGCTTGCCTTTTATGCAATTTTACATGTCTTTACAATTAACATTTATTCATGCAACTTAGTTTCGTACACACACATTTTGATTACATCTTTAGACCTTTAAGAGAGAAATCGAAATAAGCCAAACACCTATACAACGCTCAAATATCAACCATGAATATCTGTTCAACCATGAGAGTTACCCTAATGACCAAGGAATCCTAGGATCAATCTAGTCGATCCTGTGAGTTACCAGAGGAATTGAATAACAGTCAGAAAGATTATTCGATAGTTTGGAAGACTAGCGACTGTTTACCAGAAATCACTGGAAACAAAGTAGTGTTAGTAGCTTCCTTAGGAGATGTTCTACAAGCCCATAATATTTGGTCCAGAGTTTTGTGCCAGTTTCTTGGCTTTTTGCCAATATGCTTCTTGATTAATCCTATTATTACTTTATTTGCTGCTTCGACTTGACCGTTTGCTTGAGCATAATATGGCGTTGATGTTAGCAATCTAAACCCCATTTCTTGGGCAAATCCTTGCATCTTTATACCAGTAAACACAGAGCCTTGGTCTGTGGTTATGCTCTCTGGCAATCCGAACCTATAGATAATGTGCTTTTGTATAAATTCAATAATAGCCTCTTGATCAGCAACTATCAGTGGTATAGCTTCGATCCATTTGGTAAAATAATCTATTCCCACCAAGATGTATTTCTGTCCTTTGGACGAAGCAGGATTTATTTCTCCTATCAAATCCAATGCCCATCCTCTAAATGGCCATGGTTTGATGATCGAATGCAACTCACTTGCAGGGGCATGTTGAATCCCTGCATGTTTCTGACATTCCTCACATCCTTTAGCAAAGTCTATGCAATCTTTGAGCATGCTAGGCCAATACAAGCCGTATCGAAATAACAGCCATTTCATTTTATGGCCTGCTTGATGTGCCCCACATGCCCCATTATGGACTTCTGACAATGCTAAATATGCCTCACTTTCTCCTAGGCATTTCAATAATACACCCTCTTGGGTCTTTTTAAACAATTCGTTCCCCATGAGGAGATATGACAATGCTCTGTATTTTGTCTTTCTATCCACGTTTAGAGTTGGGTCTGCTAAATAACTCTTCAGTGGACTTCGTCAATCTGCATCTGACAAAGTATTTATGGCTAATATTCTGAATCCCTGTTTCTCAGCATATCCCAATTTCATACTTTCCAGATCCGATGGTGTGAATCTAGTAGCCATAACTCTACCCCTTAATTCAACCAAATCCTTAAAGTTTATGGTAGACACTTTATAACCCGAAGCCCACTGCGCTAAGTCATTTGCTTCTTGGTTCTCTATTCTTGGTATGTGTTGAATATCCATGTATTCAAATTTCCTCAATAGCCTATTGACTGTGACGAAGTATACCATTAAGTTTTCCTTTATGCACTTATATTCCTTTGTGATTTGTTTGACTACTAATTCAGAGTCTCCTTTAATTTCGACTCTGGTTGCCCCCAATTCCAACAAAGCTTCAAGTCCAACAATGAGCGCTTCATACTCAGCTTCGTTGTTCGAGCAACAAGGACCATCTAATTTATACTTGAATTTTGTTGGAATTCCTTCAGGAGAAATCAGAAGGACTCCAACGCCACTTCCATTCCTATGGGTTGAACCATCAAAGTATAATTTCCATGGTTGCATTTCGACGTAACTCATGGCAGTCTGCTCAACCAACGAATGGTCCACAATGAAGTCAGAAATCACTTGACCTTTCATAGCTTTTAAAGGCATGAAAGTCAAAGAATATTCTGTTAAGGCTAAAGCCCATTTACCAACTCTGCTATGCATTATTGGTTTTGAAAGCATATGTTTAATAACATCGAAATAAGATGAAACATAAACATCAACAGGTTTTATATAATACTTGAGTTTCATACAAGAGAAATACAAACAAAGACATAGCTTTTCTAAATGGCTATATCTGGTCTCTGCATCATTTAGCACTCTACTTAAATAGTATATGGCTCTTTCGATGCCATTGCTATCTTCTTGTGCTAGCATACTACCTATACTAACTTCAGAGGCAGATATGTACAATCTCATGGGCTTCCCCCATGAAGGTGGAGACAAAATAGGAGGTTGAGAAAGGTATTCTTTTATCCTGTCAAATGCCTCCTGGTGAGCTTCGTTCCATTCGAAGGGTTGGCCTTGCTTTAGACGAAGTAACGGAGAGAAAGCTTGGGTTCTTCCACTCAGGTTCGAAATGAATCTTCTGAGGAAGTTAATTTTCCCTAGCAGAGATTGCAATTCCCTTTTTGATGTAGGTGCTTTCGTCTCCATTATGGCTTTGGTTTTGTTCTGGTTGATTTCAATCCCTTTCTTGTGAACCACAAAACCAAGAAAATCTCCAGCCTGCACAAAAAATGCACATTTAAGGGGATTCATCTTTAAGCCATGTTTTCTCATTCGCTCGAATGATTGGCTCAAATGATGCAAATGTGTTTCTGCAGATATAGATTTGATGACTATATCATCAATATACACCTGCATGAAGGTTTCAATGAAATCATGAAAAATTGAATTCATTGCCCTTTAATAAGTTGCCCCAGCATTCTTTAAACCAAAAGGCATCACCACCCATTCGTAGGTGCCTAAGGCTCCTGGGCAACGAAATGCTGTCTTTGCAATATCTTCTTCAGCAATGAAAATCTGATTATACCCAGAGTATCCATCTAACATACTCAAGTATTCGAACCCTGCAGCAGAATCTACTAGCATTTCTGCCACAGGCATGAAATATTCATCTTTAGGGGTTGCAGTGTTTAAATCCCTAAAATTTATGCAAATTCTTAAAGAACCATTTTTCTTAATAACAGGTACTATGTTTGCTAACCATTCGACGTACCTTGTTGTTCTGATGAATTTGCAACGCAGCAACCTTTCGATCTCAACTTTAATTTTTGTGAGAACCGCTGGTGCGAATCTTCTGGGAGTTTGTTTGATGGGCCTCTTGCCATCTTTGATTGGCAGTATGTGTTCGACCAACTCCCTCTTTAAACCAGGCATCTCGTCATAATCCCATGCGAAGCAATCTTTATTATCCTTGAGGACTTCGATTACTTCCTTCTTGAGGCCTGGGCTAAGTTTTGCACTTATGTAGGTTATTCTTTTCGTTTTTTCATCCCCTAAGTTGACTTCTTCGAGTGGATCTTGTGCCAACATTTTGGCACCTGAGTTTACGGGGTCCCTTTCGAAGCCTAAGGGTTCTTTATCATAGATGGCATCCAACCTTTGATCCATCTCAAACTCTTCGAAGGGTGAGCATTTCGAACCATCCCCACTTACTTCGTTCATCTTTATAGTTGATTTATTTATTTCAGCCTCTAAGGCCGCTTTTGATTCGTTCTCAGCCATATAGGCCGAAATCCTTTCGAAAAAAGTGGACTCAGTCATGGATAAGGTTGTCGAAGTCCCAGCCTGCTGGCCGTTTTTGTATAGTGCTTTCGACTCCCTCTTCTTCACTGATTATTGTTCTATCCCAGTAAAGGCCATCATGGCGAAGGGTCATGTAGTAGTGGGCGTTTCTGGTTTTATTAATCTCATCATTTGGAACACACGGAGCAATCTTTGCCAGATTTTTATCATAATCCCTCTTGTCAACTAAATTGACCGTTGACATAAAGTAACTCTGGTCTGCTTCGATGTTTTCCACGATTCCATCATCTCTCCACAGAACTAGTCGCTGGTGCATTGACGAAGGAACTGCCCCCACGCCATGGATCCACTCCCTTCCCAGCAATAAGTTATAGTTGGCCTTGGCTTCGATCACCATAAACATGGTGGGCCTACAGCTTGAGCCTATTGTCAATTCCAACTGGACCACTCCCAGTGTTTTGCCCACTTTTCCCTCATAATTGGACAGAACCATATTATGGGGCTTGATGTCTCCTTCGCGGATCTCTAATCTTTTTAGCATGAAATGGGGTATCAAATTGACTGCAGCACCCCCATCCACTAGAACTTTGTTCACACCATGGACACCAACTTTCGCCCGAATAAAAAGTGGCTTGAGATGGTTCTTCATAGCAGGTTCTGGACGTTCGAAGAACGCATTTTGTTCCTCAACAGCCCCATTGTCCATCACATAGTAGCACACAGGCCTATGTTTCATCAAATCTGTGGTGTCTTCCTCCTCATATTCATCGATTTCGGTTTCCTTCCCAAATTCGCGGGGAAGCACAGACACCACGTTACAGTTCAGGTTGAATGAAGACTCCCCCTCCGATTCGAAGTTATCTGTTATCATATCTTCGTCCTCTTCTGGGCCTGGAGTGTATTCCTTTGGTTCATCGTGTTGTACTTCAGAGAAAAGCCTCCTATTGACTGGAGGTTTGTCTTCAGTTTGATTTTTTTGGTTTGTTGGTGCTAGATTCACCTTGGTTCTTTGTTGAAGTAACCCCTTTGTTTGCCACAGCTTCCCTCTCAGCCTTTCGAATCCTTTGCTGTCTGCGCCACTGCGATCTTGACATGGGGTTCCTTCCTTTGTAATTTTCTAATCTCACCTCCTCCCTTTTTGCTGTGTTGAATTGCCTCCTGTATGTCACAGCATGGCGTGCATTTCGTTCGGTGTTTCTCCATCTATCTTTGCCTTTGTCATTTCTGACCTGTAACCATCTATCGGTTGGCACTTCAGCAGGGAGTTTGAAAGTCACTCTTCGAGCAGCCTTGGGGTGAGGGCTATCAGGCCTTCGCTGTTTGTGTCTACTGTCAAAATGTGGGCCCATCTGGACAGTTTCTTGATGGTTCCAGCAAGGGGCGAAGGGAATCGTTTCGAAGGCTCTGGCCATGCTTTGGTCATACACAGCAGAACACCTTGGGCAAATCAAGAACTTGGTTGCCCCTTTGTAGCAGCGAAACACAAATTCCAGCAAACTTTCTCCAGCCTTGGGATAACACCTAAAAAGCTGGTTATCCTGGTGCCAATTGTTGCCGGTTCGAGTCCTCTGTACCCTTTCGAAATTCGCAGCGATTCTTTGATTGCAGAGGATGTTGCACCTAAGGCACAATATCATGCCTGAATCTCCTTTGTGGCATGTCATGAGGTAATCCTTGAGACTAGCATCTCCAATGTGATTATCCTCCATTCTATACTTTTCTTTTTCTAAGTATTTTTCTACTTCCTCCATCTCATAGCGAGGCCTCTCCATATCCACCATATTTATTTCAACATCTTCCCCCTTAGCTTCATCATCGCCCCATCCTGTGGGCTTTATATCCTTAATCTGAACCTTCGAACTCTCTGGGGCAGAATATTTGACCAAATAGTCAAATTTTCCACTGGGTTCCCCTAGAGTGTCCCATATTTCCTTCTGAGGGGAAATTGGCTTCCTGATTTGGACTTTCTCCAATTCCAGCCTCAAGCCTTCAGTGACTTGTGTTAGTTCTTGGTTTTGATTTCCCTGGCCTTCAGTAGCCTGGGTTTCTCTTGCAACAGCTACAGGTGTGGCAATCGAAGTCTCTGGCGTATTCTGGATGTCTTCAGTGACCTCCTTATTGACTTCGACCATCACCCAGTTTTCAGTTTCAGTACCCTTCTCTCCTGTTAGGGCGTCGCTTTGATCAGTTTCCACCATGTTGATCTCTCCAATGCATGCAGGCTCGGAGTAGTTGGTGTCTGCGACGTCCAAGGGATCTTCGTCCACTTTCATCTTCACCTTATCAGCAAACTTTAGTCTGCCATCTTTGATCGCATTTTGAATTAGGTCCCTGAAAAGAAAACATTGTGAGGTTTTGTGGCCTAGGAAACCATGATATTTGAAAAATCCTCTCTTCTTTCTCTGATCCAAAGGAGGTATTTTGACATTTGATGGCACAATTAGTTGGCCATCTTTGACAAGTAAGTCAAAAATCTCGTCACATTTAGTGACATCGAAGGTATAAACCTTCTTTGGGAATTTGTCACTTTTCTCATTTTCAACAATCTCTTTCCCTTTTGTGGGAACCAATAATTTGCAGGAATAAGGCGGAGCCTGTTTTAATTCAGTGAGGTCGATTTCGACCTCTTCGAATTCGAATTCAGGATATTCTTCTGCTTCCTCAGTCCCAACATAGGAAATCCTTTCTTTCTTGCTATTCTTAAAGACTCTGGCTTTTTCGGCCTTTAGCCTTTCGACCTGTCGAACCCTATCGGCTAACTGAGCCATATCCCTCAAATATTGAGTGTCTAGTTTCTTTCGAATAGAATAATCCAAGCCACCAGCGGCCATTTCGACTAACTCATGTTCAGGCACTACTGTGTAACATCTGGATTTCAAAAGCCTAAATCTATTCAGATAATCATCTATGGGTTCGGTGAACTTTCTCTTAACACTGGCCAATTCCTTCAAGCTTATTTTTGACTGTCCCATGTAAAATTGTTCATGGAATAATCTCTCCAAGAGAGCCCAAGTATCAATGGACCCAGGAGGCAAAGTGGTAAACCATGTGAAGGCGTTTATAGTCAAGGAACTTGGGAAGTATTTGATCCTGAGATCTTCATTATTGGCTATATCTCCCGCTTCGGTTAGATATCTCGCTATGTGTTCGACTGTTGACTCATTGGTATCCCCAGCGAACTTTGTAAATTTAGGGACTTTATATCCCCTTGGTAAATCAGTATGCATTATGCAATCCAATATAGGAGAAGCATAATTTGGCCTTCTCATTCCTGTGTTGAGGCCATTCTGGGCCATGACTCTCTCTATCATGGTGGTTAGATTGTTTTCTGCCAAGATGTTATCGTTTCGAATTCTATGAACGACAGCATCGGCATCTTGATTTCGATCAACCAAGACAACTCCCCTAGGTTGTTCTTCTCGAAACTCTGGGGCTTCTAGCCTTTCGACCCTTGCCCCTGGTTCCATAATTTCTCTTTGTGGGCCTGGGATTATTGGGGCTTCTAACCTTGGTGCCCTGGCCCCTAAGTTAACTTCTTCTCTGGGTGGTCTATAAATTGGGTCGTTAGCAATTTGTTCTATAACAGGCTTGTTTGCTCGAAATCCCACCTGATTCTGCCTACGCCTTTCTGGGGGAGCAAAGAAATCTGCTATTCGACTCATGTTGTCAGCGTTTTCCCTGTTTGTCACAGTCACATTTTGCACTATTGGGGAAAATATCTCCTGCATGGTTTATGCTAACACCCCTATCATATTATGGTTACTGTCATCCATCAATTGCCTAAAAGCCAACTGGTTTTCTGTGGTTAAGATAGGCATTATGCTATAACCCACTGACCCTTGGTTATTTGTCATAAACTGATTCGCCCCAGACCCAGACCCTAGTTGTGGGGATGAATTCGATGTGGAATTGTGTAAACCTGCCATAAAAGATGTTGGCATTCCATAAGAGGAATTTCTGGTTCTATTTCCATCGAAATCGGGTGGTCTAGTTAATGGAGTGGCGAAATGGGATTGTGTCCCTGATGGTGGAATGAATCCCCCAGGGTAACCAATGGTTCCAATATTTCCTAAGATCGAACTATTAGTTGATATGCCACTTACTCCATTGGTGGCTATATTACTGGTTGAAGATGCAACAAACTGTGCATTCGAAGGGATCACATTAGATGTTCCGATCGAAGTGGACACATTAGTGCCTGTTGTATGTGGGGCATTTTGTTCCCCTTGTTGATTGTCAGAATTAGACATTTTGTCCAAACGTTTTCTTCTGGATAAAGGTTGGTTGCTGTTGGTTATTTTACCACTTCTCAGGTTCATAAAACAGCAAACTTCTTAGGTTCCAACGTTTTTATAATGGTTATGTCTCAACAATCTTTATTTCTAATATCCAATTATTGGTCCCATCAGGTGTGCCAATTTGTTTCTAGTGATTTCTGGTAAACAACCGCTAGTCTTCCAAACTATCGAATAATCTTTCTTACTGTTATTCAATTCCTCTGGTAACTCACAGGATCGACTAGATTGATCCTAGGATTCCTTGGTCATTAGGGTAACTCTCATGGTCGAACAGATATTCATGGTTGATATTTGAGCGTTGTATAGGTGTTTGGCTTATTTCGATTTCTCTCTTAAAGGTCTAAAGATGTAATCAAAATGTGCGTGTACGAAACTAAGTTGCATGAATAAATGTTAATTGTAAAGACATGTAAAATTGCATAAAAGGCAAGCAAATGGTTTCGAATTATAAAAACAGTTAATGTAAAGGATTTCTGGAACGTAAAAGGTTTGAAATATGAAGAAAGCGTTTAATGCAAGAAATCTGTAAATGACTTTAAGTAAAAATAGGCGTTCGAAGGATAAAGCTTGAAGGTAAAGGCATGGAAAATATGACAGTTTTCTGAAATGTAAAGTGCTTGAAATGTGAAGAAAGCATTGAAATGTAAAACTTTAATGAAGAGATTTCGAAGTGAAAAGACTGTAAATGAGAAAACTTATAAATGTTATTTGACAGAAATATAAAGGAAAGTGCTTCGAAATGATTCAAGCTTCTGCTGAGCGAAACGCCTGGCTCCTTCCAAGGTTGCCACTTCTCCTTTAAGTTGTTCTGCAGTCTCCATTTCTGCAAGCCCCTGGTTGAGAAGCTCTTCGAATTGGTTACCAGCAGTATTGGTTTCGAAGGCTATTTGTTGTTTTTTAGCCTCCTTAACCTTCTGTTGAAGTTCCAGAATCTGCCTTTCCCAAAGAAGTATGGACTCAGCTCGAGCCTCATAATCAGTTTTTGCCTGCTTCATATGCATAGCTTGATCCTCAGCTTCTTGAGAGAGTTTCGAAGCTTGTTCATAAGCAGCATCCATGGCAATGCGTTTCTCTTGAACCTTCTTGGCAGCAGATTCGTCTTGGAGAAGGTAACCAGTTACGTTGTCCAGCAAAGCCTGAAGATCGAACAAGAGAGTACTAACTGGCAAGGAGCAGGTAGAAAGATTGACCTTTGTAAGCAGCTCCTTCATAGTATAGCAAGCAGTACTATCTTGCTTGAGCACTTCGAATATATCCACATTGAGAATTGTTTTCCTAATTTTATTAAGAAGTACAATTCTTTCATCTGTGGGAAGAGGATAGCTGGTCGAACTTGTGCCAGCCCTAGCAAGTGGGACGTCCCTCTGAGCCAACTTTGCCTTCATGTACCCAATAGGGTCATTTCGTCTCAGAAGTGCCAGTTCCTCGTCAGTCATTCGAGACAAAGAGGATTGAGGGAGTTCCACACGTAGGGGAGCCACGTCCATTTCAACCTCCATGGGTTCGTTGGTTGCATTACCATCCCCTTCATTCGTTTCGTGCTCTTGGTCTTCTTCGTCCTCATCCAAGTCCACCACTTCGATGCCTTCCCTTTCACTGCTATTTGCGTTGGACTCCGTCCCAGCAGTCGAACCGTCATTAGCATTCTCCTCCTCAGATTCTTCGTCTGCAGATTCTTCGTCTCTTTGCCCAGAATCTGCTTTCTCTCCTTTAGTTTGAGTGTCCTTTGGGTCCTCTTGAAGAGTTTCAAGAGGGGACTTTTGAAGAGAAGCTCTTTGCAAATCCTCTGCAGATGTTTGAAGTGGTGTTTCGTTTGTCTCTTTCAGAGGAATGGAGGTACCTTGATCATCCTGCTGTTCAGAAGTTCCAGTCAGAACCGCCACATTAGACGAACCTTTATTCTGATTGAGGTTGCTGGAATCTCCTTGAGGAGAGGAGTTGAGTGGAGCAGCAGCTTTGGATGGTGAGTTCGAAGTAGTGGAAGCTGGATTCAAGATGTTCTGCAAGGAGCAACAGAATGTTAAAAAACACTCACCAAGGTAATAAGAAGTTATTATTGTCAAAAAATTTAAAGGTTCAATTTACCTGTGGACTCTCGGAGGAGAGGTTACTAGCTATACGTTCCAACATTGTGTTAGAGGTCGAAGGTGGGTTTTTGGATTTGGGTGAGGGAGCAGCATCCCTGGAATCAAGTCCATAGACACTAGTTAGAACGGTACTTTTCGAAATATCTTTCTTTGGCTTCTTCTTCGAAGAAGTTGTTAAGTTTCCTCTAGCCTTGGGATCTTCCCCAGTGGTGCTTGATTTCCGCTTCTTGGGAGTAGTAGGAGGAAGCTTGTTGGTCTGAAAGGATTTAAACGAAGAGTTAGATGCAAACCATAAAACATGAGTGAATTCGAAACATCAAGGCTAAGTGATTACCGTTGGAGTTGGAACACTGGTTGTTGTTGGTATTGTTGTTGTTATTGTGGTTGCAGCAATAGTGGTTGTTTCGGGTGGAGTCACTTTGTCAGTAGTTTCGATGGAGGCTTGAGAGGCACTCCCTTCTTTCGACTTCGAGGCAGTTGTCTTTATCCTGATGGATGAAAATCGAAACAATTAAAGCAAAGGTTAAAGATATGGAAAAAAAAGACGTTTGGGATTTTCCCAAGCATTCGCACCTGTGCCTTGATCAGATTTAATTGACATGGCAGAAAGGTCGTATCGAAGGTGTCCTGGGAAATCATGAAGCCAGTGTCGAGCCCATGTCACAGTCTCAGATGGCTTTGGTTTCCTTTGAAGATGTTTGAACATCTCTTTGCAAGTGAACCACCAAGGATATGGGGGAAACCAAGCCAGAGCCAGTTCTGAGGTAGGTAATCTGGGAAATTTAGGTGGATTCATTTCGAATGCCAACCTATACCTATCCTCAGGTGACAACCCTGAAGGAAGTTTTAACTTAGAAACTTTTTGTTTAAATTTTTCCTTCAAGGTCTCAGCCGCTTGATGCACAGTGGAGTCCAAGCGCGTGGGGTCATAAGTAGTTTCAAAATAATTTTGGAAAGCTTTAATCTCTTTGGCATGAGTAAACACACCTTTCTTTGCTGGTACCTGCACATCGAAGGCATCAATTAGTTTCTGTTGAATTGTAAGTGTATCGAACATATAAGTTTGATAAAACTTGGTCCACCATTCCAGAAACCCTTTAGTTGTGAGATGGGTAGGTTCGAAGGTTATCAGCTCAAACTGGGCAAAGCCTTGATATTGTTCTTGCTGTATTTTGGCTTCCCGTGCCTTGAAAGTTCGTCCAGAAGTGATGGCACTCTCAGTTTGAAATAAAGGTTCAGGAATCAGTTGGCATAAGCCAAACTGTCTCGAAACAAAATTTTGTTGGTAAGCAAAAAGAAAAATCTGGTTCTTGGCTGGAGTTATTCTTGAAGAAATGAGTCTAGGTAGCAAAAAAGCTCTCCATACATCCTGAATCTCCTTGCTCTTGATAGCTTCTGAGAGAGCCATGGTGAACCAAGAAGGTCCATGAGCCCTCGAAGCAAAAGGCGCCATGCTATCTTCGAACTTGTGCCTTTTGGAGAATATCATGATGTACTTCGAGAATTGGACTTTGAAGTCATCTTTGTCGTCATTTGGAGTTAATCTTCGAAGCCTAGTGCCTTCGACTATCCTACCATTTATCTCAGGATCTTGTTCATCAATGGTGTTGGCGGTTGACAAGGAGGGTTCGAACATGGCATTTAGCCATAGTTGAAGTAACCAAAAAGGGCCAGCCAACAGAATATTCTTGGAGGTATGGGATTTGAGGCTCGAAACAGCTGACCTCAGGCTTTCATAAAGGTCAACTAAGAGCAGTTCACTTAGGCACACTTTTCGATTTTCATGCAAGTCCCTAGCTAGAGGAATGAACCTACTAGCTACCTGTAGGGATCTACTGCAGAAAACGTATCTTGACAGCCACAGGGTTAAGAAAGCAATGTGTTCTACGTCAGACACATTGTCCCCCTCAGCATGGTAATGACTGATAAACTTTGAAAAACTTGCTAGCTTGACTTCAAAGTCAATTATGCTTGAATGTTCTTCGTTGTCGGGGATATAAGTTTCTCCTACTGGCGATAGCCCAGTGATGGCCGCTATGTCGAAGAAGGTTGGGGTGATCATTCCACCTGGGAGATGGAAAGTGTTATAGGTACTGTCCCAGAAATAGAGGGACGCGAATAGCAGAGGGTGGTTGTAGGTGAAACCAGGCTTAGATAGCTTAATCAGGTTATAGATACCTAATTCTTCCCACTGCTGGGATTTCTTAGCTTCTACTTTCTTGAACCAATTTTGATAAGCAATATCAGAGGTGGGGCAAGATCGAAATGGCTTAAAATTACTTTTTACATAATCCAATATAAAGGGGTCCTTAGGAGGAACAGTTGGGTTTTCTATGTATTTGAACTAGAAGATTCTATTGCCTTAGGGGCGTCCATTTTGTTAAACAAGGGTTTAAAACTATAACAAACTGGGAAAATCGTCCTGGTGTCTTTTAATATTTCAAAAACCGTAAGAGGGCCATTTAAAGCTAACCTCTTACCAGCAACGGTGGTAGGAATGAGTACCTGTGACGCATACAGCATTTCTTTTTCCTTTGAAATCATCTGAGGGGCAAGAATGGATTGACCTTGGTGAGTGATAATCTTACTTTCCATGGTAGTTCCTGCAGTTTTTCCTTTCTTCTTGGAGACTTTCTTGAGTTGGGATGAAGTAGAAGAAGACATTTTTGAGGGATGTTGAAAGCTTGGGTTTTTTGACGAGAGAAGGAGGGTAAAAGATTCAGAGTGTGAAAAGAAAAGAAAAAGATTAAGTTGGTGATGTTTTATAATGGGGAAGTTTAAGTATCCACTGAATAAGGGTGTGATACGTGGAAATCATGGGTTGGTGTGATGAAGAGGTGGCGTAAAGTTAACATGGGTGATAGGCGTGATTTAAAGATAATCATTATTTGTAACTGCACCATACTGTGAAGTGGCTCCAGGCGGTTAAGGAATCCAAAAAGCACTATGATTGACGTGACTGGAGTCAAATGCATTAAATGTTACGATGATTCGAAAGTCACATCAAAATCTTGTGTAGATGTTTAAAATAGGTATTTCTCAGAGAAATCGAAATACATATTTTAAAGGGGCAATTTGTTGGCTGAAGATTTTGATAATATTATTAGAAGCCAAATGAATTAAACGTTTCGATCTAAATGAAGTAAAGCGTCATGTTTCGAAGTAGCAGAAGTAGTGTTTCGAATAAGCATGTCAAAGCTGGAGCTTCGAGTGGCAATTATGGGAACATATCTAAAGAAGTCTCGAAATAACAACAAGGCTGTGTCTGGGAAGTGCGTTCGAAATGGAGAAATACCAAAGCATTTGAAATTCAAATGGAAGCGGGACATTCGAAGTTTGAAATTTATGTGCTGGAGCATTTGGAGACACGTGGAAAGAAGAAAGAGGCATTGTTCTGCATGTTCTGAACGTGGCATAATCCTATAGCAAGACCGTTATGGTCGAATTAGTATAAATAGAAGTCTTAGTATTAGGATTTCGTGTGTCATATCTATTGTACTAAATACTCAGTAACATTCAAACTACCACATGGCAAGGGAAACGAATGCAAGAGCAATGTACGTATGATAGCACCATATATTTATGATTTAATGAAAACCTTTTACCATTTCCAACACTTTCCTTTACCTTTCTGTCAAATAACATTTATAAGTTTTCTCATTTACAGTCTTTTCACTTCGAAATCTCTTCATTAAAGTTTTACATTTCAATGCTTTCTTCACATTTCAAGCACTTTACATTTCAGAAAACTGTCATATTTTCCATGCCTTTACCTTCAAGCTTTATCCTTCGAACGCCTATTTTTACTTAAAGTCATTTACAGATTTCTTGCATTAAACGCTTTCTTCATATTTCAAACCTTTTACGTTCCAAAAATCCTTTACATTAACTGTTTTTATAATTCGAAACCATTTGCTTGCCTTTTATGCAATTTTACATGTCTTTACAATTAACATTTATTCATGCAACTTAGTTTCGTACACGCACATTTTGATTACATCTTTAGACCTTTAAGAGAGAAATCGAAATAAGCCAAACACCTATACAACGCTCAAATATCAACCATGAATATCTGTTCGACCATGAGAGTTACCCTAATGACCAAGGAATCCTAGGATCAATCTAGTCGATCCTGTGAGTTACCAGAGGAATTGAATAACAGTCAGAAAGATTATTCGATAGTTTGGAAGACTAGCGGTTATTTACCAGAAATCACTGGAAACAGTGCTGCAAGCAATCAAGAGGCAGGAGGTTAGAAAAAAACAAGGCCCAAAGCACTGAAGCCCAACGCACTGCAAGCTAGCAAAAAATGGAAAAATGAGAAAAATTGCAAAAGGCATCGCCAAGGCTCGAACCCATGACCTATGGCATTTTTGCGCGCTGCCTTACCACTGGGGTGACTGTACACCAGTTTATAGAAACACAAAGATAAATATATATTAGAAAATGCCCCCTGAAGGCAACTTCATCTTCAACCTTGAGCCATGGCCGGACCATCTGTATCTCTCTCATTTCTCCATGAAAATGAAAAGTCCAAACATGAAAATTACAGTGTTTCTTCTCACGAGTTCAACCATATATCTTATGTAAACTAAAAGTCAAAGATCAAAGTTAATTTTGCTTGCCCTAATTTAAAACCTAATTTTTACAGAAAATTCAAATCCAAAATTCTCTATACACAATGAATATAAATGAAATCTATGAACATGGTTGGCTTTAGTGCAAAGATATCTACATTTTGTTTTCACAAATCAAGACCAAAGGATGCTTGTATGAAGAGATAAAAGTTTGAGTTTTTTACCTCTTTCAGTTGAGATCGTGAATGGAGTTTAAGCAAGTTTTGAGAAGGCCTGGGGATCTGTTTAGCTTGCTTGGACCTCCCTGAGTGTATTCCAATCCTTACTTTGTCCTGAAAGTCTCTGAATCTCCCTACTCAAGTCAACCTGCAAGCTTGAAACTTGAAAATGGTGGATGGAGGAGGATGAGTTACAGTGAGGGAATAGGGGTCTGGAACACTTATATATGATGTATATTAAGTGTTTAGGTGGTTAAAACTCAAAACACACGAGTGGTTCTTAAGATTTCTATGTAAGGTGCAAAACTGCAAGTTATGGCAGATTTTCAGTGGTAGAGTATTTGGGAGAGTTTCAGAGCTTTAGAATTCATGTTCCAGGTTGCAATACATTTGTGTATAAGTATAGAAAAGGTTTTGGATCAATTCCACACCAGGTTTTTTGAGTTATAGCCTTTTGGCTCTATAACTTGCTTTTGAAGCAAAGTGAGGAGACAAGTCCCTAAGTGTTTGTACAAGCCTGATATGAGTTGGTAAATGTTTTAGACATATTGCTTTTGGTTTATAGGGTTTGTGTGTGCATAAAGAACAAGTGCAAAGCTCAAAGAGTTGACAATTGCAAAAGTTGTGCTTTATCAAAATGGAAATGGCAACTTTGTGCCATAAATGGAATTGTAGCTTGGAAAAAGGCTCTAATGCTTGGATTAAAGCTCTATCAGCTGTGTAAACATTTAATTATGGAGTGAGAAACAAGTTTGAGGCCTGCAACGTAAATATTATTTAGCCTAGGCTTGAATTTGAATTTTAGTTCATCATGAAATGGCTTGAAATCAAAGTGAGAATTTGCCAACTTCATCTCTTCGATTCTCCATACTCAACAATGATCACAAGGAGTTCTTTGATATTTTGGAAATCTTGAAATATTCTCTACAACTCATATTTGAATTGCTTTCAAATATTCCCCTTGGAACTATGTGAAAAATTGGCATGAATTTAGGTCAAAAACCTGCCTAACTAGGGCAAAATTTCACTAAGTTATTTTAGTTCATGAGCATGTATTCACAAAATTATATCTTGAGATCCAAGTATCTTTAGGAGAAATTGTGTGAAGAAAAGTTGTATATTTCATGGAGATCTACAACTTTCATGTTGGAAGTTTCCTTTGAATCATCTTGCATCATGGTGAAAATTTGGCTTAAAGTTGAGAAAAAACAAGAAATTCTCTAAGAAAATTTTCTGAGTTAAAAATTTCAACTTTTCAAAACCAAAACTTAAACCCTTGTTTTCTTGATGAAAAAGTTTCACATTTTGACATGTTTTAATGAATTGTAATCCTTGGCATTTGATTTTGACCAAAAAGTCAAAGTTTGACTTTTCAGTATTCAGTTGACTTTTGATCAGTTGACTGAAAAATTCATCTGTCAATCCAATGGATTTGTAGTGTTTTGAATCATGTTTTTGGGTAAAGATGATGAAATTGAATTATTGAAATCATACTTCAAACCAATTGATCCTTTGCTAGGTCAAAAATCAGAAATTGCCCTTTCTCAGTAAAAACCCTAATTTCGACCATTTTGCCCTTTTGATGATTTGATCAATTTGTTTTGAGGCATTGTGGTACAAACTTGATCAAATGATACATATGAGTTTAATATGTTAATGTGGATAAAAAATTATGAAGTTTGACTATAAATTGGCCATGGTTGACTTTTTCCCCAATATAGTTGATTTTTAGGTCAACTGTGCAATTGACTGATCAAAAATGTGATTCAAAGTTTGAAACTTAACATGAGTAATCTTGGGGGTCCATAATGATCCTTGAAAGTCATATGAAGCATTGATGGTCCAAAAATCCTTGTGCAAACTTAAACCCTAATTTTGGTTATTAGTACATGAGGTGACTTGAGTTGGCCAAACCCTAATGCAGTCTTGAGTCAAAGAAATCTTGTGAGAAAATTCTTGATAAATGAGAGGGCAAATTTTGGGGTGCAACAGCTGCCCCTGTTCAATCTTCTTAAGCCTGAAGAGTTAGATTGGCGAATTTTTCCATTCATGACTCGAAGGTGGTAGATGATTGGACACTAGAGTGCCCAGAAATTTGCACTCGACGAATTGATGGTAGAGGGAATGGGCTTAAAGATTCCATTTAGAGAGGTGATAGAAAGTTGTAGGAGATGGGCTTAAAGATGCCATCCAAAGGTGATTGTTGATTTGTAATTTGTAAGATGAAAGAATGAGTATCAGAATGGTGTCCGTGTCTGAAGTGTACTTGTACTGTATCTGGAAGAGGCTTTGATTAAGTATCAAAATGGAATCCGTGTCTGGAGCATATCTGAACTGCACTTGAAAGTTGAATCAGAATGGCATCCGTGTATGGAGCGTATCTGTACTGTATCTGAAGTCTGAATCTGAATGAGTATCAGAATGGCATCCGTGTCTGGAGCGTATTGAACTGTATCCAAAGTTGAATCAGAATGGAGTCCATGTATGGAGCATATCTGTAATGTATCTGAAGTATGAATCTGAATGAGTATCAGAATGGCATCTATGTCTGGAGCGTATCTAAATTGTATCAAAAGTTGAATCAGAATGGCGTCTGTGTTTGGAGCGTATATGTACTGTATCTGAAGTCTGAATCTGAATGAGTATCAGAATGGCATCCGTGTCTGGAGCGTATCTGAACTCTATCAAAAGTTGAAATCTGTATGAGTATCAGAATGACATCCGTGTCTGGAGCGTATCTGAACTGTATCTGAAAAACTTGGTTGTATGAACATCATAATGGCATCCGTGTTTAGAGCGTATATGAACTATATCTGAAATCTTTGAACATTGTTAATGGTAACTGTTAATCTTATCCTGAAAAGGGTAAAATGTTAGCTAAAATGTAAAGTCATGTTGTATGAAATGTATGATATGATGCATTCGTTTTATCAATGTTCATGATTCATGGATGCAATGTATGCGTATGTGAGCTAATCTGCTGCATTGTTGTTGGATTGAGGAAAACAAATCCCTGAATGCTGCTGAGGATATGTGAGTCTTCATATCTTGAAGTCGAAGTATTGATGGGTTTCTGCCGAGAGAAATAAATTATGTTGCGAGGGTAATGCAATGTACTGCCTGTAAAACCTGTTGGGGAGTCCTGAGAAATTTGACAACTTCTACTGGGTATCAACAATTTGAAACTTTGTTCCGCTGGGGATTTAAATGGCGTACTGTAGGGGATTACTCATGGAATATCCTAGAGACATTTTCCTATTCTTTCAATCCATCAGTAATTCTCTCTTTTTATTTCGTTTATTTGTAAACAGTAATTATGTTCAAATGCATATGCTCAACAATGAATCATTGGACGTTTTTGTAAACAAAACACAAGTGTAAAGAAAAGATAAATAGTTTTTGCACTTTAAAAGGAATATTTTATATTAACTTTGAATAAGTACTTTTTGTACAAGGAGACAAACATTCTAGTAAGAGAATGTTGTCGTAAAAAATGAAAATTTTGATACAAAGAAAAGATAGCTATGTGTACAAAAATCTCATGGGGTTTCCATTCTTCTATAGCCTTCATATCTCCGAGCGTCTAGTTTATTTGTTTCCTCGTCCAAAGATGATTGAATTGATCAAAACCTCAAAGTTTGTTAGTTGAAGCTAAAGGTCGTCCGTAAAGTGATCCAACGGAACATAGTCATTCACTTTAATTCCCTAACTTATGCCTGGACCGTCCTTTCGGGTTTTCAGTCCACCGGGAAACCTTTTTTTACCCAAGTCGCCCTTTCTGGTTTTCAACTTACCGGGTGTATAGATTTGAGTTCGGGGGGTAGATTATGAAAAAGGAATGTATTATCACACTTTTCATCCATGGTTTTCCATGGTTTCTTAGTTACTTGCTAGATCACTTGCTTTTTTTGTTTAAAATTGTGCTTTTTGTGGTTTTTGAAAGTTTTTTGTAAAGAGGTCATTGTTTAGGAAATCTTTGTAATGATTCTCATTCGTAAGAATGTATACAAAGATGTTGATCTTTTGGAAAATGTTTTCAAATTTGTAAGATGTTTGGAAGTTTGTGTCATTGTTTTGAAAATAGCAAGGATGTTTGTTTTTGAAATGGAGCAAGTAATTAGGAGCAATCTACCTACTCAAATGTCTTTCTTGTTCATTTTCTTTTTCTTTGACATTGTTGTCTTACCATTGATTTGGTAAGCAACCCTATCTTTGGATGTAAATGGGACGGGCGTGGGTCATCGTATAACCATGATTAGCAATGTAGCAAGGTATCTTAGCATTCTTTTTTAGGGACTAAGATCATTTGTAAGGCAACTTTGATAGTGTCATCGAGGGACTATGATCTTGTATTTGCTTGTTTTTTCTAAGATACCCTACATGCGTAATATGGTCATTTTGTATAAGGCATCCAAGTGGAATAACCCTAGGGGTGCTTGTGTGCAAGTGTATTGTTTTCATGCTTAATTTTGTCTTGAATTAGGGTTTTCTAATTGATTGGTTTTAGTCTTTCCATACAAATCCTAATTACTAGCAATTGTATATAAAGCAATAAATTGTGGAATTCAAAGTTACTACGCTATTATAACATTTGTGGGAGGAGGGTGTACAAATTACAAATGGGAATTGAAAGAAATTAAAATATAATTACCTATTACAACCATATTGAATTTGAATAAATAATGTACAAAAATGTGAATGAATATAATGCACAAGTAATGATATAATGTACAAAAATTGAAGTAAATAATATACAAGAATATAAAGAGATAATGTATAAGGTATTGAATAAAAAAAAGAAATGAATTATTTTGTTTTGATAAGAAAAGGTTTCTATCTTAACCTAATAAACTAAAAAATAAAATGGTTTTAAAAGAACAGAAATAAATTAACTTAAATTAGAAAAATATTTTTTAGTGTTTTTACTAAAAGATTTTAATATTAATTAAAATAGCATAAACAAAATAATTAAAATAAAACCTAAGTTCTACATTTAATTAAAAAATGAATTAAACCCTAATCTAATTAAAAATTAAGTTTGTATAAAAAGATATTTTTGGCCTTTTTTGTATGGGGAGGAAATGAAAAAAGTATATTAAACTATAAATATTAAAATAAAATATTTTTGGGATTTTGTTAATATAAATAATAATAATAATAATAACAATAATAATAATAAAAATAATATAAAAATAAAATAAAATGAAAAAAGAAATAAGTCAGGGGGTATAATTTTGATTTGGGATGTTTTTGTAGAAAACAACTCTTTGGGTTAGAGCCTGGCCCAATAGCGGTTTTTTTGTGTACACAGCAAAAGAATAAAAAAATACTTGGGCCTAGTGTTATTAGTTTGTTAACAGAGGGGGGGTATGCGCAAGAATGGGGGGTATAACATGGAGTAGGGAACTTGGGCTTGCTGTTTGGTTGGGCCCATTTGTTTTTCAAAACAGAGAAAATAAAATAAAATTGAGACAGAGTCTCATTTGGCAAAAAAAAAATTCTCTCTCTGTTTTATTTTCTCTCGCTCTCTCTCTCGTTGTTCTCCTCACTGGAGATGATAAAGCGGCCACGCCGAAAATCGCCTCACGGAGGTGACGGCGACGACGTATCAAACTCAAATCCTTTTTACATTTTTTGATTCCTCTCTCCCTCCTATTTACTAATTTGTGACTGGATTTTGCAGATTTCACTTGGTTACGCATAAATCTAAAAAGGGGGAAAACGAAACCCTATGGTTGGATAGATTTACCTCGATGACATCTTTCCCCTCTCTTTCTCCTTGCTATTTCTGAAGGGGTTGGTTTTCTGGAAAATGATGATAAAAACTGTTTAGGGTTTTGTTGTTGGTTTCATGTGATTTGTGTTTCTGTTTCTAAATTTTGGTATGAACGGATGTTTTGAAAAAGAGGGTTTTGTTAGCTTGTTGTGATTTGTGTTTCTGTTTGTGTATATTTTTTGTGGTGAAAAATATTCTTTTTTTAATAGTCTTCTGCCTTTTTATACTGTGGTTGCCCTTTTTGAATTTCTCTGAGGTATCGTTCTACTGATTTGGTCCCTTTGAATTGGATTTGATGATTCAACCTGGTGTTTTTGTGGTTTTTAGTAGGACAACTTGTTGACTTTGTACTTTAGACTTTTCTGGCTTTTTGGCTTGCTTTCTGTACTGTGATGAACACTTTCTGAGTTTTTTTTTCTTTCTTCTGTGAACAAAAGCACTTGTCTTTTGGATTTTGCAGTAAAGGTATCTTGGCCTATGACGACTCTTCTTCGGTTCTGAGTTTTTTCATTGAAACCATATAACTATGAGGCTTTTTCGTTTGCTTGCTAGATTGGTATTTTGATGCTAGTTTTGACTTTTGAACATCTTGAGGTACATGCCTTGAGTTTTCCTATTTTGTGCAGCATTTGGGCTAAGTTGACTTTGGCATGTTATGTAAGCTAGGTGATATCTTTTTTCATCTTTTTTGCCTTGTTGCTGTTGCTATGTTTATGTTGTACTGTGCTTGCTGGCCTTTTGTACCTTGTGCTGACTTTGATACTTTAACTTTTATACTTTTTTCTGTGATGCTGGTTGTACTGTGATGACTTTTCTGAGTTCTAATTTTCTTCTTTTCTATGAACACAAGCATTTGTCTTTGAGATTTGCAGTAAAGTTGTTTTGGCCCATGACATGATTTTACAAATTCTGAGGCTTTTTTATTGTTTGTTGTACTGGTTTTCTGTTGAGACTATTTTCTGATTTGAAGCACCAGGAAGCTTTTGCTTGCTGACTTGATATTTTATGATTTCCTCCTTATCTTTTGTGAACCAAATATTTGAGATTTGCAAAAGACTATCCCTAGCCAATGATGTATGGTCCTGGTTTTTTGTGGAATAATATGTATGAGGCTTTTTTAATTGTTGGTTGTACTGGTTTTCTGAATTAAACCTGCACTTGTTGCTTGATGAATTCTGATTTGCACCTTTTAGTTTATTGTGAACCAAACCAAACTTTGTGAGTTGCAATATAAATTTTAGCCTATGATAAAAGTTGACCTGGTTTGAGGCTTTAGAACACAAAACCTCTTTTTATGACCTCTTGATACTTCGTTGCCTTTAGGATTTGCACAGGTTTTATTCTAGTAGCTTGCTGCAGTCTGTCCTGCTGTTTGTTGCAGTTTTGCCATGTTATTGTTTGCTTCCTGGTATGTAGCTTGCCCTGTTGTTTGTTTGCAGCTTGCCATGTTGTTTGCCCTGCTGTTATTTGTTGCCTGCTATACAGCTTGCCCTGTTGTTTGTTTGAAGCTTGCCATCTTGTTTGTTGCAGTTTGCCATTAAAATCTAATTCTTAAACCTAGAACCTAATGATGAATTTCTTCTCTCTTTGATTTACATATAATTTTTTATTTGAAATGCTTGCTAACTTTCTTTTCTTCTTTGTTTCATGAACATGAGGCGTGGGCGGCAAGCGAATATTGAAGGCGTTGTTTGAAGATGAAGCAATGCAGAATTTCTCCCTTTTGTAAATAAAACAATTTTTTTGTAATTTATTTCTTTTGTAAACAAAACAAAATTTGTAAATTCACCTTACTTGTAATGAACACAATGTCCTTTGAATGGATTTGGTGTGATGAAATTATTGTACCAATCTCCAATTCTAATTGAACTTTGAAAATCTCATTTGAATGCTTTGAGTAAAATACCTTGGTTTGGGTAACTTTTACTTCAAACAATCACCAAAATGATCAAACAAAATAAATGCCTTGTACTCCAATCAAACTTCTAAAACAAAATAAATGTTTAAGAATTTAATTTCACTTGATTAACTTATCCAAAGACTTATGGTCAAAAAGTCTTAATCTTCAACCCTTGTCTAATGGATAACTGGTAATCAAAATGAATTCGCATGTCATACTTGATTCAAACGGGACTTCATTGTCTATCAAACATGTTTTAAGAACATTCTCCAGTCTTGTAGAATTAACAAACTTCAGCAGATTGCGTTTAAGAACATTTGAAATTTTGAAAACTCAATTATCTCTGAGAAATACCAAACCCTAATTGTTAATTTCCTCCTAGGAAGAGAATCTTTCCGATCGACCTTTGAGCCAATTGAGCGTACGAGAAACCCTAGGATAGCATCTTGCATAAAAAATTGTAGGGCAAATTTTGGGGTACAGCAACTGCCCCTGTTCAATCTTCTTAAACTTGAAAAGTGAGATTGGCATGTTTGCCGTTCGTAGCTTGAAAGTGGAAGATGATTGAACACTAGAGTGCCCAAAAATTTGCACTTGCTGGTGTACGAAGTAATACTTTGAATTTATTGTATCGAAAATGGGCTTAAAGATTCCATTGGATGAAATGAGGGATAATTGTTGGAGATGGGCTTGCAGATGCCATCCAAGGATGACTGTTGACAGAAAATGGACTAAGTCTGGTCTTGATTTCAACTGGGAACGAATCAGAATAAATATTTGGAGTGATTTATCTGAAACAGAAAAAGTACTGAATTGTATCTGACTCGTATATGAGATATGTACTGAATGAGAGTCAAAATGAAATCCGTATCTGGACTGTATCTGAAAGGTGAATCTGAATGAGTATCAAGATGGCATCTATATCTGGAGCGCATCTGAATTGTATATGAAATTTAAATTTGAATGAGCATTAGGATGGCATCCATATCTGGAGAGTATCTGAACTGTATCTGAAATTTGAATTTGAATGAGTATCAGGATGGCATCCGTATCTAGAGCGTATCTGAACTGTATCTGAAATCTGAATTTGAATGAGTATCAGGATGGCATCCGTATCTAGAGCGTATCTGAACTATATCTAAAAGTTGAATCTGAATGAGTATCAGGGTGGCATCCATATTTGGAGCGTATCTGAACTGTATCTGGAAGCTGAATCCGAATGAGTATCAGGATGGCATCCGTATCTGGAGCATATATGAACTGTATCTGAATGTTGAATCTGAATGAGTATCAGGATGGCATCCATATTTGGAGCATATCTGAACTGTATCTGGAAGCTGAATCCGAATGAGTATCAGAATGGCATCCGTGTCTGGAGCGTATCTAAACTATTATCTGAGAGCTGAACATTGTTAATGGCAGTTGTTGATCAATCTTAACCTGAAAAAGGTAAAATGTTAGCTAATATGCAATGTTATTTTGTATGAAATGCATAGTATAATGCATTCGTGTTATCAATATTTATGATATATGGGTGTGATGTAAGCGCATGTCATCTAATCGTTGCGTTGCTGTTGGATTTGGATTTGGGGAGGATAAATCTCCAACCACTGTTGAGGAAATGGAGTATAAGTCTTCATGTTGTGAAGTTGAAGTGATGATGAATTTCCTTTTACAGAAATAAACTCTGTTGTAGGAGGAATTTCGTATACTGTTTGAAAAATCCTGGTTGGGGAATTCTGAGAAATTTGGCGACTTCTGCAGGGGATTGATAAACTGGAAGCTTTGTTCCGCTGGAGATTAGACTGTATACTGTGGGGGATTTTATGGAGATAAACTTAGAGAGATTTCCCTATCTCTTAAAGACATATGCAATTTTATTTTATTTTGTTTATTTATAAACAGTAATTATGTTCAAATGCATATGTTCAACAATGAATCATTGGACGTTTTTGTAAACAAAACACGAGCGTAAAGAAAAACAGATAGTTTTTGAACTTTTAAAGGGATATCTTTATATTTAATTTGAGTAAGTATTTTTGTACAATGAGACAAACATTCTTAGTAAGAGAATATCGTCGCAAAAAAAATGAAAATTTTGATACAAAGAAAAGATAGCTATGTGCAATAATCCCATGGGGTTCCCATTCTGCTATAGCCTTCGTATCTCTGAGCATCTTGTCTATTTGTTGCCTTGTCCGAAGTTGATTGAATTGATCAGAACCTCTGAGTTTGCAGGTTTCATGTAAGGTGATCCAACGAGACATAGTCATATGCTTTAATTCCCTAACTTTTTCCTGGACCGCCCTTTCGGGTTTTCAGTCCATCGGGATACCCTTTTTTGCCCAAGCCTCCCTTTCGGGTTTTCAACTTGTCGGGTGTACAAATTCTTTTTTGTTTTATCCTTAATTTTTTCATGAACCTTTTTGGTTCGCTGGGATGCCCTCATTTTTCCTAGGTGTGTCAACCTAGTGGGTCTCTCATGCGTAGTATTTTTTGACTATGTCTGCATTCGCAGGGTGAGGCAGGTCGTCACCATCCATGGTGGTTAAGATCATTGCGCCACCAGAGAATATGTTTTTGATTACAAATGGTCCTTCGTATGTAGGAGTCATTTTACCTCTGGGATCACCTTGCGGTAGTATGATACATTTGATCACCAGATCCCCAACTTGATACACTTGGCGTCTGACCTTTTTGTTGAAAGCCTTGACCATCCGTTTTGGATACATTTGACCATGACAGGCAGAAGTAAGCCTTTTCTCATCAATCAAGTTTAATTGATCAAGTCGAGTCTGGATCCAATTGTCTTTGTTCAGCCCTGCATCCTTCATAATTCTTAGAGAGGGGATTTGGACCTCAATAGTCAAGACAACCTTCATGCTGTATACCAGAGAATAGGGTGTTGCCCCGGTTGATGTGTGAGTTGTGGTACGATATCCTTGGAGAGTGAATGGTAGCATCTCATGCCAGTCTTTGTATGTGACTGTCATTTTCTGTATGATCTTTTTAATTTTCTTATTTGCAGCTTCGACAAAACCATTCATCTTGGGCCGATAAGGGGAAGAATTTTGATGTTGGATCTTGAATTTCTCGCACAGGGCGGTGATCATAGTATTATTTAGATTCGTACCATTGTCTGTAATGATCCTCTCTGGGATACCGTATCGGCAGATGAGGTTCTGCTTGATGAACCGGGAGACAACATTCTTGGTAACGGAAGCGAAGGAAGCTGCCTCCACCCACTTTGTAAAATAGTCAATGGCCACTAGGATGAAGCGGTGTCCATTGGAGGATGTTGGCTTGATTTTCCCAATGATATCAATCCCCCACATAGCAAAGGGCCAAGGAACCTTAAAGACATTCAAAGGAACCGGAGGTACGTGCACTTTGTCAGCATAGATCTGACACTTATGGAAAGTTCGAGAGTGTTGATAGCAATCTGCTTCCATGGTATACCAGTATTAGCCTGCCCGTAGGATTTTCTTTGCCATCGCGTGCCTACTGGAATGGGTGCCAAAAGTGCCTTCATGTAATTCAGCCATGATCCTTTCAGCTTCAACCTTGTCCATGCACCAAAGTAACACAGAGTCATGGTTGCGTTTGTAAAGAATGCCATTACTAAGGAAGAACTTAGCAGAGAATCTCCTTAAGAACTTCTCATCGTTTATTGAAGCTCCTTTTGGATATTCTTGAGCCTCAAGATACCTCTTGACTTCGTGAAACCAAGACTGGTCCACTACTTCTTCGGTATCAATCTCGTGACAGCGTGTTGGTTCATCCCTTCATTCAATGGTGATCTGGAGAGCCTCGTTATCCCATTTAAGTTTAAACATAGATAACATTGTGGCTAGTGCGTCTGCTAGCTGATTTTCTTCTCGCGGAAAGTGCTCGAAGGTGATCTTTTCAAAATGCGGGGGCAATGTCAAAACATGTTCCTTGTAAGGGATAAGGTTAGGATGTTTGGTGTCCCATTCCCCTTTGATTTGGCTAATAACCAAGGTTGAATCTCCGAATACATTTAAAGATTTGATCCCCAAGTCCATGGCAGCTTTGAGACCAAAGATGCACGCTTCGTATTCCTCCATGTTATTTGTACAATTGAAGCAGAGTCTTGCTGTAAAAGGAGTATGACATCCTTCAGGAGATATGAGTACAACACCAATACCATTGCCAAGTGCGTTAGATGCCCCATCAAAAACCAAGGTTCATCGGGATCCTTGTTCAGGTCCGCCATATGGGTTGAATTCTTCATAGTTGTTTACCATCATGATGTCCTCATCTAAGAATTCGAACTTCATGGACTGGTAATCTTCCACAGCTTGGTGAGCAAGGTGATCAGCTAGTACACCGCCCTTTATAGCTTTATGGGTAGTATATTGTATGTCATATTCTGTTTGGATCATCTTCCATCTCGCTATTCTCCCAGAGAGAGCAGGTTTCTCGAAGATGTATTTTATTGGATCCATTTTAGATATCAACAAGGTAGTATGGGTCAACATATACTGTCTTAGCCGACGAGCAGCCCATGCCAGAGGGTAACAAGTTTTCTCGAGCAGTGAATATCTTGTTTCACAGTCGGTAAACTTTTTGCTCAGATAATAAATAGCACGCTCTTTTCGGCGAGACTCATCATGCTTCCCCAGCACACACCCCATTGAATTTTCCAAAACGGTCAGATACATGATCAATGGTCTTCCCTCAATTGGTGGCATCAATACAGGAGGCTCTTGTAGGTACTCTTTGATCTTGTCGAAAGCAGTTTTGCACTCATCATTCCATTTGACTACTTGATCTTTCTTCAGTGGTTTAAAGATTGGCTCACAAGTAGATGTCATGTGAGAAATGAATCTGGAAATATAGTTTAAACGTCCCAAGAATCCTCTGACTTCCTTCTCAGTACGAGGAGAAGGCATCTCTTGTATCGCTTTCACTTTGGCAGGATCTACTTCAATACCTTTATTGCTGACGACAAAGCCTGGGAGTTTACCAGACCTTACTCCAAACATGCACTTATTGGGGTTCAACCTCAGCTTGTACTTCTTTAGTATCTCAAAGAGTTTCTGCAGATCGCCAAGATTCTCTTCTTCTGTTTGAGATCTAGCTATCATGTCGTCCATATAGACCTCTATTTCATGGTGTATCATGTCGTGAAATAGAGTGACCATGGCACGGTGATAGGTTTCCCCAACATTCTTTAGTCTGAATGGCATAACCTTGTAGCAGAATGTGCCCCACTGTGTGACAAAGGTTGTCTTCTCCATGTCCTCAAGCGCCATTTTGATTTGTTTGTAGCCAGAGAAACTGTCCATGAAGGAAAACACTTTGTGATGTACCGTATTTTCAACTAGGATATCAATGTGGGTAAGTGGGAAATCATCCTTAGGGCCTTCCCTATTTAAATCTCTATAGTCCATGCACACTCGTACCTTGTCGTCCTTTTTGGGTACGGGAAAAACATTGGCAACCCATTGTGGATAAGAGGTGACGGCTAAGAATCCAATGTTGAATTGCTTCATGATTTATGCTTTAATCTTCTCCGACATATCTTGTCGCATGCGACGGACCTTTTATTTTACTGGTGGGCAATCCACTTTTGTAGGTAGACGATGTACCAGAATATCTGCATCAAGTTCTGGAATGTCTTCATACGACCAGGAAAAGACCTCGACATACTCGTGTAGTAACTGAATTAGACGCTCTTTGACACTCGGTTCTAGATTGGCACCCACCTTGACCTCTCTTTTGTCTTCTTCAGTACCCAGGTTGATTGTGTCCACTGGTTCCTCATGGGGTTGAATGGTTCTCTCTTCTTGTTGTAGTAATCTGGAAAGTTCCCCTGGTACTTCACAATCTTCCTCACCTTCGTCTTCGGCTTGGTAGATTAGATTTTCAGAGTCACATAAAGCCATAGCAGAACCGTTACCCATTGGATCCTGAATGGATGTAGACCTGCATTGTGAGTGTGAGTGTGTGTAAGGGTATAGATATCTTTGAAAGAAATGAAATTGTAAAAAGAAAAACAATGAGCACAAAGTTTGTATGAAAAACATCCATGATTCATTGATGTAACATGGAAATGAGATAATAACCCTTACAAATGGACCATTGTGCCTCGGGTAAGACACAAGGTTTTAATAGTCTGAATTGTTTTAATATTACAGATCCAAAAAAATGTAAAGACAAATTACTGTGGGATAAAAGTGATCGGGACAAAATCTCTAGCCTCCCAGTTGTTGAGCCCTCCACTGACAGTTGGGAAGATCCAATCCCCCAGGTTGCAGCCATCTTCATCATCCTCTACCGCATTGACTTCACGGTTGCTGACCTTCAGGGATGGTCCTCCAGCACGAGCGCGGCGTACAGTCTTCTGAGCACCTGAAGTAAAACCTAGGACAAACTTGTCAAACTTGTATGGGATATTTGGGAGTTGTCCCCAGATAGTGCACCACCTTCTTCTATTACTACCTTTGCATCCTTCAAATATGACATCCAGAGTGGAGGCCTTATGATCTTGGGAGCAGCCTTGGTCACTGCCACATCTTGCGGGACTTCTTCAAAGTATTGGAATGGAGTTTCAATAAATTCACCATCTAATTCCACATATCTGAAGGAATTGAGATGGTTGATCATATATTCTTCTTCTTTATGAACGGTGATAATTTTCCCTAGAATTGGATATTTCAGCATTTGGTGCAACGTAGAAGTAACAGCGCCGGCATTATGAATCCATGGTTGGCCTAGCAAGCAGGAATATGAAGGACGAATATCCATTACATAAAAAGTTGAATCAACATTTTGGATTCCAACCTTTATGGGGATATCCACTTCCCCATACACCATCCTCTTTGAGCCGTCAAAAGCCCTCACTACTATATTGCTTGGCTTCAATGCCAATCCCTCGCAGTCAAGCCTATCAAGAGCTTTTTTAGGCAATACATTCAGAGATGAGCCAGTGTCCACCAAAATATGAGCCAAGGTTGTGCCCCTACATTCCACTGAGACATGCAACGTCTCATTATGCTTCCTTCCTCTTGGCGTTAAATCAGCATCCGAAAAACCTATACCATTATCCGCAGTCAAGTTGGCTACGTAGTCTTGGAACTAATCGGCATATGTTTCTTGGGGTACATGGGCAGTTTTCAAGAATTTTACCAAGGCTTTTGCATGCGCCTCGGAACATAATAGTAAAGCCAGCATGGAAATTTTGGATGGAGTTTTCCCCAGTTGCTCAACTACATCGTAGTCGCTTCTTTTTATGATCTTTAGAATTTCCTCCATCTCTTTCCAGGAGGTATCAGGGATAGCCAATGATTGTGCCTTCGTCCAGACAAGCTCAATCAGAATACTTTTACCTCGAGTCTGGGTTAACTCGGCAGCAGGAATGTCAGTAGGAGTGATAACAGGGATTGTAATAGCTTTTTCAGTTGGAGTATTAGTGGGGATAATTGTAGGACTAGGAACAACTTTTGGAGTAGTAACAACAGGAATGATTACGGGTCCAGAAACTTCTTTTGGGGGAGCAATTTCTGGAGAGAATATCCTTCCGCTTTGGGTAATCTTGCTAGTCCATGCAATATTACTGATATTGGAGTCAACTTTCTCAGAACTTGAATCTTCGGCAGCTGGCCAATCTTGCTTGATACCGTGGTAGTAGACATTCCCTCCATAACTCCATGGTATGGTTTTGTCTGACAAATACAGGACTGGTCCAGGCATTGTAATTATCAAAGGGGTTACTTTTGGAACTGATGTAATTCTAACGGGTCTTTTGGTGGAGACCCTGGAAGAATTGGCGGAAATGGTAATGATAACACATCATTAAGAGGAACAGGTGGAACATAAGTCTTTTCAAACAAAATTTCCTTGTTATCTATTAGGAATTGAACGCCTGCTTTCAACAAAGGACAGCTGGTTGGTGAGGATAAACAGAAATGGCAGCTTTCATCACATCCTGGGAATACACTGGCGTTTAATAAGTTCTTTTTGATAATCAGGAGTGGGGTCATAAGTTCATCAACTGAAGTAACAAACATATCTTCTTCAATGGCGTTGGAATTATGGCTGTGTTTGGGCATAGGGGCAGAAATGACATTTGGCTTTTCGGGCGCATCGAATACAATCTCCTTGGCTTCGATGAGGTCTTGTACTTTGTTCTTTAGAGCCCAACAGTTATTAGTGTCATGGCCGGGACTCTCAGAGTGGTATGGACAGCGGGCATTAGGATGATAGTGAGGAGAGGTTGTGTTAGGGTTCTTTGGAGCTTCTTTCAAGGTCACTAGATTGGATCTTAACAGATGTGGCAATACTTGAGATAGTGTCATATTAATTCGGGTGAATTGTCTGACTGGTCTTTCCATCCTTGGTTGGTTGTTTCTTCGTTGATCAGGCGTAGGTTTTGAAATCATAACAGCCCCTACCATTGGACGGCGTTCGGCCCTATCCTGATTTCTCTGAGGATAAACAACAACCACTTATTTCTTTCCGATAAATGGCTTCCATATAGCAGCAGATGATGCATATTTTTGAATCTTTCCACTTTTTATCCCAGCTTCTTCCCTTTCTCCGGTCAATATCAGTTCAGTAAAACCTGCCGATGAACTCCCAATCAGGTGATTGAAGAAGGGACCAGACAAGGTGCCCAAAAACATGTCTACTAATTCTCTTTCAGATAGGGGAGGTTGGACTCTTCCAGCTAAGTCTCTCCATTTTTGTGCATAGTCCTTGAAGCCTTCACTTGAAACCATGGCCATACTCTGGAGCTGAGTACGGGTAGGCGTAAGATCAGTGTTGTATTGGTATTGTTTGTAAAAGGCTGCAGCAAGATCTTCCCAGTTATGGACATTGGCTCTTTCTAACTGATAAAACCAATCAAGTTGAGTTCCAGACAGACTGTCTTGGAAGAAATGTACCCATAAATCTTTGTCGGCGGTATGGGGCTGGATTTTCTTCACATAGGACCGGAGATGCATTTTAGGGCATGAAACTCAGTCATATTTGGTGAACACAGGTGCTTTGAATTTTGGAGGAATGACAATCCCCGACACTAAACCCAATTCCTCAAAGTCCAAGCCAGGCACTTTTTGGATTTCCATTGCGCTCAACCGCTCTTCTAGATGCTTATACTTATCATCGGCTGGGGGATATTGTTCTTCAGAATAGTCTTCTTCTTCCTCTTCCTCTTCTGATTCTGACGGGACAACTGTTTCTTTGCCTTTCCCATCTTGATTGTCTCTCTCACCAGATGTTGTTACAAAGTCTAGGGTCCTTCTTGTTTAGAACTCCGGTTATCTTCTTCATCTTATTTTTCTTCTCCTCAACCAGCAAGGTCTTCAACTCTTCTTGTCCTTTGGTCAGAGTTAAGAACAACTGTTGAAACTGGGCATTCTGAGCTTGGAGGTCCTTCACTGTTTGCTCGAGATCCATCTCACTGAAATAAACATTAGAGAGATGAGGATACTTGTTACAATAAACCTTCTTATGTTATGATGAATGATAAATGCATATGCAATGATTTCAAGGGTTTTAAGATTCAGATTTTTTTAGACAAAAAGGAAACACACGTTATATTAATAGATTAAAGCTTGAGTACATCAATGCCTTCTTGGGAAAAATAGTACAAAAACTTTAAGATAAAAAGGTAGTACGCATCCTCTTTGGTGCAATGTAGGCATTCAAGTTCCTCTCCTCATGAAGTTGCTTAGTGAGTTCCAAAACCTTCTTCTCGCTTACATATAATTGGGCTTCGAAAGTATCTCGCTCCCCCTTGAGTTGTACCCAATTTCTTTGTAAGTCTTCAAGAGAGATGGGCATGTCAGGATGTAGGATAGTGTATGGAACATCTCCTTCCATGACAGGCTCAATGATTACCGGGATAATGGAAGGATAAAGCATTATAAGACTTTGAGCACGAGTTTGTACCCATTTGAGGTAAGGCTCAAGAGGGATGGAACTCTTATGCCCCAAAGTCTTGCTATCTACCTTGTTCAATATCCTCTAAGCTCGGATAAATCTCTGGCGAAGACCTTGACCGTCATTGTCGTAGTCAAATACCAAACCATGAATCAACATATCTTGCGGGCCATCCCTTCGGGCGTAACTAAACTGTCTTAAGGCTAAACAGGGGTTGTAGGTGATACCTCCCCTAATGCCAAGTAAAGGGACATTAGGAAATTCTCCAAAACGGTCGACAATAGTAACATTCTACATGGATCGGGAGCACCAATGGATGTCTAAATGTTTGAGCGTCATCAACCTTTGTGACCACCTTGAACCTTTCTCATTCTTCAATACGGATTGGGGAAGATGCGAAATAAACCATCTTACCAAGAGAGGAGTGAAACACATAAGGGCATCTCTTTTCCTCATTGTGCGAGTGTGAAAAGAGTATAGGATGTCTCCTAGCAATGTAGGCACCAGATTGCAGGATATGAAGATTTTGACGGTGTTCACATCTATGAGTTGGTCAGGATTTGGAAATAAAACCATCCCATAGATGAGGAGAGCCACAATTTCCTCAAAGGCTTGCAAATCCAAGGAATTCATCCAAGGAATTCCAACAGCTTTGGGCTTTCTCAAACAAGAACTTTGCTAGGAAACCTTTGACACCACTCCTTGTTTCCCAATGAGTCGTGACATCAAATGAGTGCAAGTGTAGGGCTTGAGCAATCTCTTCTGGCTTTGGGTCTCTTTCCGTACCGTTGAAAGGTAGTTGGTTGAGAATGGGAATCCTCAGGAGTCGGGAGAATTCTTCCAAAGTAGGCACAAGTTGATAGTCGGGAAATGTGAAGCAATGGTGTAAAGGATCAAAGAACTGAAAGATAACCTTCATCATGTCCTCATCAGTGTTGGGGGTGACCAAGTTAAGTAGGCGACCATGTCTCTCGGTGAATGGAGAATTTTCAGGAATCCTTGAAGCTACCTCCTTAAGTTGTGGAGGGATCCTTACAAGGTTGACTTGAATAGTTTTCCTGCGAAGAGAATCCATATCCTACAAAACAAGAACAAAGATGAATCCCAAAATCCTTGAAATGGTTAGTGAATGTGTATGATGTTATGATGTTCATGATGTTATGTACAAGTATGTATATACAAATAAAGAAAACAATTCCTTAGGTTTAGGCTTGCATGGAGTCTCATAGGTAAGTACCCTCTTGAAGTTTAGTTGGCTCAAACTTGTCCTAGTAATATCAACCGGGTTCTAAGGAGCTCAATATCACGTATTTGTTTCCTTGGTCATTGTTTCAACACAAGCCTCTTTAATGGCGGCCGAAATATCCCAAGAAACCAAACCTCAATGAGTGTAGTATTGAGTATCTACCAACTTCAGACTGCACCAAAGCCGGTCATCTCACTACATCCTAAAGGCCAAGTTGGTCAAGTAAAGGTTCTAGAAGTTCATTAGTGCTTCATGACATTACTCAGTAGCCTCGTATTATCTTTGATTAACTCAAAGGCTACCAGTACCTACAAATATGTCACACTAACATAGCTATTGCTTAGACCATGTCGGTATACCCCGCACAGTTTCCATAATGTATTGCTACTTACCTATAATGTACCCTAAATTCGGGTAGAGGATTCAAACTCAAACAAAGAACCATACTATAAAGCATACAAGTCAAACAATGTAAGCAAGTAAATATGATATATCCCTAAGGTAACCCCACTTTTAGAATTTCCCCAACAGAATCGCTAATTCTATGATACGGTAGGAGAACTGACTTGGTTGTTATGCGCTTGATTGCAAATGTTGCGGTTAGCAAGAGTCGCCACCGACTTTTCTTTTATCTAAAAGGAAAGGTGAAAAAGCACAGGAAAAACCTTTGAGATTGTTTCTTGAGTTCGGGGGGTAGATTATGAAAAGGGAAGATATTAGCACCCTTTTCATCCATGGTTTTCCATGGGCTCTTAGTTACTTGCTAGATCACTTGCTTTTTTTTGTTTAAAATTGTGCTTTGTGTGGTTTTTGAAAGATTTTTGTAAAGAGACCATTGTTTAGGCAATCTTTGTAATGATTCTCGTTCGTAAGAATGTATACAAAGATGTTGATCTTTTGGAAAATGTTTTCAAATTTGTAAGATGTTTGGAAGTGTGTGTGATTATTTTGAAAATAGCAAGGATGTTTGTTTTTGAAATGGAGCAAGTAATTAGGAGCAATCTACCTACTCAAATGTCTTTCTTGTTCATTTTCTTTTTCTTTGACATTGTTGTCTTACCATTGATTTGTTAAGCAACCCTATCTTTCGATGTAAACGGGAAGGGTGTGGGTCATCGTATAACCATGATTAGCAATGTAGCAAGGTATCTTAGCATTCTTTTTTAGGGACTAAGATCATTTGTAAGGCAACTTTGATAGCGTCATCGAGGGACTATGATTTTGTATTTGCTTGTTTTTTCTAAGATACCCTACATGCCTAATATGGTCATTTTGTATAAGGAAACCAAGTGGAATAACCCTAGGGGTGCTTGTGTGAAAGTGTATTGTTTTCATGCTTAATTTTGTCTTGAATTAGGGTTTTCTAATTGATTGGTTTTAGTCTTTCCATACAATCCTAATTACTAGCAATTGTATATAAAGCGATAAATTGTGGAATTTAAAATTACTACGCTATTACAACATTTGTGAGAAGAGGGTGTACAAATTACAAATGGGGATTGCAAGAAATTAAAATCTAATTATCTATTACAACCATATTGAATTTGAATAAATAATGTACAAAAATGTGAATGAATATAATGCACAAGTTATAATATAATGTACAAAAATTGAAGTAAATAATATGCAAGAATGTAAAGAGATAATGTATAAGGTATTGAATAAAAAAAGAAATGAATTATTTTGTTTTATTAAAAAAAGGTTTCTATCTTAACCTAATAAACTAAAAAAGAAAATGGTTTAAAAAGAAGAGAAATAAATTAACTTAAATTAGAAAAATATGTTTTAGTGTTTTTACGAAAAGAATTTAATATTAATTAAAATAGCATAAACAAAATAATTAAAAGAAAACCTAAGTTCTACATTTAATTAAAAAATGAATTAAACCCTAATCTAATTAAAAATTAAGTTTGTATTAAACGATATTTTTGGCCTTATTGTATTGGAAGAAAATGAAACAAGTATATTAAAGTAGAAATATTAAAATAAAATATTTTTGGGATTTTGTTAATAGAAATAATAATAATAATAATAATAATAATAATAATAAAAATAATATAAAAATAAAATAAAATAAAAAAAGAAATAAGTTAGGGGGTATAATTTTGATTTGGGGTGTTTTGTAGAAAACAGCTCTTCGGGTTAGAGCCTGGCCCAATAGCGGTTTTTTGTGTACACAGCAAAAGAATAAAAAAAGACTTGGGCCTGGTGTTATTAGTTTGTTAACAAAGGGGGGTATGCGCAAGAATTGGGGGGGGGGGGGTATAGCATGGAGTAGGGAACTTGGGCTTGGTGTTTGGTTGGGTCCATTTGTTTTTCAAAACAGACAAAACAAAATAAAATTGAGACAGAGTCTCATTTGGAAAAAACATTTCTCTCTCTCTGTTTTATTTTCTCTCGCTCTCTCTCGTTGTTCTCCTTACCAGAGATGATAAAACGGTCGCGCCGGAAATCTCCTCACGGCGGTGACGGCAGCGGCGACATTCCAAACTCAAACCCTTTTTACATTTTCTGATTCCTCTCTCCCTCCTATTTACTAATTTGTGACTGGATTTTGCGGATTTCGCTTGGTTACGTGTAAATCTAAAAGGGGGAAAAATGAAACCCTAGGGTTGGATAGATTTAGCACAGTGAGATATTTCCTTTCTCTTTCTCCTTGCTATTTCTGAAGGGGTTGGTTTTCTGGAAAATGATGATAAAAATTGTTTAGGGTTTTGTTGTTGTTTGCATGCGATTTGTGTTTCTGTTTGTAAATTTTTGAATGAACGGATGTTTTGAAAAAGAGGGTTTTGTTATCTTGTTGTGGTTTGTGTTTTTGTTTGTGTGTATTTTTTGTGGTGAAAAATCTTCTTTTTTTAGAACAGTCTTCTGCCTTTTTATATTGTGGTTTCCCTTTTTGAATTTCTCTAAGGTATCTTTCTACTTATTTGGTCCCTTTGAATTGGATTTGATTGTTCAACCTAGTGTTTTGTTGTTTTTGTGGCTTTTAGTAGGCCAACTTGCTGAATTTGTACTTTATACTTTTCTGGCTTTTTGGCTTGCTTTATGTACTATGATGAACACTTTCTGAGTTCTTTTTTTCTTTCTTCTGTGAACAAAAGAACTTATCTTTTGGATTTTTCAATAAACGTATCTTGGCATATGACTTGACTCTTCTTCAATTTTGGGTTTTTTCATTGAAACCATATAATTATGAGGCTTTTTCGTTTGCTTGCTGGATTGGTATTTTGATGCTAGTTTTGACTTTTGAATATCTTGAGGTACAAGCCTTGAGTTTTCTTATTTTGTGCAACATTTGGGCTAAGTTGACTTTGGCGTGTTATGTAAGCTAGGTGATATATTTTTTCATCTTTTATGCCTTGTTGTTGTTGCTATGTTTATGTTGTATTGTGCTTGCTGGCCTTTTATACCTTGTGCTGACTTTGATACTTTAGCTTTTATACTTTTTTTTTGTGGTGCTGGTTGTACTGTGATGACTTTTCTGAGTTCTAATTTTCTTCTTTTCTGTGAACACAAGCATTTGTCTTTGAGATTTGCAGTAAAGTTATTTTGGCCCATGACATGACTTTATAAATTCTGAGGCTTTTTGATTGTTTGTTCTACTGGTTTTCTTATGAGACTATTTTCTGATTTGAAGCACCAGAAGGCTTTTGCTTGCTGACTTGATATTTTATGATTTCCTCCTTATCTTTTGTGAACCAAATAGTTGAGATTTGCAAAAGACTATCCCTAGCCAATGATGTATGGTCCTGGTTTTTGTGGAACAATATGTATGAGGCTTTTTTTTAATTGTTGGTTGTACTGGTTTTCTGAATTAAACTTTCACTTGTTGCTTGATGAATTCTGATTTGCACCTTTTAGTTTATTGTGAACCAAACCAAACTTTGTGATTTACAATATAAATGTTATCCTATGATAAAAGTTGACCTGGTTTGAGGCTTTAGAACACAAAACCTCTTTTTCTGGCCTCTTGATACTTCGTTGCCTTTAGGTTTTGCACAAGTTTTATTCTAGCAGCTTGCTGCCGTCTGTCCTGTTGTTTGTTGCAGTTTTGCCATGTTATTGTTTGCTGCCTGTTATGCAGCTTGCCCTGCTATTTGTTTGCAGCTTGCCATGTTGTTTTCCCTGCTGTTATTTGCTGCCTACTATGCAGCTTGCCTTGTTGTTTGTTTGCAGCTTGCCATGTTGTTTGTTGTAGTTTTCCATTAAAATCTGATTCCTAAACCTAGAAGCTAATGATGAATTTCTTCTCCCTTTGGTTTACATATCATTTTTTATTTGAAATGCTTGCTAACTTTCTTTTCTTCTTTGTCTCATGAACATGAGGCGTGGGCGGCAAGCGAATATTGGAGGCGTTGTTTGAAGATGAAGCAATGCAGAATTTCTCCATTTTGTAAATAAAACAATTTTTTTGTAATTTATTTCTTTTGTAAACAATTTTTTTTTATAAATTCACCTTACTTGTAATGAATACAATGTCCTTTGAATAGATTTGGTGTGATTAAATTATTATACCAATCTCCAATTCTAATTGAACTTTGAAAATCTCATTTGAATGCTTTGAGTAAAATACCTTGGTTTGGGTAACTTTTACTTTAAACAATCACCAAAATGATCAAACAAAATAAACGCCTTGTACTCCAATCAAACTTCTAAAACAAAATAAATGTTTAAGAATTTAATTTCACTTGATTAACTTATCCAAAGACTTATGGTCAAAAAGTCTTAATCTTCAACCCTTGTCTAATGGATAACTGGTAATCAAAATGAATTCGCATGTCATACTTGATTCAAACGAGACTTCATTGTCTATCAAACATGTTATAAGAACATTCTCCAGTCTTGTAGAATTAACAAACTTCAGCAGATTGCGTTTAAGAACATTTGAAATTTTGAAAACTCAATTATCTCTGAGAAATACCAAACCCTAATTGTTGATTTGCCTCCTAGGAAGAGAATCTGTTTGATCGACCTTTGAGCCAATTGAGTGTACGAGAAACCCTAGAATAGCATCTTGCATAAAAACTTGGAGGGCAAATTTTGGGGTACAATAATATGCAATATGATGCAGACGTAGTATGAGGGTAGACGTAGGGGTACCCTATACAGGTTTAATGGTAAATATAGAAATGATAATATCCTACAGTGTCTCAGAGATTGAGACAGGCATGAACTCCTTAAGGATGAAGATAGTGATGGAAACGCGGGTATCCTATACCGACTCAGAGATTGAGACATATAGGAATTTCTTAAGGACGAAGATAATAAATATGGATTTGATGATGTCCTACACTAAATCAGAGATTGAGATAGGAAGAAACTCCCTAAGGATAATAAATATGGATTTGTAGATACCCTACACTGGCTCAGAGATTGAGACAGCTAGGAATTCCTTAAGGACGAAGATAATAAATAGGGATTAGAGGATACCCTACACTGACTCAGATATTGAGACAAATAGGAATTCCTTAAGGATGAAGATGATAATAGATATGGATTTGAGGATACACTACACCGACTCAGATATTGAGACAAATAGGAATTCCTTGAAGATGAAGATGATAATAAATATGGATTTGAGGATACCCTACACTGACTCAGATATTGAGACAAATAGGAATTCCTTAAGGAAGAAGATGATAATAGATATGTATTTGAGGATACCCTACACTGACTGAGATATTGAGACAAATAGGAATTCCTTAAGGATGAAGGACCATAGAAGACGAAGAGGAATCCCTTCAAACTAGGGATTGTAACTGAGGGATGAGAATTCTTACAAGTTATGAATTGGGATAGTCTAATGGGCGGTTGAGGAATTACTATAGGCTAGGGGTTATAACTCATGAAAGATAATCCATACAGGCTAGGGATTATGGTATACCGGAAGTAACCCTCGCGGGTTTAGGGATGTGATTATATGAATGGTATCCTTAGAAGGTAGGCTCCTAGTTTTGGCATATGGTTAGTCCACCCTTCCTAAAAGGTGGCTTCCTTAAGGGTATCATGAATAACACCAGAGGGAAAAGGCACAAGGGCCTCCCTTAAGTGGAGCCCCTTTACGGATCGAGACTTTCGTCTCAAAGTCGTGAAAAGTGTGGTCATGAGATTTTGGTTAGGGTTATACAAAGAGTTATGGGTGGAATTCCAAAGTCCTACTCGTCAAGAGGATATCTCTCGATAAGTATTCCTTATGTGGAATTCTACCGAATCTAGGTGAAGTCGTCACATAAACTCGTAGGGATGATGTACCCTCTAAGTTAATAGACAAATCTTCTTTCTAAGGGTTATTTGAAAATATTTTTTGAAAATAAAATCCCTCCATACAACAAATACATAATGATAAAATAGACAAGGAAATAAATAAAGAATAAAATAAATAAATAAAATAAAAACCCAACAAAAAAAAAACAAAAACCTAAAGGAAAGACCTATACCTAGGGTTGAAGTCCCCAGCAGAGTTACTAGCTATTGAAATCGAATTTAAAATCAGAGTCTCCACTATTAATTTTTATCCTAAGGAAGGGAATCTAATGTAAAACCCTAATTTCGTAAACAGAGATTCTAGGTTTCGGACTTCTTTAGACGAAAGGAAGGTGTTAGGCACCTTTCATCTACCTTATTCGTAATGATACTAGGTTTATATTTAACAGTTAGGTAAAAAGGGTTTTAAGTTTTAATGAGGGAAAGGGTTTGTTTTTTAATTAGGGGAAAATGGTTTGTTTTTTAATTAGGGGGACTCGCCAAGATTTTGATCGTATACCTACGTATCCTCTTAGGAGGAATCAGAGCCTCATTTCGTAGTTCGCAGTTGGTTGGTGTTTTTTATAGGGTTGCGTAAAATTATTTTTGAATTATCCTTGAACTTTGTCTGGGTTGTAAATTGAGTGATTGTAGATGCAGTTCGCGGTTAATTTAAAAATAATTCCCCTTAATCCTTTTTCGAAAATAATCTTGAGTTTTGATTATGTTAGTAGAAAAATAAGATTGTAATTGGTTAGCTGTTTTTGTATTTGATTTGATTAAGACGTGGAGCGGGGGAGTCTGATATAGTCTCCTCCTTACATGTTCTCATCACGGGGCCAGATATTGACCACGTGTTACTCGATATGAAGGACGCGGAGGAAGTCTGATATAGTCTTTCTCACCACGTGTGCTCATCACGGGGCCAGATATTGACCACGTGTTGCTCGCGGGTGGAATATTTGATGAATGACGTGGATTTTGATATAGATTGTAATTTAAAATTTGGATTCAAATTAAATGTTTGATTTATGGATTGAAAGTTGAAGTAGAAGTGAATAATTGAATAAATATGTAAGTGAAAAAATAGAATTAGATTTAGTAAACATATTTTAAAGTTAATAAAAAAAAGTTTTAATTAGTAAAAACCTATTTATCCCAATTTGTTAAGTAATTAGTAAAAGGACGGGTTTTAAACTTGGAGTTTATAAAAATACATATTGATTATAGAAAAATAAATATTAGTTAAATAAAAAGATTTTTGTTGCTACAATTTATAAAGAAATATTAGGTTTTATGATTCAATAATAATGATAAAATATTTGTAATAAATAAAATTAGATCCACATTATGATTTAGACAATAAAACTTGCAATAGATTTAAAAATAATAGTTTGATTAATAATACAAATTATTTAGTTATTTTTAATAAAGGAAAAATTAAGTTTGTTATTTTTAAAAAGGTTTATAATATAATTATATTTATAAAATACTCAATAATACGCCTGATATAAAAAATAAATCATAAAACAATTTAGAATAAAATAATAAAAATAATAAACACTCCAAAAATTAAAATAAACAGGGATTATTAATGTTTCCGTTTTTCATTGTAAGAAGGCTTGCTTCTTCCTAGTTTTGTATTGTTCTTATTTAGTAATTTTATCTGTCCTAATTTAGTAATAATAAAGATAGTAAAGCTAATTTATCATACAAATTTTTTAATTTCCTAGTGATTATAGTAACAATTAAATATTGAGAAAAACCAATTCATATAAATTAAATACTTAGACTCACTAGATTAACCATGAGAAATAAAAATTACCAACAACAAAATATTCAAACCATACATGGAAACACTATTAATCACATAAAAGCATTATGGACGAAATTCCAAAAGCAAAGAAATAAAACTCGAATATTCAGAAAAATTGAATTTACATCAAAGAAGACAAAGTTTCCAACCTGAAATGTCGTGACCAATTTAAGTTTCTTCCTTTCATTCTTCTCGGTTAATCATTCCTCTTTTTTTGGTACAAGAGTTTCTTGGGTTGATGGAGGGATTTTAGGAGATATTTTGTTGTTGTTCTTCGATGTGAAGAACAATAATTTTAGGAGAACTCTAGTGAGTTGTTGATTTGCTAAGTGTTGGTGAAATTGTTGATGACCAAAATTTTGTTGATGAAGAATTCAGGGTTTCTTTGTTGTTGTTCTTTGATGTCAAGAATAACAACTTTTAGGAGAACTCTTTTAGTGAATTATGGATGATTATGAAATTGTGGATAAAAAGTAGTGTGAAAGAATGGTCTATTTATAGATTTGAAATTAGGTTAAAGATACCCAAAAAAGGAAATAGTCTACACCAAAAAAAACTTAAAAGTTTATGATTCTATCTTGGTCAACAAGTCTAAGAACCTGGTCTTATTTATGACTAGATACAAGATAGATTTGAAAAATATTTAATCTAAATAAGATTTTATTTATAATTAGACTTTTTGGCTATTTTTTTCATAAAATAATGATTTTAATAAAAAATAATATTTTAAAATATATAAAATATAGGAAAACAAAAATATTATTTAAATAAATAAAAAACATCTTTTTTATGATATTTTTGGAAAGATTTACACAAATTGAGACTTGATTGAAATTTGGAGGACAAGATTATGAACCTAGACACTTTTGTCATTTTCTCAATATTGTGATTGATTTTGTGATTAATAAAAATTGGTTTTGATAGATTTCAATTGTTTTTAACATCTTATCTATTAAGTGTATAAAATAAAAGATTTAATAAATAAATAAATAATTTTAAAATATCCTTAAAATAGAAAACGAAAATAATAATAAAATAATTGAAAAATATATTTTTTATCCTTTTTATTAAAAAAACACACAAAAGAATATAAATACCAAAAAATAGTGTAACGAGACTTGAACTCAGGACCTTCCACTTGTAAGCCTTACTCTCTTACCAATTGTGCTACGTTATTCATTTGGAACAAAAAGTCAATTGAAAACTTATGAAGACGATCAATTATTTTCTATTTAAAAATATAAATAATTTGAAATAAATTATTATATTTTTAAATTAACTAGAAAACGAATATTTTCAAAATCCTAAAATATTAATGTAAATCAAAAGAATTTTATAAAAATCAAAGTTTGAAAATAAACTTAATGGTAGCACTGAGGGCATGCAAATTTGGGGTATGACAGTTATGAAGCTACAATATTAATTTCTCCCTCCTTCTTTTTCGAGAAGTTAGGAACATGTCTTTTTTCATTGTAAAGGGTACTAGATTATGCCCCTTGTATTTTTCCACTCTTTATACCTGCTTCAATCCTTTCACCAATAGTTACAAAATCTGAGAATCCGAAAGAGACGTTTCCTACCATCTTTTCATAATATAACCCTTGCAGAGTTTCCATGAACATATCAACTAATTCTTTCTCCAGAAGTGGTGGTTGTACTCGGGCTGCCATTTCTCTCCATCTTTGAGCATTATACTCCTTGAAAGACTCCTCCTTTTTCTGAGACAAGTTCTGGAGTTGCATGCGGGTAGGTTCAATGTCCAAGTTATATTTGTATTGTCTCAGGAAAGCATTAGCAAGATCTGCCCATGTCTGGATATGAACCCGTTCCAACTGTATGTACCAATACAAGGATGCCCCACTCAATCTGTTTTGGAAACAATAAATCAAAAGCTTATGATCTTGAGCATATGCATGCATCTTCCTGCAATACATGCACAGATGGTTCCTTGGACATGTGAGCCCCTTGTATTTTCCAAAGTCAGGCACTTTGAATTTCGGCGGGATCACTACATCAGGAACTAGACCTGTTTCTAGAGCATCGACATCGAAAGCATTGTATCCATCCATAACTTTTAACCTTTCTTCAAGAGCTTTGTACTGGTTGAGCGCCAATGGATTTTGAGTAGCGTGAGTATGGGTTGTTCTTTGAGGTGCTTGATTGACGTCCTCCAAGTCGTGGTCTCCATACTACAGGTCTATGTAATTGTCTGCATTGTTGATCAAAATCTGAAAGGTATGAGATGCCCCTACCTTTGGGTGGATGTAGGACAGACCCTTCAGTATCAGCTTGTCTTATTTTTTGTTGAGTCATAGTTGACTTTTGGGGTGTTGACTCTGTTTCTCTTCTTGGTTGGTGACCTCTCGATGCACCAACGATTTCGGATACTTCTTCAAAGGCTGCCATAGGTATTTGTTCTTACCTTTCAATGATGTTCTTCAAGGCTAGAAGAACTCGACTCATATCTCCTTTCATTGAATCGGCATTGCCCTTGACTTGCTCAAGATCTTCCTTGAATGCAGCTTGATTCTCTTCAATTTTTTCCATCACTTTTTGTTGATGGGCTCTTGTCTGATATGGCGGTTGGAGAGGCGGCGCTTTTCTAGCTTTTCTACCAATAGTTTAACTGAAGAGTGTTTTGAAAAAATGATGAGTTTTTTTATGAGTTTATGAGATGCAAATGTTCGTGAATGCATGAATGTTCATGAATATGCTAAGGGTTTCGTTTTTTGAATATCTTATTCACTCCGATATGCATTTTTTATATACTATCAGGTTTTGTTTTTTTATTAGTAAGTATCTAAAAAATAAATATGAAAACGAGATATGGGAACAAAAGCCTTTATTGAAATGATAATTTTCTTTAGAAAGGATATGATTCACATATTTAAAATATTCAAAAACATCAAAATTAAACTGTTGCATAACAAAGGGAAACAAATAATCTTCTAAGTGTGCCTACGGATGTCTGCTCTGAAACCAACGACCATTGTCCTGTAAAGCTTGAGGAAGTCTTCAACGTCTTTTGGGAGACGAACCATCACATTTTCTACGTCTCTCAAACTCATAGGGATGTCTTCAATGAGATTGTTGGCTAAGAAGACGAGTCTTGCATGCTTGTCTTTGTAGAATCAGTATTCTCGGTAGAGATCAGGAATTATCTTGTGATTATCTTCCCCTGCTTTGGCGATCTTTACATACTGCTCTTCCCAATATAACTTTTCATCCCTCATCTCTGTATAGAATTTTCGTTGTATTAGGAAATCCTTTCGGAGGCTCTCTAACATAAGACACACTTGTTTGTAAGATACTTCTGAGGCGTTCCCCTACCTCTGATTCTTGGCTATCTTGGAGTCTGGTGGTAAGATACTTCATTTTTTCTTCTTGATCTAAATAAGCTTGCACCAAACTTTGGATTTGATCCCTCAGATCTTCTTCCATCACCTGCTTATCCTTCATTGCCTTTTCATACCACCTATTTAATCTCTCAATTTCACTAGTAGCATCCTCAAACCGTCGGTTATGGAAATCCAAGTTGAAAGTAGCACTGAACAACCTTTCAGTCGAACGCTTCCGCTTAAGACTCTCTTTCTCAAATACCTCACGATCTTTCTGAATCTATTGGTCTTTTGATTCAAGTATGCGTTGCATTTGTCTTTTCTCCTTAGCTAAGTTATGGAGGTTAAGCTCCAATTCTTCCTTCTTCCTTTGAACTTGTTTCAAAGCATTCTTCAAATCATCTATTTCTTCTAAGGACATAGGCGGAGAATTTGGGACATCTTACTTGTGCTCGGAATCTACGTTAAATGGTAACTTAACAATTCACACCTTATGCAAAAACCGTCGAGTGTAGGGCTCTTTCGCTACAACATTCTTCCTTTCATCCGTTCTTTTATTAATCCTATTCCAAGCTCGGATGACCTTGTTGAGCAACTCTTGGTCGTTTTTGCTCATGCCATGAATGATCAATTGTCAAAGTTGTTCATCTGAGGGTTTATCCTCCAAAGGGTATCCTAGTTATCGTAGGGATAAGGTAGGGTTGTAATTGATGCAACCACGTGATCCAATCAACAGAACATTTGGAAAGTCTCCACAACTATAAATGATATCTCCAATGTCCAGCTTCCTCGCATACAACAACATAGAATTAGTAATAAGAGAACTTAATTTTTGAGCCCACTCGTATCTTGTCAGATTTGGAATCATGTAATCTTCCTTATAGAGATGAGTCATAAACCAAGAATACAAGAGTGGGATGCAACAATTTAGAGTACCCCTTCCCTTTTCCTACTGAGTATGAAGTGTATAATAAATATCAGCAGGTAAAGAGGGAGTTGGGTCCGTATTAAAAACTTTTGCACCCCAAAATATGCTAATAGCCGCAGGATCAATATAGTCCAAAGTCCGTGGAAATAAGATTACACCAAATACAAGCAGTCCTAAACAATCAACACAATACTCTTATTCTTTGTTATCGGCAAAATCGAGAGCCTTAATCTCCAAATAGCATATCTTAATCCCTCGTGCATCACCTTCGTTTTTTGTAATTAAGTAACAATTCAGGATAAGGGATCCCTAAACTCTCTGCCAAGATCCTGACATCAATAGTCTGGATGAGTTAGAAAATAAATATTTGATTTTCATACATTAATTTTTAATGCATGGAAAAATAATTTTAATGCAATAAATAAATACTTTGATGAGTTAGAAAATAAATATTTAATTTTTATAATAATAGTAAAATAATATTAGAATTTATAAATATATTAAAAAATAATAGATTATAATTATAAATAATAATAAATATAAAAAAAATCTTTTTAATGCATGGCAAAATAATTTTAATGCAATAAATAAATATTTGGATGAGTTAGAAAATAAATATTTGATTTTTATAATAATAGTAAAATAATATTAGAATTTATAAATATATTAAAAAATAATTATAAATAATAAAAGAAATTAAAAAAAATGTTGGGGGTGTATTTTGTGTTGAGCTAGTAAAACAAAAGGTATAGGAAGTAGGACCCTGAATTCAGGCCCAAACGCAGAGGGGTGTTGTTTTGTTCAGGTCAGTAAAAATATGGGGCTTAGTCAGCAAGGGCCCAAGTCCAGATGTTGGACTTGGCCCAATAGCGCTAAGGGGGAATGGATTACGTTAACATAGAAAAAATAAAAGAATAGGGGGCATGAATATCATGGGCCTATGCCCAAAACAACATGTGGTTCGCTTAGGCAGAGTGTGGAAGGGATCGCGGTGTTACAATTGGCGTGTAAATCAGGAGCGTTTGATGATGATCTAAAAGTTATGGTGAGAAGCACATGGTAAGGTTTATGGACGCGCGGGCACAGAATCAGGGAGTGTTTATAAAAGCAGATTATCGGGTTGGGAGTCCATTTTTTCTTTTCTTTCCTATATCTACAACGAAATAACAAAATTCTTTGTAAAAACCTAGAGAGAGAGGCTCTGACCTCTCTCTAAAACTCAGGCGACCGAAAATTGCCTTGGTTGCGCTGTCCTCCTTCAACCACCACCAACCACCCCTTTTCACAATTTTCTGGTTGATATTCAACCGGAAACTTCAAACATTCAAACCCCTTCACCGTAGATCTTCATCTGGGTTTGTAGAATCCTAAGAACCCTAAGGGTTCATGATGAATCCTAACTATCCAAAAACCCAGAACACACATAAACTATGAACTCTAACCCTGATCTTCAACCAACCCTAAGAACCCTAACCCTAGGATATAAGAACCAAAACCCTAGGTTAGAACCCTAACCCTTAAAACCTGAAATTTCCAGAAACAGAACATGCAAACATCAATTACGCAAACATCACAACAACAATTAAGAGCCCTAAAGCTAAGTGATTTGTGTTACCTCTCCCGCTGTGATACTGGTCGTATAGTTTTGATTTCTTGAATCCTCCTTCTGATCTCTTACTTCTGCTTATTTTTCTTGTAGGTACTAAAGTTGTGGCAGTGTAGCGGCGGCGGCTTGAGGATGAGAGCGGTGTGGTTTGAAGTTCTTAGAGTTTCAAATATTGAAACCCCGAGTCTTTCTCCTTTTCGATCTTTGTCAACTTATTTGTCTCAATTTCTTTCTCTCACTCTCAGAAATTTTAGGTTAATATATAGGTTTAGATTTTAGACAGATTTGGAATATGTCTATGATTGTCATTACAGTTTGTAATCTGTTCGAAATTCGAAGATTTTATTCTGTTTTAGGGATTTGATTTGATTTAGTGATTGATTTTAGAAAGATTTTGTGTAATTTTTATACAATTTGGTCTGTAATGGAAAGATATGATTACATTATATTTGATATGGTTCATTTGTTTTAGACCTGTTTTAATTATGTGTTTCTTCTCCTGAATTTGTATAGTGATTGTTTTGATAAGTTTTGGGGCTTGGATCTGAGCTTGAAGTGATCAAGGGTTTAACAAGGGCGCCGCTGGGAGTTTAGGTTGAAAAACTCTAGCTTTGATTTGGTTGACTCTAGCAACGTTTCAGACAATAAAATAAATAATATACTTTACTTAATAAATAATAATAATGTTATTAATAACAATTAATAAAATTTAATTATGGAAATTTATAAATAAATAAATGAATAAAAAAACGTTGACTCTAGTCAATATTCTTAGCACAATGGATTTAAAAAAGAATATGGGTCAGCAATTCAATGGGCCTATCCAATAATATCGAAGCAACAAAAAATGTGTACACCTCCCTTCTTAAAGCTTACGAAATAATTTTAATGGGCCATCAGATTTTGATGGTCCAAATTATCACACCCCTATATTATAATAACATACTCTCTTTTTGTTTGCAAGCGCAAACTAAATGAATCCTCAAGTCTACATGGACCTTTCTGATTTAGAAAGTCCATGAACTCTTTTGTTAATTTGACACTAAAGAAAAAGAATAATATACTAAGAATAATTTAGTTAGAAATCTATAGGATAAATCTGGAGTATGACAGACTCTTATCACTCCAAAATGGATCTAATATTGGTGAACTTTCCACAACTAAAAGATAGACAAAATTTGTAACATTCACTATCACTAGTGACATGTAGTGGGATTAAGAAGAAGAATGGGAGAAAGAGAAGTAAGTTGGCGATGAAGGAAAAATGAGATAGAAGAAAATGTGGAGTCATGTGTGTGGATTGATGAAAACTGAAAAAGTATACTCTACGTGAGAGGTTAATTAATCTCCACAATTTAGTACATATATGAAATAAGAAGATCATAGAGGATGAAGGTGTTGATGATGAAGGCAAAAGGAATTAGACAAAGAGGAGAATGCATGTACCAGGGTGATAGAATTTTGAGATTTGCCTAATTAGCATAAGAAAATGTATTATGTAGTAATCAAAGTGTATTGTCCCCTTAAATTTGTTCAGTTCATAATTATGTAAGAATATTAGATACATGTGGCACAGATTCAAATTCCTAACCTTGTGTAAAAATCATACTAAATGGCCCATGATTTGTTTGGATTTAAAAATTAAAAAATCGGTGTTGACTTTTAAGTACTTGTACACAAAATGGAGTGAGTCTAATTGCTTTTACAATTCTCCTTAATTAAGTAGGTATGTCTTAATGTCATAAAATAGAATGGGAAAAGTTGAAAAATAATAGTCTTAGGACACACTAAAATCAAAGTTTTGAATGAGTGGTTGGGCATGCATAGACAATTGCTGTCCAAACTAATTGCATACGCGTCAAATTAATACTTTGTTAAGAAACAATTAAAAAAAAGGAACAAATCTGCTATTTTTTCGCTTTGCTCTCACATGCATATGGGTTTAGGCTCCACATGCATCAATAATGAAAACTTAGATTAAATAAATCAAATTTAAATACTTTGCAAATTTGAAGACTAATATTTTCTAATTTATCATATAACTAGAATTAATATTATATAATATTAGAATACATTTATTTGATGAAACTATAATAATTAATTTATTATTAACTTAAATAATTCTATAATTTGCGCATTTTAAATTATTAGTCCCTCTATTAGAAAAATCAGTTTAGTTTGAGTTTTACTTTCTTTGAGCCATGTCATCATTTTTTTCATATATTTTTCTGAATAATTATATTTTAAATTATTTTAAATTTTGGAATTAAATAATTAATTTTTTTCATATTTTCTGAATAAATTAGTAACTAATAATTTTAATTAAATTTAGTAACTAATAATTTTAGTTAAATTCTATTTGAAATTAGTTAATTAAAATTTTTCAGAGAAAATTACTATCAACTCAATTCTTTACTGAATTACTAATCCAAACATGTTTAACATTTATAAAGTCTAACATAACTTGCAAATAAATCAATGTGGGACTTGCACTATACTACTAAATGCAGTTCTTTCACTACACTATCAAATGGGACACTATGTTGCTTATACTACACTCTATTGCTTCATCTCTCTTATTGAGAAGAAAATGCTTTGTTGTAACTTGTAAGTAAATGTCATATAATTTTCACGCCATAGTTATCACGACAAAGCATTAGTTTTGGTATTGATAGATGTTTCAGACTCGTCCATATTTCAGATTGCATATTCTTCCCAACTCTTTTAGCTTTTAACAACTCTTCTGGACGCATGCACAACCATGCTTAGAACCATTTATAATCAACATGTCGTGTAAGAGAATTGCAATTACTTGTTATTGGAGCATGTATATGAAACATAACAACAACGTTAAGAAGTTTGTTCCTCATTTCTTACAAGTTGTTAATCAAGAGTATTATGTGATCAAGAAAATCAAAACAGTTTTAAGATGTTTATTGGATCGAGCTCTAGTATGATCGAAAGGATAGCTTCTGGCCCGACAAGAAGAGGTCAAAGCTTGTTTACATACTGTTGTTGAAATAGTGTGTGTTATAGTCAAAGTTGTTCTAACATGCATTAGTCAAAATACATATCGAATTGGGTCTTGTAAAGCACAATTGTTTAAGTTAGCGTGTTCCCTAAATTAGTTTGTAATGAATCTATGTGTAAAAGCCCATTAGTTTAGTGTGTTAGTTTTCTTATAAATAGCATACTAGTCTCTCATCATTGTAACACTGAAAATCTTAATTAGGGTGAGAGAGGTTATTTATTATTCTGAAACACTTATAATCTTGTTTCAAAGAGAAAGTAAAGAATAGCAGTTTACAACCAACTTCAGTGTGTTATTTTTGCTTCCCTCTTTCCTATCCTTGTGAGTTTCTTGCCGATTAAGAAACTTATTATACTCTATTCTTGGGATCATTTTCAGAACAAATTGGTGCTGTGAGCATGGAGAAGATGTCGTCAACAAAGTATGAGATTGAAAAGTTCACCGGAGTGAATGATTTCGGTCTGTGGCGCTTGAAAATGAAACTCTACTAAACTAGTAGGGTTGTTTAGAAGCGTTGAAGGGAGCCTCAACCATGGACATTGCGTTAAAGGATAAAGAAAAAATAGCTATGGTAGAGAAATTCCACAGCGTCATCTAATTGAGCCTTGGTGATAAGGTTCTTCGACAAGTTTCGAAGGAGACGACAACGTCGAATCTATGGGAGAAACTCGAAAGTTTGTACATGACCAAATCGTTGGTCAATCGCCTCTACTTGAAGCAAGCTATGTATTCGTTCAAGATGAGTGAAGGCCAAGTCCTGTTTGATCAGTTGAATATATTCAACAAGCTGATTCTTGATCTTAAAAATATCGATGACAAAATCGAGGATGAAGATCAAGCATTGTTATTGTTGTGTGCTTTGGCCAGAACACATGCCCACTTCAAAGAAACACTCTTGTATGAAGAGAGTCGCCGACCTTTGAAGAAGTCCAATCAACCTTATATTCTAAGGATTTGAACGAACGAAAGGAGCACAAGCCATCTTCGACTGGTGAAGGTATGTCGGTTAAGGCAAAATTCACAAAGAGAAATGGCGAGTTCGACAAGAAGAATGTTAAAAGTCAGTTGAAGTCTTATAGTGGTAATGCATCTGGTATTCGATGTCATCACTGTAAAAAGGAGGTTCATATAAGAAAGGTGTTCCCTGGACACCTGAAATATCATGGAGGTAAGGATAATGATAATACATCCATTATTCAAGATGATTTTGACTCATCTGATATTCTTTTGGTTTCAAGCGGAGAATCAAGTAAATAGTGCATTATGGATTCAGGTTGCACTTGACACATGACTCTAAAAAAATACTTGTTCGAGGAACTATGTGATCAAGATGGCGGATCTATATTGTTGGGAAAAAACAAAGCTTGCAAGATTATATGTGTTGGATCTGTGAGATTCAAGCTCCATGATGAGTCAATAAGGTTGTTGCATGAAGTTAGGTATGTACCTAATTTGAAGAGCAATTTTATTTCTCTTGGTGAGTTCAACAAGAAAGGATATGTTTTTCAAGGAGAGAAAAGTATCCTAAGAGTCATGAAGGGGTCAAAGGAAGTCTTAAGAGGCATGAAGAAACAAGACTTGTATACCCTTGAGGTTGGAGTTGTAAGTGGTTCTAGAGATGTTGCATCCATGAAACCTTTGTCAAAGAAAGAAATTTGGCACATGAGATTGGGCCATGTCAGTGAAAGGAGTCTGTTCGAATTGGTGGAGACAAAGTCGAAAAGCTGAAGTTTTGTGAACCTTGTGCACTTAGAAAATATTTCAGAGTGAAGCTCAATAAAGGCAAACAAAGAACACATGGATCCCTTGGTTATATTCATGTTGATCTTTGGGGGCCTGCGAGGTGTTCATCACATTCAGGAGTAAGGTATTTTCTACCCATATGTGATGCTTATTCCATACAGTTATGGGTATTCATCTAGAAGACTAAGAATGAGACGTTTGAGAATTTCAAAAGTTGGAAGACTCTTGCTGAAAATCAAATTGGTAGAAAGGATAAGAGGTTGAAAACTGACAATGGCCTTGAATTTTGCAATGAGGCGTTCAACAGTTTTTATGCAGCCTCTGGTATTGCAAGGCACATAAGTACTACAAGTACTCCCCAACAAAATGGTCTGCCTGAGAGGTTTAATTGAACCATTTTGGAAAGAATTAGATACATGTTGACTAGTGTTGAGTTAAAGAAGGTGTTTTGGGAAGAGTTGTTTCAACAACAACATATATGATAAACATATGTCCTTCTATTGTGTTAGATATGAAGACACCTGAAGAAATTTGGTCAGGATATCCACCAGATCTTGACAAACATAGAGTATTTGGTTGCGTAGCCTATGCTCACATTAGGCAAGACAAGGTTGAACCTAGAACTCTGAGATTTATTTTCATGGGATACCATGAAGAAGTCAAAGCTTATAGGATATGGCGCCTAGATCCAGGTCACAGGAGGTGTATTACCAGTCGAAGTGTAGTTTTCAATGAAGATGAGGTGGGTTTTAAGAAAACTGATGACGTTGGTCAAAGTGCAGAGGTATTTGAAGAAGAGCTGGAACAAGAAGAGATTCATGCTGAGGTGGAGCATGTCAATGTTGAATTGGTTCTGAAGCGGTAAAGTTGCAAGAAAAAAGTAAGTATTAATTATCGGATGATAATTAGGTTATATCGTATCGTCTCCATTGGGATTAGTGCTACTGAATTATTGTTCGACAATTTCTCGCATTTATGAGTTTGGGTTAAAATGGTTTGTTTGTAAGGAAAGGTAAAAGGTATCAACAGAAAATAAATTTATTCTTCAAAGGGGAAACTTATCAGGCATGCATATAATCCACTCCTCACAAACATAAACCTATCTACCAATTATACTCAATCAAAAATACTCATCAATATCATCACATGTCAAACACAACATCCACTATATCACCTCGGTGGCGATCTATCAACCAACCTCAACAACACAAAAGTCAACTGAGCTAATCGCATTGACGGTCTCTCAGCACAACACAACCAACATAGAGGCATTAATCACAAACACCCAAGTAAATAATAGCTCTAAATCTATCTCTAGAATCTAGACACTATTAGATAGTAATCCTTGATAAGAATTCGATCAGTATATCTCTATAACAACCCAAACCCCAAGCACAAAGCAAAAATCTAGGACAATAATCGACAAAGATTTGTAAAGCAAACTTTATACAACGTCATGGGCGACAAATATATATGAGATCAACGTAAAAACATATATAAACTCAACAAATAAAGAATACACGAAGAAGAAAATAAATGAACCATAAATGTCCCGGTTTGTCAGGGCCGATCAAAAAGAAATCCACTTCACATCATCCATATGCAAGCTTCATAGTTGTTTTCTAAGCTAACCCTAAGGAAAAATAAGGGTTGATGAATTTGGGGGCTAAAACGATCCCCAAACCCATAACCTTACAAATGAAATGAAAAATGAAATATAAACAAAATATGCTTCGCACGCATCGCCTGGCGCTGGAATCACGTCGCCCGATGATGCACCTTTATTATTTGGCCCATCCTATGCCACGGAGGCAACTAGTGAAAAATATCTTCCATTGCACAGCAAAGGAAAGCTTCGCCCGACGACACCTTTATTCCGCGCCCGATGAGATAGCAGCAAAGCAAGGCAGAGGCAACTGGAAAATGATCAACTCCTCTCGCCCCCCATCGCCCAGCGACGCAGAAGCGCAAGCTCGTCGCCTGAGCTTCACCCGACGATGCACACCAGAACAACAACTTTTATTGCTCATTCTGCATAACTTGCAATGGTTTTTCTTCTTTTGCCTTATTACTTTATTAATCAAATGCACATCTTGGAGTTCTATTTGGACTTTATTCTCAATGCTCCAATAATGCTAGAATACCTACAAAAATGAATATAAAACTATCAAACGATACATTATGTACACGTAAATGCAAATATACACAAACTAAATGTATTTACACAAAAGTTGGGTTTATTCAACCGATATTAACAATAAAGAGTCGATAACTGCAACAAAAAGTATATACAAAAATAGCTACAATTTTCACTTATCAATTAGGTATCTCATATCAAGTCCAAGAAGAAGCACAAGATGCTGAAGATACTGAGGAAGTTGAGAAAACTGTCGATGACTACCTATTAACAAGAGATAGGTCGACAAGAGTCATTAATCCACCTAAGTGACTTGAGTATGCATATCTCATAGCTTATGCCTTAATCTCTGTAAGTGAGGTTCTAGATGAAAAACCTATAGACTATAAGGAAGTTATGAGGAGTCGAAATAAGACTGAATGGGTGAAGGTCATGGATGATGAGATGAAATATCTTTATGGTAATCACACTTGGGAACTGATCAAGAAACCTGCTGGAGTCAGGTTAGTCAGCTGTAAGTGGATTTTCAAAGTTAAGGAAGGAATCGAAAGAGTGACATCCAAGAGATACAAGCCAAGATTTCTCGAAAGAGGTTTCACTAAAAAAAAAGGTGTCGACTTCAATGATGTGTTTTCTCATGTTGTGAAGCACATATCCATTCGAATGTTACTTGCCATAGTGGCACAGTTCGACCTAGAACTTGAACAAATGGATGTGAAGACTTCTTTCTTATATGGAGATCTAGATGAAACTATCCCGATGAAGCAACCTGAAGGGTATGCAAAAATGGGAAAGGAAGATTATGTGTGCAAGCTGAACAAGTCATTATATGGTCTAAAACAATCTCCTCGACAGTGGAATATATGATTCGACAAGTTCATGGCACACATAGGTTTCATTAGAAGTCAGTTTGACCATTATGTTTACTTCATATTTCGACCTGAAAATTCATTTATTATTTTGTTGCTTTATGTGGATGACATTCTCATGGAAAGCAACAATGTCAAAGATGTAATGAAGGTGAAGGATAAACTCAATAAGGAGTTCGACGTGAAGGATCTGGGAGCTACATCCAGAATTCTTGGGATTGACATCCGAAGAGATAGAAAGTTGTCAAAATTATGCATATCTCAAGAGGCATACCTACCGAAGATTCTAGACAATTTTGGTATGTCGAATTCAAAGCCTGTTGTGACTCTAAAAAACACTTAATTCAAGATGAATATAGATCAGGGTCTCAGTACTAAGTTCGAAAGATCTTATATGAATAATATCCCATATGCTAACATAGTAGGTTCTTTGATGTATGCTATGGTATGTATTAGACCCGATATGGCATAAGAAGTAAGTCTTGTAAGTAGGTACATGGTAAATCCTGGAAAGGCTCACTAGCAAGCATTGAAGTGGATTCTAAGGTACATAAAAGGGTCTCTGAATAGAGTCCTAATTTATCGTGGAGTCTATGGTGAAGATAGTAAAACAGTAATCAAAGGATATGTTGACTCTGATTATACAGGTTATATGAATTCCATAATATCTATTTCTCGATATGTGTTCACTATGTTGGGCACAACAATCAATTGGAAAGCGACACTTTAGAAAGTTGTTGCCTTATCAACCACTGAAGCAGAATATATTTCCCTCACTGAAGCTGTGAAAGAAGCATTATGGCTTGAAGGTTTTTCTAAGGAGCTGAAATTTCAAGGTCGAGTTATCACTGTTAAATATGATACTCAAAGTGTAATATACATGTCGAAGAATTAAGCCTATCATGAGTAAAACAAGCACATCGATGTGAGGGAAATATAAGTGCTGAAGATTTTGACAGATCAAAAATGTTGCTGATATGATCATCAAGACTTTGCCAAGTTGCTAGTTTTTACACTATATGCAGTTGATAAAGCTGCATGAAGAAAGCTAAATTATTCCCTTTATGCTATAGAGTTTGTTCCAAGGTGGAGATTTGTGAGATATTGGATAAAACTCTATTATGGTCGAAGGGGTAGCTTCTGGTTCGACATGAATTAAGCATGAAGTCGAAGCTTATTTGAATGTTGTTGTCGAAATAGTGTGTGCTGCAGTAGAAATTGTTCTAACATGCATTAGTCAAAATGCTAGGATTGTTAGCATGTCGAATTGAGTCTTGTAAAGCCCAATTTTTTAAGTTAGCTTGTTCCCTAAGTTAGCTTGTTCCCTAAGTTAGCTTGTAATGAGTCTGTGCGTAAAAGCCCATTAGTTTAGTGTGTTAGTTTTCTTATAAATAGCATACCATTCTCTCATCATTGCAGAACTGCAAATCCTAATTAGGGTGAAAGAGGTTATTTGTTATTTTGTAACACTTGTAATCTTGTTTCAAAGAGAAAGTAAAAAGTATCAATTTATAAACAATTTCATTGTGTTCTTCTTACTTCCCTCTTTCCTACCCTTATGGGTTTCTTGTTGATTAAGAAACCTATTATACTCTGTTCCTGACATCATTTTCACAACATACATTTACTGCAATATGAAGAGTGCCACCAGTTGTTTTAAATTCCTACTTTTTACTACATCCGAATTCACTTGTTTTAGCCCATACATGAGACATATTAAGAACAAAATACAGTAAACTTGCTTAGTGGCATTTAACTCTATTGTAAGTAACAGAGAACTCCTCAATCTTTTGTCTAGGAATAATACAAAGTCATGAATTTGAGGAATTGCAACTTCTGTATCAGAAGTTATATGTATATATAGAGTAGGTTCTTGAGATGACTTGAGTTCTTTTTCTGCAACGAAACCAACATCTTCAGAATTATACTTTTTATCACATGGAATATTAGAAGGCGGGACATCGAGGGGAATGACAACAATCCAGTCTTGGATGGATGTATCATGTGTTTCTTCAAGAACACATGCTTCGTCAAAAACATGTTTACTATCCTTCAAGATCTGCCCACATCAGCTTCCTTAGCCACGACCTTAAAAACTGATTGTATTCGTGATTGAACATTTACTGGTGATAAACCATCAATCCCACTGGAACTAGGTGATTATGTATCATGGGACACTTGGATTGCAAATGTATTCAAATCACTGTTCTTTTTAGAATCTGATGGCATTAGAAATGAGATAAGGTATATTCCTACATTGTTTTTCTTAGACTTACATTTGATGTTTATATAACTTATTCAAATCAAATCTATTGACTACTTGTGGTTTGAAGAGAAGCTGCAAACAATTGGGCCTTAAGCCCATATAAATATCTTTTAAAATATGTATTAAATAATTTCTTAAAAAACATATTCATTAAAAGAAATATTAATAAATAAATTATCATTAATTAAAAGACATAATTAACTTAATTAAAATATTAATAAATAAATTATCCTAGTCATCAATGTCATGTCATTAAAATTAAAATTTGTATCCTAATCACCACTGCCACATATACAAAAGTGAAAGGAGACTACAAAAATCTCAAGAAAAGTAAAATTCACGAACCAGAAAGTTGAGTTTTGTAATAAGGGAATCGATAGTTTAAAACGCCTAAATTAAGGGGATCAAAAGTGCAGTTAAGCCTTATTTATAAGATAACAGCCTTAGTACCACCCATCATATATCATATATGTTTGACCTACACTTTATTTTACTCAAATCAGAATTAGTGTTCAAAACTCATTATTATTGTCAAAATTAAGCATCTTCAAATCGATCACATTTACAACATCAATTTGATAAACTTGTTGCCAAATCCATTAACCAGTGACTTAATTATTGTAACTTTTTAGAAGCATATTGTTACTAATATGAGTTATGTTAAGTCATTCGATACTCTATATTAGTGGGAGCAAGGTTGTTAGACTCGTGAGTCTACTCAGACTCGTAAAGGATCCATAGACTCGACTCATAGAATCGACTCGCAAGCTCGTACGAGTCTATGGAAAATTAAAAATGACTTTTAAAAACTTGTTAGTGACACAAATATATCTATAAACTTGTAAATTCTTCATATATGACACATGTATGTATAATAGAATACTAATTAACATCAAAATTTAAATTTCATGCTCCATAAAAAACTTCTTAACAAAAAAACTCGATAATAAAAAATAAAAAATTGCAAAGAATATAGTTAAAGACTTAAATTACCCTGCTTAATGTTGAAGAAAGAGAAAGTTTCTTAATATATCATGGATAACATTCCACCTTATAGAATTAAATTCCCTCTGCTCATAGATTTAAATTGTGTTTTGCAACCGCAAGTGTAGCCACAACATTGTTGATAAAGTTGTCTCTACAACTTCATCGGACCACAATTGAGGCGTGATTTGAGATCACACATCCTTCCATATTAGGAATCACATCAGACAACTTCGTTCAAATTTCTTCAAGTATTTTAGTCAAAACTCAAAATATAGACCCCAAACTCAATATATTTTTGAAAAATATTAACATTAATTATTTTTTAACAATATATTCAAAATATTCTAGATCAAAATTCACGATGCAATGGCTACAATGCATATCGCAACAATCACAATGACTACAATCACAACATATACAACCACAACTACATCCACAATCACAACCTCAATTTAAAATTATGCATTTGCTCAAATTGTTCTAGCTTTTTGTCAAAATAGATTTTATACAAAGGTGCTTTTATGTCTATATCATCAAGGTCTTCCATTCACCCTAGCTTTCCTTACAACACTTGTCTACAGGTTCTTTACAATTATTAATAATAATTAATTAATTAGTAAAAAATGTAGCAAAGTTTCATTTGAGTGATGCATTATAGAAAAACAAACAAAAATTTGTTCTGCCTTAAATCATAAATCTTCTAAACTATTTCGTCATGTGAAAATTGATACATGTAGATTGGCAATTAATGGACCTAATTAAAATGAAGTGGCACATCACATTTACACAAAAGAACATAAAAGAGAAGCATACAAGTGAAACATATAAGATAACACTAACACAACAAAAGATTGATTTACAATAGCGAACATGAAAAACAACAAGAAACTATCAAAAGCGACCACGTCATCGATAAAGAGAGAAAGAAGAGTTGCTGAAAGAAGAGACTAGAATATAGACGTTTATAATTCTCTCACAAGAGACATCCACTTTTCGTTGATATAAAGTTTGATAGCTGTTAATAGACAAGCTTCTCAAATAAAGAGACTACCACTTGCTATTGAAAGAAATCTTCAAGAAATATTGTAGCGGCAATTGTTGGGGGAATGATAAATTTCACAACCCAAAGAATAAATCTTCTTTATTGAGGAAACCAGGATCCAAAAGAATGCAAAGCGTAAGCCTTCTTTGTCATCTATGAGTCCGACCCAGGAGATTAAAAGTTGCAGAGGGGTCTAAGTTTAATCCAAGAACTAATTGGAGAGGAGTCGTCAAACAAGACTCTACCCGATGAGGAATAAACTCGACTAGGGAATTGTTCTATCCAGATAATGTGCTGGGAAGGAAAACTGAAACATAATTTCTCGTGAGGTACAATCTCAATGAGGAGACAATAAATTGACTCACTTTGGGAAGTATAACTAAGAAGTAGATAACTTCAATAAGGACACAATACCAAGGAAAAATACTTTTCCAGGGAAACCAGGAAAACAATTCACTGGGGAAACGCAAATGAGCACAAATTCTCCTTCAACTATGCATGTTGATGGTCTTATAAATGTTATAATGCAATGCAATTTTATGTTATGTTATGTTTATACTGACAAAATGATACCCTAAAAAACTGGGGAAACCCAAAGACAAGTGAACCGGATACTTGGCCAATACTCAACTAAACAAAGATCTTGTTACAAAGCTTGTTGTCTTCTACAAAAAGTCTTCCCAAGACAAGGACTCTACTGGGGATGAGAGAACCGTTGGGGGAAAACCTGGTGGGGAAATAATAACCTGCTAGGGAAAAAAGAAGACCCACTTGAGAGACAAAGATATGATAAGGTAACCAAAGATCAGCTAGGTATAAATATCGGCTCAAATAAATCTTCAAAGATCAACACTCTTATAGAGATGTAGCAATCAAAATCAATCACCCAAAATCTGCTTAGTGAAACCAAAGCAATATACCAAAGACATCCACAGGGGAACATTAAGAACACATCATCAGAAATGACAATCCTCTATGGGGGACAAAACTCAAATTAACATGCAACCTGTTGTACCCCAAAATTTGCCCTCCCATATTCTTCAGAAATTGCCAAGTCAAGCTTCAAAGTTCCCCAAGGGTTGCACAGTGCGAGGGTATCCTAAATAGTCAAAATTAGGGTTTTGGTTCTGACAAAGTAAATGAAGCTTCCAAGGGTCCAATCAAGTCCCACATGCCTATAAACATGGTCAAGCATCCTCATACAAAGTTTTAAGACTTTCAGCACAAAATTGCACAGTCAAAACCCTAATTGCACTACAGTCAACTGTAGGGGCAAAATGGTCATTTGTCAGCCAAAAGTCCAAATTTTTGGTCAACATCTCATTTTGAAGCCACAAACATCATTTGATCAATGCTTGATCATGATTCTCAAAGCTTGGCTCAAAAATCATCAAGATGCAAAAGTTTCCTTATTTGGATAATTGAAAAAGTCAACTGTAAATTAACCAGTGCATAACTTTCACATGGATTATCAGAAAAATTCCATCCAAAGCTCATTTTTAAGAGAAAGACATCTCCTACAACCCATATTCATACTTCAAGTCCAAGAAATTCTCTCACAAAAAGTTATCAATTTCAACATTATAGGTCATTTTCAAAAGTCAACAAAAAGGGACTTTAAGTCAAAGGCCATAACTTGAGATTGGTAAATCAAAATGACATGGGACCAAAGGCATTGGTTATAGGACTCAAAGACCTTTCCAAAATGTCCAAGAACATGAGCAAATCTTAAAAATTGAGCAAGTTATGCCTTGTGGAAGTTGGGATATTTTTGGATATTTTGAAAAGTCAACATTGATTCAAATGACCTAAAATTGCTAATGGGCCTCTTTTTCTTCCACAATTCATTATCCAAGGCATGTGCACGACCATTTGGCCCAAAGGGAAGTTTTTCTTCATTTTTATTTATTTATTTGGATTTTTATTATTAATAATTCATTTAAATTAAAATAAATACATGAAAAATACTAAACCTAGGTTTTAAATCTTTTTATGCATAATATATACTCAAGATTTCGTGCCTGACCAAATATAGAAAGAATCAATTGAATTGGTCATGATTTGGTAGAAGTTTGCATGAAAAAAAGATTTGAAAATCATGGTTTAAAAATCAAATATCATATTCATCAATTCATGGATTTTGGATTAGTTTTCTTTGACCTAATCATTCATACACATATAAGGATGCAAACCCTCATGCCTTTGACCTCTCAGCTGCGCAAGAACCTAAAGAAAGAACTTGAAATTTTGGCTTGAAAACTCAAAACTGAAAATACACTTGTAGGTCGTTTCAAGCCACAATACTGATTCCACTGCATCCCTGGGACATCATGCAACGTACCTGGATCAAGAACACCGTCCCTAACCCTTTGAATCATTGTACAGAAGTCAAACTTTTTTCACTTTTTTTCATAATCGTATTTTACAATTTAAGGACATTCATTGCATTTTGTTCATGAATTCTTATTAATTAACTGATTCTGAAGCTAACCCAATTGCTTAATTGTGTTTTTATCACCTCTATGCGAATCTACCATTGTCGTATTTTAGGGTTTATGAAGCTTTGAATTGGGGGTTTTTGAATACAGCAAAATTGGAACATCACAATGCCATAAACGCAACCAGCATGCTTGGACGAAAAGATTAGATGCCTCGCGCCTAATTTATATGACTCCAGGGCCTATTCGTTATTTTTCAGAAAGGTGCCTAAGGGAACGACGTGAAACCGTTGCCAATCTCTTTCATGTTTCAGAAAAAAAACACAACCACGAAGAAGATGGTTATGTGGCAGGCGATAGTTGGCTCGTTTAAAAATTCGCGCTAAAATCCACTAACGTTTTTGTTTTATTTGATATTAATTGATTGTTGTATTATAAACAAAGTGAGCGCTTGGATCAACTGGCAGGCACAAGCATTGGTAACCCCTGGGACCTGGGTTCGAGTCCCACGTCCCCACCCCCTTTTCATGTTATTTTCCACTTAATGTTTCCATGCAGTTTCAACCTTAAGGAGCATCATACGTCCATAAAATCTAGCCATCCACGTGCCCAATGGAACGATCAGAAGGCCAAGAATTGAATAACATGGTGAACCCTGGTCAACGCTTATGCACGCTAGTGGGGAAAGTCCACAAGGCCTGAAGTATTGGGCTCAAATTGCTAAAGATTCACCTCACAACTGGGGACAACACCCCCCTGAGGTTTGCAATATTTTTCTTTTTCATTCTTTTTTTATTTTCAATTATTATTCTTTTTATTAATTCTTGTAATTTAATTATTTTTCATAAAAAACACAAAAACACCAAAAAAATCAGAAAAGAGAAAAATTAATAAATATTTTTATTTTAGTATTTTTTTTTTATAAATAAATTGCATTAATTCACTTAGTTTTAATTTAGGGTTTAATCTTAATATTTTCCTTAATAAAAATCTAAAATTGATAGAATTAGGGTTTATAATCATTTTTATCCCTTTTTCTTTTCTTTCATAATAATTAAATATTTCCTATTATTTATTTTGATAATTAAATGGCATGTAAATAATTAGGTTAAATATTAGGTTAAAATTTAATCTCTTCTTAATAAACTAAAAACAACTAGAATTAGGGTTAGCATTTTATTTTAATTAATTCTTTTTCATTAAAATCATAAAATACAAAAATACCAAAAAGACAATTTCTTTTCCTTTTAATATTAATTTAATAATCGTTTAATTTAATTTAATTAAAAAGGGTCCAACGCCCTCGCTTCCAATTTTAATTCCAATTCGCGCATTTTATTTTATTTCTTATAATATTAATGTAATTCTCCCAAAGCCTTGTAAACTCGGACATTTTATTTCTCGCACTTTACTTCTTTATTTTCTGTCAAATCGGGTCCTGGATTAAATTTGGCGATGTGGACCCGCGCCTTTGTAATAGTTTAGAACTTTAATTTCCGCAACTTTTTTAACTGTTAATAATCGCATGCAAGAATGAATGACAAAATAAAAACAAACGTGTAGATCACCAATAACATGACAAGATAAATGAACATGACACACAAATCACACACCACCCCTAGGGTACGCCTCACTGCTGCCTTGCCTCGAAAGGTGATCGTGGAGTAGAGGATGTCTTAGTAAGTCCTCATGATCCAGGAACCTGGCATGAGGGTAGCTTCTAAGGTGTCTTCCCATTGCTCTGGTGATCACCATGTCCCGAACCTCGAATTGACCCGAACACCTCCAACGGTGGTGCTACCTACCTCTCAATGGTGGGATGGAACTACCTTAAAGGACATCTACACAGACGAATTCCTTAGGGTAGGTAGACGACTCTAGATACTTGCTCTAATTTCAAAACAAATTCAAAAATACTTTTCACACCGACACATTTTCAAAAAGTTTTCGAAAGCAACTTTTCAAACACTCTTGAGGACCGATACAAGAGTCAAACTGGAATTTTCAAAGAAACTTTTTAAAACCCACAGTTGAAAAGCAAACAAACCATTTTTGAAAACACAAATGAGCAAGTATCTAAGAGCCCATGGATAACCATGGATAGAAAGGGTGCTAACACCTTCCCTTTCTATAATCTACCTCCCGAACCGAGAGCAATCTCTATAAGGAATTTTTCTGTGCTTTTGTCCTTTCCATTTGGAGAAAATAAAAGACGGTGGTGACTCTTGCTTCCGCGACATTTCGCGAACCAGCGTTAAACAGTCAGTTCCAGATCCACCGATCACAGAACTGGCGACTCTGCTGGGAATAAGCTTTTAAAGTGAGGTGTACCTTAGGGTTAGTTCATAACTGTGTTTTTAATTGTATTGACTTGTCTGCTTTAAATTTGTGGGTTACATGGGAGTTACATAGATCCTAACCCGGATCTGGGGATACCCTGTTTAGGTAGCATAAGCTGTGAGGGACCTGTCCGGCGTAGACCGACACGGGTGAAACAGTGGCTACGTTGGTGTGGCACCTTGGTCTGTACCGATATCCCTTGTGTCGCAACGAGGAGAATATGGGTCTTCTGAGGAGTCATTAAGCACCAACAGACCTTAGAACCTTAATTGACACAACTTGGCCATTAGAACAATAGCAGTATGCTACGCCCATTGAGGCTAAACTCTCGTGATGGTTCTGGCTGCAAGAAAAGATTGCGATGCTGGAGTTATGACCGATTGAGGGTAGTCGATGATATTGGGATCCTCTAAGAACCCTGTTACTTTGATAGGACATGTATGAACCAACAAACTGAAAGAGGGTAGTACCTAGACTTCATGCTGGCCTAAACTTTAGGGGCTTGCCTTGTGTGACTTGTGTGCCTTACCATGTTTGCCTTTGTATCTATTTGTGGTGTGCTTTATCATAACATCATAACATCATGAGCATTGCATGCATCCTGCATAAGGACTGACCATTTCAAAGACAAGAGGGTTTCACCTTTGCTCTGTTTTGTAGGACATCATGATGCCTGTGCGAAGGAATACTATCCGGTTCAACTTTGTTCGTTCACCTGAGTTGCTTGATGAGTTGGTTAGCAGAATTCCAAATACCACTTCCTTCATTCAGAGGCATGGTTCTCTTCTCAGTTTAGTCACTGCAAAGCGGGATCAACAGTTGATGAGTGTTCTGACCCAGTTCTATGACCCCCTGTACCAGTGCTTCACCTTTCAAGACTTCCAGCTGGTCCCTACCCTGGAAGAGTTCTCTGATTTGCTTGGTATCCCTATCTTGGATCAGACTCCCTTCACTGGTTGGGAAAAGACCCTCAGGCTTGAGGATGTTGCTGCAGCTCTTCCCTTGACACATCAAGTGGTAATAGACAACTGGGTGACTAGAAGCGGAGTTAAGGGTTTCTTGGCCAAGTTTCTGATTAGTAAAGCTAACAGTTTCTGGAATGACCTGGACTTTAGGGCATATGAAGACATCTTGGCTCTCCTAATCTATGGGTTAGTCCTGTTTCCTAATCCTGACAACTTCATCAATGTCACTGCCATAAGGATCTTTATGTCTCAGAATCCTGTACCCACTCTCTTGGGTGACATCTTGCAACAACTTCATGCTCGTACTACCCGAAGACGAGGAACCCTATGGTGTTGTATCCCTTTGTTGGTGAGGTGGTTTATCTCGCACCTCCCCAAGTTCGTACTGAAGAACCAAGAAGGAAGAGGTTGGGCTCACAGGTTAATGTCTCTCACCGATAAAGACATCATTTGGACTTGCAGAGGTTTGGATGAGATAGCTGTTATTGATCGATGCGGGGAATACCCTAATGTTCCTTTGATTGGTACCCAAGGAGGGATCTCTTACAATCCATGTCTAGCGCTCCGTCAGTTTGGAAGAGAAAGAAGAGCAGGCCCCCATGAGATGTTGGTGCCTCACATCAGTTTTGAGTTTCAGGTGGATAGTGACGAGCTGCGTCGTAGGTTCATCAAGGCTTGGGACAAAGTTCATAAAGCTGACCCACAAGAGTTAGGGCCAAAGACTTCTTTACCTATGGAAGCCTACTACAAATGGGTTCGCATCCGTGCTCAGAAGTTAGGTATGCCGTACAAAGCTGTCAGACCCGTCATTCTTGAGTGTCCTAACAAAGATGGTGTTCCTCCAACTGTCCTTCCTCCTCAGATACCTACTGATTATGAGACATTGAAGAGATCTTGGTCGCAACTGCGAGAAGAACGGGATTCTTACCGGGAAAAGTTCAACGAACATGAATTAAAGATCCAGAAGCTGACAAAGCAGTTGGAGAATGAGAGAGCTCTGAATGCCTACATCCGTACTGAGAAGAGGAGACCATGGGATCAATAAGGAGCTCCGGATATTCTTTTACAGTTTTATTTCCCTTTTCAGTATTTCCTTTCATGTAACGCCTAAGGGCAACCAGTCGAATAATTTCAGTTTCAAAGTTGAATCTAATGAAGTGTGTTCCTTTTATTTACAAAGTTGATGCCCGATTGTCTTTGAAAACATAAATCATACGCATTCCATTCATCATGTGCATAGCAGGTTTTCTCCTTTTCAGGTTGCTTACCGTTCTTCGCTGTTTATTTCAGCATCATGAATCCTGACTCATCATCAACTGAGATATCCATCAAAGCTCTTCAGGCGCAGAATGTGCAATTTCAGGAATTAATCAAGGGTTTGGCTCAAGGCCAAGAAGAGCTGAAGGCTCTACTCCTGAAGAAGGAGAAGAAGAAGAAGAGAAGAACTGTTCTGTTTAGCTCGGGCCGAAGGTTTGGCAACACTTTGCAGAATGAAGAGGCTGGTTCTTCCATTGGCAAGAGTACTCCTCAAGCAGAAAAAGGTCCTAGTCCGGTAGTCTCTGACAACGAGACTGATTTTGATGAAGAGCAGTATCCTCCTGCAGAAGACAGATACAAGCAACTGGAGGATAGGTTGAATGCTATGGAGATCCAACAGGTACCTGGGCTGGATTTTGGAGATTTGGGTTTGTCTACTGGTGTGATTATTCCTCATAAGTTCAAAGCACCATCTTTCGCTAAGTACGACGGGGCGTCTTGTCCCAAGCTACATCTCAGGTCCTATGTTCGGAAGATTCAACCGTACTCAGCGGATAAGAATTTGTGGATCCACTTCTTCCAGGAGAGTCTTTCAGGGACTCATCTCGAATGGTTCTATCAGCTGGATGGGACCAAGGTTCGTAACTGGGAGGAGTTGGCTACTGCTTTCTACAAGCAGTATCAGTATAATGCCGACCTTGCCCCTACACGTACCCAACTCCAGGGTATGTCGTTAGGTTCAAGTGAAGGTTTTAAAGAGTACGCTCAGAAGTGGAGGGATCTGGCTGGCAGGGTGCAGCCTCCGTTGACTGACCGGGAGCTAGTAGACATGTTCTTCGGGACCCTATCTGGGCCATTTTTCAACCATCTTATTGGGAATTCTTCTGCTGGATTCACTGATCTTATTCTGACTGGAGAGAGAATTGAGGTTGGGTTGAAGTCTGGTAAGATTCCAAAGGGTGCATCTACAGGTTCAAAGAAGAAACCCTTCAAAAAAGAGGCCAGTGTGGTGTATGGGCCTAGAAGGCAAGACAAACCAGAGCGCCGCCAATCTGTCAACGCATTGGTGATTGCGAAGCCTGCCGCCGCTCCTCGGCAAGCTAACCAACCAAGGGCTGAGAGACCCATAAGGGAATTCACCCGTTTGAGTATGACCTTGTCGCAGATCTTACCACAGTTACTCTCAACCAACTTAGTAACCGTCAGAGAGGCTCCGAAGTTTGCAAATACTACATCTCCTAAATACAACCCAAATGCTCGTTGTGCTTATCATTCTGATAGCCCGGGGCATTCCACTGATGACTGTTGGGCATTAAGGAATAAGGTGCAAGACCTTATCGACGCGAAGGAGATACAGTTCGAAGCGCCTGAGAGGCCGAATGTGGTGACTGCTCCTAGTCCTCAGCATGGGGTAAATGCTGTCGATGAAGAAGTGTACGCTATCTCGGTGGATGATCTAGCCACTCCTCTGAAGACTGTCAAGAGGAACCTGCTGCTGGCCGGTTTATTTCCGGGTTGCAGTGAGGGTTGCCTGTTCTGTGCTGTTTCCCTATCGGGTTGTCCCTTGCTGAAGTTAGGCATCCAAAGCCTGATGGACAGTAAGGAGATTCTGTTTAAAAAGTCTGCTGTTCAATTGGTTCTGGTAGAAGAAGTTTCTGTGGTTACCATCTTCAATAATCCGATCAAGGCTCTCCCGAAAAAGCCTGTTCAAATCATGACTGTCGCACCTGTTGTTATCACTGTTCTGGGGCCTCTTCCCTATGTATCTGATAAGGCTGTCCCCTGACACTATGGGGCAGATGTGTATGTGAATGGAATCAAACAAGAATTCAACACTGGCGCCAGTATCTCTGATATCACTGGCCCAGCCAAAGTCACCCGCAGTGGCAGGCTCTTCTCGCCTGACATTGCACCGCCTGCTACTCGAAGACCCCTCCTTATAACACCTACAAGTGTACCTGTTCCTATTTCAGATCAAGTTGTTTCCCCTGTTGCCGAGTCATCCAATGCTCGGGGCAAGGGAGTTGAAGATGAGCCTTCCCGGATGGAGGCACCGATACCTGTAAATGCTGAGGCCTCCCAACAAGAGATGGAGGAAATCTTGAAAATTATAAAGAAGAGTGACTTCAATGTTGTGGAACAGCTGGGGCACACGCCCTCCAAAATCTCCATGCTCTCCTTATTGCTGTGTTCAGAGGCCCACGCTAAGGCCTTGATCTCATTTCTCAAGACGGCCCATGTGCCACAGGAGACATCTGCAGTCCAGTTCACTGATTGCATAGCAAATCTGACAGCGGACAATGGCTTGGGTTTCTCAGATGCTGACCTGAATACGAAGGGAAGAGACCACAATGATGCCCTACATGTCTCTATCGAATGCAGGGGCACTACTCTGGCACATGTATTGGTGGATACTGGTTCTTCTTTGAATGTGCTGCCCAAGAAGGCTTTAGACCGTTTAGATTGTGAAGGCATGGAACTGAAACCCAGCAATATCATCGTCAGGGCCTTTGACGGTTCAAAAAGGATGGTTCATGGAGAGGTTGACATTCCTATTCGTGTGGGCTCTCAAGTGTTTGACTCTACATTTTATGTGATGGATATCCGTCCATCGTACTCTTGTCTACTGGGTCGACCTTGGATCCATAAAGCTGGGGCAGTGACCTCTACCTTGCACCAGAAGCTGAAGTACCCCGTCCGAGGGAAAATCGTCACTGTGCAAGGAGAGGAGGAGTACATGGTAAGCCACTTGAATTCTTTCAGATACATTGAGATGGATGAGGAGTTTATTGAAACCCCCTTTCAGCATTTCGAGGAGGTGCTTCCAATTTCAGCGGCAGCAGAAACAGCAGTAGAAGAGAATGTTCCTTTGAAGATGGCTTCCCTGAAGGATGCCCGGGCTGTGGTTCAAAAAGGTGAATGTGCTAACTGGGGAAGGCTTCCCGACTTTACACAGAAAACTGACAAATTTGGACTGGGTTTTACTGCAGAGGGACAGAAAGCTATGCGGAAGGCGAAGACCAGAAGACCTCCTGTGCTCATTACAAATCCAGGAGTGAATGCTGTGGGGGAGGACAATGAAGTGGATGAAGCAGAATTCAATAGCTGGATCTACCCGACGACGGAAGGCGGATTGACCAATTGGATTGTCAAGGACCATACTCCTGTTACTTTTGTTACGCAGTAATAAACTTCCTTGTTTCGTTATTTGTAATAAACAATAAATAGACTCTATGGCCCGGTGTCTTACCCGAGGCACCGTGGTTTCATTTGTGAGGGCATATAAATTGTCATTTCATATATCATAAATGAAAATCTTGGACGTTTTCTCGCATTTCAAATCTTGTGCTCCTTTTCTGTCTTTCTTTCCTTTACATATATTTCAAAACAGCTGTATTTACACACACACTCACTCATACAGGTTTCAATCCACTCTGGATCTCACTGGTAACGACTCTGCTACTGCCAGTTATGACTTCGAAAATCCGATCAACTTAGCCGAAGACGAAGGTGAAGATGATTGCGAAGTGCCTGGCGAGCTTGCAAGACTGTTACTTCAGGAAGAGAGGGCAATTCAACCCCATGAAGAGCCAGTGGAAACAATAAACCTGGGTACTGAGGCAGACAGGAAAGAGGTAAAGATTGGTGCCAACCTGGAGCTCAGCGTGAAGCAACGGTTGACTCAGATGCTGCATGATTATATGGAGATCTTTGCCTGGTCCTACGAAGACATGCCCGGGTTGGATACCGATATTGTGGTCCATCACTTGCCAACTAAGGAAGATTGCCCTCCGGTTAAGCAAAAGGTCCGCCGTATGCGTCCAGAGATGTCTGAGAAGATTAAAGCCGAGGTTATGAAACAGTTTGACGCTGGGTTCCTTGCAGTGACTTCTTACCCTCAGTGGGTTGCTAATGTGGTGCCGGTACCTAAGAAGGACGGTAAGGTCAGAATGTGTGTCGACTACAGGGATCTGAACAGGGCCAGCCCCAAAGATGACTTCCCTCTACCTCACATTGATGTCCTTGTTGATAATACAGCTCAACATAAGGTGTTCTCTTTCATGGATGGTTTTTCAGGTTACAATCAGATCAAGATGGCACCTGAAGACATGGAAAAGACTACATTTGTTACTCAGTGGGGCACCTTCTGTTACAAGGTCATGCCATTCGGGTTGAAGAACGCTGGGGCAACCTACCAATGTGCCATGGTTGCTTTATTTCATGACATGATCCATCATGAGATAGAAGTGTATGTTGACGACATGATCGCAAGGTCCCAGACTGAGGAAGAGCACCTAGATCATCTGCAGAAGTTGTTTGACCGGTTGAAACTGTACAAGCTGAGATTGAACCCGAACAAGTGCACCTTCGGGGTAAGATCTGGGAAGTTGCTAGGCTTCGTTGTAAGTGATAAGGGTATTCAAGTGGACCCTGCTAAGGTTAAAGCTATTCAAGAGATGCCAGTTCCTAAGACAGAGAAGGAAGTCAGAGGCTTTTTAGGACGCCTGAATTACATTGCTCGCTTCATCTCACACCTAACTGCTACCTATGAGCCAATCTTCAAGCTGCCGAAGAAAGATCAGGTAGTACGTTGGAACGATGAATGTCAGGCTGCTTTTGACAGAATCAAAGAGTATCTCCAAGAACCACCCATCCTTATGCCACCGGTTGAAGGGAGACCTCTGATATTATACCTGACAGTGCTCGACAACTCAATGGGGTGTGTGCTGGGGCAGCATGACGAGTCTGGCCGAAAAGAGCATGCCATTTATTACCTTAGCAAAAAGTTTACCGACTGTGAGACCCGATACTCACTGCTCGAGAAAACTTGCTGCGCTTTGGTATGGGCTGCTCGCCGGCTGAGACAGTATATGCTGACTCATACCACCTTGTTGATCTCAAAGATGGATCCTATAAAGTACATATTCGAAAAGCCTGCTCTGTCTGGGAGAATTGCAAGATGGCAAATGATCTTGACGGAATACGACATTCAGTACACAACCCAGAAAGCCATCAAGGGAAGTGTATTGGCAGACCACTTGGCACATCAGGCCGTAGATGATTATCAGTCAATGAACTTCGAGTTTCCAGACGAGAGCATCATGATAGTGACTGATTGTGAAGTACCTGGACCGGATGAAGGACCTGAGGAAGGATCTCGATGGTCTATGCACTTTGACAGAGCCTCCAACGCTTTGGGAAACGGTATCGGCGCTATAATTATATCACCTCAAGGCACTCATACTCCGCTCACTGCCCGACTATGTTTTAACTGTACCAACAACATGGCAGAGTATGAGGCGTGCATCATGGGTCTTCAAGCTGCGATCGATCTAAGGATCAAGTTTCTGAGTGTCTTCGGAGATTCCGCTCTTGTGATCAATCAGATCAAAGGAGAGTGGGATACGAAACATCCGAATCTTATTCCTTACAGAGAATGTGTGTTGACCTTGATCCCCCACTTCACGAAGATAACCTTTGAACACTTCCCAAGAGAGGAGAATCAGCTGGCGGACGCGTTAGCTACAATGTCTTCTATGTTCAAGGTCAAATGGGATAATAAGGCTCCCCGGATCATCATCTGGAAACTAGACGAACCGGCATACTGTTGCGATCTCGAGACTGAATTGGTGATTGAGAAGCCTTGGTACCATGAGGTGAAGAGATATTTGGAAGCTCGGGAATACCCTGAAGGTGCATCTGTCAATGATAAGAAGTTCTTGAGAAGATTCGCAGCAAAGTTCTTCCTTAGCAACGGCATCTTGTACAAGCGAAACCATGATTCAACCCTACTGCGTTGTGTGGATAAAACTGAAGCAGAAAGGATCATGGAAGAGCTACATGAAGGGACCTTTGGTACACATTCCAGTGGACATACAATGGCCAAGAATATCCTTCGGGCAGGGTATTACTGGTCCACAATGGAAGCTGACTGCTATCAACATTCTCGGACATGCCACAAGTGCCAGATTTATGCAGACAAGGTGCATGTTCCTCCGGTTCCTCTGAATGTTCTGACTGCGCCTTGGCCGTTTGCAATGTGGGGCATAGACATGATCGGTGAGATTAAACCTACGGCATCTAATGGGCATCGCTTCATCCTAGTGGCGATTGATTATTTTACGAAGTTGGTCGAAGCAGCATCCTATGCTACGGTAACCAAGACTGCTGTGGCACGGTTCATTCGGCATAACCTGATCTGTCGGTACGGTGTCCCAGAGAGGATCATTACGGACAATGGTACCAACTTGAATAATAAGATGATCACTGAGCTCTGCGAGTAGTTCAAAATACAACACCACAATTCTTCTCCTTACAGACCGAAGATGAATGGGTCTGTAGAAGCAGTAAATAAAAACATCAAGAAAATCGTGCAGAAGATGACAGTGACTTATAAGGATTGGCACGAGATGTTACCATTCGCCCTACACGGGTACCGTACCTCAGCTAGGACGTCAACTGGGGCAACTCCTTTCTCTTTGGTTTATGGTATGGAGGCAGTCTTACCGATCGAAGTGCAAATACCCTCTCTCCGGATAATGAAGGATGCAAATCTGAACGAGGATGATTGGATCCAGACACGACTTGATCAGCTCAACCTTATTGATGAAAAGAGACTTGCTGCTATCTGCCATGGTCAGACGTATCAAAAACGGATGATCAGGGCATTTAACAAAAAGGTCAGACCACAGGAATATCAAGTTGGGGACCTAGTAATCAAGCGAATCATCCTTCCTCAGAGTGATCCAAGGGGCAAATGGACCCCTACGTACGAAGGGCCATTTGTGGTTAAGCAGGTGTTCTCAGGAGGAGCCATGATTTTAACCAACATGGATGGTGACAACCTTCCTCACCCCGCCAATGCAGACATAGTAAAAAGATACTACGCATAAAAAGACCCGCTAGGCTGACATGCCTAGGCAAAAATTAGGGCTTCCCGACGAACCAAAAGGGTTCGGGCAAAATGAAGGGATGAAATGAAAAAAATCTGTACACCCGGCAAGTCGAAAACCTGAAAAGGCGGCTTGGGCAAAAATGGGTATCCCGGTGGACTGAAAACCCGAAAGGGCGGTCCAGGCAAAAGTTAGGGATAAAAGCGTAATACTATGTCTCATTGGATCACCTTGCATCCAGAATCCGGTATCTACATCAAGTTCAGACGGCATCGATCAGTCAGCTTCATCTTTGTTTAGGTCATCAAGTGATGAGACGCTCGGGGATATAAAGGCGATAGCAGAGTTGAAACCCAGTGGGATCATTCATTTCACACAGCTGTTTTATTTTCTCTTGTACAAAATTTGTATAAACTCTTTTGCTCGGCGGTGTTCTCTTACTAGGACGTCAGCCTCTTGTACACAAAACGCCTATTTACAGGCCATTCAAAAAATCAAATATATTTTAAAAGTGCCAATCGTTTTTCTTTTTCTGTTTTGTTTTGCGAAGAACGTCCAAGGTTCAATTTGTGATATATGCATTGACAATAATTTGCTAACTCATGAATATTTGCGTACGAAACAAAGGATTAATTACAGGTAACATTAGAAACAGGGGCAATAAAGAGTTGTCTAAACAATCTAATTGTTCTATCCACTAAGGTACTAAGATAGGTTCGGCTGAAGAACATAACCAGTACATCTTAATTCCCCAGAGAGTGAGCCAGCAAGTCAGTACACTCTCCCCGAGCAAAGCTACTATCAAACCTTAAGGAAGTTGGGTATCCTCCCGCAGATCTCAACATTCCCCAGCAGCATATATATCCTTAACAAGCATCCCCGGCAGTCTTGGCCTAAAGATTGTTCCCCGGCGGTATATCAAATATTCAAAGGAATCACTTCCCCCGCAGTTCAAAACTTCCCCAAGAGAGTCTAATCTAGTTTCCCCAGGGAAGTTGGAATTCATCTCCCCAAGCAGCAAGCTCATCCCCAGTAAATTCCGGAAGCTTATCCTCGCAGAGCACGAACGCGTCTCCCGGCTTTATTCAAAGAGTTATTTCCTTACCAGGATATAACTAGGTTATCCTCAGCCAAAAGCCACAGAGAGATCGTCGTCGACACAGTCTTCTTAGCCCCAGCGAAGTCTATTAACACTTCCAGCACAGCAAAGATATCCCCAGCAAATTATTTTCGGCACTCAACGAAGTCTCTCTCCCCACAGAGTATTGCTTCCCAGCAGGATTGCTAGAGTACTTTGCTCCCCGCAGAGTAATCCATTCGCCAAGTTTATTCCCCAACGGAGTTATCTTCTCCCAACCGGTGTCCTTGCAATTATCATCCCCAGCGGAAGCAAAATCCATTCTTCAAACATCATCCCAGGAGTGACTTCCCGGCACCCGTCGAGGATTTACTTTCCCAGACGAAAAAATACATTCATAAACATCTTCATACATTATAGCATGCATATACGCATCATGAACATACAATCTCACGTATTCAGAGAGCATCTCGCATGTTATACCACATGACATCGCATACAACTAACGCTTGTCTTTTCAGGACAAAAGTACAAAATTGATTACCATCAATGGTCGCAACTAAAGGTCCGATTCCTGTATCTTGCCAGGGTGTATCTGTTGACGACTAATTCCAGACTCGATTCCTGTATCCTGCCAGGGCACATCTGAAGAGTTCGAGGATCCGATACCTGAATCTTGCCAGGGTGTATCCGTTGAAGACTAACATTACCAGATCCGATTCCTGTATCTTGCCAGGGTGTGTCTGAAGAGTTCGAGGATCCGATACCTGAATCTTGCCAGGGTGTATCCGTTGAAGACTAACATTACCAGATCCGATTCCTGTATCTTGCCAGGGTGTGTCTGAAGAGTTCGAGGATCCGATACCTGAATCTTGCCAGGGTGTATCCGTTGAAGACTAACATTACCAGATCCGATTCCTGTATCTTGCCAGGGTGTGTCTGAAGAGTTCGAGGATCCGATACCTGAATCTTGCCAGGGTGTATCCGTTGAAGACTAGCATTACCAGATCCGATTCCTGTATCTTGCCAGGGTGTGTCTGAAAAGTTCGAGGATTCGATACATGAATCTTGCCAGGGTGTATCCGTTGAAGACTAGCATTACCAGATCCGATTCCTGTATCTTGCCAGGGTGTGTCTGAAGAGTTCGAGGATCCGATACCTGAATCTTGCCAGGGTGTATCCGTTGAAGACTAGCATTACCAGATCCGATTCCTGTATCTTGCTAGGGTGTGTCTGAAAAGTTCGAGGATTCGATACCTGAATCTTGCCAGGGTGTATCCGTTGAAGACTAGCGTTACCAGATCCGATTCCTGTATCTTGCCAGGGTGTGTCTGAAAAGTTCGAGGATCCGATACCTGAATCTTGCCAGGGTGTATCCGTTGGAGACTAACATTACCAGACTCGATTCCTGTATCTCGCCAGGGAACGTCTGAAGAATTCGAAGATCCGATTCCTGTAACCAGTCAGGACATATCTACATAAAGCATCTGAAGACCAGCTCCTGCAACATGTCAGGTACTCATTTTTCTTTTGCAGGTACGCAAGTTCTCGCTAAGGAATCTCTTACGCGATCAACATCCAGATGGCATCTATAAGCCCATCATCCTATTCATCAACCTCTAAATGGCATCTATAAGCCCATTCCATCATCACACTGCTACTATGTGAGTGCAAATTTCTGGGCACTCTAGTGTTCAATCATCTTCCACCCTCGGATTACGAAAGGCACGTCAGCCAATCTGCATCCTCAGGTCTAAGAAGATTGAACAGGGGCAACTGTTGTACCCCAAAATTTGCCCTCCCATATTCTTCAGAAATTGCCAAGTCAAGCTTCAAAGTTCCCCAAGGGTTGCACAGTGCGAGGGTATCCTAAACAGTCAAAATTAGGGTTTTGGTTCTGACAAAGTAAATGAAGCTTCCAAGGGTCCAATCAAGTCCCACATGCCTATAAACATGGTCAAGCATCCTCATACAAAGTTTCAAGACTTTCAGCACAAAATTGCACAGTCAAAACCCTAATTGCACTACAGTCAACTATAGGGGCAAAATGGTCATTTGACAGCCAAAAGTCCAAATTTTTGGTCAACATCTCATTTTGAAGCCACAAACATCATTTGATCAATGCTTGATCATGATTCTCAAAGCTTGGCTCAAAAATCATCAAGATGCAAAAGTTTCCTTATTTGGATAACTGAAAAAGTCAACTGTAAATTGACCAGAGCATAACTTTCACATGGATTATCATAAAAATTCCATCCAAAGCTCATTTTGAAGAGAAAGACATCTCCTACAACCCATCTTCATACTTCAAGTCCAAGAAATGCTCTCACAAAAAGTTATCAATTTCAACATTATAGGTCATTTTCAAAAGTCAACAAAAAGGGACTTTAAGTCAAAGGCCATAACTTGAGATTGGTAAATCAAAATGACATGGGACCAAAGGCATTGGTTAGAGGACGCAAAGACCTTTCCAAAATGTCCAAGAACATGAGCAAAGCTTAAAAATTGAGCAAGTTATGCCTTGTGGAAGTTGGGAAATTTTTGGATATTTTGAAAAGTCAACATTGATTCAAATGACCTAAAATTGCTAATGGGCCTCTTTTTCTTCCACAATTCATTATCCAAGGCATGTGCACGACCATTTGGCCCAAAGGGAAGTTTTTCTTCATTTTTATTTATTTATTTGGATTTTTATTATTAATAATTCATTTAAATTAAAATAAATACATGAAAAATACTAAACCTAGGTTTTAAATCTTTTTATGCATAATATATACTCAAGATTTCGTGCCTGACCAAATATAGAAAGAATCAATTGAATTGGTCATGATTTGGTAGAAGTTTGCATGAAAAAAAGATTTGAAAATCATGGTTTAAAAATCAAATATCATATTCATCAATTCATGGATTTTGGATCAGTTTTCTTTGACCTAATCATTCATACACATATAAGGATGCAAACCCTCATGCCTTTGACCTCTCGGCTGCGCAAGAACCTGAAGAAAGAACTTGAAATTTTGGCTTGAAAACTCAAAACTGAAAATACACTTGTAGGTCGTTTCAAGCCACAATACTGATTCCACTGCATCCCTGGGACATCAAGCAACGTACCTGGATCAAGAACACCGTCCCTAACCCTTTGAATCATTATACAGAAGTCAAACTTTTTTCACTTTTTTTCATAATCGTATTTTACAATTTAAGGACATTCATTGCATTTTGTTCATGAATTCTTATTAATTAACTGATTCTGAAGCTAACCCAATTGCTTAATTGTGTTTTTATCACCTCTATGTGAATCTACCATTGTCGTATTTTAGGGTTTATGAAGCTTTAAATTGGGGGTTTTTGAATACAGCAAAATTGGAACATCACAATGCCATAAACGCAACCAGCATGCTTGGACGAAAAGATTAGATGCCTCGCGCCTAATTTATATGACTCCAGGGCCTATTCGTTATTTTCCAGAAAGGTGCCTAAGGGAACGACGTGAAACCGTTGCCAATCTCTTTCATGTTTCAGAAAAAAAACACAACCACGAAGAAGATGGTTATGTGGCAGGCGATAGTTGGCTCGTTTAAAAATTCGCGCTAAAATCCACTAACGTTTTTGTTTTATTTGATATTAATTGATTGTTGTATTATAAACAAAGTGAGCGCTTGGATCAACTGGCAGGCACAAGCATTGGTAACCCCTAGGACCTGGGTTCGAGTCCCAGGTCCCCACCCCCTTTTCATGTTATTTTCCACTTAATGTTTCCATGTAGTTTCAACCTTAAGGAGCATCATACGTCCATAAAATCTAGCCATCCACGTGCCCAATGGAACGATCAGAAGGCCAAGAATTGAATAACATGGTGAACCCTGGTCAACGCTTATGCACGCTAGTGGGGAAAGTCCACAAGGCCTGAAGTATTGGGCTCAAATTGCTAAAGATTCACCTCACAACTGGGGACAACACCCCCCTGAGGTTTGCAATATTTTTCTTTTTCATTCTTTTTTTATTTTCAATTATTATTCTTTTTATTAATTCTTGTAATTTAATTATTTTTCATAAAAAACACAAAAACACCAAAAAAATCAGAAAAGAGAAAAATTAATAAATATTTTTATTTTAGTATTTTTTTTTATAAATAAATTGCATTAATTCACTTAGTTTTAATTTAGGGTTTAATCTTAATATTTTCCTTAATAAAAATCTAAAATTGATAGAATTAGGGTTTATAATCATTTTTATCCCTTTTTCTTTTCTTTCATAATAATTAAATATTTCCTATTATTTATTTTTATAATTAAATGGCATGTAAATAATTAGGTTAAATATTAGGTTAAAATTTAATCTCTTCTTAATAAACTAAAAACAACTAGAATTAGGGTTAGCATTTTATTTTAATTAATTCTTTTTCATTAAAATCATAAAATACAAAAATACCAAAAAGACAATTTCTTTTCCTTTTAATATTAATTTAATAATCGTTTAATTTAATTTAATTAAAAAGGGTCCAACGCCCTCGCTTCCAATTTTAATTCCAATTCGCGCATTTTATTTTATTTCTTATAATATTAATGTAATTCTCCCAAAGCCTTGTAAACTCAGACATTTTATTTCTCGCACTTTACTTCTTTATTTTCTGTCAAATCGGGTCCTGGATTAAATTTGGCGATGTGGACCCGCGCCTTTGTAATAGTTTAGAACTTTAATTTCCGCAACTTTTTTAACTGTTAATAATCGCATGCAAGAATGAATGACAAAATAAATACAAACGTGTAGATCACCAATAACATGACAAGATAAATGAACATGACACACAAATCACACACCACCCCTAGGGTACGCCTCACTGCTGCCTTGCCTCGAAAGGTGATCGTCGAGTAGAGGATGTCTTAGTAAGTCCTCATGATCCGGGAACCTGGCATGAGGGTAGCTTCTAAGGTGTCTTCCCATTGCTCTGGTGATCACCATGTCCCGAACCTCGAATTGACCCGAACACCTCCAACGGTGGTGCTACCTACCTCTCAATGGTGGGATGGCACTACCTTAAAGGACATCTACACAGACGAATTCCTTAGGGTAGGTAGACGACTCTAGATACTTGCTCTAATTTCAAAAAAAATTCAAAAATACTTTTCACACCGACACATTTTCAAAAAGCTTTCGAAAGCAACTTTTTAAACACTCTTGAGGACCGATACAAGAGTCGAACTGGAATTTTCAAAGAAACTTTTTAAAACCCACAGTTGAAAAGCAAACAAACCATTTTTGAAAACACAAATGAGCAAGTATCTAAGAGCCCATGGATAACCATGGATAGAAAGGGTGCTAACACCTTCCCTTTCTATAATCTACCTCCCGAACCGAGAGCAATCTCTATAAGGAATTTTTCTGTGCTTTTGTCCTTTCCATTTGGAGAAAATAAAAGACGGTGGCGACTCTTGCTTCCGCGACATTTTGCGAACCAGCGTTAAACAGTCAGTTCCAGATCCACTGATCACACAACCCATAACCTGCACTATCTGAGTAAACAAAACTACTTAGGGAAATTTGAAGATGACATCCGCATGGAAGATCAAAGGCAACATATGCGGGAAAGGTCAAAAGCAACGTCTTCAAGGGAAACTGAACACCAAATCTTCAGCACCACAACTTTCTTATAGTTTAGAAACATAAATCAACCATGCAAAAACGAACTATGTAAAATAAAACCCACCAACAATATCCTGGTTAGGGAAACAAAGGCATCTACGAGGGACAACTTACAAATAACTATGCAAGGGGACTGAAGAAAATGAGTTCCACACTTTAAGATTCAATCATATTTGAACAAACCCCAATATTCCTTTTAGTTTTAGTAAAAAGTTAAAGGAAAATGTGTTGTAATTTTCAAAAACATGATTATTATTCTTTTTGTTTCGAAGATTATAATAAAAAAAATGATATTTTGTGAAAGAAACAAGTTTATAAGAATTGAAAAGTTATTGGAGAAAGATCAAAATTTTATTAATAGAATGGTAGTCTGCAAATTGCGTAACTCCATGGATCTTTACAAAGTTTGGAAAATGGTAAATGGAACGACTACATTGAAATATAATGATAACTATTCTCCCTAACAACTTTGAATTCCTATAATCAAGCTTCTGTTAAGAGAGATTGAACTAAGACATCCTGATGATGATGGTGCTGCTCCAAATGATCAAGTCTGGCCTGATGCAGTTACTTTCCATATCCCTAACTTTTTCCTAGATTTTCCTTTCGGTTTTTCGATCTACCGGGATGAATTTTTCTATTTATGTTTCTAATTTTTTTCCTGGACTGATCCTTGGGGTTTTCAGCCCACCGAGACGTTCATTTTCACCTAAGTCACCCTTTAAGGTTTTCAACTTAGCGAGCAGTTATGTTGATTATTTAGGCGAAGCATTTCTTGACTACATCGACATTCACCGAACGAAAGAGCTTCTCACCATCCATATTTGTAAGAACCATTTCACCTCCAAAGAAGGCTTTCTTAACAACATACGGGCATTTGTAATTAGAAGTCCCCTTGCCACGAAAATCATTATGGAAAGACAAGATCTTTTTGAGCATGAGATCTCCTTCTCCGAATTCACGAGGTCAGACCTTCTTATCAAATTCTTTCTTCAACCTTCTCTGGTATAACTGACCATGACACCAGACTGTCATTCTCTTCTCTTCAATCAAATTCAATTGATTATATCTATTTTGTCGCCACTCAACCACTTGAAGGTGTGAAAAACAAAAGAAAGGGGGGGGGATTGAATTGGGTTTTAAAAAAAAACATTTCTTTAAAAATATTCTCCTTTAAGTTAAAATCCTTTTTCCTCCACTCTTGATAATAACAATAAGTAAGAACAAGAAGTAAAGAACAATGTATGTTTATACTAGCTCACTTGAGAATTATCAAGATAGTCTAGTCCACCCACCAAGGTGATTTCGCCTCACTCAATTGAGGACTTAATTTACTATAACCAAACTGATTACAATTTTTACAAGCTACCAACAAGTGACTAACAATCTCTAAGACTCGTAAGCCAAAGACTTATTAAGGATACAAACCTACCCGGTCCCTTAAGGAATATCAAACAATAATTAACCTGATTATTACAATGCACAAGCTACCCGCAAGTGACTAATAACCTCTAAAAATCACAAGTCCTAGATTTCCTAAGGCCACAAACCTACCTGGTCCCTTAAGGAAATCAAATAATCATTTGAATACAAGTTTTGTTTACAAGAGTATTGCTTATATACAAGCTGAATATATAAACTATTTTAAGAACAATGACTTAAGAATATGAAACTATGAACATCATTTGCGCGTGATTATTTCGTTGATTGGCAGATTTCTCTCTTAGTCTTCAAGCATTTATATAGCCAATAAAATAATATATTCGTTGAGGGGTACTCCTGGGATTTCCAAAAACATTCGCAGCTTGAAGAGTAACGTGGGGGACAAGATCGTGCGACGCATCCGTCCTTTCATGGTAGTGCAATGAAACGTTGATTGTACCATGTACTATTTGTACCATATTAACGTCATCTCCTTTCCTTCTTCACTTCAGAGGATTCTGAGAGCATGATTTTAGAAGAGAGAACATAACACAGGGTCATCAAAACTTCAAGTCTTCAGAGTCTTCAGAACTGCGTCTTCAGAGTCTTCAGCACATGGTTGTGAGAACCTTTTCTTGGAGCCTTGGGTCTTTATAACTTCAAGTCTTTAGAATCTTTAGAACTTATGTCTTTAGAGTCATAAGAACTTGGTCCTTAGAACCCTTATCTTTAGAATCTTGGGTCTTTATAAACTTGAATCTTTAGCATCTGGACTTGAGTAGAAACTTTTTTCTTCAGATCTTCTGACTGTTCCTTTAGAACCCGTTGTCTTCAGAAACATGAGTTATCAGCATATGGACTTAAGCAGCAACTTCTGTCTTCAGATCTTCTAACTGGTTTCTTTAGACAAACATCAGAGCTTACACTTCATAGCCATCTGGAGTGTCTTGCTATTGTTCAGCAGAACTTGTGTAGCGCATAAGTTGAACTAATTCTCTTCTAATGACTTGGCTACGCCATGCATCAGAAGCAAAACCTGTTCGTTAAGTACTTAAAAATAACAAACATTAGTATAACAAAATTGTTCACACAAACATATACTTTTGTTATCATCGAGACTCAGAGATAGACTTGTGATAAGTGCAGAAGTGTAGTTATTTTGTATATACTTTTTATTTACCTTATCGACTCTTTATTTGTAATTTTAGTTAAATAACCCCAATTTTTATTGTAAATATGTCTAGTTGTGTTTTGTGTATATAGTGTACCATTTGATAGTTTTGTATTCATTTTGTAGGTAATTGAGCATTGTTGGAGAAAGAGGAATAAAAGCTCGAAGATGCATTTTTGGATCAATAAAAGAAGAAGGCCAAGAAGAGAAGTCATTCCAAGTTATGCAGTGAAAGCAATAAAAGTTGTTGAACTGTCAAGCATCACCAGAAGAAATTTCTGTCATCGGGCGACAGTGGGTGAGAAGAGCCATTTATGATGTTTCCCTTTGCCTTGCTTCGCTGCTGCGTCGCCAGGCGAGGAATAAAGGTGTCTCCAAGAGAAGCTTTCTATCACCGGGAGATAGAGGACATTTTTGACCTGCTAAGGACGTGGAAAAACCTGGGCCAAGTGTATAAGAGTTATCACCGGGCGACGCTTTTATGTCTCCGGGAGACACGTACGGAACATAATTTGTTTATATTTCATTTTGTTTCATTTTTGTTTGGTTATGGTTTTCAGGGTGAGTTTTTGTTCTCCCAACTCCATCAACCTCATTTCTGTAGTGGATTAGCTTAGATAACAACACTAGGGCTTTGCTTATGGATAATTGGATGTGGATTTCTTATTGATCGGCACTGACAAACTGGAAGATTTGTGGTTTATCTCTTCTCCTCTCTATGTATTTCTCTTTTTTGGGTTTTGTATGTATTTTACTTTGAACTTATATATATTTTTCTCCCATGGCGTTATATTAAACTTGCTTTATAAATCTTTGTTTATTTTTGTCTTAGATTTTTGCTATGTTCTAGGGATTTGAGTTGTTATAGACATATACTGCTTAGATTCTTATCTAGGATGATTATCTGTTAGTTTCTGAACTCTAGAGATAGATTTAGAGTTGACATATACTTGGGTATCAAAGCTTAATGCTTTTGTGTGGTTGTGTTATGCTGAGAGATCGTCAGTGCAATTACATAGTTGTCTTATGTGTTGTTGAGGAGGTAGAGAGATCATTTCCTTGGTGATACACTCGGTCTCTCAATTTAGGTTAGAAATGACTTAGGCTGTGAGTGATACATAGTGACATTGATGAGTATTATTAGGTTGAATGTAACTGGTCGGTAGATTTAAGTCTATGATGAGTAGATTATATGCAGGTTTGATAAGTTCTTCCTTAGTTTTTTCTTTTGCTTACATTTATTTTCTGTTGATAATTTTCTTTTCAACCCATTTATCCCCAAACTCATTAATGAATGATTTGTCAAACGACAATTCAATAACGAATCTTTGTGGACACGATACAATATAACCTATATCACCTGGTAAATTAATAACTTACTTTTTGCTTACCGCTATACCAGTGCAACAAAATGGTGCCGTTGTCGGGGATTGGTTCTATTGTTTTCGCATTGTGATAATTCTTTTGATTTTGAGTTTTGTAATTAATGTATATGTTATATAGAAATTGTACATTAACTTGTATATGATATTTGTGCATATATTTCTTTTCATGCATTGTTGTGAATTGTCTTGTTTTTATAACGTTTGTTGTGTTATTGTTAGGACACTTTCTTTAGGTTTGCGCGGTGTGACAATACCATGGCATGACGAGAGGAGGTTACTAGCTTTTACAATAAAGGTGTCGAGCTTACGACGTAAAACAAGCATGTTGTATTGTTTTTATTTGTGTTAGTTTAGGTAGTATGGTGATTTGTGTTTTAACAAGTTGAACTCGAATTAGTTTTTAAATTTCAAATCTTCACTTTTCAACTTGTTAATTCACTTTCACCGGATTGTTTCGTTATGTTAGTTGATTTTTTCCGAATGCTTGTCATGTTTAGCTTGAGGAAGTTTGTTAAAAGTTTGTAAATATTGTATGTTTTGTGTAGTTATGTAGTAATTAGCTTTAATATTATTTTTCTAACTCTTTTGTTGTTGTTTGGACTCAAGTTTTGGTCTGGTAACTTGTAGAATATTGAGGTGATTTCTCAAGTTTGATCGTTTCGACTTGCGAATGTGTGGTAATGATTTTTGTTAATGTTTTGTACACGCTCGAGGTATGTGTTGATCACTTTCTATACTTTAAAATATTCATGATACTTAGACTTTTACAATTTTTATGATATTCATTCTTTTGTATACTTGTTCATTTATGAATCACTTTAGTTTCCACCCTTTTTGTGAGGTAGCTTTCAATTGTTCACATATGCTGGAACTAGATGTTATTATGCTTAAGCTTTTGTTTTGTGTTGATTGTATGAATGCAAGAAAATGATCAAAGCATTTCTGTTTCATTTTGAGCACAACTACCTAGGCAAATAGTCAATTCACCTTGTGAGCGTGTGATCATTAGTAACCCCTTTGAGCTTTTTGTCGACTTCCATGTTGTATTTTCTAAATGCACGTCTATGAGTGTTTAGTTTCCCTTTTTGCATGTACGTTGGTTCGTTGTTTTCTTGAATCCTTAACCATTTTTTTGGTTTGAATTTTTACCTTACCTTAGAAAGTATGGAGTATTCACTTTAATGTATGGTTGAATTTAAGTTGGGGAGAAAAAGTGATTGTGTATTTATTGGTTGATTACTATGAGGTTGAAAAAGAAAAATAAAGAAAAAAATGTGAAAAAGAAAAGATATAAAAAGAAAAAGAAAGAAAAAAATTGAAAAATCTTTGGAAAAAAAAACAAAAAAAAAAGGAATAATGTTGTGTTAATAACTGATGTATGTTGGTTTGAAATTTGGGATGAAAAAGAAGTTTGATTGAAATTATTTTGTTTGAGACTTTGTGGAAGTAATTACTCCCTTAGGTTTAGGCAAGTTTTTGTTTCGATTAACTTTAGGATTTATCACTTGTTTGTTAACCAAGCCACATTGCAACCTTGAAAAGCCCTTGAGATTCTTGCTTTTATATTTTCAATGTAAATTTTTGGATGAGTGCATAATTTAGTCTATTATTTGCAAGATTGTTGGATGAGTGAATATACCCCATTTTTGTGTGTTTTTCATCTACCGATGATTGTGTTTGCTAGGTGTGATTCATTTGTGAACTAGTATTGTTTTATAATGTTTGACATAATTTTTGTATTTAGTATTTGTTTCGTGTTTATGTTATTTTCGTAGTTTAGTGGTAAGTGTTTACTTTGTGTGTACTATTTATCATTTGAACCATTGCATTTTTTTTCTGTTTTCAAAACCTGTTGATTCATGATTCTTTGATTTATCATTCTTTATTCTTTAGGTTATTTGACATTGTTTTAGGATAAACAATGATTCAAGTTGGGGAGAGTTTTATAAGTGCAGAAGTGTAGTTATTTTGTATATACTTTTTGTTGCACTTATCGACTCTTTATTTGTAATTTCGGTTGAATAATCTCGCTTTTTGTTGTAAATACGTCTAATTGTTTTTTGTGTATATAGTGTACCATTTGATAGTTTTGTATTCATTTTGTAGGTAATTGAGCATTGTTGGAGCAAGAGGAATAAAAGCTCTAAGATTCATTTTTGAATTAATAAAGGAAGAAGTCCAAGAAGAGAAGCCATTCCAAGTTATGCATCGAAAGCAACAAAAGTTGCTGAACTGTCATGCATCGCCGAGAGAAATTTCTATCGTCGGGCGACAGTGGGCGAGAAGAGCCATTTTTGATGTTACCTCATGCCTTGCTTCGATGTTGCATCACTAGGCGAGGAATAAAGGTGTCTCTGGGTGAAGCTTTCTGTCGCCGGGAGATGGAGGATATTTTTGACCTGCTGAGGACGTGGCAAAACCTAGGCCAAGTGTATAAGAGTCGCCGCCGAGCTACGCTTTTATGTCGTCGGGAGACGCGTGCAGAACAAAATTTGTTTATATTTCATTTCATTTTTGTTTGGTTATGGTTTTAGGGGTGAGTTTTTGTTCTCCCAACTCTATCAACCTTATTTTTGTAGTGGATTAGCTTAGATAATAACACTAGGGCTTTGCTTATGGATGATTGTAGGTGGATTTCTCATTGACCGACACTGACAAACTGGAAGATTTGTGTTTATCTCTTCTCCTCTCTATGTATTTCTCTTTTGTTGAGTTTTGTATGTATTTTAATTTGAACTTATGTATATTTTCCCCCCATGGAGTTATATTAAACTTGCTTTACAAATCTTTGTTGATTGTGGTCTTAGATTTTTGCTATGTGCTAGGGATTAGGGTTGATATAGACATATACTTCTTAGATCTTATCTAGGTTGATTATCTGTTAGTTTCTGAACTCTAGAGATATATTTAGAGCTGACATCTAGTTGGGTATTAGAGCTTAATGCCTCTGTGTGGTTGTGTTGTGCTGGAGATCATCAGTGCGATTACATAGTTGTCTTCTGTGTTGTTAAGGAGATAGAGAGATCATTTCCTTGGTGATACAATCGGTCTCTCGATTTGGGTTAGAACTGACTTAGGTTGTGAGTGATACATAATGACATTGATGAGTATTGTTAGGTTGAATGTAACTGGTCGGTAGATTTAAGTCTGTGATGAGTATATTATATGCAGGCTTTATAAGTTCTTCCTTAGTTTTTTATTTTGTTTACATTTATTTTCTGTTGATACTTTTCTTTTCAACCCATTAATCCCCAAACTCATTAATGAATTCTTTGTCGAACGACAATTCAATAACCAATCTCTATGGACACGATACAATATAACCTATATCACTCGGTAAATTAATAACTTACTTTTTTCTTGCCGATATATTGCTGCAACAACTTGCAGAATCAAATCTTGTTCTTACAACCTCCCCCTTTTTGATGATGACAAAACTATGTATTTTGATGACACAATTGTGTTCACATAATCAAAAAAAGTGAAAATAGAAAGGTAAGGAATACTTATCCTTTTTATGATAATCCTTCTGAGTCAATGACTTGATGAAGATCGAATATCCTGACTTTGAACCATTTGAGTAAAACCCATTGGTTCCAATAGATCAGATATTGATATCTTGAGAGACTTAACTTTGGATGCCAATGGAAAAATTTAGATCATGATGCCAATAGAACAGTTGAGATCTTGATTTCTTAGAACTTCTTCTTATTGAATCTTGACTTTAGATGCCAATGAGAATGAAATCAAATTGAAATCTTTGAAACTTTAATGTCACTAAGACAGCTTCCAGATTCTCAATTCTTGGTGTCTGATTTCATATTTCACTTCTTGGAGTTTGATTATGAATTGAAAAACATCTTTAGAGTCTGAAGCCAATAGGTTAGACATAAGCCTTGCACAATGCTTTCAGATCTTTGTCTTTAATCAGAGTTCTGATTTCCTGAAAAAGAAAAACAATTCTAATAGAAACAAGAGTTTAACTGGGTTAGAATGTAAGAAGCTCTTTTTAGAGAACATTTTCCAAAACTTGATTATTGAAATCAAAATTATGTTCACTTAATTACTTCCCCTTTTTGTCATGATCAAAAAGGTAATTATGTGTGAAAAACATAAAAACCAGAAGAAATAACAAGAGAAGATAAAAAGTTTCATTGGTACTCGAAGGAGATTACAACAGGATGACCATAAACAAGTAAAGCTATCTAAACTTAAAACACATCACAACTCTCATAAAATAGAGCATTGCCTCTGATGAATAGATTTCTTTGAACAGTTTCAATAATACATGCTAACTCAAATAGTTCAGACAATATACGTCCATACAGAATGAATGATTTTTTAGAGTTCCTGGATGCTTGGATTGATAGCTTCAGATGATTGAATATTATTTCCGAAATATGAATTGGAATAATTTTGCGAAGGAAATAAAGAAGACACATATCACTAGGAAAAAATTTATCAAGATCTTCTCCTCCAGGATCAAGATTTTTCAACAAGAACTGAAACCAGATTTTTGCAAGTGGTTTCAAATTATCTGAATTAGGGGCTCATATCCAAATGCAGATTTAGGAAAATTTGGAAACATTTCAACATTCATGAAAGAGTTGGGTAAAGGTGGACTCTAGATGGCTTCATCAATGGAGGAGCGAGTGATGGTTATCGGAATGCCAAAGATGTAAGAACGAATTGTGTTTTCATTAGGACTGACAGAAACATTAAGCCAGAAGTTCTTTAAAAGGTTAGGATAAATATGACCTCTCAGCATTTTTGCATACCCAGGCCATACTTGATTTTTAATAAGCCTGTTTATGAAACCATTGTCAGACACATAGTTGGGTCTTTTCTTTTTGATTACCTCGATAAGATTTCCATCTCCTTGAAAGGTTCTAACAGCCATGGTATGCAAACAAGTTTGAAAAAGAAGAGACGGTCGAAGATGATACAAGGATAAGGACTTGATGAATGACTATAGATTATAAGAGATATAAATAGTCAGTCAAGCAGTTCACAAAGTAAGACGATTGAAACACTTAAATGACATCACACTGCTAAAAGAAGGAAATGAAATAAGAAGTAGATCAAACGTTAAGGTGAAAGAACACAAAATTTTTTTAATTGGAACACGACAATGAATATCAGACAAAGGCATGAAATGATTTTTCCCAAGACATAGTCAAAAGGAGTAGTGAAATAAATGTAATAATGATTAATCAATTTCAAGAAAAATAACTGCTCGTGTATGACCTAGGTAGAGTGTGATTGACACTAAGTCTACTTAGGTAATGCGTTTGATATTCTCAACATCTGGAAAACCTCAAAGATTTCTATTTGACCAGGAACATTTCAGACCGAAACATTTTCTGAAGACTGAGATAAAACAAATTAGAAGTCTTTTGTTTAAGTCAGAATTTTATCCCTTCATACTATGACTAAAACACGTTTCATTCTAATGACATCTTACTCTGAACATATACATATTTTCATATTCTTTAGAATAAACAGAAATCTATCTTCAGTTAAGGATTTTGTAAAAATGTCAGTCCACTGATGCTATGTATCTATAAATTTCAAGGATAGGATCCCTTTGTGAACATAATCTTTAATGAAATGATGTTTGATTTCTACGTGTTTAGGCCTAAAGTGTAGGATAGGATTCTTATTCAAGTAAATAACGACAATATTATCACAAAAGATAGGAATGTTTCTTTTATATATCTAGTAATCTTCTAACTGATTCTTCATCCATAGCATCTGAGTATTGCATAGTGTTGCTGAAATGTACTCTACTTCTGTTGTTGAAAGAGAAGTTGTTGATTGCCTCTTGCTTGACCATGAGATCAGATTCTTGCCTAGAAACTGACAATTTCCAAAAGTACTCTTCCTCTCTAGCCGATCTCCAGCATAGTCTGCATCATAGAAACTAGAAAGAGAATACTCTGATGTTTTCTCATACATCAAGCCAAGGTTAAGGGTTCCTTTTAGATACCTTAGAATCCTCTTAGCACCAGTTAAATGAGATTCCCTAGGATCAGATTGGAATCTATCACAAAGATGGACACTGAATAAAATATCATGTCTAAATGCAGTCAGACACATAAGAGAGTCTATCATACCACGATAAAGCTTCTGACATACCTTTCCACTTACCTCTTCTTTCCCTAGAATACATGTTGGATGCATCAAAGTCTTTGATATAGTGCAATATGTCATGTTGAATTTCTTCAGAAGTCCTTTGGTGTACTTGCTTTGATGAATGTAAGTAGCCTCTGGTTTTTGATCAATCTGAATTCCCAGAAAGAACTTCAATTCCCACATCATGCTCATTTCAAATTCAGCCTGCATTAACTTAGAGAATTCCTCACAGAGGGATGGATTAGCAGAACCAAAAATAATATCATAAACATAAATTTGAACAATTAGAATATCATTATTGAATGTTTTGCAGAAGAGTGTAATGTTAACCTTTCCTCTAGTAAACTTATTTTCTAAAAGAAAATTTCTTAATCTGGCATACCAAGCTCTAGGAGCTTGTTTCAAGCCATAAAGAGATTTCTTTAGTATAAAAACAAAGTATAATTTCTCAGAGTTTTCAAAGCCATGAGGTTATTTGACATACATTTCTTCTGAAATATAACCATTCAGAAATGCATTCTTAACATCCATCTGATAAAGGATGATATTATGATTTACAGAAAAAGAAACTAACAACCGAATAGCTTCTAACCTGTCGACTGGTGAAAATGTTTATGTATAGTATATTCCTTCTTGTTGACTATAATCTTATACAACCATTTGTGATTTGTTTTTGACAACTTCACCCTTCTCATTGAGCTTGTTTCTGAACACCCATCTGGCTCCAATGACGTGGACACCTTAAGGTTTCTGAACAAGATCCCATACATCATTCTTTGAGAATTGGTTCAGCTCTTTTTCCATACCCAGAATCCAATCCTTATCTAGAAGGGCTTCCTAAATAGATGTAGGTTCTATTAAAGAAACTAAACCCATAAGCACTTCATCATAAGGTTTGAGAGTCGGTCTTGTTCTGACTGAAGCATCTTTACTTCCAAGAATGAGATCTTCAGGATGAGATGGTGTGATTCTGTTCTTCCTTGGTTGAGGTTGATTAGAAATACTATCAATAACATCAGAATAAGAAGGAGCTTTTTATTCTTTATCTTCTTGAATCTTCTCCTTTGGTTAATGAACATTATTGTCACATCTACAAGCTTTTCACGCAGCTTTGACTTTTCATAGTGAAGCTTATCATCAAATTTGACATGGATAGATTCCTCCACAATTTATGATTATGTGTTATAGATTCTGAAGCCTTTAGAGCATTCAGAGTATCCTAATAGAATACACTTTTGTGCCTTGGAATCAAACTTACCCAGATTCTCTTTAGTGTTTAACATATAACAAGTACATCCAAATGGATGAAAATAGGAAATGTTGAGCTTTCTATTCTTCCATAATTCATAAGGAGTCTTACTCAAAATAGGTCTGATGGAGATTCTATTTTGAATATAACACGTTGTATTCACTACTTTTGCCCAGAAGTTCTTAGCCATATGAATTTCTTGGATCATGGTGTGAGCCATTTCTTGCAGTGTTCTATTTTTCCTTTCTACAACCCCATTTTGTTGTGGAGTTCTAGGACAAGAAAAATCATGTACTAATGCAATTTGAATCAAAATGTTTTCAAAATCTTATTTTCAAATTCTCCACCATGATCACTTTGGACTCTAACTATTTTGCAATCTTTTTCATTTTACACTTGGGAACAAAAAGAAGCAAATACAGAGTATGACTCATCCTCGTGTTTCAAGAATTTTACCCATGTCCATCTACTATAATCATCAAAGATGACAAGTCCATATTTCTTACCATTGACAGAAGCAGTTTTCACAGGTCCAAATAAGTCAATGTGAAGAAGTTCTAATGGCCTAGAAGTAGAAACAATCTTTTTAGTTTTGAAAGAGGTTTTTGAAAATTTGCCTTTCTAACAAGCTTCACAAAGGGAATTTTAAGTATATTTCAGATTGGGCAAGCCTATGACTAATTCAAGTTTATTTAGTTGAGAAATCTTTCTCAAACTAACATGACCCAGACGTCGATGCCAGACCCATTGCTCTTCTTGAACAGTTAGAAGACATTTTACATTTTGATTTTTCAAACCTGATAATCTTATTTTGTAAATATTTTTCTTCCTCTTGCCATTGAATAGAACTGGGCCGTCCTTCTAACTAACAGCTTTACAGGATGTTTGATTAAAAATGACGTCATAACCATTGTCACTAAGTTGACTGATTGATAATAAGTTATGTATCATACCTTCGACTAAAATAACATTGTTAATAGAAGGGAATTTACCATTACCAATTGTTCTAGATTCTATAATCTTTCCCTTCTAATTACCTCTGAATCCAACAACGCCTCCGGACTTAAGTTCCAAATCTTGGAACATATGCCTTTCTCCCCTCATGTGTCGCGAGCATCCACTATCCAGGTACCATGACTAGTGTTTCAGTGGCTTCATCAAGGAAATCTGCAATGTAGATGATTCGATCCTTAAGTACCCACTTTCTTGGCCCTCTTTTGTTATAAGTTCTATAGGTTCTGACACCTTTGGTATTTTATGCAACCGGATAATAATGTGAAATTTGTGCATGATACTTTGGTTTAGAAGTTTCCTTCTATGTCTGTGTTTGTGCTACAGTAGTATCAAAACCTTCCTGTTCTGGAAATTTCAAATTTGTGCCAGCAAGCACGAAATGTTCAGAAAGAGGTTTTGGTTTGAAATTCAGAGTCTCATCAATTTTCTTTGACGGTCCTGAATATCCCAAGCATCTTCTTCTATTTCTACTAACACCATAGATCATTGAAGCCATTTTTCTTCTATCTATGCTTTTAGCAAGGAAGGTTTGAAAAGCTTTATCATATCTAATTACTTTGTCAGTAACATATGTGTTAGAGGAAATCTCTTCTTATAATCTAGACACTTTACTTTTTCAGAGCGATGTTTGATTTTTCTAAAACAAATTGTTTTTCATTTAAGTCAGAAATATTGCGCTCATTTATAGTAGTGTTCTCAAAAGTAGCTACAAAACTCTTTTTCAAGAGTTTGTGTTTACTTAGAAGAGATTGATACCTTTTCATTATTTTAGATAAACCAATTTTAAGTTCAGAACGAGATAAGGAAGAAAGTACCTCTTTGTCGTTATCAGAGTCTGACTCATACTTAAGTGTCAGTTCGTCTTCTGATACTGCTTCTCCCTTGCTGATCTTGGCCATGAATGCCATGTTTGCATGCTCTTCATCAGAACCATCATCTTCTGATTCTGAATTATCCCATGTTACCATGAGACCCTTCTTATCTTTGTAAGCCTTCTTAGGCTTCTTGTCTTTCTTAAGATTTGGACAATCATTTTTGTAATGTCTAGGCTCTTTGCATTCAAAGCAAGTAAATTCTTTTCTAGAAGCATTCCTCTGACCGGAAGTGGATTCACCTCTTCCATATGTCTTTCTTTAACCTTTGAACTTGCTTTTTATGTGCTTCTAGATTTGACTTATTCTTCTGGATATCAGAGAGAGTTCATCATCATCTGAATCTTCTTTAGAATCTTCTGATTCTTCCTTGGCTTGACAATCCTTGATTTTCCCAAAAGTAGACTTTTAGAGCAGCTGATTTTACCCTCTTCTGATGTTCATCTTATTCCATCTCTATTTCATGACTTCTTAAAGAGCTAATCAGCTCCTCAAGAGAGGTGTTATTAAGATCCTTTGCCAATTTTAAAGAAGTTACCATTGGTCTCCATTTTACAGGAAGACTTCTGATAATCTTTTTAATGTCATTTATGGTGGAATAACCTTTATTCAGAACCTTAAGTCCTGCCACAAGAGTCTGAAATATTGAAAAAATTGTTTCCACAGATTCGTCATATTCCATCTTGAAGGCTTCATATTTTTTAATTAAGGCCAAAACCTTTGTTTCTTTTACTTGTGCGTTGCCTTCATGTTTCATTTGAAGAGAATCACAGATAGACTTTGCAGTCTCCCTGTCTGTGATTTTCTCATAATCATTATATGAAATAACACTTAGAAGATTGGTTCTTGCTTTGCAGTCGTTTCTACATACTTTCTTTTGTGCTTCTGTCATTACACTTCTTGCAATCTTATGACCTTTATCATCTACTGAGTGAGTGTAACCATCAACTGCCAAGTCCCATAGATCCAAGTCATATGCCAGAAAATAACTTTCTATTCTATCCTTACAATAGTCAAATTTCTCCCCATCAAACATAGGAGGTTTTGAACTATAGAGATCTCTATCATTATCCCTATTATCAACAGTAGAAGTAGGTGTAGCCATTGGTTTTTCAGACACACTAGATCGATACTGGACACTGTTAAGTGTTGATAAAAATTCAAACTTTTTATCTCCTCGGAACCGGAACTCTGATACAAATTGAAGGTGTGAAAAATACAAGAAGGGGAGGGGGGGGGGGGGGGGGGTTAATTGGGTTTTTAAAACAAAAAACTATTCTTCAAATTTTTTCCCATTTAAGTTAAAATCCTTTTTCCTTCACTCTTAATAATAATAATAAGTAATAACAGGAAGTAAAGAACAATGTATGTTTATACTAGTTCACTAGAAAATTATCAAGCTAGTCTTGTCCACCCGCCAAAGTAATTTTGCCTCACTCAATCGAGGACTTAATTCATTATAACCAAACTGATTACAATTTGCACAAGCTACCCACAAGTGACTAACAACCTCTAAGACTTACAAGTCAAATACTTCTTAAGGATACAGACCTACTCGGTCTCTAAAGGAATATCAAACAATAATCTACTTGATTAATACAATACATAAGCTACCTGCAAGTGACTAACAACCTATAAAACTCGCAAGTCCCATGTGTTGTACCCCAATTTTTGCCCCTAAGATCCCTTCATCATACCATATTGTTTCAACCACTACAAAATCACATTAGGGCTTTTTAGTTCTTCTACTTATCTTTAGCTTTGCTCTATGAGGAGTTACCATGTACCTTAACTTATTTTCTCTCATGATCATGGATATTTTGCTTTGATTTTTTCCCTAAATTAACAAAATGCAATATTGTTTTGTCTCACTTGTTGATAATGTAGGTCAAGGCAATGAGGTTTTTAACAAGTTGCATCATGGGTTCATGAGTTTATTTCCATGCCCTAGTCAAAGGCTTGAGAGATCCAAACCTCACCATTGAAGTTGTTTTGAAGTTGGTATGAAAGTAGTTTTGGTGGCCATAGGTCCTCATCATCATCCTCAACAATTTCTATTCACAAAGGAAGAATATTGGCACAAAAGTTTGTTCAAACTTGGCAAAGTTCCACCAAGCATTCTCTTGATCTAGAAGCTAGGGTTTTAGACTTCAGAGGGGCATATCTTGCTCATATTTTGGTATTTTTGAGTTATTCCAAAAATATTCTTCTCTTCAAAGAGTTATCAACAAATCACTTCAAAAGTTTCAAGGAGTTTTCATGTGGAAGGAACTTGGTGAAGAAGAAATATTACAAGTCACCCAGATGAATCCCTAATTTTCCATATGTAACTTCAATTGGTCACAACTTGGTCAATTTTTATCACCTTGAGCCCATTCTTTTTCCATGATGATCTTAAAGATGTGTACTTCATTAAGAATGCAAAAGATTATAGGTCATTTCATGATTTTTGGCCAACTTCAACAAGTCATAACTTGCTCAATTTTTGGAGATTTTGATTGGTTCAAATTGCAAAATGTCATTCAAGAGGTCTAATTCATTCCATCTTTTTTGATCAAGAGCAAATTCTAAGTGCAAGGCCATGTTTAGAAGTAAGAGATTATAGGTCATTTTTAAAGAAGAATTTGAAATATTTCTAAGTATGGAAAGTCAACTCTTTTTCCTCAACTTTGACTCCATGTAATTTTCAGCTCAAGCCTCCAACTGATTATATTCTTTTTCCATTGCAAAGTTTATTACCTCATCTTTCTAAAACATCAAGAATCATGCCTTAAGACTACCTAAGGTGGAAATGCCATTGCTTCAAAAGTGGTAACTTGGAATTGAAGTTTCCCTGCAAGTCAGAATTTGAATTTCATGTTACAACCTCTAAACCTCAAATTAACACGCGTTTTGGGTCTAAATATGATTAGCCAACTTTCCCAAGTGGATTAGTGCATCAAAACGCAAGAATTGGATGAGTTTTGGTGAAGTTTGGATCACACTTCACTCGTGCATCAGGTTTGCACGAATTCTTTCCAAAATGCATCATTCACTCTTCCTTTTGATCCCATTTGATTCTCCTATAAATACATGTACTACCCCATTCAATTTCCCAAGCTTAGATAGCCAGAATCACCCTGCCAAACTTGCTTCCCAACTCAGAATTCAGATACTTCGAATCCTATTCTCAAGCCTTTTTCAATCCATTTTCTCCATCAATTCACCTTCTTTGATCTTCCCTGAACCTATCCATACATTTACATTCAAGAATCGTGCCCTACATTGCTCCATAGAAGTCCAGTTTCAGAGCTCTTCAACTCAACTTCAATAGGTAGATTCCTTCATCAATTCTTCAAAACTTTGGTATCATTGTGTTGCTCTCATTTCTCTGGTTCTAGTCGCAATAGTTACTTTCTTCTGGAAACACGTTTGGATTATGTATTTTCAAATACCCTTTCAAAACTTTCTTTCCAAATTGCTTGAGTTACAGTTTATATAAAAATGGCGCAAGGGTATGGTTGTCTTCGTCTTGAAGAGACGAAACGAATGGCATAGGTCTGAGCTTCTAATTTTACAGTTTGAGAGACCTGCAATTCGTGAGGCTGGAGGTTGAAGATGACCAACGTGTCACCTTCTAACCAATGAAAGCGTGCCATTTGTTTTTTTTTGAATTTCTGATTTTACATTTGATTCAGTGCATTACTCAGTAAAGACCAAGATATGCACAACGTGCCAGATCCTTTGGATTTGATTACTAACGTGTTTTGACTGTCATCCAATGGTCCACATCTTTTTCTGATTTTTATATTTTAATTGTTTTAAACTTCAAAAAATCATAGAAAAATTCATTTTTAGTCCAAAAAATCTGAAAAAATTATGAAAAATATTTTTGATTATTCTCTTTCTGATTTTTATTTTTTCACAATTTATTTTTGTGTTTTGATATTTTTTATGAAATTTACACTTATTTGATTTGTTTAAAATGTTTAAAAATACTTTTGCACATTTTTTAATTTTGAAAAAATTATGGAATGATCCAATGACATTGTGACAAATATTGGTGACCTCATTTTATTTTTGTTTCTGACTTTGTTATTTTTTACTATTTTTGTTTATTTTACCCATTTATTTTAATTTTTAAAAATGGTTTCTGACTTTTAAAAATTAACAAAATTTTTATAAAAATTTTTGGATTCATTTCTGATTTTTCCATGACCTTATTTTTTATTTCTTGATTAATTTGAACATAATTGATATTTTCCTCATTATTTTCTATTTTAAACTTTCTTTTTTAACCCTTTAAATGTATATATTAAATATATTATTATTTTGTGATTATTTTTTGGCTGTCTTGAGTTGATTTTTTTGATCATGACTTTATTAACATCATTGGATCTTGAGTGTTGAGTTCAACCCCACCAAAATGGATGAATGATTTTAATAATAGTTTGATTAAATTTTTAATTCAAAAGTGGTTTATTCATCTTTTTCACCCTAATCCCTCTTTGTCTCATCTCCTTCTTCTTGCACTAAATGTTGTTGGAGCATGATCCCTATATCATGTATCAAAACAAATGGTGCATAGATTGCTATTGACCGGCCTCAAAATAGGTGCGACTTCTATATAAGTCCACTTACGATTGCTTAACATAGCGCTAAATTTTGTCCTGATTCGAATAAATGATCATTCATGGCCCAAACTTATGATTGCAAGCCCAAGTATGTTAATTTGATCTCTTTGATCCAATAACCTTGAGATTCATTGTGTGGAGGCTTTAGTTCTACCAATCCTCTAATGGATCTACAACACCTTTGGTCAACGCGAATCACTTAAACATCGTTGATCATTAAATGGTACTTATGAGAATTCCAAATGGATGATATACTTGACAAAAAGCAAATGCAACTTGTTGTGTGGAGGCTTTGGTTCTACCAATCCTCTAATGAGTTCCAAATGCAAGTTTCAAGATGGTCATCCAACTAACCACTAATTATTAACTTGCTTTTATTTTTTATGCTTTTTATTCTTTTATGCTTTATGCACTATTTACTTTTAGCATTTACATTCCATGTCATTTTCATCTTTGCTCACTTGAGCATTTATTTTCTTGTCATTTTCACTTTTCTCACTTGAGCTTTTCTTTTTACTTTTCCTAAGATACTTAATAACCAACTTAAACCCTAAAAAACTCTTAATGGCACTTGGACTATTTAGTTACTATCCTTGGCATGATGGAGTAGTGGATTTTTTCTTGGACTTAGGATTAGAAACCTTGGCCTATCTTGGATACCTTGTGATCTTATCTGATTATTTTTTCTGGAGCTCTTGAGGTTTACCTCAAGAAATTGGGTTGCTTGTTTGCTTTTGTGTGCAGGTTTTTGTGATTGCATCATTTGTTTGCAATATGGAATTCGCCCGTATACAGCCGTTACTCTGCCAAATTTTTTAGAAGACTTAATACATTTGAAGAGGTCTAGTATTTTTGCTTGCTTGGTTTCACTCCAAAGAATGGGAATTCTATCTTGACTTATAATGTCAAGTTGTGGCTTCTTGTTGGTTAGATGGTCCTTATCCTTAGCTTTTACCTTATGCTTTAGGGTAGCCTCTTCTTCCCCTCCCATCTTCTTTAATTTCAAAAATCTTCTCCCTCCTTTTGAAAACCCTTCTTGTTTTGGAAACTTGAAACACTTTCATAATAAACTTGGACCTAGGTCCATGCATTTTCAAAACATTTTCATCAATAAACTTCAATCAACTTAATAATACCTTGACATTTTTTGTGAGAAGACTAAAAGTCAATTAATCTAATTTCAAACCATTTTCTCACTTTGGATTTTATCTTTAAACTTTTCTCAAAAAGATTAGACTCTTGTCAATCCTTGTAGTGATGCAAACAAACTATACTTCTACATTATGTAGTGAAGAGAGATATTTTCCACTTGGGTGTTGAGTGAGGCATTGTTGATTTTAAAATCCAAGCCATATCCTCCACTTTGAGATGATGCAAATTCTCCTTTCTCATGATTGTGGGTAGTAAGTATGTTTTCCACACGGACAATGACGATGATGTCTTATCTCTTAAAATTAACCAACATACTTGTTTCAAATTTTTAAAAGAGGAACTACGTGTACCCTGATCCCCTATTGCATGAAAGGTGGTACGTAGGCACTAAAAGTTCGTAACCGCGGAGGGTGCAAAAATCATAAAATAATATATTTCTTTTCTCACCTCCCCATCCATTTTATATATAACACATTTTATAGCCAAAATACACAGATTTTACAAAGAGGTTCCTGCAGAGTACCGTAGATGTTTAGGGTGCTAATACCTTCCCTTTGCATAACCAACCCCTTACCTTGAATCTTTCCCCTTTTTTTGGGTTATTCGCTCTTTTCCCATTCCTTTGGAAACAATAAAGCGCGGTGGCAATTTTGATTTTGATTTGTATAAAGTATAGTCAATCCAATGGCTTAGTCTTGAACATTTCTACTGCTACAGAAAAGTGGCGACTTCACTGGGGACAGATTGACCTTTTGCTGGTCCATCCCTAAGTGGGTTAAACCTATCTTTGTTTATATGTGTATATGTGCTATTGTTGTTTATGTGTTATATGTTGTATATATGTTTATTTGGATTTTCATGGTTTTTAGGGTGCTTGGTGATTACTCATAAGTCCTATACCCGGACTTGGGCAAACATTAAGATAGGACGGGCGGTATAGTCATGTTAACTTTGAGGGAGTAATCCCAAAAATGGAGGCATGAGATCCCCCACTCAGTGGAGGCCCCTTTGACTGTAGTTTCGTTTACCGAGTAATCGGGAAGACGTACTGCTTTTGACCTGGGAGCCTGCTGAAACTGAGGACCGTAGAAATCCTAACACATCTTGGCCTTTTAGGTGTAGTGCCGAAGCTATGACGGAGTAATCCGGAAATAGTTCTCACGCGATACTACGCTCGGACGAGTCTTTCTTGAGAATATTACTAATTACCGAGTTAATCGGGAAGTTGGTAATATCCGAAGGAAAGATGTAGACTCTGGGAACCTCCAGAACCTTGTTCGGCAGGTGATAACTTTTTAGACCAATACCTTATGGGTAGTACCTTCGACCTCATGCTCGTGACGTTGAACCTATGAAACCTATATGTGTGATCTTGTGTGTGGTTGTTGCATCATGCATCCATGCACTCATAAGCATCTTTTGAAGGAAACAATATTTCAGGGGATTTAAAGGTTGACTATTTGTGAATATCTCAGGTACTATTAACCATGGATTCTGGAAAGAGAAAGACCGAGAAATACAGTTTCAAGGATCCCAAGATAGATGAGTTGGTCAGTCTGATTCCAGAGATCGAGTATTCTGCAGACTTTCAGAAGAAGTATGGATCCATTATTCCTCTCATGAAGCTGAAGATGAAGGAGGGTATTCTCTCGACCTTGGTCCAGTTCTATGATCCGGTGTATCACTGCTTTACTTTTCCCGATTATCAGTTGATGCCTACACTGGAGGAGTATTCTTATCTATTGGATTTACCTGTTACCGATCGTGTCCCTTTTACTAGTTTGGAGGGTGAGCCAAAACCATATGAGATTGCTGCTTTAATTCATCTGGGGAAGTCTGAGGTGGAAGCCCATATGACTACTAAAGGAGGGATTAGAGGATTACCAGCTCAGTTCGTATTGGAGAAAGCTCGTTACTTTTCCAGAATGAAGAGTACGATTGCTTTTGAGGCCATCTTTGCTTTACTTGCTTATGGATTATTCTTATTTCCTAATGTGGACAAGTTTGTCGACATTAACGCTATCAGGATTTTCATGATTGGAAACTCAATTCCTACATTGTTGGGCGAGGCTTATTACTCTATTCATCTTTGGAGTTTTTATCATGGGGGAATGATTATCTGTTGCACGCCTTTGTTATACCGATGGTTCATCTCTCATATGCCTCAGTTTGATGCTTTTTGGGATATCAAGAAGGAACCTCGTTGGGCTCCTAAGATCATGGAACTTACTCATTCAGATATTGATTGGTAGCATCGAGCTTATCAGGATATAGAGATTATTGACAGTTGTGGTAGTTTCCCAAATGTACCTCTTCTTGGTACAAAGGGAGGAATTAACTATAACCCTGTTCTTGCACGGCGACAACTTGGTTATCCGATGAGGGATAAACCAAACAGTATTCATTTGAGTAGTTTCTTTATGAAGGAAGGATAAGACCACAGGGAAGCTAGGGAGCATATTGCGAAAGCCTAGCGTCACATTCATAAGAAAATTAGGAAAGATTTGAGACCTAGGGGTGCTGTTTCTTTGGAGCCATATCTTCAGTGGTATCCAGTTGAAGATTCCGTATACCCGGGAGACACCCATGCCTGATATGTTTGTGAAGACCACTCCTCCTTTATTGGATGATCTAGAAGAGTTGCAGCTTACTTTGGTTAGGATGAAACAGGAAAGGGATGCATGGAAGAACAAGTTCCATACTTTAGAGAGTTCCTACAAAGCAGACTTGAAGGAGAAAGACGATTTGATCGAGATCCTTGAGAGTCGAGCGGTAGAGTCTATGGAGAGGCAAGGGGATTTATTTTCCCCTAAGCCTCAAATAGGTACTGGTCGTTCACTTCATGATTCAGATGATTGGAAGGAGGTTGCCGTCAGACATGTGGAAGAAAACCAGAGGTTGAGAGCTCAGATTGCCAGGCTCACAGGGAAGCGCCAGCGTATAGATTGATCTCCATCAGTTCTTTCTCTCAGGATTTTAGATTGTATTTTCATCTTGTACTTGGGATCATTGAAACTTGTAATCCATTTTGAAGTTATTATAATAAAAAAATTTAGTATTTCAAAAGCTTTGTTATTTTGATATTTGCAATATGTCTATAAATGTTAAATCCCTTGAAATATTAAATGATAAAGTAAAAATAAACATACGCATTGCATATCATGCATCATATTGCACATAGTTCTTGCATTTATTATGCATATCCAGGTGCCTTACCCAGCTTTTTGCTTCGTTCAACAAGCTGACTCATCACTACAACACTCAGGATAATTTCAAAAAGAAGACAGACAACTTGGAACAGGAGAATCGCGAGCTACGCGAAGAAGTTTCTTCTTTGAAGGCCAGCTTGGCCAAGTTGACTACTCTGATGGAAGCTTTGGTGGTTGCTCAGAATCAGCCACCGGGTGTTCAACCTCAACCAACAAGGGCAAATGCTGAAGTTCCTACTGTTCCAGTATCCGCTACTCTGATTGTTGGTTAAAACCGTATGCCTCAGGGTTACCCGCGGGGAATTCCAGAGAATTTTTCACCTGAAGGTTTCAATTCGGGCCCCCAAGATGCTCCAGTGGTTCCAAATGTTGTTACTCCGGCACCTCCTGTGGTGCATACTGTTCCTACTGCACCTCCTTTGGTGAATCTGGTTCCGATTGTTAATGAAGATATGTGTCGTCCTTTCCCTCTGCCGAGTGAAGACTTGGGTCTTTTCAACAAAATGGATGATTTCTAAGAACGGTTTGATAGAATGCAAAGAGAGATGAAGGCTCTTAGGGGAAAAGAGTTATTGGGACAGAATGTGAATGAGTTGTGTTTGGTCCCAAATGTCAAAGTGCCTGCTAAGTTCAAGGTCCCGGAGTTTGAGAAGTACAAGGGAAACAATTGTCCTCGTGCTCACTTGGTGATGTATGTAAGGAGAATGTCTACCCACACCGATGATCAGCGTCTGCTGATTCACTTTTTCCAGGATAGTCTAACCGGTGCAGCATTGAAATGGTACATGAGTTTAGACAGCGCCAACATCCATACCTTTAATGATTTGGGAGAAGCATTCATAAAAAAATACAAGTACAATATGGACATGGCACCTGACCGTGACAAGCTTAGGGCCATGGTTCAGAAAGACAAAGAATCGTTCAAGGAGTATGCACAGAGATGGCGCGAAGTGGCTACACAAGTGATTCCTCCTATGGACGAGAAGGAAATGACTAAAATATTTCTGAAGACCCTGAGTGCTTTCTACTACGAAAGAATGGTAGCAAGTGCCCCGAGTGATTTTATGGAGATGGTAGGAATGGGTGTCCGATTAGAAGAGGCAGTAAGAGAAGGACGTTTGATAAAGAGTGAAGGATCCGAAGGTGTGAAAAAGCCAGCTTATGGGTTTATAAAGAAGAAAGATGGGGATACCAATACTGTCATACAAGAGAAGAGGGTGAACGCTCCCAGAAGGAATTATCAGCGTCACCAGCAAGTTGCTTCAGTTATGAATGCCGCTCCGACTACCGTTGCTTATCAAAGACAGTCCCAACAAGGGAACCAGGGGAATAATCAGAGAAGGGAGAACTATGACCCTATTCCCATAAGTTATGCAGAGCTACTACCAGCATTGATTTAGAAGAAGTTGGTCCGGACACAACCACCTCCAAGAATACCATCTCCATTGCCTTGGTATTACAAAGCAGATCAGACATGCGCCTTTCATCAGGGAGAACCAGGGCATAGTGTTGAAAATTGTTTTTCCTTTGAGGACAAAAGTGTAAAGGTTGGTGAAGTATGGAATTTTATCTTTCAAAGACATGGGACCTAATGTGAAAGACAATCCTCTGCCCAAGCACGGGGGAGTGAGTACTGTGAATATGGTGGCTGGTTGTCCAGGTAACTTCCGGATTTTTGACATTAATCTAGTTAGAGAGGATTTGGTAAAGATGCACGCAGACCTTTGTGAATTCAGTTATTATACGCATGACCACGCCGGTTGTGCTGTTTGCAGTACAAATATATAGGGTTGCGAGAAGATAAAGGCTGATTTGCAGGAGATGATGGACGAGGGTTTAATCCATATAATCAGGCCAGAGAGATGATTATCATGAGATTGACATGGTTGATGTTTGTTTGATGAGAGAAGAGTCAGAGGAAGAATATGCCTTCGCGGATGAGTATTTCTCTTCAGACGAATATTTGTTTGCCAGAAATGACCTTTTGAGGGCTGATTGTGTTGAGGAAGGTGTAAACGTCATTGTACCTTGTTTTGGTACACCCTCTCATCTTGAGGTGGAATACCATAAAAACCAACAGTTACCCCACAGGTAATTAGTCTGCCAGGTCCCGTTCCTTATAAATCAGATAAGGCTGTGCCTTACAAATACAACGCTACAATCTTGGAGGATGGGGTGGAAGTTTCCATCCAGCCAATGCCAGATGTTGGAAATATAGCTGATAGCGGCAGGGTGACCCGTAGTGGACGTGTGTTTGCGCTGGTTATTCGAAAAGACATTGTTACTGGGAAGAAAATTGCTGAGAATGATGAACCGAAGAAGACTGCAGGAGAGACTAGTGGAGCTACATTGGAGAAAGAAATGGATGATATTTTGAAGATAATTAAAATGAGCGACTACAAAATTGTAGGTCAGCTATTGCAGACTCCTTCAAAGATATCCATCCTAGCATTATTGATGAATTCCTCCGCTCATCGAGAATCACTAATGAGAGTACTAGACCAAGCTTTTATGGAGAATGACATGCCGTTAGATCAATTCAACAGCGTAATTGGAAACATTACGTCATGTAACAATTTGGGTTTCTGCGATGATGAATTGCCAGATGAAGGGAGGAACCACAACTTGGCCCTCCATATATCTATGAATTGCAAGAATGATTCGCTGTCCAATGTGATAATTGATAACGGATCCGCGTTGAATGTTATACCAAGAAGTACTCTCATGGAGTTAAAGTATCAGGGAACACCTATTCGCTCGAGTGACATCATTGTGAAGGCTTTTGATGGGTCGAGGAAATCTGTCATCGGTGAAGTGGACTGGCCCATCCATATAGGACCACATTTGTTCTTGATAACTTTACAGGTAATGGACATTATTCCCGCGTATAGTTGTTTGTTGGGACAACCATGGATACACGAAGCAAGGTCTGTCACGTCAACTCTACATCAGAAGCTGAAATTTGTGCATGAAGGGAAGGTAGTGATCATAAATGGGGAGCAGACATTGTTGATATCCCATTTATCCTCTTTCAGTATTGTAGAAGCGGATGAGGCTGCTGTTTGAACCCAGTTCCAAGCCCTATCCATTGACAACATAAGGAGAGATGAGAATTTTATGGTCTCACTAAAGGATGCGCAGCAGGTTGTGCACAATGGTCATAATGCAGTTTGAGGACGACTTGTAGATCCACCCGTGAACAAGAACAGAGATGGTTTGGGTTTCTCTTCAAGGAGTGGAAAAAGCGAAGGTTTTAAGTCAAAATCATCTATGAACAGTTATCAAGATGTTTTCCACAGTGGAGGCTATCTCCATCCGATTGGTTTTGGAATTAATGTCGTTGAAGAAGATGAAGCAGAGCAGGAAGTACCGAATTATGTGACGCGTGGAGTCCGAGTTCAGAATTGGGTCACCATTGATATTATTTCTTGCATACATATTTCAAAGTAATTTGTTTTGTTAATCTGTCTCTTTCTTTTGAAAATCTTTCACTCTTCCCAAGGTGGAAGTATTAACGTTGTAGGACTTATCTGTTTTCTATAATTCTTAAGATCATTAATAAAAGTTGTCTTTGCTTCCAAAATTATGTCTTTTATTTTCTGCCTTTTTCTTGGGAAATGGTAATAAAAAAGAAAAAACCCTTTCAAAATAAATAACAACTGAAAATTAATCTGCATGATCGCTTGTTATATGTGTCAGTTTCTAAAAGCAATCATAAATCATATGTGCAGATTAATTAAAAAACCCGTTGAATACAATGACCCTGCACCCTCTCCCAACTTTGAATGTTCTGTGTTTGGAGCTGAAGAAGAAGATTATGATGAGATTCCAGAAGAGGTCTCACGTTTGCTTGAGTACAAGGAAAATACCATTCAGCCATATAAAGAGCCTTTGGAAGTGGTTAATTTGGGTTCAGAAGAAGATCCGAAGGAGGTCAAGATTGGAGCATCATTGCATCCTGATGTAAAGAGTAGGTTGATTGAACTATTGAAAGAGTATGTCAATATTCTTGCTTGGTCTTATCAAGATATACCTGGTCTAGATACAGACATTGTCGAGCATCGCTTGCCGTTGAAGCCAGAGTGTTCGCCAGTTAAACAAAAGATGAGAAGAACCCACCCAGATATGGAAGTAAAGATCAAAGAGGAGGTCCTAAAGCAGATTAATGTTGGTTTTCTTGTGACGTCAGTGTATCTTTAATGGATTGCCAATATTGTCCCAGTACCGAAAAAAGACGGAAAAGTCCGCATGTGCGTAGATTACAGAGATCTAAATAAAGCTAGTCCAAAAGATGATTTTCCATTGCCTCACATTGATATGCTAGTGGATAGCACAACAAAATTCAAAGTATTCTCGTTCATGGAATAATTTTCTGGGTATAATAAAATAAGAATGGCTCTAGAGGACATGGAAAAAACAACGTTTATCACACCCTAGGGAACATTCTGTTACAGAGTGATGCCCTTCGGGTTGAAGAACGCTGGTGCAACGTACTAGAGGGCTATGACATCCTATTCCATGATCTGATGCACAAAGAAATCGAAGTATATGTTGATGATATGATTGCCAAGTCCCATACTGAAGAAGGGCATATAGAATATTTGTTGAAGTTGTTTCAGTGTTTGAGGAAATATCGTCTCCGCTAAAATCCAGATAAATGCACCTTCGGAGTTAGATCGGGGAAATTATTGGGTTTTATTGTTAGGCAGAAAGGGATTGAAGTTGATCCTGATAAAGTCAAAGCAATTCAAGAAATGCCAGCACCAAGAACTGAAAAGCAAGTCAGGGGTTTCCTTGGGCGCTTGAATTATATCTCCAGGTTTATTTCCCACATGACTGCAACGTGTGAACCGATCTTTAAGTTGTTAAAGAAAGATCAGGGTTGTGTGTGGACAGATGACTGCCAAAGGGCATTTGAAAGTATTAAAGAATATCTGCTTGAACCTCCTATCTTGCTACCTCCCGTCGAAGGAAGACCGTTGATTATGTATCTAACAATATTGGATAAATCTATGGGTTGTATTCTGGGACAACAGGATGAAACAGGAAAGAAAGAGTTCGCCATTTATTATCTCAGCAAAAAGTTCATCGATTGTGAGTCACGATATTCTATGCTAGAAAAAACATGTTGTGCTTTGGCCTGGGCGGCAAAGCGTTTGCGGAAATATATGCTGAATCATACCACTTGGTTGATCTCCAAAATGGATCCAATCAAGTATATTTTTGAAAAGCCTGCTCTTACTGGGAGAATTTCCCATTGGCAGATGTTGTTGTCTGAATACGATATCGAGTACCGCACTTAAAAAGCTATTAAAAGTAGTGTGTTGGCAGATTACCTTGCTCACCAGCCGGTGGAAGATCATTAGTCTACAGAGTATGAATTCCCCGATGAAGATGTGATGTTCTTGAAGGTGAAAGATTGTGAGGAACCATTACCTGAAGAGGGCCCCGACCCTGAATCTCGTTGGAGTATGGTATTTGATGGAGCTGTGAATGCTTATGGTAAAGGAATTGGTGTTGTGATTGTTACTCCTCATGGATCGCATATTCCTTTTACTACAAGGTTAACATTTGATTGCACTAATAATATGGCAGAATATGAGGCTTGCATCATGGGCCTTGAAGAAGCTATTGATCTCAGAATCAAGATTCTAGATGTTTATGGTGATTCAGCCTTGGTAATAAATTAGATTAAAGGAGAATGGGATACTCGTCACCCTGGCTTGATCCCTTATAAAGATTATGCTAGAAGATTATTACCCTTCTTCAATAAAGTTGAATTCCATCATATTCCTAGGGATGAAAATCAGATGGAGGATGCTCTGGCAACTCTGGCTTCCATGTACCAAGTGAATAATTGGAACGATATACCCCGAATTACAGTTTGACGGCTTGATAGGACCGCTCACGTGTTTGCAGCAGAGGAGGTAGTAGATGAGAAACCTTGGTATCATGATATCAAGCATTTTCTTCATACTCAGGAATACCTGTTTGGTGCGTCAAAGAAAGATAGAAAGACACTAAAAAGGTTCACAGGCAGTTTCTTCCTCAGTGAAAATGTGTTATAAGAGAGGAATTTTGACATGGTCTTGCTCAGATGCGTGGATAGACACGAAGCAGACATGTTGATGCATGAGATCCATGAAGGTTCATTTGACACTCATGCTAATGGACATTAAATGGCTAAAAGGATGCTAAGGGCAGGATATTATTGGTTGACATTGGAATCTGATTGTTACAAATTTGTGAAGAAGTGCCATAAATGCTAGATTTACGCAGATAAGATCCATGTACCTCCGACACTTCTCAATGTGATTTCTTCCCCGTGGCCTTTCTCTATGTCGGGTATTAACATGATTGGGATGATAGAACCCAAAGCTTCGAATGGACACCATTTTATCTTGGTAGCAATTGACTACTTTACCAAATGGGTAGAGGCTGCTTCATATGCCAATCTTACCAAATAGGTGGTTATGCGTTTCATCAAAAACAATATTATATGCTGATATGGTGTGACGAGCAGAATCATCACTGACAATGGCTCGAATTTGAATAACAAGATAATGACTGAACTGTGTGAAGAATTCAATATTGTCCATCACAATTCATCTCCATACAGACCAAAGATGAATGGGGTTGTTGAAGCTGCTAAAAAGAATATCAAAAAGATCATCCAGAAAACGGTTGTCACTTATAAGGACTGGCATGAAATGCTCCCTTTTGCTCTGCATGGATATCGAACATTTGTTCGCACTTCAACAGGAGCAACCCCATTTTCCCTAGTGTATGGAATGGAAGTTGTACTCCCAATCGAGGTAGAGATTCCCTCATTACGTGTGATAATGGAAACCAAATTAACAGAGGCTGAATGGGTTCAGAACAGGTTCGACCAATTGAATTTGATTGAAGAGAAGAGAATGACAACTTTATGTCATGGGCAGTTATATAAGAAAAGAATGAAGAAAGCATTTGATAAAAAGGTCAAACCTCGTGAATTCATAGAAGGTGACCTCGTGCTCAGGAAGATCATATCTTTCAACATTGATTCAAGGGGCAAGTGGACTCCTAATTTTGAAGGCCTGTATGTTGTCAAGAAATCCTTCTCCGGTGGTGCATTAATTCTTGAAACAATGGATGGCGAGGAGTTCCCATGTCCCATGAATGCTGACGCAGTCAAGAAATACTTCGCCTAAAGAAATAAAAGAACAGCTCGCTAAGTTGAAAACCCGAAAGGGCGGCTTAGGCAAAAAGAAGCGTCTCGGTAGGCTGAAAACCCGAAAGGGCGGTCTAGGCAAAAATTAGAGACATAAACAGAATAAATTTCCCGCTAAGTTTAAAACCCGCAAGGGCAGCTTAGGAAAAAGTTAGGGATTTTCTTGGCAAGTAACTACTTCAGACAAGACTTGATCGTTGAAGCAACAATCTTCTCGGATCCTCACCATACTTCAACGAAAGGTGCTACTCAGGATTTCAAAAGTTGTTAGGGGGGATAGTGGTCATTGTATCTCAATGTATCTTTTCCATTTTGTATTACCATTTCCTAAATTTTGTAATCATCCATGGAGTCTCACCATTCACAGACTACCATTCTATTAATGAAATTCGAGCTTTTGTCCATTTCTTTGTGTTCTTATTTTTGTTTAGTTTACAAAGACTTCATTTATTACTGATAATAACTGTTAAAGCAAAAAAGATTAAAAGAAGCAAAATTAACTTTTCAAAAAAGAGAGAAGATATCTTTACAATTCAATTTACTTTGGGATTCGTGATGAAACAATGACAACGAAAATGGTGATCCCAAGAATGAACAGACTCCGTTTGTTTTAAGAAGATTTACTTCCTTCTTGAAAGTTTTCTCAGGGAATTTTGCTGGTAGGTGCGCAATCTTTGTGTGTTTCTCAGATAGTTAAAGACGATATCAGTGGGTGCAAGGTACAGTATTGGGTTTATGATCCCATTATCACCAGTCAAGTCTGGGTTCGCTTTTAATTTTGGGTTTGCATGGTCAGAAGCCTCTATTCCAGATTCCACAGCAAAGTCTTCCCTCATATAATGAAAGGTTTTATTCCTTTGGTGTGATGGGATGTCGCTCTTTTGGTAGTTTCGGCATTAATATTGACTTCTTGACTTCCCGGGAAGATTATCCCAGGGCATCTCTTGTTGGAATGAGTATTCATGATGAAAATGTTTATCCAGGGAGGTAGGTTTGAATCCCCCAATGAGGCTTGGTTGTTTAGGCATCAGTCTGCTTTATTTAAGGATGATCTTGCAATCTCTAGTAGGTATGTTGTTTTTGAAAAACTCTTTTTTCTATGATAAAACTGGAAGAAGGATGTTCTGTCCCAGTATCTGTTGGATTTGGCTACATCCAGATTATGTTTCTCCTTGGTGAAGTTAGGACAGGCAATATGTTTGGTTTCCGCAGTTTCTTTTACCTTTCTTGGATTGATCTTTCTGGTTGAAGTTTAGCCCTGTTGTTGTTAGTACCTGAGGTGGTTTTGTTTGTTTGTGCTGATTATGTATCCTTTTATCAGCATATGCACGATAGCACTCATACATTCATACATGCATCATGCATAACTAAATAATCATCATTCATTAGCATTGTGTTCTGACCTTTCCTGCAACGTTCTTGGCTCAGTTGATTTTGGTTGTCCCGCTTGAGTTTATTTCTCAAAAGGTGTATCTACGACGGCTGACTCACTCCAGTTTATTTCCGAATTAGATTTATGAATCTCTGAAAACTTTGAGTTTTGGTTCGTGCATTTATTTTGCATGGGAGGACTTTATCTCATCAGCAGGAATGTCGTGGCATGTCCCCGGGAAGTCATATCGCTATTCCCAAAAAGTCATTGCTCTTTGCATTTCCCCTTGACAATAAGTGGAAGTCTCTTTATTTGAGACAAGTTATGTATTACCCTTTTCAGGCAAATTTCCTTGATTAAAGAAGAAGTTGGGTCCCGTTCTCGGCAAAACACCAGAATCTTGGGGAAACTATTATATTTTCTCTTTCTACATTCAGTGAACGTTGGTAGTACATCGACAATGAATGTCGGTGTTTGTTATCTTTTTTCTATCTTCAGTGAACGTTGATAGTTCATCGTCAGTGAACGGTGATGATATGATATATCTTCTCTTTCTACCTTCAGTGAACGTTGGTAGTACATCGGCAGTGAACGTCAGTGTTTGTTATCTTTTTGCTATCTTTAGTGAACGTTGATAGTTCATCGTCAGTGAACGGTGATGATATGATATATTTTCTCTTTCTACCTTCAGTGAACGTTCGTAGTACATCGGCAGTGAACGTCGGTGTTTGTTATCATTGTTGCTATCTTCACTGAACGTTTATAGTTCATCATCAGTGAACGACAGTGAGATGATATATTTTCTCTTTCTACCTTCAGTGAATGTTAGTAGCACATCGGCAGTGAACGTCGGTGTTTGTTATCTTTTTTCTATCTTCAGTGAATGTTGATAGTTCATCGTCACTGAACGGCGGTGATATGATATATTTTCTCTTTCTACCTTCAGTGAACGTTGGTAGTACATTGGCAGTGAACGTCGGTGTTTGTTATCTTTTTTCTATCTTCAGTGAACGTTGATAGTTCATCGTCAGTGAACGGCGGTGATATGATATGTTTTCTCTTTCTACCTTCAGTGAACATTGGTAGTACATCGGCAGTGAACGTCGGTGTTTGTTATCTTTTTGCTATCTTCAGTGAACGTTGATAGTTCATCGTCAGTGAACAACGATGATATGATATATTTTCTCTTCCTACCTCCAGTGAACGTTGGTAGTGCTTTGGCAGTGAACGTCGATGCTTGTTATCCTCCTCTCTGATTTATTTTGTTAGGGTTTACTAGTGATTTATGTTACTGATGGGATTGCCTTTTTGTGGCTACACTTTATGTCACATCCCCAATGCTACTTTGCATCTCTTTTATTCTGTTCATATGCATTCAGACGCATAAATGTTTGCATAGCATCTTAGGGCCAAAAATAGGGTTTGTTTTATATTTAAGTGTCTTCAATCACGTCGACACGAAGATTTTTAACCTTCGTATCCCCGGATAGAAGAAACTTAAATAAGGGCAGCTGTTGTACCTCAATTTTCCCCCCTAAGATCCCTTCATCATACCATATTGTTTCAACCACCACAAAATCACATTAGGGCTTTTGGTTTTCTACTTATCTTTAGCTTTTCTCTATGAGGAGTTACCAAGCACCTTAACTTGTTTTCTCACATGATCATAGATATTTTGCTTTGATTTTCTCCCTAAATTAACAAATTGCTATATTGATTTGTCTCACTTGTTGATAATGTAGGTCAAGGCAATGAGGTTTTTAACAAGTTGCATCATGGGTTCACGAGTTTATTTCCATGCCCTATTCAAAGGCTTGAGAGATCCAAACCTCACTATTGAAGTTGTTTTGAAGTTGGTATGAAAGTTGTTTTGGTGGCCATAGGTCCTCATCGTCATCCTCAACAATTTCTATTCACAAAGGAAGAATATTGGCACAAAAAGTTTGTTCAAACTTGGCAAAGTTCCACCAAGCATTCTCTTGATCTAGATGCTAGGGTTTTGGACTTCAGAGGGGCATATCTTGCTCATCTTTTGGTATTTTTGAGTGATTCCAAATTTTTTTTTCTCTTCAAAGAGTTACCAACAAATCACTTCAAAAGTTCCAAGGAGTTTTCATGTGGAAGGAACTTGGTGAAGAAGAAAGATTACAAGTCACCGAGATGAATCCCCAATTTTCCATATGTAACTTCAACTGGTCACAACTTGGTCAATTTTTATCACTTTGAGCGCATTGTTTTCCATGATGATCTTAAAGATGTGTACTTCATGCCTTCTTTCACGTGAAAAGTGAAAAAATGGATGGAAGTTGCCTTAAGAATGCAAAATATTATAGGTTATTTCATGATTTTTGGCCAACTTCAACAAGTCATAACTTGCTCAATTTTTGGATTTTTGGATTGGTTCAAATTGAAAAATGTCATTCAAGAGGTCTACTTCATTCCATCTTTTTTGATCAAGATCAAATTCTAAGTGCAAGGCCATGTTTGGAAGCAAGAGATTATAGGTCATTTTTAAAGAAGAATTTGAAATATTTCTAAGTATGGAAAGTCAACTCTTTTTCCTCAACTTTGACTCCATGTAATTTTCAGCTCAAGCCTCCAATTGATTCCATTATTTTTCCATTGCAAAGTTTGTTACCTCATCTTTCCAAAGCATCAAGAATCATGCCTTAAGACTCCCTGAGGTGGAAATGCCATTGTTTCAAAAGTGGTAACTTGGAATTGAAGTTTCCCTGCAAGTCAGAATTTGATTTCATGTTACAACCTCTAAACCTCAAATTAGCACGCGTTTTGGGTCTAAACATGATTAGCCAACTTTCCCAATTGGATTAGTGCATCAAAACGCAAGAATTGGATGCGTTTTGGTGATGTTTGGATCACACTTCACTCGTGCATCATGTTTGCACGAATTCCCTCCAAAACGCATTATTCACTCTTCCTTTTGATCACATTTTCTTCTCCTATAAATACATGTACTGTCCCATTCAATTTCCAAAGCTTAGATATCCAGAATCACCCTGCCAAACTTGCTTCCCAACTCAGAATTCAGCTACTTTGAATCCCATTCTCAAGCCTTTTTCAATCCATTTTCTCCATCAATTCACCTTCCTTGATCTTCCATAAACCTATCCATACATTTACATTCAAGAATCGTGCCCTACATTACTCCATATAAGTCTAGTTTCAGAGCTCTGCAACTCAACTTCAATAGGTAGACCCCTTCATCAATTCTTCAAAACATTGGTATCATTGTGTTGCTCTCATTACCCTGGTTCTAGTCGCAATAGTTACTTTCTTCTGGAAACACGTCTGGACTATGTATTTTCAAATCCCCTTTGAAAACATTCTTTCCAAATTGCTTGAGTTACAATTTATATAAAAATGGCGCGAGGGTATGATTGTCTTCGTCTTGAAGAGACGAAACGGATGGCATATGTCTGAGCTTCTAATTTTACAGTTTGAGAGACCTGCAATTCATGAGGCTGGAGGTTGAAGATGACCAACGTGTCACCTTCTAACCAATAAAAGCATGCCATTTGTTTTTTTTGAATTTCTGATTTTACACTTGATTCAGTGCTTTATTCAGTAAAGACCATGATATGCACAGCACGCCAGATCCTTTGGATTTGATTACTATCGCGTTTTGACTCTCATCCAATGGTCCACATCCTTTTCTTTTATTTTCTTTTTCTGATTTTTATATTTTAATTGTTTTAAACTTCAAAAAATCATAGAAAATTCATTTTAATCCAAAAAATATGAAAAAATTATGAAAAATATTTTTGATTATTCTTTTTCTGATTTTTATTTTTTCACAATTTATTTTTGTGTTTTGATATTTTTTATGAAATTTACACATATTTGATTTGTTTAAAATGTTTAAAAATACTTTTACACATTTTTTAATTCTGAAAAAATTATGGAATGATCCAATGACATTGTGAGAAATATTGGTGACCTCATTTTATTTTTGTTTCTGACTTTGTTATTTTTTACTATATTTTTTATTTTACCCATTTATTATAATTTTTAAAAATGGTTTCTGACTTTTAAAAATTACCAAAATTTTTATAAAAATATTTGGATCCATTTATGATTTTCCCATGACCTCATTTTTTATTTCTTGATTAATTTGAACATAATTGATATTTTCCTCATTATTTTCTATTTTAAACTTTCTTTTTTAACCCTTTAAATGTATATATTAAATATATTATTATTTTGTGATTATTTTCTGGCTGTCTTGAGTTGATTTTTTTGATCATGACTTTATTAACATCATTGGATCTTGGGTGTTGAGTTCAACTCCACCAAAATGGATGAATGATTTTAAAAATAGTTTGATTAAATTTTTAATTCAAAAGTGGTTTATTCATCTTTTTTACCCTAATCCCTCTTTATCTCATCCCCTTCTTCTTGCACTAAATGTTATTGGAGCATGATCCCTATATCATGTATCAAAATAAATGGTGTATATATTTCTATTGACCGACCTCAAAATAGGTGCGACTTCTATATAAGTCCACTTACGATTACTTAACATAGCGCTAAATTTTGTCCCGATTCGAATAAATGATCATTCGCGGCCTAAACTTATGATTGCAAGTCCAAGTATGTTAATTTGATCTCTTTGATCCAATAACCTTGAGATTCATTGTGTGGAGGCTTTGGTTCTACCAATCCTCTAATGGATCTACAACACTTTTGGTCAATGCGGATCACTTAAACATCGTTGATCATTAAATGGTACTTATGAGAATTCCAAATGGATGATATACTTGACAAAAAGCAAATGCAACTTGTTGTGTGGAGGCTTTGGTTCTACCAATCCTCTAATGAGTTCCAAATGCAAGTTTCAAGATGGTCATCCAACTAACCACTAATTATTAACTTGCTTTTTATTTATTTATGCTTTTTATTCTTTTATGCTTTATGCACTATTTACTTTCAGCATTTACATTACATGTCATTTTCATCTTTGTTCACTTGAGCATTTATTTTCTTGTCATCTTCACTTTTCTCACTTGAGCTATTCTTTTTCCTTTTCCTAAGATACTTAATAACCAACTTAAACCATAAAAAACTCTTAATGGCACTTGGACTATTTGGTTACTATCCTTGGCATGATGGAGCAGTGGACTTTTTCTTGGACTTGTGATTAGAAACCTTGGCCTATCTTGGATACCTTGTGATCTTATCTGATTATTTTGTCTGGAGGTCTTGAGGTTTACCTCAAGACATTGGGCTGCTCTTTTGCTTTTGTGCAGGTTTTTGTGATTGCATCCTTTGTTTGCAATATGGAATTCACCCGTATACAGCTGTTACTCTGCCCAATTTTTGGGAAGACTTAATAAATTTGAAGAGGTCTAGAATTTTTGCTTGCTTGGTTTCACTCCAAAGAATGGGAATTATATCTTGACTTATAATGTCAAGTTGTGGCTTCTTGTTGGTTAGATGGTCCTTATCCTTAGCTTTTACCTTATGCTTTAGGGTAGCCTCTTCTTCCCCTCCCATCTTCTTTAATTTTAAAAATCTTCTCCCTCCTTTTGAAAACCCTTCTTGTTTTGGAAACTTGAAACACTTTCATAATAAACTTAGACCTAGGTCCATGCATTTTCAAAACATTTTCATCAATAAACTTCAATCAACTTAATAATACCTTGACATTTTTTGTGAGAAGACTAAAAGTCAATTAATCTCATTTTAAACCATTTTGTCACTTTGGCTTTTATCTTTAAACTTTTCTCAAAAATATTAGACTCTTGTCAATCCTTGTAGTGATGCAAACAAACTATACTTCTACATTATGTAGTGAAGAGAGATATTTTCCACTTGGGTGTTGAGTGAGGCATTGTTGATTTTAAAATCCAAGCCATATCCTCTACTTTGAGATGATGCAAATTCTCCTTTCTCATGATTGTGGGTAGTAAGTATGTTTTCCACACGGACAATGATGATGATGTCTTATCTCTTAAAATTAACCAACATACTTGTTTCAAATTTTTAAAAGAGGAACTACGTGTACCCTGATCCCCTATTGCACGAAAGGTGGTACGTAGGCCCTAAAGGTTCACAACCGCAGCGGGTGCAAAAATTATAAAATAATATATTTCTTTTCTCACCTCCACCATCCATTTTATATATAACACATTTTATAGCCAAAATACACAGATTTTACAAAGAGGTTCCTGCGGAGTACCGTAGATGTTTAGGGTGCTAATACTTTCCCTTTGCATAACCAATCCCCTTACCTTGAATATTTCCCTTTTTTTGTGTTATTCGCTCTTTTCCCATTCCTTTGGAAACAATAAAGCGTGGTGGCGATTTTGATTTTGATATGTATAAAGTCTAGTCAATCCAATGGCTTAGTCTTGAACATTTCTACTGCTACACCATGCTTCCTAAGGATACAAACCTACTTGGTCCCTTAAGGACAATCAAATAAACATTTGAATACAAGTTTTATTTATAAGAGTATTGCTTCTATACAAGCTGAATATGTAAACTATTTTAATAACATTGACTTAAGAATATGAAAGCTATGAACAACGTTTGCGCGTGATTACTTTGTTGATTGGCAACTTTCTCTCTTAGTCTTCAAGCCTTTATATAGCCAATAAAATAATATATTAGTTGAGGGATACTCTTGGGATTTCTAGAAATATTGGAAGCTTGAACAATAACATAGGGGACAAGATCGTGCAACGCATCCGTCCTTTCATGGTAGTGGAATGAAGCGTTAATTGTACCATGTACTATTTGTACCATGTTGGCGACATCTTCTTTCCTTCTGCACTTCAAAGGCTTCTACGAGCATGAGTTTAGAAGCGAGAACATAACACAAGGTCATCAAAACTTCAAGTCTTCAGAATCTTCAACACTTGGTTGTGACAACCTTTTCTTGGAGCCTTAGGTCTTTAGAACTTCAAGTATTTAGAATCTTTAGGACTTTCGTCTTTAGAGTCTTCAACACTTAGTCTTTAGAACCCTTATCTTTATAATCTTGGATCTTTAGAAACTTGAGTCTTTAGCATCTGGACTTAAGTAGAAACTTGTCTTTAGATCTTCTGACTGTTTCTTTAGAACCCGCTGTCTTCAGAAATATGAGTCTTCAGCATCTGGACTAAGTAACAACTTCTTTCTTTAGATCTTATGACTAGTTTATTTAGACAAACATCGGATCTTACACTTCATAGCCTTCTGGAGTGTCTTTCTATTGTTCAGCAGAACTTGTGTAGCGCAGAAGAGAAACTAATTCTCTTCTAATGAATTTTCCATGCCATCCATCAAAATAAGAACATGTTTGTTAAGTACTCAACAATAACAAACATTAGAACAAAATTGTTCACACAAACATACTCTTTTTTTATCACACAAACATACTCCTTAAGTGAGGATGGATGTACGATACCCATGTGTTGTACCCCAAAATTTTCCCTCTCGTTTGTCAAGTATTTGCTCACAAGATATTCAAAGACGTCAAGTTTGCAGCACTGATACATCAATTTAGGCTTGAAATTGGCACAAGGGCAAAATGGTCAATTACATACTAGAAAGTCAAAATTTGACTTTTTTGGTCAACATTACATTCCAAGGATCAAATTTCATCAAGACATTCAAAAATATGAAACTTGATCATCAAGGAATCAAGAAAGTCAAAAGTCAATGTGAAAGTTCAAACCCTTCAAGACTTAGAAATTCTTCTAAGTGTTTTTTATACATGATAATCTCATTTCTTCATGCCAACTTGTCACCTTGATGCAAGATGATTCAAGAGAAGCTTCCAACATGAAAGTTGTAGATCTCCATGATATCTATAACATTTCTTTACACAACTTCTCCTAAACAGGCTTGTATTTCAGGTTATAAATTCATGAAGTCATGACATTTTCATTTAAACACTTAGAGAAACTTTCAGCAGTTTTGGTTAGGTTTTTATCCCAACTTCTTGCCCATTTTTCATCAAGTTCAAATTTGATTTAACAAAAGTGGTCAACATGAAAGTTATAGAGGATGTTTCAAGCTTTCCAAAACATCCAAGAGCGTGAATTTATCATATTTGAGGTAGAAGATACAAGGATCTGAAGTTGAGCATCCATTCTTGAATTACAAGCCATTTTTGTTGAAGAACACATAATCCAATTGGCATGATGTTCTGCATAATCTCACTTTGCAGGTCTTGTGACTTGCAAATATCAACATAATTTAATGTTTACACAAGAGCTTGATCTATTACCCAAGTGTTTGAGCCATTGTCCAAAAGATCTTTCCATTTATGACATAAAGGCACCATTGCTACTCTTGAAAAGCAAGCCTTTTGGTACAAAGTTTGTCTTGAGCCACTACCTTGCTTGTTTCTGATTTCACTCCACCATAAAACATGGAAACCAACCCCTCTAAACCAACAACTTTGGTACTTGATCTTGGAACCATGGAGTACTTGACATAGTTTGATACTTACATCCCAACCAAACCATAACATGTTGTTTTGTAAACCTATTCAGCCTTTGTTCACAAGTCCTTTGTCTATAAATAGAGAGGCCAATTACAATACAAAGAGGTTAGAAAAAATAGATAGAGAGAACAATGAGAACATCCAGTAGTTTTATTGATAAACCTTCAAAAAAAGCCATAACAGTCCCTAAGACTTCCACTCTTGAGCTTTGAAGTCTAAACCTTAAAACCTCTCACACTTTGTATATTCCATCTAAAAACCATCCAAACATTTCATACCACACAGAAGTTGTTTAGTAACCTTCAACAAAAAAGAAGTCTAGCAGCCTGTTGGAGCTTCCTTAAGGTTCATACAACATCTTGAAGGGTATTTGGATTCAAAAACCTAAAGTGCAGTTTTAAGGTAAGTCATCTTTACCTTGCCTTTTCCATACATCAATTTTTATGTATATAGAATGTAGTAATCACAATTTTTGAAGTTAATCATTTTTTCATGTTATTTATTTATATGTTAAAAACTAACTGATGTATGCAAAGAATGGTGTTTAAGGCAGAAAAATGCAATATGTACCGACAGATATCCACATGTGTCGGCCTATCTTAGTGAAAATGCAGGGTATGAGTCGACACATGACCCTCATGCATCGACCCATACCGAGTTCAAGTCACAAAACAGAAACTGGAAAGGACTATGAGTCGACACATACGCATTTCGTGTCGATGCAAAAAGGTGTATGAGTCGATACATCCCATTATGTGTCGACTCATACTGAACAAATTTCACTTTACAGAAGCTGGAAAGGCCTATGAGTCGATACATACGCGTTTCGCTTCGATGCAAAAGGCGTATGAGTCGATACATCCCATTATGGGTCGACCCATACTGAACTAATTTTGTTTTATAGGGGCAGGGAAAAGCTATGTGTCGATGCATAGCAGCATGGGTTAACACATAGCAGTTCAAAATGCATTTTCCTTTATTCTACACTATTTTCACATTCTTTTCATTATCATTCGACTTGGTTGTAATATTTTAGTTCCTACTTCATCCCCATTGTTAAATTGTATCCCCATCCCCCTAAAGTGATGTAATAGCCTAGATTTTACTTTCCTCTTTTTACTTGCTTTTCATATATTGCTAGTAAATAAGATGCATGGCAAGATGAAATCAACAAATAGATGACTTTCGAAAAAACAAGACAAAATGCATGCAAACTAACACACTATTCACACATGCACCCTTAGGGTAATCCCATCTCGTTGCCCCTTTCGGAAAATAGTCATGTCCCTCGAGCATGGGCGTTTTAGCAAAGACCCTCGATAAAAAGATCGTAGTCCCTCGATGTTGCCTTCAGTAAACAATCTAGTCCCTAAAACGACATTGCTAAAACGTCCCATATGTTGCCTTCTATGACTATAAAAACGTCCCAACACCCGTCCCTTTACATCCAATGATGGGGATTCTTATCAAATCAATGGTAAGATAGCAATATCTAAAGGAGGAGGAAAAGCACATTTAAGACCTTTCGAGTAGGTAAGTTCGCTCTCAGTTACTCACTTGCTCACGACAAAAACATTTTATACACCCACACTCTCACCTTTGAACTATTTTCGAAACAAACACTTTGTAGGCGTTCTTATAGAAACAAGAACCATTACGAAGTTCCATTTTCAAAATACTTTTAAAAACACATCTCACAAACACACTTTTGAACTATTTTCGAAACAAACACTTTGTAGGCGTTCTTATAGAAACGAGAACCATTACGAAGTTCCATTTTCAAAATACTTTCAAAAATCACCACCACAAGCACACATTCAAACAAAAGCAAGTGATCTAGCAAGTAACTAAGAGCCCATGGAAAACCATGGATGAAAAGGGTGCTAATACGTTCCCTTTTCATAATCTACCCCCCGAACTCAAAAAAACATCTCTAAAGGTCTTTCCTGTGCTTTTTCACCTTTCCTTTTTGGATAAAAGAAAAGTCGATGGCGACTCTTGCTAACCGTAACATTTGCGATAAAACACAAAAACCTTCAAGTCAGTTGTCCCAACGTATCACAAAACTGGCGACTCTGCTGGGGAACTTTATAAAAGTGGGGTTACCTTAGGGTTTAGATTACATTTATTTGCTTACATTGTTTGACTTGTTTGCTTTACATTTTGGTTCTTTGTTTGGGTTTGAATCCTCCACCCGGATTTGGGAAACAATATAGGTAAATAGCAATATATGATACGGTGGGAGAACTGACTTCGATTTTGCGTTTGTGTTCGCAAATGTTTCGGATTAGCAAGAGTCGCCACCGACTTTTTTATTTTATCCTAAGGAAAGGTCAAAAAGCACAGGAAAGACCTTTGAGATGTTTTCTTGGGTTCAGGGAGTAGATTATAGAAAGGGAAGGTATTAGCACCCTTTCTATCCATGGTTATCCATGGGCTCTTAGTTACTTGCTTAGATCACTTGCTGTTGCTTTTCAATTGTTTGAAATGGTGCTTTGTGTGTGATTTTGAAAGATATTTTGAAAAGAAGCCATCTTTGTGGCAACCTTTGTAATGATTCTTGTTTGAATGTATACAAAGGTGTTTGTCTTTTTGAAATGTTTTCAATGTTTTGAAAGTTGTTTTTGAAATTGTGTTGTGGAGTGTGTTTTGAAAAATAGCAAGGATGTTTTGCAAGATTTTTGATCAAGTAACTAAGAGTTGTCTACCCTGTTTTACTCAAAGATCTTTCTTATGTTTTTAACCCTTTTAACAGTGTTGTTTCACCATTGTATTTGGTGAACAACCTTGTGTTAGGATGTAAACGGGACAGGCGCGGGTCATCGTATGATCATGATAGCAATGTTGTGAAATGACTTAGCACTTTTCTGTAGGGACTAAGATCATTTTTGAAAGGCAACTTTTGATAGCGTCATCGAGGGAATATGATCTTTTTTCAATTCGTTTGTGCTAAGACATCCACATGCATAACATGGCCATTTTTATAAGGAAACAAGTGGAATTCCCTTAAAGGTGCATGTGTGCAAGTGTGTTTGATTGCATGCATTGTTATCTTTGATTTTTGGGTTGTCTAACTGTTGATTTTATCTTGCCATGCACACCTAATTACTAACATTTGTACAAAGCAATAAAAATGCAGGAAATAAATATCCTACACTATTACAACCATATTGAATTGAATGAGAATATAAAGGCAAAAAAAAGGTAAAAGCAAGAAAAATGAGTGTCTTTCGACCCAGGCAGGAGCACCCTTCGATTTGTCTTCTATTGGACTCCTTCAATTGGGGACTGGCATAAGTAAGGTCCTGTCCTTCGATTGGGCTTTGGCACCAGTCAGGTCATGTACTTCGAATGGAGGTTGGCACCAGCATGTAAGTGCCTTTCGTCTGAGCCTGGACTTAGTGCAAGTGGGCCTCTGGCTGGGCCTTTCTGCCTTGTTGCCTTCTTTGATTGGGTCTAGAGTCAGTGAGGAAGCCTGGGGCTTCGTTTCATACTCATGTCTTTTGTTTGTGGCATGGAAAGGTTATGGATTTCGTCTGAGGTCTGGAAACAACAAGGTTCTGGCTTTTCCACAGGCTCCCTTGATGACTCCTTGTAAGCATATTTAGGCCCTCAAATTGTGATTCGAAAGGCTTGTGCAGCTAGCCAATCGAAGGGTATAACAAACCTGTCTCAAGTTCTTAAATGCAACATCCAAACATAACTGCAGTCCAGGGGTTAGCACAAAAAACCAATGGGTCTCAAAGTCTAAATTATAACTAATTAAGGTTGAGTTTTCAGCATAAGAGCAATCAGAATCTAATGCTAAAACGTGGTCCAGAAATATCTACATTTTTCTTTATTGGCATGTACTCATGATGTTTAAATGAAAAAGTCCCAAGCTGGAGAGAACTTACCTCTTGAAGTGCTTAGTCGAAAGAGCTGTAGGTGACCTTTTTTGATGGTGGAGGGAGCCTTGCTGGGATCTTCCTGAAGCTAGTTCTGTTACTGTTTGGTTTGGGCAAGCAGGTCTGAGTTTCTATTAGTTTTGATACAGGCTTGCTTGCAGCTGCAGTTGGACTGGCTTTAGGCAGGTTTGTTTGCAGTTGCAGTTGAACTGGCTGGAGTTTTCTGGCTTTGGTAAGGAAGGTAGGTTTTGAGGTTATGCAGGCCTCAAGGCTTGTATTTGTAACACAGGTTTGATGTTCTGGTGTTTAGGCAGGAGGATGTAGTTCTGGATTTGTTGTTTGGATTCTAGGTATGTGTTTGAGTGTTTAAGTGTTCAAGTGTTCAAGTGTTCAAGTGTTCAAGTGTTCAAGTGTTCAAGTGTTCAAGTGTTCAAGTGTTCAAGTGTTTGAGAATTTGAGAATTTGAGAATTTTGTGGTGTATGAGAATTTTGAAGATACGTTCCTCTCGCCAAAAGTACTCTCTCAGCTTTGCAAAAATTCCTCTATTTATAGAGAAAGAATGGACATGCTGTCCAAAGCCAGCCTTGCAAATAGGTGATAAAATATTGTAACGTGACAGTACTTGTGGGGGCCTCCTGGTAGTTAGGGGGCAGAAGATAATAATAAAATAAGGGCCAGCTGGAAAGTAAATGTCCAACTTGTGCCACAAAAGCAATATGAAAGGTATAGGATGAGTTGCTTCATCCTGAAGGAAAATAAGCGCAAGAACCAAGTCAAACTTTTCCAAAAGGTGGTACTGTGCTATGCAAGTGGTCTTAGACAGAAAGTGGGTACAGGCCTAAAAAGGGAAGACACGTGGCCTAGCCTATGGGTCTATATGTTCAACTTGATCTTCTGGGTCGAATCCTCCATCTTTCTGGGACAACACTGCATTCGTTTCCACCAGCTGTGTGTCCTTCGAATGGACCAACTGTGTGTTCTTCGAATGGTCCTTTTCAGAAGGTTATTAACTTCTGAATCGACGGAAGCTTTCAGAACATTATTGACTCTTTGAATTAAAGACAACCAACAGGAGGCTTTAACTTCCTGATTCGAAGGACATTCCTGAGTCGAATGCAAGAGTGAGATCGAAGCACACATGTTCGAAGGAAACCTTTCCCTTAGTCGAAACTTGTGGTCGAAACAAGCTTACTCGAAGGAAGCTAATGCCCAGTCGAAAGCTCACGCTCGAAGGAAGCATATTTTCCAATCGAAAGTCCGTGCTCGAAGGAAGCAATGTTGCTCAATTGAAGCATGTTTGTAGGCAGTAAACTTGTCCAAATCGAAGCAAGCCTATAGGCAATACGCTTGGTGAATCGAAAAGGGTTTCCTTGCAGGGGGCATGTGTGGCCAGTAAGTCATGGCCTTCAATTACAAGCACGCAAGCAGCAAAAGGCACAAACGAAGCAGGTTTGTAGGCAGCAAAAGGCATAAACGAAGCCTGCGACAAGAAGTCACATGCCCAGGAGAAATAGGCACGCTAGCAGCCACTTTGAGCAATCGAAAGAGGCCAAGAGTCAATCGAAGTATGCTGAATCAAAGGAGACATGTTTTCCACCAAATTTGTCAAAATGTTATTTTTATCTGTTTTCTCCATTTTTGACAGTTTCCTTTTAATTTTGGTACTGGAAAATCCCAATGCACTTGTTCAAGCTTGAACCTTGACAATCCCTGTGAGAAAGGCCTTGGAGAATGAGAGGGAAAATTTTGGGGTACAACAGCTGCCCCTGTTCAATCTTCTTGGACCTGAAGAGTTAGATTGGCAAATTTGCCTTTCGTGACTCGAAGGTAAAAGAGGATTGGACACTAGAGTTCCCGTAAATTTGCACTCGTCCATAATATAGTAGAGGAAATGGGCTTAAAGATGCCATTTGGAGATAATAGAATCTTGCTGGAGATGGGCTTAAAGATGCCATCCAAGAGTGTTTGTTGAGTTGCAATGCTGTATGTCAAACGAATGAGTATCAAGATGGTATCCGTGTCTGGAATGCACTCGAACTGTATCTGGAGACTGAATTTGTATGAGCAAAAGAATGGCGTCCGTGTCTGGCGCGTATCTGAGCTGTAACTGTATTTTGATTTTGAATGAATATCATAATGACTGCCGTGTCTGGAGTGTAGTTGTATTCTGAATGGGTAACAGAGAAAAAATCTGTGTATGGAGCAACTGTGTGCTAAGGATAAATTCTGAATGAGTGACAGAATGGCAACCTTATCTGGAGCGTATTTGGACTATATCTGAAGTTTGAGATCTGTATGAGTAGCAGAATGACTTCCGTGTCTGGAGTGTATCTGAAACTGTAACTGTGATCTGAATGAGTGACAAAATGACTTCCGTGGCGATTGCACTGAGGAGAATCAAACTACTGGTGTAAAGGCCAGAATGGCTTCCGTGTTTGGAGCATATATGGACTTGAGGTTGATAATTGAATCTGAATGAGAGATAGAATGGCCGCCGTGTCTAGAGCATATCTAGTCTGTATCAGATTGCTGAAGTCTGAATGGGTAGTAGAATGACCGTCGTATCTGGGGTGTATCCATACTGTATCTGACTTGAAATTCTGAATGAGTAATAGAATGACCGCCGTGTCTGGGGTGTATCCATACTGTATCTGAATTGGAGTTCTGAATGAGTAATAGAATGACCGCCGTGTCTGGGGTGTATCCATACTGTATCTGAATTGGAGTTCTGAATGAGTAATAGAATGACCGCCGTGTCTGGGGTGTATCCATACTGTATCTGAATTGGAGTTCTGAATGAGTAATAGAATGACCGCCGTGTCTGGGGTGTATCCATACTGTATCTGAATAATTGTTAATGATAGCTTTTTAATCTTATCCTGAAAAGGGTAAAAACGTTAGCTGAACACAAAATTATGTTGCATGATATGTATGATGCAATGAATTGTATTTCATAAATGTTTATGATATGTGGATGTAATGATTATGCATGTAAGCTGAGTAGCTGTCTTGCTGAGGAAAATAAATCCTTGATAGCTGGAGATAATGAATTCCTTGACTGCTGCCGGGGAAAGTAAATCCTTGACCGTAGCTTGGGGATTCCAAAAATCTTTGACCGTTGAAGATGAGAAATCCTTGCTAAATGCTCGGGGATTGAAGATCTTCGATTGTTGAGGGATCTCAGGACCACTGCTGGGGATTGAAAATCCTTGGTGACTTGTGGGGGGTTTTCACAACACTTCACTAACTTCTACAGGGAATGAGAATTCTGACGATCTCTGCTGGGGAATTAAAACCCGTGAGACTTCCGCTGGAGAAGTGAGACTGAGAATCTTCAATCTGCTGGGAAATATCTCTGCGGGGAGAATGTTCACCGTTCTGGTTCCATTGGGGAATAGGATTTTCAGGGTTTTCGGGCTCCACTGGGGATCTTGAAACTTGACTCTGAGGGGAATTTTGAAATTCATCTCAGCTGGGGAATCAAGTTCTAGAAAGCATTTTCTCTGCTGAGGATCTCTGTTAGGGAAATATATTCCGAATTTTAACTCTGTTGAGGAACTTGAAGTTTAATTCCGCCGGGGATTTCTTATGAAATGGCATAAGGATATCTTGCTAACCTTCAACCTCTCAGTAATCATCTTTTCTCAATTTCGTTTTATTTGTAAGCAATGATTATGTTCAAATGCATATGCCTATTTAACAAAACATTGGACGTTTTTCAAATAAAACATAAGTTTAAAAAGGAAAAGGAAGGCAAGCAAATTTCTGCACTTGGAAGTACATTTGTATTTAACTTTTGTGAGTATCTTTGTACAAAGGAGACAGACATCCTAGTAAGAGAATGTTGTCGTAAGAATTAAAAAAATAAATAAATCTTATACAAAAGAAAGATGGCTATGTGTAACAATTTCATGGGATTCCCATTCTGCTATAGCCTTCACAACTCTGAATATCTTGTCCATTCATTGCTTCGTCCGTCGATGACTAGGTTGATCAAAAGCTCGGAGCTTGTTGATGAAGAGATTATTCTTAAAGTGATCCGACGAGACACAGTCATACGCTTTAATTCCCTAACTTTTGCGTGGCTCTCCCATTCGGGTTTTCGATCCACCGGGAAACCCTTTTTTACCCAAGTCGCCTTTTCGGGTTTTCAACTTGCCGGGTGTACAATTTTTTTTGTTTTATCCCTAATTTTTGCCTGAACCGCCCTTTCGGGTTTTCAGTTCACCGGGATGCCCATTTTTTACCCAAGTCGCCCTTTCGGGTTTTCGACTTGTCGGGTTATTTTATGCGTAGTATCTTTTGACTATGTCTGCGTTCGCAGGGTGTGGAAAATCGTCGCCGTCCATGGTGGTCACAATCATTGCCCCACCAGAAAAGATACTCTTGATCACAAATGGTCCTTCGTAAGTAGGAGTCCACCTTCCCCTGAGATCACTTTGCGGTAAGATGATCCACTTGATTACAAGATCTCCGACTCGATATATCTGACGCCTTACTTTCTTGTTGAAAGCCTTGATCATGCGTTTTTGATACGCCTGACCATGAAAAACAGCAGTAACTCGCTTCTCGTCGATTAAATTGAGTTGATCAAGCCGGGTCTGAATCCAATCGTCTTCACTCAAACCAGCGTCTTTCATGATCCTTAAGGAAGGAATCTGAACTTCCATGGGTAAGACAACCTCCATGCCATACACCAAAGAAAATGGGGTTGCCCCTGTTGAAGTACGTGCCGTGGTACGATATCCATGCAGAGCGAATGGTAACATCTCGTGCCAGTCCTTGTAGGCGACTGTCATCTTTTGAATGATCTTCTTGATATTTTTGTTCGCAACTTCAACAACACCGTTCATCTTCGGCCGATAGGGAGATGAATTGTGATGATAAATCTTGAACTATTCGCATAGAGCGATGATCATAGTATTGTTCAGATTTGTACCGTTGTCTGTGATGATCCTGTCGGGGATACCATACCGGCATATGAGGTTCTGCTTAATGAAACGGGCAACCACATTCTTTGTAACGGAGGCAAAGGAAGCTGCCTCGACCCATTTGGTGAAGTAATCAATAGCCACCAGGATGAAGCGATGTCCATTGGATGTCGTGGGCTTGATCTCTCCAATCATGTCAATGCCCCACATTGCGAATGGCCAAGGATCTGTCAGAATGTTGAGAGGAACAGGAGGAATATGTATCTTGTCGGCGTAGACTTGGCATTTGTGGCAAGTACGGGAATGTTGATGACAATCAGCTTCCATGGTGGACCAGTAGTAACCTGCCCTTAGAATCTTCTTTGCCATTGTATGTCCGCTCAAGTGGGTGCCAAATGTGCCACTGTGTATCTCAGTCATGATCAACTCTGCTTCAGCTTTGTCTACACATCGAAGTAAAACACAATCATGGTTGCGTTTATAAAGGATGCCATTGCTTAGGAAGAACTTGGCAGCAAATCTTCTTAAGAACTTTTTGTCATTGACTGAAGCTCCTTCGGGATATTCTCTAGTCTAGAGATACCTTTTGATTTCATGAAACCAGGGTTGTTCAACTACTTCTTCGGTATTAATCTCATGACAGTGCGCAGGTTCATCCATTCGCTTGATGGTAATTTGGGGAGTCTCGTTATCCCAGTTGAGTTTAAACATGGAAGACATTGTAGCCAGAGCATCTGCTAGCTGATTCTCTTCTCGCGGGAAATGCTCGAAATTAATCTGCTCGAAATGAGGAAACAAAGTCAGGACATGTTCCTTGTATGGGATAAGATTAGGATGTTTGGTGTCCCACTCTCCTTTGACTTGACTGATAACCAAAGCCGAGTCCCCAAATACGATCAAAGATTTAATCCCCAGATCTATAGCAGCCTTGAGACCAAAGATGCAAGCTTCATACTCGGCCATATTGTTGGTACAGCTGAAACAAATCCGGGTAGTGAAGGGTGTATGGCAACCTTCCGGAGAGATGAGTACCGCGCCGATTCCGTTGCCGAGTGCATTTGAAGCACCATCAAAGTACAGGGTCCATCGGGATCCTTGTTCAGGTCCGTCATACGGTCTGTTACCTTCGATGTTGTCCAGGGTCATGATGTCTTCATCAGGGAAGTCGAATTTCATAGATTGATAATCTTCGACGGCTTGATGAGCTAGATGGTCAGCTAGTACACTCCCTTTTATAGCTTTTTGGGTAGTATACTGGATGTCATACTCGGTCAGGATCATCTGCCATCTAGCGATTCTTCCAGATAAAGCAGGCTTTTCGAAGATATACTTGATTGGATCCATTTTGGAAATCAGTAAAGTGGGATGAGTCAACATATACTGCCTTAGTCGGTGAGCAGCCCATACCAAAGCGTAGCAAGTTTTCTTGAGCAGTGAGTAGCGAGTCTCACAGTCGGTAAACTTTTTGCTAAGGTAATAAATGGCATGCTCTTTTTGACCAGACTCGTCATGTTGGCCCAATACGCACCCCATTGAGTTGTCCAAGACAGTCAGATACATGATCAATGGTCTTCCTGCGACGGGTGGCATCAGAATAGGGGGTGCCAATAAGTATTCCTTGATCTTATCAAAAGCAAATTGACAATCATCGTTCCATTCAACTACCTGATCCTTCTTTAACAGCTTGAAAATTGGCTCACAGGTGGATGTCAGGTGAGAGATGAATCTTGCAATATAGTTCAAGCGTCCCAAGAATCCTCTAACCTCCTTTACAGTACGGGGGGTTGGCATTTCTTGTATAGCCTTCACTTTAACAGGATCGACCTCAATACCTTTGTTGCTGACAATAAATCCCAAGAGCTTACCAAACCTAACTCCAAAAGTGCACTTGCTTGGATTCAGTCTGAGTTTGTACTCCTTCAACCTGGCAAACAGCTTCTGCAAATGTCCAACGTGTTCTTCTTCTGTTTGTGATCGAGCTATCATATCGTCTACGTAAACTTCGATCTCATGATGTATCATATCATGAAATAAAGCTACCATGGCGCGTTGATAAGTTTCCCCTGTGTTCCTTAGTCCGAACGACATCACCTTGTAGCAGAAGGTACCCCATTGTGTAATAAAGGTTGTTTTCTCAATGTCCTCGGGGGCCATTTTAATCTGGTTGTAACCCGAGAATCCATCCATGAAGGAAAAAACCTTGTGTTGAGCGGTGTTATCATCCAAGACGTCAATATGAGGTAGAGGGAAATCATCTTTAGGGCTAGCCCTGTTCAAATCCCGATAGACCACACACATTCTGACCTTGCGTCTTTTTTGGGTACGGGCACAATGTTAGCAACCCATTGTGGATAGGTTGTAACGGCCAGAAAGCCGGCGTTGAATTGCTTCATTACTTCAGCTTTAATATTCTCAGACATGTCAGGTCTCATTCGGCGAACCTTTTTCTTGATCGGTGGATAGTCTTCTCTTCTAGGGACTCGGTGAACCACGATATCTGTGTCTAAACCGGGAATGTCTTCATAAGACCAAGCGAAGATCTCAACGTATTCATTCAACAACTGTATTAAGCATTCCTTGACACTTGGTTCCAAGTTGGCGCCTACTTTTACTTCTTTCCTGTCCTCCTCTGTCCCTAAGTTGATGGTTTCTAACAACTCTTCATGAGGCAGGATGACCCTCTCTACTTGTTGTAGAAGTCTGGCTAACTCTCCCGGCACTTCACAATCTTCGTCAACTTTGTACTCAGCTTGATTGACCAGATCTTCAGAGTTATCGAAGGCTAAAGCAGAATAGTCACCCATGGAATCCAGAGTGGATGGGTACCTGCATTTGTGAGTATGGGTGTGTGTAAGGGATAGCCATCTTTAAACAAACAAAAATGCAAAAGGAAAGAAAATGAACACAACAGTTTATAGATGAAAAATGTCCAATGATTCATTAAAACATGGCATATGATTATGAAGAGAATCAAGCCCTTACAAGTAGACCTACATGCCCCGGGTAAGGCATGAGGTGAAAAGTAGTGTGCGAATTGTTTTAGTTATTACAGACCATAGAAAATGGGAAATTGTTCAAAGATAAAATTACTGGTTGATAAAGGTGATAGGGACAAAATCCTTTGCTTCCCAATTTCTCAAACCCCCTTCGACAGTCGGAAAAATCCCGTCTTCAAAGTGGCTCTCCTCGTCTTCATCTTCTACATCATTGATTCCATGGAGAGAAATCTTGATGGGTGGTCTTTTGGTCTTGGAGCGACGCATAGCCTTCTGTCCTGCAGCAGTAAACCCCAACCCAAACTTGTCTGTCTTATAAGGAATGTCGGGAAACTGTCCCCATACTGTGCTCTTCCCCTCCTTAATCACAACCCATGCGTCCTTGAGCGATGCCATCCTAGCCACATGCTTGGGAATGATAGGCACCTCAACCACTGTCTTCGCGACTGCCACCTTGGGAGAAACTTCCTCAAAATGTTGAAAAGGTGTTTCGATGAATTCACCATCCACTTCCACATACCTAAAGGAATTGAGATGACTGATCATGTACTCCTCCTCACCGTGTACATTTATGATTTTACCCTTAACAAGATACTTCAGCATCTGGTGCAAAGAGGATGTAACTGCCCCGACATGATGAATCCATGGTCTTCCCAGCAAACATGAGTATGACGGACGGATGTCCATCACGTAGAACGTGGAATTGAACACTTCAGTGCCTACCTTGATGGGAATATCAACCTCCCCATGAACCATTCTTTTGGAACCATTGAAAGCTCTGACGATAATGTTGCTAGGCTTGAGGGTCAAATCTTCACAATCCAAATGATCTAAAGCCTTCTTTGGCAGAACATTCAGGGAAGAACCAGTATCGACCAAGACATGAGCAAGGGTGGTCCCTCAGCACTCAATTGAAACATGTAACGCATCATTGTGTTTCCTTCCTTTCAGAGTCAGGTCGGCATCGGAAAAGCCCAGGCCATTGTCAACAGTAAGACTAGCCACACAATTTTGGAACTGGTCAGCTGAGGTCCCTTGGGGGACATGTGCCATCTTCAAAAATTTAATCAGAGCCTTAGCATGGGCCTCTGAACAGAGCAGGAGAGCTAACATTGAGATCTTAGAAGGGGTTTGCCCCAATTGTTCCACAACGTCATAGTCACTTTTTCTGATTATCTTCAGGATTTTATCCATCTCCTTCTGAGTGGTTTCGGGGATAACCACAGCATGAGCCTTCGTCCTGACAGGCTCTTTCAGTATCCCCTTGCCTTTGTCGGTGTTATCAGCGGATGGTCTTTCTTCAGGAGTGTTTAACTCTTCAATCACGGGGCCTTGCACAGAGGGTCCAACAGGTGCAGAAATTTTTAAGGGTCCGAAGACTGCTCGGGGAGGAGCAATCTCCGGAGAAAAGATCCGGCCACTGCGGGTGATCTTGCTAGTACCCGCGATGTTTCCTATGTCAGGTTCTTCTTCAGAAATTTCTTGGACTGTTTTAATTTGTTTGATGCCGCGGTAGAAGATTTCTCCCCCATAGTTCCACGTTATCATTTTGCTTGATTGGTACGGGACGGGTCCCGGCATTGTGATCTTTAGGGGTACACATTTAGAGTTGGGTGTAATCCTCACATGCCTTTTGCAAGCCTTGGGAGGATTGTCGGAAATGGTTATGATGGAAATATCATTGGTTGAGGTATCACAAGTATCAGGAGCAATCAAATTGAAATCGTTAACAGGGGTTTTCTGAAAAAGTATTTCTTGAGTATCCATCAGGCGTTGGACACCCGACTTCAACATTGGACAATCATATTGAACATTCAAACAAAAATAGCAATCTTTATCATAACCAGGAAAGATCCCGACCCTCAACAATCTTCCTTTTATCACTAATAATGGAGTCAACAGATCGGCAACATAAGTAACATGGAGATTTCCCAAAACAGCATGCACATTGTGGCCGTGCTTGGGCATTGGTGCGGATATAACATTGGGCTTTTCAGGAGCGTCAAACTCGACCTCTTTGGCGTCAATTAAATCCTGAATTTTGTTCTTGAGTGCCCAACAATTATTGGTATCGTGCCCAATACTGTCGGAATGGTAAGCACACTTGGCTTTTGGATTGTAAAACGGAGAGGTGGTATTTACATTCTTTGGCGCCTCTTTTAAATTAGCAAGATTCAATTTCAGGAGATGTGGAAGGATCTGAGCAGGTGTCATATTTACTGGGGTAAACTGCCGTGGTGACCTTTGCTGATAAGTTCTGGGCTGATCATTCCTCGGTTGGCTATTTCTAAACTGGTCTGATGCGGACTTCTGTATTAATACAACCCCCCACTGTTGGCCGACGTTCTTCTCTTTCCCGATTTTTCTGGGTGTACACAACATATGCCTCTTTCTTGGCTGGGAAGGGTTTTCTAGCAGTTGTGGATGCAGAAGCATCCTTTTGAATCTTTCCACTTTTGATACCGGCTTCCACCCTCTCGCCAGTCAAAATCAACTCAGTAAATCCTGCAGAGGAGCTTCCGATTAGATGTTTGAAGAAAGGGCCAGATAAGGTCCCCAAAAACATGTCAACTAATTCCCTATCTGATAGTGGTGGCTGCACCCTTCCAGCCAGGTCGCGCATCTTCTGGGCGTACTCCTTGAACCCTTCATTTGAAGTCATCCCCATACTCCGTAGCTGAGTACGGGTAGGCGCCAAATCAGCATTGTACTGATACTGACGATAGAAAGTGGCTGCCAAGTCTTCCCAATTGTGGACCTCTGATCTCTCGAGCTGGTAAAACCAATCTAACTGAGTGCCAGACAAGCTGTCTTGGAAAAAGTGCACCCAGAGGTTTTTGTCGGATGAATGTGGTTGGATCTTTCTAACATACGACCTTAAGTGTATCTTAGGGCGAGATAGACCGTCGTACTTGGCGAATGTTGGCACTTTGAACTTAGGATGGATAATAATCCCAGCTACAAGCCCCAGTTCCTCAAAATCCAATCCGGGCACCCTCTGCAATTCCATAGCTGCCAATCTGTCTTCAAGGTTCTTATACTTGTCATCTGCTGGTGGATACTGTTGTTCTGAATAGTCTTCGTCTGCTTCCTCTTCCTCCTCTTCTACCTCAGATTCGGAAGGCACAATAACTCCTTTCCCTTTGCCAATCCCTTCGTCGAACATTGATGGAAACTCAAGAGTCCTTCTAGCATCACCCTCAAATCTTCTTCCGAAAGTAGCTACCCCCGATCTCTTTTTCTTTTTCTTCTCTTTATTCTTCTCTAGCAGAGCTTTGAGATCCTCTTGACCCTTTGCCAAGGTCATGAGGAGTTGCTGAAATTGTGAATTTTGTGCCTGTAGGTCCTTCACTGTTTGCTCCAAATCCATCTTACTGAAATAAACAACAGAAAGATAAGGAAACCTGGCTTGAAGACCTGTTTATGCATATGATGAATGATATGTTGTTCATGTAATGCATTCAAGGGTTCAAAAATTCAAATTTGTTGTAAACAAAAAGAACACACGTCATATTAAGAAGAAATTTGTTAGTACATAAATGCCCCATGGGCGAAATATTACAAAAATCTTAATTTAAAAAGACATTGCGCATCCTTTTTGGTGCGATGTAGGTGTTAAGAGTTTCTTCCTCGTGAAGTCGGCGGGTGAGCTCTAAAACCTTCTCCTCACTGGCATAGAAGCTGGCTTCAAAAGTATCCCATTCTTCTGTGAGTTGGATCCAACTCTTTTGCAATTCTTCCCATGGCGTTGGCATGTCAGGATATAGGATGGTGTATGGAACTTCTCCTTCCTTAACAGGCTCTTTAATCAAGGGGAGAATGTGAGGATATGGCATCATGAGATTCTGGGAGCGGGTTCGTACCCACTTGAGGTAAGGCTCAAGGGGGATGGAATTCTTGTGCCCCAGTGTCTTACTATCCACCTTGTTAGGCATTCTCCAAGCTCTGATGAACCTTTGGCGAAGTCCTTGCGCATCGTTGTCGATGTTAAAAACTAGGTCGGGAATCAGCATGTCATGAGGGCCATCCCTCCGAGCATATCCAAATTGTCTCAAGGCTAGACAAGGGTTGTAGGTAATTCCTCCCCTAATACCAAGTAATGGGACATTAGGGAACTCACCACAACGATCAATAAGGATGACATTTTCTCTAGACCGAGAACACCAATGTACATCAGAATGTGTGAGGGTCATCAACCGTTATGACCACCTTAAACCCTGCTCATTCTTCAGAACTGATTGTGGAAGGTGAGAAATAATCCACCTTGCTAGGAGAGGAGTACAACACATGAGAACACCTTTTTTCCTCATTGTTCGTGTGTAAAATGAGTGTAGGATGTCCCCAAGTAATGTAGGTATGGGATTCCTGGACATAAAAATCTTAACAGCATTCACATCTATAAGTTGGTCAGGGTTTGGGAACAAGACCAACCCATAGATAAGGAGTGCCACAATCTCTTCAAAGGCTTGCAGATCCAGGGAATTCCAACACTCTTGTGCCTTCTCAAACAGAAACCTTGCCAAGAAACCCTTGGCACCACTTCTGGTTTCCCAATGCCCCTTGATGTCAGATGGTTGCAAGTGTAATGCTTGAGCAACATCTTCAGGCTTTGGCTCTTTTTCCGTACCGTTGTAAGGTAGTTGATTAAGAATAGGAATTCTCAGGAGTTGAGAAAATTCCTCCAAAGTAGGCACCAATTGGTAGTCAGGGAATGTGAAACAGTGGTGTAGGGGGTCAAAGAACTGGAAGAGAACTTTAACCATGTCTTCCTCAATGTTGGTGTTGACTAAGCTGAGAAGTCTACCATGTCTTTTACTGAAGAGAGAATTTTCTGGAATCCTGGATGTAAGCTCCTTGAGTTGAGGAGGGATTCTCACAAGGTTGACTTGAATAGTTTTCCTGCGAAGAGTTTCCATGACCTACAAAACAAGAACAAAGATGAAGATCCAAACCCTTGAAATGGTTAGTTGATGCATATGATGCTTTATGATGTTCATGATGTATGCACAAACACATGTACAAGAAAGTCACACAAAAACCCTAGTTTCAGGCTTGCATGAGGTTTCATAGGTAAGTACCCTCTTGAGTTTAGTTGGCTCAAAACCTGTCCTATAAATAGTAACTGGGTTCTAAGAAGCTCAATATCATTGGATTGTTTTCTATGTTCATTGTTTTGGTTTAGCCACTTAACTAACGACCAAAATATTCCAAGAAAATAACCCTCAATGAGTGTAGTATCGAGTATCTACCAACTTCGGACTGTACCAAAGCCGGTCATCTCACTACCCCTAATGAAAGGCCAAGATGGTCAAGTAAGGTTATAGTTCATTAGTGCTTAATGACATCACTCAGCGGCCCCGTATTCTCTTTGATTGACTCAAAGGCTACCGGTACTCACAAATATGTCATACTAATATAGCTATTGCTTCAACCATGTTGGTATACCCCGCACAGTTTCCACAACGTATTGCTATCTATGAATGTTTCCCAAATCCGGGTGGAGGATTTCAAGCCCAAACAAGAGAACCAAAATGTAAAGTAATCAAAACAAACAATTAATCATGCAAAGGGTGATATAAGCCCTAAGGTTACTCCACTTTTAAATCAATCCCTAGCAGAGTCGCCAGTTCTGTGATACGGTGGGAGAACTGACTTCGATTTTGCGTTTGTGTTCACAAATGTTTCGGATTAGCAAGAGTCGCCACCGACTTTTTTATTTTATCCTAAGGAAAGGTCAAAAAGCACAGGAAAGACCTTTGAGATGTTTTCTTGGGTTCGGGGAGTAGATTATAGAAAGGGAAGGTATTAGCACCCTTTCTATCCATGGTTATCCATGGGCTCTTAGTTACTTGCTTAGATCACTTGCTGTTGCTTTTCAATTGTTTGAAATGGTGCTTTGTGTGTGATTTTGAAAGATGTTTTGAAAAGAAGCCATCGTTGTGGAAACTTTTGTAATGATTCTTGTTTGAATGTATACAGAGGTGTTTGTCTTTTTGAAAGGTTTTCAATGTTTTGAAAGTTGTTTTTGAAATTGTGTTGTGGAGTGTGTTTTGAAAAATAGCAAGGATGTTTTGCAAGATTTTTGATCAAGTAACTAAGAGTTGTCTACCCTGTTTTACTCAAATATCTTTCTTATGTTTTTAGCCCTTTTAACAGTGTTGTTTCACCATTGTATTTGGTGAACAACCTTGTGTTAGGATGTAAACGGGACAGGCGCGAGTCATCGTATGATCATGATAGCAATGTTGTGAAATGACTTAGCACTTTTCTGTAGGGACTAAGATCATTTTTGAAAGGCAACTTTTGATAGCGTCATCGAGGGACTATGATCTTTTTTCAATTCGTTTGTGCTAAGACATCCCACATGCATAACATGGCCATTTTTATAAGGCAACAAGTGGAATTCCCTTAAGGGTGCATGTGTGCAAGTGTGTTTGATTGCATGCATTGTTATCTTTGATTTTTGGGTTGTCTAACTGTTGATTTTATCTTGCCATGCACACCTAATTACTAGCATTTGTACAAAGCAATAAAAATGCAGGAAATAAATATCCTACACTATTACAACCATATTGAATTGCATGAGAATATAAAGGCAAAAATAAGGTAAAAGCAAGAAAAATGAGTGTCTTTAGACCCAGGCAGGAGCACCCTTCGATTTGCCTTCTGTTGGCCTCCTTCAATTGGGGGCTGGCATCAGTATGGTCCTATCCTTCGATTGGGCCTTGGCACCAGTCAGGTCATGTACTTCGAATGGAGGTTGGCACCAGCATGGAAGTGCCTTTCGTCTGAGCCTGGACTTAGTGCAAGTGTGCCTCTGGATGGGCCTTTCTGTCTTGTTGCCTTCTTCGATTGGGTCTGGAGTCAGTGAGGAAGCCTGGGGCTTCGTTTCATACTCCTGTCTTTTGTTTGTGGCATGGAAAGGTTATGGATTTCGTCTGAGGTCTGGAAACAACAAGGTTCTGGTTTTTCCACAGGCTCCTTGCTGACTCCTTGTAAGCATATTTAGGCCCTCAAATTGTGATTCGAAAGGCTTGTGCAGCTAGCCAATCGAAGGGTATAACAAACCTGTCTCAAGTTCTTAAATGTAACATCCAAACATAACTACAGTCCAGGGGTTAGCACAAAAAACCAATGGGTCTCAAAGTCTAAATTATAACTAATTAAGGTTGAGTTTTCAGCATAAGAGCAATCATAATCTAATGCTAAAACGTGGTCCAGAAATATCTACATTTTTCTTTATTGGCATGTACTCATGATGTTTAAATGAAAAAGTCCCAAGCTGGAGAGAACTTACCTCTTGAAGTGCTTAGTCGAAAGAGCTGTAGGTGACCTTTTTTGATGGTGGAGGGAGCGTTGCTGGGATCTTCCTGAAGGTAGTTCTGTTACTGTGTGGTTTAGGCAAGCAGGTCTGAGTTTCTGTTAGTTTTGATACAGGCTTGCTTGTAGCTGCAGTTGGACTGGCTTTAGGCAGGTTTGTTTGCAGTTGCAGTTGAACTGGCTGGAGTTTTCTGGCTTTGGTAAGGAAGGCAGGTTTTGAGGTTATGCAGGCCTCAAGGCTTGTATTTGTAACACAAGTTTGATGTTCTGGTGTTTAGGCAGGAGGATGCAGTTCTGGATTTGTTGTTTGGATTCTGGGTATGTGTTTGAGTGTTCAAGTGTTCAAGTGTTCAAGTGTTCAAGTGTTCAATTGTTTGAGAATTTGAGAATTTGAGAATTTTGTGGTGTATGAGAATTTTGAAGATACGTTCCTCTGGCCAAAAGTCCTCTCTCAGCTTTGCAAAAATTCCTCTATTTATAGAGAAAGAATGGACATGCTGTCCAAAGCCAGCCTTGCAAATAGGTGATAAAATATTGTAACGTGACAGTACTTGTGGGGGCCTCCTTGTAGTTAGGGGGCAGAAGATAATAATAAAATAAGGGCCAGCTGGAAAGTAAATGTACAACTTGTGCCACAAAAGCAAGATGAAAGGTTCAGGATGAGTTGCTTCATCCTGAAGGAAAATAAGCGCAAGAACCAAGTCATACTTTTCCAAAAGGTGGTACTGTGCTATGCAAGTGGTCTTACATAGCAAGTGGGTACAGGCCTAAAAAGGGAAGACACGTGGCCTAGCCTATGGGTCTACATGTTCAACTTGATCTTCTGGGTCGAATCCTCTATCTTTCTGGGACAACACTGCATTCGTTTCCACCAACTGTGTGTCCTTCGAATGGACCAACTGTGTGTTCTTCAAATGGCCCTTTTCAGAAGGTTATTAACTTTTGAATCGAAAGAAGCTTTCAGAACATTATTGACTCTTTGAATTGAAGACAACCAACATGAGGCTTTAACTTCCTGATTCAAAGGATATTCCTGAGTCGAATGCAAGAGTGAGATCGAAGCACACATGTTCGAAGGAAACCTTTGCCTTAGTCGAAACTTGTGGTCGAAACAAGCTTACTCGAAGGAAGCTAATGCCCAGTCGAAATCTCACGCTCGGAGGAAGCATATTTTCCAATCGAAAGTCCATGCTCGAAGGAAACAATGTTTCCCAATCGAAGCATGTTTGTAGGCAGTAAACTTGTCCAAATCGAAGCAGGCCTGTAGGAAATACGCTTGGTTAATCAAAAAGGGTTTCCTTGCAGGGGCATGTGTGGCCAGTAAGTCATGGCCTTCGATTGCAAGCACACAGGCAGCAAAAGGCACAAACGAAGCAGGTTTGTAGGCAGCAAAAGGCACAGACGAAGCCTGCGACAAGAAGTCACATGCCCATGCGAAATAGGCACACTAGCAGCCACTTTTAGCAATCAAAAGAGGCCAAGAGTCAATCGAAGTATGCTGAATCGAAGGAGACATGTTTTCCACCAAATTTGTCAAAATATTATTTTTATCTGTTTTCTCCATTTTTGACAGTTTCCTTTTAATTTTTGTACTGGAAAATCCCAATGCACTTGTTCATGCTCGAACCTTGACAATCCCTGTGAGAAAGGCCTTGGATAATGAGAGGGCAAATTTTGGGGTACAACACAATACATTATGGAAACTGTGCGGGGTATACCGACATGGTCTAAGAAAAAGCTATGTTAGTGTGACATATTTGTGGGTACCGGTAGCCTTTGAGTTAATCAAAGAGAATACGGGGCCGCTGAGTGATGTCATAAAGCACTAATGAACTTCTAGAACCTTTACTTGACCAACTTGGCCTTTAGGATGTAGTGAGATGACCGGCTTTGGTGCAGTCCGAAGTTGGTAGATACTCGATACTACACTCATTGAGGTTTGGTTTCTTGGGATATTCCGGTCGCCATTAAAGAGGCTTGAGTTGAAACAATGACCAAGGAAACAATCTAGTGATATTGAGCTCCTTAGAACCCGATTACTATTATTAGGACAAGTTGAGCCAACTAAACTTCAAGAGGGTACTTACCTACAAACTCCATGCAAGCCTAAACCTAAGGACTTGTTTGCTTTGTCTGAATATGATTATTTGTATATAAACTTGCTTACCTCGCATATCTGTACATAACATCATAACATCATACCATAGAATTTTCAATAACCATTTCAAGGATCTCGAGGGTCTTTGATGCAGGGTCACATTGAACCAGACGTCTACCCAGGGTGCAAGAGTATTTATTTTCCTCTAAACAAACACCGTCAAAGATCAATTACAACAAACTTGAGTCAAGGGCTATGACCCACTTGACATAGTGAGCTTAATTATTGTGGAAGGACGTCCATTGATAGAAAGTTCTCCAATAAAAGGTGTTGATCTCTAACTTTTTCTTGTGTTTACCCCGCGAGATCCTTGAAAACATGCATCCACATATCATGCATCATATCATGACAGGTTTCTCCCATACAAGTCTCCTTATCTTCCTACTGTATATTTCAGTAAGACGGATATGGAACAAACGGTGAAAGATCTCCAAGCTCAAAACGCTCAATTCCAAAAAATGTTCCTGGCTATGGCTAAGGGGCAAGAAGACCTGAAAACTCCCCTTCTCAAGGACAAAGGGAAGAAGTCCAAGAAGTTAGTAGGCGTCCTGAACTTGAGAAGAAGACCTAGAGGACCAGTCAAAAGAGCTCTAGATCTTTCAACTCCAGCCAACATGGGGGATAGTCTTGAAGAGGAACACAATTTGGAGATTGATGAAGTTGAAGCCGACTACTCCGAGGAACAATATCCTCCCACTGATGACAAGTACAAACAGTTCGAGGATCGCCTCAATGCAATGGAGATTCAACAGATTCCCGGTTTGGATTTAGGAGACATGGGTTTGGTTTCTGGAGTGGTCATCCCGCCAAAGTTCAAAGTCCCTACCTTTTCCCTGTACGGTGGAATCTCTTGCCCTAAGATGCACTTAAAGTCTTATGTCCGCAAGATTTAACCATACACAACTGATCTGAAGCTTTGGATCCATTTCTTCCAAGAGAGCCTAGTATGGACTCAACTCGAATGGTTTTATCAATTGGAGAGTTCTCGCATCCACACCTGGGAGGATTTAGCTGCTGCTTTCTACAAGCAGTATCAGTACAATGCTGATCTTGCACTAACTCGTGTGCAATTGAAGAACATGACCATGGGTTCCAACGAAATCTTCAAAGAATACGCCCAAAAGTGGAGAGATCTGGCTGGTAGGGTACAACCCCCTTTAACTAACAGGGAGCTGATTGAAATCTTCATGGGAACTCTGACAGGACCTTTCTTCAATCACTTGATCGGAAGCTCCTCAGCCAGGTTCACCGAGCTAATACTGACCGGCGAAAGGGTCGAAGTTGGCATCAAAAGTGGAAAGATCCAAGGAGCTATACCCTCTGATGCTCAGAAAAAGACATACAATGGGAAGAAAGAGTCCAATGCTGTGTATGGTCAAAAGAGTCGTCATGATCAACATGTAGGGGCAATCCTGATCTCTAATCCCACGCATGTTCAACAAAGACATAGCAATAGGCGTAGGGTAAGATATCAAGAAAGGAAGTACACTAACATCAACATGCCTTTATCTCAAGTGTTACAACATTTGCTGAAGTTGAAGTTGATCACGCTAAAGGATCCTCCTCAATATCCCGACACCTCCTCTTCTAAGTATAATCTGAGCGTAAGATGTGCGTATCATTATGACAGTCCTGGACATGATACCGACGGCTGTTGAACTTTGAAGAACAAGATTCAAGACTTGATTGATGCCAAGGAGATCGAGTTTGACCCTCCAGAGACTCCAAACATGATCACTGCTCCTATGCCAAATCATTGAGAGCGTCTTTATTTCATTTGAATTTTCAAGTTGTAATTCCCTTTGTTATTCAAACAATTATCTATTAATGTCAAAATTTGTTTCATTAATGCATTGCATATGTTTGTCTTGATTTGATCCACTCATTTTCATTACATATAAACTGTGCTTTTTACTCTCTTTATGACATTTAACTCTTTCTAAAAGTTACAAGCCTTTAGAGGGAGGATGACGAAAACAATGTCGTAATCTCATACAGTATGCTTTTGGACAGACCTTGCTGACGATGTACAAGCGTTATTTCAAATCCTAAACATTGGAGTTATAAGGAAGATAATCCCTAATCAACCGCTTCGAGCCAAAGAAGTAGAAGTTTTCTGTTTTAACACAAATTTAAACCTTTAATCAAGACCTGGGGCAGGGTAGTCTCTCTGTTAATTCAAACACGCGTTAAGCCGCAAACTCTCATCTCGTAATACAACGAATGATGTCACGAAACATTCCTCTGGAATCAAAAGACGGTGCGGGTTCCCTATCACACAGGAAGTCATTATCTCTCAAGAAAAGAAAATCCCACTAAGTCAAAACCTACGAAGGAGACTTAAATAAAACTGGGGCATCCCGCTGACTATAATCTCAAAACAAGAACAGTCAGGCAAAAATTAGGGATAACAAATAAATTAAAAAGAGGTCACTTAAAATCCTCGACAACATGAAAAAATTACAAAAAAAGACTGCCTTCCGACAAACCTAACTTGTCTGAACCATCACTAAAACGTCATTCCAGACTCAATTGTAGTTCAAACGCATAATTAACTGAGTCTAGAACTGAAGAACATCATGAAGAGTGGGTGGGTACAAATACACTTTGAGCCTTTATCCTTTGTTTCTTAAACCATGAACCAAGCCACGTTACAACCCTTCAAAAGTCCTAATTGAAGCATGGGTTAGTTCGAAAGCATACTGTTACAAAAGGCATCCTGACTCCTGTAAGGCTTTACTCAAAATCCTGAGTTGAATTTTTCTTACAAAAACTTCTTTAATTGCTAAAAACACATTTTTCAAAACTTCAAAGACAAGCATAAACTATGCATTATTTGAATATCGTTGTTTGCATATGGCTATTTGTTTGACAGCGGAGAGATTCACACAACGAATATCTGATTAACGAAAGCTCTCCCAGTGAACAAAATCACTTCAAGTGGGATGACACTTCCAACGACAAATCTCCTATAAACAAGGGGGCATGACATGTCACTATCTAGCACACCTGGGGCTGTCCAGTCAAGATTCCAAGAAATCTCTCAAGAAGTACAGAATAACCAGGGGCAGGTCTCCATCTCCATTACTTGGGGCATTGAATGCCAATCTCGGCAAAGTGTTACGTATATTCAAAGATTTCCTGGCAAAGCCACAACACTCGCTACTAGGGGCAGTGACAAATCTCCCTAAAATCCTTCTCATAGCATGACTCCCAGCCAGAGTTTAATCTTTGAAAACCTTTCTCCAGCTGAGACAACTTCAAGAATCCTCGAGGACTTCCCCAATGAGTTCATCACCTCTCTAACAAACTGACAACAGGGTTTATTTACCCAACAAACTACAGATTCCCCAGTTTGAGTTTGCCTCTCCGACTACTATAAATCAAAGGACCACAATTCCTCTTCCCTAGTAGACTACTCTACAATCCCCAGCAAGTTACTGTGAAACCTGGACTCGACCAAATATCAGTCCAACTTCAATTCCCCAGTAAGAGCAACAAACAATCGAGACACCTAAACTCTTTCCCCAAGAAGGAATAAACATACTCCCCACAGGGTTTTCAATATTTCCCAGCGGAGTTCTCCTCAAACAATAAAACAGGAATCCTCAGTGGAAACATTCTAAAGCAAAGTTTGAAGACACACCAAGTCTTCAACAACAATCCGGGATTTATTAACTTCTCAACACTTGTCAAGGATTTATTCTCCAAAACAAAATTACATTTCAACAACATTCATAGCATATGCATACAAAATACATATAACATAAATCTAATTTATTTTGAGAACATCATTACGCAATGCATACATCATGACATTGCATATAACTAACTCTTTACCTTTTCAAGAAAGATAGATTGACAGATAAAGGTTATCATCCTGCTGAGGTAGTAATCGTCCAAAGATTCCTTCATCACCCTGCTGAGGTAGTAATCATCCAAGATTCCTTCATCATCCTGCTGCGGTAGTAATCGTCCAAGATTCCTTTATCACCCTGTTGAGGTAGTAATCGTCCATGATTCCTTCATCATCTTTTGAGGTAGTAATCGTCCAAGACTCCTTTATCACCCTGCTGAAGTAGTAATCGTACAAGATTCCTTCATTATTCTGCTTAGGTAGTAATCATCCAAGATTCCTTCATCATCCTGCTGAGGTAGTAATCGTCCAAGATTCCTTCATCATCCTGCTGGGGTAGTAATCATCCAAGATCCCTTCATCATCCTACTGAGGTAGTAATCGTCCAAGATTCCTTCATCACCCTGTTGAGGTAGTAATCATCCAAGATTCCTTCTTTATCCCGCTGAGGTAGAATCGTCCAAGATTCCTTCATTATCCTGTTGAGGTAGTAATCGTCCAAGATTCCTTCATCATCTTTTGAGGTAGTAATCATCCAAGATTCTTTCATCATCCTGCTGAGGTAGTAATCATTCAAGATTCCTTCATCATCCTGCTGAGGTAGTAATCATCCAAGATTCCTTCATCATCCTGCTGAGGTAGTAATTGGCCAAGATTCCTTTATCATCCTGCTGAGGTAATAATCATTCAAGATTCCTTCATCATCCTTGTTGTGGTAGTAATTGTTCAATATTCCTTCATCATCCTTGTTGAGGTTGTAGTCATCCAAGATTCCTTCATCATCCTGCTGAGGTTGTAGTCATCCAAGATTCTTTCATCATCCTTGTTGAGGTTGTAGTCATCCAAGATTCCTTCATCAACCTGCTGAGGTTGTAGTCATCCAAGATTTCTTCGTCATCCTGCTGAGGTTGTAGTCATCCAAGATTCCTTCATCATCCTGCTGAGGTAGTAATCGTCCAAGATTCCTTCATCATCCTGCTATGGTAGTAATCGTCCAAGATTCCTTCATCATCCTGCTGTGGTAGTAATCGTCCAAAATTCCCTCATCATCTTGCTGAGGTAGTAATCGTCCAAGATTCCTTCATCATCCTGCTGTGGTAGTAATCGTTCAAGATTCCTTCATCATCCTTGTTGAGGTAGTAATAATCCAAGATTCCTTCATCGCCCTACTGAGGTAGTAATCGTCCAAGATTCCTTCATCATCTTGCGGAGCATTCAGATACAGTTCAGATACGCACCAGATACAGATGCCACCCTGATACTCATTCAGATACAACTCAGATACACTCCAGACATGGACGCAATTCTGATACTCATTCTTCCAACATACAAATTACAATTCAACAGGCGTTCTTGGATGGCATCTGCAAGCCCATCTCCAACAAGATTCTATCACCTCTCCAAATGGCATCTTTAAGCCCATTCCTCCTATCATTGCATCACCGAGTGCAAATTTCTGGGCACTCTAGTGTCCAATCATCTTCCACCTTCGAGTCACGAATGGCAAAACTCGCCAATCTAACTCTTTAGGTTTAAGAAGATTGAACAGGGGCAGCTGTTGTACCCCAAAATTTTCCCTCTCGTTTGTCAAGTATTTGCTCACAAGATATTTTAAGACGTCAAGTTTGCAGCACTGATACATCAATTTAGGCTTGAAATTGGCACAAGGGCAAAATGGTCAATTGCATACTAGAAAGTCAAACTTTGACTTTTTTGGTCAACATTACATTCCAAGGATCAAATTTCATCAAGACATTCAAAAATATGAAACTTGATGATCAAGGAATCAAGAAAGTCAAAAGTCAATGTGAAAGTTTAAACCCTTCAAGACTTAGAAATTCTTCTAAGTGTTTTTTATACATGATAATCTCATTTCTTCATGCCAACTTGTCACCTTGATGCAAGATGATTCAAGAGAAGCTTCCAACATGAAAGTTGTAGATCTCCATGATATCTACAACATTTCTTTACACAACTTCTCCTAAACAGGCTTGGATTTCAGGTTATAAATTCATGAAGTCATGACATTTTCATTTAAACACTTAGAGAAATTTTCAGCAGTTTTGGTTAGGATTTTATCCCAACCTCTTGCCCATTTTTCATTAAGTTCCAGTTTGATTTAACAAAAGTGGCCAACATGAAAGTTATAGAGGGTGTTTCAAGCTTTCCAAAACATCCAAGAGCATGAATTTATCATATTTGAGCTAGAAGATACAAGGATCTGAAGTTGAGCATCCATTCTTGAATTACAAGCCATTTTTGTTGAAGAACACATAATCCAATTGGCATAATGTGCTGCATAATCTCACTTTACAGATCTTGTGACTTGCAAATCTCAACATAATTTAATGTTTACACAAGAGCTTGAGCTATTACCCAAGTGTTTGAGCCATTGTCCAAAAGATCTTTCCATTTATGACATAAAGGCACCATTGCTACTCTTGAAAAGCAAGCCTTTTGGTACAAAGTTTGTCTTGAGCCCATACCTTGGTTGTTTCTTATTTCACTCCACCATAAAACATGGAAACCAACCCAACTAAACCAACAACTTTGGTACTTGATCTTGGAACCATGGAGTACTTGACATAGTTTGATACTTACATCCCAACCAAACCATAACATGTTGTTTTGTAAACCTATTCAGCCTTTGTTCACAAGTCCTTTGTCTATAAATAGAGAGGCCAATTACAATACAAAGAGGTTATAAAAAATAGAGAGAGATAAAAAGGAGAACAACCAGTAGTTTTATTGATAAACCTTCAAAAAAAGCCATAACAGTCCCTAAGACTTCCACTCTTGAGTTTTGAAGTCTAAACCTTAAAACCTCTCACACTTTGCATATTCCATCTAAAAACCATCCAAACATTTCATACCACACAGAAGTTGTTTAGTAACCTTCAACAAAAAAGAAGTCTAGCAGCCTAATGGAGCTTCCTTAAGGTTCATACAACATCTTGAAGGGTATTTGGATTCAAAAACCTAAAGTGCAGTTTTAAGGTAAGTCATCTTTACCTTGCCTTTTCCATACATCAATTTTTCTGTTTATAGGATGTAGTAATCACTATTTTTGAAGTTAATCATTTTTTCATGTTATTCATTTATATGTTAAAAACTAACTGATGTATGCAAAGAATGGTGTTTAAGTCAGAAAAAGGCAATATGTATCGACACATATCCATATGTGTCGACCCATCTTAGTGAAAATGCAGGGTATGAGTCGACACATGACCCTCATGCATCGACCCATACTGAGTTCAGGTCACAAAACAGAAACTGGAAAGGACTATGAGTCGACAAATACGCATTTCGCGTCGATGCAAAAAGGTGTATGAGTCGATACATCCCATTATGTGTCGACTCATACTGAACAGATTTCACTTTACAGAAGCTTGAAAGGCCTATGAGTCGATACATACGCGTTTCGCGTCGATGCAAAAGGCATATGAGTCGATACATCCCATTATGGGTCGACCTATACTGAACTAATTTTGTTTTACAGGGGCAGGGAAAAGCTATGTGTCGATGCATAGCAGCATGGGTCGACACATAGCATTTCAAAATGCATTTTTCCTTTATTCTACACTGTTTTCACATTCTTTTCATTATTATTCGATATGGTTGTAATATTTTAGTTCCTACTTCATCCCCATTGTTAAATTGTATCCCCATCGCCCTAAAGTGATGTAATAGCTTAGATTTTACTTTCCGCTTTTTACTTGCTTTTCATATATTGCTAGTAAATAAGATGTATGGCAAGATGAAATCAACAAATAGATGACTTTCGAAAAAACAAGACAAAATGCATGCAAACTAACACACTATTCACACATGCACCCTTAGGGTAATCCCATCTCGTTGACCCTTTCGGAAAATAGTTATGTCCCTCGAGCATGGGCGTTTTAGCAAAGACCCTCGATAAAAAGATCGTAGTCCCTCGATGACCCTTGATGTTGCCTTCGGTAAACGATCTAGTCCCTAAAACGACATTGCTAAAACGTCCCATATGTTGTTGTATATGACTATAAGAACGTCCCAACGCCCGTCCCTTTACATCCAACGATGGGGCTTCTTATCAAATCAATTGTAAGATAGCAACATCTAAAGGAGGAGGAAAAGCACATTTAAGACCTTTCGAGTAGGTAGGTTCGCTCTCAGTTACTCGCTTGCTCACGACAAAAACATTTTATACACCCACACTCTCACCTTTGAACTATTTTCGAAACAAACACTTTGTAGGCGTTCTTATAGAAACAAGAACCATTACAAAGTTCCATTTTCAAAATACTTTCAAAAACACATCTCACAAACACACTTTTGAACTATTTTCGAAACAAACACTTTGTAGGCGTTCTCATAGAAACGAGAACCATTACGAAGTTCCATTTTCAAAATAATTTCAAAAATCACCACCACAAGCACACATTTAAACAAAAGCAAGTGATCTAGCAAGTAACTAAGAGCCCATGGAAAACCATGGATAAAAAGGATGCTAATACCTTCCCTTTTCATAATCTACCCCCCGAACTCAAAAAAACATCTCTAAAGGTCTTTCTTGTGCTTTTTCACCTTTCCTTTTTGGATAAAAGAAAAGTCGGTGGCGAATATTGCTAACCGCAACATTTGCGATAAAACGCAAAAACCTTCAAGTCAGTTCTCCCACCGTATCACACCATGCAAAGGAAAAGGGAGCATTGCATGCCAATCTTTGTAGGTTACAACCATATTCTAGATAATCTTCTTAATATTCTTATTATCCACTTCAATGGCCCCGTTCATATTGGGTTTGTAAGGTGAAGAATTGTGATGTTCAATCTTGAAGCTTTCACAAAGTTATTTCATCATATTGTTATTAAAATTTGAACCATTATCAGTAATGATGTTTCTTGCAATATCATACCGACAAATGATTCGATTCTTGATAAACCAGACCACAACCTGCTTGTTCATATTAGTGTATGACGCCACTTCAACCAACTTGGTGAAGTAATCAATAGCTACCAGAATGAAACAATGTCCGTCTGAAGCTTAGAGATCAATCATGCCAATTATGTCAATTCTCCACATATATAATGGCCATGGAGACGAAATAACGTTGAGTGGAGTCTGAGGCACATGCACCTTGTCTGCACAAATCTGACACTTATGACACTTTTAAGCAAACTGACAACAATCAGATTCCATTATTAGCCAATAGTAACTTGCTCTGAGCATCTTCCTAGCCATAGAATATCCATTGGCATGAGTACCAAAGGACCCTTCATGAACTTCCTACATTAACATGTCTACTTCGTGACTATCCACGCATCTGAGTAAGGCCATGTCGTAATTCCACTTGTATAACACATCCTCATTAAGAAAGAAATTATATGCCAATCTTCTCAAAGTCTTCTTATCTTTATTGGATGCCCCGGGTGGGTATACTTGACTCTGGAGGAAACACTTAATATCATAATACCATGGTCTACCATCTACTTCTTCTTCTTCTGCAAACACATGAGCATTCCTACCCAAACGTCTAATTGTAATTTGATGTGCTTCATTATGAAAATTCACTCGGTACATGGAGCACAAAGTATCGAGAGCATCTGCCATTTGATTCACCTCTTGAGGTATATGATGAAAATTAACTTTATCACAGAAAGGCAACAACCGCCTAGAATAGTCTTTGTATGGGATCAAACCCGAATGATGAGTTTCCCATTCACCTTTGATTTGATTGATAACCAAAGTTGAATATACAAACACATCAAGGATCTAAATCCTGAGATCAATAGCTTTTTCAAGAACAAGAATACAAGCTTCACATTCTGCCATATTATTTGTACAATCAAAGCATAACCTTATAACAAAAGGAATATGCAAACGTCGAGGAGTGGATATAATTGCATCAAATCCATGACCATAGGCATTAGAGGATCCATCAAGAATCAAACCCCAAAAATATCCAACTTCCGGTCCTTCATCAAGCCAAGGTTCATTACATCATCATCAAGAAAGTCAAACTGGATATGCTAATAATCTTCAACCAGTTGATGGGCCAAATGGTCTGCCAGTATACTTCCTTTAATAGATTTCCGAGTATGATATCCAATTTCATATTCTAACATCAACATATGCCAACAGGAAATCCTTCCTGGTAACGCAGGTGTAACACAATGGGAGTACTGATTTGTTTTGCGTTTTATCGCAAATGTTGCGGATAGTAAGAGTCGCCACTGACTTTTCTTTTATCCAATAAGGAAAGGGTGAAAAGAACAGGAAAGTCCTTCGAGATTTTCTTGAGTTTGGGGGGTAGGTTATGAAAAGGGAAGGTGTTAACACCCTTTTCATCCGTAGTTATCTATGGGCTCTTAATCACTAGCTCACTTTGTTTGAAAATGCTTTGTATAGGTGTTTGAGAATATTTTGAAAATGCCTAAGTGTGGAAAATTTGTAATTATTCTTGTATAAGTTAAGAATGCGTACAAAATGTTTGTTTTGAAAATATTTCAGAAAAAGTGTTTGTGAAAAAAGATATTTTGAAATGTTCGCGAGCAAGCGATTAAGAACTACCGACACAAAAGTCTTTCGTGTTATTTTCCTCCTTTCCTTTAGATAGTGCTACCCTACCATTAGTTAGTAGGAATCCCTATCATTAGATGTGAAGGAACAAGCGCGGGTCATCGTACAATGATAAAGGCAACTTGTAGGGATGCTTTAGCAATTTATTGTAAAGGACTAAGATCATTTACCGAAGGCATCATCGTAAGGGTCATCGAGGGACTATGATCTTTTCAACTGAGGGTCTTTGCTAAAGTGTCCCCATGTTTGAGGGACATGACTACTTTTATTCCAAGGCAACAAGTGGGATTACCCTAGAGGTCAGTGTGTGAAAAATGATTCAATTCAATTATTTATCTTGTATTTAGGGTTATCTAGGGTTTTGTTTTAGATCTTGTCATACATGCCCTAATTACTAGCAGTTATAAGGAAAGCAGTAAATTTCGAAAAATAAAGGTGAGGAAAGTAAACCTAAACTATTACAGGGCTTCAGGAGTGGGGGTAAAAAACCATAAAACCGGGGGAAATAGTAAACCCTAATTAAGACTATTACAAACTTTAGCAGTTACATAATTGAGAAAATAAACTAATGCGAAAGTAAATACGTGAAGCGGTAAAATAAAGGGGAAAAAAATTCAAAATCGTTTTGTGATCGTTTGATGATTAATCTAAAAAAACCCTAATTAATTTTAATTTAGAAAAATAATTAGTTAATTAAAAAGAATTGATTAATTAAGCAAACCCTAAAATCTAGGTTGATTTTAATTAATAAAAATGTCAAAAATTAATCACTAACTAAAACCCTAATCCTAATTTGTTATACTTTTGAAAGAATTTTTTTTTAAAGTTTGTTAGTGGTCAATTACAAAATAATTAGCAAAAAGAAGAAATAAATTAGGGTTAGTAAAAGAAAAGAGTGAAAAAATATTGAAAAATGTATGGGGTGGGTGTTGAACCCACGCCCCCTATGTCAACAACATGCACTGCTTTCCACTAGGCCATACGCATGTTTATGATCTAGAATGGGAATGATTCCACTTGATGTAATCCCGCGTTAAAACCTGAGAAAAACAAAATAATTTTGCAAAACATAGGGATCGAACCCACGCCCACCAGGTTGTGTATCCCAGTCTTTACCATCTGCACTATGTTGCGTTTGTTATTCAAACATAAAACAAAACAATTATATAACAAAAACAAACAAATCAGGGAGGTGTCGGAGCCCTAGCTCCGGTCATCTTCTCCGGCCAATCAAAATGTCAACCTGCAAAAAGCGCGCGAGTTAATTCATAAGAGGGACCCTATCCCCCTAAACCGACCCTCCTGAGTCCAATGGTGGTGTTAGTTTTGCCTGAAAACGCTTGTACACAAAGATACGAAGAAAACAGTTCCTCGTGCCCTAACAATGGCGTTTTGTTGTTCCTGTGTCAAAGCTCACAAATAATGCATCAAAACAGTTCTAATGACGTATATGAACACATATGGATGCGTCAAATTGGTTAATAATGCATAAATTAATGGTTTGAATTTTGAGAATATTACCAAACCGGTGAGTTCGAATGAGGGAGTTTTGGCGTGCTTTAGCCTTGAGCAAAGGTATGGATCGTCTCCTGGGAACTTCAGGAACACGTTTGGATGCTTGGATTGAACTCCAACTGCTTGGAACTTGCAATGCAACTTTTCCCTAATCTTGAAAATTTTGTGACAAAACCCTTGTTTCTTGAGGGCAGCTCATACGTGTATTTTTGGTCTGAATGCAATGTGTATTTATAGGACAATGATTCAGGTCAAGAAAATAGGATCATATCTTTCCCATTCACGGTGAAAAGATTTTATTGAAAATTCCTATGAAAATCTTATAAATTTTCTCAATATTTTTCTAGTCAACCTTGCACGTTTTCTTTGTCTTCAAGACACATCCTTGGGCCTCCAATCTGATCATAATAAAGGTCCATGCGCCTAAATTCAATGGTTTCATATTTGATTTGATTTAATTTGCTTTTAAATGAATAAAATCCAAATAAAAGAAATAAATATCATAAAAAATATGTGAATGGACTTTGGGGTCTTTAAACATGTCATGAACATGTTTGGATCTGAAAACTTAGGCCGAATAGCTCAAAATTACAAATTTGCTCAATTTGGAATTCATGCATTTGCCCAAAATTTCCCAACTTGCAATGGTCATAACACTCTCAATTTTCATCTTTTGAAAGTGATAATTGACCTTTTGGAAAGCTCGAGATGTCCTCTACAACCTATATGTTGATAATATTTTATTTTGAATATTTGATCTTGATGTAAGTTGCCTTGATAAAAAGTGTCTTTTTGTTGACTTTTGAAATGACCTGTAATGTATTGGCTTATATATCTCAAATGATGCATTTTTTGGACTTAAGCCTAGAGACTAAATGTTGTAGAGAATTGGATCCCTTCAAAATGAGCTTTTGTTAGGGAAAAGATGATGAAGCATGTCAAAGTTATGCTTGGTCAAAGTTCAGTTGACTTTTCCTAAGAAAACCCTAATTTGGCAACTTTCGACTTTTGATGATTTGAGTGCTTTTATTGAGGAATCGTGATCAACCATTGATCAAATTATGAATATGACTTCAAAATGTTGACATTTACCAAAATTATTGAGGTTTGACTATATGTTGACCACATTTGACTTTTTACCCAATACAGTTGATTTTCAGTCATCTGAACAATTGACTGAGAAAACTTATGATGCAAGGCTTGAAAATTGATATGAGAATCCTTTAATACATATTAGGACCCATGAAAACAACTTGAAGCCTTGGAAACCTAATCTTCCTTGATAAATACAAAACCCTAGTTGTGGACCCAATGCTTAGAAGGAGAATTTGTCTGATCAATTCTTGAGCCAACTTGAGCAAATGAGGAACTCATGAGAATGTCTTGAAGAAAAATGGGAGGGAAAATTATGGGGTACAACAGCAAGATTCTCAAAGATATACTTGATAGGGTCCATTTTGGATATCAACCAAGTAGAATGATTCAACATATATTACTGGAGACGGCGAGCATCCCATGCTAAAGCACAACAAGTTTTCTCAAGAAAAGAATACTGAGACTCAAGATCTACAAACTTCTTTCTCAGGTATTAGATAGCATCCTCTTTTCTACTTGTCTCGTCTTGATGCAGAGGATACAATCCATCGATCCTTCCAAGACAGTCAAGTACATAATTAGAGACTCCCCTTCCATTGGCAGGATCAAAATAGGAGTCTCAAGCAAATAATATTTGATACTATCAAAATCTTTCTTATAATCTTTACTCCATACAATACTCTGATATTTAGAAAGCAACTTGAAGATTGGCTCATAAGTGGCAGTCATGTGAGAAATGAACATGTATATATAATTCAAATGTTCGAGGAATCCTATGACTTGTTTCTCTATTCGAGGTACATGCTTATCACGAATAGATTTGACTTTATCTGGATCCACTTAAATACCTCTCTGGATGACAATTAAACCTAAAAGCTTCTCGAAACTGACACTAAAAGTGCATTTGTTTTGATTCAAATAGAGTTTATACTTTCTCAAACGCGGAAACAACTTCAACAAGTACTGAACATGTTCTTCCTCAGTCTTAGACTTGGAAATCATATCATCAACATAAACCTCGATTTACTTATGCATCATACCATGAAATAAGGTAGTCATGGCCCTTTGGTAACGTAGCACTAGCGTTCTACAAGCCGAAAGACATCACTCTGTAGCAAAATGTTTTCTAAGGGGTGATAAACGTTGTTTTTTCTATGTCCTCGAGCGCCATTTTAATTTGATTATAACCAGAGAAACCATCCATAAAGGAGAAAAAAAATTTAATTTTGATGTATTATCAACCAACATATCAATATACGGCAAAGGAAAGTCATCTTTTGGAATGGCTTTATTCAAATATCTATAATCAACATACATTCTTACTTTTTCGTCTTTCTTTAGAACTGGATAAATATTTTCCACCCATTGAGGATAAAGGGATGTCATAAGGAAAACAACATCAACCTGCTTTTGTACTTCCTCTCAGATCTTGAAAGCCATATCAGGATGAGTTCTTCTCAACTTTTGCTTTACTGGAAAACATTTTGGCTTAAGCGGCAAGCGGTGCTTAACAATATCAATATCCAATCCTAGCATATCATGATAAGACCAAGAAAACACGTCCATGTACTCCTTCTAAATCTCTATCAACCTTTTCTTGACTTCTTCACTAAGTAGTGCCCCAAACTTGACCTCTCTTTTATTCTCTTCAGAACCCAAGTTTATCACTTCAACGGGCTCTCTATACAGCTGAATAGTCTTCTCCTCATACTCAAGCAACCGATAAATTTCCGCTGGAATATAAATGTCTTCCTCACTCTCTTCTTCTACCTCAAATACAGGGAATTCAAAGTTGGGAGAGGGCGCATGGTCATTGTTTTCAATGGGTTTAAGATTTGTTAATCTGCATATGTGATTTATGCTTTATTTTAGAAAACAGATATATGTGAAAGTGATATATAGTAATTGAAATTGTTTTTATTAGGTTTTTTAGTTACCATTTTCAAGAATAAAAAAATTCAAAAAGTAAAAAAGCACAATTGGATATCAAAACAAACTTTTATTAATTATCTTAAAATTTGAAACCAAGCTCTGGGAAAGTCACTTTTACCTTGGGCAGAGTGAAAGAAAATATTTGAAAAAGACAAAACACATTGCTTTGAATCATGAATAACACTAGGAATATCAAAGACTTTCCAATTCTAAGCGTTAGTCTCTTCATGCGTCACGAAGCTTGGCCAATCTGAATTTGAATCTTCATAAATGGCAGCAACACTTGAATTTCCAGGATTATTGAAGCCAACACTATGGAAAACTTCCTAGATTATTCTAACATCAACTTCCAACTTGAATGATTTTCCATGCGCATAGGGTGAGAACCCTAGACCAACTTTATTCTTGTTCTCGAAAAGCAAGACAAGTTGTCCCCAACCGTCGGCTTGACCACTTTGCACAACCTACTGAGCATCCTTCAATGAAGAAAGTTATGCACCACTTTTCTGAACAACATTAACAATGTCGAGAGCTTGGAACTTAGTTCCAACAGCTTCTACATCAGCATCTATATATTTGAAAGAGGAGAGATTACTAACCAATAAGGCTTGTTCACCATACACGATAACCATCTTCCCGTTATTCACAAACTTCAGCCTTTGATAAAGAGTAGACGCCACAACCCCATCGCCATGAATCCACAACCTTCCTAATAGAAAACTGTAAGAAAGATGGATGTCCATACTTTGAAAAGTAACCTTGAAAACATGAGGACCAATCCACAGCGAAAGATCAACTTCACCAATATATGTTCTCTAAGAACCATATAACACTTTAACAACAACACCATTTTGCCTCATGGGAGCACCCTGATAAGATAACTCAAATAAAGTAGCTTTCGACATCATATTGAGTGAATAACTCGTATCAACCAACATATTGGATAAGGAATCTTCCTGACATCTGACGAATATATGTGTCATACCCCAAAATGGCCCTATTATTACAATAGTTATATTGTTATTAGGTTTCTAAATAAGTAAATCATATTGTATAAATGGGGGTTTAAACAAGGAAAAATGTGTATTGATCTAAAATGGACCATCAATATCTGATAGCCCATCAAGGTTTCATTCTTTTTAAGAGGGGTGCATTTTTATAGAGGGGGTTCACACTATTGAAGACGTCTGGGGCCATTTCTAAATCAGAATGGCCCATTTGGGTTAAGGGCTGTATAAAACAATTCATTTTGTTAAGGCCCATAACAATTCATTTTGGTAAGGCCCATATAAATTTATATAACATTTTTGATCGGGAAAATAAATCCTGGACTACTGCTGGGGATGGCGACAGTAAGTCTTAAATCTTGTTTAGAATGTCTCTGCTGCTTACTGTTTGAGGAAACTCCGTAGGAGGATGTTGATTTCTGCTTGGGGAGAAGAGTCCAAGGACATTGGTTGTTCATCGCTCTACTAGGGAGCTTAATTCTTATATACCCTGACTGAGGTTAAAATAGATGGAAAATCTTCCAAGGTGTTATCTGACCGAGTTTTCGATATGGATATTGACTTGTCTGTGGAGGATAAGATTGAATGATATGTGGTCTGGTTTTATATTCAGTAGCAACTCTCTAGGGATAGCATCCTGGACTACCCTTTCCTGGAGAGAGAAATTTTACAGGTGATCTGTAGCAGTCAAAGTGATAGACTCAAGTTGGGGAGACTGTATCATGTTGGGGAAATAAACCCTGTTGGGGAAATAAACCCTGTTGGAGAAACACTTTGCTGGGGAAATAACCTGTTGGAGGAAGGAATTTTGCAGAGGGTTTTACAATGTTGGAGAAATAAGCTCAGTTGGGGGAGAGAATTTTTGTGAACTGTGCTGATGATATACCCTTTGACGAGTATTGGGACTCCATAGGTTGACGACATTGCCAGGGGAAAGATCATACTCCTTTGTCTACTAGGGGAATCTGTTGGTGAGTGTGATTAGAATATTTCAGACTTGCGGGGAATGCGTCGAGTTTGTGAAGATGACTCCGCAAAGGATGATCTTATGGGGACTGCTCTGTAGGGATTTGTGGACGACCTGAACGTTATCCCATCTCCTAGAGTCTTGAGTAAATACTTATTTCTGTTTTTATGCATATTTTTTAGCAATAATAGTATCATATGCATATGTTTATTCAATTTTAGTCATTGGACGTTTTTTGCAAACAAAACATAAAAAGTAAAACAAAATTTGAATTTTGAAATTGTGTTTATATTGATAGTTTGCCTATAAACAAGCGATTGTTGTACAAAGGGACATAAATCCTAGTAAGAGGAAATAATCATAACAAACGAAGAGAGTACAAAGTGAAAAAAAATATATAGCTATGTGTAAATGATCTCGTCAGGTTTCAACTCTGCTATTGTCCTTATGTCTTCGAGCATCTCATCTCTTGTTGTCAGAAGAAGTTGAATAAATTGATCTTCCCCATTTGAACTCAATGTTGGTAATAAATTTGGCTACAAGTGATCCAACTGGACATAATCGTACGCTTCAATCCCTAATTTTTACCTGGACCGCCCTCTCGGGCTTTCAGTCAACTGGGATACCCTTTTTTGCCCAAGCCGCCTTTTCTGGTTTTCGACTTGCCGGGTGTACAATATTTACATTTATATCTATAATTTTTGCCCGAACCCTTTTGGTTCGCCGGGATGCCTTTATTTTTTCCTAGGCCAGTCAACCTAGCGGGTCATATTCAAGCGTAGTATCTTTTAACTATGTTCGCGTTCACGGGGTGTTAGAGATCTTCACTGTCCATGGTGGTAAGTATCATTACACTGTCCGAAAATACCTTCTTGATTAAAAATGACCCTTCATAAGTAGGAGTCTATTTTCCCCTGGGATCACCTTGCGGTAGGATGATGTGCTTTATTACCAAGTCACCATCCTTATATACTCGATGTTTGATTTTCTTATTGAAGGCTTTAATTATATGCTTCTGATACATCTGACCGTGACAAACAGCCGCAAGCCTCTTCTCGTCAATTAAATTCAACTGGTTCAGCCTAGTCTAAATCCATTCGTCTTCGTCTAAGCCTGCATCTTTCATAATTCTCAAGGAAGGAATCTTAACTTTGACAGGTAAGACAACCTCCATACCATAGACCCGGGAGAATGGGGTTACCTCAGTTGATGTCCGAGCTGAAGTGCGATAGCCATAGAGAGAAAATGGTAACATCTTGTGCCAGTATTTGTAGGTCACAACTATTTTCTGCATAATCTTCTTAATGTTCTGGTTGGCGACTTCCACTGTGCCATTCATCTCTGGTCGATACAGAGAAGAATTGTGGTGCTTGATCTTGAACTGCGTGTAGAGTTCTGTGATCATAGTATTGTTTAGATTAGTAGCGTTGTCCGTGATAATCCTTTCGGGGATGCCATACCGATAGATAAGGTTGTGTTTAATGAATCGGGCAACAACATTCTTGGTAATGGAGGCAAACGAGGCTGCTTCAACCCACTTTGTGAAGTAATCAATGGCGACGAGGATGAAGCGATGTCTGTTGGAAGCATTAGGTTTGATCTCTCCAATAATATCAATGCCCCACATTGCAAACGGCCAAGGAGCAGTCAAGACATTCAGAGGTACTGGAGGCACATGTACTTTGTCAGCATAAATCTGGCACTTATGACAAGTCCTTGAGTGGTGATGGTAGTCTGTTTCCATAGTCTATCAATAGTAACCTGCTCTCACAATTTTATTAGCCATAGTATGTCCGTTGGAATGAGTACCAAAGATACCTTCGTGCATATCTTCCATAATCTTCTCTGCCTCTTTCTTGTCCATACAACGAAACAGAGTCGAATCATGGTTGCGCCTGTACAAAATTTCGTTGCTCAGGAAGAACTTATCTGAGAACCCTCAGAGGTATTTCTTGTCATGGATAGATGCCCCCTCAGGGTACTCTTGATCCTCAAGTTATCTTTTCACTTCATGAAACCAAGGCTTCTCTTCTACTCCGTCAATGTCAATTTCGTAGCAGTGTGCTAGTTCGTCCAGCCTTTCAATAGTAATTCGGGGAGCCTTGTTGTCCCATCTGACTTTAAACATAGACGACATGGTTGCTAATGCATCTGCCAACTGATTTTCTTCTCGTGGAATATGCTCAAAAGTAATTACCTTGAAGTACGGGATTAAGGTCAGCACATGCTCTCTATAAGGAATGAGGTTCAGATGCTTCGTATCCCATTCCCCATTAATCTGATTGATTACCAGGGCTGAGTCTCCGTAAACACTCAAGAACTTGATTCTTAGGTCAATAGAAGCTTTAATACCCATGATACATGCTTCGTATTCGCCATGTTATTGGTACAGTAAAAGCATAATTTGGCGGTGAAGGGCTTTATGGAAACCCTGAGGAGAGATAAGTAAAGCACCAATTTTGTTACCAAGTGCATTAGAAGCTCTGTTGAAAAACATAGTCCATCCGGATCCTGACTCAGGTCCTTCATACGGTCTAGGTTGTTCATAATCTGTAACTAAAATAATATTCTCGTTCGGGAATTCGAAGTTCATAGATTGGTAGTCGTCTATGGCTTGATGAGCCAAATGATATGCCAGTACACTCCCTTTGATTTCTTTTTGAGTGGTGTACTGAATGTTGTATTCTGTTAAGACCATTTTCCATCGGGCTATCCTTCCGAAGAGAGTTGGCTTCTCGAATATGTACTTGATAAGATCCATTTTAGAGATCAACAAAGTAGTATGGGTCAACATATACTGACTTAGTTGGTGAGAAGCCCATGCTAAAGTGCAACAAGTTTTCTTGACCAATGAGTATCTTGTTTTACAATCAGTAAAATTTTGGTTGAGGTAGTATATTGCATGCTCTTTTCGACCAGACTCGTCATACTGCCCCAGTACACACCCCATTGAGTTCTCTAACACTGTTAAATACATGATCAAATGTCTTCCTTCAAATGGTGGCATCAGAATTGGAGGTTCTTGTAGGTATTCCTTGATTTTTTCAAAGGTTATTTGAAAATCGCCGTTCCATTTCACTACTTGACCTTTCTTCAGTAACTTAAAGATCGGCTCACAAGTAGCAGTCAAATGAGAAATGAATCGGGAAATATAATTCAGTCATCCCAAGAAACCTCTAACTTCCTTCTTAGTATGGAGATAGGGCATTTCTTGAATAGCTTTAACCTTGGCGGGATCAACCTCAATACCTTTACCGCTGGCAATAAAACCCAGGAGTTTACCGGATCTCACCCCAAAGGTGCACTTGTTCAGATTCAATCTCAGCTTATATTCCTTCAGCCTCTCAAACAACTTGTGTAGATGGTCAATATGTTCTTCTTCAGTCTGACATCTGACTATCATATCATCGACGTAGACCTCTATCTCATAATGAATCATGTCATGGAACAAAGCTACCAGGGCACACTGATATGTTGCGTTGGCATTCTTTAACCCAAAAGGCATAACCTTGTAGAAGAAAGTGCCCCACTGTGTAACAAAATTAGTCTTTTTCATGTCTTCGGGTCCCATCTTGATCGTATTATAACCTGAGAAACCATCCATGAAGGAGAATAACTTATGTTGAGCGGTGTTGTCAACCAATACATCAATATGTGGAAGTAGGAAGTCGTATTTAGGGTTTGCCCTATTCAGATCTCTGTAATCTACACACATACGCACCTTGTCATCTTTCTTCGGTACTGGAACCACTTTCGCAACCCATTCAGGATAGGATGACACTGCTAAGAACCCTGTGTTGAATTTTTTCATAACTTCATCCTTGATCTTCTCTGACATCTTAGGACACATACGACGAACCTTCTGCTTCATCGGAAAATAACCCTCTTTCATCAGTAGACGATGAACCACAATATTGGTATCAAGCCCTGGCATGTCTTCGTATGATGAAGCAAAGATATCAACTTATTCATGCAACATTTGTACTAACCTATTCTTGACATTATACTCTAAGTTGGTGCCTATCTTGACTTATTTTCCATCTGTTTCGGAATCCAAGTTTACCACCTCAACTGGCTCTTCATGCGGTTGGATAGCCTTCTCTTCTTGCACCAACAGTCTGGAAAGTTCTCCTGGTATCTCACAATCTTCCTTAACTTCGTCCTCGGCTTAGTAGATCGAATTTTCAAAGTCATAAGTTGCAATAGCAAAATCGTTATCAGCAGGATCCAAAGTGGATGTGGATCTGCAATGTAATGTGTGGGTGTGTGTAAGAACACATAGTTCTTTGAAAGTGATAAAAGTAAAAAGAAAGACAGAGAGCAAAAAATTTTAATGCAAAATGTCCAATGCTTTATTAAATGAAAATATGTTTATGAAATGACAACCCTTAACAAATGAACCGTTGTGCCCCGAGTAAGGCACAAGGCTTAAATTCATTGTTTAAATATTACAAAGCCAAAGCTTAAAAGAAATAAAAAACAGAAACGTAGCTATTACTCCTTGTTGTACCCCAAAATTTGTCCTCTCTTTTCTCAATGGATTTCTCACAAGGATTCTCAAAAATTCAAGCTTGCACAAGTACAATTGGATTTTCGAGCATCAGGTTAAAGAGGAAACTGTTAAAAAAGGGAAAAGCAGGTAAAATAATTTTTAGAAGAAAAACAAGTTTACTTCGATTCACAAGGCTTCGATTGGACTTTGGTCTCCTTCAAGCCTTTTTCGATTTCCCTTGTTTCGTTTGGACTTTAGTCTCTTTCAAGACTGCTTCAATTGGACAATGGTATCCTTCATGCCTCCTTCGATCCATAAGACAATAGCATCCTTTGTGCCTCCTTCGATCGATAAGGCAACTCCTTCCTTCTACATGCCTCGATCCACAAGGAAAAAGGTTTCCTTCGATGCAACTAGCTTCGATCCACAGGGCAGGCAACACCTATCTTCAACTAGCTTCCACTGGGCATTTGAAACAGCCTCCTTCGATTCAAAAAGGGAATGGCCTCCTGTTGATGTCCTTCTATTCAGAAGGTAATGGCTTCATACTGGCTTCTTTTGATTCAGAAGGAAATGGCCTTCTGAAAGCTTCCTTCGATTCAGAAGGCAATGGCCTCCTGAAGGTTTCCTTTGATTCACAAAACAGGAACCTCCTGCATGCAAGTCTCGTTTGGGCATTTAGGCCTCCTGCATGCAAGCTTCGATTACACCAATGACCCCTTACAAGCTGGATTTTGGTGCACAACGCTTCAAAACTCATGCAGCTTTCCTTCGATTCAGAAGCCATTTTCCCTTTGCATGACTCCTTCGATTCACAAAAGCCATGACTCCCTTCAGGCCAGTATGCACAAGGCAAAAGCTTCTCCATGGCTAGCATTCACAAGGCAATAACTCCCACAAAGCATTGGCTACTTTCACGCCAGTTACGACTGGGAAGTATCTCCCTTGGAAATAGTTTGTTTTGACATACATAGTTTTTCTCTATGAAACTCACAACTGGCCCCTTAGAAGGATGCACAAAAAGGGCCCATTCGAAAGACACTTTGATTGGAAATAAATATTGCTGTCTGAAGAGGAGTCTGGTCGAAGGTTGGACCTATGAGGTCAAAACAAAAAGATGAAATATTCAAAGATGCTTGCTGCAAGTCCAAGCCTTATGCATTGGCCACAACACTCCAAAACTGCTGTACATCAGTCCTTCTACACTGCTCTTGTATTTGCACCAATTTGGCATACGAATACTGCCCCTTGAAAGCTACAAAAACAGTATACCCAATTTGTTCAAATTCTTTTGTTTTCCCTCCTAAACCTCAACCAAATTCATCTATAAATAAGAGGCTCAATAACACGTCTAAGGGGCTGGACAACACATCCAGAAGACTTTGGGGCGTTGAGAAAAATCACCAAACTCTCAAACTCTCAAACTATCAAACACTCTCAAACACTTAACACACATTCAAACCCAGAATCAAATGAAACAACACACTTGATTCTTCCCTTCGAATCCAGAACCCAGTGAAACACCAACCCAAAACTCGGTTCCTTATTTTGAATCCAGCACTAGAAAAATAATGTGATACGGTGGCAGAACTGACTGTTATATACTGGTTTTTGCGTTTTTTGTTCGCAAATGTGCGGTTAGCAAAAGTCTCCATCGTATTTTCTTTTATCCAACAAAGGAAAGGGTGAACAGAACAAAAAAAGACCTTTTCAAGATTTTTCTGAGTAAGGGGGTAGATTATGGAAAGGGAAGGTGTTAGCACCCATTCCATCCGTGGTTTTCCACGGGCTCTTAGAGGTTTGCTCATTTTTTAAGACGCTTTTGTGATTTGTGTTTGAAAATGTTTTGAAAAACGCCTTAGTACGGCAAACTTTGTAATGTTTCTCGGGATAGTAGAGAATGTATACAAAGTGTTTTGAAATGTCTTTTGAAAAAGTTGTTTTCGGTGTAAGTGCAAAAAAGTATTTTTTTTGAGCAACCTTCTAACAACTATCTACTTTTATACTCGAAATAGTTGTTCTTTTCCTCTTTTCCTTTAGATAGTCCTATCCTACTATTAGTGAGTAGGTAGCTCTATCGTTGGATGTTAAGGAACAATTGAAGGGACGTTACAGTCACGAAGGCAATTTACGAAGATGCTTTAGTAATTCTGTTTTAGGGACTAGATCATTTATCGAGAAGGCAACTGTAGAGTCATCGAGGGACTATGATCTTTTGATTTTATGGGTCTTTGCTAAAGCATTCCGGCCTCATAACTGTTTTTTTAAGGCAACCAAATTGGGCTTACCCTAGAGGTGCTCATGTGCAAGTGTGTTATGTTTCAATTATTTTTGTCTTTTTATTAAGTTTGCTAGCGTTTGATTTCAGTCTTTGTCATACATGTCTAGTTACTAGCAGTTAATATGAAAAGCAATAAAAAGAAAGTGCATAAAATAGAGGTCCTACGCTATTACAATGCTTCGGGGAGGGGATTTACATTATACAAAGATAATTGGGCATAAAGCAGTAAATATCCTAATTTATCTATTACATCCAGTAAACAGATACAATAACAGTAAAATATGGAATTAAATAAACACGCGTGAAAAAAGAAAAGACGTCTAAAAATCCAAAAGAAAAGAAGCCTTTTTTTTGTTATTTTTGGTATAAAAGAAAACAAAGCCTAAGTCTATTTAATTTTAATTTTAAGAAAAAATGTTAAAATAATTAATAAATTTATTTACAAAATTAATTTAGTTGGAAAAAAACAACTAGCCTAATATTTTTGTGATTTTGATTTTAATGTTAATTAAAAAGATAAATAGTCCACTAAAAAAAAGAAAAGATACAAAAATCAAAATAAGAGTACAAAGAGGCGTCCTTCGATTGGGATGAAAAAAGGGGGGAGCTTCGAACCAAGGAGAATTAAGGCCTTTTCAATTTAGAAGAGAAGCCTTCTTTAGATTGGGCTAAGGAGTAGGTGTGAATAGCCTTCGATCCAGGGAAGGGGATTGTCTTTCGATCCTAGAGGTCGTGGCTTTCGATCTAGGAAGGAGATGCCTCCTTCGATCCAGCAGGTTAATAGGTAGCTTCGATCTGGGAAGATGTCCCCTTAGATCCGGGATGTTATACCTACAAAAGTATATTAGCGAAATAAAATGCAGGACCTGGGTATCGAAACATAGGTCCTTCGATCCTGCGCGCGCTGGGTCTTTTCAGGCTATGTCTGCAGCAAATGTTAGCAAACGAAGAACATGACCTAGGTGCCAAACCCAGGCTCTTTGATCCTGTCTAGGATAGTAAATCGAAGGTAACAACAAGCATGGATGTGTAATGCAAATACAAGGTTGTAAATTTTACCCTCTCTTACAAGTAGATTGGACCTTCGATTTAGGCGCTTCTTGGATGTAGGCACCTTCGATCTGGGGCTTCTGGGCTTGGCTACTTTTGCTGAAAGGTGGATTTGCTTGGAAATTTTTGGTAACCTTTGATGGATTTTGTGGGCAGCCTCTCTCCAATGTTTTTTTTGTTCCCCTCTCATGCAACACTTGTGATCTCTTTATATAGAGGGGGTAGAGGGGACAAGAAGGCAAAGGTTTAAGCAGCCTTGATTGTGTTTGAAAGCCATGAATAAGAATTTGTAACGTTGGCCAAATACGTGGGATCTTGTCCCTTTTTGAATTTGCTATTGTGTAACTGGCCTTCGAATGCTCTCTTTCGAATGGGCTGCTAGCCTCCTTCGAATTGACCTTTGCAAGCTTCTTCGAATGGACTCTTGCAAGCTTCTTCGAATGGACTCTTTTGGAATTCCAATTGAAGGGCCTTTGCTCTGATGTTTCAAATTGAAGGAAGCTCTGACGCTCCAATCTAAGGAAGCTATGATGATCCAAATCGAAGGAAGCTCTGATGCTCCAATCGAAGGAAGCTCTGATGCTCCAATCGAAGGAACCTTTAGGAATGCCAATTGAAGGATCTTGTTGCATGGCCAATCGAAAGGCTTTGCTGAAATGCATTGAAGGGAATTTTAGACATGTCAATCAAAGGAAACTTGAAAACACTACTCATAAATTTTCCTTTTCCTTAGGCAAGGGTTTATGACCAACGATGTATAGGAAGACCTTAGAAAGCATGAGAGGGCAAATTTTGGGGTAAAATAGTTACCGCTGTTCAATCTTCTTAAACCTGAGGATGTAGATTGGCTTGCCTGCCTTTTGTGATCTTAAGGTGGAATATGATTGAATACTGGAGTGCCTAGAAATTTGCACTCGTCTGAAGTGATATTGTTGGTGAATAATATCGGGAATGGGCTTATAGATGCCATTTGGAAAAGGTGATAGGAGACTGTCGGAGATGGGCTTGAAGATGCCATCTAAGGAGTATGACGGAGAGTCATCGGAGATGGGCTTAAATATCCTATCCAAAATAAATTCTAACTTCATAAGAATTCTATTTGTGGGGATTCCTGCTCCTGCTGTCCAAGGAGGAGTATGCTGGGGAATTTTTTTCAGGGGAATAGAGTCTAGGAGCTTCGGTTGTCCATTACTCTACTGGGGAGTCATCTCTTGACTGAAGAGATTGAAGTGAATTGCTATCTGGTCAGGATCCAGGCTTTGAAGTGACTTGCTGAGGATGATAAGGCTGACTGCTATCTGGTCATATTCCAGGCTTCACAATGATTTACTGGGTAAATGAGATTAAACTGTTATCTGGTCATGTCCAGGCTTCAATGATTTGAAGAAATTAAGTTGTTATCTGGTCGGATCCAGGCTTTAACTCAAATCTGAGGTGTACTGTTATCTGGTCGTATCCAGGCTTTAGTGATTTGAAGAAATTAAGTTGTTATCTGGTCGGGTCAAGGATTCAACTTGAATCTGAGGTATACTACTATCCGGTCGAATCCGGGCTTCATAGTAACTGACAGAGTAAACTGCTATCTGGTCGGATTCCAGGCTTCGCAGTGCTTTATACTATTATCTGGTCGAAATCCAGGCTTTACAATGTCTTTGAAGAAGTGAACTACTATCTGGTTGGATTCCAGGCTTCGTAGCACCTTATACTATTATCTACTCGAAATCCAGGCTTCACAGTGTCTTAAATTGTTGATTGACTATTATTCGATCGGGTTCCAGGCTTCATAGTAACTGATAGGGTAAACTTCTATCTGGTTGGATTCCAGGCTTCGCAGTGTATGAAAAAGTTAGCTGTTATCTGGTCGAAACCAAGGCTTCACAGTGTCTTTGAAGAAGTGAACTACTATCTGGTCGGATTCCAGGCTTCACAACACCTTATGCTTTTATCTTGTCAAAATCCAGGCTTCACATTTTCTTCAATTGGAATGGAAATCAGAGAGACCTTAGTGTCAATCTGACTGAATCAGAGAACGTCTTTAATTAACTTTGACTGGAATGGAAATCAGAAGAATCTTAGCGTCGATTCAACTGGACCGGACAAAAGTCTTGGAATATCTTCAAATGGAATAGAAATCAGAAAGATCTTAGTGTCGATCTGATTGAATTAGAGAAGGTCTTGGGAGGACATCTTTCTGAGGAAATTGCTGAAATATTCCTTCACCGGATGTAGCTTTTGAGAAGACTACCAAGTCACATAAGTAGCGATGTTTGTTGATTTGATCTTTCCCTGAAAAAGGTAAAGAATTAGTCATATGCAATGTCATGATGTATGAAATGCATCGTGATGATGCTCTCAAAATAAATGAGATTATGTTGCATGTGATGTATATGCATATGCCATGATGTATGAATATGGGATGTTATTGAGATGTTCCCAGTCTAGGAAAATAAATTCCGGATGACTGTTGGAGAGTATTGGGAAGCTGAATCCTTCATTTCTACTAGGGATGATGAATAGAGATGATTCGTTGGGGGTTTCCTCTTTTTGTTTGAGGATAACCTATTGGGGATTGACTCTGCTTGAGAAATAATTCTGCTCGAGGATAACTCTATGGAGAGAGATGCTTGTTTGAAGATTCTGCCGATGTAGATGAATAAACTCTGTTGGGGAATGAGCTTCCGCAGTTTGAGAAATAAACTCTACCCGAGAGGAGGTTTTATAACTGTCCGAACCGGGCTGGGGAAAACAGACTTTAGTTGGAGAAGATAATCCCTGCTTGGGGAAGAATAGGGCAAAACTCTGGTTGTTTCTGCTTTGTGGGGAACATATATGTCATAAACGTATGCTGAGGATACGACGATGACTTTGCATCAGGACGTTTCTTCCCCTGTGCCTGCTGGAGATTTTATGGATGGATCTATGTCGTGATTGTACTTGAACATGTATTGAATGAGTGTTAGAATGACACCCTTCTTTGGATCGTATCTACATTGTTCTTGAAACATGTGTTGAATGAGTGTTAGAATGACACCCATCTCTGGATCGTATCTGCATTGTAATAGGTGAGAATCTGGAGTAGGTGTCAGGATGACATCCGTTTTTGGATCGTACCTGAACCATTTCTAGATGATGTGTTGAAATAAGTGTCAGAATGACATCTGTCTCTGGATCGTATATGAACTGTTGCTAGAAGATAGTCTGGTATAAGTATCAGGATGACATCCGTTTTTGGGTTGTACCTGAACCGTTTCTAGAAGATAATCTGGAATAAGTATCAAGATGATATCCGTCTTTGGATCGTACTTGAACTGTTTCTAGAGGATAATCTGGAATAAGTATTAGGATGACATCCGTCTCTGGATCGTACCTAAACTGTTTCGAGATGAGAATTTGGAGTAAGTGTCAGGATGACATCCGTTCTTGGATCGTACCTGAATTGTTTCTAGATGAGAATATGCTTTATTCAGAATGTTTCCGTTGGGGAAGTGAAACTCTGTAATCCACTTGGGGAATCATGAGAAGCTTGGTGACTTCATTGGGGAGTTTTCTTTGGAACATTAATTTGGAGATTTTGCTCTGCCGAGGGTATGAGAACACCTGACATCAATAGGCTTTATGCTAAGAACATGGTAGTGACCTTGTAGTAGAATGCCCCTATCTTAATATCTGTTGTAGATAATATCAACCGGGGATTTTGCATATGGTTTGACTATTATCCCAACTCTTGGAGTCCTTGGAGAATGCAGATCAGGGTAGTAAACCTTCTACTGTTTATACAAATGACAAGATGAGGAGAGGTATTCGTACGCTTTAATCCCTAACTTTTTCCTGGACTGTCTTTTCAGATTTTCAGTCCACCGTGATACCCTTTTTTGCCCAAGTTGCCTTTTCAGGTTTTCGACTTGCCGGGTGTATAAATTTTTTTATTTTTATCCCTAATTTTTTCCCGAACCCTTTTTGGTTTGCCGGGATGCCCTTATTTTTGCCTAGGCCAGTCAACCTAGTGGGTCTTTGTTCATTCGTAGTATTTTCCGACTATGTCCATGTTCACCGGGTACGGAGAATTGTCGTTGTCCATAGTAGTAAGTGTTGCCACACTGCCAGAAGATGTTTGTTTGATCGTACAGGATTTGTTGCTGGAATTCAATTCCCAATGCTCCAAGTGATTCAGATGGAGATCTTCCCCTGGTTGTTTGGCATTTTTGAGAGATTCCTTGAATCTTGACTTGACTGCCTCAGATGACGGACAATGATCATGCTGTGCCCCTTGGTTGGAAGTGTTTTTTCACTTGAGGTGATCCTCTTCATTGAGAACGTTTTTGTTCACTAGATATTCGTCATGTGAATTTCTCTGTTGTTGAACAAATAGTCATATGCAAATAATGGTATTTTAAGAATGCAAAGCTTATGTCTATCTTGAAGTTTTTGAAAATTCATTTTTCAGTAAAACAATTTTTGCAAGAGAGTGATATCGACTCAGGATTTAGAGAAAGTCCTACAGGAGTCAGGATACCTTTTGTAACAGTATGCTTCTGAACTAACCTATGCTTCAGTTAGGGCTTTTAAGGGTTGTAGCGTGGCCTGGTTCACGACTCAAGAAACAAAGGATAAAGGCTCAAAGTTTATTTGTACCGACCCGTTTATCGTGACGTTCTTCAGTCCTATGCTCAATTAACTGTGCATTTAAGTCCCGATTGAGTCTGGAATCTTGTCCTTGATGTTCCGGTGATGGTTCGAACACTGACAGTTTATTTTGAATAGGCAGTCATTTTTGTAACCTTTTTTTGTCGAGGATTTGTGGGACCTCTTTTTTTGGATTTCATTATCCCTTTTTTTTCCTGAACTATTTCTTTTTGTGATTACAGTCAGCGGGATGTCCCAGTTTTTTTCTTTTTCTTAAGTCTCCTTCATAGGTTTTGACTTAGCATGCTTTTATTGTGAGAGATAATGACTTACTATCTTGACGATTATGCGGAACCATCACCGTCTTTTGATTTGGAAGGACGTCTTCGATGCCATTCATTGTGTACGAAGCGGAAGATTGCTACTGAATGCGCATCGGAATTAACTGAGAAACTACCCTGCCCTAGGTTATGGTTAAGGGTTTTAATTTGTGTAAAAATAAAAACTCCTACTTCTTTGGCTCAAAGGGGTTGACTAGGGATTATCTTCCTTATAACTCAACTGATTGGGATTTGAAACAATGCATGTACATCGTCAGCAAGGTCTGTTCAAAAGCACACTGTGTAGATTGTGGTATCGCTTTTGGAATCCTCTCTCTAAAGGCTCAAAGCTTTTGATCGATAGTTGAATATCATAAAAAGGAAGTAAGAAAGCAGTTCAAGCATAGTGAAAACAAATTAATTCAAGACAAACATGTGCAATGCATTGATGAAATAACAAGGTTTGATATGAATAAATGTTCGAACAATCAAAATAAAATTACAAATTGAAAATTCTAATGAACAAAAAGCCTTCTTGTCAGAACTTGTTACTTCAGATGGTGTGCCTTGGAGGGATGACAGAAAAATTCCAGTTGCCATCTTGTGTGAATTCCAATGCTCTTTCATCAATCAGGTCTTGAATTTTGTATTTCAACGTCCAACAACTATTAGTGTCATGCCTCGAACTGTTGGAGTGATATGCACATATTGCATCAGGATTGTAAGTAGGAGCGGAAGTATTAGGATTCCAAGGAGGTTCCTTCAGTGTGACCAAATCCAACTTCAACATGTGTTGCAAGACTTGTGACAGCGGCATGTTGGGTTTGGTAAACTTCCTCTTGGGTGTATCCGGCTTACTATGATTAACCCGTTGTTTTTGGCGAGGTTGTTGTTAGACCCATGAGGTAGTAACAATTTGAAAAGGTCCACTCTTCACCAAACCAAACTCTTGTCTTCTTGGAGGTTGAATAATGACTTGGCCCCCAGCCTCGACTGCTTGCTTCATACGGTTGTATCTGTCTTGATGAAGTTTGTTGATAATGGCTCTCAGCTCTTCTTGTCCCCGGGCTAGGCCTTGGATAAGAGCCATCTACCCTAGCATCTGGGTTTTCAATGCATCTACCTCAGCTTGCAGTTGTTCCAACCGTTCTTCCTTATTGTCATCATGACTTTTCTTGGCTAGGTCCCCAGCAAGGAGTGCTTTCAACTCTTCATGCCCCTGAGTCAGAGTCAGGAACATTTGTGGGAATTGAGCGTTTTGAGCTTGAAGGTATTTGATTGTTTGTTCAAGAGCCATTTTTACTTGTTAAAATAAACAACGAAGAAGATGAGAACCCTTCTTTGCAACCTGTTTATGCAATAACATGTATGATATGCGTATGCAATGCTTTCAAGGACTCGCGGGGTAAACAAGAAGTTGTCAGCGGTTGAAATTTGTAGCTTTGAAAAACTTTGTATCGTTGAAGGTCCTTCTACGAGAATCAAGCTCACCATATCAAGTGGGTCATAGCCCCTGACTCAAGTTGTTGAGTTTTGATCTTCTAACAACATTGGCTAAAGGAAAATAAATCCCCTTGCCCCTTGCTAGACGTCTGATTTACCATAACCTGCATCACAAACCCTTGAGATCCTTGAAATGGTTAAGGAAATGCTGTGTCATGATGTTGTGATGTGTATGCTATGCGTTAAGCAAAAGTGTAAGGTTATGTAAGCAAGTAAACCCTGCAAGAAATCCAAGTTATTGGATAATGACTATAAACAAATCCTGCAAGGAAAACATGTTATCAGATAATAAAATCCTGCAAGTACTACCCTCTTCAAGTTGGATTGGTTCAACGTGTCCTATAAATAGTAACCGGGTTCTAAGGGATCTCAATATCACTGATCTTTCCCACAAGCTTCGTTAAATAGGCGAATGACTCACAACCAAACAAAACTCAGGAGTCAAATCACAATGAGTGTAGCATCGAGTATCTGCAGACTTTGGGAATACACCAAAGACGGCCATCTTGCTATGTCCTAATGGCCAAGTTGTTCATTTAAAGGTTCTAAGGTCAGTATACGCTTTATGAAACCATGCAGCGGCCTCGTATTCTCCTTAATTAACTCAAGGGCTACTGGTACTAACCAAAGTGTCGCATCAACGTAGCCATCGCTTCAATCGTGTTGGTATACCCTGCACAGTTTCCATGATCTATTGCTGCTTACCTAAAAGGTGCCCCAAATATAGGTGTAGGATATATAGTAACCCACACAAAGCCCTCAAAAGTAAAGCAATTCAAGCACACAAAGTAGTTAAATAATGAACTAACTCTAAGGTAACCCCACTTTTTATTCTCCCCAGCAGAGTCGCCAGTTTTGTGATACGGTGGCAGAACCGACTGTTATATACTGGTTTTTGCGTTTTTTTTTTTGCAAATATGCGGTAAGAAAGAGTCGCCACCGTCTTTTCTTTTATCCAACAAAGGAAAGGGTGTAAACAACAAAAAAGACCTTTTTGAGAGTTTTCTGAGTAAGGGGGTAGATTATGGAAAGGGAAGGTGTTAGCACCCTTTCCATCTGTGGTTTTCCACAGGCTCTTAGAGGTTTGCTCATTTTTTAAGATGCTTTTGTGCTTTGTGTTTGAAAATGTTTTGAAAAACACCTTAGTACGGCGAACTTTGTAATGTTTCTCGGGATAGTAGAGAACATATACAAAGTGTTTTGAAATGTCTTTTAAAAAAGTAGTTTTCGGTGTAAGTGCAAAAAAGTATTTTTTTGAGCAAACTTCTTACAACTATCTACTTTTATACTAAAAAAGATTGTACTTTTCCTTTTTTCCTTTAGACAGTGATATCCTACAATTAGTGAGTAGTTAGCTCTATCGTTGGATTTTGAGAGACAGTCGAATGGACGTTACAGTCACAAAGAAATTTACGGAGATGCTTTAGAAATTCTGTTTTAGGGACTAGATCATTTACCGAGAAGGAAACTCTAGGGTCATCGAGGGACTATGATCTTTTTATTTTACGGGTCTTTGCTAAAGCATTCCTGCCTCATGACTGTTTTTTAAAGGCAACCAAAGTGGGCGTACCCTAAAGGTGCTCATGTGCAAGTGTGTTGTGTTTCAGTTAATTTTGTCTTTTTATTAAGTTTGCTAGCGTTTGATTTCAGTCTTTGTCATACATGTCTAGTTACTAGCAGTTAATATGAAAAGCAGTAAAAAGAAAGTGCAGAAAATAGAGGTTCTACGCTATTATAATGCTTCGGGGAGGGGATTTACATTATACAAGGATGATGGGGAATAAAGCAGTAAATATCCTAATTTATCTATTACATCTAGTAAACAGATACAATAACAGTAAAATATGGAATTAAATAAACGCGCATGAAAATTGAAAAGACGTATAAAAATCCTAAAGAAAAGAAGCCTTTTTTTGTTGTTTTTGGTATAAAAGAAAACAAAGCCTAAGTCTATTTAATTTTAATTTTAAGAAAAACTGTTAAAGTAATTAATTTATTTATTTACAAAATTAATTTAGTTGGAAAAAACAACTAGCCTAATATATTTGTGATTTTGATTTTAATGTTAATTAAAAAGATAAATAGTCCACTAAAAAAAAGAAACAAAAAGCAAAATAAGACTACAAAGAGGCGTCCTTCGATTGGGATGAAAAAAGAGGGGAGCTTCGATCCAAGGAGAATTAAGGCCTTTTCGACTCAGAAGAGAAGCCTTCTTTCGATTGGGCTAAGGAGTAGGCGTGAATAGCCTTTGATCCAGGGAAGGGGATTGCCTTTCAATCCTGGAGGTCATGGCTTTCGATCCAGGAAGGAGATGCCTCCTTCGATCCGGTAGGCTAATGGGCAGCTTCGATCTGGGAAGATGTCTCATTCGATCTGGGATGCTATACCTGCAAAAGTATATTAGCAAAATAAAATGCAGGACCTGGGTATCGAAACCCAGGTCCTTCGATCATACGCGCGCTGGGTCTTTTCAGGCTATGTTTATAGCAAATGTTTGCAAACGGAGAACATGTCCTGGGTGCTTAACCCAGGCTCTTTGATCCTGTCTAGGATAGTAAATCGAAGGTAACAACAAGCATGGATGTGTAATGCAAATACAAGGTTGGACAATTTACCCTCTCTTACTAGTAGATTGGACCTTCGATTTGGGAGCTTCCTGGATGTAGGCACCTTCGATCTGGGGCTTCTGGGCTTGGCTACTTTTGCTGAAAGGTGGCTTTGCTTGGAAAGTTCTGGCAACCTTTGATGGATTTTGTGGGAAGCCTCTCTCCAATGTTTTTTTTGTTCCCCTCTCAAGAAACACCTATGATATCTTTATATAGAGGGGGTAGAGGGGACAAGAAGGCAATGTTTTAAACAACCTTGACTGTGTTTGAAAGCCATGAATAGGAATTTTTAACGTTGGCCAAATACATGGGATCTTGTCCCTTTTTGAATTTGATATTGTATAACTGGCCATCAAATGCCCTCTTTCAAATGGGCTGCTAGCCTCCTTCGAATGGACCTTTGCAAGCTTCTTCGAATGGACTCTTGCAAGCTTCTTCGAATGGACTCTTTTGGAATACCAATCGAAGGGCCTTTGCTCTGATGTTTCAAATCGAAGGAAGCTCTGACACTCCAATCGAAGGAAGCTCTGTTGCTCCAAATCTAAGGAAGCTCTGATGCTCTAATAGAAGGAAGCTCTGATGCTCCAGTCGAAGGAAACCTCTGATGCTCTAATCAAAGGAACCTCTGATGCTCCAAATTGAAGGAACCTTTAGGAATACCAATTGAAGGATCCTGTTGAACGACCAATCGAAAGGCTTTGCTGAAATGCCAATCGAAGGGAATTTTGGAGATGCCAGTGGAAGGAAGCTTGAAAACACTACTCACAAATTTTCCTTTTCCTTAGGCAAGTGTTTGTGACCAACCATGTAGGGGAAGACCTTGGAAAGCATGTGATGGAAAATTTTAGGGTACAACACATAACGCCTGTTTCTTCCCTTCGAATCCAAGAACATCCAGGGCTGCAACTTAAGTTCAAACACACATTCCAGCTACAAGCATTTACATGACATCTGTTTACTTTTCATTTCTTCCCTTTTCATTTGTTGTTCTTGTCCAAATGTATGGTAGAACTAACCTGTACAGATCCCAAACGAAAGAACAATTTTTGTGTGAAAAGAAGCCTCAGGATTCCCCCCCTATTGCTTCACAGTCCAAACGAAAGAGCAAGAAGGGAGAAACGAAGGGTGTCCACACTGACTTCCAGGCCCTAATCGAAAGAAGGAAAAAGGGCGTGAATCGAAGGTTACTTTCTCACACTTAGATACAAAATTGAAAGAGATAGGAAAGGGAAGCATTGAAGAGTGCATCTCATCCTAACTCCCAGACTCAAATCGATAGAGGCAGGGAAGGTCATAATCGAAGGGACGCTGCTACCTGAATCGAAAAGCTTATTTTTCCTTTCTTTTGTTTTATCTTTACATTTTCTTGCTATTCAATATGGTTGTAATAGTGTAGGATACTTATTTTCTATACTTTTATTGCTTTATATAAATGTTAGTAATTAGGATGTATGGCAAGATAAAACCAACAAGTAGACCACCCTAATAAAAGACAAAAATGCACGCAACCAAACACACCATGCACACACATGCACCTCTAGGATAATCTCACTTGTTGCCTCAGAAAATAGTCATGTCCCTCGAATATGGGTGTTTTAGCAAAGACCCTCGATAAAAGATCATAGTCCCTCGATGACCCTCAATGTTGCCTTTGGTAAATGATCTGGTCCCAATACGACATTGCTAAAACGTCTCATAGGTTTCCTTGTATGACTATACGAACCCACACCCGTCCCTTCACATCCAACGATGGGGCTTCTTACCAAATCAATGGTAAGATAGCAACATCTAAAGGAGGAGGAAAAGAACGTAGACCTTTTGAGTAGGTAGGATGCTCATAGTTGTTCGCTTGCTCACAACAAAAACATTTTTTTCACACCAACACTTTCAATTGAAACATTTTCAAAATACAAAGCTCTTTGTACACATTCTTATAGAGACGAGAATCATTACAAAGACGCTTTTCAAAATCACTTTCAAAAACATCTTCCACAAACACCTTTTTGAACTATTTTCAAAACCAACACTTTGTACGCATTCTTATAGAGACGAGAATCATTACAATGAAGTTTTCAAAATACTTTCAAACCCACACCCCAAGCAACTTTTCAAACAAAATAAAGTGATCTATCAAGCAACAAAGAGCCCGTAGATAACTACGGATGAAAAGGGTGCTAATACCTTCCCTTTTCAAAACCTACCCCTGGAACTCAAGAAATAATCTCAAAAGATCTTTCATGTTCTTTTCACCCTTTCCTTATTGGATAAAAGATTATTCGGTGGCGATTCTTGCTATCCATAACAATTACGATCAAACGCAAAAAACCAAGTCAGTTCTCCCACCGTATTACAGAGCTGGCGAATCTGCTGGGGATAACTTAAAAGTTAGGTTACCTTAGGGATAAATCACCTTTACTTGCTTTCCTTGTTTGACTTGATTTCTTTACACTATGGTTCCTTGTTTGGGTTTGTTTTGATCTTCTACCTGGATCCGGGGCACCTTTTAGGTAAGTAGCAATAGATTGTGGGAATTGTATGGCGTAGACCGATATGGTTGAACCAATGGCTACGTTAGTGCGACACATATATTGGTACCGGTATCCCTTGTGTTGAATCGAGGAGAATATGGGGCCGTTGAGCCGTGTCGTGAAGTAATAACTGACCTTAGAACATTAATTGAACAACTTGGCCATTAGGAAGTAGTGAGATAGACGGTTTCAGTGGAAAGCTGGAAATTGGTTGATACTCGATACTACACTCATTGAGATCAGACTTTTGGGATATCTCGGCCGCAAGAAAATATTGATTTTGCTGAGACAATGCTTAAAAGAAAGGTCAGTGATATTGAGGTCCCTTAGAACTCGGTTACTACTACTAGGACAAGTTGAGCCAACTAAACTTCAAGAGGGTACTTACCTACAAACTCCATGCAAGCCTAAACCTAAGAACTTATCTTCTTTGTGTGTATATGATTATTTGTACATAACAACTTTCTTGATTTTCATACAACATCATAAACATCATAACATCATAAGCATTATCACTAACCATTTCAAGGATTTAGGAATTTATCTTTGCTTTTTTTTGTAGGCCATGAATCCCATTCGAAGGAATACCACCCGAGTCAGCCTCGTGAAAGCACATCCTCAACTCCAAGAATTAGCATCAAGGGTACCTGGAGATTCTCCCTTCACCAAGAAATATGGTCGACTTCTTAGCTTGGATACCTCCAATTTCCAAGAAGAAATGATGTATGTACTCTTCCAATTCTTTGATCCCATGCATCATTGCTTCACCTTTCCTGACTATCAGTTGGTGCCTACATTAGAAGAGTTCTCTCAACTATTAGAAGCGTTTGTGCTCAATCAAATACCGTTCACCGGTTTAGAGGAGACTCCAAAGCCTGAAGTCATCGCCGAAGATTTACATTTGAAGAAAGCATACATTATAACAAATTGGGAAATAAGAAGCGTAGTTAAGGGTTTCCTAGCCAAGTTTCTGTTGGAGAAGGCTCGTTCTTTTTAGGAGGATATGGATTTTCAAGCTGTTGAAGATGTCTTGGCCCTCCTAATCTATGGTTTGGTTCTATTTCCCAATCTGGAACAATTCATAGATGTGAATGCCATCAAGGTTTCCTCTCTCGTAATCCTATACCTACTTTGCTTGGAGACATCTTACATTGTTTCCACACTCGCACCATGAAGAAAAGAGGTACTCTTTTATGTTGCATTCCCTTACTCTCTAGGTGGTTCACTTCGCACCTACCTCGGTCAATGATAAAGAACGAGCAAGGCTTGACATGGTCTCAAAGGATGATGTCACTCACACACTCTGACATTTATTGGTGTTCTCGATCCTTGGAGGATACTACCATCATTGACCATTGTGGGGAATTCCCTAATGTCCCACTTTTAGGAATTAGGGGAGGTATCACCTATAACCCTTCTCTTGTATTACTACATTTTGGGTATGCATGAAGAGATGGTCCTCACGATGCACTCATCCAAGGTTTGGTATTCAACTATGAGGGCGACAACCAAGGATACTGTCAAAGGTTCATACGAGCTTGGAGAATGATAAACAAAGTGGATAGAAAGACATTGGGGAATAAGAACTCCATTACTTTGGAGTCTTATCTTAAGTGGGTACAAACTCATGATCAAAGACTTGGTATTCCATACCCTGCCATTTTGCCTATCATCATGGAGCCATTTGTTGAAGGAGATGTTCTGTATGCTATCCTTCATCCTACCATGCCTACTTATCTTGAAGATTTGCTAAGAGCTTGGGTCCAGCTGAAGGAATAACAAGACACCTTCGAAGCCCAGTTCTACGCGAGTGAAAAGAAGGTTTTGGAGATTATGATACCACTTCATGAAGAGCGAAATTTGAACGCCTACATTGCGCCAAAGAGGATGTGTTCGACCTTTTTGTCTTAGGAGTTTATTTTGCTTTATTTCCTCCATTGTAAGCCCCAAGGGGCATGTTTGTAATCAATTTGAACTCATTAATGAAATTGATGTTTGTTCTTTTTGTATAAACAAATTTAAATCTTCTAAGTCCTTGAAAACATTGCATCCACATACCATGCATCATATCATGACAGGTTTTCCTCACACGGGTTTCTCATTTGCTTACTGTTTATTTTAGTAGAGATGGCTCTAGAACAGACTATCAAGGACATTCAGGCTCAAATTGCTCAATTGCAAGAAATGTTCTTAAAACCTATCCAAGGGGCAAGAAGAAGTGAAAACACTCCTCACTAGGGACATGACCTTGGGGAATCCTTAGGACAACAAGGATGACCAGTTGGAACAACTACAAACTTAGATAGCCACAATGAAGATCTAGATGATGGGACAGATGGTGGGCCAGATGGATCTTATCCAAAACATGGCTCAAGGACAAGAAGAGCTGAGATCCCTCATTAACAAGCTTCATCAAGACAGATACAACCATATGGGGCAAACAGCTAGAATCGGGGATCCAGTTGTTAATCACCTTCCGATGAGACAAGAAGTTAGTTTGGTGGAGAGCAGACATTTCCAAATTACTTCCACGTCATGAGCCCAACAACAACCTCGCTAACGTCAACGGGGAAATCAACAAAGGCAAAATGAGCCCGAGAGACTGTTCACCAAAATCAGCATGTAACCGTCTCAAGCATTACAACACATGTTAGGGTTGAATCTGATTACATTGATAGGACCTCATCCAAACCCCAAAACTTTTTCTCCTAACTAAAATCTCGATGCAAGGTGTGCCTATCATTCCAGCAGTCCTGGGCATGATACAAATAATTATTGGGCGCTGAAGTACAAGATTCAAAACCTGATCAACGAAGGAGCGTTGGAATTTGCACAAGATGGTCAACTGGAGTTCTTCTGTCATCCTCAAAAACATACCATCTGAAGTGACCAATATTAGGCGGCGAAACTTTTGTTTATTCGAATTTTAAATTGTAATTTCTTTTGTTTGCTAAAACACTTATCTATTAATGTCAAAATCTATTTCATTAATGCATTGCATATGTTTGTCTTGAATTAATCCATTCATTTTCATTTAAAATATGCTTTATACTCTCTTATGATATTCAACTCTTGTTTCAAAAAGTTGCAAGCCTTTAGAGGGAGGATGATGAAAAAAATGCCATAATCTCATACAGTATGCTTTTGAACAGACCTTGGTGACAATGTACAGGCGTTCCTTCAATTCCTAAACCAAAGAAGTAGGAGTTTCCTTTTTTACACAAATCGAAACCTTTAATCAAAACCTGGGGCAGGGTAGTCTCTGAGTTAATTCAAGTGTGCGTTCAGTCGCAAGCTTTCACTTTGTATACAACGAATGAAACCAAAGACATTCCTTTGGAAGAAAAAGATGGCGACGACTCCCCACAAAATAGGCAGTCATTATTTCTCAAAAGAAAAACCCACTAAGTCAAAACCTGGGAAGGAGACTTAAGAAAATTAGGGCATCCCGCTGACTGTAATCTCAAAACGAGAATAGTCAGGAAAAAATCAGGGATAATAAATATAAAAAAGAGGACACTACAAATCCACAACAACACGAAAAATGTTGCAAAAATGAATACCTTCCGACAAACTTAACTTGTCTGAATCATCACCAAAACGTCATTCAGACTCAAGTGAAATTCAAACACTAAATCAACTGAGTTTAGGACTGGAGAGCATCACGAGGAACGTGTGGGTACAAATACACTTTAAGCCTTATCCTTTGTTTCTTAAACCGTGAACCAGACCACGATACAACCCTTCAAAAGTCCTAATTGAAGCATAGGTTAGTTCGAAAACATACTGTTACAAAAGGTATCCTGACTTCTATAAGACTGTACTCTAAATCCTGAGTTGAATTCACATTCTTACAAAAATTCTTCTATCTTCTAAACGCATTTTCAAAACTTCAAGACAAGCATAAACTTTGCATTACTTTGAATACCGTTGTTTGCATATAGATAATTATTTGACAGCGGAGAAATTCACACGACGATTATCCGTTGAACAAAATTTTCAATGAACAAAATCACTTCAAATGGGATGACGCTTCCAAATGATAAATTCTCCCATAAGTAGGGGGACATGGCATGTCACTGTCTACATTGTCTGTGGGCAGTCAAGTCAAGATTCTAAGAAATATTTCAAGAAATGTTAAATATACCAGGGGCAGATCTGAATCTGAGTCACTTGGGGCATTGAACATGAATCCCAACAAAGGCTTACATACGACCAAGAAAACATTTCCTGGAAGTACTACAACACTTACTACTAGGGGAAGAGAAAAATTCCCATAAATTCCTTTTCATAAAGTGATCCTAAAGTTAAGTATCCATAGAGTCATCTGTATAAGGTTATTCCCACAGAATAGTCTTCACAGACAAGGGTCCAAAACCCTCAAGGCTAAATTCATGGATATCCCCATAAAATTGGATCCAGGCAATCCCCAGCCAGAGTTTCAATTTCTGGAAAAACCTTCTTCCCAGTTGAGTTGGTCTCAAGAAGAATCCTCAAGGAGTGCTGCCAAAAGAAAACACCTCTCCACAAGATTGGCAACATGGTTTACTTCCCAAACAAACTACAGATTCCCTAGCTTGAGTTTGCCTATCCAACTATTACAAATCAAGGGACCACAACCCCTCTTCCCCACTAGACTTTTCTACAACCCCCAGTGAGTTGTTGTAAAGCCTGAGAGACAACCAGATAATAGTTAACTTCTTTGTCCTTAACAAGTTGTTAACTTCCTTTCTCTTCCATCAAGAGATAACTCCCCAATAGATAAACAGACAACTAAAACTCCTGAATTCCTTTCCCCAAACATGAATCAACACTTCCCACAGAGTTTTCTTCTCAAGAAAAATCAACATTCCCCAACGGAGTTCTCCTTAAACGACAAGACGGGAATCCCCAGCAGAAACATTCTAAAATAAGGTCTGAAGAGGGGCATACTCTTCATCCCCAACGACAGTCTGGGATTTAACTTCCCAAAACTCCCAACATTTGTCAAGGATTTATTTTCCAAGACAAAGTTACATTCTGTGAAACAGTGGGAGAACCCACTGTTATATACTAATTTTGCGTTTGGTGTTTGCAAATGTTGTGATAAGAAAGAGTCGCCACCGACTTTTCTTTTATCCAAATTAAGGAAAGGGTGAAAAGAACAGAAAAAGACCTTTTTTGAGATTTTCTGAGTAAGGGGGTAGATGATGGAAAGGGAAGGTATTAACACCCTTTCCATCTGTAGTTATCTACGGGCTCTTAGAGGTTTGCTCATTTTGAAATAACTTTGTGCTTTGTGTGTTTTGAAATGTTTTGAAATGCCTTGGTGCGGAGATTTGCTTTGAGCTAACTCTTGTATCAGTCCTCAAGAGTGTTAACAAAGCAAATGTTTTGAAAATTGTTTTTGAAAAGTAGTATTTGTGTAAGTGCAAAATGTTTACGAGCAAACTTCTAACAACCATCTACTTTTATACTCTAAAAGGGTAGTTATTTTCCTCCTATCCTTTAGACAGTGTTATCCTACTATTAGTGAGTAGGTATCCCTATCATTGGATGTATGAGGGACATTCGAAGGGACGTTATAGTCATGATGGCAACAATGTAGAGACGCTTTAGCAATTTTTGTTTAGGGACTAGATCATTTACCGAAAGGCAACTGTAGGGTTATCGAGGGACTATGATCTTTGATTTATGGGTCTTTGCTAAAGAATCCCCGTTTCGAGGGACATGACTGCTTTATTTTCGAAGGCAACCAAAGTGGGGGTACCCTAGAGGTGTATATGTGCAATGTGCGTTATATTCAGTTATTTTTTGTCTTTTGTGTTAGGTTTGCTAATGTTTTGTTATTAGTATTTCCATACATGCCTAGTTACTAGCAGTAAATATGTACAGAATATAAAGTGCAGAAGTATAAGCCTACACTATTACATGACTTCAGGGAGGAGGATTTATACTGTATAAAATTTGGGAGTGTAGAAAAAATAAAGAAAGCAAGTAAAATCCTATTAACTATTACATCCAGTGTACATATACAATAATATATAAATATGAAAGAAAATAAATAACGCGCGAAAACTAAAAGTACGTCTAAAACCTAGTAAGTAAAAATGAAATAAGAAAATATTTTTATTGTTCTTTTTTTTATTTAAGAAAATAATTAAAATTAAATTAAAAGAAATAGTCTAAGTTCTTTTTTTTTTTGTATTATGAAAAGAAAATAATTAAAGTTAAATTAAAACCTAAATTCTAATTGATTTTAAATTAAGAAAATAATTAGAATTATTTATTAATTTACTTACAAAATTAGTTTAATAAAAAAAACCTTAAACTAATATTTTTGTGATTTTGATTATTTGTGTAATTAAATAAATAAAGAAAAAATAGAATAATAAAAAATAAATTAAAACAATACAAAAGAAAAAAATGCTAAATGGGCCTAGGCATGTAAAAGATAAATGGGGGTGATGATTGGAATTTTTGCTAGGCCCGATGCTGAAAAGAGTCCAGGTCTGTCCTTGGATCCAGTGAATAATATGGTTCTTCGATCCAGGGAGGGAGTTGTCTTTTTCGATCCAAGGAGGGAGTTGTCTTTCGAATTGGACCTTCGAGGCAAATGTTGGCAAAAATAAAGATGTAGGACCTGGGTATCGAACCCAGGTCCTTCTCCCTAATTTGAATCTTCTGTCCTCATACCTAAGCTTATTTTGGCTTGAAACTGGCTATACCATGAGTTTTGAAAGGTAAATCGGATCATACCTTTCGATGGCGTGATTTTATTCCTGTATGTTACCTTGCGTATGATATGCAATGGCATTAGAAGCACAGATATACCCAAAACATGTATTTAAAGGGCCTAAAATGCTATTTTGACTTTGGTAAATCCTTACCAACTGGAAGTGCTTCGATTTATGAATTTGGGCGTGGCTTGGCTTGGAGCAGATTCTTGGGAATCTCAGGAACACAAGTATGGCCTTCTTCTGGATTGAGGGTGGTTGCAAAACTAGTTAGAATATTGATATGTTTTATATGGTGGTGTGAGTGTTCTCTTTTGATAGGCAATATGTCCGTGTGTGATGCAACACTTGCTGTCTCTTTATATAGAGGGGGTGGAGGGGACAAGAAGGAAAAGGTTTAAATGGCCATAAATAAATGTTTTTAAAGCCATGAATGATGATTTGTAACGTTGCAAAAGTCATGGAAACTTGTCTCTTTTTTGAATTTGAATGAACCTCGACATGTTGGATTCTTCGAATTCCCTCTAGTGTTGCTCTTCGACTGGCCTTAAGTTTCCTCTTTCGAATGGAACTCTTGTGTAGCCTTCGAATGGGCCTTCTGCATGCTTCTTTGAACGTACCTCTTGTGTACCCTTCGACTGGCTCTAGTATTACTTCCTTTGAATGGGTCTTTAGATGGTCCTTTTGTGTACCTTTCGAATGGGCCTTTAGGGTGTCCTTCGAATAGGCTATCATGCATGTTGAAGTGTGTACAATTGTTTCAAAGGGGGGGCCAGTGCCTAGTCGAAGCTGGCACAAAGGCAGCCTATGCCTTGTGGATGCTAGAATGAAGTAAGTCATGCCAGGCGTAAAGGAGGCCATTGCTTAGGCGAAGCTGGCACAAAGGTAGCCAGTACCTTGTGGGTCGAAGGAAATTTTTTTTCCTAGTGGATCAAAAGGAAGCTTTTTGCCTGGTGGATCGAAGGCAAACCTAAAGGAGTCTTGGCCCTGTGTGCTGAAGGCAAGCTGAAGAGGGGTCTTTGCCTTGTGAATCGAAGACCAGTGAGAGAGGAATTTTTCCTTGTGAGTTGAAGGCATGTTGATTGGTCTTTGCCTTGTGAAACCAAGGCAAGCATGAAGAGGCATACGTGCGCTGGTGACATGCTGAGGGGCCTTTTTCCCAGTGCGAGCTTTGTGAATCGAAGGCCAATTTAACGAAGTTCTTGCTTTGTACGCTGAAGGCACGCATAGAGGGATAATTTTCCTAGTCGAAGCAGGAATCAAGCTTGCTCTAAAGACATCAAATGCCCAATCAAGCAAGAATTAAGCTTGCTCTAGAGAAACTAAATGCCCAAACTAAGCAGGAATCTAGCTTGCAGGCAGGTAGCCATTGCATTGTGAATCAAGCCAGCATGCAAAGCCAATGGTGAAATCGAAGGAGCACTAGGAGGCTATTCCCTTTTGAATCGAAGGAGGTTGTTTCAAAGGAAATACATGCCCAGTCGAAGCTTATATACATAAACAAGCAAAAGGCCAAGGCTTCGATCGAAACTTGGAAATTTGAGGCAAGCTTGGAGAAGGTTAGGGGCTCAATCGAAGCCTGTCAAAATTCCAATCGAAACACGCCTTTTTCATGCCAATCGAAAGACCTTGTTCATCTTCAAAAAATTTATTTTTCTTTAATCAAGTGTTTGTAATCACCTAAGTAAGAGAAAAATCTTGGGAAAATATGAGAGGGCAAATTTTGGGATACAACAGCTGCCCTTGTTCAATCTTCTTAAACCTGAGGATTTAGATTGGTTTGTCTGCCTTTCGTGATCTGAAGGTGGAACATGATTGAACACTAAAGTGCCCAGAAATTCGCACTCGCGTGAAATAACATTGATGATTAATGATGTAGGGAATGGGCTTACAAGTTCCATTTGAAGGAGATGACAGAGAGTCGTAAAAGATGCCATCCAAAGTAGCTGCTGATTTCACACATGGTCCCATTGGGGGTTCCTGTTCCTGCTGTATGAGGAGGAGTCTATTGGGGTATGTGGGTTTCTGTTGTTCTCTTGTTTGAGGAAAAACTCTATGGGGAATATAGTCTAGGAACTTCGGTTATCCAAGGCTCAGCTGAAGAGTTATCTCCGGAAAGATGACAGTTTGTTGTATTATGGTTGAAGTCCAGGCTTCACAGTAACTTGATGGGGGTAATGGTATTAGCCGTCACCCGAAAATGTGTTAGAAAGAGCCTGTGTAGGACTGCTTCAGGATGAGTCTGCGTTAGTCTGCACCCTGAGATATATGAGAAGGAACCCGTGTAAGATTGCTTCGTTTGGTCATGTAGATAGCTTTCTTGTCTGGTTTCAAGTGTTAATCTATAATTAGCTTGTTCATAGATAGTTGTCATGTCTGCTTTCAGGTATTAATCTAGAATTTGAAAATTGTTGGTCGTTGAGATAGTTGTCCTGGCTTGTTACAGGTATTAATCTCTGACTTGAGAAAGAAAGATAATTTTCCTGGCTTGTTACAGGTATTAACCTTCAATCTCTTCATGTAGATAGTTCTCTTGGCTTGTTACAGGTATTAATCTGGAACTTGTTTTGTTGGTCACATAGATATTTTCCCCGTCTGGTTTCAGGCATTAATCCATGGCCTGTTGTATTTGTTGGTAAACCCATCGTGTTTTGGGAGTTCATACCACATGGTCGTGTAGATAGTTTTCCCGTCTGGTTTCTGGAATTAATCTCTGACCTGCTGTAAAAGTTGATAGTGTTTGTCTGTCTTCTAATTTAACCTGAAAAGGTAAAATCAGTTTCATGCGATGTCATGATGTAGGAATTGCATGATGCTCCCAAAATAAATGAGATAATGATATATGAATTTGTATGCATAAGCCATGATGTATGAACATGTAATGCTGTTATGCAATATCTTTGTCTGGGAAAATAAATCCCTGATTGCTGCTGAAGAGCACCGGGAAGATGAATCCCAGGCTGCTGTTAGTGAGTGAAGAAAGTGATTCTTCAATTTCTGTTGGGGATAATGAATGGAATTTTTTTTGTTGGAGATTCCCTTTCTCTGCTGAGGATCTTCGAATTCTATTTGAGAATGATTTTAACGAGGGGAAGATTTCTGTTAGAAGGTTTCACCAATTTGGAGAAATAAACTCCGCTAGGGGATGAACTTTCGTAGCTAGAGAAATAAACTCTACAAGGGATAAGGTTTTATAAATTAATTGATATTTATGAAACTCTGTTGCGGAAGGTGAACTCCGTAAACTGCTTGGGAATTTTGTTGAAATTCTGTAGGGAAATCTTGAGAAGCTTGGCGACTTCACTGGGGATTGTGGAGCAGTAATTGGAGATTTTGGCTTTGCCGGGGATGAGGCTTTATAATCTGCTTGAGATTTTAAAAAAAACATTGCTGGGGATCTTTGATTTCTACTTGAGGATGTGACGGGAAGATGCCCCTGTTTCTGTATCTCATGGAATGAGAAGTACACTAGAATGAACTCGTGTCTAAATATCTCTATAAGTTGTGTGAGGGAGTGTTATAATGAATCTATGTTGTGATTGTATCTGAATGGAAAGACATAATGAATGGGTATCAGAATGGCATCCGTATCTGGAGCATATCTGAAATGTATCTGAAAGCTTAATCTTAATGAGTATCAGAATGGTATCTGTATCTGGAGCATATCTGAACTATATCCGAAAGCTGGATCTGAAGGAGTTTCAAAATGGCATCCGTATCTGGAGCGTATCTGAACTATTTTTGAAAGTTGAATCTGAATGTGTATCAGAATGGCATCTGTATTTGGAGCGTATCTGAACTGTATCTGAAAGCTGGATCTCAATAAGTATCAGAATGACATTCGTATATGGAGCGTATCTGAACTGTATCTGAAAGCTGAATCTGAATGAGTATCGGAATGACATCCGTATCTGGAGCGTATCTGAACTATATCAGAAAGCTGAATCTTCTTTATTTAGAATGTTTCCGCTGGGAATTCCTGTTTTTTTTGTTTTGAGAAGAAATCCATTGGGGAACATGAAAAGTTTGTGAACCCGGCTAGGGAATTCTTTAAGATGTCAGAGCATTAATTAGATATTATTGCTCTGTCGGGGATACAAGAACACCTTACATCACAAGGCTGTAAGCTAAGGATGTGGCAGTGACCTTTTAGTAAGATGCCCCTGCCTCTGTACCTGCTGGAGAAAGTATCTGCAGAGGTTTTGTGGATGGTTTGACTATCATCCTAACTCCTGGGGTTTTTAGTAGATGTTGATCGGGGTGATAAGTCTTCAACTGATAGACAATAACGAGATGACGGGACATAGTTGTACTCTTTAAATCCATAACTTTTTCCTGGATTGTCCTTTCATATTTTCAGTCCAACGGGATACCCTTTTTTTCCCAAACCGCCTTTTCAAGTTTTCGACTCTCCGGGTGTATAATTTTATTTATATATCCCTAATTTTTTCCCAAACCATTTTGGGTTCGCCGGGATGCCCTTATTTTTGCCTAGGCCTGTCAACCTAGCGGGTCTTTTTCATGCTTCGTATTTTTTGACTATGTCCGTGTTCATCAGGTGCAGAGGATTATCATTGTCTATAGTAGCAAGTGTTATCACACTTCCTGAAGATGTTTATGTGATCGCATGTGCCCTTTCATATGTGGGATCCTGTGTGGGGCTACTTCGGGATGAATCTGGTGCACCTGATGTTTGACCAAGTTTCTGATAGTCTTGAATTTCCTAGGTATCTTTTCTAAGAACTGTCATGGAAGGATTTGAAGACATGATACTGACACCATCTGATACTACTAGCACAAACAAGCAATTTGGTGGTACCAAAGGTTCAAATTTCACAGTGATTTTTGCTGGTATCTCCAATCAAATGTAATAGGCCCCGAGTGGTTCAAATGGAGACTTGCCCTGACTATTCAGCACTTTTAGAGATTCCTTGCATATTGGCTTAACTGCCCTAGATTAACTAGACACCATGTCATGCCCCTTAATTATGAAAGGCTTGTTATTGGGAATGTTTTTTTCGTCTGAGGTGATTCTGTCCACCGAGAGGATCTTTATTCACTGAATATTCGTTGTGTGAATTTCTCTGTTGTTTGAACAATTAGCCATATGCAAACAATGTCATTTAAAGAATGCAAAGCTTATGTCTGTCTTGAAGTTTTAAAATTCATTTTTAGTAAAACAAACAAATTTTTTAAGAGTGTGATATCAACTCAGGATTTGTAGTAACTCCTACAGGAGTCAGGATACCTTTTGTAACAGTATGCTTCTGAACTAACCCATGCTTCAACTAGGACTTTTAAGGGTTATAGCATGGCCTGGTTCACGGTTTAAGGAACAAAGGATAAAGGCTCAAAATTTATTTGTACCCACCCATTCTTTGTGATGTTCTTCAGCCTTAAACTCAGTTAATTGTGCGTTTTGAATCCCAGTTGAGTTCTGGAATCATTGCTCTGATACTTGGTGATGGTTTAGAAATTGAATGTTTATTTTGAGAAGGCAGTCATTTTTTTTGCAACTTTCCTTTTTGTCGAGGAATAGTAGCGACCTTCTCTTTTTTTTTTACTTTATTATCCCTGTCTTTTGCCTGAACTGTTTCTTTTGCGATTACAGCCATCAGGATACCCCAGTTTTTCTTAAGTCTCCTTCATAGGTTTTGACTTAGTGGCCTTTTCTTTAGAGGGATGATGACTGCTTGTCTTAATGATTATGTGGAACCATCAATATCCTTTGGAGAGCATCTTCTACACTATTTGTCGTATATGGAGATAGAGCTTGCGACTGAATGCACTTATGAATTAATTGAGAAAGCTACCCTGCCCCGGGTTATGATTAAGGGTTTTAATTTGTATGAAAAGAAAAACTCCTACTTCTTAGGCTCAAAGGGGTTGACTAGGGATTGGGTTGACTAGGGATTATCTTCCTTATAACTCCATTGTTTAGGATTTGAAACAACGCCTGTACATCGTCATCGGGGTCTGTTCAAAAGCATATTGTAGAGATTGTGGTATCGTTTTCGTCATCCTCCCTCTAAAGGCTTACATCTTTTAATCAAGAGTCGAATATCAAAAAAAGGAAGTAAGAATGCAGTTTTGAAATAGTGAATACGAATGAATTGATTCAAGAAAAATATATGTGATGCATTGATGAAATAACAAAGTTTGACATAAATAAGTGTTCGAACAAAAAGAAAATTACAATTTGAAAAATTCAAATGAACAAAAAGCCCCTCTGTCTGAACTTGTCATTTCAGATGGTGTGCCTTTGAGGGATGGCCAAAGACTTCAGTCTGATCACCTTGTGTGAACTCCAACACTCCTTCATTGATCAGGTCTTGAATCTTATTTTTCAATGCCCAACAGTCATTTGTATCATGTCCAGAACTATCAGAATGGTAGGCGCATATTGCATCAGGATTGTAGTTAGGGGAAGAAGTTTTGGGGTTTGGATGAGGATCCCTTAACATAATCAACTCCATCTTCAACATGTGTTGCAATACCTGAGCCAAGGACATGTCAATTTTGGTGAATTTCCTTTTGGGCTTGTCTTGCCTTTGTTGATTACCCCGTTGTGATTGCATTGGTGCGGGAATAGAAGTCTGCATTACCCCCACAGATTGGTTGAGATTACTCTTATTGCGGCCCTTCTGGTTGTACACAACATTGAACTCTTTATTCCCATTATATGGTCTCTTCTGAGTAATTGAAGATGCAGTCCCTTGAATGTCACTGCTCCTGAGTTTATTTTCAACATGCCCTCGTATGAACAAGTCACCCAATTCCCTATCTTCCAAGAGAGATTGATCATTGATTAGGCTCCAAGCTCTAGCAGTTTGCCCTAGACTGTCATATTTGTCCTGAAGAAGCTTTCTGATGAGAATCCTCATTTCTTCTTGTTCCCGAGATAAAATTTGGATAAGGGCCATCTAACTACTCATCTGGATTCTCATCCTTTCCATTTTAGCTTGCAGTTGTTCGAATTGGTCATCCTTATTGTTGTCAGGATGTTTCTTGGTCAAGTTCCCGTTGAGGAGTGTTTTCAATTCTTCTTGTCCCTTGGATAGATTCAGGAACATTTCTTTGAATTGAGCATCTTGAGCTTGGAAACCTCTGTTTTTTTGTTCGAGAGCCATTTTCCTTGCTGAAATAAACAACGAGAAAATGAGAAACATGTACTGGAAAACCTGTATTGAAATGGCATGCATGCAATGTTTTCAAGGATCTCACGGGGTAAACACAAGAAGATATTTGAAGTTTGACTGCAGCTTGGATTAAGGAACTTTCGTATTTGAATGTTCTTCCTTGAGAAACGAGCTCACCATATTGAGTGGGTCATAGCCCCTGATTCAAGTTGTCGTGTTTTATTCTTTTGACGACATTTGCTAGAGGAAAATAAATCCCCTTGCCCCTTGCTAGACCTCTGGTTCATCATAACCAGCAACACAAGCCCTTGAGATTCTTGAAATGGTTAATGAAATTCTATGGCATGATGTTATGATGTGTATGTTATGCATTAAGCAAAAGTGTAAGGTGATGAAGAAAAGTGAGTCTAAGAAGTCCAGGTTACTGGATAATGACTGTAAACAAATCCTGCAATAAAATTATGTTGTTAGATAATGAAATAAAACCCTTCAAGTAGTTCAAGTTGAAAGCAAACAAATCACACAAGCAGCCTTATGTTTAGGCTTGCATGGGGTTTGTAGGTAAGTACCCTCTTGAAGTTTAGTTGGCTCAACCTGCCCTAGTAATAGTAACCGGGTTCTATGGGATCTCAATATCATTGATTTTTCTCACAAGTTGTGTTCCGATTGACAACTGACTTGCCACCAAACAAAACTCGGGAGTCAAATCTCAATGAGTGTAGTATCGAGTATCAACCGACTTCGGGCTACATAATAGACGGCTATCTCACTACTTCCTAATAGTCAAGTTGTTCAATTAAAGGTTCTAAGGTCAGTTGACGCTTTATAACACCACGCAGCAACCCCGTATTCTGCTTGACTACTCAAGGGCTATCGATACCAATCAAAGTGTCACATCAACGTAGCTATCGCTTTAACCGTTTCGGTATACCCTGCACAAAATTCCAGGATCTATTTCTACTTACCTAAAAGGTGCCCCAGATACGGGTGTAGGATCTATAGTACCCAAACAAAGACCTCAAAAGTAAAGCAAACCAAGCATACAAGGTAAAGCAATTTACAATAAACTATATTCTAAGGTAACCCCACTTTTTTATGTTTTCCCCAGCAGAGTTGCCACTTCTGTGATACGGTGGCAAAACCGACTGTTATATACTGGTTTTGTGTTTGGTGTTTGCAAATGTTGCGGTAAGCAAGAGTCATCACCGACTTTTCTTTTATCCAAATTAAGGAAAGGGTGAAAAGAACAGAAAAAGACCTTTTCGAGATTTCCTGAGTAAGGGGGTAGATTATGGAAAGGGAAGGTATTATCACCCTTTCCATCTGTAGTTATATACAGGCTCTTAGAGGTTTGCTCATTTTTAAATACCTTTTTGCTTTGTGTGTTTGAAAATGTTTTGAAATGTCTTAGTATGGAGATTTGCTTTACGCTAACTCTTGTATCAATCCTCAAGAGTGTTAACAAAGCAAATGTTTTGAAAATTGTTTTTGAAAAGTATTATTTGTGTAAGTGCAAAATGTTTTTGAGAAAACTTCTAACAGCTATCTACTTTTATACTCGAAAAGGGTAGTTCTTTTCCTCCTATCTTTTAGACAGTTCTATCCTACTATTAGTGAGTAGGTAGCCCTATCGTTGGATGTATGAGGGACATTCGAAGGAGCGTTACAGTCACGAAGGCAACAATGTAGAGACGCTTTAGAAATTTTTGTTTAGGGGATAGATCATTTATCGAAAGGCAACTGTAGGATCATCGAGGGACTATGATCTTTGATTTATGGGTCTTTGCTAAAGTGTCTCCGTTTCGAGGGACATGACTGCTTTATTTTCGAAGGCAACCAAAGTGGGGGGTACCCTAGAGGTGTATATGTGCAATGTGCGTTATATTCAGTTATTTTTTGTCTTTTGTGTTAGGTTTGCTAATGTTTTGTTATTATTATTTCCATACATGCCTAATTACTAGCAGTAAATGTGTACAGAATATAAAGTGCAGAAGTATAAACATACACTATTACATGACTTCGGGGAGGGGGATTTACACTGTATAAAATTTGGGAGTGTAGAAAAAATAAAGAAAACAAGTAAAATCCTATTAACTATTACATCCAGTGTACAAATACAATAATATATAAATATGAAGGGAAAAAAATAACGCGCGAAAACTAAAAGTACAACTAAAACCTAGTAAGTAAAAATGACATAAGAAAATCTTTTTATTGTTCGTTTTTTATTTTAGAAAAAAATTAAAATTAAAATTAAAAGAAATAGTCTAAGTTCTTTTTGGTTTTTTTTTGTATTATGAAAATAAAATAATTAAAGTTAAATTAAAACCTAAATTCTAATTTATTTTAAATTAAGAAAATAGTTAAAATTATTTATTAATTTACTTACAAAGTTAGTTTAATAAAAAAAAACTAAAACTAATATTTTTGTGATTTTTATTACTTGTGTAATTAAGTAAATAAAGAAAAAAAACAGAATAATAAAAAGAAAGAAATTAAAACAATACAAAAAAAAGATGCTAAATGGGTCTAGGCATGTAAAAGAGAAAAAGGGGGTGATGATTGGAATTTTCGCTAGGCCCAATGCTGAAGAGAGTCCAGGTTTGTCCTTGGATCCAGTGAGTAATATGGTTCTTCGATCTAGAGAGGGAGTTGTCTTTTTAGATCCAAGGAGGGAGTTGTCTCTCGAATTGGACCTTCGAGGCAAATGTTGGCAAAAATAAAGTAGCAGGACTTGGGTATCGAATCCAGATCCTTCTCCTTAATTCAAATCTTCTGTCCTCAAGCCTAAGCTTATTTTGGCTTGAAACTGGCTATGCCATGAGTTTCGAAAGGTAAATCATATCATGCCTTTCGATGGCGTGATTTTATTCCTGCATGTTACCTTGCGTATGATATGCGCATGCAACCACAAATGACATTAGCAGCACAGATATACCAACAACATGTATTTAAATGGATTAGATATGCAATTTTGATTTGGGTAAATCCTTACCAACTGGAAGTGCTTCGATTTATGAATCTAGGCTTGGCTTGGCTTGAAGAAGATTCTTAGGAATTTGAGGAACACAAGTATGGCCTTCGTCTAGATTGAAGGTGCCTGCAAAACTAGTTAGAATTTTGATATTTTTTATGGTGGTGTTAGTGTTATCTTTTGATAGGAAATATGTCCATGTGTGATGCAATACTTGTGGTCTCTTTATATAGAGGCGGTGGAGGGGACAAGAAGGAAAAGGTTTAAACAACCATAAACAAATGTTTTCAAAGCAATGGATGATGTTTTGTAACATGGAAAAAGTCATGGAAACTTGTCTCTTTTTTGAATTTGAATGAACTTGGACATTTTGGCTCCTTAGAATGCCCTCTAGTGTTGCTCTTCGACTGGCCTCAAGTTTCTTCTTTCGACTGGACCTCTTTTGTAGCCTTCGAATCAGCCTTCTGCATGCTTCTTCTAATGTACCTCTTGTGTACCCTTTGACTGGCTCTAGTATTACTTCCTTCGAATGGGTCTTTAGATGGTCCTTTTATGTACCCTTCAAATGGGCCTTTAGTGTATCCTTCGAATGGGAAATCATGCATGTTGAAGTGTGTACAATTGTTTCAAAGGGGGGCCAGCGCCCAATCGAAGCTGGCACAAAGGCAACCTATGCCTTGTGGATGCTAGCATGAAGCAAGTCAAGGCATGCGTAAAGGAGGCCATTGCCTAGGCGAAGCTGGCACAAAGGTAGCCAGCACCTTGTGGGTCGAAGCAAACTTTTTTTTCTGGTGGATAAAGAAGCTTTTTTCCTGGAGGATTAAAGACAAACCTGAAGAAGTCTTGGCCCTGTGTGCTGAAAGCAAGCTGAAGAGGGGTCTTTGCCTTGTGAATCGAAGACCAATGAGAGAGGCCTTTTGCCTTGTGAGTTGAAGGTATGCTGATTGGTCTTTGCCTTGTGAAACCAAGGCAAGCATTAAGAGGCATACGTGCACTGGTGACACGCTAAGGGGCCTTTTGCCTATTGGGAGCTTTGTGAATCAAAGGCCAGTTTGAAGAAGTTCTTGCTTTATGTGCTGAAGGCACGCACATAGGGATAATTTTCCTATTCGAAGCAGGAATTAAGCTTACTCCAAAGACATCAAATGGCCAATCGAATTAATAATTAAGCTTGCTACAAAGAAACCAAATGCCCAAACAAAGAAATAATCCAACTTGCATTCAGGTAGCCATTGTATTGTGAATCAAGCCAGCATGAAAAGCCAATGGTGAAATCGAAGGAGCACTAGGAGGCCCTTCCCTTTTGAATCGAAGGAGGTCGTTTCAAAGGAAACACATGCCCAATCGAAGCTTATATACAGCAACAAGCAAAAGCCTAAGGCTTCAATCGAAACTTGGAAATTTGAGGCAAGTTTGGAGGAGGTTAGGCGCTTAATCGAAGCCTGTCAAAATGCCAATTGAAAGACACCTTGTTCATGCCAATCGAAAGACCTTGTTTATCTTCAAAAAAAATATTTTTCTTTAATCAAGTGTTTGTAATCACCTATGTAAGAGAAAACTGAAAATATGAGAGGGAAAATTTTGGGGTACAACATATTCCAACAACATTTCACATTTCATGCATACATGATAATCTCATTTTTTTAGAGAACACCATCAAGCCATGCATACATCTGCATGTAACATACCCTCTTCATTGCAGAGAAAAGTCAATCAACAAAAGTCCTTTTTGGCAAATATCGTCAACAATTTTCAAAGAGGTCAGAGATTAATATCTGAAGCCAGCCAGGACAACTATCTCAATGACCGACAAAAACAAGTTCCAGATTAATACTTGAAAGAAGACAAGAAAAATATCTACGGACGACCGATTGTAGATTAATACATGTAACAAGCCAGGAAAGCTATCTACATGAGCAAATTAAAGATTAATACCTGTAACAAGCCAGAAAAATTATCTTTCTTTCTAAGGTCAAAGATTAATACTTGAAACCAACCAGGACAACTATCTCAATGACTGACAAAAATAAGTTCCAGATTAATACCGGAAACAAGACAGGAAAACTATTTGTGGACGACCGATTATAGATTAATACATGTAACAAGCCAGGAAAGCTATCTACATGAGCAGATTGAAGATTAATACCTGTAACAAGCCAGGAAATCTATCTTTCTTTCTATGGTCGGAGATTAATACCTGAAACCAGCCATGACAACTATCTCAATGACCGACAAAAACAAGTTCCAGATTAAAACCTGAAACAAGACAGGAAAACTATATGTGGACAAACGATTGTAGATTAATACTTGTAACAATCTAGGAAAGCTATATACATGAGAAAATTGAAGATTAATACCTGTAATAAGCCAGGAAAACTATCTTTCTTTCTAAGGTCAGAGATTAATACCTGAAACCAGACAGGACAACTATCTTTATGGCTAACAAAAAGAAAGTTCTAGAAACAAGACAGGACACCTATCTGTGAACAAATTGGTTGTAGATCAATTCCCGAAACAGGATGGGGTGACTATCTACATGACAAATACTTCCTTCATACCTCTGCTGGTTCAGTTTAAATAGATCAATGGTTTATCCAGATTCTGTTTCGGTAGACACTTTCTTTGCTTCAGATAAATCGCTCCAAAGATTTATTCTGATTCTTTTTCAGTGAAATATTATTCAAGACTTCTGCTGGTTTAGTTTAAATCGATCAATGGTTTATCCTGGTTCTGTTCTAGTAGACACTTTCTCTTGTTCATATAAATCGCTCCAAAGATTTATTTTGATTCTTTTCCAGTTACAAGATTATTGAAGACCTCTGCTGGTTCAGTTTAAATTGATCAATGGTTTATCCTGATTCCGTTCCGGTAGACACTTTCTCTGGTTTAGATAAACCGCTCCAAAGATTTATTCTGATTCTTTTCCAGTTAAAGAATATTCAAGACCTCTGTTGGTTTAGTTTAAATCGATTAATGGTTTATCCTGATTCCGTTTCGGTAGACACTTTCCATGGTTCAGATAAATCTCTCCAAAGATTTATTTTGATTCTTTTCCAGTTCAAGAATATTCAAGACCTCAGCTGTTCAGTTAAAATCGATCAATGGTTTGTCCCGATTCCGTTCCAGTAGACACTTTCTCTGGTTCAAATAAATCGCTCCAAATATTTATTCTGATTCTTTTCCAGTGAAATATTATTCAAGACCTCTTCCGGTTTAGTTTAAATCGATCAATGGTTTATCCTGATTCCGTTCTGGTAGACACTTTCTTTGGTTCAGATAAATTGCTCCAAAGATTTATTCTGATTCTTTTTCAGTTAAAAAATATTCAAGACCTCTGCTGGTTTAGTTTAAATTGATCAATGGTTTATCTTGATTCCGCTCCGGTAGACACTTTCTATGGTTCAGATAAATCGCTCCAAAGATTTATTTTGATTCTTTTCCAGTTAAAGATTATTCAAGTCCTCTGCTGGTTTAGTTTAAATTGATCAATGGTTTATCCTGATTCCATCCCAGTAGACACTTCTTCTAGTTCGGTCTAAATCAATTAAAGATTTATTCTGATTCTTTTCCAGTTGAAGTCAAGCTTAGACTTAGTCTAATTTTTGTCAACAATCACTTTGGATGGCATCTGTAAGCCCATCTTCGACAATTCTCCAAATGGCATCTTTAAGCCCATTCCCTAAACAATCATCCACCACATCATCGAGTGCAAATTTCTAGGCACTTTAGTGTTCAATCATCTTGCACCTTCAAATCACAAATGGAAGACTTGCAAATTCTAACTCTTCAAGTTTAAGAAGATTGAACAGGGGCAGCTGTTGTACCCCAAAATTTGCCCTCTCTTTTCTTAAGGTATTTCTCACAAGGATTCTAAAAAATTCAAGCTTGTACAAGTACAATTGGATTTTCCAGTATCAAGTTAAAGAGGAAACTGTTAAAAAAGGGAAAAGCAGGTAAAATGATTTTTTGAAGAAAAACAAGTTTACTTCGACGATTCACAAGGCTTCGATTGGACTTTGGTCTCCTTCAAGCCTTTTTCAATTTCCCTTGCTTCGTTTGGACTTTAGTCTCTTTCGAGACTGCTTCAATTGGACTATGGCATCCTTCATTCCTCCTTCGATCCATAAGACAATAGCATCCTCTGTGCCTCCTTCGATCCATAAGGAAACTCCTTCCTTCTGCATGCCTCGACCCACAAGGAAAAAGGTTTCCTTCGAAGCAACTAGCTTCGATCCACAAGGCAGGCAACGCCTATCTTCAACTAGCTTCGATTGGGCATTTGAAACAGCCTCCTTCGATTCAAAAAAGGGAAGGGCCTCCTGTTGGTGTCCTTTGATTCAGAAGGTAGTGGTTTCATACTGGCTTCCTTCGATTCATAAGGAAATGACCTTCTGAAAGCTTCCTTCGATTCAGAAGGCAATGGCTTCCTGAAGGTTTCCTTTGATTCACAAAATAGGGACCTCCTGCATGCAACTCTCGTTTAGGCATTTAGGCCTCTTGCATGCAAGATTTGATTACATCAATGACCCCTCACAAGCTGGCTTTTGGTTTACAACGCTTCAAAACTCATGCAGCTTTCCTTCGATTCAGAAGCCATTTGCCCTTTGCATGATTCCTTCTATTCACAAAAGCCAGGACTCCCTTCAGGCCAGTATGCACATGGAAAAAGCTTCTCCATGGATAACATTCATAAGGCAATATTGCCCATAAAGCATTGACTACTTTCATGCCAGTTTGGACTGGTTAGTATCTCCCTTGGAAATAGTTTGTTTCAACACACACAGCTTTGCGCTATGACACTCACAATTGGCCCCTTCGAAGGATGCACAAAAAGGGCCCCCTTCAAAAGACACCTTGATTGGAAATAAATATTGATGTCTAAAGAGGAGTCTGATCGAAGGTTGGACCTATGAGGTCAAAACGAAAAGATGAAATATTCAAAGATGCTTGCTGCAAGTCCAAGCCTGGTGCACTAGCCACAATGCTCCAAAACTGCTGCACATCAGTCCTGCTACACTTCTCCTGTATTTGCACCAATTTGGCATACGAATACTGCCCTCGAAAGCTACAAAAACAGTATACCCAATTTGTTCAAATTCTTTTGTTTTCCCTTCTAAACCTTAGCCAACTTCATCTATAAATAAGAGGCTCCATAACATGTCTAAGGGGTTGGACAACACATCCAAGAGAATTTAGGGCGTGGATAAAAATAATCAAACTCTCAAACTATCAAACACTTTCAAACACTTAACACACATTAAAACCTAGAATCAAACCAAACAACACACTTGATTCTTCCCTTCGAATCCAGAACCCTGTGAAACACCAACCCAACACTTGGTTCCTTATTTAGAATCCAACACTAGAAACATAACACTTGTTTCTTCCCTTCGAATCCAAGAACATCTAGGGATGCAACTTAAGTCCAAATACACATTCCAGCTGTAAGAAAGGCAAGTTCTCTTAACCTTAAATCTTTCATTTCTAGCATAACATGTGAGTAGTCATTTCCTTTAGTTTCAAGCATGTACATGACATCTATTTACTTTTCGTTTCTGCCCTTTTCGTTTGTTTTTCTTGTCCAAATGTATGGTAGAATTAACCTTTACAGATCCCAAACGAAAGAAGAAGTTTTGTGCAAAAAGAAGCCTCAGGCTTTGCCCCCCCCCCCATTGCTTCATAGTCTAAACGAAGGATCAAGAAAGGAGAAACGAAGGGTGTCCATACTAACTTCCAGGCCCCAATTGAAAGAAGGACAAAGGGTGTGAATCGAAGGTTACTTGCTCACACTGACATGCCAAATCGAAAGAGACAGGAAATGGAAGCATCGAAGAGTGCATCTCATCCTAACTCCCATACCCAAATCGAAATAGGCAGGGAAGGGCAGAATCGAAGGGACGCTTCTGCCTGAATAGAAAAGCTTATTTTTCCTTTCTTTTGTTTTGTCTTTACATTTTCTTGCTATTCAATATGGTTGTAATAGTGTAGGATATTTATTTTCTACATTTTTATTGCTTTATACAAATGTTAGTAATTATGATGTATGGTGTTGTACCCCAAATTTTCCCCTCTCATTTTACTCAACATATGCTCATTGAAATCCTCAACTTGCTCAAGGATGCCCAAGGATTGATCACGCAAATGCTCTCCTAAGACAATGAGCCTCAAACTAGGGTTTCCATTTTCATCAAGATGGGTGAAATACAAAGGTCTCAAATCTTTTACATGGTCCTAATATGTTCTCAAGAACATCCATGTCAAGTCTCATGCCTTGCACAAGAAGTTTGCTCAGTCAACTGCTCAAATGCCTGAAATTCAACTGTGTTAAGTCAAAAGTCAATTGTGACCCACATACAGTCAAACTTCAATATTTTTGGTCAACATCAACATTTTGAAGTAACACCTATCATTTGATCAAGGGTTGATCATGATTCCTCAAGGAATTCCCCAAATTTATCAAAACTCAAAAGTTGCTAAATTAGGGTTTCTATAGGAAAAGTCAACCAAACTTTGACTAGGCATAACTTTCTCATAATTTATCAGAAATTCCCCATCCAAAGCTTATTTTGAGGAGTATGCAATTCCCTACAACTCATCTTCATCCCTCAAGTTCAAAAAATGCACTCATGAAAAGATATGAATTCAGACATTACAAGACATTTCAAAAAGTCAACAAAAACACCTTTTGGGTCAAAGTTTCTTACATGAACATGGAAGATCCAATTGTAATGAAACCAAAAGGGTTGTTTAGTGGACATCCTAAGTTTTCTAAAAAGTCCAATAACACCCTCTTAGGGTCAAAATTAAGAGAGATGTGCATTGTCAAAGTTGGCCATTTTTGGAAATTTGCACAAAATCAACCATGCCCAAAATGCATTTTTCTTCAAATGGGCCCAACTTTTTATGCTTGTATCTTGTTCCTAACATGGTCCACGACCCATGAACCACTACATGCCTCATTAAATTATTTATTTGATTTATTGTGATTTTATTCATTTAAAATTCAAATAAAATCAAAATAAATAATGTAAATTGCTTTTGGAATGTTTTTGGCACTGAATGAAGATGATATATGCTGGCATATCAGGATCAAATCGTACCAAGGATGATTGGAGCAAGAATGACATGATTTGGATTATTTTGGAAACAAATAATGCATTGAACAATCAAGATCTTTTCTCCATAATTATTCAAGATTCAAGTTGTTTTTGTTAACCTAATATGTTCCAATACATATACACAAGGAGGCCAGACCTAAAGAGGATGAAAAAGCTGCCTCCATAAGAAGAATAAAACTCAAAAATTTTGACAAAAAAGTGTGGTTTGAATTCTGAGTTAGAGGACGATTCAAGGCCACCAATCCACTCCTAGACGTCTCCTGAGGCTAGCAGCATCGTTTGCACGCGTGAAAACCCCAGGAATTAACACCTTACAATACCACGGTTTGCCATCTTTTTTTTAATTTGGTTCTGCAAATTTATGCATCATAAATAATTTATAAGCACGCCTTCATGTTTGTATCGTTATTTAGTATGTATTGGTATTATTAATTAGGGGTTTTAGCGTATGTATGGATAGTTGTCATTGTTAGGGTTTGAGGTTATGTTTTAGGGCTTTTTGATGCAGGTAAAATCAGGGCAAAAGAGGGATGACATCATACTCGTGAGATCAAAACGAGTTTATCTGTATGCTTGGAATTAATTTATCATTCCTGGCATTGATTTTTGGGATTTGCAGGGTTATTGTTACAGCTGGTGTCCGTAGGTAAAAGGTTGACACCTAAAACAACAGTCCTGAGGAAGAAGTTGATCACGTGGCTGACTCCCACTGACTGGTTTGAATTTCGCGCGTGTTCTGGGCATAGGGCGTGTATTTCCATTATACTATTATTTTGTCAATAATGTAAACGAATAACAGGTTGGCTTGGTGGTAAGGAGGAATGCATGTGAGGTGAGAGTCTTGGGTTCGATACCCAGGTCTGGAATTTTTACATTTTCTAACTATTTAATTTCAGATCCTATATGTCTCACATTCCAAGCGCCTAGCATGCGCCCCAGATCCATCCATTGGATCATCTCCATCACAGATCTAAGGTCTCATGTAGGCAAAGTCCATGGTGCACCCTCAAACGTGGCCAACACGGGATCCAAGCATTTGTTTGGGATGACATCTTGGGCCCAATGAAAATCAGTAATACACCCCCTGGTTACCCAACAATAATAGGCCCAAATCATTCTTTTTAATTTCTTTTTTTGTTTTATTTATTTATTTAATCATTTTTACAACAAAAAAATCTTTTTTTATTAAATCAAAAAACAACAAAAATCATTTTTTTTATTATTAAAAATATAAAATCACAAAAAATATAGAATTAGGTTTTAAAAAAAAAATTAATTTGTTGAAAATAAATTAGATTAATTAGATTCACTTGATTGTTTTTTTAATTAAAATTAATTAGAAAATTAGGTTTAGTTTTTAATTAAATTATTTTCTCAATAAAAAATACACAAAAATATTTTTTAACTAATTAGGTTTTTTTAGGCTTCTAATTTATTCTCGTATTTAATTCGTCGCGCGTGCCTTTACTCTGTTTTAATTCAAATTATTGTAACTGTTTCAAGTTTGTAATAGCTTAATTAGGATTTCAATTTCCGCATCTTTATTTTCAGTTAAATATTTGTGTATCTGCCCAAAGGCCTTGTAATAGTTAGGACTTTAATTTCTTGCACTATTTAATTTCCGCAACTATTAAACTGCTAGATGTATGTACATTAGGATTGTATGCGAAAGATAAATCAACGATTAAAAAGTAGTTAACCCTAATTGTGCAAAGATAATTAACTGAAAAAAGCACACTTGCACATACTCACTCCTAGGGTTTGCCTCACTTGGTTGCCTCGGAAACAATGGTCATGTCCCTCGAACGTAGGGATATCTTAGAAAAGACCCTCAGTTTAAAGTCATCATAAAGATCATAGTCCCTCAATGTCCCTCAAGTTGCCTACGAGAAATGATCTTATCCCTCGATGTTGCCTATATTATGACAGTCCCTTCGAAATGATAAGGTATCCTTACATGTTGCCTTCAATGACTATTTCGTCCCTTCGAATGTCCCTTAAAACTCCAACGATAGGGATACCTACTCCTTAATAGTAGCATAGCGTTGTCTAAAGGAAACGAGAATGAACAGTCTTTTTTCGAGTAGGTAGAAAATCTTAAGTACTTGCTCAAAACAATAAAACTTTTTCACAAACACTTGCTCAAATCTTAAGTACTTCGTCACACTCTTAAGAACAGATACAAGAGTTATCACGAAGGTAAACAAAACTTTTTTGCAAAACACACACAAGCAATTTCAAAAATGAGCAAGTACCTAAGAGCTCGTGGAAAACCACGAATATAAAGGGTGCTAACACCTTCCCTTTCTATAATTTACCCCTCGTACTCAGAAACTCTCAAAAAAAGGTTTTTTCTGTTCTTTTTCCTTTCCTTTGTTGGATGAAATAAAATTCGGTGGCGACTCTTACTTACCGCAACATTTGCGAATTCAAAATGCAAACCAATATAACAGTCGGTTATGTCACTGTATCACATATGGAAAGATAAAACCAACAAGTAGACCACCCTAATCAAAGACAAAAATGCATGCAATCAAACACACCATGTACACACATGCACCTCTAGGGTAATCTCACTTGTTGCCTCAGAAAATAGTCATGTCCCTCGAATATGGGCATTTTAGAAAAGACCCTCGATAAAAGATCGTAGTCCCTCGATGACCCTCAATGTTGTCTTCGGTAAACGATCTAGTCCTTATACGACATTACTAAAACGTCTCATAGGTTGCCTTGTATGACTATATGAATGACTCACGCCCGTCCCTTCACATCCAACGATGGGGTTTCTTACTAAATCAATGGTAAGATAGCAACATCTAAAGGAGGAGAAAAAGAACGTAGACCTTTTGAGTAGGTAGGATGCTTATAGTTGTTCGCTTGCTCACAATAAAAACATTTTTTTCACACCAACACTTTCAATTGAAACATTTTCAAAAGATAAAGCTCTATGTACACATTCTTATAGAGACGAGAATCATTACAAAGACACTTTTCAAAATCACTTTCAAAAACATCTTCCACAAACACCTTTTTGAACTATTTTCAAAACCAACACTTCATACGCATTCTTATAGAGATGAGAATCATTACAAAGACGTTTTCAAAAATATTTTCAAACCCACACCACAAGCACATTTTCAAACAAAATCAAGTGAACTAGCAAGCTACTAAGATCCCTTAGATAACTACGGATGAAAAGGGTGCTAATTCCTTCCCTTTACATAACGTACCCCCCGAAATCAAGAAATAATCTCAAAAGGTCTTTCATGTTCTTTTCACCCTTTCCTTATAAAATAAAAGAAAATTTGGTGGCGACTCTTACTATTTGCAACAATTATGATCAAATGCAAAACACCAAGTTAGTTCTCCTACCGTATTACACTCTTGACTAAAGGAGATAGAGATAACGTCTTCCGCCTTCCAGTTGTTGAGCCTATTGCCAATGGTTAGAAAGATCCAGCTATCGAGGTCACAATTAATGTCAGTGTCTTCTATAGAATTGACTTCATTATTGCTGATGCAGAATGGTGGTCTTCCAGCACAAGTGCGGCGAACAACCCTCTGACCCTTTGCAGTGAAACCCAAACCAAACATGTCAGATTTATAGGGAATGTCAGGAACGCGACCCCAAATCGTACAACCCCCTTCTTCTACAGTAGCTTTAGCATCTTTCAATGAAGCCATCCTGGGCGGAACCCTAGTAACTTTGGGAATGGTATAGACATCTTCAGTAGTGGCTGGAGGGATAACTTTAAAAGTCTGATAGGGAGTCTCAATGAATTCTCCGTCTATCTCTACATACCGGAATGAGTTCAAGTGGCTGACCATATACTCTTCTTTGCTGCAGACAGTAATAATTTTTCCGTTCACAGGATTTTTTAACTTCTGATGTAGGGTTGAGGTAACAACGCATTCCCCATGGATCCAGGGGCATCCCAGTAAGCAAGAGTAAGCTGGTCAAATATCCATTACATAGAAGATAGATTCAAATATATGTGAACCCACTTTAACCGGAAGATCCACTTCCTCATGTACCATCCTTTTTGATCCGTCAAAGCTCGAACTATAATATCATTGAGTTTCAGTACAACCCCTTCGCAATCAAGTATATCAAGAGCGCCTTTCGGTAACACATTCAATGAAAAGCCAATATCAACCAATACATGAGTAAAGTAGCGCCCCTGCATTCAACGGAGATATACAGGGCCTTACTATGGTTTCTTCCCTCATGAGTCAGATCAGCATCAGAGAAACCTAATCCATTGTTAGCCGTTAAGCTACCAAATAGCTTCCAAATTGATCGGCAGTGATCTCTTGTGGCACGTGAGCAGTCTTTAATAATTTTACTATAGCATGTGCACGAGATTCAGAACACAGTAACAGGGATAACATAGAGATCTTGGATGGGGTTTTCCCCAGCTATTCAATAATTTTGTAGTAACTCTTATGGATAATCTTCAATACCTCTTGCAACTTTTGTCTAGAGGTGTCTTCGAATGTAACTTCCTTAGGTGCCTTCGTCTGGGCAGGCTCTGTTATTTTCTCTTTACCCCGAGCCTTAGTAGTTGACTCGGTGGTTGTAACTCTAATAGCTATAGAAATAGTCTTCGGAGAGATTTCCGGAGAGAAAACCCTTCCGTTTTTAGTAACCTTACTGGTTCCAGCAATATTGTCAATGCTGGAATCAACAACTTTAGTAACTTCGTCTTCAACAGTCGGTAGTTCTTGTTTGACGTCATGGTAGTAGACGTCAGATCCATAGTTCCAAGGAATATCTTTATCCAAAGAATATGGGATAGGTCCAGGTGTAGTGATGATTAGAGAAGAAGCTTTCGGATTGGTAGTAATCCTTACAGAACCTTTGGAGGTGATCCTAACAGGAGGGCCAGAAATTACGGATAAGTCTTGACACAGATTCTCAGCAGACGGAACCTTTTCAATCAAAATTATATGATTGTCCATTAGGAATTGAATGCCTTTCTTCAGTAATTTGCATCCATTGGGTTGGGTTGTACAACAGTAACATTTTTCAATACAGCCCAGAAATAAACCTTCCTACAGCAGATTCTTCTTGATTATTGGGAGAGGAGTAACCAATTCACTTACAGCAGCCATATAAAGAACATCGTCAATTTCACTTATGCCTTTGTCATGCTTCGGCATAGACGCGGTAATTACATTCGGGGTCTTCGGAGGATCAAACTCAATTTCCTTGTTGTCAATCATGTCCTGAATTTTTTTTTCTGGGTCCAGCAATTATTGGTATCATGCCCAGGACTGTTAGAATGGTAGGCACATTTCATATTCGGATTGTACTTAGGAGAGGAGGTGTTGGGGTTCTGAGGAGGATCCCTTAGCGTAATCATCTCTGCCTTTAGTAAATATTTTAACGCCTAGGACAATGGCATATTAATCTTGGTAGAGTGCCTTCCCAGAGCGTCCGACCTACGCCTATTGCCCTGTTGTTGTTATTGAACAGGCACATGATTTGAAATCAATACTACTCCTACAGACTAATTGCTGTCATTTTTACCACAGCCCTTCTAGCCATAAATAGCATTGGTCTCCTTCTTACCATTGAATGTCTTCTTCATAGCATTTTAAGACACAACCACTTAAATTTTTTAGCTCTTAATACCACTTTCGACATGTTCTCCAGTTAGAATCAGCTCAATAAAACCAGATGAATAACTCCCAATCAGATGATTAAAGAATGGACCTATTAGAGTTTCCATGAACATATAAACTTTCTCTCGATCCGACAAGGGAGGTTGCACCCTTCTAGCTAAGTCTCTCCACTTCTGGGCATATTCTTTGAACCCTTCATTCGAACCCATATTCATGTTTTATAATTGCACACGAGTTGGTGCAAGGTCATCATTATATTGATACTGCCTATAAAACGCAGCAGCCAAGTCTTCCCAAGTATGGATGTTGGTTCCCTCCAACTGATAAAACCACTCAAGTTATGTACCACACAAACTTTCTTGAAAGAAGTGAACCCATAACTTTCTGTCAGCAGTATGGGGTTAGATCTTCCGAACATAAGATCTCACATGATGTTTCAGACAAGACACGCTATCATATTTAAAAAAAGCAGATACTTTGAACTTGTGAGGGATAACTACCCCCAGAATAAGACCCAGCTCCTGAAATCCAATCCAGACACTTTTTGGATTTCCATGGACTTGAGGTGATCTTCCAGCTGTTTGTATCTCTCATCAGCAAGAGGATATTGTTCGTCAGAGTAGTCTTCATCCTCAGAAATTTTACCAGAACCAAGTTTGCTTCCACCTTCAGCCATGAAACTTCTACCATCCTCCTCTTGGTTGTCATCTTCATCAAAAGTTATATCAGCAGCTTGAACTGGTTTAGCAGGACCTTTGAATCTTCTTCCCATGTTAAGGATAGAAATTGTCTTCCGAGTCTTCTTCTTTTTGGTGACGAGCCCATCATTTCTTTTTGTCCTTGAGCTAGGTTCAGGAGGTCTCCTGGAATTGGGCATTATGAGCTTCGAGTTCCTTAACAGTTTGTTCAAGAGCCATCTTTTACTGAAATAAATTGCAAGAAGATGAGAAAACATGTATGGGAAAACCTGTTATGTAATGATGCATGACATGTAGATGCAATATTTTCAAGGATCATTGCAGGATTTAAATTTGTTTAAACAAAAGGAAACAAGAGAAATTTTAGTAACTAGCTCGAATTATAATTTCTTTTAATAAAAAGAGTTACAAAATAGCAAAAAAAAATATTCAAATCTCCCATGGACGTCACCTCTTTGTGTTGACATATGCGTTAAGACTTTGTTCTTCATGGATTTGTTTCATCAGCTCCAGTACTTTCTTCTCACTAGCATAGAACCGAGCTTCGAAGTTATCTCTTTCATCTTTAAGCTGAATCCAAGACTTTTGTAATTCTTCGAAGCTGTTGGGCATATCAGGATGAAGAACAGTATGAGAAATATCCCCTTCAACAACAGGCTCTACAATTACTGGTAGGATAGCAGGATATGGAATTCTGAGATTTTGAGCACGAGACTGCACCCATCTGAGGTAAGGCTCTAGAGGAATATAAATCTTGTGTCCCAAAGTCTTGCTACCAATTTTGTTGATAGTGCCCCAAGCACGTATAAACATTTGATGGTAATTTTGAGGATCATTCTCATAGTCGAATATGATACCTTGGATGAGCATATAATGAGGACCGTCCCTTCGAGCATAACCAAACTGACGCAGAGCTAGATAAAGGTTGTAAGTGATGCCCCCTCTTATACCAAGGATTGGTACATTAGGGAATTCCCCACAACAATCAATAATAGTGACATCTTCCTGAGATCGAGAACACCAATGGATATCTTCATGAGTGAGTAACATCAATCTTTGAGACCACCTCAAACCTTGTTCGTTCTTTATCACTGGTCGGGGCATGTGCGAAATAAACCACCTGGGTAGTAGAGGTATGCAACACATAAGAGTTCCTCACTTCTTCATAGTATGGGTGTGGAGGGAATGCAAGACATCTCCGAGCAAAGTAGGTACCAGATTATGAGTGAGAAATATTTTGATGGCATTCACATCTATGAATTGGTATGGATTAGGGAATAGTACCAACCCATAGATCAGCAAGGCCAAAATATCCTCAAAAGCACAAAGGTTCATGGCATCTAGAAATACCTGAGCCTTCTCTATCAAAAATTTAGGAGAGAAACCCTTTATTCCATTACTTACTTCCCAATTAGATAAAATGTTCGGTCTTTTCAGATGTAAGGCTACTGCAACGTCTTCATGTTTCAGAACTTGCTCTAAACTAGTGAAAGGTGTCTGATCGAGAATATGCACTTCGAGCAACTTAGAGAATCCTTCCATTGTGGGTACCAACTGATAATACAGGAAGGTAAAATAATGATGCTTAGGGTCAAAGAATTGGAAATGAACGCTCATCATATCTTCCTTGAAACTAGTAGTAACCAAACTGAGTAAGTGACCATGTCTCTTGGTGAACTGAGAATTGTCATGAACCTTTGAGACTAATTCCTCGAGCTTGGGAGGTATCCTTACTATTGTACCCCAAAATTTTCCCTCTCATTTTATCAACATTTTTCATCACAAGGCTTTTGGAACTCAAGATCAAGCTTGGGTTTGCTCTGCTCAAGACATCTCCTTGCACTGATGACCTAAACTAGGGTTTGAGTTTGCACAAGGATTTTTGGACCTTCAATGCTTAAACTGACTTTCATATTTCATATTGGACTCATAAGTTTGTCTATACCAAGTTTCAAGCCTTGAATCAAATTTTTGCCCAGTCAATTGGACAGTTGACCTAGAAATCAGCTGTATTGGGGAAAAAGTCAACTGTGGCCAATTTACAGTCAAAACTCATGAATTTTGACCCACATCAACATTATGAACTCATATGAATCATTTGATCAAGTTTGGACCACAATTCCACAAGAAATTTGATCAGATCACTAAAAGGGCAAAATGGTCATTTTTAGGGTTTTGACTATACAAAGGCAATTTCTGACCTTTTGACCTATACAATGGAAATTCAAGCTCAATAAAGGACTCAAGGACTCAATGGAATCATCTTGACCTATTCAACAAGTTCAAAAGATCTCAAATGCATGGGATTGACAGATGAATTTTTCAGTCAATTGATCAAAATTTGACTGTACACTGAAAAGTCAAACTTTAACTTTTTGGTAAAAATCAAGTGCCAAGGGTCATTTTTCATCAAGATATGTCAAATTGTGAAACTTGTTCATCAAGAAACCCAAAATTGCAAATTAGGGTTTGAAATTGAAAATTTTCATCAGTTAGAATTTTTCTAAGTTATGAAATTTTCTTAATTTTTCCTAACTTTGTCCCACATTTTCACCATGATGAAAATGGATTCAAACAAAACTTACAACATGAAAGTTATATTACTCCACAAAGTCTACAACTTTTATTCACAAAGTTTTCTCAAAATAAGCTTGGATCTCAAGTTATGCATTTTGGAACAAGGGTCCCTAAAACTTTTAACTTAGAGAAATTTTGCCCTAGTTTAGGCAGGATTTTGACCTATCTTCTTGGCCATTTTTCACATATTTACACTTGGAGTATCAAGTTGCATTTCAAATATGGATTATAGAAAATGTTGCAAGCTTTCCAAATTATCCAAGAACTCCTCAAACACATTTGTGGTTAGGGAGAATCGAATGGTTGAAGTTGGCAAAAACTCACTTTGTATCCATGGCAAATTCATGTTCACTCAAGTGGCATTTTCAAACCAGCATGCCTTGTACTAGTTTGCAGGCCTCTAAACCACTTCACACTCCTTAATTAAATGCAAATCAATCAGTCTAAGCTTTTGTTTTGTCCATTTGGATATTGTACACAAGATTAGGCCTTAAGTAGAAAAAGGCAAATTCCCATTTTTGCACAAGTGTGCTTTATGTCAAACCATGATCTTTGAGCATAGGGCCAAGATCTCAGAAGCCAAATCAAATACACAAATTTCAAGGACCAAGATTATTGTATGCAGCATATTTGATGGCTTGTACATGCCTGTAATCACAACTTCCACTTTCTTGCTTCAAAAACAAGAAAACTTGCCAAATGCTTAGAACTGGAAAACCAGAAAAGACAAACTTACACAATGGTTTTGAACATATTTCAGATAACCCTTAGAGCCAGAAACACGAGTGCTTGAGCCCCAAAACACCCTATAGCCAGAAATCACACTTCTTTGGCAAAACAGGGCAGGTGCTGCAACTTGAGTTCTCCAGCTCATTTGGCTCGTGCGTTTTGCCCCTTTTTGCTTCAAACACATTCCATTCAACTCACTCAAGATATCCCAAACCTCCATTACCAACTATAACTCCATTTACAGTGTTCACCATTTTCATTTCAAGCTTGTGCAGGTTGAGTTCCATAGGCTGAGTCAAGGACATTCAAGGCAAGCTAGCAATTGGAAAATGTCAAGTGAAGTTCAAGCAAGCTACCAGACATCTCAAAACTTGTTGAGAAGCACTGCATTGTCCTACCTGAATCCAACAGAAACAGGTTTTTCCTCACTTTCTATCTCTCTATTTAGGAACATTTAGCCTTAGGTTTGTGAATAAAAAATGTAGTATTCATTGCTAGGACGCCATACATATGCTCAAGTTTCATTTATATTAAGTGTGCTAGGAGAATTTCATCCATGAACATGCTGAAAAAACTAGGTCAGATTTTAGGGCCAGAGAAATTCTCTCTGGTCTTTGAGAGTTAGGATTAGTTGTTTATATGGTTGGAATCGTCTTGAAATTCTCTACAAGTTTGATGTTGTGAGTTTTGGCAAAAGATCACGTATGCAGGATGTCCCAAGTTTGTACAGGCGCGCGCGTATTTTCAAAGTGCTGGAGGAAGAAGATGAAGTGGTGGGCTGGGCTTGGCCTGGCTTACTTCTAACACCTCCCATTTTCATTTTTGCACCCCCTGGCCCAATTTCTTGAATAATTATATTTTTGCATTTTTGTTTTTATTTTTGATTTTGTTATTTTATTTCCAAATATAAAAAATGCTCAAAAAACATTTTCATAATTTTTTACATTTATTTGGCATTTTATTTTAATTTTTCTAATATAGAAAACATTTTAAATACTTTTATATTATTTATTTCAACTTGAAAATAATATGTAATTTATACTTTTATTTTTATTTCTTATTTTTATTGACACTGAAAATATTATTAAAAATAAAATTTATTTTTGTACATATTTAGAATAAAAATACTTAGAATAAAAATACAAAAATATTAAATATTTATTTTTATTATTATTTATACTAAAAAATACCTTTTTTAAGTATATTTCATTTTTACACATATTAATATATTTTTGTATATAAATAATATATAGTATTTATTTTCTTAAAGAAATTAGGGTTTATCCTTAAAACAAATAAAATTAATCTTTTTATTTATTTATTTCTTTATACTTTTTACATTAAAAATACTTTTACATACAGAGGTAAATAAAAACCTTTTTGCATAATTCATTTATTTATTTGATATATTTATTTATTTTGATCATTTAAATATTGTCCATTTAATATTTATGCAATTAATTTCAATTTGGATGTAATAGTAAATTAGGGTTTATATTTTTTGTCAAATACCCCCATTCAAAATTGTACCCCCATCCCTATAATCATGTTGTAATAGCTTAGAATTCTAAATCCTCGCACTTTACGCTTTCAATTATGCCATGGTTAGAGAATTAGGGTTTGTATGCAAAAATCAAATCAACAAATAGTTTGACCTAATCAAAGACAAATATGCATGAAAATCAAACACAATGCACACTTGCACCCCTAGGGTTACAATCCACTTGTTGCCTTCAAAAATGGGCCATGTTATGCATGTTGGGTATTTTGGCAAAACAAAAACAAAACAAAAGATCATAGTCCCTCAATGACGCTATCTTGGTTGCCTAAACAAAAATGATCAAGTCCCTAAAAAATTTTCCAAAAATACTTAACACAATTGCTATCATGGTCTATACGATGACCCGCGCCTGTCTCGTTTAACATCCTAATACAAGGTTGTTCACAAAATGCAATGGTGAAACAACACTGTCAAAAGGGTTAAAAACATTAGGAAGGATCTTTGAGTAAAATAGGGTAGATAGCTCTTAGTTCCTTGATCAAAAAGCTTGCAAAAACATCCTTGTTATTTTCAAACACACCTCACAACACAATTTCAAAACATTTTCCAAATCAAACTTTCAAACATTGAAATCATTTCAAAAGACAAAAACACCTTTGTATACATTCCAACAAGAATAATTACAAAGGTTGCCACAACGATGGCCTCTTTTCAAAACATCTTTCAAAACCACACACAAAGCACCATTTCAAACAATTGGAAAAGCAAAGGAAGTGATCTAAACAAGTAACTAAGAGCCCATGGATAACCATGGATGAAAAGGGTGCTTGCACCTTCCCTTTTCATAATCCACTCCCCGAACCCAAGAAAACATCTCAAACGTCTTTCCTGTGCTTTTTGACCTTTCCTTAGGATAAAATAAAAAGTCGGTGGCGACTCTTGCTAAACCGAAACATTTGCGAATACAAACACAAAACCTCAAGTCAGTTCTCCCACCGTATCACAGAACTGGCGACTCTGTTGGGGATATCTTTAAAAGTGGAGTAACCTTAGGGTTTAGATCACCTTTGCATGCTATCTTGATTTCTTTGATTTCTTTACATTTGGTTCTCTTGTTTGGGTTTTGAATCCTCCACCCGGATTTTTGGGAAACATTCATAGGTAAATAGCAATACGTTGTGGAAACTGTACGGGGTATACCAACATGGTCGAAGCAATAGCTATATTAGTGTGACATATTTGTGAGTACCGGTAGCCTTTGAGTTAATCAAAGAGAATAAGGGGCCGCTGAGTGATGTCATGAAGCACTAATGAACTCTTAGAACCTTACTTGACCATCTTGGCCTTATTAGGGGTAGTTAGATGACCGGCTTTGGTGCAGTCCGAAGTTGGTAGATACTCGATACTATACTCATTGAGGGTTGTTTTCTTGGAATATTTTGGTCGCCAGTTAAGTGGCTAAATCAAAACAATGAACATAGAAAATAATCCAGTGATATTGAGCTCCTTAGAACCTGGTTACTATTTATAGGACAGGTTGAGCCAACTAACTTCAAGAGGGTACTTACCTATGAAACCTCATGCAATCCTAAAACTAGGATCTTGTGTGATTTGTTTGTACATATGCTTGTGCATACATCATAAACATCATAAAGCATCATACGAATCCACTAACCATTTCAAGGGTTCGGATCTTCATCTTTGTTCTTGTTTTGTAGGTCATGGAATCTCTTCGCAGGAAAACAATTCAAGTCAACCTTGTGAGAATCCCTCCTCAACTCAAGGAGCTCACTTCCAAGATTCCAGAGAATTCTCTCTTCAGTGAAAGACATGGTAGACTTCTCAACTTGGTCAACTCCAACATTGAAGAAGACATGGTGAAAGTTCTCTTCCAGTTCTTTGACCCCCTACACCACTGTTTCACATTCCCTGATTACCAACTAGTACCTACTTTGGAGGAATTTTCTCAACTCCTGAGGATTCCTATTCTTCATCAACTACCCTACAACAGTACGGAAAGAGAACCAAATCCTGAAGATGTTGCTCAAGCATTACACTTGCAAACATCTGATATCAAAGGTCATTGGGAAACCAGAAGTGGTATCAAGGGTTTCTTGGCAAAGTTTCTGTTTGAGAAGGCACAAGACTGTTGGAAATCTTTAGATCTGCAAGCTTTTGAGGAGATTGTAGCACTTCTCATCTATGGGTTGGTCTTTTTCCCAAACCCTGATCAGCTTATAGATGTGAACGCTGTCAAGATTTTCATATCTCGGAATCCTATGTCTACATTGCTTGGGGACATCCTACACTCATTTTACACACGAACAATGAGGAAAAAAGGTGTTCTCATGTGCTGTACTCCTCTTCTAGCAAGGTGGTTTATTTCTCACCTTCCCCAAACAGTTTTGAAGAATGAGCAGGGTTTAAGGTGGTCACAACGGTTGATGACCCTCACACATTCTGATGTTCATTGGTGTTCTCGGTCCAGAGAAAATGTCATCATCATTGATCGTTGCGGAGAATTCCCTAATGTCCCTCTACTTGGAATTAAGGGGAGGCATCATGTACAACCCTTGTTTAACTCTAAGGCAATTTGGATATGCCCGGAGAGATGGTCCTCATGATATGCTGATTCCTGACCTAGTTTTTGACTTCGACAATGACGCTCAAGGACTTCGACAAAGGTTCATTAGAGCTTGGAGGATTCCTAACAAAGTGGATAGTAAGACACTGGGGCACAAGAATTCCATCCCCTTTGAGCTTTACCTCAAGTGGGTACGAACCCGTGCCTAGAATCTTATGATGCAATACCCTCACATTCTCCCCGTGATCAAAGAGCCTGTTATGGAAGGAGAGGTTCCATACACCCTCCTACATCCAGACATGCCAACATCATTGGAAGAATTGCAAAAGAGTTGGATCCAGCTCACGGAAGAACGAAATACTTTTGAAGCCAGCTTCTATGCCAGTGAGAAGAAGGTTTTGGAGCTTACCGGCCGACTTCATGAGGAGGAAACTCTCAACACTTACATCGCACCAAAGAGGATGCGCAATGTCTTTTTACATTTAGAATTTTGTAATATTTTTCCCATGGGGCATTTATGTACTAACAAATTTCTTCTTATAATGACGTGTGTTCTTTTTGTTTGCAACAAATTTGAATTTCTGAATCCTTGAATGCATTACATGAATAACATATCATTCATCATATGCATAAACAGGTCTTCACACCAGGTTTCCTTATCTTTCTGCTGTTTATTTCAGCAAGATGGATTTGGAGCAAACGGTTAAGGATCTGCAAGCACATAATTCGCAATTCCAGCAACTCCTCATGACCTTAGCAAAGGGTCAAGAGGACCTTAAAGAACTGTTAGAGAAAGATAAAGAGAAAAAGAAGAAAATGACTGGTATGGCCACTATGGGAAGAAGGTTTGAAAACCAGGCTAGAAAGGTTCTCGAGTTCCCCTCGACGTCTGATGAAGGGGTTGGTAAAGGAAAAGGAGTTGCGATGCCTTCTGAATCTGAAGTTGAAGAGGAAGGAGAGGAAGAGGATGAAGATTACTCCGAACAACAATATCCCCCGGTGGATGATAAATATAAAAATCTTGAGGATCGGTTGGCAGCCATGGAGTTGCAAAGGGTTCCCGGGTTAGATTTCGAAGAACTAGGGTTGGTCGCTGGGATCGTCATTCCTCCCAAGTTCAAAGTACCTACTTTTGCTAAGTATGACAGTTTGTCCTGTCCAAAGATGCATCTAAGGTCCTACGTCAGAAAGATCCAACCCCACTCCTCTGATAAGGATCTTTGAGTCCACATTTTTCAAGATAGTTTGTCAGGCACGCAGTTGGACTGGTTCTATCAATTTGAGAGATCGGATGTTCATAACTGGGAAGATTTAGCTGCTGCTTTCTACCGACAATACCAATACAATGCAGATTTAGCGCCTACTCATACTCAGCTACAGAGTATTGGTATGGCCTCTAATGAGGGATTTAAGGAGTATGCCCAGAAGTGGTGGGATTTGGCTGGAAGGGTGCAGCCACCATTGTTGGATAGAGAGTTGGTTGACATGTTTTTAGGGACTCCGTCAAGTCCATTCTTCAATCATTTAATCGGGAGTTCATCTGCAGGATTCACCGAATTAATTCTGACCGGTGAAAGGGTCGAAGTTGGCATTAAAATTGGTAAAATTCAGAAAGATTCCTCCGCTTCCACTGCTATTAAGAAGACCTTCCCAGCTAAGAAGGAAGTTTCTGCTGTTCACAACCAGAGGAATCAAGGAAGAACAGAGCGTCGACCAACAGTGGGGGCCGTGATGATCCAAAACTCTTTAACCAATCAACCTCGAAACAATCAACCAAGAGATAATCAGCAAAGGGTAGAAAGGCCACAACGGCAATTCACCCGAATCAACATGACACCGGCTCAAGTCCTCCCTCATCTGTTAAAGCTGAATCTCACCAACTTGAAAGAAGTGCCGAAGAACCCTAATACCTCTTCTCCTTATTATCACTCCAATGCAAAATGTGCATACCACTCTGACAGTGTAGGGCATGATACCAACAACTGTTGGGCTCTTAAAAACAAGATCCAAGACTTGATAGACGCCAAGGAGGTAGAATTTGATGCGCCCGAAAAGCTGAATGTGATTTCTGCCCCAATGCCGAAGCACTGTCATAATGTCCATGCCATTCTGGAAGATCTTCATGTTACCACTGTTGATGACCTTTTGACTCCGTTACCTATGATTAAAGTGAATTTGATGAAAGCCAGGATATTCCCAGGCTGTGGAAAAGACTGTTACTTCTGTTCAAACTTGCAAGTTGACTGCCCACTATTGAGATCAGGCATCCAACGCCTGATGGATACCCAAGATATCCTCTTTCAAAAGACTCCTGTTGATACTATCACTCATGTTACTCCTATTACTTTTGATACTCCAACCAATGACATTTCTATAATAACCATCTTCGATGATCTTTCCAAGACCTGCAAAAGGCCTGTTAAGATTACGATTGACCCTAAATTTGTGCCGTTGAAAATCACCATGCCGGGGTCTGTCCCGTATAAATCTAACAAGACGATACCATGGAACTACAGAGGAGAAATCTTCTACCATGGTATCAAGCAGATTGAATCAGTCCAAGATAATTCTGATGATGAAACCCCTGATATAGGGAATATTGTGGGAACGAGCAAGATAACTCGTAGCGGAAGGATCTTCTCTCTGGAGATTGCTCCTCCACGAGCAGTCTTCGGACCCTCGAGAGTTTTTGTGCCTGTCAAGCCATCTGTGCAAAGCCCGGTAATTGAAGAACTTGATGCTCCTGAAGTTAGACCCTCTGATGTTGCTACCAAAGGTAAGGGGATACTAGAAGCGCAGTCTGGACAAAGGCTCAGACTGTGGTAATCCTCGAGACCACCCAAAAAGAGATGGAAGAAATCTTAAAGATAATCAAGAAGAGCGACTACGATGTCGTGGAGCAGCTAGGGAAAACCCCTTCCAAAATCTCCATGTTGGCTCTCCTACTCTGCTCTGAGGCTCATGCTAAGGCCTTAATCAAGTTTCTAAAGACGGCACACGTGCCTCAAGAAACTTCTACAGACCAGTTTCAAGAGTGCGTGGCTAGCCTTACTGCTGATAATGGTCTTGGTTTTTCCGATGCTGATTTGACCTCTAAGGGAAGGAAGCACAACGACGCGCTGCATGTCTCGGTAGAGTGCAGGGGGACTACACTTGCTCATGTTCTGGTAGATACCGGTTGATCCTTAAATGTTTTACCAAAAAAGGCGTTGGACAGATTGGACTGTGAAGGTCTGACCCTAAAGCCCAGTAACGTCATTGTTAGAGCCTTCGACGGTTCTAAGAGGATGGTTCACAGAGAAGTGGACATCCCAATCAAAGTGGGCACAAAAATTTTCAACTCTACTCTCTATGTGATGGACATCCGTCCTTCATATTCATGCTTGTTGGGAAGGCCATGGATCCACAACGCTGGGGCAGTTACTTCCCCTTTACACCAAATGCTAAAGTACCCAGTACATGGTAAGATTATAACGGTGCACGGTGAGGAAGAGTACATGATAAGTCACCTCAACTCCTTCCGCTATGTGGAGTTAGATAGAGAAATCATAGAAACGCCTTTCCAACATTTTGAAGAAGTTTCTCCCAAAGTCGCAGTTGCAAAGACAATGACTGATGTGCCTATCGTTCCCAAGCCTGTGTCTAGGATGGAATCCTTCAAAGACGTGGAGGCTGTAATCACAGAAGGAGGGAGTATAGTGTGGGGGCAACTGCCGAATTTTCCTCACAAGACGGACAAGTTCGGATTAGGTTTTACTACTGCTGGCCAGAAAGCTGTGCATCGCTCCCGGGCTGGAGGACCACCCGTAAAAATCACTCACCATGGAATTAATGCCTTAGAAGATGTTGATGAAGAATACAACTTTGAAGATTGGATCTTTCCAACCGTCGAAGGAGGATTAAGCAACTGGGAAGCGAAAGACTTCATTCCCATCACTTTCATCAACCAGTAATTTATCTTTGAACAATTTCCTATTTTGGTCTGTAATAATTAAACAATTCGTACACTATTTTCACCTTATGCCTTACCCGGGGCATATAGGTCCATTTGTAAGGGCTTGATTTCTTCATTATTATATGCCATTTTTAAGTGAATCATTGGACGTTTTCATCTATAAATTGTTGTGTTCATTTTCTTTCATTTTACATTTTGTTTTGTTTAAGGATGGCTATCCCTTACATACACCCACACTCACAAAATGCAGGTACCTATCCACTCCGGATTCCATGGGTGACTATTCTATTTTAGCCTTCGGTGACTCTGAAGATTTGGTCAATCATGCCGAGTACGAAGGTGATGAAGACTGTGAAGTGCCTAGAGAGTTAGCCAGACTTTTGCAACAAGAAGAGAGGGCTATTCTACCCCATGAAGAGTTGTTAGAAACCATCAATCTGGGAACAGGGGAAGAAAAGAAAGAGGTTAAGGTGGGTGCCAACCTGGAGCCAAGTGTCAAAGAGCGTCTAGTTCAGCTGCTGAATGAATATGTTGAGATCTTTTCCTGGTCCTATGAAGACATGTCGGGACTAGATACAGATATTATGGTTCACCGTCTCCCTACAAGAGAAGACTGTCCACCGATCAAACAAAAGGTCCTCCGAATGAGACCCGACATGTCTGAAAAGATCAAAGCTGAGGTGATGAAGCAATTCAATGCTGGCTTTCTAGCTGTTACTTCCTATTCACAATGGGTTGCTAACATTGTGCCCGTGCCTAAGAAGGACGGCAAAGTCATAATGTATGTTGACTATCGGGACTTAAACAGGGCTAGCCCTAAAGATGATTTTCCATTACCATACATCGACATCTTGGTTGACAATACAGCTCAACACAAGGTATTTTCCTTCATGGATGGATTCTCGGGATACAACCAGATCAAAATGGCCCCCGAAGACATGGAGAAGACTACTTTTTTTACGTAGTGGGGTACCTTCTGCTATAAAGTGATGCCATTCGGACTGAAGAATGTCGGGGCAACCTATCAACGCGCCTTGGTAGCTTTGTTTCATGATATGACAAATCATGAGATCAAAGTCTATGTAGACGACATGATAGCCCGTTCACAGAAAGAAGAAGAACACCTCGACCATCAGCAAAAGCTGTTTGTCAGATTAAAGGAATATAAGCTCAGACTGAACCCTAGCAAGTGCACCTTTGGAGTCAGGTCTGGTAAACTGTTGGGATTTATCGTCAATAACAAAGGCATCGAGGTTGGTCCTGCTAAAGTCAAGGCTATACAAGAAATGCCTGCCCCCCGCACTAAAAAGGAGGTTAGAGGTTTCTTGGGATGCTTAAACTATATTGCAAGGTTCATCTTTCACGTAACATCTACCTGTGAGCCAATCTTCAAACTGTTGAAGAAAGATCAGGTGGTTGAATGAAATAATGATTGTCAAATTGCTTTTGATAAGATCAAGGAGTATTTGCTGGAACCTCCTATCTTGATGCCACCCGTCGAGGGAACACCTTTAATCATGTATCTGACTGTTTTGGATAATTCAATGGGGTGCGTATTGGGCCAACATGATGAGTCTAGCAGAAAAGAGCATGTCATTTATTACCTTAGCAAAAAGTTTACCGACTGTGAGACTCGCTACTCACTGCTCGAGAAAACTTGTTGCCCTTTGGTATGGGCTTCTCGCCGGCTAAGGCAGTATATGTTGACACATACCACTTTGTTGATTTCTAAAATGGATCTGATTAAGTACATCTTTGAGAAGCCTGCTTTATCCAGAAGAATCGCTAGATGGAAAATGATCCTGACAGAGTATGATATCCAGTACACAACCCAAAAAGCTATAAAGGGGAGTGTACTAGCTGACCATCTAGCTCATCAAGCCGTCGAAGATTACCAATCTATGAGGTTCGACTTCCCTGATGAGGACATTATGACGTTGAATAACATTGAAGGTAACGGACTGTATGACAGACCTGAACAAGGATCCCGATGGACCCTGTACTTTGATGGTGCTTCAAATGCACTTGGCAACGGTATCAGTGCGGTACTTATTTCTCCGGAAGGTTATCACACACCTTTTACTGCTAGACTCTGCTTCAGCTGCACCAACAACATGTCCGAGTATAAAGCTTTCATCTTTGGTCTCAAGGCTGCAATTGACCTAGGAATCAAATCGTTGGTCGTATTTGGGGACTCAGCTTTGGTTATCAGTCAAATCAAAGGAGAGTGGGACACTAAACATCCTAATCTTATCCCATACAAAGAACATGTCTTAACATTGTTGCCTCATTTCGAGCAGATTACCTTTGAGCACTTCCCGCGAGAAGAAAATCAGCTAGCAGATGCTCTAGCCACAATGTCTTCCATGTTTCAACTCAACTGGGATAATGAGGCTCCCGAAATCACCATCGAATGAATGGACGAACCTGCACGCTGTCATGAGATTAATACCGAAGAAGTAGTGAAACAACCCTGGTTCCATGAAATCAAAAGGTATCTCCAGACTAGAGAATACCCTGAAGGAGATTCAGTCAATGACAAAAAGTTCTTAAGGAGATTTACTGCCATGTTCTTCCTAAGCAATGGTATCCTTTATAAGCGCAACCATGATTGTGTTCTACTTCGTTGTGTGGACAAGGTTGAAGCAGAGTTGATCATGACCGAAATACATAGTGGCACATTTGGCACCCACTTGAGCGGACATACGATGGCTAAGAAAATTCTGAGGGCAGGCTACTACTGGTCTACCATGGAAGCTGATTGTCATCAACATTCCCATACTTGTCAAAAATGCCAAGTTTATGCTGACAAGGTACATATTCCTCCTGTTCCTCTCAATGTTCTAACAGCTCATTGGCCATTCGCAATGTGGGGAATCTACATGATTGGAGAGATCAATCCCAGAGCATCCAATGGACATCGCTTCATCTTGGTCTCTATTGATTATTTTACCAAGTGGGTCGAAGCCGCTTCCTACGCCTCCGTTACAAAGAATGTGGTTTCCCGTTTCATCAAGCAGAATCTCATATGCCGGTATGGTATCCCTGATAGGATCATCACGGACAACGGTACAAATCTGAATAACACTGTGATCACCGCTCTGTGCGAGCAGTTCAAGATTCAACATCACAATTCATCTCCCTATCAGCCAAAGATGAACGGTGTTGTTGAGGCTGCGAACAAAAATATCAAGAAGATCATTCAAAAGATGACGGTCACCTACAAGGACTGGCATGAGATGTTACTGTTTGCTCTGCATGGATATCGTACCACGGTGCGTACTTCAACAGGGGCAACCCCCTTTTCTCTGGTATATGGCATGGAGGTTGTTTTACCTATGGAAGTTCAGATTCCTTCCTTGAGGATCATGAAGGATACTGGTTTGAGTGAAGACGATTGGATTCAGACCCGGCTTGATCAACTTAATCTGATCGACGAGAAGCGACTTACTGCTGTTTGTCATGGTCAGACGTATCAGAAACGGATGATCAAGGCTTTTAAAAAGAAAGTCAGACGTCAGGTATATCAAGTCAGAGATCTTATAATCAAGCGGATCATCTTACCGTAAAGTGATCCCAGAGGCAAGTGGACTCCTACTTACGAAGGACCATTTGTGATCAAGAACATCTTTTCTGGCGGGGCAAATTCTGACCACCATGGTTGGCGACGACCTGCCGCACCCTGCGAACACAGACATAGTCAAAAAATACTACGCATAAAATGACTCGACAAGTTGAAAACATGAAAGGGCGACTTGGGCAAAAATGGGCATCCCGGTGAATCAAAAATCCGAAAGGGCGGTTCAGGCAAAAATTAGGGATAAAACAAAAAAAATCTGTACACCCGGCAAGTTGAAAACCCGAAAGGGCGACTTGGGCAAAAAAGGGTTTCCTGGTGGACTGAAAACCGGAAAGGGCGGTCTAGGAAAAATTTAGGGAATTAAAGTGTATGACTATGTCTCGTCAGATCACTTTAAGGACAATCTGTTCACCAACAAGCTCCAAGCTTCTGATCAATCCAATCATCCGCGGACGAAGCAACGAATGGACAAGATACTCCGAGTTGTGAAGGCTATAGCAGAATGGGAACCCCATGGAATTGTTACACATAGCCATCTTTCTTTTTGTATAAATTTTTCTCAATTTTTCGACAACATTCTCTTACTAGGATGTCTGTCTTCTTTGTACAAAGATACTTACAAAAGTTAATACAAAGATACTTCAAAATGAAGAAATTTGCTTGCCTTTCTTTTCTTTTTACACTTATGTTTTATTTGAAAACGTCCAATGGTTTGTTAAATAGGCATATGCATTTGAATATAATCATTGCTTACAAATAAAACAAAATGAAAAAGGATAATTACTGGTAGGTCGAAAGTATAGGAAAACGTCTTTAGGCTATTCCAGAAGAAATCCCCTGCAGTATGTCATTCAGATCCTTAACAAAGCTAAAACCTTGAAGTATATATCCCCAACGGAGTTAAGTTTCAAAATTCCCATCAGAGTTAAGTCTCTAAACTCCCGATCCCCAGTGGAGCCCAAAAACTTTGAACTACAGACCCTCGGCGAAGATGAAACCTTCTTCCCCAGCGAAGTAAAATTTCCAACTATCAATCCCCAGCGAAAACCATTCAGTTTTCCCCAATTTCCCCAGCAGGTTATCTTAAAAGTCTGAGAATCAATCCGATATCAGTTAACTTTTTGTCATTATCCCCAACTAGGATAATTCTCCAGTAGATTGGCATACAACCCAAGCTCCTGATTTCCCCGGCAGAATAAGCACTCTCCCCACAGAGTTATTTCCCGACAGAACGAAGATTCTAGTTCCAGTTTCTCCATTTGAAGCCTCCCAGGTTTTAATTCCCCAATAGAGTTCGTCGGATTTTTCCTTATTTCCCCCAGGAAGGTCATGAAGGATTCTCATTCCCTGGAGAAGTTGTCAAAACTCTTGTTAATCCCCACAAGTCACCAAGGATTTTTAATCCCCAACAGTGGTCCCAAGATTTCTCATTCTCAACAAATCAAAGATTTTTTGGAATCCTCAACATCGGTCAAGGATTTACTTTCTCCTGCAACAGTCAAAGATTTCATTATATCCAGTTATCAAGGATTTATTTTCCTCAGCAAGACAGCTACTCAGCTTACATGCACATCCATTACATTCATTAATAGAACACATTCTATTGCATCATACATATCATGCAACATAACTTTGTGCTTTAGCTAACATTCTACCCTTTTCAGGATAAGATTAAAAAGCTATCGTTAACAACTATTCAGAGATTTCAGATACAGTATGGATACACCCCAGACACGGCGGTCATTCTATTACTCATTCAGATTTTCAAGTCAGATACAGTATGGATACACCCCAGACACGGCGGTAATTCTATTACTCCTTAAGAATTTCAAGTCAAGATACAGTATGGATACACCCCCAAACATGGCAGTCATTCTACTACTCATTCAGACTTCAGCAATCAGATACAGACTAGATACACTCCAGACACGGAAGCCATTCTATTTCTCATTCAGATTCAACTATCAACTTCAAGTTCAGATACACTCAAGACATGGAAGTCATTCTGTCACTTGTCCGGATCCCAGTTACAGTACGGATAAACTCCAAACACATAAGTCATTCTGCTACTCATACAGATCTCAACTTCAGATACAGTCCAGATACGATCCGGACACGATTTCCATTCTGTCACTCATTCGGAATTTATCCCCAACACATAGATACTCCATACGCAAATGTTTCTCTGTTACCCACTCAGAATACAGATACACTCCAGATACAACTCAGATACGTTCCAAACACGGATACCATTCTGACGTTCATTCTATTGATCTTCAATAAACAAATTTTGGATGGCATCTCTAAGCCCATCTCCAGAAAGATTCTACCATCTCTAAATGGAATCTTTAAGCCCATTCCCTCATTTACATTTTGACGAGTGCAAATTTACGGGCACTCTAGTGTCCAATCCTCTTTTACCTTCGAGTCACGACAGGCAAACTTGCCAATATAACTCTTCAGGTTCAAGAAGATTGAACAGGGGAAACTGTTGTACCCCAAAATTTTCCCTCTCATTTTATCAACATTTTTCATCACAAGGCTTTTGGAACTCAAGATCAAGCTAGGGTTTGCTCTGCTCAAGACATCTCCTTGCACTGATGACCTAAACTAGGGTTTGAGTTTGCACAAGGATTTTTGGACCTTCAATGCTCAAATTGACTTTCATATTTCATATTGGACTCATAAGTTTGTCCATACCAAGTTTCAAGCCTTGAATCAAATTTTTGCCTTGTCAATTGGACAGTTGACCTAGAAATCAACTGTATTGGGGGAAAAGTCAACTGTGGCCAATTTATAGTCAAACCTCATGAATTTTGACCCACATCAACATTATCAACTCATATGAATCATTTGATCAAGTTTGGACCATAATTCCACAAGAAATTTGATCAGATCACCAAAAGGGCAAAATGGTCGTTTTTAGGGTTTTGACTGTACAAAGGCAATTTCTGACCTTTTGACCTAGACAATGACAATTAAAGCTCAATAAAGGACTCAAGGACTTAATGGAATCATCTTGACCTATTCAACAAGTTCAAAAGATCTCAAATGCATGGGATTGACTGATGAATTTTCCAGTCAACTGATCAAAATTTGACTGTACACTAAAAAGTCAGTCAAACTTTGACTTTTTGGTCAAAATCAAGTGCCAAGGGTCATTTTTCATCAAGATATGTCAAATTGTGAAACTTTTTCATCAAGAAACCAAAAATTGAAAATTAGGGTTTGAAATTGAAAATTTTCATAACTTAGAATTTTTCGAAGTTATGAAATTTTCTTAATTTTTCCTAACTTGGTCCCACATTTTCACAATGATGCAAATGGATTCAAACAAAACTTACAACACAAAATTTATAGTCATCCACAAAGTATACAACTTTGATTCACAAAGTTTTCTAAAAATAAGCTTGGATCTCAAGTTATTATTTTTGGAACAAGGGTCCCTAAAACTTTTAACTTAGAGAAATTTTGCCCTAGTTTAGGCAGGATTTTGACCTATCTTCTTGGCCATTTTTCACATAGTTCCACTTGGAGTCTCAAGTTTCATTTCAAATATGGATTATAGATTATTTTTAAAGCTTTCCAAATTGTCCAAGAACTCATCAAACACATTTGTGGTTAGGGAGAATTAAATGCTTGAAGTTGGCAAAAACTCACTTTGTATCCATGGCAAATTCATGTTCACTCAAGTGGCATTTTCAAACCAGCATGCCTTGTACTAGTTTGCAGGCCTCGAAACCACTTCACACTCCTTAATTAAATGCAAATCCATCAGTCTAAGCTTTTGTTTTGGCCATTTGGATATTGTACACAAGATTAGGCCTTAAGTAGAAAAAGGCAAATTCCCATTTTTGCAAAAGTGTGCTTTATGTCAAACCATGATCTTTGAGAATAGGGCCAAGATCTCAGAAGCCAAATCAAATCCACAAATTGCAAGGACCAGGAGGATTGTATGCATCATATTTGATGGCTTGTACAGGTCTGTAATCACAACTTCCACTTTCTTGCTTCAAAAACAAGAAAACTTGCCAAATGCTTAGAACTGGAAAACCAGCAAAGACAAACTTACAAAAAGGTTTTGAACATCTTTCACACAACCCTTAGAGCTAGAAACCCGAGTGCTTGAGCCCTAAAACACCCCATATCCAGAAATCACACTTCTTTGGCAAAACAGGGAAGGTGCTGCAACTTGAGTTCTCCAGCTCATTTGGCTCGTGCGTTTTTCCCCTTTTTGCTTCAAACACATTCCATTCAACTCACTCAAGCTATCCCAAACCTCCATTACCAACTGTAACTCCATTTACAGTGTTCACCATTTTCATTTCAAGCTTGTGTAGGTTGAGTTCCATAGGCTGATTCAAGGACATTCAAGGCAAGCTAGCTATTAGAAAAGGTCAAGTGAGGTTCAAGCAAGCTACTAGACATCTCAAAACTTGTTGAGAAGCACTGCATTGTCCTACCTGAATCCAACGGAAACAGGTTTTTCCTCACTTTCTATCTCTCTATTTAGGAACATTTAGCCTTAGGTTTGTGAATAAAAATTGTAGTATTCATTGCTAGGAAGACATACATATGCTCAGCTTTCATTTATATTAAGTGTACTAGGAGAATTTCATCCATGAACATGCTGAAAAAACTAGGTCAGATTTTAGGGCCAGAGAAATTCTCTCTGGTCTTTGAGAGTTAGGATTAGTTGTTTATATGGTTGGAATCGTCTTGAAATTCTCTACAAGTTTGATATTGTGAGTTTTGGAAAAAGATCACGTATGCAGGATGTCCCAAGTTTGTACAGGCGCGCGTGTATTTTCAAAGTGCTGGAGGAAGAAGATGAAGTGGTGGGCTGGGCTTGGCCTGACTTACTTCTAACACCTCCCATTTTCATTTATGCACCCCCTGGCCCAATTTCTTGAATAATTATATTTTTGCATTTTTGTTTTCATTTTTAATTTTGTTATTTTATTTCCAAATATAAAAAATGCTCAAAAAACATTTTCATAATTTTTTACATTTATTTGGCATTTTATTTTAATTTTTCTAATATAGAAAACATTTTAAATACTTTTATATTATTTATTTCAACTTGAAAATAATATGTAATTTATACTTTTATTTTTATTTCTTATTTTTATTGACACTGAAAATATTATTAAAAATAAAATTTATTTTTGTACATATTTAGAATAAAAATACTTAGAATAAAAATACAAAAACATTAAATTTTTATTTTTATTATTATTTATACTAAAAAATACCTTTTTTAAGCATATTTCATTTTTACACATATTAATATATTTTTGTATATAAATAATATATAGTATTTATTTTCTTAAAGAAATTAGGGTTTATCCTTAGAACAAATAAAATTAATCTTTTTTTTTTATTTATTTCTTTATACTTTTTACATTAAAAATACTTTTACATACATAGGTAAATAAAAACCTTTTTGCATAATTCATTTATTTATTTGATATATTTATTTATTTTGATCATTTAAATATTGTCCATTTAATATTTATGCAATTAATTTCAATTTGGATGTAATAGTAAATTAGGGTTTATATTTCTTGTCAAATACCCCTCTTTCAAAATTGTACCCCCATCCCTATAATCATGTTGTAATAGCTTTGAATTTTAAATTCTCGCACTTTACGCTTTCAATTATGCCATGGTTAGAGAATTAAGGTTTGTATGCAAAAATTAAATCAACAAATAGTTTGACCTAATCAAAGACAAATATGCATGAAAATCAAACGCAATGCACACTTGCACCCATAGGGTTGCAATCCACTTGTTGCCTTCAAAAATGGGTCATGTTAGGCATGTTGGGTATTTTGGCAAAACAAAAACAAAACAAAAGATCATAGTCCCTCAATGATGTTATCTTTGTTGCCTAAACAAAAATGATCAAGTCCCTCAAAAATTTGCCAAATATACTTAACACAATTGCTATCATGGTCTATACGATGACCCGCGCCTGTCCCGTTTAACATCCTAATACAAGGTTGTTCACCAAATGCAATGGTGAAACAACACTGTCAAAAGGGTTAAAAACATTAGGAAGGATCTTTGAGTAAAATAGGGTAGATAGCTCTTAGTTACTTGATCAAAAAGCTTGCAAAAACATCCTTGCTATTTTCAAACACACCTCACAACACAATTTCAAAACATTTCCCAAATCAAACTTACAAACATTGAAATCATTTTAAAAGACAAAAACACCTTTTTATACATTCTAACAAGAATAATTACAAAGGTTGCCACAACGATGGCCTCTTTTCAAAACATCTTTCAAAACCACACACAAAGCACCATTTCAAACAATTGGAAAAACAAAGCAAGTGATCTAAACAAGTAACTAAGAGCCCATGGATAACCATGGATGAAAAGGGTGCTTGCACCTTCCCTTTTCATAATCTACTCCCCGAACCCAAGAAAACATCTCAAAGGTCTTTCCTGTGCTTTTTGACCTTTCCTTAGGATAAAATAAAAAGTAGATGGCGACTCTTGCTAAACCGAAACATTTGCGAATACAAACACAAAACCTCAAGTCAGTTCTCCCACCGTATCACACTTACAAAGTTGATTCGGATGGTATTCCTACGACTGGAAGCCATGACCATGCAACACAGAACAAAGATAAATCTCCTAGATCCTTGAAATGGTTAGTCATGATGTTATGATGTTATGATGTTATGATATCATGTTCAAATAGATAATCAATCACAAGCAAAGCACGCAAAGGCCTTAGGTTTAAGGCTTGTATAGGGTTTGTAGGTAAGTACCCTCTTGAAGTTTAGTTGGCTCAACTTGTCCTAAATAAGTAACCGGGTTCTAGGGATCTCATATCACGGATCTTTCCCACAAGCTTCGTCTAGCACGACAATTGACTTGCCACCAAACAAAACTCAAGAGTCGAATCTCAATGAGTGTAGTATCGAGTATCAACCAACTTCAGACTGCACCAAATCCAGTTATCTCACTACCTTCTAATGGCTAATTTGGGTCAATTATGGTTCTAAGGTTAGTTAGTGCTTGTGACACCACGCGACTGCCTAGTATGCTCCCCGATTGACTCAAGGGATACCAGTACAAACCAATGTGTTACACTAACATAGCCACCACTTCAACCATATAGGTATACACCGTATAGTTTCCATGATCTATTGCTACTTACCTAAAATGTTCCCCAGATCCGAGTATAAGATCTTTGCAAGAGTTAACCCAAACAACCCTTTTAAAATAAAGCAGACAAATCAAAAAAGGAAAGCATTTAAAAGTGATCTAACTCTCAGGTAACCCCACTTTTAGTTCTCCCCAGCAGAGTCGCCAGTTCTATAATACGGTGGGAGAACTGACTTATTTTGCATTTTGTCGCAAATGTTGCAGATAGCAAGAGTCGCCATCGACTTTTCTTTTATCCAATAAGGAAATGGTGAAAAGAATAAGAAAGACCTTCGAGATTTTCTTGAGTTCGGGGGGTAGGTAATGAAAAGGGAAGGTGTTAGCACTCTTTTCATCCGTAGTTATCTACGGGCTATTAATCGCTAGCTCACTTTGTTTGAAAATGCTTTTTGTAGGTGTTTGAGAATATTTTGAAAATGCCTAAGTGTGGCAACTTTGTAATGATTCTTGTATAAGTTAAGAATGTGTACAAAGTGTTCATTTTTGAAAATATTTCAGAAAAATTGTTTGTGAAAAAAGATGCTTTGAAATGTTCATAGGTAAGCGATTAAGAACTACCTACTCAAAAGTATTTCATGTTATTTTCCTCCTTTACTTTAGATAGTGCTACCCTACCATTAGTTATTAGGAAGCCCTGTCATTGGATGTGAAGGGACAGACGCAGGTCATCGTACAGACATAAAGGCAACTTGTAGGGTCGCTTTAGCAATTTATCGTAAGGGACTAAGATCGTTTACTGAAGGCAGCATTGTAAGGGTCATCGAGGGACTACGATCTTTTCAACCAAGGGTCTTTACTAAAGCGTCCCCACGTTTAAGGGACATGACTGCTTTTATTCGAAGGCAACAAGTGGCATTACCCTAGAGGTGAGTGTGTGAAAAATGATTCAATTCAGTTATTTATCTTGTATTTAGGATTATCTAACATTTTGTTTTAGATCTTGCCATACATTCCCTAATTACTAGCAGTTATAAGGAAAACAGTCAATTGTGGAAAATAAAGGTGCGGAAAGTAACCTAAACTATTACAGGGCTTCGGGAGTGAGGGTACAAAACCATAAAACTGGGGGGAAATAGTAAACCCTAATTAAGACTATTACAAACCGTAGCAGTTACATAATTGGGAAAATAAACTAATGTGAAAGTAAATACGCGAAGCGGTAAAATAAAGGGAAAAATAAAATTAAAAATCATTTTGTGATCGTTTGATGATTAATCTAAAAAAAACCCTAATTAATTTTAATTTAGAAAAAGAATTAGTTGATTAAAAAGAAATGATTAATTAAGAAAACCCTAAAATATAAGTTGATTTTAATTAATAAAAATGTCAAAAATTAATCACTAACTAAAACCCTAATCCTAATTTGTTATAGTTTTGAAAAAAAAAGTTTAAAGTTTGTTAATGGTCAATTAGAAAATAATTAGCAAGAAGAAGAAAGAAATTAGGGTTATTAAAAGTAAAGAGTGAAAAAAGAATGATAAATGTATGTGGTGGGTGTTGAACCCACGCCCCCTATGTCAACACCATGCACTGCTTTCCACTAGGCCATGCGCCTGTTTATGATCTAGAATGGGAATGATTCCACTTGATGTAATCCTACGTTAAAACCTGAGAATAAAAAAATAATTTTGCAAAACATTGGGATCAAACCCACGCCCACAAGGTTATGTATCCCATTCTTTACCATCTGCATTGCGCTGTGTATGTTATTCAAACATAAAACAAAACAATTATATAACAAAAACAAACAAATCAGGGAGGTGCCAGAGCCCTAGCTCTGGTCATCTTCTCCGGCCAATTAAAATGTAAACCTGTAAAAAGCGCACGATTTAATTCATAAGAGGGACTACATCCCCCTAAATCGACCCTCTTGAGTCCAATGGTGGTGTTAGTTTTTCCTGAAAATGCTTGTACACAGAGATACTAAGAAAATAGTTCCTCATGCCCTAACAATGGCGTTTTGTTGCTCCTGTGTCAAAGCTCACAAATAATGCATCAAAACAGTTCTAATGGCGTATATGAACACATATGGATGCGTCAAATTGGTTAATAATGCATAAATTAACGGTTTTAATTTTGAGAATATTACCAAACCGGTGAGTTCAAATGAGGGAGTTTTGGCGTGCTTCAGCCTTGAGCAAGGGTATGGATCGTCTCCTAGGAATTACAGGAACACGTTTGGATGCTTGGCTTGAACTCCAACTGCTTGGAACTTGAAATATAACTTTGCCCTAATCTTGAAATTTTTTGACAAAACCCTTGTTTCTTGAGGTAGCTCTTGTAACACCCTATTTCCCCGTCGGTAAATTATATAAAAATCAGAGTAAATTAATTTCTAAAATACAACATCAAAATAGGATGCCACATGCTTCATACATCATAGACTCTCATTAAATAAGATACGCAACACACTTCATATGTTCAAAAGTCTTAAACTTTCTTTCATTTATTCGCAACGGAAAACATCAATAAAGAATCATCTCAATTCTCCAACTAGAGTCATAATTATCATCTTTCAAAATTTAGCATAGTCATAAATTAAACTCAAACAATGGAGTAGTGCAAAGTTCACTCTGAGGAAATAAAACAAACGTGAAACCCCCAAGTGTTACGTATCAGAGCAGACACCAACTCGATCTACACAAAACTGAAGGAACTCTTCAGCTATCCACAACCTCGAGCTACTTCGGATCATCTGCATGTTATCCAAGTAGAGGAAACATTCAAATAGAAAGGATGAGATATCATAATAATATAAGAGGAAGCATAATAATGAACATATAGTAATTGAAGTAAACATCTTTATACATCTTTATCTCACACCTTTTTATTGTTCATCATACTGTGAAACACATCAATATAATTATGTGCAACAAACAACACAAACATCCATCGCAACGAAATTAGAAATTTGTTTAACAATCAAACCATCGATTACTATTAACAGTATAATGCAATGAGGATGATATTGAATCTATACATGTGGTACCAATAGGGAAAAACCCTAAACTTAATAAATTCCAACTTGGGGGAAACAACGCAAATACATGCCATCTTTTGCCAATACAGGCCATCTTTCGCCAATACAGGTCATCTTTAATGAATGCATGCGACACTGACATGCAACAACTTAATTTACATTGATTGTTCATACTTATCAATGTCTCTCCAATCCAGGCCATCTTTCGCTAATACAGGCCATCATCATCATCATTATCATGCAATACGTCATGCAAAATCCTTCGTACATTGTTTATATAACACTGATACATTCAATCGTAACATTTTGCATTACAACACATACATCACACGCACACATCAGAATTCTTGCAATAAAATATTAAGCTATTGTTATCAAAATTATTACCATATTGTAGAAAACATTTTTAGCTTTCAAACGATCCAAACGGCGCGTCAAACAGACATCCGACTCAAAAGTTATGGAGTTTTCAAAAATGCTGTCAAACAGTGAGCAATCGATTGCACTAACATGCAAATCTATTGCACCTTGTTCCAGAGGCCAAAATTCACGTTTTTAAGCAGTGCAAATTGATTGCTCTGTACTGCAAATCGATTGCTTACTGAAACTGAAGAAAAATTCACCAAAATTAAACTACACAATCGATTGTACCTGCACTGCAAATCGATTACACCCTATGAAAAACAGTTTTACGGATTCAGAAAAGTAGCAGTGCGAAAACCCTTTTGGCTCAATTCTAAAAAAACGAACTTCATGAAATAATGCACAATCAAACCCCAGATTATCATCCCCTATCATCATACATCAATTACCACACATATTAAACATCAATGGTACACAGAATTCATCTAAATCAATCATCAAAGGGTACAACCCTAAAACAACCAAATAGGGAGAAATCAAAAGCATACAACCATGGAACCTAAACACCACCATACCCCATCTTTAGGTAAACCATTATAGAGTTATAATCCCTTTACCTTAGATTGGTGATGATTCTTTATTCCTACTTGTGATACGGTGGGATAACTGACTCGAAGGTTTTGCGTTTTATCGCAAATGTTGCAGTTAGCAAGAGTCGCCACCGACTTTTCTTTTCCAAAAGGAAAGGTGAAAAAGCACAGGAAAGACCTTTGAGATGTTTTCTTGAGTTCGGGGGGTAGATTATGAAAAGGGAAGGTATTAGCACCCTTTTCATCCATGGTTTTCCATGGGCTCTTAGTTACTCGCTAGATCACTTGCTTTTGTTTGAATATGCTTGTGGTGTGTGTTTTTGAAAGTATTTTGAAAATATAACTTTGTAATGATTCTCGTTTCTATAAGAACACATACAAAGTGTTGTTTCGAAAGTAGTTCAAAGATGTTTGTGAAATGTGTTTTTGAAAGTGATTTTGAAAAGGGTTTCCTTTGTAATGGCTCTCGTCTCTATAAGAACGCGTACAAATTGTTGTCTTTTGAAAATGTTTCAAATGGAAGTGTTGGTGTATAAAATGTTTTTGTTGTGAGAAAGCGAGTAACTGAGAGCGAACCTACCTACTCAAAAGGTATTAGATGTGCTTTTCCTCCTCCTTTAGATGTTTCTATAAGTTAAAAGGAGGAGGAAATCACATCTAAGACCTTTTGAGTAGGTAGGTTCACTCTCAGTTACTCGCTTGCTCACAACAAAAACATTGTATACACCAACACTTCCATTTGAAACATTTTCAAAAGACAACACTTTGTACGCGTTCTTATAGAGACGAGAGCCATTACAAAGAAAACCCTTTTCAAAATCACTTTCAAAAACACATTTCACAAACATCTTTGAAGTAATTTCGAAACAACACTTTGTATGCGTTCTTATAGAAACGAGAATCATTACAAAGTTATATTTTCAAAATACTTTCAAAAACACACACCACAAGCATATTCAAACAAAAGCAAGTGATCTAGCGATTAACTAAGAGCCCATGGAAAACCATGGATGAAAAGGGTTCTAATACCTTCCCTTTTCATAATCTACCCCCCGAACTCAAGAAAACATCTCAAAGGTCTTTCCTGTGCTTTTTCACCTTTCCTTTTGGATAAAAGAAAAGTCAGTGGCGACTCTTGCTAACCGCAACATTTGCGATAAAATGCAAAACCTTCAAGTCAGTTCTCTCACCGTATCACAGAACTGGTGACTCTATTGGGGATATACTTAAAAGTGGGGTTACCTTAGGGTTAGATCACATTTACTTGCTTACATTGTTTGATTTGCATGCTTTACATTTTGGCTCCTTGCTTGGCTTTGTTTTAAATCCTACACCCAGATTTAGGGACACCTTTTAGGTAAGTAGCAATAAACTGTGAGGGAACTATGCGGGGTATACCGACACGGTTGAAGCAGTAGCTATGTTGATGTGGCACTTTGGTTGGTACCGGTAACCCTTGAGTCAGTCAAGGAGAGTACGAGGCCATCGCGTGGTGTCGTGATGCATCAACTGACCTTAGAACCCTACTTGACCAACTTGGCCATTAGGAAGTAGCGAGATAGCCGACTTTGGTGCAGTCCAAAGTTGGTTGATACTCGATGCTACACTCATTGAGGCTTGACTCTTGAGTTTTGTTTGGTTTCGAGTCAATCGCCTATTGAACGAAACTTGGGGGGAAAATCAGTGATATTGAGATCCCCTAGAACCCAGTTACTATTAACTAGGACAGGTTGAGCCAACTAAACTTCAAGAGGGTACTTACCTACAAACTCCATGCAAGCCTAAACCTAAGGACTTGTCTGCTTTGTGTGAATATGATTATTTGTATATCCACTTGCTTACCTCGCATACTTGTACATGGCATCATAACATCATACCATATCATTTTCAATAACCATTTCAAGGATCTCGAGAGTCTTTGATGCAGGTTGTGATGAACCAAACGTCTAGCAAGGGGCAGGGGGATTTATTTTCCTCTGACCAAACACCGTCAAGGATCAAGTACAAAAAAATTGAGTCAAGGGCTATGACCCACTTGATATGGTGAGCTTAATCCTCGTGGAAGGACATCCACCGATACAAAGTTCTTAAATCAAAGATGTTGATCAAAATATCCAACTTTTTCTTGTGTTTACCCCGTGAGATCCTTGAAAACATGCATCTACATATCATGCATCATATCATGACAGGTTTCTCCCATACAGGTCTCCTTATCTTCCTACTGTTAATTTCAGTAAGATGGATATGGAACAAACTGTGAAAGATCTTCAAGCTCAAAACGCTAAGTTCCAACAAATGTTCCTAGCTATGGCTAAGGGGCAAGAGGACCTGAAAGCTCTCCTTCTCAAAGACAAGAAGAAAAAGTCCAAGAAGCCAATAGGCGTCCTGAACTTAGGAAGAAGACCTGGAGGACCAGTCAAGAGAGCTCTAGATCTTTCAACTCCATCCAACATGGGGGATAGTCTTGAAGAAGACCACAATTTGGAGATTGATGAAGTTGAAGCTGACTACTCCGAGGAACAATATCCTCCCGCTGATGACAAATACAAACAGTTGGAGGATCGCCTCATTGCTATGGAGATTCAACAGATACCTAGCTTGGATTTAGGAGACATGGGTTTGGTTTCTGGAGTGGTCATCCCGCCAAAATTCAAAGTCCCTACCTTTGCCCTATAAGATGGAGTCTCTTGCCCTAAGATGCACTTAAAGTCTTATGTCCGCAAGATTCAACCATACACAACTGATCCAAAGCTTTGGATCCATTTCTTCCAAGAAAGCCTGGTAGAGACTCAAATCGAATGGTTCTATCAATTGGGGAGTTCTCGCATCCACACCTGGGAGGATTTAGCTGATCCTTTCTTCAAGCAGTATCAGTACAATGCTGATCTTGCACCAACTCGTGTGCAATTGAAGAACATTACCATGGGTTCCAACGATAGCTTCAAAGGATACGCCCAAAAGTGGAGAGATCTGGCTAGTAGGGTGCAGCCCCCTTTAACTGACAGGGAGCTGATTGACCTCTTTATGGGAACTTTGACAGGGCCTTTCTTCAAACATTTGATCGGAAGCTCCCCAGCCGGGTTCACCGAGCTAATACTGACCAGCGAAAGGGTCGAAGCTGGCATCAAAAGTGGAAAGTTTCAAGAAGCTACACCTTCTGATGTTCAGAAAAAGCCGTACAGTGGGAAGAAAGATTCCAATGCTATGTACAGTCAAAAGAGTCGTCATGACCAACACGTGGGGGCAGTCCTGATCTCTAGTTCTGCGTCACGCCGACAACAGCAAAGGGGAAATCAACGAAGGCCAGGAGAGCCCAAAAGACAGCTCACCAACATCAACATGCCGCTGTCTCAAGCGCTACAACACTTGTTGAGGATGAATCTGATTACATTGATAGGACCTCATCCAAACCCCAAGACTTCTTCTCCCAACTACAATCCTAATACTACATGTGCTTATCATTCTGACAGTCCTGGGCATGACACCAACGATTGTTGGGCTTTGAAGTACAAGATTCAGAATTTTATTGACGCCAAGGAGATCGAGTTTGACCCTCTGGAGACTCCAAACGTGATCACTACTCCTATGCCAAAACATTGAAAGAGGCTTCTGTTCATTTTGAATTTTCAATTTGTAATTTCTCTATTGTTATTTAAAACAATTATCTATTAATGTCAAACTTTGTTTCATTAATGCATTTCATATGTTTGTCTTGATTTGATCCACTCATTTTCATTACATTTAAACTATGCTTTTTACTCACTTTATGACATTCAACTCTTGCTAAAAGTTACAAGCCTTTAGAGGGAGGATGACAAAAACAATGCCATAATCTCATACAGTATGCTTTTAAACAGACCTCGCTGACGATGTACAAGCGTTTTTTTTTTAAAATCCTAAACACTGGAGCTATAAGGAAGATAATCCCTAGTCAACCCCTTCGAGCCAAAGAAGTAGAAGTTTTCTGTTTTAACACAAATTGAAACCTTTAATCAAAACCCGGGGCATGGTAGTCTCTCAATTAAAAATGCGCATTCAAATCTCAAACACTCATCTCGTAATACAACGAAGGACATCAAAAAAATTCCTCTGGAATCAAAAGACGGTGATGGTTCCCTATCACATAGGCAATCATTATCACTCAAAAAGAAAATCCCACTAAGTCAAAACCTACAAAGGAGACTTGAGAAAAATTGGGGTATCCCGCTGACTGTAATCTCAAAACAAGAACAGTCAGGAAAAAATTAAGGATAACAAATCAAAAAATAAGGTCACTATAAATCCTTAACAACATGAAAAATGTTGCAAGAAATGATTGCCTTTTGACAAACTTAACTTGTTCGAACTATCACTGAAACGTCATTCCAGACTCAATTAAAGTTCAAACGTACAGTTAATTGAGCTTAGGACTGAAGAACATCACGAAGAACGGGTGGGTACAAATACACTTTGAGCCTTTATCCTTTGTTTTTTAAACCTTGAACCAAGCCATGTTACAACCCTTCAAAAGTCCTAACTAAAGCACGGGTTAGTTCGAAAGCATACCGTTACAAAAGGTATCCTGACTCCTGTAAGGCTTTACTCAAAATCCAGAGTTGAATTTTTCTTGTAAAATTTCTTTAATCGCTAAAATGCATTTTCAAAAGCTTTAAGACAAACATAAACTTTGCATTACTTGAATATCACTGTTTTGCATATGGCTATTTATTTGACAACAGAGAAATTCACAAGACGAATATCCGATGAACGAAAGCTCTCTCAGTGAACAAGTCAATTCAAGAAGGATGACACTTCCATTGACAAAATCTCCTATCCACAAGGGGATATGACATGTCACTATCCAGCACACCTGGGGAAGTCCAGTCAAGATTCCAAGAAATCTCTCAAAGTTCAGAGTAAATAGGGGCAAGTCTCCCTCTCCGTCACTTGGGGCTTTGAACGTCATTATCAGTAAAAGGGTTACGTACAGTCAAACATTCCCAGGAAGTTCCACAAACACTTGCTACTAGGGGAAATGACAAGTTCCCCCAAAATCCTTCTCATAGGATGATTCCCCAACAAGAGTTTAATCTCTGAAATCCTTTCCCCAGCTGAAACAACCTCAAGAATCCTCGAGGACTTTCCCCAACAAAGTCGTCACCTCTCTAACAGACCGACAACAAGGTTTATTTCCACAACAAACGACAGGATTCCCCAAATTTAGTTTGCCTCTCCGACTACTACAAATCAAAGGACCACAACTCCTCTTCCCTAGTAGACTACTCTACAATCCCCAGCAAGTTACTTTGAAACCTGGACCCGACCAGATATTAGTTCAACTTCGACTCCCTAGTAGAGCAATGGACAACCGAGACTCCTGAACTCTTTTCCCAAGAAGGAATAAACATTCTCCCCATATAGTTTTCAATATCCTCCAGCAGAGTTCTCCTCAAACAACAAAACAGGAATCCCCGGTTGAAATATTCTAAGCAAAGTTTGAAGACACACCAACTCTTCAACAGTAGTCCAAGATTTAACGACTCCTCGACATTTGTCAAGGATTTATTTTCCCAGACAAAAATACATTCATAAACATTTCACATTTCATACATCATATTTACATACATGATAAGTGTATACGACACAATCTCATTTATTGTGAGAACATCATGACATCATGCATTTCATACATCATGACATTGCATACGACTAACGTTCTAGCTCTTTCAGGAAAGGTCAATCAACGGACAACTATCTCATCGACCAACCTTTTCAAGTTCCAGATTAATACCTGTAACAAGCCAGAAAAACTATCTGTGGACGACTGATTATAGATTAATACCTGTAACAAGCCAGGAAAACTATCTACATGAAGAGATTGAAGATTAACACCTGTAACAAGCCAGGAAAACTATCTTTCTTTCTCAGGTCAGAGACTAATACCTGAAACCAGATATGACAGCCATCTACATGACCAGGTCAGGCAACCCTGCACAGGTTCCTCCTTTCCAAGATGCAGTTTTACACGGACTCATTGTTGTACCCCAAAATTTGCCCTCCCATATTCATCAAGAAATTGCCAAGTCAAGTCACAAAATTCCCCAAGAGTTGTGCAGTACAACTGTCTCCTATACAGTCAAAACTAGGGTTTGTGTTCTGATCAAGAAAGTAAAGTTTTCAAGGGCCCAATCAAGTCTCATATGCTTACAAAGATGGTCAAGCATCCTCATATCAAGTTTCAAGGCATTCAGCTTAAAATTGCACAGTCAACACCCTAGATTGCACTACAGTCAACTGTAGGGGCAAAATGGTCATTTGACAGTCAAAAGTTCAAATTTTTGGTCAACATATCATTTTGAAGCCACAAACATCATTTGATCAATGCTTGATCATGATTCTCAAAATTTGGCTCAGAAATCATCAAAGATGCAAAAGTTACTATATTTGGACAGTTGAAAAAGTCAACTGAAATTGACCAGGGCATAACTTTCACATGGATTATCAGAAAAATTCCATCCAAAGCTCATTTTGAAGAGAAAGACATTTCCTACAATTCATCTTCATATTCCAAGTCCAAGAAATGCTCTCACAAAAAGTTATCAATTTCAACATTATAGGTCATTTTCAAAAGTCAACAAAAAGGGACTTTAAGTCAAAGGCCATAACTTGAGATTGTTAAATCAAAATGACATGGGACCAAAGGCATTGGTTAAAGGACTCAAAGACCTTTCCAAAATGTCCAAGAACATGTGAAAAGCTTAAAAATTGAGCAAGTTATGCCTTGTGGAAGTTGGGAAAGTTTTGGGAATTTTGAAAAGTCAACAAAGGTTCAAATGACCTAAAAATGCTAATGGGCCCATTTTTCTTTCAAGTTTCTTCATGCCAAGCACATGCACGACCATTAGGCCCAAAAGGAAGTTTTTCTCCATTTTTATTTATTTATTTGGATTATTTATCATTTATAATTCATTTAATTAAATAAAATGCATAAAAAATACAAACCTAATGAAAACAAATCTTTTTATGCAGGTTTGGACTCAATATTTCGTGTACAATTAAATATGGCAAGATTTGGTTGATTTGGCATGATTAAACAAAATTACACATGAAAAAAGATTCAAAAAAAGATCTTATACAATCAAACATTGAAACCATTGAATTCATGAGATTTTGTTGAAATTTGTTAACCTAATATGCTCACTACATATTCAGAATCAAAAACCTAATGGCATTGGACTGAAAAGCTGCGCAAGAAGCTCCATACAAACTTGAAAAATTGTCCAAAAAATTGAAAACTGATTTCAAGGTTACAAGGCGATTCAAGACACCAAACCTATTTCAATAGCTTCCTTAGGCACTCCTGAACAGATTCCAACCAATATCATCCATCCACACGCAAGGAATTGGTACTTAGAATCGGAACTGTATCAAAAAATTTGCATAATCATACATTCTATTCTATGCGTTATTTGTGAATTTTATTTATTGATTCTTGTTCCTTATGAGGTTCTAAAGCTGACCATGGTATTTAATTGAATAATCATGCATCGTATGCGATTTTGCCATAATCAATTTCTAGGGTTGCAGGTTTCTTAAATTAGGGGTTTTCAGACCAAGAACAATTAGGCCATCCCAGTACCACCATTGCAATCAGCTCATCAAGACGAAGAAAGCTTGACCCTCGCGCCTAATTTATGATCACCATGGCGCTATTCGCTATTTCTTCTAAGGCTGCCTAAACCCACGCATAAAAAACCGTGGCCTTTGTTTTGTGGTTTCAGGAAAATTGAAGAAGATGACCTCGTGTCCAATGGTCATTGGTTCTTTTGAAATTCGCGCGTTTTTTAACCCACTGACATTATGTTTTACTTATTATATTTATATGTTATTATATGTTAAATTAAAAGCGTTTGGTTCAGTGGTGCACGTGGAGGTTTGCAATGGGAATGACCTGGGTTCGATCCCAGGTCTTCATCCTTTCCCTTTATATTTTTTCAATTAATAATCCTACGCAGGTGGAGTGGTGTTGTTCCATGGTACACCTCATAATCCAAGCAGCCACGCGTCCTGGCAGGTCCATCAAAGGGCTCAGATCAACGAACACGCTGTGCCCAAGTCAGCACGCTAGCACACGAATTGGCAAAAGTCAAAAGGGCCACTGCTTATTGGGCCTGATTCCACTAATTTGACCTCCAATTTTGGGACTACACCCCACCCTGGTTTGCTTATTCTTTTCATATTTTATTTTTTTTTAATTGTTATGTTATTTATTTTTATTGTTTTAATTAATTAATTATTTTTCTACAAAATATAAAAAATACAGAAAAATCAGAAAAAAGATAAAAATATAATAAATTGTTTTATTTAATTATTTTTATAAATAAATTAATATGTAAATAAATTTAGTTTTAATTAGGTGCTTTCACTTTAATTCTTTTCATATTAAATATAAAAATTAGAATTAGGTTCAATTAACAATTTTTATTCCTTTTAATTTTTCTTTCTTATCACAATATTATTTATTTATTTATTTTCATAAATTGAATTTTGCATGTAAATTAACTTAGATTTAAATTAGGTTTAAAACTTAATATTTTCGCAATAAATTAAAAAAAAAATATTAGAACTAGGGTTTAGCATTTTGTTTTTAATTTCAATAAATTCTTTTTCTTTTAAATCTTAAAAACACAAAAATACCAAAAACATTTAATTTTTTCATTTTTTATTTTAATTCTTTATTAATTTAATATTTTGCAAAAGGGTCCAACGCCCGTCGCTTTAAGTATTTTGTTTCGCGCATTTTACTTTATTGCTTATTATAATTATGTACATGTCCCAAAGCCTTGTAACAATTTTATTTCTCGCACTTTTATTCGCTTTATTTATTTTTCAGTCAAATCGGGTCCGGTTTAATTTCGGCGATGTGGACCCGCGCCGTTTGTAATAGCCTTAGATTTATTTTCCCGCAAACTTTATAACTGTTAAATAAGCATGCAAGAATGAATGTCTAAATAAAAATAACGCGTAGATCACCATAACATGACAAGACAAATGCAAATGAAAACGACACACAAATCACACACCACCCCTAGGGTACGCCTCACTGTTGCCTTACCTTCGAAAGGTGGTCGTCGAGTAGAGGACGTCTTAGTAAGTCCTCATGATCCGGGAACCTGGCATGAGGGTAGCTTCTAAGGTGTCTTCCCATTGCTCTGGTGATCACCATGTCCCTACAAACTCGAATTGACCCGAACACCTCCAACGGTGGTGCTACCTACCTCTCAATGGTGGGATGGCACTACTTTAAGGACATTTACACAGACGAATTCCTTAGGGTAGGTAGGTTCTCAAGGATACTTGCTCTAATTTCAAACAAACAAAAAGACTTTTCACACCGACACTTTTTCAAAAGCTTTCAAAGCAAATTTTTCAAACACTCTGACGTATGAGTCGAACTGAAATTTTTCAAAGAAACTTTTTTAAACCCACATTGAAAAGCAAGCAAACATTTTTGAAAACACATTGAGCAAGTATCTAAGAGCCCATGGATAACCATGGATAGAAAGGGTGCTAATACCTTCCCTTTCTATAACCTACCTCCCGAACCGAGAGCAATCTCTTTTAAGGAATTTTTCTGTGCTTTTGTCCTTTCCAATTGGAGAAAATAAAAGACGGTGGCGACTCTTGCTTCCGCGACATTTCGCGAACCAGCGTTAAACAGTCAGTTCCAGATCCACCGATCACAGAACTGGCGACTCTGCTGGGGATAAACTTAAAGTGAGGTGTACCTTAGGGTTAGTTCATAACTGTGTTTTCAATTGTATTGACTTGCTTGCTTTACTATTGTGGGTTGCATCGGAGTTACATAGATCCTAACCCGGATCTGGGGATACCCTGTTTAGGTAGCATAAGCTGTGAGGGACCTGTCCGGCGTAGACCGACACAGGTGAAGCAGTGGCTACGTTGGTGTGGCACCTTAGTCTGTACCGATATCCCTTGTGTCGCAACGAGGAGAATATGGGTCTTCTAAGGAGTCATTAAGCACCAACAACCTTAGAACCTTAATTGACACAACTTGGCCTTTAGAATTGTAGCAGTATGCTACGCCCATTGAGGCTAAACTCTCGTGATGGTTCTGGCTGCAAGAAAAGATTGCGATGCTGGAGTTATGACCGATTGAGGGTAGTCAATGATATTGGGATCCTCTAAGAACCCGGTTACTTTTGATTAGGACAGGTATGAACCAACGAACTGAAAGAGGGTAGTACCTAGACCTCATGCTGGCCTAAACTTTAGGGGCTTGCCTTGTGTGACTTGTGTGCCTTACTATGTTTGCCTTTGTATCTGTATGTGGTGTGCTTTATCATAACATCATAGCATCATGAGCATTGTATGCATCCTGCATAAGAACTGACCATTTCAAAGACAAGAGGGTTTCATCTTTGCTCTGTTTTGTAGGACATTATGATGCCTGTGCGAAGGAATACTATCCGGTTCAACTTTGTTCGTTCACCTGAGTTGCTTGATGAGTTGGTTAGCAGAATTCCAAATACCACTTCCTTCATTCAAAGACATGGCTCTCTTCTCAGTTTAGTCACTGCAAAGCGGGATCAACAGTTGATGAGTGTTCTGACCCAGTTCTATGACCCTCAGTACCAGTGCTTCACCTTTCAAGACTTCCAGCTAGTCCCTACCCTGGAAGAGTTCTCTAATCTGCTTGGTATCCCTATCTTGGATCAGACTCCCTTTACTGGTTGGGAAAAGACCCTCAGGCTTGAGGATGTGGCTGCAGCTCTCCCTTTGACCCATCAAGAGGTAACAGACAACTGGGTAACTAGAAGCGGAGTTAAGGGTTTCTTGGCCAAGTTTCTGATTGGTAAGGCTAATAATTTCTGGAATGACCTGGATTTTAGGGCATATGAAGACATCTTGGCTCTCCTAATCTATGGGTTAGTCCTGTTTCCTAATCCTGACAACTTCATCAATGTCACTGCCATAAGGATCTTTATGTCTCAGAATCCTGTGCCCACTCTCTTGGGTGACATCTTGCAACAACTTCATGCCCGTACTACCCGAAGACGAGGAACCCTATGGTGTTGTATCCCTTTGTTGGTGAGGTGGTTTATTTCACACCTCCCCAAGTTCGTAGTGAAGAACCAAGAAGGAAGAGGTTGGGCTCACCGGTTAATGTCTCTCACCGATAAAGACATCATTTGGACTTGCAGAGGCTTGGATGAGATAGCTATTATTGATCGATGTGGGGAGTATCCTAATGTTCCTCTGATTGGTACTCAAGGAGGGATCTCTTACAATCCATGTCTAGCACTCCGTCAGTATGGAAGAGCAAGAAGAGCAGGCCCCCATGAGATGTTGGTGCCTCATATCAGTTTCGAGTTTCAGGTGGATAGTGACGAGCTGCGTCGTAAGTTCATCAAGGCTTGGGACAAGGTTCATAAAGCTGACCCACAGGAGTTAGGGCCAAAGACTTCTTTACCTATGGAAGCCTACTACAAATGGGTTCGCATCCGTGCTCAGAAGTTAGGTATGCCGTATGAAGCTGTCAGACCCGTCATTCTTGAGTGTCCTGACAAAGATGGTGTTCCTCCAACTGTCCTTCCTCCTCAAATACCTACTGATTATGAGACATTGAAGAGATCTTGGTCGCAACTGCAAGAAGAACGGGATTCTTACCGGGAAAAGTTCAACGAGCAGGAATTAAAGATCCAGAAGCTGACCAAGCAGTTGGAAAATGAGAGAGCTCTGAATGCCTACATCCGTACTGAGAAGAGGAGACCATGGGATCAATGAGGAACTCTGAATGTGCCTTTACAGTTTTTATTTCCTTTCCAGTATTTCCTTTCATGTAACGCCTAAGGGCAACTTGTTGAATAATTTCAGTTGCAAAGTTGAATCTAATGAAGTGTGTTCTTTTTTGTTTACAAAGTTGATTCCCGACTGTCTTTGAAAACATAATTGCATACGCATTTCATACATCATGCGCATAGCAGGTTTTTCCTCTTTTCAGGTTGCTTACAGTTCTTCGCTGTTTATTTCAGCATCATGAATCCCGGATCTGAATCAACTGAGACATCAATCAAAGCTCTTCAGGTGCAGAATGCACAATTCCAGGAATTAATCAAGGGTTTGGCTCAAGGCCAAGAAGAACTGAAAACTATGCTCCTGAAGAAGGAGAAGAAGAAGAAGAGAAGAACTGTTCTGTTTAGCTCGGGCCGAAGGTTTGGCAATAATCTGCAGCATGAAGAGGATGGTTCTTCTGTTGGCAAGAGTCCTTCTCAGGCAGAAGTAAAGGTTCCTACTCCAGTAGTCTCCGACAACGAGACAGATTTTGATGAAGAGCAGTACCCTCCTGCAGATGACAGATATAAGCAACTGGAGGACAGGTTGAAGGCTATGGAGGTGCAACAGGCACCTGGGCTGGATTTCGGAGATCTGGGTTTGTCGACTGGTGTGATTATCCCGCATAAGTTCAAAGCACCATCCTTCTCCAAATATGACGGGGCGTCTTGTCCCAAGCTGCACTTAAGGTCCTATGTTCGGAAAATTCAGCCGTACTCTGCGGATAAGAATCTATGGATCCACTTCTTCCAGGAGAGTCTTTCAGGGACTCATCTCGAATGGTTCTATCAGCTGGATGGGACCAAAGTTCGTAACTGGGAGGAGTTGGCTACTGCTTTCTATAAGCAGTATCAATATAATGCCGACCTTGCCCCCACACGTACCCAACTCCAGGGTAAGTCGTTAGGTGCAAGCGAAGGTTTTAAGGAGTACGCTCAGAAGTGGAGAGACCTGGCTGGCAGGGTGCAGCCACCATTGACTGATCGGGAGTTGGTTGACATGTTCTTGGGGACCCTATCTGGGCCATTCTTCAACCATCTCATTGGGAATTCTTCTGCTGGTTTCACTGACTTGATTCTGACCGGAGAAAGGATTGAAGCTGGGCTGAAGTCTGGAAAGATTCCGAAGGGGGCATCATCTAGTTCTGAGAAGAAACCATTCAAGAAGGAGTCTAGTGCCGTGTATGGTTCCAAGAGATCAGAGAGACATGAACGCCGCCAATCTGTCAGTGCGGTAATGATTGCCAAGCCTGCTGCCGCTCCTCGGCCGACAAATCCTCAAAAGGCTGAAAGACCCCGGAGAGAGTTTACCCGGTTAAGCATGACTCTGTCGCAGATCTTACCACAGTTGCTGTCCTCCAATTTGGTGACTGTCAGGGAAGCTCCAAAGTTCCCAAACACAACATCCCCCAAGTACAACCCGAATGCTCGTTGTGCTTACCATTCAGATAGCCCGGGGCACTCTACTGATGACTGTTGGGCACTAAGAAGCAAGCTACAGGACCTCATTGACGCTAAGGAGGTACAGTTTGAGGCATCTGAGAAGCCTAATGTGGTGACAGCTCCCCTGCCTGCTCATGGAGTTAATGCTATTGGGGATGAAGAGGAAGTTGATGAAGCTGAGTTCGATAGCTGGATCTACCCGGCAACCGACGGTGGACTTAACAATTGGAGCGCGAAGGACAATCTCCCTGTTACCTTTGTTACTAAGTAATAAATTTCTTTGTTTCGTTATTTTGTAATAAACAATGATAAACTCTATGGCCCGGTGTCTTACCCGAGGCACCGTGGTTCTATTTGTGAGGGCATACAAACTGTCATTTTATACATCATGAATGAAAATCTTGGACGTTTTTCGCATTGCAAATATTGTGCTCCTTTTCTGTCTTTCTTTTTCTTTACATAATTTTCAAAAACAGCTGTATTTACACACACACACTCACTCATACAGGTTCCAATCCACTCTGGATCTCACTGATAACAACTCTGCTACTGCCAATTATGACTTCGAAAATCCGATCAACTTAGCCTAAGACGAAGGTGAAGATGATTGCGAAGTGCCTGGCGAGCTTGCAAGACTGTTGCTTCAGGAAGAGAGGGCAATTCAACCCCATGAAGAGCCAGTAGAAATCATAAACCTGGGTACTGAAGCAGACAGGAAAGAGGTAAAGATTGGTGCCAACCTAGAGCTCAGCGTGAAGCAACGGTTAACCAAGATGTTACATGACTATGTGGAGATCTTTGCCTGGTCCTACAAAGACATGCCCGGGTTGGATACCGATATTGTGGTCCATCACTTGCCGACTAAGGAAGATTGTCCTCCAGTGAAGCAGAAAGTCCGTCGGATGCGTCCAGAGATGTCGGAAAAGATTAAGGCCGAGGTTATGAAACAGTTCGATGCGGGGTTCCTTGCAGTGACTTCTTACCCTCAGTGGGTTGCTAATGTGGTGCCGGTACCTAAAAAGGACGGTAAGGTCAGAATGTGTGTCGAACCCTGCTAAGGTCAAAGCTATTCAAGAGATGCCAGTTCCTAGGACAGAGAAGGAAGTCCGAGGCTTTTTAGGACGCCTGAATTACATCGCTCGATTCATCTCTCATCTGACCGCTACCTGTGAGCCAATCTTCAAGCTGCTGAAGAAAGATCAGGTAGTATGTTGGAACGATGAATGTCAGGCTGCTTTCGACAAAATCAAAGAGTATCTCCAAGAACCACCTATCCTTATGCCACCGGTTGAAGGGAGACCTCTGGTACTATACCTGACAGTGCTTGACAACTCAATGGGGTGTGTGCTGGGGCAGCATGACGAGTCTGGCCGAAAAGAGCATGCCATTTATTACCTTAGCAAAAAGTTTACCGACTGTGAGACCCGATACTCACTGCTTGAGAAAACTTGCTGCGCTTTGGTATGGGCTGCTCGCCGGCTGAGACAGTATATGCTGACTCACACTACCTTGTTGATCTCAAAAATGGATCCTATCAAGTACATATTCGAAAAGCCTGCTCTGTCTGGGAGAATCGCAAGATGGCAAATGATCTTGACGGAATACGACATTCAGTACACAACCCATAAAGCCATCAAGGGAAGTGTATTGGCAGACCACCTGGCACATCAAGCTGTAGATGACTACCAATCAATGAACTTCGAGTTTCCGGATGAAAGCATCATGATAGTAACAGATTGTGAAGTGCCTGGACCGGATGAAGGACCTGAGCCAGGATCCCGATGGTCTATGCACTTTGACGGAGCCTCCAATGCTTTGGGAAATGGTATCGGCGCCATCATCATATCTCCACAAGGTACTCATACTCCACTCACTGCCCGGCTGTGTTTCAACTGTACCAACAACATGGCAGAGTATGAGGCGTGTATCATGGGTCTTCAAGCTGCGATCGACCTAAGGATCAAATTTCTAAGTGTCTTCGGAGATTCCGCTCTTGTGATCAATCAGATTAAAGGAGAGTGGGATACGAAACATCCAAGCTTGATTCCTTACAGAGAATGTGTGTTGACCCTGATTCCCCACTTTACAGAGATAACCTTCGAGCACTTTCCAAGAGAAGAGAATCAGTTAGCGGACGCGTTAGCTACAATGTCTTCAATGTTCAAAGTCAAATGGGATAATGAAGCTCCCCGGATCATCATCTGGAAACTGGACGAACCAGCATACTGTTGTGATCTCGAAACTGAATTGGTGACTGAGAAGCCTTGGTACCACGAAGTGAAGAGATATCTGGAAGCTCAGGAATACCCTGAAGGTGCCTCTGTCAATGATAAGAAATTCCTGAGGAGGTTCGCAGCCAAGTTCTTCCTAAGCAACGGCATCTTGTACAAGCGAAACCATGATTCAACCTTACTGCGTTGTGTGGATAAGACTGAAGCGGAAAGAATCATGGAAGAGCTACATGAAGGGACCTTTGGTACGCATTCCAGTGGACATACAATGGCAAAGAAGATCCTACGGGCAGGATATTATTGGTCCACAATGGAAGCTGACTGCTACCAACACTCTAGGACATGCCACAAGTGCCAGATTTATGCAGACAAGGTGCATGTTCCTCCGGTTCCCCTGAATGTTCTGACTGCGCCTTGGCCGTTTGCAATGTGGGGCATAGACATGATCGGCGAAATAAAACCTACGGCATCTAATGGACACCGCTTCATCCTAGTGGCGATTGACTATTTTACGAAGTGGGTTGAGGCAGCATCCTATGCTACGGTAACCAAGACTGTTGTGGCACGGTTCATTCGACACAATCTGATCTGTCGGTACGGCGTCCCCGAAAGGATAATTACAGACAACGGTACCAATCTGAACAATAAGATGATTGCTGAGCTTTGCGAACAGTTCAAGATATAGCACCACAATTCTTCTCCTTACAGACCGAAGATGAATGGGGCTGTAGAAGCAGCAAATAAGAACATCAAGAAAATCGTGCAAAAGATGACAGTGACTTACAAAGATTGGCACGAGATGTTATCGTTCGCTCTGCATGGGTACCGTACCTCAGCTAGGACGTCAACCGGGGCAACTCCTTTCTCTCTGGTTTATGGCATGGAGGCAGTCTTGCCGATCGAAGTGCAAATTCCCTCTCTCCGGATAATGAAGGATGCAAATCTGAACGAAGATGATTGGATCCAGACACGACTTGATCAACTCAATCTCATTGATGAAAAAAGACTTGCTGCTATCTGTCACGGTCAGACGTATCAGAAACGGATGATCAGGGCATTTAACAAAAAGGTCAGACCACAGGAGTATCAAGTTGGGGATCTGGTGATCAAAAGAATTATCCTTCCTCAGAGTGATCCAAGGGGCAAATGGACCCCTACGTACGAAGGGCCATTTGTGGTTAAGCATGTGTTCTCAGGAGGAGCAATGATATTAACCAACATGGATGGTGACGACCTTCCTCACCCCGCCAATGTAGACATAGTTAAAAAATACTACGCATGAAAAAAGACCCGCTAGGCTGACATGCCTAGGCAAAAATTAGGGCTTCCCGTCGAACCAAAAGGGTTCGGGCAAAATGTAGGGATGAAAATGAAAAAATCTGTACACCTGGCAAGTCGAAAACCTGAAAAGGCGGCTTGGGCAAAAATGGGTATCCCGGTGGACTGAAAACCCGAAAGGGCGGTCCAGGCAAAAATTAGGGATAAAAGCGTAATACTATGTCTCATTGGATCATTTTGCATCCAGAATCCGGTATCTGCATCAAGCTCAAACGGCATCGATCAGTCAGCTTCACCCTCAACCAAGGTCATCAAGTGATGAGACGCTCGGAGTTATAAAGGCAATAGCAGAGTTGAAACCCAGTGGATCATTCATCTTTCACACAGCTGTTTTACTTTCTTTTGTACAAAACTTGTATAAACTCTTTTGCTCGGCGACGTACCTCTTACTAGGACGTCAGCCTCTTGTACACAAAACGCCTATTCAGGCCATTCAAAATCAATACAAATATATTTTCAGTTAAAATGTGCCAAGTGTTTTTCTTTTTTCTGTTTTGTTTTGCGAAGAACGTCCAAGGTTCAATTTGTGATATATGCATTGACAATAATTTGCTAACTCATAAATATTTGCATACGAAACAAAGGAATTAATTGCAGGTGACACTAGAAACAGGGGCAATAAAGAGTTGTCTAAACAATCCAATTGTTCTATCCTCCAAGGTACCAAGGTAGGTTCAGCTAAAGAACATAACCGGTACATCTTAAATCCCCAGAGAGTGGTTCAGTAAAAACAATACATTCTTCTCCAAGCAAATCATCAAATATCAAGGAAATTGAGTATCCTCCGGCCGATCTCAAACATTCCCCAGCAGCAATACATATATTCTTAACAAGCATCCCCGGCAGTCTTGGTCTAAAGATTGTTCCCCGGCGGCATACCAACATTCAAAGGAATCACTTCCCCGCAGTCCAAAACTTCCCCAAAGAGTCCAGTCCAACCCAGTCTCCCCAGGAAAGTTGGAATTCATATCTCCCCAAGCAGTAAGCTTATCCCCAGTAGATTCTGGAAGCTTACCCCTCGCAGAGCACGAACGCGTCGTCCGGCTTGATTTCAAAGAGTTATTTCCTCAATAGGATATAACTGGGTTATCCTCAGCCAAAAGCCACGGAAAGGTCGTCGTCAACGTAGTTCTTTCCTACCCCCAGCGAAGTCTATTCACACTTCCACAACAAGACATTCTCAGCAAATTATTATCAACACTCAGCAAAACATCCCTCTTCCCACAGAGTATTGCTTCCCAGCATGGTCGCTAGAGTATCTTTTCTCCCCGCAGACTCTTCATTTGCCAAGTTTATTCCTCAACGGAGTTATCTTCTCCTACCGGTATTCTTGCAGTTATCATCCCCAGCGGAAGCAAAATCTATTCTTCAACGTCAGCCCAGGATATGATTTCCCGGCACCCGTCAAGGATTTACTTTCCTAGACGAAAATATTCATAAAAAAATCACATACATCATTATAGCATGCATAGACGCATCATATCATACAAATCTCATTTATGTTGAGAACATCATTGCTTGATCCATATCATGCATTGCATATGACTGACCTTTACCTTTCAGGAAAGACGAAGTTAAAATGCTCAAACATATTTCAAAACCTTCTCTAGTCCAGCTAAATCGACTCCCAACAGATTTTTCTGATGAAGACTCAGTAGAAGTTATCAGGTTATAAATTCCTATTGGTTTTCTCTCCGACGGTGCATGAGATTTCCATTTTAGGTTTTTCTTTGAGATTATAATTCCATTTTGGTTCTCTCTCCGACGGTGCATGAGATTTCCATTTTAGGTCTTTCTTTCAGATTTTATTTTCCTATTGGTTCTCTCTCCGACGGTGCATGAGATTTCCATTTTAGGTTTTCTTTAAGATTATAATTCCATTTTGGTTCTCTCTCCGACGGTGCATGAGATTTCCATTTTAGGTCTTTCTTTCAGATTTTATTTTCCTATTGGTTCTCTCTCCGACGGTGCATGAGATTTCCATTTTAGGTTTTCTTGAAGATTATAATTCCATTTTGGTTCTCTCTCCGACGGTGCATGAGATTTCCATTTTAGGTCTTTCTTTCAGATTTTATTTTCCTATTGGTTCTCTCTCCGACGGTGCATGAGATTTCCATTTTAGGTTTTCTTTAAGATTATAATTCCATTTTGGTTCTCTCTCCGACGGTGCATGAGATTTCCATTTTAGGTCTTTCTTTCAGATTTTATTTTCCTATTGGTTCTCTCTCCGACGGTGCATGAGACTTCCATTTTAGGTTTTCTTTAAAGATTATAATTCCATTTTGGTTCTCTCTCCGACGGTGCATGAGATTTCCATTTGAGGTCTTTCTTTCAGATGTTATTTTCCTATTGATCTTCTCTCCGACGGTGCATGAGATTTCTATTTTAGGTTCTGCTTTCAGGTTATAATTTCCTTTGGTCCTCTTCCCGATACTGCGAAGACGGTAATTCCCATCAAGATTTTCTCAACGAGCGTTGTTGAAGTTAAAGTCACTCAAGGTTCTCTTACCATTCATGCTAAGGCAGTAACCATACCTGGTTCATTCATCATCTTTTGAAGCTCCAGACTCAGCTCCTGTAACTAGTCAGGTACTCATTTTCTCTTTTGCAGGAATGCAGGTTCTCGCTAAAGAATCTCCTACGCGATCAACATTCAGATGGCATCTATAAGCCCATCATCCTATCCAGCAATCTCCAAATGGCATCTATAAGCCCATTTCCATCACACTACTATGTGAGCGCAAATTTCTGGGCACTCTAGTGTCCAATCATCTTCTACCCTCGGACTACGAAAGGCACGTCAGCCAATCTGCATCCTCCGGTCTAAGAAGATTGAACAGGGGCAACTGTTGTACCCCAAAATTTGCCCTCCCATATTCATCAAGAAATTGCCAAGTCAAGTCACAAAATTCCCCAAGGGTTGTGCAGTACAACTGTCTCCTATACAGTCAAAACTAGGGTTTGTGTTCTGATCAAGAAAGTAAAGTTTTCAAGGGCCCAATCAAGTCTCATATGCTTACAAAGATGGTCAAGCATCCTCATATCAAGTTTCAAGGCATTCAGCTTAAAATTGCACAGTCAACACCCTAGATTGCACTACAGTCAACTGTAGGGGCAAAATGGTCATTTGACAGTCAAAAGTTCAAATTTTTGGTCAACATATCATTTTGAAGCCACAAACATCATTTGATCAATGCTTGATCATGATTCTCAAAATTTGGCTCAGAAATCATCAAAGATGCAAAAGTTACTATATTTGGACAGCTAAAAAAGTCAACTGAAATTGACCAGGGCATAACTTTCACATGGATTATCAGAAAAATTCCATCCAAAGCTCATTTTGAAGAGAAAGACATTTCCTACAATTCATCTTCATATTCCAAGTCCAAGAAATGCTCTCACAAAAAGTTATCAATTTCAACATTATAGGTCATTTTCAAAAGTCAACAAAAAGGGACTTTAAGTCAAAGGCCATAACTTGAGATTGGTAAATCAAAATGACATGGGACCAAAGGCATTGGTTAAAGGACTCAAAGACCTTTCCAAAATGTCCAAGAACATGTGAAAAGCTTTAAAATTGAGCAAGTTATGCCTTGTGGAAGTTGGGAAATTTTTGGGAATTTTGAAAAGTCAACAAAGGTTCAAATGACCTAAAAATGCTAATGGGCCCATTTTTCTTTCAAGTTTCTTCATGCCAAGCACATGCACGACCATTAGGCCCAAAAGGAAGTTTTTCTCCATTTTTATTTATTTATTTGGATTATTTATCATTTATAATTCATTTAATTAAATAAAATGCATAAAAAATACAAACCTAATGAAAACAAATCTTTTTATGCAGGTTTGGACTCAATATTTCGTGTACAATTAAATATGGCAAGATTTGGTTGATTTGGCATGATTAAACAAAATTACACATGAAAAAAGATTCAAAAAAAGATCTTATACAATCAAACATTGAAACCATTGAATTCATGAGATTTTGTTGAAATTTGTTAACCTAATATGCTCACTACATATTCAGAATCAAAAACCTAATGGCATTGGACTGAAAAGCTGCGCAAGAAGCTCCATACAAACTTGAAAAATTGTCCAAAAAATTGAAAACTGATTTCAAGGTTACAAGGCGATTCAAGACACCAAACCTATTTCAATAGCTTCCTTAGGCACTCCTGAACAGATTCCAACCAATATCATCCATCCACACGCAAGGAATTGGTACTTAGAATCGGAACTGTATCAAAAAATTTGCATAATCATACATTCTATTCTATGCGTTATTTGTGAATTTTATTTATTGATTCTTGTTCCTTATGAGGTTCTAAAGCTGACCATGGTATTTAATTGAATAATCATGCATCGTATGCGATTTTGCCATAATCAATTTCTAGGGTTGCAGGTTTCTTAAATTAGGGGTTTTCAGACCAAGAACAATTAGGCCATCCCAGTACCACCATTGCAATCAGCTCATCAAGACGAAGAAAGCTTGACCCTCGCGCCTAATTTATGATCACCATGGCGCTATTCGCTATTTCTTCTAAGGCTGCCTAAACCCACGCATAAAAAACCGTGGCCTTTGTTTTGTGGTTTCAGGAAAATTGAAGAAGATGACCTCGTGTCCAATGGTCATTGGTTCTTTTGAAATTCGCGCGTTTTTTAACCCACTGACATTATGTTTTACTTATTATATTTATATGTTATTATATGTTAAATTAAAAGCGTTTGGTTCAGTGGTGCACGTGGAGGTTTGCAATGGGAATGACCTGGGTTCGATCCCAGGTCTTCATCCTTTCCCTTTATATTTTTTCAATTAATAATCCTACGCAGGTGGAGTGGTGTTGTTCCATGGTACACCTCATAATCCAAGCAGCCACGCGTCCTGGCAGGTCCATCAAAGGGCTCAGATCAACGAACACGCTGTGCCCAAGTCAGCACGCTAGCACACGAATTGGCAAAAGTCAAAAGGGCCACTGCTTATTGGGCCTGATTCCACTAATTTGACCTCCAATTTTGGGACTACACCCCACCCTGGTTTGCTTATTCTTTTCATATTTTTTTTTTTTAATTGTTATGTTATTTATTTTTATTGTTTTAATTAATTAATTATTTTTCTACAAAATATAAAAAATACAGAAAAATCAGAAAAAAGATAAAAATATAATAAATTGTTTTATTTAATTATTTTTATAAATAAATTAATATGTAAATAAATTTAGTTTTAATTAGGTGCTTTCACTTTAATTCTTTTCATATTAAATATAAAAATTAGAATTAGGTTCAATTAACAATTTTTATTCCTTTTAATTTTTCTTTCTTATCACAATATTATTTATTTATTTATTTTCATAAATTGAATTTTGCATGTAAATTAACTTAGATTTAAATTAGGTTTAAAACTTAATATTTTCGCAATAAATTAAAAAAAAAACATTAGAACTAGGGTTTAGCATTTTGTTTTTAATTTCAATAAATTCTTTTTCTTTTAAATCTTAAAAACACAAAAATACCAAAAACATTTAATTTTTTCATTTTTTATTTTAATTCTTTATTAATTTAATATTTTGCAAAAGGGTCCAACGCCCGTCGCTTTAAGTATTTTGTTTCGCGCATTTTACTTTATTGCTTATTATAATTATGTACATGTCCCAAAGCCTTGTAACAATTTTATTTCTCGCACTTTTATTCGCTTTATTTATTTTTCAGTCAAATCGGGTCCGGTTTAATTTCGGCGATGTGGACCCGCGCCGTTTGTAATAGCCTTAGATTTATTTTCCCGCAAACTTTATAACTGTTAAATAAGCATGCAAGAATGAATGTCTAAATAAAAATAACGCGTAGATCACCATAACATGACAAGACAAATGCAAATGAAAACGACACACAAATCACACACCACCCCTAGGGTACGCCTCACTGTTGCCTTACCTTCGAAAGGTGGTCGTCGAGTAGAGGACGTCTTAGTAAGTCCTCATGATCCGGGAACCTGGCATGAGGGTAGCTTCTAAGGTGTCTTCCCATTGCTCTGGTGATCACCATGTCCCTACAAACTCGAATTGACCCGAACACCTCCAACGGTGGTGCTACCTACCTCTCAATGGTGGGATGGCACTACTTTAAGGACATTTACACAGACGAATTCCTTAGGGTAGGTAGGTTCTCAAGGATACTTGCTCTAATTTCAAACAAACAAAAAGACTTTTCACACCGACACTTTTTCAAAAGCTTTCAAAGCAAATTTTTCAAACACTCTGACGTATGAGTCGAACTGAAATTTTTCAAAGAAACTTTTTTAAACCCACATTGAAAAGCAAGCAAACATTTTTGAAAACACATTGAGCAAGTATCTAAGAGCCCATGGATAACCATGGATAGAAAGGGTGCTAATACCTTCCCTTTCTATAACCTACCTCCCGAACCGAGAGCAATCTCTTTTAAGGAATTTTTCTGTGCTTTTGTCCTTTCCAATTGGAGAAAATAAAAGACGGTGGCGACTCTTGCTTCCGCGACATTTCGCGAACCAGCGTTAAACAGTCAGTTCCAGATCCACCGATCACACTCATCATCAGGCAACCCTACACAGGTTCCTTCTCAATTCCAGATGCAGTTTTACACGGAATCATCATGAAGAAACCCTACATAGGTTCCTTCTCAATTCAAGATGAAGTTTTACACAGACTCATCATCAGGCAACCCTACACAGCTTCCTTCTCAATTTCAGATGCAGTTTTACACGGACTCATCATGAAGCAACCCTACACAGGTTCCTTCTCAGGAAATTTCAGATGAAGTTTTACACGGAATCATCATGAAGCAACCCTACATAGGTTCCTTCTCACTTCCATATGTAGTTTTACATGGACTCATCATCAGGAAACCCTACACAGGTTCCTTCTTTCCAAGATGTAGTTTTACACGGACTCATAATGAAGTAACTCTACACAGGTTCCTTCTCAGGAAATTTAAGATGAAGTTTTACACGGACTCATCATCAGGCAACCCTACACGGGTTCCTTCTCTTTCCTAGATATAGTTTTACACTGAATCATCATCAAACAACCCAACTTTCCAATACAGTTCAGATGCGCTCCAGACACGGACGCCGTGCTGGCAATCATCCAAATTCCATCTTATAGATACAGTCCAACAATCACCTTTGAATGGAATCATTAAGCCCATCTCCAACAACTATCCATTACCTCTCCAAATCCCATTCCCCACATAATCAACTAACACATCTTCGAGTGCAAATTTTCTGGGCATTCTAGTGTTCAATCATCTTTCACCTTCAAGTCACGAATGGTAGAATTACCAATGTAACTCTTCAGGTGTAAGAAGATTGAACAGGGGCAGCTATTGCACCCCGAAATTTGCCCTATCATTTCACAAGAGATCATCCTGGATCCCAGGTTTGCTTCTATCAAGTTTCTAAACCTTGAATTATCAATTTTTCCAAGCAAACCATTCACAAGGGCAAAATGGTCATTTGTACACTGAAAAGTCAAACTTTGACTTTTGGATCAAAATCAAGCTTCAAGAATCATATTTCAGCAAGGCACGTTGAAATTGGAAAAAAAATTTCATCAAAATCCAAAAAGTCAAAATTCTAAATACTTAGAATTTTTCTAAGTGTTTAAGAAAATATGACAATTTCAGAACTTCTGACCAGGTTATTACCATAAGCACTCAGCATATTCTGGATATTCTCAAGACAGAGTTTGGTCAGAACTTCTGGGCAAGCCATTCACAAAAGCTCAGTCAGAGTTTGCCAAGGTAATTCAAAGAAGGCTAAGGAGCGTGCTGCAAGCTTCCCAGAAAGCCTGAAGGCTCCTTCAGAACATGCTGGAGCCAGAAGATAAGAGGATCAGAAGATGGGATGCTACGCTGAAGCAGAACTTCTAATCCAGAACAACGCCTTGGTGTAGAGTTTCACGTTGCAGGATTTCTGGTTGTTATAAGTTTGATCATCATTTAATGCTCACAACCACCTTCTGAGTCTTTATCCAAAGTATTCTCACCACGTGTACCTCTACTGTCTTGGGATAGTAACTTTGCTACTACCACCATGCTTTTCTTTTTGCGTTTCCTTAATTCCTGCTGACAACCACCATGCTTGCTTCAAAAACAAGGCAGTGCTTCAGCACATGAAGGCTATTTCAACGCTTTGGTAAGATTTGACCAAATCCCAAAACCTTGTTCATGCAACTTGCTGCAGACCTATAACCAACAGCTAGCTCAGCCTACGCCCGCATCCCATGATTACACCAAACTAGCATACAAAAACGGTGATGAAAAATCAAAGGAACAGGATGCAAAAACAGGTTCAAATCCTATTTGTTTTTCCCCTCCAAAATCACAACAAATTCATCTATAAATACTTGGCTCCATCATACATTTAAGGGGGCTTTTTTTAGAGGAGAGGCTGCAAATTAGAGGCTGGCCTTTGAAGAGAAAGATTGGCTAAAAGAGAGAAAAGGAAGTTCTGAAACCTTCATAAAAATCCAGAAATCCCATACACAAAAACAAACCTTTGTTCTCCCTATTGAACAAAAGGACACAACCACTCTTCCGTCTCTCTTGCTGATTCATAACATCCAAAGGCAACCACTCAAAGGTCCAAGCACGCTCCAGGTAAGACTTTCTAACTTTAATTTCTTTTCATTCTGAACATCATTAACATGTAAATATCATAGTATTAATGTTGTACATATCATTGTATGAATAGAGAAACTATGGATCAGAACTTCTAGAATAATGCTAGGCTCAGACTTAGGATTGGTACTTCTATGATTTATTGTGTTGTGATCATTCTGATTTGCTGAACTGAATAAATTGTTGTTGTGCTGATTTAGAGCTGAAATGTAACACAAAACTTCTATTTTTCACTCATCATTTTAACATACAGAACGTCTAGGATTTTCTCACTGTTTAAGCACGCAGATCTTCTGAGTTCTCTTTACTGTTTTAACACACAAAACTTCCATGATTCTTTCACTATTAACACACATTGGACTTCTGATGTTCACCCACCGGCTCAGCATAATACAGAACTTCTAATGTTCACTCACAATCTTAACACATCACAGAACTTTTGAATTCTACTCACATGTCAAATAAACTAAACTTTTGACATTTCCATCAACTGTTTCACACACTCAGAGTTTCTGATTTTTACATGCTGATAACGCACTGAACTACTGATGTTTGCTCACTGTTTTAGTATAATACAGAATTTCTGACTTGTGGCCCACAGTATGAATGCAATCCCGAACGTGTGTCTGTCCTCTAACATTTTTTGCAGGAACTCAGAGTGTACCAAATCAGAACTTCTTGTTCATGCAACTTGCTGCAGACCTATAACCAACAGCTAGCTCAGCTGTAACTGAGAGCGAACCTACCTACTCAAAAGGTCTTAGATGTGCTTTTTCTCCTCCTTTAGATGTTTCTATCTTACCATTGTTTTGGAAAGAAGCCCCATCGTTGGATGTGAAGGGACGGGCGTTGGGTCATCATATGACCATGATAGCAATTTTGTGAGATGACTTATCACTTTTCTTTAGGGACTAAGATCATTTTAAAAGGCAACTTTGATAGCGTCATCGAGGGACTATGATCTTTTTTTGATTTGTTTGTGCTAAGACCTCCCATATGCATAACATGGACATTTTTGTAAGGCAACAAGTGGAATTACCCTAAGGGTACATGTGTGCAAGTGTGTTTGATTGCATGCATTTGTCTTTGATTTTTGGTGGTCTACTTGTTGGTTTTATCTTGCCATACACGCCTAATTACTATACAGTATACGAAAACAGTAAAAACTACGAAAAATGAAATTCTACGCTATTACAATATTTAGGGGGTGGGGTATACAAGTTTACGAATGGGGATTGCAAGTAAAAATAAGTCCTAAGTTATTATTACAACCATATTGAACATGTACAATATAAGAAAGAAATGAATTTGTTTAGAAAATGTTTTTGTCTTAAGGAAATAAGTTAAAAGGAAAATATTTTTATGTTTTTTATGTTAATAATAAAAAAAGATGAAAGGAAAATAATGCAAGGTAGAAACAGCATATTGCTACAAACAAAGAAAGGAGGATCAGAAGTTCTGAAGCCAGGCGCATGACTCAGAAGGAAGCTTCAGAATCAGAAGTTCTGATTTGGTACACTCTGAGTTCCTGCAAAAAATGTTAGAGGACAGACACAAAAGTTCTAGATTGCATTAAGACTGTGGGCCACAAGTCAGAAATTTTGTATTATACTAAAACAGTGAGCAAACGTTAGAAGTTCAGTGTGTTATCAGCATGTAAAAATCAGAAACTCTTAGTGTGTGAAGCAGATGATAGAAATGTCAGAATTTCAGTGTATTTGACATGTGAGGAGAACTTAGAAGTTCTGTGTTGTGTTAAGATTGTGAGTGAACATCAGAAGTTCTGTATTATGCTGAGCCAGTGGGTGAACATCAGAAGTTCAGTGTGTGTTAACAGTGAAAAAAATCATGGAAGTTCAGTGTGTTAAAATAGTGAAGAGAACTCAGAAGTTCTACGTGCTTAAACAGTGAGAAAATCCTAGAAGTTCTGTGTGTTAAAATGATGAGTGAAAAACAGAAGTTATGTGTTACATTTCAGCTCTAAATCAGCACAACAACAATTTATTTAGTTCAGCAAATCAGAATGATCACAACACAACAAATCATAGAAGTTCCAATCCTAAGTCTAAGCCTAGCATTATTCTAGAAGTTCTGATCCATAGTTTCTCTATTTATACAATGATATGTACAACATTAATACTATGATATTTACATATTAATGATGTTCAGAATGAAAAGCAATTAAAGTCAGAAAGACTTACCTGGAGTGTGCTTGGAGCTTTGAGTGGATGCCTTTGGATGTTCTGAATCAGGAAGAGAGACGAAAGAGTGGTTGTGTCCTTTTGTTCAAAGGGGAGAACAAAGGTTTGTTTTTGTGTATGGGATTTCTGGATTTTTATGAAGGTTTCACAACTTCCTTTTCTCTCTTTTGGCCAATCTTTCTCTTCAAAGGCCAGCCTCTACTTTTCAGCCTCTCCTCCAAAAAAAGCCCCCTTGAACGTATGATGGAGCCAAGTATTTATAGATGAGTTTGTTGTGATTTTGGATGGGAAAAACAAATAGGATTTGAACCTGTTTTGTCATCCTGTTCCTTTTCTTTTTCATCACAGTTTTTGTACGCTAGTTTGGTGTAATCATGGGATACAGGCGTAGGCTGAGCTAGTTGTTGGTTATAGGTCTGCAGCAAGTTGCATGAACAAGGTTTTGGGATTTGGTCAAGTTCTTACCAAAGCGTTGAAATAGCATTCATGTGCTGAAGCACTGCCTTGTTTTTGAAACAAGCATGGTGGTTGTCAGCAGGAATTAAGGAAACGCAAAAATCAAAGCATGGTGGTAGTAGCAAAGTTACTATCCCAAGACAGTAGAGGTACACGTGGTGATAATACTTTGGATAAAGACTCAGAAGGTGGTTGTGAGCATTAAATAAGCATTAAATGATGATGAGACTTATCACAACCAGAAATCATGCAACGTGAAACTCTACACCAAGGCTTTGTTCTGGATCAGAAGTTCTGCTTCAGTGTAGCATCCCATCTTCTGATCCTCTTATCTTCTGGCTCCAGCATGTTCTGAAGGAGCCTTCAGGCTTTTTGGGAAGCTTGCGGCACGCTCCTTAGCCTTCTTTGCATTACCTTGGCAAACTCTGACTGAGCTTTTGTGAATGGCTTGCCTAGAAGTTCTGACCAAACTCTGTCTTGAGAATATCCAGAATCTGCTGAGATCTTATGGTAATAACCTGGTCAGAAGTTCTGAAATTGTCATATTTTCTTAAACACTTAGAAAAATTCTAAGTATTTAGAATTTTGACTTTTTGGATTTTGATGAAACAAAATTTCCTATTTCAACGTGTCTTTATGAAATATGATTCTTGAAGCTTGATTTTGATCCAAAAGTCAAAGTTTGAATTTTTAATGTGCAAATGACCATTTTACCCTTGTGAATGGTTTTCTTGGAAAAATTGATAATTCAAGGTTTAGAAACTTGATAGAAGCAAACCTGGGATCCGGGATGATCCCTTGTGAAATGATAGGGAAAATTTTGGGGTGCAACACTACTGATGAACTTTCCTGCCATAGCTTCCTAGTGCTTTCTCCTCTTCTCATTTCTACGCTTCTCTTTCTTTGTTTCTACGTACTGACTCTCTTTCTCTTCTTCTCACTCTAATATATCCCAATATTAAAATAATTATCCCAATTAAGTAATTATTTAATTATTATTATAAAATAATAATCCTAATATTATAATACAATAGTAATGAAAATGCATATTATACTACACACCCCCATGTCTCTACACATTTAGCCATACACCCCTAAAACCTCAACTCTCATAATTCTAAGATATTTAGTCCCCAACAAAATATCATATCATATTATCTAATTATTTAATTAAAAACAATTCTAATTAAATTGGGGTGTTACAGCTCTTGCGTGTATTTTTGGTCTAAATGCAAAAATCAGAGTTCAACTTAAATAGGATGCTACATTTTTCAACTTGAAATAAAACTTCATTTAATCGCATATAAAATAGATACATAACACTTAATTCGGATGAACCGATAACAACCTGATTTATTCTTTAAAATCAAAAAACTTTTTATTGATAAGTAGCGGAATATACATATTCAACTTCAATTCACTTAACATCTTTATTCAACTAAAACAACTTCAAGACAACAATTACTTCATGTAAACACCTTAAAGATTCAGCAACAAAAATAATAATCAACAACTAAACATCAAGCGTTCATCCCCCCGAGTGCTACGTATCAGAGCGACGACACCAACTCAATACTGACGAGGGTAACAACTATTCTTCTTGGTTACCTGCACGTTACCAACAGAGGGCAACATTCAAACAGAAGGGGTGAGATATCAAACTATATAATTGAATGTATGATAATTAATATATCATAATCAATTCATATAAAATCACCACTTCACAACTTTCAAACATCTTTAATCTCAACAAAACATCAACACGACATAAAAACTAATTCACAACCTTTAGATGATACCTGTCACAACAAGTCAATAACATAAAGCAACAACAAATCTAACTTCACCACGACTCAAGATGCAACATCAAATGCGACTCAATTATAATGCACATGTATGTGGTACCATTGGAGCAGAATTCTCAACTTAAAAAAATTTGCCAGTAATCTCGAGGCACAAGGCATAAGCCTTCTTCGCAAATTATTTTGCCAATACAGGCCTTCATAAAATTCGCCAATACAGGCCTTCACAAAATCCTCTAATACAGTCCTTCACAAATGCAGATGTATGAATGTACAACACATGCAACAACATCATTAAACACTTCATGAGGCATACACATATATCACTACTTCACTGGCCATAGGCCTATAACGTCATCAACGTAATTAACAAGAATTCATCATTCATCGCAAGGCATAAGCCTACATTACCATTGTTACCAATAAATAGAGGTAATTCATCATCATCTAAAATTCTCTGCAACTTCACATTATCAACAAGAATTCGCAGCGAAAATCACAACACAACAACTCAACATAATTCAACTTTGACCATAAGCCTACAACTTGATATTTCAACAACGATAATTAACACAACATTGGCATAAGCCTACAACTTAGTACATCACAACAACAATATTACAACAACATGTCAATAACCATTTGACATTCGACATAGACCTACAACATAATATTGCCCATAATTATTCGGATAATTCTCGACTATACCGGTTAATTACTTATCTAAATGCTTATTTCTAAATACAAACTTCTACAAATTGTTATATTATAATACTACACCATCATTATCATTTATATAATTATTATGAACCAAGCATTATCATAAGATCGTTATATCATCATCATACTTCATCACCACAAAACATCATGGTGATTCAACGCGGGAAAGCTAACTCTATCCTAACTTGGGTACTAGAATTTTCCCTCTTATCCTTCATTTTACTCCTTATAAATATAGTTCATCGCATTAGTTTTCCAACGCTTTGAATGGCGCACCAAATGGAGTTACAGTTCAAAAGTTATGGAGTTTTCAAGTTTTCAAAAATACTGTCAAACAGTGAGCAATCGATTGCACTAATATGCAAATCGATTGCACCTTGTTCCAGAGGCCAAAAATCACGTTTTTAAGCAGTGAAATCGATTGCTCTTCTGCTGCAATCGATTTCTTACTGAAACAGAAGCAAAAATCCCAGTTTTTAAGCAGTGCAATCGATTTCTCTTCTACTGCAATCGATTGCAGCCGGTGAAAAACAGTTTTACGAATTCTCTAAAGTGCAGTACAAAAACCCATTTTTTTCAATTCCAAAGACACAAACTTCATGAAATAATACAGAATCAAACATCCATCTATCATTGCTATCAACATACATCAATTACCACAAATACACCAACATCAACATAAAATAATTCTCCAACCACAGAGTCATCAACTGAATTTCTGCAACTTTATCAGGAAACACAACATTGTTGTAACAACAAAACAACAACCTTTCACACAAAATCACACACGATAATTTCATATAACCAACCCCACATATTATTTATCATATACCCAATTATAGAGCAAGAATCCAACCCTTACCTTGGATTGAATACAGCTCTAAGAAACTTCAATGGAATTCTGGGAATTTGGCACTAGTAGCAACTTCCTCTTGTTCTTCTTTTCCTCTCAAAACCCTATTCCTATTTCTCTTATTTTTCTTTTCCTGATAACACTGTACTCTCTTTCTCCTCTAATTTTCTAATAATAATATAATATTATTCTATTAGTCTAACTAAATCCAATTGGGCCTAAATGTTACACCCCACTCTTACTTCATACAACCATATAATTAAACCCAACAAATTCTATTCTTATTTCTAATAAATTTATACTATAATATTTCATTAATCCCAACATAAGAATTATTATTAATCAACTAATTAATTAATTGATAATAATCCAATAACTTTTACCAATAATTCTTAACACCTCGCAACATCACAAATAATCCAAAATATTATTTCATTAAATAATTAATCAAATTAACGGGCGTTACATAGCCTATGACCATATTGGTGGCATAAATCATCATTACTCAACTACAATAGTGTCCTTTGTCTTGTGCTCAAAGTTACTTAAGCATAATGTTCAACAATCATCTCTAAGACTTACAAACATTTTCTTAAATTCCTTCTTTTCAACCTCGTCAATGATACATAAACGCCCAAAAATACATCACATATTCTCTTATACATACTCATGGTACAAAACAATTGTTAAATATTCTCCCAATATTGGAATTGCTACTACACCAAGTACAATCCAAGTCATTTCGCTCCAAATGAAGTATTCACCCAAGTAAAGGGCTTTAATAACATCAATAAATCCTTAGTCTCTCCTTTAGCCTTATAGCCTCAATGATTCATATAACTTCATATTTGGATCTCATTCCAATCGCAATCTCAATAACACCATTTACACATCCTAGTTACTGATAAAACTTCCAAAATTTTCTTGACACATGTCAATATTATATTATCAACAAAGCGCAATCCCCTCTACCATCTAACATTCTCTCTTCCTCAAAGACCTCTACACTCTAAACATTCTCAATTTGCATAATCTGCACTTCTATGTGTTTGCTCCAATTCCTTCACATCCTTACTAATACCAATATCTCATTCATTAACAGCATATCATTGTTGACCTCGTCTCAAACGAACTGCAATAGTAATAAGTTATGTCCAAAAAAACTTCTAGTCTCTATAACTAACTTCAGAGCCTCTCAATGTAGAAATGCATTTACTTTGGATGGATTCACATATACCATCACCTGAAATAGAATGCTCAAGAAAAATCATCTCCTCAAACCATAATTTACACCTTGGCAACTTAGCATAAAGTTTCCTCCCTCTCGACACAGAAATTCAAATCGCAACATTTAACATGACTATATTCTGACTTAGATATTTCCTCAATAAACACCGCAACAAACCAATCCAATATTTATAATGCCTTCACCGAGTTCTAAGAGATATTATCTAACTTTCCTCACCCTTTACCTGAATCTAAAGGTAGTCCAACCTCAATTCGATTAGACTTGAAGACATACTCGTCTACCAGCCGGTCCATCAAATATTCAATCCATCTGCAGTGGACATTTAATCTCAATCGTTACCGAAATTAACTGTCGGTAATCTACACACAATCTCGTAGTACCTTCTTTCTTCTTAACTAATAAAATAAGAGCTCCCCAAGTGATACACTTGGTCTCACAAATTTATCTTCCAACCATTCTTCTAATTTCTTTTTTAATCCATCCAACTCTAAAGCTGACATCATGTATGGTGCCATAGAAACAAGTCTGGTACCAAGGACAAGATCAACACTAAACTCCACCCCTCGTGATAATTAAATTACTTCCAGGTTCTGGAACCATTTTTAAAACAAATTTTATCACGTTACCTTTCTAGTGCTTCAAACGAAACTCAAATCAGACGTCCAGAACTCAAGTTATGAATTTTCGAAGTTTTTACAAAAGTGATGTCCAGCATTGTGCAATCGATTGCACCAGAACAACAATCGATTACACCCTGTACAGAAGCAGTTTTCCACATATTTTTTAACTGTGCAATTGATTTCACCCTAATTCCAATCGATTGCACCAGAACAGCAATCGATTGCACCCTGTACAGAAGAAGTTTTCCACATATTTTTTAACTGTGCAATTGATTGCACCCTAATTCCAATCGATTTCTTACTGTACAGAAGCAGTTTTTCATGATTTTCTATGTACAAAACCCATTCCAACACTTTTCCAAAACCCCAATGCTCCAGTCCTTTTTACAAATCTACTCATATCTTTGAGTTCCAAATCTGACTCGTGATTTACAACACCTCAACAATATCAACGATAATCAACAATCACATACATGATTCCAACATAAAATTCACAACAATTCATCACTCCAGCATTACTCAGGACAACAACGGCACACACAATGGTAACTTAACACTGACAACTTCAAGATCAACATGCAGTGTTGAAACATTATGACCATATGAGATTTACCTTCTAAGAGTTATCCTACTTGGTTAACAAATATCTCTCTACATAAGAATATGCATAAACTCATAAAAATAATTCGCAGTCCCTTGGTTTAACTCCAACCAGTCCACCCCAAGGATAACATCAAGTTAATCCAACATCTCACTCCAACAATAACTCATAATTCTCCCCAAGAAAACATCAAGACTCACCCACAACTGGCACATCATTAGCCATAACATCCCCCTCCACTTCTAGAGATGCTAACAACACGAGTACTTGATCATTCTCTCTCAAGGAACCTTCGACTAACCGCTAGATATAAATCCTGAATTCATTACTTCCTTCAAAATTGGAAAAACAACAGAGTCTCACCAACATTTGCACTTATGAAAATCATGACACACTGAAACAACTGTTCACACATGAACCATCTCAGAGAAGCACTAGCTTCTCCCCCACTTGTTTCCAATCCCACTCCTGCAAACAAGTGATTAGAAAAATAAGAAATCACCGACAGTGTTCCACACGTATGTCGCGTAATAAGGAATAACACGTTGACAATATTCAACGGTAACACTACACTGACTCAACAACTTGGCCAGACGGACTGACCTGCTCTGATACCAATTATAACACCCTATTTCCCCATCGGTAAATTATATAAAAATTAGAGTAAATTAATTTCTAAAACACAACATCAAAATAGGATGACACATGCTTCATACATCATACCTGCTCATTAAATAAGATACGCAACACACTTCATATGTTCAAAAGCCTTAAACTTACTTTCATTTATTCACAACGGAAAACATCAATAAAGAATCATCTCAATTCTCCAACCAGAGTCAATATAATTATGTGCAACAAACAACACAAACATCCATCGTAATGGAATTAGAAATTTGTTTAACAATCAAACCATTGATTACTAATAATAGTGTAATGCAATGAGGATGATACTGACTCTATGCATATGGTACCAATAGGGAAAAACCCTCAACTTAATAAATACCAACTTGGGGCAACAACACCAATACAGGCCATCTTTCACCGATACAGGCCATCTTTCGCCAATACATGCCATCTTTAATGAATGCATGCGACACTGACATGCAACAACTTAATTTACATTGATTGTTCATACTTATCAATGTCTCACTAATACAGGCCATCTATCTCCAATACAGGCCATCGTCATCATCATTATCATGCAATACATCATGCAAAATCCTTTGTACATCGTTTATACAACACTGATATTCAATCGCAACATTTTGCATTACAACACATACAACATATGCACACATAAGAATTCTTCCAATAAAATATTAAGATACTGTCATCAAAATTATCCCCACATTGTAGAAAATATTTTTAGCTTTCTAACGATCTAAACGGCGCATCAAACAGACACACGAGTCAAAAGTTATGAAGTTTTCAAGTTTTCAAAAATGATGTCAAACAGTGAGCAATCGATTGCACTAACATGCAAATCGATTGCACCTTGTTCCAAAGGCCAAAAATCACATTTTTAAGCAGTGCAAATCGATTTATCTGTGCTACAAATTGTTTTCTTACTGAAATAGAAGAAAAATTCACCAAAATTGAACTGTGCAATCGATTGCACCTGCACTGCAAATCGATTGCACCCTGTGAAAAACAATTTTATGGATTCAGAAAAGTAGCAGTGCGAAAACCCTTTTGGCTCAATTCTAAAAACACGAACTTCATGAGATAATGCATAATCAAACCCCAGATTATCATCCCCTATCATATTACATCAATTACCACACCTATTAAACATCAATGGTACACACAATGGATCGAAATCAATCATCAAAGGGTAAAACCCTAAAACAACCAAATAGGGAGAAATAAAAAGCATACAATCATGGAACCTAAACACCACCATACCCCATCATTAGGAAAACCCTTATAGAGTTAGAATCCCTCTTACCTTAGATTGGTGATGATTCTTGATTCCTACTGATGAACTTTCCTGCCCTAGCTTCCTAGTGATTTCTCCTCTTCTCACTTCTATGGTTCTCTTTCTCTTATTCTCACTCTAATATATCCCAATATTAAAATAACTATCCCAATTAATTAATTATTTAATTATTATTATAAAATAATAATCCTAATATTATAATATAATAGTAATAAAAATCCATATTATACTACACACTCCTATGTCTCTACACATTTAGCCATACACCCCTAAAACCTCAACTCTCATAATTCTAAGATATTTATTCCCCAAAAAAATATCATATCACATTATCTAATTATTTAATTAAAAACAATTCTAATTAAATCGGGGTGTTACAACTCTTGCGTATATTTTTTGTCTGAATGCAATGTGTATTTATAGGACAATGATTTAGGCCAAGAAAATAGGATCGTATCTTTGTCATTCATGGTGAAAATATTTGACTGAAAATTTGTATGGAAATCTTCTATATTTTCTCAATTTTATGCTAATCAACCTTACACGTTTTCTTTGTCTTCAAGACACATCCTTGGGCCTCTAATATGATCATAATAAAGGTCCATGCGCCTAAATTCAACGGTTTCATAGTTTATTTGATTTAATTTTCTTTTAAATGAATAAAATAAAAATAAAAGAAATAAATATCATAAAAAATATGTTAATGTACTTAGGAGTCTTTAAACATGTCATGAACACGTTTGGATCTGAAAACTTAGGCCCAATAGCTCAAAATTATAAATTTGCTCAATTTGTAATTCATGCATTTGCCAAAATTTCCCAACTTGCAATGGTCATAACTCTCTCAATTTTCATCTTTTGAAAGTGATATTTAACTTTTTAGAAATCTAAATATGTCCTCTACAACCTGTATGTTGATCATTGTTTTTATTTTGAAGATTTGATCTTGATGTAAGTTGCTTTGACAAAAAGTATCTTTTTGTCGACTTTTGAAATGACCTGTAATGTATTGGCTTATATATCTCAAATAATGCATTTTTGGACTTAAGCTTATATATAAAAAGTTGTAGAGAATTGGATTCCCTTCAAAATGAGCTTTTGTTGGGGAAAAGATGATGAAGCATCTGAAAGTTATGCTTGGTCAAAGTTCAGTTGACTTTTCCTAAGGAAACCCTAATTTGGCAACTTTTGACTTTTGATGATTTAAGGGATTTTCTTGAGGAAACATGATCAACCCTTGATAAAATGATGAAAGTGACTTCCAAAAGTTGATATTGACTAAAAATCTTCATGTATGACTATATGTTGACCATAGTTGACTTTTTACCCAATACAGTTGATTTTCAGTCATCTGAACAATTAATTGAGTAAACTTATGATGCAAGGATTTAAACTTGACATGAGCATCCTTGAATACATATGAGGACCCATTAAAACAACTTGAAGCCTTGGAAACCCAATCTTCCTTGAGAAATACAAAACCCTAGTTGTGGACCCTTTGCTTAGAAGAATAATTTGTGTGATCAATTCATGAGCCAACTTGAGAAAATGTGGACCTCATGAGAATGTCTTGACGAAAAATGGGAAGGAAAATTTTGGGGTACAATAGCATGCTTCTCAAAGATATACTTGATATGGTCCATTTTGGATATCAACCAAGTAGGATGATTCGATATATATTACTGGAGACGACGAGCAGCCCATGCTAAAGCACAACAAGTTTTCTCAAGCAAAGAATATTGAGACTCACGATCTATAAATTTATTACTATTGTATTAGATATCATTCTGTTTTCTACTTGTCTCATCTTGATGCAGTGGATACAATCCATCGATCCTTCCAAGACTTTCAAGTACATAATCAGAGACTTCCCTTCCATTGGCAGGATCAAAATAGGAGGCTCAAGCAAATAATATTTGATACTATCAAAAGCTTTCTTAAAATATTCACTCCATATAATACTCTGATATTTACGAAGCAACTTAAAGATTGGCTCACAAGTGGCAGTCATGTGAGAAATGAACCTGGATATATAATTCAAATGTTCAAGGAATCCTATGACTTGTTTCTCCATTCTAGGTACATGCATGTCACAAATAGATTTGACTTTATTTGGATCCACTTTAATACCTCTCTGGATGATAATTAAACCTAAAAGCTTCCCGGAACTGACACCAAAAGTGCATTTGTTCTGATTCAAATGGAGTTTATACTTTCTCAAACGCGGAAACAACTTCAACAAGTACTGAACACGATCTTCCTCAGTCTTAGACATGGAAATAAAATCATCAACATAAACCTCGATTTACTTATGCATCATATCATGAAATAAGGTAGTCATATCCCTCTGGTACATAGCACTAGTGTTCTACAAGCAGAAAGGCATCACTCTATAGCAAAATGTTTCCTAAGGGGTGATAAACTTTGTTTTTTCTATGTCCCTGGGCGCCATCTTAATTTGATTATAACCAGAGAAACCATCCAGAAAGGAGAAAAAAATTAATTTTGATGTATTATCAACCAACATATCAATATACGACAAAGGAAAATCATCTTTTGGAATGGCTTTATTCAAATCTCTGTAAATGGATGTCACAAGGAAACCAATATCAACTTGGTTTTGTACTTCCTCTCAGATCTTGAGAGCCATATCAGGATGAGTTCTTCTCAACTTTTTCTTTACTAGAAAACATTATGGCTTAAGCGGCAAGCGGTGCTGAACAATATCAATATCCAATCCTTGCATATCATGATAAGACCAAGAAAACACGTCCATGTATGCCTTCAAAATATCTATCAACATTTTCTTGACTTCTTCACCAAGTAGTGCCATAATCTTGACCTCTCTTTTATTCTCTTCAGAACCCAAGTTTATCAATTCAACAGGCTCTCTATACGGCTGAATAGTCTTCTCCCCGTGCTCAAGTAGCCAATAAATTTCCGCTGGAACATCAGTGTCTTCCTCACTCTCTTATTTCGCCTCAAATATAGGGAATTCAAAGTTGGGAGAGGGCACGTAGTTATTCTTTTCAATGGGTTTAAGATTTTTTAATCTGCACATGTGATTTATTCTTTGTTTTAGAAAGCAGATATATGTGAAAGTGATATATAGTAATTGAAATTTTTTTTATTAGGTTTTTTAGTTACCATTTTCCAGAAAAAAAATTCAAAAAGTAAAAAAGCACAATTGGATAGCAAAACAAACTTCTACTAATTATCTTAAAATTTGAAACAAAGCCTTGGAAAAGTCACTTTCATCTTGGGAAGAGTGAAAGGAAATATTTGAAAAAGACAAAACACATTGCTTTGACACATGAATAACACTAGGAATATCAATGACTTTCCAATTCTGAGCGTTAGTCTCTACATGCGTCACGAAGCATAGCCTATCAGAATTTGAATCTTCATCAATGGCAGAAACACTTAAATTTCCAGGATTAGTCAAGCCAACACTATAGAAAACTTCCTGGATTATTCTAACAGCAACTTCCAGCTTGAATGATTTTCCATGCGCATAGGGTGAGAACCTTAGACCAACTGTTCTCGAGAAGAAAGACAAATTGTCCTCAACCGTCGGCTTGACCACTTTGCACAACCTACTGGGCATCCTTCAGTGAAGAAAGGTATGCACCATTTTTCTAAACATTAACAATGTCGAGAGCTTAGAACTTAGTTCCAATAGCTTCTACATCATCATCTATATATTTGAAAGAGGAGAGATTACTAACCAATAAGGCTTGTTCACCATACACGATAACCAGCTTCCCGTTCTTCACAAACTTTATCCTTTGATGAATATTAGACGTCACGACCCCATCGTCATGAATCCACGGCCTTCCCAATAGAAAACTGTAAGCAGGATGGATATCCATCACTTGAAAAGTGACCTTGAAAACATGAGGACCAATCCACATCGAAAGATCAACTTCATCAATATATGTTCTCTAAGAACCATATAATGCTTTGACAATAACACCACCATGCCTCATGGGAGTACCATGATAAGATAAATCAAACAAAGTAGCTTTCGACATCACATTGAGTGAAGAACTCGTATCAACCAACACATTTGATAAGGAATATTCCTAACATCTGACGGATATATGTGTCATGCCCCAAAATTTCCCTATTATTACAATAGTTATATTGTTATTAGGTTTCTAAATAAGTAAGTCATATTCTATAAATGGGGGTTTAAACAATGAAAAAAGGTGTACTGATCTAAAATGGACCATCAATATCTGATGGCCCATCAAGGTTTCATTCTTTTTGAGAGGGGTGCATTTTAATAGAGGGGGGTTCACACTATTGAAGACGTCTGGGGTCATTTCTAAATCAGAATGGCCCATTTGGGTTAAGGGGTGTATAAAAAAATTCACTTTGTTAAGGCCCATATCAATTTATTTTAAAGGCCCATTAGACCAGAAGTCCATTTCCAGTTATAAAAGGGGTCGGGGCATTGTTGATCAAATAGGCCCATCAAAATTTTCTTGATGGCCCAACGTTTTAATAAGAATAATTAAAAGTCAATTTATGACTTTTTTATTATTTAATTTTATGAATTATTATTATTTATAATTTAATTAATTATTATTATCATTATTATAATTGGTGATTATTATTAGTATTATTACATTATTAATAACATTGTTATTATTGAAATTATTTGTATCATGGTATCTTGGAAAAAACGTTTGACTAAGAGGCCAAAAACTTGAAGCCCAATCACACAGTCCAAACCCTTCCAAGGCTTAAGTCCAAGCTAGAGAAAAACGCATGGCCGAAAACTAAGAAACAAACATTGTTCATATCATAAATAATAAACGCACGTTTTAAGTCTTGTAATGAGTACTGTACAGATTAAAAATAGAAACAAATCTTTATTTATCCCAATCATCAAACTGTACAATAAAACCGAATGCATAATCGAACCAAATCATAAAAAATCAATACAGGAAATACAATCAAAACTTTATATTCAATTGTTCAAAACATACAGAATCAAATTCGGGACTAAATATAGAAACAGATTAATACAATTACAACAAAAATCAATTACAATCCCCAAATCCCTAATCTGCTAAAGAGTAACGACAAACCCATAATTCTATTTCCTAAATAATCTAAATAAAAAAAACTATAAAACCTAAAGAAATAATACAGGAGGGGAGGAAAAATCATTACAAAGGAGAAAAGAAATTTACAAAAATAAAGGAGAAAATCAACAGAAGAAGGAGAGAAGAAGGACAGAGAGAGCCTCACCAACGCTTGTTCACCTCTGCCTAGGGTTTCAAAATCTGAAACCTTAACTAGGCCGCCGCCATTTCAATCTCCATCGCATCTCCGTCAAGCCACTGTCGTTGTACCTGTCAAAGACGAACAAATGAAGATTAGAAGAAGCTCAAGCAAACGCGAAGTTCAAACTCAGAAGGATACGAGGTAAGCACATAGCTTTCCTTTGGATCTTTGTAACTGGTGTTGAGGTCTTGGAAGCATTTTTTGGGTTTGGGGGTTTGTAGTGGAATCGGAGAGAAAGAGAAGGGATCAGATGTAGTGTCGCCGCAAGGATTAGAATTTAGGGTTTGGGTGTTGTTTGGGTGAGGTTGGATGAGAGAGAGAGAGAGCATTCAGAGAGAGAGAAAGGCGAAGGGGATAATTAAATAATAAAATGAAATTTATTTTGTAAGAATGAAATTATATTATGCCTAATAATTAGATGTGTGTCGCCTACAATAGTTACCGTATTCTCTCCATCACGACCATATGATCACCATCATACGCTAAATATTACGCTAGCCCATGATAGCACCATACACACGCGCCAACGCGATCCCAACACACCCTTAACTTTGTTGGGCCTCTGGAATATTTTATGGGCTTAAGCCATACTATCCATACCCCCATCCTTTTATTTTATTTTTTCTTACTAGGCTATTTCTTACTTGGCCCCTTAATTTTAACAGCCCCTGAAATTACTATGTAACACAGAATACATCCCCCATGCATTTTTTTTTGCCAAATTAATTATTTTATTTTTGATAATTACTATAATTTTATTTATTTATTTATTCATTTTATAATTTGTTATATAAGAATTATTTTTACATGATTAATAAATAATTATGATATTTTTTATTTAAAACATTTGATATATTTTTAATAAATTATAAAATATTTATTTATTAATTAAACCTTTTTAAATACTAACCCTATTTTTTACATTAAATATTTTCTATTCAAATTTATTTTCATAATTGCATTGTATATTCGAAAATAGCAACCAACAAATTACTAACAATTTTATACTAACTTAATCCAATTTAAATTATTTTCAAAAAGGGTTGTATTAATACTTCTTATAAACTGCGAGCTATGTCTATGATTCCGCTATTTACAAACCGGAATTGGTTCGAGGAGAATTCGAAATATTTCTACAACCCATCAAAACAACTAACCAAACACCCGCGAACTATGAATTAGGACTATGATTCCACATAAGAGGATATGTAGGCATACGACTAAAATTGTGGCGAGTTCCCCTAATAAAACATTAAAACCCTATTTCCTAAAGATCACGCTTCTAACCCTTGTATCCTTGTGAACAAGGTAGGTGAGGGGTTCCTAACACCTTCCCTTCATCTAGAACCGAGTCCAAAAAACCTAGAATATCTTAGTTTTTAGGGTTATCCTTTATATTCCTTTCTTTAGGATAAAAATTAAGGGTGTAAACTCTTATTTTAAAACCAGTTGCAACAGTTGGAAACTCTGCTAGAGACTCAACCCTAGGTATAGTAGCCTTTTCTTTTGGTTTTAGGATTTTTAGGGTTTCTTATTTTTTTGGGTTTTATATTTAATTAATTATTTAGTTATTTTATTTATTTTATTTATTATTATTTGTATCATATTATTATATTTGTGGTGGGATTTAAATCTTGCAAAAATATTTTCAAAAACCCTTAGAAAGAAGGTTTGTCTATTAACCAAGGGGATACATCAACCCTATGAGTTTATGTGACGACTTTGCCTAGAATTGGTGGAATTCCACAAAAGGAATACCTCTCAAGAGATATCCTCTTGAGAAGCAGGACTTTGGAATGACACATATGACTCTTTGTACAACCTTTAAACCAAAATCTCATGATGAGACCTTTCATGACCTAGAGACAAAAGTTTCGATCTACAAGGAGGATCCACTTAAGGAAGGCCCTTGTGCCTTTCCCTCTTGTTTTATTCATGATACCCTTAAGGAAACCACCTTATGGGAGGGTAGACTATCTGTAGGCCAAAACTAGGAGCCTACCTTCTAAGGGTACCATTCATAAAATCCCATCATTAAGCCATACATTCATGCATTCATACATTTTTTCATTTCATATATTTATCCTCTATTTCTTTTTGTTTGTCTTATTCATAGGGTTAAAAAGGTAATAAGTCAAAGGTTTTTTTGGTGGAGTGTCCTAAAATGAATACCAAAAGGAAACAACTTGTCTACATCAATATCGTCAAGCCAGATATGACAAAGATAATAATCATCAAGGAGAAACCAAGAGTTGTGAAGATGTTGGTGCTTCCTTTAGTTGCTTTTTAGTTCAAATATCTTTCAATATCTGAAATGTATTCCCTTTTTGAGGATGATTATTATTAATGAAAATACCTTTGTTTCTACGTATTCATTTCAAGATACTCAGCAATAAAAAGCAAAACCAAAAAATATATAATAATGTATCCAAGTGAATAAGATATTAGAAACAAAACTCTTAGCATATTCATACATATTCATGCATTCACGAACATTTTCATCTTCATAAAGCTCATATCTATTCTACTTTCAGAGAACTTTCAACCATAATCCAGCAAGGTGATTTCCAAATACTCAAAATGAAGTCGAAATAGCTCACGAAGCTAGCGTAACATTAGCTATGGTAATGAAAGAAGGTTAACAAGCCACAACTGAGGATGTCATTACACTTCAAGAAAACACTCAGGCTCGACCTCGGGCTATACAAGCTTCAATTAAGAACCTTGATGTGCAAGAACATGCTGTTTTCCAAGATGGGTATACTCCATCTCATGAATCTATTGAGTATCATCAATTTTCAGTCCCTATTCTAAAACCCTAAGGGGAAAACCCAATCATGAATACTAAAGATCCACAGGATGCTGAGGACACCAAAAGATACCGCATGCTGGAAAAGAGGCTCAGCGCCATAGAAGGACATGAGACTCATAGCTTTGATGCTTCTGCTATATGTTTGGTTGAAGAAATGGTATTTCCTCCAAAGTTTAAGATTCCAGATTTTGAAAAGTACAAAGGAGCTAGTTGTCCTAAGACCTGTAAGTGTTTAGTTATTGGCATGTATTTTTGGTAAAACCAGGTGTGTGAATGTCATGACTGATGTCATAACATTCTGGATTATTAGGTACTTTATGCAGAAAAAGTATGGCATACAGTAGCTACTGTTTATGAGTGTGTATCTGAGCATTTTGCAATGATCACATTTATTGCCTTCTACCAAAATCAGTAAACAGGAATTCTGATGTCATAACAAATGTTAAGACATCCTGTACTGATCTAACAGATATGCAGTTTGGTTAATTCTGAGATTTTTCAGGAAGATGGCTCTTTCCTTCCAGAACAGAATCTCACGTGGACTTTGGGTTAACCTAGCTCAGCCCTAATCTGGCTGATAAAGTCTTGTGACCAAGTCTTAAGGTTAAACCTAATTAACCCTAGCCTTTTGTGGAAACCCTAACTGAAGAAACAGCTGCATATATATTCAACAGGAATGCTGGTTGCAAAGTAACTCTTTTGACTGAAGATCAATTAGGAGCTGTATAGTTTTAACTACTGTAATCCAAGCAAGTATCATTGTGATAAGTGACTTGGAATAGGTTTTGATTGTAAGGGATTTTGTATCACTCAAAGCTTTGAAGCAAGAGTGTTTTGTGTCTCTTGACTAAAGCTTTAAAGCAAAGTCAAGTTAGGTTTATGTATCACTCAAAGCTGTGAAGAACGAGTGTTTGTGTTACTTGATTAAAAAGCTGTGAAGCATAATCAAGTGTATGTTCTGAAGAGTGTCTTCATTATTTCATTAGACAATTGTTTTAAGTATCACTGCTGTGATTGAGGGGGAGTGAGTAGGAACCCAGGTTTAAGTTGAACTTAGATTGAAGTTGCATTGGGTAGGTCTTAAGTGAAGGAGATAAACTGGTTGGTTTATTCCTGAATTAATATCTCTTATAGTGGATTTCCTCCCTGGCTTGGTAGCCCCCAGAGTAGGTGTTGTTTCACACTGAACTGGGTAAACAATTGACTGTGTTCTTTACTGTTTTTATTTACTGTCTTATAGAAAGTCAGATACGTTGTCATAACATTCACTGTGACATTGAGTATCTGCTGCCAGAATTTCAATTGGTATCAAAGCAGGCACCCTGCCTGTATTACTGGGTGAGATCTAGGGATATCACTTTCTGGCACTATGGACAAAGAAGGAGTTTTTGGAAATAGACCACCCATTCTGGATGGAACAAATTATGACTACTAGAAACCTCGTATGATTGCCTTCTTAAAATCTCTGGACAAAAAGGCTTGGAGAGCTGCTGACAAAGGATGGAACCATCCCACCATAACTGAGAAAGATGGGACAATCAGTCTGAAGCCTGAGGAAGAATGGAGCAAAGAAGAAGATGAGTTAGCCCTGGGTAATTCCAAAGCTTTAAATGCCTTGTTCAATGGAATTGATAGAAACATATTCAGACTAGTACATCAATGTGAACTGGCCAAGGAAGTGTGGTACACTCTCAAAACTACCCATGAAGGCACATCCAAAGTAAAAATGTCAAGGCTTCAGATGCTGACTACCAAGTTTGAGAACCTAAGGATGAAGGAAGATGAAACCATTCATGAGTTTCACATGAACATCTTGGAGATTGCCAACACCTCAGGAGCATTGGGTGAAAAGATGTCTGAAGAAAAACTGGTGAGAAAGATTCTCAGATCCCTGCCTAAAAGATTTGCAATGAAGGTAACTGCTATAGAGGAAGCCCATGATATCAGCAAGTTAAAGGTGGATGAACTCATTGGGTCTCTTCATACTTTTGAGATGGGGATCAGTGACAATGTTGACAAGAAAAACAAGAGCATAGCACTTGTATCCAACACTAAAGATGAAAACAAGGAGGATGAAGAAGAAAATATTTCAGAAGCTATAGCCATGCTTGGAAGACAATTCAACAAACTCATCAAAAGAATGGATCCAAAGTCAAGGTCAAATGTTGAGAACATTCCCTCTGACATTAACAGATCTTATGACTCCAGCAGAAGACCAAGGTCTGAAGAGAAGGGAAATCAAGGTAGAGGATTTCAATGCCATGGTTGTGAAGGATATGGGCATATTCGAGCTGAATGTCCTACCTTTCTTAAGAAACAAAAGAAAGGAATGACTGTTACCTGGTCTGACTGTGATTCAGAAAGTAATTCTGAAGAAGAATCTGCCAAACTAGTTACTGCACTAACTGGTGTGTGTACCTCTGAAAGTGACACTAGTGATGAGGAAGTGACATTTGAAGAACTGGCTGATACTTACAAGAAATTGTGTATCAGAAGTGCTGAAGTCTGTGTGCAAAATGAGAGACAAACAAAACTCATCATAAAGTTGGAGGCTGAAAAAAGGGCAGACCTTGAAACTATAAGTCATCTAGAAGGGGAAGTTCAAATGCTGAACTCAAAACTGAACCAGATGACCAAATCTGTCAAGATGCTGACAAATGGAACTGACAAATTGGAAGAAATCCTTCAGGTTGGACAAATTGTGGGAAACAAGTCTGGTCTAGGATTTGTGGCAGCAAAGAAATCTTGTGCAGACAAGAAGATCAGGTCTGATAAACAAATGTCAAAGCAGATGTCACAACATAACACTCAACATCGGGAACAGAGAAATATGAAGAAAAAGTACCAAAGATGGAGATGTCATCATTGTGGGAGGTTTGGTCACATAAAGCCTTTCTGCTTCAAATTGTATGGATACCCTAATCAGAACCCAGGTGTCAAACCTAAGTCTAACAGGGTACCACATACTCCTCAATGGAAGAAAAAGGCTACTGCCCTGATAGCCCACACTTCCCTGAGAGTCTCTGCAAAGGAAGACTGGTACTTTGACAGTGGGTGTTCTAAGCACATGACTGGAATCAAGAATCTTCTCAATAATAATAAACCTCACACCACTAGTTATGTGACCATTGGAGATGGTGCTAGAGGTGAAATCAAAGGAGTTGGTAATTTGGACTGCCCTGGAGTTCCAAATCTGAATGAAGTACTATTGGTAAAAGGCCTGACTGCTAATCTCATTAGTATCAGTCAATTATGTGATCTAGGATTCAAGGTCAACTTCTCAAAATCTGAATGTCTTGTAATTAATGAAAAACAAGAAGTTGTAATGAAAGGAGTCAGATCTAAAGACAACTGTTACTTATGGGAGCCTGAGAACACTAATTACTCCACTGTGTGTTCTATTGCCAAAGAAGAAAAAGAGGTGAAACTGTGGCACCAAAAACTTGGCCATCTTCATCTAAGAGGAATGAAAAGGATTATCTCCATGGAGGCAGTCAGAGGGATTCCAAGACTGCAAATTGATGAAGGAAGAGTTTGTGGTGAATGTCAGGTTGGTAAGCAGACTAGGATGTCACATCCAAAGTCAAGACATCTGACCACCTCTAAGGTTCTGGAACTTCTACATATGGATCTGATGGGACCAATGCAGGTGGAAAGTCTTGGTGGAAAGAGATATGCCTATGTTGTTGTGGATGACTATTCCAGATTCACCTGGATTAACTTCATTAAAGAAAAATCTGATGTGTTTGAAGTTTTTAAAGAACTATGCAAAAGAATTCAAAGAGAAAAAGAAGGGTGTATTATCAGAATCAGAAGTGATCATGACAAGGAATTTGAAAACAGTAAGTTTAATGAGTTCTGTTCCTCAGAAGGAATTAGTCATGAATTCTCTTCTCCTATAACTCCTCAACAAAATGGAGTTGAAGAAAGGAAAAATAGGACCATACAAGAATCTGCCAGAGCTATGATACATGCCAAAAGACTTCCTTTTCATTTTTGTGCTGAAGCTGAATACATTGCAGCTGGTAGTAGCTGTTCTCAAATTATCTGGATGACACAGATGCTCACTGAGTATAATGTCACACCATATGTTATGACATTGTACTGTGACAATCTGAGTACAATCAACATTTCCAAGAACCCTATTCAGCATAGCAGGACCAAGCACATTGACAGTAGACATCACTTAATCAGAGACCTTGTAGAGGAGAAAACAATTAATCTGGAACATGTTGCCACTGAGCTACAGGTGGCTGACATTTTTACCAAGGCACTTGATGCAAATCAATTTGAAAACTTGAGGGGCAAGTTGGGTATTTGCCAACATGAGAAATTGTAGCAATTAATTTTGCTTAAAACAAGGGTTGAAGGAGTTATTTTTGTTAAGTCTATTTTGAGTGGGTTAATCATTTGTTTTCCCAATTCTTTCAAAGTTATTAAGAAGTTGAATAGACACTCATTTGCCTCCTTCCTCTCTCGACTTTGCAACAAATCCCTTCCTCTCAATCAAATTTTTCTCTCTAGTTGCTACTGGTTTTCTAAGTCAATCAAAATGTCTCAAACATCATCCTCATCCAAGACGACCATTTCATCTTCATCATCTGATCAAGATTCTCGGGCAATCACCTCATGCATGGATTCTGAAGTCCTGGAGATTACTCCTCTTAGAGAAATGGCAACTAACCCCTCCAAGGTCAAAAAGCTGAGAACAAGGCATGCAGGAAGGTCTCAAGCTACTTCATCCGGTAATCCCTCTAAACCTTCATCTTCTGTACCAAATAGGGAAGGATCAGCTTATGTACACCAAGCAATAGCTAGGCTTGTTACAAGAATACTGAGTGAGAACCACTCTGTACCGGGGATCTCTGTTCCATTAAATCAAGAATCAGCAAGCCCAAATGTTGAAGCAAATCCAGATGTCTCTGAGAATGTTGAGACACCAAATGACAACATTCAGAAATCATCTGAAAACCTTGATGATATTCAGAACCCTTCAGAGAAGAATGTTGAACCACCTGTTATTGATGTGGATGAGGAATACTCAGACAATGACCTAATTGCAAATATAAACCCTAGCATAGCTAGGAGAATGATGAACAGAAAGGGTAATCAGGATGCTGCAAAATGTATGACCAAAGAGAAACCTACTGATAAGAAAACCAGGTCTGTAGGAAAGACTGGTGTAGAAACTGTGAAGACTGGACTGTCCAAAGGGAAGGTGAAAGCCCAAGTGCATACTGGGAGTCTCTCAAAGCCTGCGAGACAACCAATAACAAAGAAGAGAAAATAACCTGAGCCTTCTGATTCTGATGAAGAATCAGAATTTGAAATTGATGCTGAAGACATTCCCCTCAGAAGGAAACTCCCTTCCAGCAAAATGGCTAGAGTTCCTGAAGTCCCCACTGACAACATTTCATTTCACCACCCTGAAAATGCCAACAGATGGAAGTATGTTTGCTTGAAGAGAATAGCCTTGGAAAGAGAACTAAACAATGGTGCCATGGATTGCAAGGAAATCATGGACCTGATCAAAGCTGCTGGACTAATGAAGACTGTGGTAAAATTTACCAAATGCTATGAAAATCTGGTCAAGGAATTCATAGTGAATTTGTCTGATGAATGTGCTGATGGAAGGTCAGCTGACTTTGAATGTGTCTATGTGAGAGGAAGAAGGGTTAATTTCTCTCCATCTGAAATTAACAAATTTCTTGGAAGATCAAATGAGGCTTGCCCTGAACTAGAAGTCACTGACAATGAAGTATGCCAAACCATCACAGCAAGACAAGTCAAGTGCTGGCCCTTAAAAGGCAAGCTGAATGCCAGCAAACTAAGCATGAAATTTGCCATCCTGCACAAGATTGGTGCAGCCAACTGGGTCCCTACCAACCATAAATCAACCATCTCCACAGGATTGGGGATATTCATTTATGCTGTTGGAACCAAGACTGAATTTGACTATGGCAGGTATATTTTTTATCAAACTTTAAAACATGTTGGTAGCTATGCTGTTAAAGGCCCTATTGCCTTTCCCTCCCACCTATGTGGAATTATCCTTGCTCAGTACCCTGATATCCTGGTGGAAAGAGATACTGCTTGCAAAAGAGCTCCTGCTCTTGGGTTACACTACAAGCTATTTCAGGGATCTCATGTTCCTGACATTGTCATAACATCAACTGAGACATCATCTGTAAAAACTCAGTCCAAGACATCTGATGTTATAGCTGTATTGAAAGAGACCTGCAAAGAGCTGGAGACAAGGAAAAAGACTCTAGAGAACGTAATTTCCAGATTAGAACAGGAGGAGACTGAAGGGAACAAAAGGGAAGAGGGTGCTACTGAAGATCAGCTCAATGCTGAAGAAAGTAGCTCCTCTGAAGATGACAGTGCTTAAAGTTTGGTGGAGTTGACAAGCCTGTTGTTGGTTCCTGTTGATGCAAGTGTTTTCAGTTTTTATTTGTTGTTTTTATTACTTACTTTGGATGACTGTATAACATATAAGTACATGTATCTTTGGCCTATTTGTGGCTAAAGAGGGGGAGATATTTTGTGTTAATTACTTGGTAGACATTATATTTTTCTGCAGACATAATCATTTTGCTGCTCTATATTCTCTGATTGCTTAGGCGTTTTAGCCAAAAATCTGCCAAAGGGGGAGTTTGTAAGTGTTTAGTTATTGGCATGTATTTTTGGTAAAACCAGGTGTGTGAATGTCATGACTGATGTCATAACATTCTGGATTATTAGGTACTTTATGCAGAAAAAGTATGGCATACAGTAGCTACTGTTTATGAGTGTGTATCTGAGCATTTTGCAATGATCACATTTATTGCCTTCTACCAAAATCAAGAACAGGAATTCTGATGTCATAACAAATGTTAAGACATCCTGTACTGATCTAACAGATATGCAGTTTGGTTAATTCTGAGATTTTTCAGGAAGATGGCTCTTTCCTTCCAGAACAGAATCTCACGTGGACTTTGGGTTAACCTAGCTCAACCCTAATCTGGTTGATAAAGTCTTGTGACCAAGTCTTAAGGTTAAACCTAATTAACCCTAGCTTTTTGTGGAAACCCTAACTGAAGAAACAGCTGCATATATATTCAACAGGAATGCTGGTTGCAAAGTAACTCTTTTGACTGAAGATCAATTAGGAGCTGTATAGTTTTAACTGCTGTAATCCAAGCAAGTATCATTGTGATAAGTGACTTGGAATAGGTTTTGATTGTAAGGGTTTTTGTATCACTCAAAGCTTTGAAGCAAGAGTGTTTTGTGTCTCTTGACTAAAGCTTTGAAGCAAAGTCAAGTTAGGTTTATGTATCACTCAAAGCTGTGAAGCACGAGTGTTTGTGTTAATTGATTAAAAAGCTGTGAAGCATAATCAAGTGTATGTTCTGAAGAGTGTCTTCATTATTTCATTAGACATGTGTTTTAAGTATCACTGCTGTGATTGAGGGGGAGTGAGTAGGAACTCAGGTTTAAGTTGAACTTAGATTGAAGTTCCATTGGGTAGGTCTTAAGTGAAGGAGATAAATTGGTTGGTTTATTCCTGAATTAATATCTCTTATAGTGGATTTCCTCCCTGGCTTGGTAGCCCCCAGAGTAGGTGTTGTTTCACACTGAACTGGGTAAACAATTGACTGTGTTCTTTAATGTTTTTATTTACTATCTTATAGAAAGTCAGATACGTTGTCATAACATTCACTGTGACATTGAGTATCTGCTGCCAGAATTTCAAGACCCGTTTGAAGATGTATGTTAGGAAAATGGAAGCATACCCACGCGACCACAAATTTCTTATCCATTGTTTTCAAAACAGACTTAGTGGAGTATCATTGGAATGGTATACGAAATTAGAAAGAAAACATGTTCCTACATGGAATTACTTGGCTTTGGAATTTCAGAAGCATTATCAATACAATACTGACATGGCTCCAAGTCGCAAGAAACTATAAGATTTATCTCAAAAGAGTAATGAATCCTTCAAAGAATACGCACAAAGATTAAGGGAGTTGGCTGCTCGAGTACAACCTCTATTATTGGATAAGAAGTTGGTAGATATGTTCATGAGCACCCTACGAGATTAGTATTATGAAAAATGTTGGGCAGTGTGTCGTTACGCTTCTCTGACCTACTAATAGTTAGGGAACGCATCGAGAACAACATCAAAAATGGAAAAAATCCAAATCATCTCGAGTAACCTGACTAGTGAATCCCTTAGAGATTTCCAAGAGGAAGAAGAAAATGAAACCAATGCAATATGGGAAACTCACCAAGCTCCAGAAGCTCCATCTCATATGCCTTATCATCCAAATTCGTATGCAGTAGATGCTCAATACTAACAACCACCCTCTGGTCTTCAACACCAGCAGTCATGGAATATACCACAGAACCAGCAAGCTAAGATTTCACCTCAACGTCGATGTCAGAATCGACGGGTTTAGAATCGAAATAATCACCATTAACACCTGAATTATCATAGGCGTCCAAACCGCCAAGAAGGGGAAACTCGCCAGTTTGACCCGATCCCTATGACATACAATAAATTATTGTCATATCTGGTCAAAAATTCATCAATGACCCCTAGACAAACTAGATCCTGAAGTCCTCATTTCCTCCTTGGTACAACTTGGATGTTTAATGTGAGTTTCATAATGGAGTAGCGGGGCATTCGATTGAAGAATGCAATTCATTTAAGAAAGTGGTACAAGAGATGATTGGCAATAAGCAATTAACTTTTGAAGAACATGACCTGCATATGGTGGAAAATCCCCCTCCCTAATTGGTGGATCATGAAATAAGCTCATCCCTAGGACATTTAGGCTTTATCATGTGTAATTTCTTTCTTGCTAAGTGTTATTTGTTATAAACTTTGTACTATGTGATCAATAATTTGAATAAATAATCATGCATGTTTTTGAAATTGATCCATTCCACAAATAATCAACGAATTTCCATTAATTCAATGATGCATTCAAATTCCAAGAGAACCGAGCCATCTAAGAAAATGTTCAAGCATATCTCTTTCCTCGATACATCATTGAGGAAACGATCTAAGCAAGGGTTCAAGAACATCATCTTCCTCGTGCACATCAACAAAGATTGAGGAAGCAATCAATAAAGACAAGATCCACGACATCTTCTTCCTCAATACATCATTCAAAATCGAGGAAAACAATGAAGACAAAGCTTACAACAATCAGCGTGGCTATCACAAATTTTCAAAATCAAAAGCAAAAAAAAAAAGAAATTCAAAAAAAAGGGAGAAAGCCCACTAAGTCAAGCACAAAAAGTAAAAATGTTTTACTTAGGAAAAAGTTAGGGCATCCCGATGGACCGGAAAATTCAAAAGAATTGGTCCATGCAAATAAGGGATTGAAAATAATCTCGTGATTTCCACCTCAAGAGTCATCAAGGCTTCTCATCAACGCTTGGAACTTATCAAAGCTTAGATACTTATCTACGCTTCTCATCATCTCCGCGACTACGAAACTTCTCTTAGAGATTAAACGCGTCTGTTGCATTAATTGAAATTAGGACTGAAGAACATCAAGGAGAAGGGGGTGGGCAAGACAAATTTTGAGCCTTTTATCTTTTTTTCTCATACCACGAACTATGGCCATGTTACAACCTTCAAAAGACCTAATTGAAGAAAGGTTAATTATGAAAGCATACTCAACAAAATTTGTGTTAAACTGACTCCTATGGTTGTTAAAGTTATTACTAACCACTTTTTCGAATATCCATCTATAATCATCCATTTCTATTCAAACTTTGATTTCAAAACTTACATGTGCATCAAATGGAATTACTTTTTCAAAATATACAATTTTATCTTAGAATCAATACTTAGCATCAAGGAGATCTCAAGAAAAATTTGGTTTAATCAAAAGTGATCCATTCTAGGGGGAAAAGCATCTAAGGAAGAACCCTATAATCATAGGCAATACTAATGATCGTAGGGATATATCACATGAAGATATTATTGACAAGAGATGATCATTACGACATTCAATCAACTTAGATCAAGATTAAAAGCACTGTTCAATCAGGGGCTTACCTTTCGAAGGAGTATTCCTTAATCAAGTCATATCATAACATGGTATGACTTGGTTTCCTCGTTTTAACAAATCTCTCAAGGCCTTGATAATCATAGGGAACCTTCCAAGATTCAAATATTGGGGCATTATGTACCAAGTTCATCCTACTGCACGTAGGGTCCAAATTCCCCTTCAAGCAACTCCAAGTACAAACTTTTCAAGCATCGAATACTTTGGGAAATCTATGTCAAGTTCATGGTGAGATCTAAATTCTTTCTGAGGGTACTTCCTCCAGATCATGGAGATTAAGGGGCACATCTTTCAAAATTTGAATGTTGGGGCAAACCACTGCGAGGCTCGATCAAAAGGAGTTGATTCAAAATTGTTCATCAAAGCCAAAAATTTCAAGAGTCTTTTAATCATGGGCATAGTGAAAAATAGTGGGGTTATTCATATTATGATCAAACTATTTCCAAGCTCATATCAATGAGAATCTCCTCCAAGACCCTACCAACAAATTAGGGAAAGGCAGTCCACAAAGGGGTAAGCTCTATGCGTACTTTCATAATCTCCAATGGATCTTTCTCCTACATCCATAATCTTCGAGGTCAAAAAGATTATCGAGAAGTCAAGGATACCCTTAAAAAACTATTCGAGTCATAATCATGAAGCATAAGCCTGCATAAATCATGCATTAAGACTCTTTGATCTAGAATCAAGCTATGATTATCATCTCATCAATCTGACAAATTCATACAACATGGATCGAGCATATCTATAAAAAAACAAATTACGCATTCACATTTCAAAATCCAACATCCATTGATACATATCTGAGTCACTCATTACATGTATCAATCAATCATTACATTTCATACATCAATCAAATTTACACGCATATCATAAAATCGTGTTTGATGTGAAGAATTTCATCATTATCGATCAAGTTATTAATTCTATGTTGAATCTCGGTAGTAGATTCTCCAGGTTAATCTCGGCAGTTAATTATCCAAAAGACCTCAGTAGAAGGTAATTCTATGTTGAATCTCGGCAGTAGATTCCCCTAGTTAATCTCGGCAGTTGATTATCCAGAAGACCTCATGTGATATGGTGGCAGAACCGACTGTTAATACTAGTTTTTGCGTTTGTATTCGCAAATATGCCGTAAGCAAGAGTCGCCATCGTCTTTTATTTTATCCAACAAAGGAAAAGGGAAGGTGTTAGCTCCCTTTCTATCCATGGTTTTTCATGGGCTCTTAGGTACTTGCTCATTCTTGAATTGCTTTTGTGTGTTTGTGTGTTTGAAAAAGTTTTGAACTTGCCTTAGTGCGGCGTTTCACTTTATGGTAACCCTTGTATCAGTCCTCAAGGGTTTGATAAAGTGTTTTTGAAAACTTTTATTTGAAAAGTTTGTTTGAAAGTGTATGGTGTAAAAGATTATTTTGAGCAAGTACTTAAGAGTTTCTACCTACTGGAAAAAGACTGTTCGTTTTTCTTATTTCCTTTAGACAATGATATCCTACTATTAAGGAGTAGGTAGCTCCATTGTTGGAGTTTGAGGGACAATCGAAAGGGACGATTACGGTCACTTAAGGCAACAGGGCAAGATCCCTTAGTAACTGTCCTAAAACTCTAAGATCACTTTTTTACCGAGGAAACATCGAAAGGGTCATCGAGGAATTAGTGATCTTTCAAATTATAGGACAACCACTAAAAATTCTCATGTTTCAAGAATAGTGATTGTTTTCTGAATGCAACTGAAATGGGGTATTCCCTAGGGGTGAGCATGTGCAAGTGTTTGATTTCAGTTTATTTATCTTTGCACAGTTATGGTATTCTACTGTTTTAAACATTTGACTTATCTTTTGCACACAATTCTATTATCCATACATCTAACAGCTAATAGTAGTGAAAAATAAAATGCGAGAATCTAAAACTAGCTATTACAAGGATTTGGGGAGGGGGTTACATAACCAAACATGGGAGAAAGTTGCAAATAAATAAGAAAAATAGTAAGTAAAAACCTAATTCACACTATTACAAACCATTGACAGTTACATTAATTTGGAAAATAAAATGAAAATAAATAAGCGCGCAAGAAAATAAGACGGGGATAAAACCTAAGTCCTAAAAAAACTTAACAATTAAAGAGAAAATATTTTTGTCATTTTTTTATGTTAAAAAAAATATTTGAAAAGTTAACCTAAATCTAATTAATTTTTAGTTAATAAAAATTATCAAGTTACAATAATCAAAATTAATTAATTAATTTTTTTAAAAAATTAATTTTAATTATCAAACCTAATTCTATTTATTGATTTTTTATTTTTTTAATTATTAAAGAAAATGAAATTAAGACAATTAAAATAAAATGATAGTAAAGAAATAAAAAAAATGAACGGGCCTCGTGTTGTTTGGCCAATAGGGGGTGTGAATTGAATATTTGCAAGGCCCAAAGGTGCTGGCCCAAATGCCAGAGTATTCCAGCGTAATCAGCCTTCAGGGAGTGCACCATGGATCTTCAATTCTGGAGCATTGGATCTGCTTTGATATGATCCAAAGGGTGGGATCTGAGGACGTATGATGGATGCTTGGCTAGGAGATGTATTAGATTTGCTGAAAAATTATTTGAAAAAAATAAACTGCTGGACCTGGGGCTCAAACCCAAGTCCTCTCCTTTACACATGCGCTAGTTTACCACTGGGTTGTCTTGGTCATTCAAACATATAATGATATTAATATATTATATATAAAAAACAAACATTATCTTTGGAAAAAAAACACGCGCCAATTTGAATCTTACAATGGGGGACTGACACCTAATCTTCTTCCTCCTGCAACTGTCACTTTAGCGACCACACTTTTACCTACAGACAGATTCATCACTAGAGGCTATAACGACAGTTTTTGTCCGTGGTTATAAACCTGTAAAATTTAAAAACGCAACACAAGCAAGATAAATTCTAACCGAAGGCATAGATCTATTGCATTGATTCCCCTGAACACAAAGATGCCCTTGATTTGGCCCAATTTTACCTCTACAAGAAGTTCCCAATTTGAGACCTTGAAACCCTAACAATGGCTTCAAACGATTCTGGCATCTATACTCAAATTAAAGCATTCAAATACCTTGCATACATGATAACAAACATAAATACAAAATTGAAATATGTTTATGATGCCTGAATTAAAGGAATCAAACTCAAAAAAAATGTGCAAAACGTGAGGTAGTGAGAACGTGTTTCAGATTGCTTTGAGGCTTGGTGATGATTGGAATCAGTCTAGGGGACTTCCAGAAATGTGTTTTGACATTTGTTTGGGATTGAAACAAGATGGAAGTGAAAATTCGAATTTGACAACTTAGTGTTGTTTTTTCAAATTTGACAGGGGTTCTCCAGATCCTCTAACTCTGTTTGATGCTTGCCAAAAGCTTGCTTATATAGAGAGTAATGAGAGAAAACGACAATGCCATGCTTGTAACAGCTAGGGAAAAGTTCTTGAATGCCATGAATGTCCCTTTGAAACCTTGCCAAAGTCATGGGATTTTGTACCATTTTGAATTTTTAATGAGTGCAAACATCTTGGCCTTGTTATACACGAATATTGGGACCCCTCCATGCATTAAAGCAAGCCTTAAACATATTATTTGTAATAATCTTGATTTATTTGATTTTTAATTAAATAAAATTAATATAAAATGCAAATAAAATAAAGATTATGCAAAAATGTTTTTAGGAGTCCTCTATGATCTTAGAAGCATGTTTGAAGTTCAAGAATTTGAGCCATTGCCTTAAAAATTCAAATTTTCCCAATGCATATTTCATCCAATTTCCCAAATTTTCCCAACTTGGGTAAGGCATAACTTGCTCAATTTTTACCTCATGATGATGATATCGTACTTTTGGAAAGCCCAAGATGTCTACTTCAATCCCTCTTTTGATCAATTTTGCTTTTGAAGATTTTATCTTGATGTTAAAGGTCTTGGAAAAAAGTGTCTTTTATTGACTTTCCAAAAATGACTTGTAATGTATGAACTTGTATCTTTAAAATGGTTCATTTATTGGACTTGAGGGATGAAGAGAAGTTGTAGGGAATTGGATTCTCTTCAAAATGAGCTTTTGTTGGAAATTTTTTGATAAATTATGAGAAAGTTATGCTTGGTCAAAGTTTGGTTGACTTTTCCTATAGAAACCCTAATTTGCTATTTTTGACTTTTTGATGAATTAGGAGAAATTCTTGAGGAATCATGATCAACCATTGATAAAATGATGGATATCACTTCAAAATGTTGATGTTGACCAAAAATCTTGAAGTTTGACTGTATATAGGTCACAACTGACTTTTGACCTAGCATAGTTGATTTTCCAATACTTGAGAAATTATCTGAGCAAACTTATTGAGCAAAGCATGAAACTTGGAATGGATGATCTTGAGGACATGTTGGGACCACGGGAAGCATTGGATACCATTGGAGCTCAAACATCTTCATGAAAATGGAAACCCTAGTTGGGGGTTCATTACCTTAGGAGGAGAATTTGTCTGATCAATTCTTCGGCATCCTTGGGGAAAGTTGAGGATCTCAATAGGAATGTGTTGACTAAAATGAGAGGTAAAATTTTGGGGTACAACAGTTGCCCCTGTTAAATCTTCTTACACCTAAAGATACATATTGGCTTGTCTGCCTTTCGTGATCTGAAGGTGGAAGATGATTGAACACTAGAGTGTCCAGAAATTTCCACACGTCTGAAATGATACCTGACTGTTTAAGTAGTATCAAGAATGGGCTTATAGATTACATTTGGAAAAGATGATGGGATATTGTCGGAGATGGGCTTAAAGATGCCATCAAAGGAGTATGACGGAGAGTCGTCGGAGATGGGCTTAAAAATGCCATCCAAAATAGATGCTGACTTCATAAGAATTCTCTTTGTGGGGATTCCTACTCCTACTGTCTGAGGAGTAGTCCGCTAGGAAATGTTTCTCAGGGGAATAGATTTTAGGAGCCTCGGTTGTCTATTACTCTATTGGGGAGTCATCTCTTGACTGAAGAGACTGAAGTGAACTGCTATCTAGTCAGGATGCAGGTTTTTGCAGTGACTTGCTGAGGATGATAAGGCTGACTGCTATTTGTTCATATTCCAGGCTTCACAGTGACTTAATGAGGAATGATATTGAACTATTATCTGGTCGTGCTCCAGGATTCACAGTAATTCAAACTATTCTCTGGTCGAAATCCAGGCTTCAATGACTTGAACAAATTAAGTTGTTATCTGGTCGGGTCCAGGCTTCAACTTGAATCTGAGGCATACCGTTATCTGGTCGTACCCAGGCTTCGGTAATTTAAAGAAATTAAGCTGTTATCTGGTAGGGTCCAGGTTTCAACTTAAATATGAGGTATACTATTATCTGGTCGAGTTCATGCTTCATAGTAATTGACAGAATAAACTGCTATCTGGTCGGATTCTAGGCTTGGCAGTGTCTAAAGAAGTTAACTGTTATCTGGTCTTATTCCAGGCTTTGCATCAACTTAAATTATTATCTGGTCGAAACCCAGGCTTCGTAGTGTCTGAAGAAGTGGACTACTATCTTGTCGGATTCCAGGCTTTGTAGTACCTTATATTGTTATCTGGTCAAAACCCAGGCTTCGCAGTGTCTAAAGAAGTGGACTATTATCTGGTCAGATTCCAGGCTTCGCAGCACCTTATACTGTTATCTGGTCGAAACCCAGGCTTCACAGTGTCTGAAGAAGTGGACCATTATCTGGTCGGATTCCAGGCTTCAAAGCACCTTATATTGTTATCTGGTTGAAACCCAGGTTTCAGTGTCTCAAGAACTGAACTACTATCTGGTCAGATTCCAGGTTTCACAGCACCTTATACTGTTATCTGGTTGAAACCCAAGCTTCACAGTGTTTTAAGAAGTGGACTACTATCTGGTCGGTTTCCAGGCTTCGCAACACCTTATATTATTATCTAGTTGAAACCCAAGCATCACAGTGTCTGAAGAAGTGGAATACTATCTGGTCAGATTCCAGGCTTCGCAGCACCTTATACTGTGATCTGGTCGAAACTCAGGCTTCACCGTTTTTTCAACTGGTATGGAAATCATATAGATCTTAGTGTTGATCTAACTTAACCAGAGAAGGTCTTGTGAGGGCATCTTTTTGAGGAAGATCCTGAGATGACCCTTGGTCATATGTGGCTTTTGAGAAGACTATCAGGTCACATAAGTAGTCAACGATATTTGTTGATTTGACATTTCCCTGAAAAAGGTAAATAATTAGTCATATGCAATGTCATGATGTATGAAATACATTGTGACGATGTTCTTAATAAATGAGATTTTATTATATGCGATGTGTATGCACATGCCATGATGTATGAACAGGGGTTGCTATTGCGATGCTTCCCAATCTAGGAAAATAAATCCCGGACTACTGTTGGAGAGTAATGGAAATTGAATTCCTGATCGTTGTAGAAAAATGGGTTCTTCTACCTTCGTTGGGGATGAAGAGTAGAGATGATTTGTCGAGGATTTCCTCTTTCTATTTGAGAATACTCAGCTGGTATTTTTTTATCTTCTATTTGATAATGAATCTGTGGGGATACAAGTACTTCTTCTTGTGAATATTCCACTGGGGAGAAGATTCTCTATTTGGGGAGTGTTCCTCTAAGGGAGAAGAATTCTTCTGTTGGAAAATTACATACTGAGAAAAGAATTATGTTGGAGACTCTACTGGGGAATATTCAGTAGCTAGGAAAAAGAAACTCTATTGAGGATAATCTTCTGTTTCCAGAGAAATAAAATCAAATGGGGATGAAGATTTGAAAGCTATCGGAGATTATAAAGCTCTGTGGGGAATGAGAGGTCAAACTTTGGTCGTTTTACTCTGTGGAGACGAGGCTTCATAAACTGCTGGCGACAAAAATAAACTTAGTTGGAAATCATGGATTTCAAACTAGGACTGGCTTTCAGACATTGCTTTGTTCCTTAGGCTATTAGCAATTGTCTTTCTGTTCTTTATGTAAATATTTGCAAATAGTAATCATATTCAATATGCATATGCCACAAATAATCAATGGATGTTTTTACAAAACAAAACAGAAAAATAGAAAAACAAGTAGTTTTGAACTTTCAAGAACTGGTTTGTATTTATTTTTGAAGTTTGCCTATAAAAGGAGTTTATATACAAGGAGATAGACACTCTAGTAAGAAAATGTCGTCGCAAGACGGATTTATACAAAGTTATATACAAAGAGAAAACAACTATGTATAACGATCCCATTGAGTTTCAATTCTGCTATTGTTCTTATGCCTTCGAGCGTCTCATCTATTTGTTGCTTGTCCGAAGTTGACTGGATTGATCGGTGTCGCTTGAGTTTGATAGTCTGATACTGAAGTTTGATCGCAAGGTGATCCAACGGGACATAGTTATACGCTTTAAATCACTAATTTTTGCCTGGACTGCCCTTTTGGGTTTTTATTCCATCGGGATACCCTTTCGTGCCCAAGCCACCCTCTCAGGTTTTTGACTTGTCGAGTGTACAAATTTTTTTTGTTTTTATCCCTAATTTTTCCCCAAACCCTTTTGGTTCGTCGGTATGCCCATATTTTTGCCTAGGCCAGTAGACCTAGCGGGTCTTTAATCATGCGTAATATCTTTTCACTATGTCCACATTCACAGGGTGGGGAAGGTTGTCACCATCCATGGTGGTTAGAATCATGGCTCCACCAGAAAATATGTTCTTGATTACAAATGGCCCTTCGTATATGGGGGTCCATTTGCCTCTAGGATCACCTTGCAGCAGGATGATGCACTTGATTACTAGATCACCCGCTTGGTATACCTGATGTCTGACCTTTTTGTTGAAAGCCTTGATCATCCGTTTTTGGTACATCTGACCATGACAAATAGTAGTAAGCCTTTTCTCATCAATCAGATTCAGTTGATCAAGTCGAGTCTGGATCCAATCGTCCTCGTTTAAACCCGTATCTTTCATGATCCTCAAAGAAGGGATCTTAACCTCAATTGGTAGAACAACCTCCATACCATATACCAGAGAATAAGATGTTGCCCCTGTTGACATACGCGCTGAGGTGTGGTAACCATGAAGAGTAAATGGTAACATCTCATGCCAGTCTTTGTATGTCATTGTAATTTTCTGTATAATCATCTTAATGTTCTTATTTGCAGCTTCAATAGCACCATTCATCTTTAGTCGGTAAGGGGAAGAATTATGATGCTGGACCTTGAATTGTTTACAGAGTTTGTTGATCATTGTGTTGTTGAGATTTGTACCATTGTCATTGATGATTCTCTCTGGCACACCGTACCGACAGATCAGGTTATGCTTGATAAACCGCGCCATAACATTCTTAGTAACAGTACCAAATGAGGCAACTTCGACCCACTTCGTGAAATAATCAATGGCTACCAGGATGAAGCGATTCCCATTGGAAGCGGTAGGTCTAATCTCTCTGATCATGTCAATTCCCCACATTGCAAATGGCCAAGGAGCCATCAAGACGTTCAAAGGAACCGGAGGTACATGCACCTTATCAGTATAGATCTCGCATTTGTGACAAGTTCGTGAATACTGATAGCAGTCTTCTTCCATAGTGGACCAAAAGTATCATGCCCGTAGGATCTTTTTAGCCATGGTATATCCACTCGAATGGGTTCTGAAGTTACCTTTGTATAGATCTGTCATAATCCTCTCCGCTTCGCTCTTGTCTACGCACCGAAGTAGAGTAGAGTTATGATTGCGCTTGTAGAGGATTCCATTACTAAGGAAGAACGTTGTGGCGAACCTTCTCAGAAACTTCTTATCATTGAAAGATGCCCCCTCGGGATACTCTTGAGCCTCGAGATATATCTTCACTTCATAGAACCAAGGTTTGTCTACTACTCTTTCCGTGTCAATCTCGTAGCAGTATGTTGGTTCATCCAATCTCTCAATAGTGATCTGAGGAGCCTCGTTGTCCCACCTGACCTTGAACATAGAGGACGTGGTAGCTAGCGCGTCTGCTAACTGATTCTCTTCTCATAGGAAAGGTTCAAAAGTGACCTCTTCAAAGTGTGGAAGTAACGTCAGCACATGTTCTTTGTAAGGGATGAGACTTGGGTGCTTTGTGCCCCACTCGCATTTGATTTGACTTATTACCAAAGTTGAATCCCCGAATACACTCAAGAACTTGATCCTTAGGTCAATAACAGCTCTTAGACCCATGATGCATGCTTCATACTCCGCCATGTTATTGGTACAGTTGAAACATAGTATGGCAGTGAAAGGAGTATGAAAGCCTTCAGGGGATATGATTACAGCACCGATGCCATTACCGAGTGCGTTCGAAGCTCCGTCAAAAACCATATTCCATTGGGATCCTTCTTCAGGTCCTTCATCTGGTCTAGGTTCTTCATAGTCAGTTACTAGCACAATATTCTCGTCCGGGAACTCAAAATTCATGGACTGGTAGTCATCCACGGCATGATGAGCCAAATGATCAGCGAATACACTCCCCTTGATTGCTTTCTAGGTTTTTGTATTGAATGTCGTATTCAGTTAGGATCATTTTCCATGTTGTTATTCTTCCGGATAGAGCGGGCTTCTCAAAGATGTATTTTATTGGATCCATCTTAGATATTAACAAAGTAGTGTGGGTCAACATATACTGTCTTAATCGGCGAGCAGCCCATGCCAAAGCACAATAATTTTTCTCAAGTAGTGAATATCGTGTTTCACAGTCGGTAAACTTTTTGCTAAGGTAGTATATTGCATGCTCTTTTCGACCAGACTCGTCATGCTGCCCCAACACACACCCCATTGAATTATCCAATACTGTTAAGTACATTGTCAAAGATCTTCCTTCAATTGGAGGAATTAGAATTGGAGGCTCTTGAAGGTAATCCTTGATTCTTTCAAAGGTAGCTTGGCATTCATCATTCCACTTTACCACTTGATCTTTCTTCAGAAGCTTAAAGATTGGCTCACAAGTAGCAGTTAGATGTGAAATGAACCTGACAATGTAGTTCAAACGTCCCAAGAAACCCCTAACTTCCTTCTCAATACGAAGAGTGGGCATCTCTTGTATAGCTTTTACCTTTGTAAGGTCTACTTGAATACCTTTGTCACTGACAATGAAACCTAATAGTTTACCAGACCTTACCCCAAAGGTGCACTTGTTCAGATTCAATCTCAACTTGTACGTCTTCAACCTATCAAACAGCTTTTGCAGATGATCGAGGTGCTCTTCTTCATTTTGAGGTTTGGCTATCATGTCGTCAACATATACCACTATCTTGTGATGTATCATGTCGTGGAACAAAGCTACCATAGCTTGCTGATAGGTTTCCCCAACATTCTTCAACCCAAATGGCATTACCTTATAACAGAAAGTGCCCCACTGCATGACAAAGGTTGTCTTCTCCATGTCTTCAGGAGCCATCTTGATCTGATTATAACCAGAGAAACCGCCCATGAAAGAAAATATCTTATGTTGTGCGGTTTTGTCAACCAGAACATCAATATGGGGAAGCGGGAAGTCATCCTTGGGGCTTTCCCAGTTCAAGTCTCTATAGTCCATACACATACGTACCTTTTCGTCCTTCTTAGGTACCGGAGGGCACTCTTCTTTAGTTGGTAGCCGGTGAACCACAATATCTGTATCCAGTCCTGGCATGTCTTCATATGACCATGAAAAGATCTCGACATAGTCGTGCAACAATTTATATCAACCTCTGTCTGACATTAAGCTCCAAATTTGCACCTATCTTGACTTCTTTCTTGTCTTCCTCTGTACCCAAGTTTATTGTCTCAATTGTCTCTTCATGAGGTTGTATGGCCCTCTCTTCTTGTTGTAACAGTCTAGCAAGTTCTCCATGCACCTTACAATCTTCCTCACCTTCATCCTCAGCTTGGTTGATCAGACTTTTGAAGTTATAACTGGAAATAGCAGAACTGTTATCGATGGGATCCATAGTGGATATGGATCTGCAGTTGATACGTGAGTGTGTGTAAGAGCATAGCTGTATAGACAAAGTAAAAGGCGGAAAGGAAAAACAGAGAGCGCAAAATTTGTATGCAAAAACGTCCAATGTTTTATTGATGACATATGATAATGACATATAATAACCCTCACAAATAAACCATTGTGCCTCGGGTAAGACACAAGGCCATAGAGTTTATATTGTTTATTACAAATCCCAAAAACAAGCAAGACAATTACTGCTGAACAAAAGTAATCGGCACAAAATCTTTGGTCGTCCAGTTACTAGGTCCACCATTGGTAGTAGGGTAGATCCAGCTATCAATATCATCCTCATTGTCAGCATTTTCTGTGGCGGAGACAACCTCAATAGCATTGATTCCTGAGCCATGCTTGGGCATGGGTGCAGTTATGACGTTGGGATCCTCAGGGGGATCGAATTCAATCTCCTTTGCCTCGATCAGATTTGCACCTTGTTCTTTAAAGCCCAGCAGTTGTTGGTATCATGGCCTGGACTTTCAGAGTGGTAAGAACACCGAGCGTTTGGATTTTAACAAGGAGATGTGGTGTTGGGGTTCTTGGGAGCCTCCCGTAGGGTTACCAGATTGGTCTCTAATAAATGTGGAAAGATTTGAGACAGAGTCATGTTTATCCTGGTCAACTGTCTTACCGACCTTTCTGTCCTCGATTGATTATTCCTTTGTTGGGTAGGTTCAGACTTAGAAATCATGACAACCCCTACTATTGGACGGTGCTCGATTCTATTCTGACTTCTTGGGTTGTAAATAGCATTGACCTCCTTCCTACCCATGAATGGATTTTCCACTGCTTTAAGAGGTGTCTTTCTAGATCTTGCCACTTTGGATCCCAGCTGTTGTACCCCAAAATTTGCCCTCCCACATTCTTCAAGATTTGTCAAGGTCAACCTCCAAATGATTCAAAATCTCTCAAGGGTTGCACAGTCCAATTGCCTCCTAACACAGTCAAAATTAGGGTTTTGGTTCTTGCAAAGAAGTTGAGGTTTTCAAGGGTCCCATCAAGTCCCATATGCCTATATACATTGTCAAGCATTCATATGTCAAGTTTCAAGATTCACATCATCAAGTTGCACAGTCAAAAACCCTAATTGCTTCATAGTCAACTGCAGGGGCAATATGGTCATTTGACAGTCAAAAGTCAAAATTTTTGGTCAACATCTTATTTTGAAGCCACAATCCTCATTTGATCATTTTTTGATCATGATTCCTCAAGCATGGCTCAAAAAGTCTCAAGATGCAAAAGTTTCTATTTTTGGACAGCTGAAAAGTCAACTGCAAATTGACCAAGGCATAACTTTTTCATGGTTCATCAGAAAAATCCCATCCAATGCTCATTTTGAAGTGGATGACATTTCCTACAACTCATCTTCACATTCCAAGTCCAAGAAATGCTCTCACAAAAAGTTATCAATTTCAACATTATAGGTCATTTTCAAAAGTCAACAAAAAGGAACTTTAAGTCAAAGACCATAACTTGAGATTGGTAAATCAAAATGACATGGGACCAAAGGCATTGATTAGAGGACTTCAAGACCTTTCCAAAATGTCCAAGAACATGTTCATAGCTTCAAAATTGAGCAAGATATTCATTGGAGAAGTTGGGAAATTTTTGGGAACTTTCAAAAGTCAACTTTGCCTAAAACACTTCATTTTTGCTAATGGGCCTCAAATTCCTTCTTGAAACTTTACCCAAAGCCTATGCACGACCCATTGAGCTTAAAATAATTTATTTTCTTATTTTTAATTAATTAATTGAATTTATATTAATATTAATTCATTTAATTGGTTTTAATTATAGGAAAATCAAAAAGATATGGTTTTTGGATCTTTTGTGATGCAAATCAGATCAGGGCAAGCTGGCAAACTCGTTTCTCAATCAAAAAAGGAAAATCATCCATAATTGGCAAGGTTTTCATTGAAATAGATTGGAAATTATATGATTGAAAACCAAAGATTGCAAACTTAATTTCATGGACTTTTGGGCCAAAGTTTTAACCTAATTCTCATCACATACATATGCTGAGGCCAACCCTAGTGTAGAACACGTGAAAGCTGCCATAGAACTCCATAACAAAGTTGCAAAAAATTCAGAAAAAGTGTGAAACTGATTTCCTATTTGCAGCACAATTCAAAGCTTCTCTTTGATTCAAACATATTGCCTGAGTCTCCAGGAAGCCATTGCCATCAAGAACCAGTCCTAACACACGAAGAATCAAAGAACACGAGTCCCACGGTTTGAACATATTTCCAAAATTGCATAACATGATTCATGCGTTTTTAATCTATTTTCTTGTTTGATTTATGCTAATAGGGACCTTCTGAAGCGATTGGTATAATCCAATTGAGTTATAGCCTTCTGAATCAAAATCCACCATGAACGAAATCTAGGGTTTCTGAAGCTCTCAATTAGGGCTTTATGCATAAGGAAAAATTGGACCACATCATGACTATGGTTGAATTCGTCAAGGACAAACGAATTCAACCAAACCCTCGCGCTCAATTTATGTGATCTGTGCTGCTAATCGCTATTATTGGGACTTTTGGTTTGTGGGGGTTTAAAACCCCCGCTATCTTGTTCATGTTTGCAGGAAAAACGAAGAAGAAGGGTGAGCTGTCCAAACGCTACTGGATCATTCAAACTCAGCGCGCGTATTTTTGTTTGCATCATAATAATTGTTTGTATTTTATATAATATTTGTTTATCAATATGTTTACAAACGCGCTTCATATCTCAGATGGTGGGAGACGTGGCTGGCAAACACTGGGACCTGGGTTAGATTCCCAGGTCCCCCATATATTTCTTCATATTTTTCTTAACCAATTCCAGTGCAGCATATGATTCAATAGTCCACCATGAGCCTCACATCTAGGCTTGCCAAGTGCCCAGGATCAACAATCTGAAGGCCAGGAGATATGGAGCATGGTACACCCTAGTCAGCCAGCAAGCGCATGATCAGGAAAAGTCAACGAGGCTTTGTGCTTCCTGGGCCTGAATTCCAGCAATTCACCTCCACTTGGGCCAACACACCCCCTTGGTTTGCATAATTAATTTTATTTTCTTTTCTTTTCTTTTAATTTCTTTCAATTGTTTTTTTAATAATTATTATTAATTCACCATAAAATAGTTTTTCCTAATAAAAATCAGAAACTCAAAAATGTAAATATTTTTAATTATTTATTAATTTCATCATTAACCTATTTTTGTAAATAAATACTAATAATTAATTTAGTTTAATTTAGGTTTAAATTTTAACCCCTTTTCTTAATAAATAAAAATTGCATAGAATTAGGTTTTGACGTTTTTTAATCATTTTTTTATCAATCATCATTATTACTATTTATTAATTATTATTTTTGTAAATAACATGAAAATTAATTAATTAGCTTAAATTAGTTTAACTTTAACATTTTTCTTAATAATTAAAATAAACTTAGAACTAGGGTTTTCTTTTAATTTTAATTGTTTTATTTCCATAAATACAAAAAACATAAAAAACATCTTTCTTGTAAATAATTAATTAAATGATTAGGTTTTAATTTAACTTCAAGCAAAGGACAAAAACTCTTAATTTCTCAAAAGGGTCCAACACCCTCGGACGTCCAGTTTAATTTATTCGCGCACTATTTTCTTATTTGATTATTATGTAACTGTTCAAGGATGTAATAGTAATTAGGTTTATTGTTTTTACCTTCCGCATCTTTATCAAAAACGGGTCTTTGTATTTTGGCGATGTATAGACCCGCGCCTTGTAATAGCGTAGCTTTTACCTTTCCGTATTTTATTTTCCGCACTTCTAAATTCTAAATTGCATGAAAGAATGTATGGTAATTAAAAACAACTCGTAGCTCACAATGCCATGATCAAAGATAAATGTTAACATGAAAACAACACACAATGCACATGCCACTTCTAGGGTACGCCTCACTCGTTGCCTTCGAAAAGTGGTCGTCAAGTATAGGGTGTTTTAGCGGTCACCCTTATGTCTAAGATCCAGTTGCCTCGAAACGGTTGCCTCGGATTAAAAAGGATCTAGGACATTAGGGTTACTTCTAAGGTGTCCTACTATTGCTTCGGTGACCACACTGTCCCTAAAATCGAATTGACTCGAACACCTCCAACGGTGGTGCTACCTACCTCTCAATGGTGGGATGGCACTACCTTAAGGACTTTTACACAGCCTAATTCCTTAGAGTAGATAGATTTCTCCTGGGTACTTGCTCTCTCTCAAAAACAAAAAAAAACATCTTTTCGCACCTACACTTTCAAAAAGTTTTCAAACAAATACTTCATACACTCTTGAGGACTGATACAAGAGTTACCTAGAAGTTTTTCAAACTAAACTTTTTCAAAACCCACACACACTTGAAAAGCAAACAAATTTTTGAAAACATAGTGAGCAAGTACCTAAGAGCCCATGGATAACCATGGATAGAAAGGGTGCTAACACCTTCCCTTTCTATAAATCTACCTCCCGAACCGAGAAATATCTCGAAAAGGAATTTTGATGTGCTTTTGTCCTTTCCTTGTTGGAGAACATAAAAGACGGTGGCGACTCTTGCTTACGGCGACATTTCGCGAAACCAGCTAAAAACAGTCAGTTCTATTTCCATCGATAACACCAGCTTCTACCCTTTCTCCAGTCAATATCAACTCAGTAAAACCAGTTGAGGAGCTACCAATCAAGTAATTAAAGAACGGACCAGATAGTGTACCAAGAAACATGTCCTCCAACTCCCTATCAGACAAAGGGGGTTAGACTCTCCCTTCCAAATCTCTCCACTTTTGAGCGTAGTCCTTAAAACCTTCACTTGCACCCATAGACATACTCTGGAGTTGAGTACGGGTAGGACCAAGGTTAGTGCTATATTGATACTGCTTATAAAAAGCAACAACCAAATCTTCCCAGTTGCAGACATTGATTCCCTCCAACTAATAGAACCACTCAAGCTGAGTCTCGGACAGACTATATTGAAAGAAATGGACCCACAAGTTCCTATCAGCAGTGTGAGGCTGAATCTTCCTCACATAAGAACGGAGATGAAGCTTGGGACAAGAAACCCAATCATACTTGGCGAACACCAGCACCTTGAACTTTTGTGGGATGACAACCCCAGAGACCAAACCCAACTCTTCAAAATCCAAACCTGGTACCTTCCGGACCTTCATTGCATTCAAAAGATCCTCTAGCTGTTTGTATTTTTCATCAGCAGGAGGATATTGTTCCTCATCATAGTTATATTCATCATCGAATTCTTTTGGACTGGAGTCTTCCTCTCTTGTTTCCTCCTCTTGATTGTCCCCTCCCTTTGATGGAGTTTCCAACTCTAACACTCGCTTAACTGGTCCTTTTAACCTTCTGCCTAGATTCAGGACACCAACGGTCTTCTTCACCTTCTTCTTTCTATATTTCAGAATAAGGGCCTTCAGATCTTCCTACCCTTTAGCCAAAGCTACGAACATTTGCTGAAATCAGGCATTTTGTGCCTGGAGATCCTTGATACTTTGTTCAGAAGCCATTATTGCTGAAATAAACAGCGGAGAAGATGAGAAACCTACTTTGAAACTTGTTTATGCAATGTCATGGATGATATGCGTATGCAATGATTTCAAGGATTCTTAAAGACTCAAATTTGCTTAAACAAAAAGGAACACACGTTAATTGTATTAATAAGTTTGAATTATTACAAAGAGTGCTCTTTAGGCTTACAATCAAATAAGATAAAACTTAAAGCAAAAAGAAAATTAGGTTTCCCATAAGTGCATCCTCTTTGGTGCAATGTAGGCATTTATATTCCTCTCTTCATGAAGAATCCTAGTGAGTCCCAGGAATTTCTTCTTGCTGGCGTAGAATTGAGCTTCAAACGTATCCCGCTCCTCCTTAATTTAGACCCAGGATTTTTGTAACTCCTCATGATCAGTTGGCATGTAAGGATAAAGAACAAGATAAGGAGTGTCTCCTTCAGTAATCGGTTCCATAATCATAGGTAGGATGGCGGGGTAAGGCATCATAAGACTTTGAGCACGGGCTCGTACCCATTTGAGATAAGGATCAAGAGGGATGGAATTCTTGTGCCCCAGTGTCTTGCTATCAACTCTATGTACCATGCCTCAATCCCGCATGAACCTTTTAAGGTAACCCTGAGCATCATTCTCATAGTCGAAGGCGATTCCTTGATAAGTGTATCATGAGGACCATCCCTTCTCGCATATCTAAACTGTCGCGGTGCCAAACAAGGATTGTAAGTGATTCCTCCCCTAATGCCTAAAAGAGGGACATTATGGAATTCTCCGCATCGATCAATGATGGTAACATTCTCCGAGGATCGAGGACACCAATGAACACCTGAATGTGTAAGAGTCATTAGCCTATGAGACCATCTCAAACCCTATTCGTTCTTCAAGACGGATCGGGGTAGGTGCGAAATAAACCACCTAGCCAAAAAGAGTAATGAAACACAGAAGGGTCCCTCTTTTCTTTATAGTACGATTATGAAGAGAATGTAGGATATCTCCAAGCAGAGTAGGTACCAGATTGCGTGACTGGAAAACCTTTACCGCATTCACGTCTATGAGCTGGTCTGGATTAGGAAACAGTACCAACCCATAGATGAGAAGGGATAACACCTATTTAAAAGCTTGTAAGTCTAGGGTATCCCAAAAATGATGAGCTTTCTCAAACAAGAACTTAGCCAAAAAAACCCTTAACACCTCTCCTGGTTTCCCAATTTTCTATTACGTCAGACCGTTGTAAGGACAGAGATTTAGGAATATCTTCAGGTTTAGGGTCTCTTTCCATACCATTGAAAGGTACCTTGTTAAGGATGGGCACCCCCAGTAACAGAGAAAACTCCTCCATAGTAGGCACTAACTGGTAATCCGAAAAAGTGAAGCAGTGATGTAGAGGGTCATAGAATTGAAAGAGCACTTTTAACATTTCTTCATCAGGGTTTGAGGTGACAAAGTTGAGAAGTGAACCATGTATTTTGGTGAAGGGAGAGCTTTCAGGAACCCTGGATATTAATCCTTAAGTTGAAGAGGTACCTTTACCAGACTGACTTGGATAGTGAATTTGCTGGCGAGGGCCATGTCCTACAAAACAAGACAAAAATAAACCCTAAGAATCCTTGAAATGGTTAGTATGATATGCTATGTTATGATGTCATGATTATGCTCAGATATAGCACATATAGAAAACACAAGAAAATCACACAAAGACCTTATGTTTAAGGCTTGCATGGGTTTTAAGGTAATACCCTCTTGAAGTTGGATTGGTTTAACCTGTCCTAAATATAGTAACCGGATTCTAAGGGATCTCAATATAATTGATCTTTCCCCCGAATTTCATTCCGATAGACAATTGACTTGCCACAAAACAAAATTCACGATTCAAACCTCAATGAGTGTAGCATCGAGTATCAACCGACTTTGGGTTTACACCAAAGATGGCTATATCATTACGTCCTAAAAGCCAAGTTGGTCAATTAAGGTGCTAAGGTCAGTTGACACTTTATGATACCACGCAGCGGCCCCGTATTCTCCTTGATTACTACAGGGCTACTGGTACACACCAAATTATCACATCAACGTAGATACTGCTTCAACCATGTCGGTATACCCCGCACAACTCCCTCATAATTTATTGCTACTTACCTAAAAGGAATTCCCTGATCCGAGTTTAGGATCCAAACAACCCAAATAGATAACCTCAAAAGTAAAGAAAACAAACAAGCAAAGAATTTAGAAATGATCTATACCCTAAGGTAAACCCCACTTTTATGAGTCATTCCCCAGCAGAGTCGCCAGTTTTGTGATACGTTGGCAGAACTGACTGTTAATACTGGTTTTTGCATTTGTGTTTACAAATGTGCGGTAAGCAAGAGTCGCCACCGTCTTTTATTTTATCCAACAAAGGAAAATGGAAAAAGAACAGAAAAAACCTTTTTTGAGATGTTTCTGAGTATGGGGGGTAGATTATAGAAAGGGAAGGTGTTAGCACCCTTTCTATCCAGGGTTTTCCATGGGCTCTTAGGAATTTGCTCATTCTTGAATTTCTTTTGCGTGTTTGTGTGTTTGAAAAAGTTTTAAACTTGCCTTAGTGTGGCGTTTCACTTTATGGTAACCCTTGTATCAGTCTTCAAGGGTGTGATAAAGTGTTTTTGAAAACTTTTGTTTGAAAAGTTTGTTTGAAAGTGTATGGTGTAAAAGATTATTTTGAGCAAGTACTTAAGAGTTTCTACCTACTCGAAAAAGACTGTTCATTTTTCTTATTTCCTTTAGACAATGCTATCCTACTATTAAAGAGTAGGTAGCTCCATCGTTGGAGTTTGAGGGACAATCGAAAGGGAAGATTACGGTCACTTAAGGAAACAGGGCAAGATCTCTTAGTAACTGTCCTAAAACTCTAAGATCACTTTTTTACCGAGGCAATGTCGAAAGGGTCATCGAGGGACTAGTGATCTTTCAAATTAGAGGACAACCACTAAAAATTCTCACGTTTTGAGAATAGTGACTGTTTTCCGAAAGCAACTGAAGTGGGGCATACCCTAGGGGTGAGCATGTGCAATTGTTTGATTTCAGTTTATTTATCTTTGCACAGTTATGGTGTTCTACTGTTTTAAACATTTGACTTATCTTTTGTATACAATCCTATTATCCATACATCTAACAGTTAATAGTAGCGAAAAAATAGAATACGAGAATCGAAAACCTAGCTATTACAAGGCTTTGGAAAGTGGGTTACATAACCAAACTTGGGGGAAAGTGGCAAATAAATAAGAAAAACAATAAGTAAAAACCTAATTCACACTATTACAAACCATTGGCAGTTACATTAATTTGGAAAAAAAAATATAAAAAAAATAAGCGCGTGAGAAAATAAGACGGGGATGAAACCTAAGTCCTAAAAAACTTAACAATTAAAGAGAAAATATTTTTGTCATTTTTTTTATGTTAAAAAAAATATTTGAAAACTTAACCTAAATCTAATTAATTTTTATTTAATAAAAATTATCAAGTTACAATAATCAAAATTAATTAATTAATTTTTTTTAAAATTAATTTTAATTATCAAACCTAATTCTATTTATTGATTTTATATTTTTTTAATTATTAAAGAAAATTAAATTAAGACAATTAAAATAAAATAAAATGATATTAAAGAAATAAAAAAAAAAGGATGGGCCTGGTGTTGTTTGGCCAATTGGGGGGTGTGAATTGAATATTTGCAAGGCCCAAAGGTGTTGGTCCAAACGCCAGAGTATTTCAGCGTAATCAGCCTTTACGGAGTGCATCATAGATCTTCAATTCTGGAGCATTGGATCTACTTTGAGATGATCCAAAGGGTGGGATCTGAGGACGTATGGTTGATGCTTGGCTAGGAGATGTATTAGATCTGCTGAATAATTATTTGAAAAAAAATAAATTGCTGGACTTGGGGCTCGAACCCAGGTCCTCTCCTTTACACATGCGCTAGCTTACCACTGGGTTGTCTTGGTCATTCAAACATATAATGATATTAATAAATTATATATATATAAAAAAACAAACATATCTGAGAAAAAAATTAAAAAATGCGTGCCAATTTGAATCTTCCAATGGGGGACTGACACCTAGTCTTCTTCCTCCAGCAACCGTCACTTTAGAGACCACACTTTTACCTACGGACATATTTGTCACTATAGGCTATATCGACAGTTTTTGTCTGTGGCTACAAACCTGCAAAATTTAAAAATGCAGCACAAGCAAGATAAATCCTAACCTAAGGCGTAGATCAATTGCATTCATTCCCCTGAACACAAAGATGCCCTTGATTTGGCCCAATTTTACCTCTACAAGAAGTTCCCAATATGAGACCTTGAAACCCTAACAATGGCTTCAAACGGATCCTACATTTATACTAAAATTAAAGCATTCAAATACCTTGCATACACGATAGCAAACATAAATACAGAATTGAAATATGTTTATGATGCTATAATTAAAGGAATCGAACTCAAAAAAAATGTGCAAATCGTGAGGTAGTGAGGACGTGTTTCAGATTGCTTTGAGGCTTGGTGATGATTGGAATCGGTCCAGGGGACTTCCAGAAACGTGTTTCGACACTTTTTTTGGATTGAAACAAGTTGGAAGTGAAAATTCAAATTTGACAACTTAGTGTTTTTTTTTCCAAATTTGACAGGGGTTCTCCAAATCCTCTAACTCTGTTTGATGCTTGCCAAAAGCTTGCTTATATAGAGAGTAGTGAGAGAACACGACAATTCCATGCTTGTAACAGCTAGGGACAAGTTCTTAAATGCCATGAATGTCCCTTTGAAACCTTGGCCAAAGTCATGGGATTTTGTCCCATTTTGAATTTTGAATGAGTGCAAACATCTTGGCCTTGCTGTACACAAAAATTGGGACCCCCCATGCATTAAAGCAAGCCTTAAACATATAATTTGTAATAATCTTGATTTATTTGATTTTTAATTAAATAAAATTAATATAAAATTCAAATAAAATCAAGATTATGCAAAAAAAAATTTAGGAGTCCTCTATGATCTTAGAAACATGTTTGAAGTTCAAGAATTTGAGCCATTGCCTTAAAAATTCAAATGTGCCCAATGCATATTTCTTGCAATTTCCCAAATTTTCCCAACTTTGGCAAGCCATAACTTGCTCAATTTTTTCCTCATGATGATGATCTGGTACTTTTTGAAAATCCTGAGATGTCTACTTCAATCCCTGTTTTTGATAAATTTTTCTTTTGAAGATGTTATATTGATGTTAAAGGTCTTGGTAAAAAGTGGCTTTTATTGACTTTCTAAAAATGACCTGTAATGTATGAACTTGTATCTTTCAAATGGTGCATTTATTGGACTTGAGGGATGAAGAGAAGTTGTAGGGAATTGGATTCTCTTAAAAATGAGTTTGGTTGGAAAAAATTTGATGAATTATGAGAAAGTTATGCTCGGTCAAAGTTTGGTTGACTTTTCATATAGAAACCCTAATTTTCTATTTTTGACTTTTGATGAATTATGAGCAATTCTTGAGGAATCATGATCAACACTTGATCAAATGATGGATATCACTTCAAAATGTTGATGTTGACCAAAAATCTTGAATTTTGACTGTATATAGGTCACAATTGACTTTTGACCTAGCACAATTGATTTTCCAATACTTTAGCAATTGTCTTAGCAAACTTATTGAGAAAAGCATGAAACTTGGCATGGATGATCTTGAAGACATGTTAGGACCATGGGAATCATTGGAGACCATTGGAGCTCAAACATCTTGATGAAAATGGAAACCCTAATTGGGGGCTCATTACCTTAGGAGGAGAATTTTCCTGATCAATTCTTGGGCATCCTTGGGGCAAGTTAAGGATCTCAACAGGCACATGTTGAGTAAAATGAGAGGGAAAATTTTGGGGTACAACACCTCAGTATAATGTAATTCTCCGTTAAATCTCGACAGATGATTCCCCTGGTTAATCTCGGATGATGATTATCCATAAGACCTCAGCAGAAGGTAATTTTATGATGAATCTCGACAGAAGATTCCACTGGTTAATCTCGGCAGTTGATTATCGAGAAGACCTCGGCATAAGGAAATTCAATGTTGAATCTTGGTAATAGATTCCCCTGGTTAATCTTGGCAGTTAATTATCCAGAAGACCTCGGCAGAAGGTAATTCTACATTGAATCTCGACAGTAGATTCCCCTGGTTAATATCGGCAGTTGATTATCCATAAGACCTCGATAGAAGGTAATTCTATGTTGAATCTTGGCAGTAGATTCCCCTGGTTAATCTCGGCACTTGATTAACCAAAAGACCTCGGCAGAAGGTAATTCTATGTTTAATATCGATAGAAGATTCCCCTGGTTAATCCCGGTAGTTGATTATCCATAAGACCTCAGCAGAAGGAAATTCTATGTTGAATTTCGACAGAAGATTCCCCTGGTTAATCTCTCCAGTTGATTATCCATAAGACCTCGGCATAAGGCAATTCTACATTGAATCTCAGTAATAGATTTCCCTAGTTAATCTCGACAGTTGATTATCTAGAAGACCTCAGCAGAAGGTAATTCACAATCAAATCACGGCAGTTGATTATCCAAAAGACCTCGGCAAAAGGTAATTCACAAACGAATCTCGGCAGTAGATTCCCCTGGTTAATCTCGACAGTTAATTATCTAGAAGACCTCGGTAGAAGGTAATTCTATGTTGAATCTCGACAGAAGATTCCCCTGGTTAATCTCGGCAAGGCATTATCCAGATTACCTCGGCAAAAGACAATTATACGTTGAATCTCGGCAGTAGATTCCCCTGGTAAATCTCGGCAGTTGATTATCCAGAAGACCTCGATATAAGGCAATTCTATGTTGAATCTTGACAGTAGCCTCCCCTGGTTGATCTCAGAATTTGATTATCGAAAAGACCTCGACAGAAGGTAGTTCTCAATCGAATCTCGATAGTAAATTCTTTGGAAATCTCGGCATTAGATTTCCTACTAAGATCCTCATATCAAGCATGATGTACACATAACCATATCAAATCTTAAGGTCATTCATAATAATATGCAACACACAACTATGCTTCTTACCTTCCGGTGGGAGTTCTTCATCATTAAAGCTCAAGACATTACACGCGGTAATATTCTCCACTACACCATCAAACTGGTCTATGTTCACATCATGATCAACATAAGCTTGCTCTAACACCTTCATTAAAGAGTTCTGAGGAGATTTAGAATTCAACAACAAAGACAACATAGATATCTTGGATGGTGTTTGAAGAAGTTGTCCACCACCTTGTAGTAACTTCTTCTGATAAGCTTTAATAGTTCTTCAGCATCGTCATCTTATCTCGGTTCATTAGCTTGACTAACAACCACCAATTCTTGACTAACCACAACAAGATCTTTGCCATGCACACTCTAACCCGTTGACTCAGAATCATCCTTTTGAAGAGGTGTCGGTGCAAATACACACTCATTTCTAGCCATTAGGCTAGCTTCAGTTGTACTCTCAATGAGTTGAGCTAGCTCAATCACAAATTCATTCCCATCTTCCCAAACAGTAGCATTGTACCTTTAGGGAACAACTTTCTTGGATTCATACGGAACCTACATTGGTAATAAATAACCAAAGTAATCTTGCTTTGATAAGTGATTTCCACAAGTTTGAGAATATATAACTTTGGAACAATGACAACTACCTGATCTACTCTTCGCTTAGCACAAACTTGAAAAATGCCCATCTCCATTAAGCTTTGAATATCTCTTTTTATCAACGCACATCCTCTAGGATTTTTTTCACACACATGGAAATTAACATAATCATTCTTGAGGTAACCAACTTCACATAATCTGGTGTGCACCTCAGCCAACATAGTTCTCACCGAGTTAACATAAAAAATTCGACAATTATCTTGACATACATCAACCATAGTGATAGAAGGTCCCCCATGTTTTAGAAAAGGATTGAATTGAAAATTAGGCCCAACATCTATGAACTTCAAGATAGCATGTTTAATAAGCTTCTGAACTTCAGATTTCAAATAAAAACAGGTTTCGAGATCATGACCCGGTGCACCATGGTGATAGGCACAACTAGCTTATGGCTTATACCACAAAGGAAGTGGATTTAGAACAACTGGTGGAGACTGAGTCTTGATTAACCTTTTCTACAGCAAAGAATGATACAATTCAGTGTAAATCATAAGAATATGACCAAACTGAAATTTCATACGGCCTTGTTGGTTCTGATTTAATTGATGATTTTGTTGTTGTTGCTGAAACTGCGGATGATATATCTGACAAGCTCGATTGGATTAACCATTGGAGTAACTACGACAAACTGAGGTTGTTAAGAATATTGATTCTGACAATTACCCCCACCATTATATCTCATTTTCCTTTATCCTTGAGAAATGGCATTGGAATCACCTTCCTTCTTTTTCTGGAAATTACTTCCATAATTCTTAGCTGAAGAATTCACATCTTTAGATAAACGACCTTCACGAACACCTTCCTCCAAACAGATCCCCATGCCCACCATCTTGGTAAAGTCATTGGGAGCCCTAGCCACCATCCTTTCATAGTAAAAGGAACTCAGAGTCTTAAGGAACATCTTAGTCATCTCCTTCTCCACCATCAGAGGGCTAATCTAAGCATCAACCCTGCACCCTCTCTAGGCATATTCTTTGAATAATTTATTGTCTTTCTGAGATATAGCACTAAGGTGATCACGGTCCGGAGCCATATAAACATTTTACTTGTACTGACGAACAAATGATTCACCTAGGTCATTGAAAGAAGTAATATGAGCACTATCAAGCCCCATGTACCACTTCAATGGAGCACCAGTCAAGCTGTCTTGAAAGTAGTGGATAAATAATTTATCATCATCGATATGAGTAGCCATATTCCGATAGTACATGATCAAATGGCTCTAAGTACAATAATTACCCTTGTATTTCTTAAATTTAGGGACCTTGAACTTAATATGGATCTTAACATTCGACATTAGGCACAAATCATTGGCATTCTTCTCAAACAATTCCTTACCCTTCATAGCCTTCATCTCTTTCTTCAGCTCTTGAAACTAATCTTGAAATTCATCCATACTCTCATAGACATCAACATTCTTACTAGGAGAATCATGGAAGATAGAATCCTCTTGGGGCACAGTATGCACGACCGAAGGAGTAGTAACCATCACAAGTTGAAAAGGTGGAACTTGACTCACCAGAGGAGCCTCAGATACATGATTAAAATTCTTATTAACAAAATTGAACATCATTCCCCAAGGGTAACCAAAAGGCATCTGATTCTGACGAGACCCAAGAGGAGTAACAGAAACAACAACAGCAACAACCTCAGAGTGTACAGTGCTTGAGATTGAGGTAGAGGAGGAAGTTTATGTTGGCCAATAACCAAAGATTCAACCAAAGCAGTCAATATATCCATAATAGTTCTCAAATAGTCACCTTTTCACGAAGTTACCTTTGTTCTTGTTCAATGTTATCCATCTTACTTCTTTTACTGGCACAAGTGTTGTACCAGTGAAACAACTTGTCTTCCACGAAGACGGAGGAAAACAGATGAGACTCTGACGAACTTTACAAAAAGTAAGACCAAATATTGTATGATGCATATGCAAATGAGTGTTTAATTTATTTTTTAAGTTTTCAAGGAACTCAAGAATCATAAACATATTTCAAAACATATTGCAAAACATCATAAGTAATAACAACATTAAAAGATAAATTTGAACTTTTTATTTCATTAAGAATCTGGAAGGATTACAACTTCGATACACAGTTTCAAAGCAATCATAAATACAAGATATAAACTAAGGACTAGAATCTGAAGAAACCACAACCAAATCATAATTATCCACATGCTGCAACCTCTTCTTGAGCTTCTTAATATGAGCTTCCAAGGCAATCTTCATTTCATCTTTCTCGCTCAAGATCTTATCGATAATACTCTTCCAAGAACCATACCTAGCTTGAGATGATAAGTTGCTAGAGGAAGATAAATTGTGTTGCTCGAGTAAAGCATCCTTCTGGTGAAGTATATCACCTTTCTCTTTCATCTATCTTTGCAACTTTAGATTATTCGTATTTGAAGCATAGAACTTTTTCTTCCAAGCTTCTTTTTCTTGCGTCATCTAAGCTAAAGAAACTTGAAGTCCTTCTACATCTTCAATGGGAATAAGAGAAGATCCTTCAACTTTAGGAAACATAGTCTTTTTAGAAGGGTAAGGCATCTTAATTATAGTAGCTCTTGCTTGCACCCACTAAGTGTAAGGCTCTAATGAAACACAATCCTTCCTTCCTAACTCTTGCTTTCCTTTTCTTTGAATCTTATGCTAGGCATGATCGATCTTTTCTTTCAAACCTTTTTAATCAGCTCTTTATTGAATAAAGAAACCCTCCAATACAATATTGTTTGTTTATCATTCATGCATACCCAAGCTGACGTTGGGCCAATATTGGATTGTAGTTGATACCTCCTTTTGTACCAATAAGAGGCACATTAATAACCTCTCCACATCTATCAATAATCTTCACATCATCCTAAACTCTAGAATACCAACTTTGATCTTCATTGGTAAGAGACATAAGCCTTTGAGACTACCTCAACTTCTCTTTGTTATCCTTGAAGACTCTAGACTGCGGCAAGTGCAAAATAAATTACTTGTACAACAAAGATGCACAACACATGATAATACCTCCTTTATTCATTGTTCGATGATGAATATAACAGTAACTATCTGCAAGAAAAGTTGGAACTGGATTCCGAATCAGAAAGATATAGATAATGTTGATGTCCAAAAAGTTGTCAATGTTCGGGAACAAGACTAAGCCATAAATGAGCAACGCAAGAACGGCTTCAAAAGCAAGCATACTACTCGCACTAGAAAGATGATAAGTGAAAAGGTGTAGTTATTTTCTATATACTTTTTGTTTCACTTATCGATTCTTTATTGTAAATATCGGTTGAATAACCCTGCTTTTTGTTATAAATATGCTTAGTTGCATTTTAATTACATATTGTATCAGTTGATTAATTTTGTATATGTTTTGTATGTATTTGTTACGTTATTGGAGCATTGAGGAATAAATTCCAAATGGAGCTCCAAGACGTGCATTTGATCAATAAAGTAATAAGGCAAAAGAGAGAGAGCCAAATGAAGTTGTGCAGAGAAAGCAACAAAATTTACTGGAACTGTCATGCGTCACCGGGAGAAATTCTTGTCACCGAGCAAAGTTAGATATTTTTAATCAGATGAGGATGTGGCGCAGTCTGGGCCAAGTGTATAAAAGTCGTCACTGCGTGAAGGTTTATGTCGCCAGGCGACGCGTGCGGAACAAAATTTGTTTATATTTCATTTTTGTGTTGGGGACAGTTTTGGGGGTGAATTTTTGTTCTCTCAACTCTATCAACCTTATTTTTATAGTGGATTATCTTAGATAACAACTATGGAGCTTGCTCACGGATGATCCGGGGTGGATTTCTCTTTGGTTGACTCTGACATCCGGAAGATTTGTTGTTCATTTCTCTTCCTCTTTGTTTTTTCTCTATTAGTTTGATGTGTACATGTATTTACTCTGAAATTATGTATACTTGTCACCCATGGTGTTATATTAAACTTTCTTTACAAATCTTTGTTGATTGTTATCTTAGATTTTTGCTTTGTGCTAGGGATTTGAGTTTTTATAGACATATATTGCTTAGATTCTTATCTAGGATGGTTATCTGTTAGTTTCTGAACTCTAGATATAGATTTAGAGATGACATCTACTTGGGTATCAGAGCTTAATGCCTCTGTGTGGTTGTGTTGTGCTGAGAGATCGTCAGTGCGATTACATAGTTTTCTTCTGTATTATTGAGGAGGTAGAGAGATAATTTCCTTGGTGATACATTTGGTCTCTCAATTTGGGTTAGAAATGAATTAGGTTGTGAGTGATACGTAGTGACATTGATGAGTATTGTTAGGTTCAATGTAACTGGTTGGTAGATTTATGTATGTGATGAGTAGATTATATGCAGGTTTGATAAGTTCTTCCTTAGTTTTTTTTTTGTTTACATTTATTTTTTGTTGATACTTTTCTTTTCAACCCATTTATCCTCAAACTCATTAATGAGAGATTTTTCGAACAACGATTCAACAACCAATCTCTATGCACATGATACGATATAACTTATATCACCCAGTAACTTAATAACTTACTTTTTGCTTGTCATTCTACCGCTTTAGCAAAATGGTGCCATTGTCGGGCATTGGTTCTATTGTTTTCGCATTGCAATAATTCTTTTGTTTTTGAGTTTTGCAATTAATGTATATGTTCTATAGAAATTGTACATTAACTTGTATATGATATTTGTGTATATATGTGTTTTCACGTATTGTTGTGAATTGTCTCATTTTCGTAATGTTTGTTGTGTGATTGTTAAGACACTTTCTTTAGATTTGCACGGTGTGACAATACCATGGCATGACGAGAGGAGGTTACTAGCTTTCACAATAAAGGTGTCGAGCTTACAATGTAAACCAAGCATGTTGTATTGTTTTTATTTGTGTTAGTTTAGGTAGTATGGTGACTTGTGTTTTAACAAGTTGAACCCAGATTAGTTTTTAAATTTCAAATCTTCACTTTTCAACTTGTTAATTCACTTTCACCCATTTGTTTCGTTATGTCGGTTGATTTTTTCCGAATCTTTTCGTGTTTAGCTTGAGGAAGTTTGTTAAAAGTTTGTAAATATTGTATGTTTTGTGTAGTTATGTAGTAATTAGCTTTAGTATTATTTTTCTAATTCTTTTGTTGTTGTTAGGACTCAAGTTTTTGTTCGGTAACTTGTAGAATATTGAGGCGTTTTTTCAAGTTTGATCGTTTCGACTTGTGAATGTATGGTAATGATTTTTGTTAAAGTTTTGTACAAGTTCGAGGTATGTGTTTATCGCTTTCTATAATTTAGCATATTCATGATACTTAGTGTAACATCCTATTTCTCCGTCGGTAATTTATATAATAATTAGAGTAAATTAATTTCTAAATAAAAACCAACCAAATAGGATGTCACATACTTCACCAATCACACATGCTCAAAAATTAGGATATGCAACACAATCGCATGTTCATAAGTCATAAACTTCAACACATTTATTCACAGCAGAAAAACATCAATAAATAGTCATCTCAATTATCCAACCGGAGTTATAATTATTATCTTTCAAACATCATCATAATCATAAAACAATTCAAACAATGGAGCAATACATGTTCACTCCAACATAACAAAACAAAATGTGAAACCCCAAAGTGTTACGTATCGGAGCAGACCCGACTCAATTTACGCAACTGAAGGAACTCCTCAGCTAACCTTCGATCTCTAGCTACTTCAGATAACCTGCACGTTACCCACGTGGAGGTAACATTCAAACAGAAATGGTGAGATATCATAACAATATAAGAGGAAGTAAAATAATGAGCAGGTGAAGATTCAACTACATAATCAGCACATAACATTCATCATAATATAATACATACTTTCATCAATATTTACCATTTGAATTATCAATCACAATATGATGCAAAATACCGACACCAACTCAATGCATGTGGTACCAACAAGGTAAAACCCTCTCAGCAATGATTCCAATTTAGGGCAATCAACTTCGCTCGCAAATACAGGCTTTCGCTCGCCAATACATGCCTTCGCTTTGTGAATGCATGAGACATTATCATGAAACAACATACTTATCATTTATTATTGTTTACTCATTACAATTTCACCAATACAGTCCATTGTCATCATAATTATCATGTATCTTGTGTCACATAATCAAAACAATCATCGTAATTAACCATAACATAATTCATGGCACATGAATCAAAACACACTCACAGATAGGTAGCAATGTCAGTGAAATAATTAGTGTGATACGGTGGGAGAACTGACTTGAGTTTTGCGTTTTGTATTCGCACTTGTTCTGTTTAGCAAGAGTCGCCACCGACTTTTTATTTTATCCTAAAGGAAAGGTTAAAAAGCACAGGAAAAACCTTTTGAGATGTTTCGTGGGTTCGGGGGGGAGATTATGAAAAGGGAAGGTATTAGCACCCTTTTCATCCATGGTTATCCATGGGCTCTTAGTTACTTGGTTTTTAGATCACTTGCCTTGATTTTTGATTGCTTGAAATTGTGGTGTGCGTGTGTGTTTTGAAAATGTTTTTGAAGAAGATGCCTTGTCTTAGGCAACCAAGGTAATGACTCATGTTTGAGTGTTTCACAAAGGTGTGTATCTTTTCGAAAAGATGTTTCAAATGTTTTTGAGAGTTTGTTTTGAAAGTGTTTGTGGGGTGTGGTTTTGAAAAGTAGGCAAGTGTTTTTTTGCAAGATTGATCCCAAGTAACTAAGAGTTTTGTCTACCCCTATTGTACTCAAAGGTTTTCTCTATGTTTTCAACCCCCTTTTTAACAATTTTGTTCCACCATTGAATTTGGTGGACAATCTTGCGTTTTAGGATGTTTAACGGGACAGGCGCGGGTCGTCGTATGGACCATGAATGCAATGATGCCAAGTGTCTTTGGCAATTTGCTTGAAGGGACTTGATCATTTTGATAGGCGACTTTCGAAAGCGTCATCAAGGGACTTATGATCATTTGAATTGTTTTGCCAAAGAAACTCGACATGCAAGCATGGCCCATTTTGGAAGGCAACGAGTGGGATCACCCTAGGGGTGCAAGTGTGATTGTGTATTGATTTCATGTATTTGTTTTTTGTATTAGGTTATCTAGCGTTTGATTTTATGTACATGCAAACCCTAGGTCTAAGCATGGTATATTTGAAAGCGGTAAATTACGGGAATTTAAAATCTACGCTATTACAAAATAGTATCCGGGAGTGGGGGTACAAGTATACACAAATGGGGATGAGACTTAAATAATTACAACCAAATCGAATCGATCGCAATGTAAAATATAATGTATAGCAATGTATAAGAATAGCAAATGTATAATGTATCAATGTATTCGTGTATTGTAAAGGTGTAAGTGTATGTATAAAGGTATGTCAACGTATTTGTGTATTGCGTATGAGATTTATTTACATGGGGAAAAATGTTAATTTAATAAGAAAATTAAGTATTGTTAACTTAATGAAAAGAATTAAATTTTGTTTATTTAATTTTTGTATTCTTGTATATTGTTAAACATGTACAAATCAAAAGTTTTAATTTTAAGGAAAGAAAAGTATTAACTTTAAAGAAAAAAAAATTATGTATTATGTACAAAGTAAAAAAAAGAAATGTTTTAAGTTTTAGGAAAAATTAATGTATTAATTATTTATGTTAGTATTTTTTATGTATGTACAAATTAAATGTTTTTAATGAAAAAAGGTTTTAAGTTTTAAAAAGAAAATGTTTTAATGTTTTACATATTAATCAAAACAAGTTTTAGTAAAATAAAAGATGAAGAAAAGGGTTAAGTGGACCAAAAGAGAATTAGAGCTTAATCAGAATGGGCATGAGGGGGGGGGGGGGGTGCCAAATGGAACGCAATTGGGCTTAGGCTGATTTAGAAAAGGCAAAGGCCCAAACATGTCTTAACAATGTTTTAGGGTTGCTGATTTCGTTTGCATTTGCGAAGAGCTTTAGGGTTTGTTACAGAAGCGGCGCCATTTGTGGTTTCGTCTTCATCTTCTTTTGCCAAGCATCTAGCTAACGTCTCTCATTGCCTAGCCACCAGCGCTACCTCTGGTTCCTTCCCTCTCCATGGTTGGATCAAGCCAATACGCGAAAAGGGTAACGATTTCGCCCTTGCATTTTTTAGGTCTTTAGAACAATTGCACGATTTTAAACTTCATGGTTTGATTCATGATTATTATTATGTTTGCATGAAATGTGAGTAGAATGAGCAGAAAAATACTACCTTTAACTTTGGGGACAGGGAAGGAGAGGATTGGGAGGCTCTATGGCGGCTGAGAGCGAAGGGAAACGGGGCTGAGCTAGCTCCGGTAACCACGGTACTCTGTGTCTTTCTTTGCCTTGTATTTGTTGCCTAACTTGATTTTTCCTCTTCTCCTTGTTGGCTTCTGCTGCTATGCTTGATGTGAAATAAATTCTCGATGATGTATCTGTTGATTATTCTGCTAATGTGTTTGATTCGTTTGTTTGCCCAATGATGATGTTTTTCTGAGGCTTTTTGTGTTGCCTTTGAATGCTTTAGCTTGATGCCTTGATCTTGAATATATTGTTTCTTTATCCTCTTCTTCTTGCTTGCCCTTTTGTCTCTGTTGCCTCTAATGTCTTCCTATGATGAGAGTTCTCTGAGGCCTTTTGTGTTTCCTTGATGATTTCTTTGCCTATGATGAAGTTTTTCTGAGGCCTTTTGCGTTGCCCTTAAATGCTTTAGCTTGATGTGTTTGGTTGCCTGTTGATATGCTGAGATATGTTGGATACAGTTGCCATGCTTGAGATTGATTTGAATGTTGGCCCAGTGATGGAAGTTTTTTCTAAGGGCTTTGATGGGTGGTTTGAATGCTTGTTGATTTTGTGATTTTGAAAGGTTGAACTTGAGGGCCTTGAAGCTTTAACACAGGTTTTGTGTTTTTTAGGCTTTGGCTTTGATTTTTTTGACAGTTGGTATTGTTTTGAATGCTACGCTTGAGTTTGATTTGAATATTTGTATTATTGCTTTGTATCACCCTGTGATGAAGATATTCTGAGGGTGTTGGCTTGAATCTGACCTTTGAATGCTTCGTCTGCTTATGAGATTTATTTGATGATGTTTGGATGGTGTTGAAAGGTTTGGACAGTTTGATGCTTTTTGACTTTGTTGGTTGATGCTTAGGCTTGACAGTTTGAGGGTTGTTTGCAGTTTACAGGTTATAGCCTATGGCTTTTTGTGCTTACAGGTTTGCTGCTTAAGGCTTGGCTTTGCTTATGCAGAATTTAGGATTCTGGTTTGTTTAGGCTTTTGGCTATCACAAGTTTTGTGCAGGATGTAAGAGGGCTTTGAGCACACAAGTTTAGAGCTTGGTGGCTTGACAGGTTCACTGGTTTTCTTGAATGGTGAGGCTTGAAAGGCTTTTTTTTTAGTTTTTTGCAAGTGTTTGATGAGAAGCAGGTTTCTTTGTTTTTGCTTCAGCGCTTTGCAGGTTTGCAAGGTCTTACAGTTTAAGGTTTGGTTGGAAAGGTTTATACTTGGGACCTGCTGTTTGTGGTTCTCCTTTGTGATATTTCTCTCCCTTTTTACTGTCTTGATCAGTTTGTTATATATCTTTTTTGTCCTTTCAAGCCAAAACCTGTAAGCCTATCTTCTTTTCTTTTTCCTCTCTCTCTCTAGTACAAGTTAAAACATTAAATAATGTTTATGTTTGTACTTTATTCTGAAAAGGCAACTGCTGGGAAATGATGAAGTTTTACATTGCTTGCACTATTGGTTTTAACCTGCATACTTTGTATACTGCTTCCATATTTCCTGCTTCTTTGTGACAGGTTTTGATACTTTGATATCTTGAGATATCTTTTGGGCAGCTTTGCACCTTTTTGGCAGCTTTTTTTGGATAGTTTGAATTTGTGACTTTAGTTCAGTTTGGATTTGGACTTTGTTTATGCCATTCAGTTTGAAACTTTTTGGACTATGCAGTTTTGTTTGACCCCTTTTGAATTTGGGCAATTAAATCTTTTGTGCATTTCAATACTTTTGTTGCAAGCATTTTTCATCCTTCTTTGTGAACCGGGAGAAATCCTGTGATTTGCAGAGAGGGCGAACTGATTCCAGCCAGTTGCCTTTAATGATGAACCCGAATCAACTGTTTGCCTTTTATTTATTTTATCTGCAATTGACTTTCTTTTGTTTTCTTTGTTTTGCAGATAAAACTCAATGGAGCAGTGGAGCAATGGACAGAAGATGAAGACTTAGGAATTAGGATGAAGTTTTTATTTCAATTTTTAATTATTGTAATCATTATTAGAATACTTTGTAAATAAATACGGTACTCGAATAACAATTGTAACGAATAATTAAAAGATGAATAAAATCTATTTTTTTTATCAGTTAATTCCTTTTCTTCTCTTCAATTATTTATTTTATTATTTATAATTCTTAAATTATAATAAATGGAAATAAATTCCAATTATCTTAACTTAGAATAAATAAAAAATTAAATAAACATTGTGGTTTTAGCATCGATCAATTAATAAAACTGGCGCTTCAAAAATCCAAAGCAAAGCACAGTCAATCACAACAACTGCCCAAATGTCTTTTCTCTTAATGATTTAATCAAACACTGCAACCTCAATCCAAATGAACTCTTTTCACTGATTTAGTCAAACATTGCAAACTCAATCCAAATGCCTCAGTCCATATCTCAGAATAACTTGAAAAGCACTGTGGGATTAATTCTTTCTGAGAATGCGCGCACAAAAACCCTAGTTCCTGATCAAATGCCAAAGAAGCGTTCGCTTGATCAAAGTTGAGCCAAAATCAACCAAACCCTGAGAAAACTGTTTGAATTGTTCCAGAGCCATGAAAATCAATGAAAACCCTAATTTTGTCTGACTGACGAGAAAAGTCTGTTTGACCGATTCTTGAGCCAGTCTGAAAAATCAGGAAAAGCCTGAAGCTGTGATTTCTTGTGGAAAAATACGAGGGCAAATTTTGGGGTACAACAGTTGCCCCTGTTCAATCTTCTTGGACCTGAAGAGTTAGATTGGCAAGTTTGCCGTTCGCGACTCTAGGGTAAAAGGAGATTGGACACTAGAGTGCCCAGAAAATTTGCACTCGGTAATGTGATGGTAGAGGGAATGGGCTTAAAGATGCCATTTGGTGATGGGCTTAAAGATGCCATCTAGTGACTGCTGGTAGGAGGATGGGCTTATAGATGCCATCTGGAAATGGGCTTAAAGATGCCATTTAGAAATGTTACCGAATCTTGTCGGGGGATGGGCTTAGAGATGCCATCTGGAAATGGGCTTAAAGATGCCATTTGGAAGTATTGAACTGCGTGTCCTTGGTGAGTGGACGAGTATCAGAAAGGTATCCATGTTTTGGAACGTCTCTGAACTGGGGTCTGAACAAGCGATAGATTGACATCCATGTTTGGGAGAATCCATAATCTATTTTCAGGAGTTGGAGTTGAATAAGCAATAGAGCAACATCCTTTGTTGGGATGCGTCTGTAAACCGTTTTTTTCAAAAGTTTCATCTGAACAAGCGATAGATTAACATCCGTTGTTGGGAAGAATCCGTAAACTGTTTTCAGAAGTCTTGAAGTGGAGAAGGAACCGGTGTAGGGTTTCCTGATGATGAGTCCGTGTAAAACTGCATCTGGATGAATCTGGAATAAGTATCAGAATGTCGCCGTGTTTGGGTCACATCTGAACTATTTCTGGATGAATCTCGGAAGATGATGATCTTTGTCTGTCGACTGATCTTACCTGAGAAGGTAAAGAGTTAGTTGTATGCAACATCGTGATGCATGATACAATGCACATTATGTCAATGTTTATAATATGAATGTGATGAATGTGCATGTAAGCTGATGAGCTATCTTGCTAAGGATAGATGAATCCTGGAGGGCTGGAGATAAAATAATCTTGACTGTTGCGGGAAAATAATTCCCTGACTGCTGCTGGGTAGGGCAAGAATCTTTTGATTGCTGCATATGAGAAGTCTTGGGACCACTGTTGGGGAATCAGGAGCCTGGGTTGTATGCCAATCTACTGGGGATTCCTGTCTTGAGGAGATCTTCACTGGATAATATTTGAATATTCTGTGAGGAAATGAGAATGAAAGTCTTCACTCTGCTTGGGGATTGATAGTTGTAAGTTTCAGCTCTGCTGGGGATCTTGAAACTTGATTCTGAGGGGAACTAGATTCTGTAAAACTCGCTGGCTGAGGATTACAAGAATCTTTTGAGTTCGAGAAGGAACCGGTGTAGGGTTGCTTCATGATGAGTCCGTGTAAAACTGCATCTTGGATTTGAGATCTGTATGAGTAGCAGAATGACTTCCGTGTCTGGAGTGTATATGAAACTGTAACTAGGATCTGAACGAGTGACAGAATGGCTACCGTGTTTGGAGCGTATCTGAAACTGTATCTTCCGACAGGTGATGAAGGAATTGTTGAACACTTCTGACATTCGAATGCCCCAAGTTGTGATGTAGATAATTTCCTGGCTTGTTACAGGTGTTAATCCACAATCAGTCGTCCACAGATATTTTCCTGGCTTGTTACAGGTGTTGATCCGGAACTTAAGAAAGGTGACAGAAGGGCAACCATGTCTGGAGCATATATGGACCGTATCTTCCAACAGGTGATGAAGGAATTGTTGAACACTTTTGACATTCGAATGCCCCAAGTGGTGATGTAGATAATTTCCTGGCTTGTTACAAGTGTTAATCCACAATCAGTCATCCACAGATATTTTCCTGGCTTGTTACAGGTGTTGATCCGGAACTTAAGAAAGGTGACAGAAGGGCAACCGTGTCTTGAGCACATCTGGACCGTATCTTCCAACAGGTGATGAAGGAATTGTTGAACACTTTTGACATTCGAATGCCCCAAGTGGTGATGTAGATAATTTCCTGGCTTGTTACAGGTGTTAATCCATAATCAGTCGTCCACAGATATTTTCCTGGCTTGTTACAGGTGTTGATCTGGAACTTAAGAAGGTAACATAATGGCAACTGTGTTTGGAGCGTATCTTGACCGTATCTTCCAACAGGTGATGAAGGAATTGTTGAACACTTTTGACATTCGAATGCCCCAAGTGGTGATGTAGATAATTTCCTGGCTTGTTACAGGTGTTAATCCACAATCATTCGTCCACAGATATTTTCCTGGCTTGTTACAGGTGTTGATCCGGAACTTAAGAAGGTGACAGAATGGCAACCGTGTTTGGAGCGTATCTTGACCGTATCTTCCAACAGGTGATGAAGGAATTTTTGAACACTTTTGACATTCGAATGCCCCAAGTGGTGATGTAGGAGACTTGCCCCGAGTTCACTGAACTTTTGAGAGATTCGTTGAAATCTTTACTGGACTGCCCCAGGTTAATTGGATGGTGACATGTCATGCCCCCTGTTGATAGGAGACTTGTCGATGGAAGTGTCATCCTTTTGAAATGATTGAGCTCACTGAGAGAGTTTTCGTTCCTCCGAACATTCGCTGTTGAATTTCTTCATTGTCAAACAAATAGCCAAATGCAAACAGTGATATTCAAGCAATGCAAAGTTTATGTTTGTCTCGAAGTTTTGAAAAATGCATTTTTTAGCAGAAAACTTTTTATAAGACAAATCAATACAAGATTTTTAGAGCAAAGCCTTACAGGAGTCAGGATACCTTTTGAACAGTATGCTTTCGAATTAACCCATGCTTCAATTAGGACTTTTGAAGGGTTGTAACGTGGCTTGGTTCATGGTTTAAGAAACAAAGGATAAAGGCTCAAAGTATATTTGTACCCACCCGCTCTTCGTAATGTTCTTCGACCCTAGGCTCAGTTAATTGTGCGTCGCACTCTGTTTGAGTTTGGAACGACTTTTGGGTGATGGTTCACCAGGTGAATTTGGGAGACAGTCATCATCTCCTTTTTCTCTTTCAGCATTTCTCATGTTGTTGAGGATTTGTGATGACCTCTCTATTTTGATTTTGATTTGTTATCCTTAACTTTTGCCTGACTGTCTCTGTTTTTAGATCACAGTCAGCGGGATGCCCCAGCTTTCTTAAGCCTCCTTTACAGGTTTTGGCTTGGTGGGCTTTTTTCTTTTGAGAGATTGACTGCCTATGTGATAGGGAACCATCACTGTCTTTTGATTCCAAGGGAATGCTTTTCTTTTTTTTTAACGTCGTTCGTTGTATTACGAACTGAGTGTTTGCGACTTCAATGCGCATTTTTTGAATTAACTGAGATACTACCCTGCCCCAGGTTTATATCAAAGGTTTTGATTGTTTAGAACAGAAAACTCCTACTTCTTTGGCTTGAAGGGGTTGACTAGGGATTATCTTCCTTATAACTCCAGTATTTGGGAATTGAAAGAAATGCATGTACATCATCAGCAAGGTCTGTTCAAAAGCATACTGTATGAGATTGTGGTATTGTTTCGTCATCATCCCTCTAAAGGCTTGCAACTTTTTAACAAGAGTCAAATATCATAAAGAAAGCATAAGAGTAGTGAAAACGAATGGATGAATTCAAGACAACCATATGCAATGCATTAATGAAACAAAGTTTAACATCAACAGATAATTGTTTGAATAACAAGAGAAATTACAACTTTGAAAATTCAAATGAAGCAAAAGTCTTTCAGTTTGAGCTTCGTCACATCAGGTGGGGAACCCCTCAACGGAAGATCTTCATCTCGCCATCTGGCATGAACCTCAGCACTCCAATGTCGATCAGATCTTGAATCTTGTTCTTCAAGGCCCAACAGTCGTCAGTGTCATGCCCCGGGCTGTAGGAGTGGTAAACACAAAATGCGTTGGGATGATAGTTGGGAGCGGAGGTATTTGGGTTCCGGATAGGATCCCTCAAGGCAGTCAGGTTGACCTCCAATAAGCGCTCCAGAATCAGAGATGACGGTATGTCAGTCTCCGTGAACTGTCTTCCTGACGTTTCTTGTTTACGCCGATTACCCCGTTGACGCTGGCGAGGTTGTTGCTGGGCTTGTGACCCTGAAGCAAGCAAAGGAGCCTTCCCTTTGTCTTCTTGAGTGGATGGAGGCTGAGCGGTGACTTGCTCCTCAACCTCATATGTTTTCCCCAGTTGGTTGTTCCGAAGCAGTTGTTTGACGAGAACTCTGAGTTTCTCCTGTCTTTGAGACAGGTCTTGGATGAGAGCCATCTGGCCCACCAGTTGCCCCGTCATTTGGATCCTCATTATTGTCAGCTCAAATTGCAGGGCTTCCAACTGATCACTCCTGGTATTGTTTGAATTCCCCTGGACCAAGCCCTTTGTGAGGAGAGCTTTCATTTCTTCTTGACCCAGTGACAGGTTCTAGAACATTTCCTGCATCTGAGCAGTTTGGTCCTGGATATCCTTGACAGTCCTTTCCAGAGCCATCTCTTACTGAAATAAACAGTATGAGGGTAAGGAAACCTGAAAAAGGAAAAACTGTCAAAATTCAATGCATGATATGTGGATGCATGCTTTCAAGGATCTCTTGGGGTAAACACAAGAGAATGTTAGATGTTGAACTTCGATCTTTGATTGGAGACCTTTGCACCGGTGGATGTCTTTCCACGAGAATCAAGCTCACCATGTCAAGTGGGTCATAGCCACTGATTCAAGTTGTTGTACTTGATCTTTGATTGGAGCACTGTGTATCGGTGGATGTATTTCCACGAGAATCAAGCTCACCATGTCAAGTGGGTCATAGTCTCTGATTCAAGTTGTTGTACTTGATCTTTGATGGCATTTATTAGAGGAGAAACCTCTTGCCCATGGTAGACGTCTGGTTCAACATAACCCTGCATCAAAAGAACCCTCGAGATCCCTGAAAAGGTTATTGGAAATGCCATGGTATGATGTTATGATGTTATGTACATGTATGCGAAAGCAAGTAAGTATATATACAGGTAATCATATTCACACAAAGCAAACAAGTCCTTAGGTTTAGGATTGCATGGGGTTTGTAGGTAAGTACCCTCTTGAAGTTAGTTGGCTCATCCTGTCCTAAAATAGAAACCGGGTTCTAAGGAGCTCAATATCACTGGACTGTTTTCTGTGTTCATTGTTTTGGTTTAGCCACTCAACTGGCGACCAAAATATTCCAAGAAAACAACCCTCCATGAGTGTAGTATCGAGTATCTACAAACTTCGGACTGCACCAAAGTCGGTCATCTCACTACCCCTAAGAAGGCTAAGATGGTCAATTAAGGTTCTAAGAGTTCGTTAGTGCTTCACGACATCACTCAGCGGCCCCGTACTCTCCTTGATTGAACTCAAGGGTTACCGGTACTCATAAATATGTCACACTAACATAGCTTACTGCTTTAACCGTGTCGGTATACCCCGCACAGTTCCCTCACAGTTTTTTTGCTATTTACCTAAGAAGGTGCCCCAAATCCGGGTGTAGGATTTACAACAAACCCAAACAAGAACCCAAAAGATAAATCAATCAAGGAAATCAAAGCAAGAATGTAAAGGTGATCTAAACCCTAAGGTAACCCCACTTTTAAATTTTCAAAATCCCCAGCAGAGTCGCCAGTTCTGTGATACGGTGGGAGAACTGACTTGAGTTTTGCGTTTTGTATTCGCACTTGTTCGGTTTAGCAAGAGTCGCCACCGACTTTTTATTTTATCCTAAAGGAAAGGTTAAAAAGCACAGGAAAAACCTTTTGAGATGTTTCGTGGGTTCGGGGGGTAGATTATGAAAAGGGAAGGTATTAGCACCCTTTTCATCCATGGTTATCCATGGGCTCTTAGTTACTTGGTTTTTAGATCACTTGCCTTGATTTTTGATTGCTTGAAATTGTGGTGTGCGTGTGTGTTTTGAAAATGTTTTTGAAGAAGATGCCTTGTCTTAGGTAACCAATGTAATGACTCGTGTTTGAGTGTTTCACAAAGGTGTGTATCTTTTCGAAAAGATGTTTCAAATGTTTTTGAGAGTTTGTTTTGAAAGTGTTTGTGGGGTGTGGTTTCGAAAAGTAGGCAAGTGTTTTTTTGCAAGATTGATCCCAAGTAACTAAGAGTTTTGTCTACCCCTATTATACTCAAAGGTTTTCTCTATGTTTTCAACCCCTTTTTAACAATTTTGTTCCACCATTGAATTTGGTGGACAATCTTGCGTTTTAGGATGTTTAACGGGACAGGTGCGGGTCGTCGTATGGACCATGAATGCAATAATGCCAAGTGTCTTTGGCAATTTACTTGAAGGGACTTGATCATTTTGATATGCGACTTTCGAAAGCGTCATCGAGGGACTTATGATCATTTGAATTGTTTTGCCAAAGAAACTCGACATGCAAGCATGGCCCATTTTGGAAGGCAACGAGTGGGATCACCCTAGGGGTGCAAGTGTGATTGTGTATTGATTTCATGTATTTGTTTTTTGTATTAGGTTATCTAGCGTTTGATTTTATGTACATGCAAACCCTAGGTCTAAACATGGTATATTTGAAAGCAGTAAATTGCGGGAATTTAAAATCTACGCTATTACAAAATAGTATCCGGGAGTGGGGGTACAAGTATACACAAATGGGGATGAGACTTAAATAATTACAACCAAATCGAATCGATCGTAATGTAAAATATAATGTATAGCAATGTATAAGAATAGCAAATGTATAATGTATCAATGTATTCGTGTATTGTAAAGGTGTAAGTGTATGTATAAATGTATGTCAACGTATTTGTGTATTGCGTATGAGATTTATTTACAAGGGGAAAAATGTTAAGTTAATAAGAAAATTAAGTATTGTTAACTTAATGAAAAGAATTAAATTTTGTTTATTTAATTTTTGTATTCTTGTATATTGTTAAACATGTACAAATCAAAAGTTTTAATTTTAAGGAAATAAAAGTATTAACTTTAAAGAAAAAAAAATTATGTAATTATGTACAAAGTAAAAAAAAGAAATGTTTATAGTTTTAGGAAAAATTAATGTATTAATTATTTATGTTATTATTTTTTATGTATGTACAAATTAAATGTTTTTAATGAAAAAAGGTTTTAAGTTTTAAAAAGAAAATGTTTTAATGTTTTACATATTAATCAAAACAAGTTTTAGTAAAATAAAAGATGAAGAAAAGGGTTAAGTGGGCCAAAAGGGAATTAGAGCTTAATCAGAATGGGCATGAGGGGGGGGGGGGTGCCAAATGGAACGCAATTGGGCTTAGGCTGATTTAGAAAAGGCAAAGGCCCAAACATGTCTTAACAATGTTTTAGGGTTGCTGATTTCGTTTGCATTTGGGAAGAGCTTTAGGGTTTGTTACAGAAGCGGCGCCGTTTGTGGTTTCGTCTTCATCTTCTCCGGCCAAGCGTCTAGCTAACGTCTCTCATTGCCTAGCCACCAGCGCTACCTCTGGTTCCTTCCCTCTCCATGGTTGGATCAAGCCAATACGCGAAAAGGGTAACGATTTCGCCCTTGCATTTTTTAGGTCTTTAGAACAATTGCACGATTTTAAACTTCATGGTTTGATTAATGATTATTATTATGTTTTGCATGAAATGTGAGCAGAGTGAGCAGAAAAATACTACCTTTAACTTTGTGGACAGGGAAGGAGAGGATTGGGAGGCGCTATGGCGGCTGAGAGCGAAGGGAAACGGGGCTGAGCTAGCTCCGGTAACCACGATACTCTGTGTCTTTCATTGCCTTGTATTTGTTGCCTAGCTTGCTTTTTCCTCTTCTCCTTGTTGGCTTCTGCTGCTATGCTTGATGTGAAATAAATTCTTGATGATGTATCTGTTGATGATTCTGCTAATGTGTTTGATTCGTGTGTTTGCCCAATGATGATGTTTTTCTGAGGCTTTTTGCGTTGCCTTTGAATGCTTTAGCTTGATGCCTTGATCTTGAATATATTGTTTCTTTATCCTCTTCTTCTTGCTTGCCCTTTTGTCTCTGTTTCCTCTAATGTCTGCCTATGATTAGAGTTCTCTGAGGCCTTTTGTGTTGCCTTGATGATTTCTTTGCCTATGATGAAGTTTTTCTGAGGCCTTTTGCGTTGCCCTTGAATGCTTTAGCTTGATGTGTTTGGTTGCCTGTTGATATGCTGAGATATGTTGGATACAGTTTCCATGCTTGAGATTGATTTGAATGTTGGCCCAGTGATGGAAGTTTTTTCTGAGGGCTTTGATTGGTGGTTTGAATGCTTGTTGATTTTGTGATTTTGAAAGGTTGAACTTGAGGGCCTTGAAGCTTTAACACAGGTTCAATGTTTTTTAGGCTTTGGCTTTGATTTTTTTGACAGTTGGTATTATTTTGAATGCTACGCTTGAGTTTGATTTGAATATTTGTATTATTGCTTTGTATCACCCTGTGATGAAGATATTCTGAGGGTGTTGGCTTGAATCTGACCTTTGAATGCTTCGTCTGCTTATGAGATTTATTTGATGATGTTTGGATGGTGTTGAAAGGTTTGGACAGTTTGATGCTTTTTGACTTTGTTGGTTGATGCTTAGGCTTGACAGTTTGAGGGTTGTTTGCAGTTTACAGGTTATGGCCTATGGCTTTTTGTGCTTATAGGTTTGCTGCTTAAGGCTTGGCTTTGCTTATGCAGGATTTAGGCTTCTGGTTTGTTTAGGCTTTTGGCTATCACAAGTTTTGTGCAGGATGTAAGAGGGCTTTGAGCACACAAGTTTAGAGCTTGGTGGCTTGACAGGTTCACTGGTTTTTTTGAATGGTGAGGCTTGAAAGGCTTTTTTTTGGTTTTTTGCAAGTGTTTGATGAGAAGCAGGTTTCTTTGTTCTTGCTTCAGCGCTTTGCAGGTTTGCAAGGTCTTACAGTTTAAGGTTTGGTTGGAAAGGTTTATGCTTGGGACCTGCTGTTTGTGGTTCTCCTTTGTGATATTTCTCTCCCTTTTTACTGTCTTGATCAGTTTGTTATATATCTTTTTTGTCCTTTCAAGCCAAAACCTGTAAGCCTATCTTCTTTTCTTTTTCCTCTCTCTCTCTAGTACAAGTTAAAACATTAAATAATGTTTATGTTTGTACTTTATTCTGAAAAGGCAACTGCTGGGAAATGATGAAGTTTTACATTGCTTGCACTATTGGTTTTAACCTGCATACTTTGTATACTGCTTCCATATTTCCTGCTTCTTTGTGACAGTTTTTGATACTTTGATATCTTGAGATATCTTTTGGGCAGCTTTGCACCTTTTTGGCAGCTTTTTTTGGATAGTTTGAATTTGTGACTTTAGTTCAGTTTGGATTTGGACTTTGTTTATGCCATTCAGTTTTAAACTTTTTGGACTATGCAGTTTTGTTTGACTCCTTTTGAATTTGGGCAATTAAATCTTTTGTGCATTTCAATACTTTTGTTGCAAGCATTTTTCATCCTTCTTTGTGAACCGGGAGAAATCCTGTGATTTGCAGAGAGGGAGAACTGATTCCAGCCAGTTGCCTTTAATGATGAACCTGAATCAACTGTTTGCCTTTTATTTATTTTATCTGCAATTGACTTTCTTTTGTTTTCTTTGTTTTGCAGATAAAACTCAATGAAGCAGTGGAGCAATGGACAGAAGATGAAGACTTAGGAATTAGGATGAAGTTTTTATTTCAATTTTTAATTATTGTAATCATTATTAGAACACTTTGTAAATAAATACGGTACTCTAATAACAATTGTAACGAATAATTAAAAGATGAATAAAATATTTTTTTATCAGTTAATTCCTTTTCTTCTCTTCAATTATTTATTTTATTATTTATAATTCTTAAATTATAATAAATGGAAATAAATTCCAATTATCTTAACTTAGAATAAATAAACAATTAAATAAACATTGGGGTTTTAGCATTGATCAATTAATAAAACTGGCGCTTCAAAAATCCAAAGCAAAGCACAGTCAATCACAACAACTGCCCAAATGTCTTTTCTCTTAATGATTTAATCAAACACTGCAAACTCAATCCAAATGAACTCTTTTCACTGATTTAGTCAAACATTGCAAACTCAATCAAAATGCCTCAATCCATATCTCGGAATAACTTGAAAAGCACTGTGGGATTAATTCTTTCTGAGAATGCGCGCACAAAAACCCTAGTTCCTGATCAAATGCCAAAGAAGCGTTCGCCTGATCAAAGTTGAGCCAAAATCAACCAAACCCTAAGCAAACTGTTTGAATTGTTCCAGAGCCATGAAAATAAATGAAAACCCTAATTTTGTCTGACTAACGAGAAAAGTCTGTTTGACCGATTCTTGAGCCAGTCTGAAAAATCAGGAAAAGCCTGAAGCTATGATTTCTTGTGGAAAAATACGAGGGAAACTTTTGGGGTACAACAATTAGCTACTGCATTATATGTCATTTTTATAAGATAGGAAATTATTTTATCTTTTCAACGGTCTAAACCGTGCGTCAAACGGACACCCGAGGCAGAAGTGATGAGTTTTAGAAGTTTTCCAAAAATGCTGATAGTAGCAGCGATAACCGGTTACCGCAAGACAATAACCTTGTTTCTTTTCAAAATTCCTCACGGTAACCAGTAACCCACTTATGGTAAGTGGTTACTCCAAGATAGTAGCCATCCATGTTCCAACTTTTGATATGGTAACCGATTACCATATTTGGGTAGCCGGTTATCCTGCGATAATAGAGAAAAATCCTGCAATTCCCAGCTACGAACCTCCCATGTTTCAACACCCAAAATTCATAATTTTCTCATCAAAATTTATCTTTTAAGCATGTTAATTATTCACCGATATTTTTCTATCAATCCTAACCAATTCATATCATACAATTCCATCAAAATCACCAAAAATCTATCAATGGGAAAAGCCCCAAAACAACCAAATAGGGAGAAATCAAAATATACAATCATACAACCTAGATCCTACCATACCCCATCATTAGGAAACCATTTATAAAGTTAGAATCCCCCTGTTGTACCCCAAAATTTTCCCTCTCAATTTATTCAAAATATACTCCTAGAGATCCTCAAATGCTTAAGGTTGACCAAAGATTGACCAGACAAATTCTCCTCCTAAGCAATTGACTTCCAACTAGGGTTTAACTTTTCACAAAGAAGTTTGGGTTTAAAAGGCCTAAAGTTATTTCCATGTCTCATAATATATCCTTAAAATTTCTCATGCCAAGTTTCATTCCTTGCATCACAAGTTTGCTCAGTCATTTGCTCAGATGATTGAAAATTAACTATATTAAGTCAAAAGTTAATTGTGGGAAATATACAGTCAAGCTTCAAGATTTTTAATCAAAATCAATATTTTTAAGTAATATTCATCATTTGATCAAGGGTTGATCATGATTCCTCAAGGAATGCTCTCAAATCATCAAGAATCAAAAGTTACTAAATTGGGGTTTCTTAGGAAAAGTCAAATGAACTTTGACCAGGCATAACTTTCACATGCTTCATCCATTTTCCCCCAACCAAAGCTCATTTTGAAGAGAATCCAATTCTCTACCACTCAAGTCTATTCTAAAATCCAAAAAAAATCATCATTGGAACGATATGATCCAATACATTACATGTCTTTTTGAAAGTCAACAAAAAGGCATTTTTTGTCAAGATAAATTCTCCAAATGCAAAAATGATCAATAGAGAGATTGTAGGGGACATCTTGGGATTTCCAAAAAGTCAAAGATTATATTCAAAATATGAAAATTGAGCAAGTTATGACTAGTGCAAATTTGGAAATTTTGGTGAAATGCACAAAGTCCATATTGAGCAATTTTGAATTTCTAAGCTTGTGGGCCTATTTTTTGAAATTCAAACATGTTTATAACATGTTAGAAGACTTTAAAACCCATTGGTGCATGACCATGACTTTTATTCTATTTATTCCAATTTTTATTTAATTTTTTCAAGAGAATTAGGTTAAAATATTAAATAAATGGATTAAGACGTGGATGGGCCTCAATTACATCAGCCAAAAGCCCAAGAAGCTCATGAATGGCTGTCAAAATGCACAAGAATATAATGGAAGAGGTTTGAACAAAAAATGGAAACTTTGATATAATTTTAAAATCTCATATTTTGTCATAAACCATGGAGATTTTGTACAAGTTTTGCTAACATAATTCCTACCACATTTAAACACAAGTGATCCAGACCATATGGGCATGCACAACTACCTTCATGAACCCTAGTAAAAATTCCAAAAATTCTCAAAGAAAAATGTAACTTAAATCATCTGATTCAGCCGCTCCCAAACCTTTTAAAGCATTCAGTCATACTCCTGAGACCTCTAGGAGTAATACTGTGATACGGTGGGAGAACTGACTTGAAGGTTTTGTGTTTGATCGCAAATGTTGCATTTAGCAAGAGTCTCCACTGACTTTTCTTTTATCCAAAAGGAAAGGTGAAAAAGCACAGGAAATACCTTTAAGATTATTTCTTGAGTTCGGGGGGTAGATTATTAAAAGGGAAGGTATTAGCACCCTTTTCATCCATGGTTTTCCATAGGCTCTTAGTTACTTGCTAGATCACTTGCTTTTGTTTGGAAATTATGCTTTGTGTGGTTTTTGAAAGTATTTTATAAAGAGGTCATTGTTTAGGCAAACTTTGTAATGATTCTTGTTCATAAGAATATATACAAAGATGTTGATCTTTTGAAAATGTTTTCAAGTTTGAAAGATGTTTTTGAAAGTGTTGATGTTTGTTTTGAAAATAGCAAGGATGTTTTGTTTGAAATTGTTATCTTTGATATTGTTATCTTACCATTGATTTAGTAAGTAACCCTATCTTTGGATGTAAGTGGGACGGGCGTGGGTCATCGTATAAACATTATTAGCAATGTTGCAAGGTACCTTAGAATTATCTTTTAGGGACCAAGATCATTTTAAAGGAAACTTAGATAGCGTCATTGAGGGACTATGATCTTATATTTTTGCTTGTTTTTGCTTAGATACCTTACATGCGTAATATAGCCATTTTATAAAGGCAACCAACTGGATTTACCCTAGGGGTGATTGTGTGCAAGTGTATTGTTTTCATGCTTGATTTTGTCTTGAATTGGGGTTTTCTAAGTATTGGTTTTAGTCTTTCCATACAAACCCTAATTATTAGAAATTGTATATAAAGCGATAAATTGAGGAATTTTAAATTACTTAGCTATTACAATAATTATGGGAAGGTGGTGTACAAATTATAAATGGGGATTGCAAGTAAAATTAAATCCTAAATTACTATTACAACCATATTAAATGGATAACAATGTACAAGAAATTTAAAATGGACTTGTTTCGTTTAAGAAAAGAAATAATTTTTATTTAAGAAAATATTTTGATCTTTTTATGTTAAAAGAAATAAAATAAGACATGTGAATATGAAATATTTTTTGGTGATTATGATTAATAAAAGTGATGGAAAAAATAATAAGGAGAAAGAAAACGGAATTAGCGCTTTGTTGACATAAAAGAAATCAGAAGTTCTGACTCTGGTATGCTGCAAGACAGAAATAACATGTTAGCGAAAATAGGGAAGGTCAAAGGTTCTGGGTCCGCTGGAAACAAAGAATATTTCAGAAGTTCTGATTCCGCTGGTAGAACTTCATCTCCCTCTCCATGCTAGTCAAAGCATCTATAACTTAGTCATTTCTCAACAAAATAGAAGATGTGCATATAGCAGTTATGGCAAGTTTCGTAATGCTTCATGAACAAGAGATATTAGAACTATAAATCAGAAGCAAGCATGAATTTGCTAATCCTAATTATGAGTCCTAATTTATTCAAGAAGTTCTGAACTGAAATTCTCTCTACTTAGGCAGGAAAATACATGAAACCTCAAAATATGTAGAGCATCAGAATCAGGATGTCTACATTGTATTTTGAACATGCAAGTCTAACAATGCCTAAGTAATATGACAAGAGTCAGAAGAAGCTTACCTTGCAGCTGGAAAATGTTATGTGAGGTGGAGTCTGGCTCTGACCGCTTGTGATGTTCTGACCAACTTCCTCACGTGCCCAGCAGGCTAGAAACCTTTGACTTGAACTATGAACGGCTGGAAAATTCTGGAATAGTCAAATAGAAAAGTTCTGGCTTCTTTGAAGTGGATATTAATGGAGGGTATGTCACAGTCTGAACACGGAAGTTAGGATGGTTTCTATATGTATATCAGAAACTGTATGGATGGTTTTGGTCAAGAAACACTTGAGGAAAAGTGGAGTTTGAATGCAAGAATCAAAAGCTAACAGGTTTTGTGGTTTGTGTTTGCTGTTTTGGACTCTTGGAATTTTAGCAGGGGTTCAAGGCTTTTTCTTTCTCAAATTTTTCGACCCTTTTAAAGTTGCCAATTAAGTCCAATTTATAGGCAAAGGTTTAGTCGCTTGGAGAGGTCAAGGGGTACAACCATCATATGCTAGGCGTTGACTTGTTCTTGAAGTAATTTCAAATAGGTATGGTGGTTAGCAGCTCCTAAGCCGGATTTGTAAGCAGGAAATAAGGAAAGGAAACCTCAAAAGCAAAGCAACGCATGGGCCCAGCACACTATTGTACAAAAGTTTGCTTTTCCAAGACAGTAATGGTACTTCTTTTCCACACGTGGGGAAATCCTTTGGATAAAGACCCAAAAGTGGTTGTGAGCATTAAATGATGATGAGATTTATCAAACCAGAAATCCTGCAATGTGAGATTCTGCATCATTGCTTAATTCTAGATCAGAAGTTTAGCTTCAGCGTAACTTAGAATAGACGTCCAACTTCTGATCTTTGTATCTCCTTGCTCCAGCATGTTCTGAAGGAGCTCTCAGACTTTCCAGGAAGCTTGCAACACGCTTTGTAAACCTTCTTTAAATTACCCTTGCAAACTCTGACTGAACCTTAGTGAAAACTGGCCCAAAAGTTCTGACCAAAATTTGTTTTGAAAGTGTCCAGAATTTTCTTAGTGCTTTAGTTTCAGGGACGTGTCTTTGAGGATTTAACTTGAAATCCCAGCATTTCTAGGAGAAGTTATGTTCTGTGATATTTTAGGTCTTATTGAGATCTAAAACTCTTGTGTTAGAAATTCTTCCAGAATCAGCCCGCATCATGGTGATAATCTGATCAGAAGTTCTGAGCTTGTCATATTTCTTAAACACTTGGAAAAAATTCTAAGTATTTTAGAATTTTGACTTTTGAATTTCTTGATGAAACAAACTTCATATTTACACATGTCTTGATGAAATATGATTCTTGAAACTTGATTTTGATCAAAAAGTCAAAGTTTGACTTTTTTAATGTGAAACTGACCATTTTGCCCTTGTGAATGACTTTTCTTGAAGATTTGTAATTCAAGGCTTCGAATTGGATCGAAACAAACCTGAGGGTCCAGGGTGGTCCTTTGAGAAACAAGAGTGCACATTTTTGGGTACAACAGCTGCCCCTGTTCAATTTTCTTAAACCTGAAGAGTTAGATTGACGAGTTTTGCCATTCGTGACTCGAAGGTGGAAGATGATTAGACACTAGAGTGCCCAAAAATTTGCACTCGGTGATGGTCGATGGTAGGGGGAATGGGCTTAAAGATGCCATTTGGAGAGATGATGGAAATTTTTTGGAGATGGGCTTGTAGATGCCATCCATAAATGATTGTTTGACTGTATCTGTAAGAGAATCTGAATGAGTGTCAGAATGGCGTCCGTGTCTGGAGCGTATCTGAACGGTATCTGACAGTTGAATCTGAATGAGGATCAGAATGGCATCCGTGTCTGAAGCGTCTCTGAACTGTATTTGAAAATTGAATCTGAATGAGTATTAGGATGGCATCCGTGTCTAGAGCGTATCTGAACTGTATCTGAAAGTTGAATCTAAATGAGTATCAGAATGGCGTCCGTGTCTGGAGCGTATATGAACTATATCGGAATATTGAATCTGAATGAGTATCAGGATGGCATCCGTGTCTGGAGCGTATCTGAAGATTGAATCTGAATGAGTATCAGGACGACATCCGTTTCTGGAGCATATCTGAACTGTATTTGAAGATTGAATCTGAATGAGTGTCAGGATAGCATCCGTGTCTAGAGTGTATCTGAACTATATCTGAAGATTGAATCTAAATGAGTATCAGGATGGCATCCGTGTCTAGAGTGTATTTGAACTGTATCTAAAGATTGAACTTGAATGATTATCAGAATGGCGTCTGTGTCTGGAGTGTATCTAAACTGTATCTGAAGATTGTATTTGAATAAGTATCAAAATGGCATCCGCATATGGAGCGTATCTGAACTATATCTGAAAACTTTGAACATTGTTAATGATAACTATTGATTAATATTATCCTGAAAAGGGTAAAATGTTAGCTAACATGCAATTTCATGTTGTATGAAATGCATGGTATAATGCATTCGTGTTATCAATGTTTATGATATATGGATATGATGTATGTGTATGTGAGCAAATCTGCTGCACTTCTGTTGGATTGGGGAAAATAAATCCCTGACTCGCTAAGGATATGGAGTGTGAATCTTCATGTTGTGAAGTTGAAGTGTTGATGAATTTCTGCTTAGAGAAATATACTCTGTTGTAAAGGAAATGTCGTGTACTGCTTGTAAAATCCTGTTGGGGAATCCTGAGAAATTAGACGACTTCTACTAGAGATTGATAACTAGAAGCTTTGTTTTGCTGGAGATTAAACTGCACACTGCGGGGATTTCTATGGAAATAGCTTAGAGAGATTTCCCTATCCCTTAAATCCGTCAGTGATTGTCTTTTTATTTTGTTCATTTGTAAACAGTAATTATGTTCAAATGCATATGTTCAAAAATAAATCGTTGGACGTTTTTGTAAACAAAACACAAGAGTAAAGGAAATCGAAAGTTTTGCACTTTCAAAGGTATATCTTTGTATTGACTTTGATTAAATATTTTTGTACAATGAGACAAACATTCTAGTAATAGAATGTCGTCGTAAAAAATGAAGATTTTGATACAAAGAAAAAGATAGTTATGTGCAATAATCCCATGGGGTTCCCATTCTGCTATAGCCTTCGTGTCTCTGAGCATCCTTTCTATTTGTTTCCTTGTCCGAAGTTGATTGAATTGATCAGAATCGTCGATTCTGCAGGTTGTCCGTAAGGTGATCCAACAGAACATAGTCATATGCTTTAATTCCCTAACTTTTTCCTGGACCGCCCTTTCGGGTTTTCAGTCCACCAGGATTCCCTTTTTTTCCCAAGTCGCCCTTTCGAGTTTTCAACTTGTCAGGTGTACATATTTTTTTTGTTTTATCCCAAATGTTTTCTTGAACCTTTTTGGTCCGCCGGGATGCCCTTTTGTTTGCCTAGGTGTGTCAACCTAGCGGATCTCTTATGTGTAGTATCTTTTCACTATGTCTGCGTTCGTAGGGTGTGGCAGGTCGTCGCCATCCATGGTGGTCAGAATCATCTCTCCACCAGAGAAAATGCTTTTGATTACAAATGGTCCTTCATATGTAGGAGTCCATTTTCCCCTGGGATCACCTTGTGGTAGTATGATGCGTTTGATCACCAAATCCCCGACTTGATACACTTGGCGTTTGACCTTTTTGTTGAAAGCCTTGATCATCTGTTTTTGATACATTTGACCATGACAGACAGCAGTAAGCCTTTTCTCATCAATCAAGTTTAGTTGATCAAGTCGATTCTGGATCCAATCTTCTTCATTCAGCCCTGTATCCTTCATGATTCTTAGAGAGGGGATCCAGACCTCAATAGGCAAGACAACTTCCATGCCATATACCAGAGAGTAGGGTGTTGCCCCAGTTGATGTGTGTGACGTGGTACGATACCCATGGAGAGCTAATGGTAGCATCTCATGCCAGTCTTTGTACGTGACTGTCATTTTCTGTATGATATTTTTGATGTTCTTATTTGCGGCTTCGACAACACCATTTATCTTTGGCGGATAATAGGAAGAATTGTGATGCTGGATCTTGAACTGCTCACACAGGGCTGTGATTATAGTATTGTTTAGATTCGTACCATTATCTATAATGATCCTCTCTGGGATACCTTACCGACAAATGAGATTTTGCTTGATGAACCGGGCGATAACATTCTTGGTGACAGAAGCGAATGAGGCTGCCTCAACCCACTTTGTAAAATAGTCAATGGCCACTAAGATGAAGTGGTGTCCATTAGAAGTCGTTGGCTTGATTTCCACAATCATATCAATGCCCCACATAGCAAAGGGCCAAGGAGCCGTCAAGACATTCAAAGGAACCGGAGGTACGTGCACCTTGTCAGCGTAGATCTGACACTTGTGGCAGGTTCGAGAGTGTTGATAGCAATCTTATTCCATGGTAGACCAATAATAGCCTGCACGTAGGATTTTCTTTGCCATCGTATGCCCACTGGAATGGGTGCCAAAAGTGACTTCATGTAGATCAACCATGATCTTTTCTGCCTCAACCTTGTTTACGCAACGGAGCAAAACAGAGTCATGGTTGCGTTTGTAGACAACGCCATTAATAAGGCAGAATCTAGCAGAGAATCTCCTTAAGAACTTCTTATCATTGACTGAAGCTCCTTTCGGATATTCTTGAGCCTCGAGATACCTCTTGACTTCATGAAACCAAGGTCGGTCCACTACTTCTTCAATATTAATCTCGTGATAGTGAGTTGGTTCATCCCTTCGTTCAATGATGATCTGGAGAGCCTCGTTATCCCATTTAAGTTTAAACATGGATGACATTGTGGCTAGTGCGTCTGCTAGCTGATTTTCTTCTCGCAGGAAATGCTCGAAGGTAATATACTCAAAATGTGGGATCAATGTCAGCCCTTGTTCTTTGTAGGGGATAAGGTTAGGGTGTTTGGTGTCCCATTCCCCTTTGATTTGGCTGATAACCAAAGCTGAATCTCCAAATACATTTAAAGATTTGATCCCCAAGTCTATGGCAGCTTTGAGACCAAAGATGCACGCTTCGTATTCCGCCATGTTATTTGTACAATTGAAGTAGAGTCTTACAGTAAAGGGAGTATGACACCCTTCAGGAGATAAGAGTACAACACCAATACCATTGTCAAGTGAATTGGATGCCCCATCAAAAACCAGGGTCCATCGGGATCCTTGTTCAGGTCCGTCATATGGTCTGAATTCTTCACAGTTGTTTACCATCATGATGTCCTCATCTGGGAATTCGAACTTCATAGACTGGTAGTCTTCCACAGTTTAGTGAGCAAGGTGATCATTTAGTACACTGCCCTTTATTGCTTTATGGGTAGTATACTGTATGTCATATTCTTTCAGGATCATCTTCCATCTCACTATTCTCCAAGAGAGAGAAGGTTTCTCAAAGATGTATTTTATAGGATCCATTTTAGATATCAACAAGGTAATATGAGTCAGCATATACTGTCTTAGCCAGCGAGCAGCCCATGCCAAAGTGCAGCAAGTTTTCTCGAGCAGTGAATATCTTATTTCACAGTCGGTAAACTTTTTGCTCGGGTAATAAATAGCATGCTCTTTTCGACCAGACTCGTCATGCTGCCCCAGCACACACCCCATTGAATTTTCCAAAACGGTCAGATACATGATCATTGGACTTCCCTCGACTGGTGGAATTAGAACAGGAGGCTCTTGTAGGTACTCTTTGATCTTGTCAAAAGCAGTTTTTCAGTCATCATTCCATTTGACTACTTGATCTTTCTTCAGTAACTTGAAGATTGGTTCACAAGTAGCTGTCAGGTGAGAAATGAACCTGGCAATGTATTTTGAACATCCAAAGAATCCTCTGACTTCCTTCTCAGTGCAAGGAGAAGGCATCTCTTGTATCACTTTTACCTTGGCAGGATCCACTTCGATGCCTTTATTGCTGACAACGAAGCCTAGGAGCTTACCAGACCTCACCCCAAATGTGCATTTATTTGGGTTCAACCTCAGCTTGTATATCTTTAGTCTCTCAAACAGTTTTTGTAAATTATCAAGATGCTCTTCTTCTATTTGAGATCTAGCTATCATGTCGTCCACATAGACCTCTATTTCGTTATGTATCATGTCGTGAAATAGAGCTAACATGGCCCGCTGATAGGTTGCCCCAACATTCTTCAGCCCAAATTACATAACTTTGTAGCAGAATGCCCCCCATTGTGTGACAAAGGTTGTCTTCTCCATGACCTCAGGCGCCATTTTATTTGGTTATAGCCTGAGAAACCGTCCATGAAGGAAAACACTTTGTGTTGTGCCGTATTGTCAACTAGAATATCAATGTGGGGAAGTGGGAAATCATCTTTAGGGCTTTACTTATTAAAATCTCTATAGTCCATGCAAATTCATACCTTGTTGTCCTTTTTGGGAACGGGAACAACATTAGCAACCCATTGCGGATAAGAGGTGACGGTCAAGAATCCAGCGTTGAATGACTTGAGATTTAATCTTTTCTGACATATCTGGTCGCATACGACGGACCTTTTGTTTTACTAGCGGGAAATCCTCTTTTGTAGGTAGATGATGTACTACAATATCTGCATCAAGTCCTGGCATATCTTCATACGACCAGGCAAAGATCTCAACATACTCGTGTAGCAACTGAATCAAACGCTCTTTAACAGTGGGTTTCAGATTGGCACCCACCTTGACCTCTCTTTTGTCTTCTTCGGTACCTAGGTTGATTGTGTCCACTGGTTCCTCATGGGGTTGAATGGACCTCTATTCTTGTTGTAGTAACCTGGCGAGTTCCCGTTGTACTTCACAATCTTCCTCACCTTCGTCTTCGGCTTGGTAGATTACATTTTCAGAGTCACAAAAGGCCATAGCAGCACCGTTACCCATGGGATTCAGAATGGATGTAGACCTGCATTGTGAGTGTGAGTGTGTGTAAGAGTATATCTATCTTTGAAATAAATGAAAATGTAAAAAAGAAAAACAATGAGCATAAAGTTTGTATGCAAAAATGTCCATGATTCATTGATGTCATATGGAAACGAGATAATAACCCTTACAAATGGACCATTGTGCCTCGGGTAAGACACAAGGTTTTAAGAGTCTGAATTGTTTTAATATTATAGATCCAACAAAATGTAAAGACAAATTACTGTGGGATAAAAGTGAACGGGATGAAATCTCTAGCCTCCCAGTTGCTAAGCCCTCCATTGACAGTTGGGAAAATTCAATCCTCCAAGTTGTAGATGTCTTCATCATCCTCTACTGCATTGACTTCGCGGTTGCTGATCTTCAAGGGTGGTCCTCCGGCACGAGCGCGGCGTACAGCCTTCTGGGCACCTGAAGTGAAACCCAGACCGAATTTGTCAGATTTGTATGGGATATCTGGGAGTTGTCCCCAAATAGTGCACCCACCTTCTTCTATCACTGCCTTGGCATCCTTCAAAGATGACATATTGAGTGGAGTCCTTGTGATCTTGGGAACTTGAGACACAGCCTTGGTTGATGCCACAGTCTGCGGGACTTCTTCAAAGTGCTGGAATGTAGTTTCAATAAATTCCCCATCTAATTCCACATATCTGGAGCAATTTAGATGGCTGACCATGTACTCTTCTTCTCCATTAACAATGATGATCTTCCCTTGAATTGGATATTTCAGCATTTGATGCAGCGTAGAGGTAACAACGCCAGTATTGTGAATCCATGGACGGCCTAGAAAGCAAGAATATGAAGGGCGAATATCCATTACATAAAAATTTTAATCAAATGTTTGGGTTCCAACTTTTATGGGGATATCCACTTCCCCATGTACCATCCTTTTTGATCTGTCAAAGGCCCTCACTACTATGTTGCTCGGTTTCAATGTCAATCCTTCACAGTCAAGCCTATCAAGAACCTTTTTAGGAAACACATTTAGAGACGAACCAGTGTCCAACAAAACATGAGCCAAGGCCGTGCCTCTGCATTCCACTGAGACATGCAATGCCTCATTATGCTCCCCCCCCCCCTTGGCATTAAATCAGCATCTGAAAAACCTAAGCCATTATCTGTCATCAAGCTGGCTACGCAGTCTTGGAACTGATCGGCAGATGTTTCTTGGGGTACATGGGCAGTTTAGAGGAATTTTATCAAGGCCTTTGCATGAGCCTCGGAACATAGCAACAAACCCAACATGGAAATTTTTGATGGAGTTTTCCCCATTTGCTCAACTACATTGTAGTCGCTTCTTTTTATGATCTTTAGAATTCCCTCCATCTCTTTCCAGGAGGTCTCAGGGATAGCAACTGATTGTGCCTTCGTCCGGACAGGCTCAACCAAAATACCTTTACCTCGAGTCTCGGTTGACTTGGCAGCAGGAAGGTCAGTTTGTAACAGTTTTGTCAACAGGAGTATTAGCAGAGATGATTGTAGGACTGGGAATAACCTTTGGAGGAGAAACAACAACATGAATGACTACGGGTCCAGAAATAGCTTTTGGGGGAGCAATTTCTGGAGAAAACACCCTTCCACTTCGGGTAATCTTGCTAGTCCCTGCGATATTATTGATATTAGAATCAACTTTCTCAGAACTTGAATTTTCAACAGCTGGCCAATCTTGCTTGATACCGTGGTAGTAGACATCCCCTCCATAATTCCATGGTACGTTTTTGTATGACGAATATGGGATTGGTCCAGGCATTGTAATTATCAATAGAGCTACCTTTAGAACTGATGTAATTCTAACGGGTCTTTTAGTGGAGACCCTGGAAGAATTGTCGGAAATGGTCACGATGGAAACATCATTATAAGAAACAGTTGGAATAGAAGTTTTTTCGAACAAAATCTCCTTGTTATCTATTAGGAACTAAACGCCTGCTTTTAATAAAGGACAGCTGGTTGGTGAGGACAAACAGAAATGACAGCTTTCATCACATCCTGGGAATACACCAGCATTCAACAAGTTCTTTTTGATAGTCAGGAGTGGGGTCATAAGTTCATCAGCTGAAGTAACAAACATATCTTCCTCAATGTCGTCGGTATTATGGCCGTGTTTGGGCATAGGATCCGTAATGACATTGGGAATTTCTGGCGCATCAAATTCAATCTCTTTGGCTTCAAGGAGGTCTTGTACTTTGTTCTTCAGATCCCAACAGTTGTTAGTGTCATGGCCGGGAATTTCAGAATGGTATGTACAGCGGGCATTAGGATGATAGTGAGGAGATGTTGTGTTAGGATTCTTTTGAGCTTCTTTCAAGGTCACTAGATTGGATCTTAACAAATGTGGCAATACTTGAGAGAGTGTCATATTAATTCGGGTGAATTGTATGACTGGTCTCTCCATTCTTGGCTGGTTGCTTCTTTGTTGAGAAAGCACAGGTTTAGGAATCACAACAACCCCCACCATTGGACGGTGTTCATCCCTATCTCGATTTTTCTGAGGATATACAACAACCACTTCTTTCTTTCCAATGAACGGTTTCCTTACAGCAGCAGAGGATGCATCTTTTTGAATCTTCCCATTCTTTATCCCGGCTTCCACCCTCTCTCCAGTCAATATCAATTCAGTAAAACCTGCCGATTAACTCCCAATTAAGTGATTGAATAAAGGACCGGACAAGGTGCCCAAAAACATGTCTACCAATTCTCTTTCAGATAAGGGAGGCTGGACTATTCCTACCAAGTCCCTCCATTTTTGCGCATAGTCCTTGAAGCTTTCACTTGAAACCATGGCCATACTCTGGAGTTAAGTATGGGTAGGCGCAAGATCAGCATTGTATTAGTATTGTTTGTAAAAGGCGGCGGCTAGATCTTCCCAGATATGAACATTGGCTCTTTCTAACTAATAAAACCAATCAAGTTGAGTTCCAGACAGGTTGTCTTGGAAGAAGTGTACCCATAAGTCCTTGTCAGTGGTATGAGGATGGATTTTCCTCACATAGGACCGGAGATGCATTTTGGGACATGAAATTACGTCATATTTGGCGAACACAGGTGCTTTGAATTTTGGAGGAATGACAATCCCTGATACTAATCCCAACTCCTCAAAGTCCAATCCAGGCACTTTTTGGATTTCCATTGCACTTAACAGTTCTTCTAGATGCTTATACTTGTCGTCGGCTGGAGGGTATTGTTCTTCATAATAGTCTTATTCTTCCTCTTCCTCTTCTGACTCTGACTGGACAATTGTTTCTTTGCCCTTCCCATCTTGATTGTCTTTCTCACCAGATGTCGTCGCAAAGTCTAAGGTCCTTCTGGCTTGCCCTTGGAATCTTCTTCCCATGTTTAGAACTCCGGTTATCTTCTTCTTCTTTTTTTTCTTCTCTTCAACCAGCAAGGTCTTCAACTCTTCTTGTCCTTTGGCTAGAGTTAAGAACATCTGTTGAAACTGAGCATTTTGAGCTTGGAGGTCCTTCTCTGTTTGCTCGAGACCCATCTTACTGAAATAAACAGTAGAAACATGAGGAGACTTGTTTCAAGAAACCTTCTTATGTTATGATGAATGGTAAATGCATATGCAATGATTTCAAGGATTTTAAAGATTCAAATTTGTTTTAGACAAAATGGAAACACGCGTTATATTAATAAAGTAAATCTTGAGTACAAGAGTGCTTCTTTGGGCAAACAATACAAAGAACTCTAAGATAAAAAGGTTGTACGTATCCTCTTTGGTGCGATGTAGGCATCCGGGTTCCTCTCCTCGTGAAGTTGCTTAGTGAATTCCAAAACCTTCTTCTCGCTAGCATAGAATTAGGCTTCGAAAGTATCTCTCTCCCCCTTGAGTTGTATCCAATCCCTTTGTAGGTCTTCAAGAGAAGTGGGCATGTCAGGATGTAGGATAGTGTATGGAACATCTCCCTCCATAACAGGCTCAATGATTATCGGGAGAATGGAGGGATAAGGCATCATAAGACTTTGAGCACGAGTTCGTACCCATTTGAGGTAAGGCTCAAGAGGGATGGAATTCTTGTGCCCAATGTCTTGCTATCTACCTTGTTCAACATCCTCCAAGCTCGGATGAATCTCTGGCGAAGACCTTGATCGTCATTCTCGTAGTCAAATACCAAACCTTGAATCAGCATCTCATGAGGGCCATCCCTACGGGCGTAACCAAACTAGCTTAAGGCTAAGCAGGGGTTGTAGGTGATACCTCCCCTGATGCCAAGTAAAGGGACATTAGGAAATTCTCCACAACGGTCGACAATGGTAACATTCTCTATGGATCGGGAACACCAATGGATGTATGAATGTTTGAGCGTCATCAACCTTTGTGACCACCTTGAACCTTGCTCATTCTTCAATACAGATTGGGGAAGATGTGAAATAAACCATCTTGCCAAGAGAGGAGTGAAACACATAAGGACACCTCTTTTCCTCATAATGCGAGTGTGAAAAGAGTGTAGGATGTCTCCTAGCAAAGTAGGCACCAGATTACGGGATATGAAGATTTTGAAGGCATTCACATCTATGAGTTGGTCAGGATTTGGAAACAAAACCATCCCATAGATGAGGAGAGCCATAATTTACTCAAAGGCTTGCAATTCCAAAGAGTTCCAAAAATTTTGGGCTTTCTCAAACAAGAACTTTGCTAAGAAACCTTTGACACCACTCCTTGTTTCCCAATTAGTTGTGACATCAAATGAGTGCAAGTGTAGAGCTTGAGCAATCTCTTCTGGCTTTGGGTCTCTTTTCGTACTCTTGAAAGGTAGTTGATTGAGAATAGGAATCCTCAAGAGTCGGGAGAATTCTTCCAAAGTAGGCACAAGTTGATAATCGGGAAATTTGAAGCAATGGTGTAAAGGATCAAAGAACTGAAATAGCACCTTCATCATATCCTCATCAGTGTTAGAGGTGACCAAGTTGAGTAGGCGACCATGTCTCTCGGTGAATGGAGAGTTTTCAGGAATCCTTGAAGCTAGATCCTTAAGTTGTGGAGGGATCCTTAAAAGATTGACTTGAATAGTTTTACTGCGAATAGAATTCATGTCCTACAAAACAAGAACAAAGATAAATCACAAAATCCTTGGAATGGTTAGTGAATGTTTATGATGTTATGATGTTCATGATGTTATGTACAAGTATGCATATACAAACAAGGCAAACAAGTCCTTAGATTTAGGCTTGCATGGAGTCTCATAGGTAAGTACCCTCTTGAAGTTTAGTTGGCTCAAACTTGTCCTAGTAATAGTAACCGGGTTCTAAGGAGCTCAATATCACTGGTTTGTTTCCTTGGTCATTGTTTCTGCACAAGCCTCTTTAATGGCGGCCTAAATATACCAAGAAACCAAACCTCAATAAGTGTAGTATCGAGTATCTACCAAGTTTGCACTGCACCAAAGTCGGTCATCTCACTACGTCCTAAAGGCCAAGTTGGTCAAGTAAAGGTTATAAAAGTTCAATAGTGCTTCATGACATCACTCAGCAGCCCCGTATTCTCCTTGATTAACTCAAGGGCTACCGGTACCCACAAATATGTCGCACTAACGTAGCTATTGCTTAAACCATGTCGGTATACCCCACACAGTTTCCACAATGTATTGCTACTTACCTATAAGGCATCCCAAATCCGGTTAGAGGATTCAAACCCAAACAAAGAACAAAAATCTAAAGCATACAAGTCAAACAATGAAAGCAAATAAATGTGATCTAGCCCTAAGGTAACCCCACTTTTAGAATATCCCCAGCAGAGTCGCCAGTTCTGTGATACGGTGGGAGAACTGACTTGAAGGTTTTGTGTTTGATCGCAAAATTGCAGTTAGCAAGAGTCACCACCGACTTTTCTTTTATCCAAAAGGAAAGGTGAAAAAGCACAGGAAAGACCTTTGAGATTATTTCTTGAGTTCGGGGGGTAGATTATGAAAAGGGAAGGTATTAGCTCCCTTTCATGCATGGTTTTCCATAGGCTCTTAGTTACTTGCTAGATCACTTGATTTTTTTTGGAAATTGTGCTTTGTGTGGTTTTTAAAAGTATTTTGTAAAGAGGTCATTGTTTAGGCAAACTTTGTAATGATTCTTGTTCATAAGAATGTATACAAAGATGTTGATCTTTTGAAAATATTTTCAAGTTTGAAAGATGTTTTTGAAAGTGTTGGTGTTTGTTTTGAAAATAGCAAGGATGTTTTGTTTGAAATTGAGAAAGTAATTAGGAGAATTCTACCTACTCAAAAGTCTTTCTTGTTCACTTTCGTTTCCTTTGATATTGTTATCTTACCATTGATTTGGTAAGTAACCCTATCTCTGGATGTAAGTGGGACAGACGTGGGTCATCGTATAACCATGATTAGCAATGTTGCAAGGTGCCTTAGCATTCTCTTTTAGGGACCAAGATCATTTTAAAGGCAACTTAGATAGCATCATCGAGGGACTATGATCTTGTATTTTTGCTTGTTTTTGCTAAGATACCTTACATGCGTAATATGACCATTTTATAAAGGCAACCAAGTAGATTTACCCTAGGGGTTCTTGTGTGCAAGTGTATTGTTTTCATGCTTGATTTTGTCTTGAATTAGGGTTTTCTAAGTATTGGTTTTAGTCTTTCCATACAAACCCTAATTATTAGCAATTGTATATAAAGCGATAAATTGCGGAATTTTAAATTACTACGCTATTACAATACTTGTGGGAAGGGGGGTGTACAAATTATAAATGGGGATTGCAAGTATAATTAAATCCTAAGTTACTATTACAACCATATTGAATGGATAAGAATGTACAAGAAATGTAAAAATGGACTCGTTTCGTTTAAGAAAACAAATGAGTTTTGTTTAAGAAAATATTTTGATCTTTTTATGTTAAAAGAAATAAAATAAGACATGTGAATATGAAATATTTTTTGGTGATTTTGATTAATAAAAGTGATGGAAAAAATAATAAGGAGAAAGAAAATGGAATCAGCGCTTTGTTGACATAAAAGAAATCAGAAGTTCTGACTCTGGCATGCTGCTAGACAGAAATTACATGTTAGCAAAATTAGGGAAGGTCAGAGGTTCTGGGTCCGCTGGAAACAAAGAATATTTCAGAAGTTCTGATGACGCGGGCAGAACTTCGTCTCCCTCTCCATGCTAGTCAGAGCATCTGCAACTTAGTCATTTCTCAACAAAACAGAAGATGCACATATAGCAGTTATGGCAAGTTTTGTAATGCTTCATGAACAAGAGATATCAGAACTATAAATCAGAAGCAAGCATGAATTTTCTATTCCTAATTCTGAGTCCTAATTTCTTCAAGAAGGTTTGAACTGAAATTCTCTCTACTTAGGCAGGCAAATACATGAAACCTCAGTATATGTAGAGCATTAGAATCTGGATTTCTACATTGTATTTTGAACACGCAAGTCTAACAATGCCTATAATATGACGAGAGTCAGCAGAAGCTTGCCTTGCAGCTGGAAAATGTTCTGTGAGCTGGAGTCTGGCTCTGACCGCTTGTGATGTTCTGACCAAGTTCCTTACATTCCCAGCAGGCTAGAAACCTTTGACTTGAACTATGAACGGCTGGAAAATTCTGGAACAGCCAAGGAGCAAAGTTCTGGCTTCTTTGAAGTGGATATTGATGGAGGGTATGTCACAGTCTGAACACGGAAGTTAGGATGGTTTCTAAATGTATATCAGAAACTGCATGGATGGCTTTGGTCAAGAAACACTTGAGTAAAAGTGGAGTTTGAATGCAAGAATCAAAAGCTAACATGTTTTGTAGTTTGTGTTTGCAGTTTTGGACTCTTGAAATTTTAGTAGGGGTTCAAGGCTTTTTCTTTCTCAAATTTTTCGACCCATTTATAGTTGCCAATGAAGTCCAATTTATAGGCAAAGGTTTAGTCGCTTGGAGAGGTCAAGGGGTACAACCATCATATGTTAGGCACTGACTTGTTCTTGAAGTAAGTTCAAATATGTATGTTGGTTAGCAACTTTAGCAGCGCCTAACCCGGATTTGTAAGCAGGAATTAAGGAAATGAAACCTCAAAAGCTAAGCAACGCATGGGCCCAACACACTATTGTACAAAAGTTTGCTTTTCCAAGACAGTAATGGTACTTCTTTGTCACGCGTGGGGAAATCCTTTGGATAAAGCCCCAAAAGTGGTTGTGAGCATTAAATGATGATGAGATTTATCAAACCAGAAATCCTGCAATGTGAGATTATGCATCATTTCTTAATTCTGGATCAAAAGTTCAGCTTCAGTGTAACTTAGAATAGACGTCCAACTTCTGATCTTTGTATCTCCTTGCTCCAGCATGTTCTGAATGAGCTCTCAGACTTTCCAGGAAGCTTGCAACACGCTTTGTAAACCTTCTTTGAATTACCCTTGCAAACTCTGAATGAACCTTTGTGAAAATTGGCCCAGAAGTTCTGACCAAAATCTGTTTTGAAAGTGTCCAGAATTTGCTGAGTGCTTCATTTTCAGGAACGTGTCTTTGAGGATTTAACTTGAAATCCCAACATTTCCAGGAGAAGTTCTGTTCTGTGATATTTTAGTTCTTATTGAGATCTAAAACTCTTGTGTTAGAAATTCTTCCAGAATCAGCTCGCATCATGGTGATAATCTGATCAGAAGTTCTGAGCTTGTCATATTTCTTAAACACTTAGAAAAAATTCTAAGTATTTTAGAATTTTGACTTTTGAATTTCTTGATGAAACAAACTTCATATTTCAACATGTCTTGATGAAATATGATTCTTGAAACTTGATTTTGATCTAAAAGTCAAATTTTGACTTTTTCAATGTGCAACTGGCCATTTTTCCCTTGTGAATGACATTTCTTGGAAGATTTGTAATTCAATGCTTGGAATTGGATGGAAACAAACCTGAGGGTCCATGGTGATCCTTTGAGAAATAAGAGGGAAAATTTTGGGGTACCACACATACCCGTACATCACACAGGCCTGAAACATCCCAGAACCTCCCATTCAAGTCTCATTGGCCAGGTATACTTTCGCAAGCTCAAAATCATTTGATCATGCAATATAAATGAGTTATTTGTATATACATGTGTCCATACTGCTCTTTGTGATTGTTTGGGTCCATTACATGAGAGAACTAACACAGGGATGAAGGTTTGTCATTGTTAGGGCAAAGCTTCGGTCAAGCTTCGTATCTCAGGATACAGACCTTTTCAGGGCAAACCAACCACGCCATCAGATTCACAAGTGCCTAATTAGTATAGTAGGGTTCTTTTAATGTTTGTTTTCATGAGATTTCGCAGGTTTTGGTTTTTGGAAAACCGAAGATGGTGGTCGGAGCCACCGTCTGAGGTGGTTTGACTGGCCAGAGACCCTGTGGGGCATAACAGAGTCCTCTGGTTGGTTTATTCAAATAGCAGGGGACCCACTTGGTTCATGTGCGTTGTACTGTCAGCATGAAAGACTGGATTTACATTATATATTTATGATTGTGTTTATGTTAACGGAAGTAAATTCGTCCCAACGGTAGAGGCATGGAATGTTAAGGCGTTACTATGGGCAAGGGCAGGGGTTCGATCCCTTCCTCTTGCCTATTATTTTTCTAATTCATATTTGCATATCCAGTGTTACAGGGGCTAGCGCGTGTACCATGCGTTCCATCATCATCACCATTGGATCCATCATAGCGCCAAATCAATGATCCATATCCAGACGCTTACGATAGATCTCCCAAGGAGCAACACTACTAGATCACACGCAGGGGTTTGGGCTTGCTCTAGTTATGTGTCTATCAATTTCAGACGCATACCCCTCCCCCCCATTTGATTCATACAACAGGCCCATTTTTTATATTTTTCTTTATTTTAGTCTTACTTTCTTTAATTTTTATTTTTTATATTATTTTAAAACCAATTTTATTTTTATGATAAATATCAGAAAATCACAAAAAATGATTGATTTAGGATTTTTTTCTAATTAATTTAATTTTGGTGAATTAAAATTAATTAATCTAATTACTTTGAATTTATTTCATCAATTTAAAATCAATTAGAATTAGGTTTAATCACTTCAAATCTTTTTCTCAAATAAACTACCATAATTCTTTTTGTTTAATACATTTAGATCTTAGGGTTTTTAACTTTATTCCCGCTTCAATCTTCGCGTGTTCATTATTTTCTGTATTATTTTCCCAAATATTATATCTGTATACAGTTTGTAATAGATTTAAACTAGGGTTATTTACTACCTTATCCCCATTTTTTTATGATTTTTACCCCCCTTCCCGAAGAAATGTAATATCGTAGGATGTTTCTTTCTGCTTTACTATTTTATTATTATTGTTAACTACTTAGCATAATAGGGTTGCATGGCAAGACATAAAAGAAATAATTAGCAAACCCTAATTGCAAGACAAATGAACTGAATTGAATCACATGCACACTTCACCTCTAGGGTTAACCTCTCTTGTTGCCTCAGAAAAGTAAATAGTCATGTCTTTTGAAAGTAGGAGATTTTAGCAGTGTTCCTTTGGTTATAAGATCATAAGTCCCTCAATGACCCTTTCGAAGTTTCCTCAGTAAAAGATCTTAAAATCTTAGGGTAATTACTAAAGTATCTTATGAGTGGTTTTCATGACTATACGATGACCCTACACATGTCCCTCAAACATCCAATGATAGAGCTTCCTACCAACTAATGGTAGGTTAACACTATCTAAAGGAAGAGGAAAATAACGCGAAACACTTTTGAGTAAAGGTAATTACTGTTAATCGCTTGCTCATGACTTAAAACATAACTTTTCACACCTCACACTTTCAAAAACATTTTTCAAAATGCTTTATCAACACTCTTGAGGAATGATACAAGAGTTATCATAAAGCAAACTGGCTTACTGAAATAACCGCCCAAACCGTCATCCGATATATGAAATATCAATCAATGAAGTTGCCACTGAACGTCTTTTATCCCGCCTAGAGGGAAATGTAAACATCGAGAAAACCTGAAGAGGGTGAAATCACGGTCTTGCGACCGAGAGATCGAGTAAGGGAGTCTGTTACGCGAGGGGAAGGTATTAGCACCCCACACGCCCGTAGTACTCTATAGTATCCACTCTTATTGTTCTAATCTAATGGGTGTGTAAAAATCTATATCTAAGCTGTACCATGAATGCATGCAAAAGAAAGGAGGAAAGAATGTAGGGAAAGTAAAAGTTATGCTCGCTTGGGCCCTACCCCAATGCCTACGTATCCCTTTTAAGGAATTAGAGCAGCCGTAGTTCGGCTTATATATTTTGGTTGGTTTGTGTTTTTTAGTTAAGGAAATAAAAGCAACAGACAAGATGGAAAAACATCAGATAGAATAACAGAAATATCAACAATGATGATAAAATAGCAAAAAGAGATGACAAGACATCGCATGGCAACACAAACTCAGATAAGGTGGTAAAACTCCAACATGATAGCAAAATATCATACAAGACGATGAAACATTACACCTAACAATGATATTTAAAATCAAAGTAGGATAACAAACATGTGCGATGGAAAAACACCGGCTAAAAGAATGTGCGATGGCAAAACATCGGCTAAGAGATTGGAAGATAACATGGCAAAGATGGAGAAACATCAATAAACCAGAGAACAAAACATCACACCTAACAATGATATTGAGAATCAAGGTAGGATAACAAACATGTGTGATGGAGAAACATCGGCTAAAGAATGTGCGATGGCGAAACATCGGCTAAGAAAAAGGAAGATAACATGGAAAAGATGGTGAAACATCAATAAACCAGATGACAAAACATCACACCTAACAATGATATCAAGGATTAAAGTAGGATAACAAACATGTGTGATGGAAAACATCGGCTAAAAGAATGTGTGATGGCGAAACATCGGCTAAGAAAAAGGAAGATAACATGGCAAAGATGGAGAAACATCAATAAATCGAATGACAAAACATCACACCTAACAATGATATTAAGGATCAAAGTAAGATAACAAACATGTGCGATGGCGAAACATCAGCTAAGAAAAAGGAATATAACATGGCAAAGATGGCGAAACATCAATAAACCAGATGACAAAACATCACACCTCACAATGATATCGAGGATCAAAGTAGGATAACAAACATGTGTGATAGAGAAAAATCGGCTAAAAGAATATGTGATGGAAAAACATTGGCTAAAAGATAATAGAAAGTCATGGCAAGGATGGAAAAACATTAATCTGACAAGATTTAAAACAAAAGCCAAGAGGCGCGCGAAGAGATAAGATTGGTTTGTATTTTTTACCTTAAAAAGGGTTTAAGTTCATTAGAGGTATTTCATGATTTTCCAAGAAGAGCTTTTAATTTTAAAATGCAATATGCAAAGAAAATAGAAACAACTAAGGGAGACTAGCCTAACACTATCCCTAATGTTATCATACAAAGATTGATCCTAAGGTTGGAGATGAAAGAGAGAATTGTGTACCCTATGTTCGAATACATGGATTCCTATCCTAAGGTCTAGCTCGAGGACTAACCCTACACGAGCAATCCTAAGGGAGCATGGTAAAAATGTCACAGTGATAAAAAAGCAAGCAAGTAGATGGCGGAACATCTGGACAAACAACAGCTCGAGCATCACTCGAATATCAAACACCTACAAGGAACAAGTCTAGTAGTAGAAAGGGAGGTCCCTCCATAGACAAGTAATCAAGCATCAGACCAGGGGTTAAGCCACAACCAAGGGGAGTGTATCACCTGAGTCAACAAGTCATAGGAGTATAGGAGTGCAAAAAGGGTCCTTAATCGTGATATCAATTATCAGGGCATGAAAGATCTGGGGGGAAGACGTAGTGCATACGTACACTAAGCACCAGTGTTAGTCAACACGAGCTAAAGAAAACATGGGGATCCGATTGCGAGAACCCTTTTCACTTGCCTTTAAAGGACTTAAATTCATTCGGATCTTGGGCACATGTTCAGAGCATCTACTTCTAGAAAGTGAGCATAGGAACGACATGTACAGGAATGTGCGGGGGTCGATTACAAACCCTTTCCGCTCGCCTTCTTTTGAGGACTTTTCACTTGTAATACAATGCGGTAACAAATGTAAACACATGTGCAGAATACCTACTTCAAAGGTAAGATTTTAAACAAACACAGATAGCATACAGAAAGCGGTGCCTGCTATGGGACTTTAAAAAGCGACTTTGAGCACACGCTCTTTATTTCCTGCTTCCTACTTCACATGATTTCTAGAAAGCAATAAACGCCCCTACTATACATGATCTCTAGAAAGAAGTAAAGTGCGAAATGAGATAAACAAGAGAAAATACCAAACGAATATTAATCCATAGCAAATCATATTAAAACAAAGAAACCCGATGATCTTCGTGAAAGCTTCACCAGTAATCAACCGGACTAATCCTCAGGTGCTCAATATCATAAACCAAACTCTTACCGTGAACTCATGGAAATAAAGTAATAACAAAGTGAGTATTAACATGGAAATAATAATTTGGAAACTTCAATTAAATTCTAAAGTCTTAAAAAATCAACTATGAAAATATTCTATCATTTTTGTATCATTTTTATCATCAAACTAAGAAAAAGAAAATTACATGAGAAAATAAATGATAAATCTCTAAACAACCACGGGTGTATATTGGATTCAGATGTGTATGAATCAGAAGTTAGGTGCTAGGCCCATCTGAAAAATGACCCATGAAGCCCTTTTGTTGGTATTTATTGACTTCAAAAAGGACTAACGGACTCAGGGCCCAGCCACCACCTTAGTTTGAATTCATATCTTATTCCAACAATTATCCAATTAGGTTCTATTTAGCAAAAATTAAAATCATAAAAATAAATTGATCAAATGTTTTGAATAATAAAAAAAGGAATAAGAGTTCACAGTTGGAATGGTGGTTCAGCTTCTAACATGAGACTTTTCCAGCGTCGTGATGCAAATCCTTTTTCCTTCTTCGATTTGCATCAAACTTGCAATTGCAACCTTCTTTGATTGGCCTTAACCTTGCTGCAGCAACCTTCTTCGATTGGCCTTAACCTGCAGCAATAGCATCCTTCTTCGATTGGCTTCAACCTACAGTAGCAACCTTCTTTGTTTGTCTTCAACTTGCAGCAGTAGCATCCTTCTTCGTTTGGCTTCAACCTGCAGTAGCAATCTTCTTCAATTGGCTTCAATTCTGCCTTTATCGAACAAAGCTTCAATTCTTCAAACGAAGCTTCAACCTTCTTCGGACGAAGCTCCAACCTTCTTCGAACGAAGCTCCAACCTTCTTTAAACTAAGCTCCAACCTTCTTCGAACGAAGCTCCTACCTTCTTCGAACGAAGCTTCAACCTTCTTTAAACGAAGCTCCAACCTTCTTCGAACAAAGATCCAACCTTATTCGAACGAAGCGTCAACCTTCTTCGAACGAAGCTCCTCAAGCTCTGGATTTCGAAGCTTTGACTCAATCTCATTTGAACGAAGCTTTACCTGAATTTGGATTTTAATGCTTCGACTCAACCTTATTCGAACGAAGCATTACTGACTTTGGATTTCAAAGCTTCAACTCAACCTCATTCAAACGAAACTCCTCAGGCTCTAGATTTCAAAGCTATCATCCTTTGAAGCTTCATAGATTCTTGACTTCGAAGCTTCACATACTCTAATCTCCAACACAAATGAAACTTGCGTAAAAACTCAATGAAAGGGCTCATGCTTAGATCATTCAAACAAACTCAATTATCCATTAGATTTTGTAAAATCAAATGCAATTGGAAGATAGAAAAACACTTTACATCATGCAACTCAAATCATTAACCACGGACCAAGAACAAAACTCATGAAAACTCGAAGAAAATCATCTGTACACAGAATTTCAGAAACTCCATCATTCGATTTAAGCATAAAAAAAAGACAAATATATACATCATACCTATAGTTTGGTCAGCTAAAACACAATGCACAAGAGCTACATCACTAATTCAATATGAATCACACAAATCAAAGGCCAAGAAAACTTACCTTGATGCAAAATTTAGAAACTCGGGTCCGCTACTCCAGATGCAAACCAATGCTTCCACTATGATCTACTCACTTCACTAAAGATGAATCAACAAAACAATGGAAGAATAGTCCAGAGAAATGAGAGAATTCGAGAACTGAATTTCCTGAGAGAAAATTGAACTCCAGATCTGAAATTCTTGACCAATAATGCTCCCTTTCGACTGAGGATGTAGGATTGAGGAGAAGAAGTTGATTCAAGTTCTTGATGACAATGAAGATTTGTGATGTTATTGATGATTTGCAAGGAGATGAAGATGATATGTATGTTGTTGTAGATTTGCAGGGAGAATGATGATGGTTTTGGAGGTCGAAGATTCAGTTGGAGAATTGATGAAGATTTGAGAAGGTTGAAGATTTGATGAAGATTGAAGGAGAAAGTAGAGAGAAAGAGAGAGCTTTCTTGGTGATTCCTTCAACGACTCCCATCATGAATCAGATTGAAAGAGAATGTTTGTTATATAGCAGCAAAAGTTTGTTACAGTTGAAGCAATCCTGGCCTTTGAATCAGAAAATCCAACTGGAAAATGGATGGTGAAGATCAAAGTAATACTGCAGTTTGTTTGATATATTTTTGGTTTTCTCTGGTTTCATCCAAAATCCAAAAAGTGGAAATTTTGTTTTATCCATTGCAACTCCTTAATGATCTGCGTTTTGATCAGCAGAGGGTAAGTGGAAATGAGAGGAAGTAAGTGTGAATGCTGAGGTGTCCAACTGATGCGCATGGAATATGTGATATTTTGGAGAGAAAGTTGCCAAAAATGGCAAGGCACGAGGGAAGTGAGGTGAGGCATGGTGTGTGAGAATGTTTAGCCAAATGAGGTAAGAAGTGAGGTGGGAGCTGAGTGCACATGTGAGGCACTCGTGTGTGATGAAATCATTTGAAACCAAATCACAAAAATGCATTTTGTGTCAAATATGGAGCTTATGTGTAGTTGGCTCAGTCATGCCTTGCATCTTGTGTGCCATGCCCGATCATTTGAGGATGCCCACTTTCAGCATTCATAACTTGATCAATCCCTAACTAACTCCAATAATTCTTCTCACAATGGAAAGCCAACATGTAATATTTCTAATTAAACCTAAAATCAAATTAAAACCTAGCTTGAGTTACAAGGAAATGGATTTCACATTTGGTGTGCCACCTGCTCGATGAAATGCCTAGGTAAGATGCCTCAGGATGGCCGTGTGGCTTGCCCATGATGCCCAACATTTGACCAACTTGCCCATAACTTCTAAGGTCATTAACTTTTGATTTTGAATAAGAAGTGTATTTTTGTCCGCTGTGGACCCTTGTAGATCTTTTTTCCCTCTTCAATTGGCAAAGTGAAACACCAAAATCCCCTGAAAATGAGAAAGTTATGCCCTTGTAAAGTCAGGCCTAAATCAAGAATACTTAGTGAAATTTTCAATCACTAAGATAACTTCAAATCTAACTAACCTCTCAAACTTGTAATTCTCATCAAAATCAATCATCAATGATCATACCACGGGAAAATACATGTCAAATGCTTCATGTTAACCAAAAGTCCACTTGGTCAACTTTGACTTTGTTGACTGAGTAAAATGACTATTTTACCCCTTTGATTCAATTGAACCACTTCTCTTCAAAATTGATGATCAAAACTTCAAACATATGATATCCAAAACACATAGAGGCTATGGAAAGAGTTTCCACTCAAAATTCCAAGGAATCCATGATTAAAACCCAAACCCTAGTTTTGACTGGTGAATCAAAAGGAAGTGATTCTCCTTATAAACATCACAAAACTCAATCTTCTGATGATCCAATGAGATGGACAAGTTATCTTGAGACATGTGATTCCTTTGGTCTTGAAAGATCTAGAGGTTTAGATGATAAGGCTCTCCTTGGGCAACTTGTCAATACAATCAATCTTCCAAAGCTTGAGGGGGGCTTGATAAACAAAATACCTTGATCCCTACACCATGTATGAATGCAATGCAATATGATGTTTATGATGAAACATAAGCCTAAATCAAGAGGGTAAATTTTGGTGTGCAACAGCTTCCCCTATTCAATTATCTTTAACTGGATAAGTTAGAAAAGTGACAACTTTCGAACATTCAGAGTTGAAGATGATTGAATACGAACGAACCCGAAAATTTAGACTCTTTAAGAAAAAAGCAAAATCTCCCCAAAGACAAAGAAAATCAGCAGACGCGGGATTAAGAAGATACCAAATGAAATTGGATTTAGAAAACAATTTGTTTAATGAACATTGGGCCTCCCAAGACATGCGCTAGAATGAAGTTATAACGCAGTGTTTTAATAAAATTGAAACATAACTAATACATAGAAGAGTAGACGAAACTAAACTTCAGAATAAATGTGCCAGGGAAAAACTGGGCTTCAAAAAGGGGTGAGATAAGACTCAAACCACATAGAATAGGCAAAACTAGACTCTGGAAAAGAAAAAAGTACACTGGGCAAAGTGGCTAGAGTGCGTGATTCTAGGAGCACCTGCAAATCTCAACTTAAGATAGACAGTTTGAAGGAACTGAAAGAATCCTATAAGTGAGGAACAAAACGAGACGAAACTCGGCCCAAAAACTAGTTAGGCGAAACTAAACTAGATGAGTACCAGGAGAAAACTGGATTTCACGCACGGGTAAAGAGGCAAAACTCGATCCATAACAAGAGTGGTGAGAGTGCATGTTTCTCAAAGCACCTGCTGGTCTCATATCAATGGATAAACAATGACAAAAACTGATAGAAGAATCTAAGGATCAAAAGTGATTGATTTCAACCGGGGACGCAGCATGAACACTGCACTCGGTAAACGAACACCGTCAAAGGGTCCAAGGTAAGAAAACAAAAACGAGACGAAACTCGACTCATTAACTAGTTAGGCAAAACTAAACTAGATGAGTACCAAGACAAAATTGGATTTCATGCACAGGCGATGAGATCGAAACTCGACCCAAAGAAAAGTGATGAGAGCACATGTTTCTCAGAGCACATGCTGGTCTCATATCAATGGATAAATAGTAATGAAAACTGATAGAAGAATTCAAGGATCAAAAGAGACTGATTTCAACCAGGGACGCAACATGAACACTGCACTTGGTAAACGAACACCGTCAAAGGGTCCAAGGTATGAAAACAAAAACGAGGTGAAACTCGACTCAATAACTAGTTAGGTGAAACTAAACTAGATGAGTACCAGGACGAAATTGGATTCCATGCGCGGGTGAGGAGACGAAACTCAAAGCTCGACCCAAAGCGAGGTGATTAGGGCGTAAAACTAAAAAACTGCTGAAAGTGAATACCAGGGAGAAACCGGTATTCAAAAGGTACATCAATATACATTGAAATGAACCGACGAAGGTAGTGAAGACCCGAGAAAACTGTGCAAGGGCAAAACTGAACTACAATCAAGAGTGGACACTCAACCAATCAAATGATTAATAATAATAGGATATTTTTATGGGGTGAAACTGAGATAATGAGGGTGAATACCTCGATGGGGATATAATTTGAAGATTTAAAAAAATCACTGGGGAAAATAGAAACAGTAATGACTTATATTCCGATGCATGTTTGAATTTATTTTTTAATGTAGCGTAATGCTCCATATAATGGAAATGCTACGCGTTTTGGTAGATGCAATGTAATGATGCATGTTTAAATGTTTCAATGGGAAATGGCCGAACAAAAAGCCAACAACCATGAAATCAGAATCTGATAGGACTTGAAAAAATAAATTGCAAAATCTGTTGGAGAAAAGAAGATATGAGGAACTGCTAGAGATGAACCCTTGAAGAGCTGAAACTTTGTGGGGAATAACAACTGAGTGACTGGTAGGAACAACCTACAAACACTGAGAGGAGTTGCAAAAAAAAATTGCGAACACTGCTGAAGAAGATCAGGTATGTGATACGGTTGGAGAACTGACTTGGGTGTTTTGCGTTTTATCGCAAATATTGCGGTTAGCAAGAGTCGCCACCAACTTTTCTTTTATCCGAAAGGAAAGGCTGAAAAGAACGGGAAAGACCTTTGAGATTGTTTCTTGAGTTCGGGGGGTAGATTGTGAAAAGGGAAGGTATTAGCACCCTTTTCATCCATATTTATCTATGGCCTCTTAGTTTCTTGCTAGATCACTTGCTTTTGTTTGAAAATTTGCTTTGTGTGGTTTTTTGAAAGTATTTTGAAAAGGCGCCATCGTTTAGGCAAACTTTGTAATAGTTATCGTTCGTAAGAACGTATACAAAGTGTTGAGCTTTTGAAAATGTTTCAAGTTTGGAAAATGTTTTGAAAGTGTTTTTTGAAAGTGTTGGTGTTTGTTTTGAAAATAAGCAAAATTGTTTGATTTGAAATTAAGCAAGCAACTAGGAACAATCTACCTACTCAAAAGTCCTAGTTAATTTCTTCCTTTCCTTTGATATTGTTATCTTACCATTGATTTGGTAAGAAACCCTATTTTTGGATGTAAAGGGACGGGCGTGGGTCATCGTATAGCCATGATAGCAATGTTGTGAAATATCTTAGCAATTCTCTTTGAGGGACTAAGATCATTTTGAAAAGGGAACTTTGATAGCGTCATCGAGGGACTATGATCTTGTATTTTTTTTATTACTTTTGCTAAGATACCCCACATGCCTAACATGGCCATTTTTACAAGGCAACAAAGTGGATTTACCTTAAGAGTGTAAGTGTCCAAGTGTGTTGATTTACATGCATTGTTTTGTCTTGATTTAGGGTTTGCTAACTTGTTGATTTTAATCTTTTCATACAAACCCTAATTTACTAACATTTATAAATAAAGCATTAAATTGCGGAAAAATAAAAATACTAAGTTATTACATCATTAGGGGAGGGGGTATACAAATTTACAAATGGGGAGATTTACAAGAAAATTTAATCTAAGTAACTATTACAATCATATTGAATAAATATACAAAATTGAAGATAAAATGCAAGAATGCAAAATGGAAAAAGAAATGATTTTTATTTGATTTTTATGAAGGATTTTAATCTTGACCTAATTAAGAAAATAATTAATGGAAACTAACTAAAAATTAGCTTAAACTAATTAAGAAAAGAAAATAAATCAAAAGTTTTTTGTTTAGGGTTTTATGAAAAAGGTTTTAAATAATGAAAAATAACATGAGAATTAATTAATTAATTAGAAGGAAACCTAAGTTCTAAATTATTTTAATTTACAAGAAAATAATATGATAATTAACCTAAGTCTAAAAATTAATTATTATTAAAAAAGGAATTAATTTGTTTAAAGAACATATTTTGGTCATTTTGTTTTATGGAGGAAAAAATAAAATATTAATGCATATTTTTTAAATATGTATATAAATAAATGAAAATATATTTTTGGGTTTTTAGTAATAAAAATGATAATAATAATAATAATAATAAAAGAATTAAAAATATAAAAGAAAGAAAATGGGTCAGGATGTATGAAAATGAAACAAGGAGTATGAAATGAGTAAAATACCAAGCCCAATAAGGGGAGCCCAGCGCCTGCAAACAAGGGGAACAAAGAGAGAAAATATGAAAAAGAACCAAAAGGGTACCACTGGGGCTCGAACCCAGGTCCGTTAGGTTACAAGCGCGTGCTTTAACCACTAGAGTAGTGATACATCCGTTAACTTGTGCACAACAATAAATACATAATATAAATTTTGCCCTGAGTATACTTCATCTTCAACCTCCAGCCAAAGGATTTGTAACTTGCTCATTCCTCAACCATTTTCAAAAATGTAAACATGAAACTTGTGCATTTTTCCACCACGAATCCAACCATGTAAATAATTTAAGCTAACATTCAAAGATAAGGATGAATTTATGAAAGTACCAATTTTTGACCTAAACATTTCAGCAAGTTCAAACTCAAAGTTCTCCATGCTCAAGCAACATAAATGAAATCTATGGACATGTATAGTTTCAGGGTAATGATACCTACATTCTATCTTCACAAATGCAAGCCTAACAATGCCTAAATAATGAGATAGAAGTTCAAGAAAAATACCTCAAAAACTGAAATCGTGAAATGAGTTTGAGCTTGTTTCAAGTGATGGTGATGATCAAGTTAGCTTCCTTGGACGTCTATGAAGCTTAATGCAATGGCTGGCTTGAACTGAAGGTGGCTGGAATGGTCTGGAGAAGTCCAACTGTGATGCTCTATTTTTGAACTTGGAAGTGGGTGAAGATGGTGTTACAGTCGTGTAACTGGGACAAAGATGGCTTATGTATGATGTTTGGAAGCTTTTGGAGGCAAAATGACAAGAAAGGCACAAGTAGTTTTTTATTTTTGGATTTATGGCCAGAATATGCAACAATGGAGGTCCGTTGTGCAAATTTGACTTTGAGGGAGTTTTAGAGCTTGTGTATTCGTGTCCTTTCTTGTAAACAATTTGTATAACTATATGGAAAAGGTTTTGAGGCTTGAGAGGGTCAGAATCACACAAGTACAAGTTATGGGATTTTGCTTGTTTTTGAAGCAAGCTTGAAACATCTTCTTCCAATGTTAAGTACAAAGCTTGTAGGGTGGCTGTAACCTTTAAACATGCTTGTTCGGATTGTGTAGGGAATGCTTGTGCAGAAAGGATAAGTTCAATGCTCAAGACAAAATATATTTTGTGTTTAAAGCAACTTTACTAGAATGGAATGGTTACTTTCTTCCTAAAATGGAATTAAGCATGGGCAATGCATTGAATGCTTGGATTGAAGCTTCTAAAAACTGCGTAGGAATTTAATTATGGAGCGAAAGGAAAGTTAGAAGCCTGAAAAGTAGGATTTGTAGAACATGGGCTTGGATTTGAATTCTTGTTCATCATGGAAATGACCTATAATTCAAAAATGAAATGTCAACTTCCTGCCTTCGATTCTCCTTGCTCAAACATGATCTCAATGAGTTCTGGGATATTTTGGAAAGCTTGTAACATCCTCTACAACCTCTATGTTGGTCACTTTTGAAAATTCCCCTTGGAACTATGTGAAAAATTTCCATGAAGTTAGGTCAAAATCCTGCCTAAACTAGGGCAAAATTTCACTAAGTTTCCAAGTTTCATGAACATGTATTCACAAAATCATAACTTGAAATCCATATATTTCTAGGAGGAGTTGTGTTTAGAAATGTTTTAGATCTCGTTGAGATCTACAACTTTCATGTTGAAAGTTTCCTTTAAATCATCTTGCATCATGGTGAAAAATTGGCTCAAATTTGTGAAAAAATATGAAATTTCTAACACCTAGAAAAATTTCTAAGTTTAGAAATTTTGAATTTTCAAAATGAAATCTTGACTTTTTGATTTCTTGATGAATAAGTTTCATATTTTAACATGTTTTGATGAATTGTGATCTTTGATACTTGATTTTGACTAAAAAGTCAAAGTTTTACTTTCAGTGTACAATTGACTTTTGATCAGTTGACTGAAAATCAACTATCAATCAATTGATCTCGAGGGAAGTTTTGAGTCATGCCATTAGGTCAAAATGATGCAATTTAATCCTTTAGATCATGTCTCCAAACAATCAAACATTTGCTAGGAATCAGAAATTGCCCTTTCTCAGTCAAAACCCTAATTTTGACCATTTTGCCCCTTTGATGATCTGATCAAATTTCTTGAGGAATTGTAGTCCAAACTTGATCAAAAGACATATATGAGTTCATAATGTTTATATGGATCAAAAATCATGAAGTTTGACTGTAAATTGACCACAATTGACTTTTTCTCTAATACAGTTGATTTTAGGTCAACTGATCAATTGACTGGGCAAAAATGTGATCCAAGACTTGAAACTTGACATGAGAAATCTTGAGGTTCCAATGTAATCCATTAAATTTATATGATACATTAAAATTTCAATTTTCCTTGTGCAATCTCAAACCCTAATTTTCAGTCATTAGTGCTTAAGGAGGTGTCTTGAGTTGATCAACCCTAGTGCAGTCTTGAACCAAAGGAGATTTTGTGAGAGATTAATGGATAAATGAGAGGGCAAATTTTGGGGTACAACAGCTGACCCTGTTCAATCTTCTTAAACCTGAAGACTTAGATTGGCGGATCCGCCATTTGTGACTTGAAGGTGAAAGATGATTGAACACTAGAGTGCCCAAAAATTTGCACTCGAAGATGGATTGTGAATGAGCTTATAGATGCTATTTGGAGGAATGGTGGTAAACACTGGAGGAGGTTGCAGCACAAATCTTTGGTCGATTCATACTAAAACTTGATGTTTTACCTATGAGGAAAAGAGTTAGTAAAATGCAGATGTATGCGTGATGTTCACTAGATGTGGTATTATGCTAAATGCATCTTATATGTAAATGCTATGATGTATGAGTATGAGATGTATGTCTTTGTCCCGGAGAATAAATCTCTGACTGCTGCTGAGGAAATTCTGGGAGGTTGAATCCCTAATTTTCGTTGGGGATGAAGAATATACATAGCTTCAAACTTTGTTGAAAGGACGCTTCCGCTGGGGTATTTCTCTTGAATATTAGTTGTTATCTGGTCGGGTCCAGGCTTCACAATTTGCTGAGGATGAAGTAGTCAACTGCTATCTGGTCAAATCCAGGCTTCACGACAACTTACTAGAGAAGAGACAATTTAACTATTATTTGGTCGAATTCCAGGCTTTGCAGAAAATTTCTTAGAATTGAACTATCATCTAGTCGGGTCCAGGCTTTACAACAACTTGCTGGGGATAAGGAAGTTAAATGTTATCTGGTCGGATCCAGGATTTGCAGTAACTTTGAAGTGGTAACTACTATCTGGTCGGGTCCAGGTTTCATGGAATTTTTTTTGGAAAGTTGTACTACTGTCTGGTCGGGTCCAGGCTTCACAATGTCTCTCTGGGGATCGCAGTTGATTGTTATCTGGTCGGGATCTAGGTTTCACAATAACTTGCTGGAAAAATGATATCCGGTTGGGTCCAGGCTTTGTAGATTTCTGAGGTTGATGAGATTAATTATTATCTGGTCGGGTCCAGGTTTCACAATAAGCTGTTTGGGAATTTAATTGTTATCTTGTTAGGTTACAGGTTTCACAACAACTTGTTGGGGTAGAGGAAAACTCTACTGGGGAAAAGAAATTAAACCTTGGTCTGGTTGAGTTCAGGTTCTTCTATATTTTGAAGAGTTAAACTATTATCTGATCGGGTCCAGGCTTTATAGTATCTTAGATTAACTGTTATTTGGTCGAGTCCATGTTTCAGAAACTCAAATTGTTATCTGGTCGAGTCCAGGTTTCAGCAATTAAAGAAGTCAAACTATTATCTGGTCGGGTCCAGGCTTTTCAGTGACTTGAGAAGTTAATTATTATCTGGTCGGGCCCAGGCTTCATAGTGACTTTTGAAGATAGTAAAGGTTTTGTTGATGACTTTACCGGGGATCGGCGGTTGTGGCCCTATAATTTGTAATAGTCTGAAAGGCAAACTCAAGCTGTAGAGTGTAGCCTCAGTCGGGGAGGACAGACTCAGCTTAGAGAGATACTCAGCTGGGGGTAACAGGCTCAGCTGGAGAAGATAGACCAAAGTTGGGGAAATTTGTACTCGGTTGGGGAGTTATGCTACTCGTTGTTTGTTGGGGAAATAAACCATGTTGGGGAAATAAACCCTATTGTAGAGGTGAATTCCTTTTAGTAAGAGATCCATGAGGCTTCTACTTGTAAAACTCAACTTAGCTGGAGAGAGAGCTGAGAGATTGAGACTCTGGTTGAAGCTTATCTTATGCAAAGAGACTTTGTGAGTAATTGTGTTGAGGAGGATGTTAATGAAATAACTCTGTGGGGGTATTCCATATTCATTGAATAGGTGCTTGTTTCTGCTTAGGTCATATGTGCCAAACAGTTTTAATTATGTTCATATGCATATGTTCATTCAATTTTAGTCAATGGACAAGTTTGCATTCAAAACAAAGACATGAATTTTGCACTTCAAAGTATATTTGTATTGATATTTTGACCATGAATAGGCGTTTTTGTACAAAGAGACGGAGATCCTAGTAAGAGGAAATCATCGAAAGGAAAACAAAATTGAAAACAAAACAAATAGCCATGTGAAATGATCTCATTACCTTCCAACTCTACTATTGCCCCAATGTCTTCGAATGCCCCTTGTCATTGATAGAAATTGACTGGATTGATCTTGGACCGTTCGAACTCGGACCTTGGTGATAAAGTTGATTGTGGTGATTCCACGGGACATAGTCATACGCTTTTAATCCTTAACTTTTGCCTGGACCGCCCTTTCGGGTTTTCAGTCCACCAGGATACCCATTTTTTCCCAAGTCGCCCTTTCGGGTTTTCAACTTGCCGGGTGTATGATCTTTTTCATATATCCCTAATTTTTTCCCAAAACTTTTGGTTTGCCGGGATGCCCTTATTTTGCCTAGGTGTGTCAACCTAGCGGGTCTCTTATGCGTAGTATTTGTTAACTATGTCCGCGTTTATAGGATGTAGGAAGTCTTCACCATCCATGGTAGTCAGCATCATGGCACCTCAAAAGAACACTCTCTTGACAACAAATGGCCCTTCATAGGTGGGAGTCCATTTGCCTTTAGGGTCGCTTTGTGGCAGAGTGATACGCTTTATCACCAAGTCCCCAGCTTGATATACTCGAGGCTTAATCTTTTTGTTAAAAGCCTCTATCATACATTTTTGGTACGTCTGATCATGACAAACAGCAGCCAATCATTTTTCGTCGATTAAGTTCAACTTATCCAATCTCGTTTGAATCCACTCGTCTTCGCTTAAGCCTGCTTCATTCATAATCCTCAGCGAGGGAATATGAACTTCCAATGGAAAAACAGCTTCCATGCCATAGACTATAGAAAAGGTAGTTTCCCTAGTTGATGTTCTAGCTGAAGTGTGGTAGCCATGTAGAGAAAATGCTAACATCTCATGCCAATCCTTATAGGTTACTACCATTTTCTGCATAATCTTCTTGATATTTTTGTTGGTCGCTTCGACTGCGCCATTCATTTTCAGTCTATATGGAGAAGAATTATGATGCTTGATCTTAAACGGAGTGCAAAGCTCAGTAATCATAGCATTGTTGAGGTTAGTCCAATTGTCGGTGATAATCCTTTCGGGGACACCATAACGGAAGATAAGGTTGTGTCTGATGAATCTGGCTACCACATTCTTTGTGACTGAGGCAAAAGAAGCGGCTTTGACCCACTTGGTGAAATAGTCGATAGTGACAAGAATGAAGCAATGTCCGTTGGAAGTGGTTGGCTTTATTTCTCCAATCATATTAATGCCCCACATTACAAATGGCCATGGGGCTATCATGACATTCAGAGGGATAGGAGGCACATGGACCTTGTCAGCATAGATTTGACATTTGTGACAAGTCCTTGAGTGTTGATGGCAATCAGTCTCCATCGTTGACCAATAATATCCAGCTCTTAAGATTTTCTTAGCCATCGTATGTCCACTTGAGTGAGTACCAAAGAGACCATCGTGCATGTCTTCTATGATTTCCCCTGCCTCCTTCTTGTCCACACATCAGAGTAGAGTAGAGTCATGGTTGTGCCTGTACAATATTTCGTTGCTTAGGAAGAATTTGGCTGCAAATCTTCGTAATAATTTTCTATCATTGATGGATGCTCCCTCTGGATACTCTTGTGCTTCAAGATACCTCATCATCTCATGGTACCATAGCTTTTCTGCATCAGTGTAAAGTTCACACCAATGTGCAGGTTCATCAAAGCTTTCAATTATTATCATAGGGGCTTCGTTGTCCCATCTAACCTTGAACATTAAAGACACGGTTGCCAAAGTGTCAGCCAACTGATTTTCTTCCCTAGGGAAGTGCTCGAAAGTGATCTCTTCCAAGTAAGGAATTAGGGATAGCACAAGTTCCTTGTAAGGGATAATATTAGGGTGTTTAGTGTCCTAATCTCCTTTTACTTGGCTGATCACTAGAGCTGAATCCCCAAACACATTCAAATGCTAGATCCTCAAGTCAATAGCAGCTTTCAGACCCAAGATGCATGCTTCACACTCGGCCATATTGTTCGTGCAATCGAAGCATAATTTGGCAATGAATGGAGTGTGGCATCCTTTGGGAGAGATGATCACAACACCAATTTTGTTACCTAAGGCGTTGGAGGCCCCATCGAATACCATAGTCCAACGGGATCCTTGTTCAGGTCCATCATATGGTCCAGGTTTCACGCAATCGGTTACCAGCATGATGTTCTCGTCAGGGAAGTCGAAGTTCATAGATTGATAATCATCCATAGCTTGATGGGCCAAATGATCAGCTAATACGCTTCCTTTGATGGCCTTTTGAGTAGTGTATTGAATGTCATACTCAGCCAAGATCATTTGCCATCTGGCTATCCTTCCGGAAAGGGCAGGTTTCTCAAAAATGTACTTGATTGGGTCCATTTTAGAAATCAACAAAGTGGTATAAGTCAACATATATTGTCTTAGCCAGCGAGCAGCCCATGTCAGAGCACATCAAGTTTTCTCGAGCAGTGAATATCTGGTTTCACAGTCGGTAAACTTTTTGCTTATGTAGTAAATAGCATGCTCTTTTCGGCCAGACTCGTCATGTTGTCCCAAAACAAACCCCATAGAGTTCTCTAGTACTGTCAAGTACATGATCAAGGGTCTTCCTTCAATTGGAGGCATGAGAATATGAGGCTCTTGTAGATACTCTTTGATTTTGTCGAAAGCAGCTTGGCGCTCATCACTCCATATGACTACTTGATCTTTCTTCAAGATTTTGAAGAGTGGCTCACAAGTAGTAGTTAAGTGTGATATGAAGCGGGAAATGTAATTGAGACGACCCAAGAATCCTCTAACTTCCCTTTTAGAATGAGGGACTGACATTTCTTGGATGGCCTTTACCTTGGCAAGATCAACTTCAATTACTTTATTGTTGACAACAAAACCTATAAGCTTTCCAGATCGTACTCCAAACGTGCACTTGTTAGGGTTTAACCTCAGCTTGTACTTTCCCAGTCTTTCGAATAGTTTGTATAGGTGATCGAGATGTTCTTCTTCAGTTTGTGATATGGCAATCATATCGTCCACATAGACCTCTATTTCATGATGTATCATGTCATGAAATAAAGCTACCATATCCCTTTGATATGTTTCCCCTGCATTCTTTAATCCGAACGACATGACCTTGTAACAAAAGGTGCCCCATTGCGTAACAAAAGTAGTCTTCTCCATATCTTCGGGAACCATCCTTATTTGATTATAGCCTGAGAAACCATCCATGAATGAGAAGACTTTATGCTGAGCAGTATTATTGACCAAGACGTCAATGTATGGTAGAGGGAAATCATCCTTGGGGCTTGCCCTATTCAGATCCCTATAGTCTACGCACATGCAAACTTTTCCGTCCTTCTTCGGCATTGGCACCACATTAGCAACCTATTAGGGATAGGATGTCACAGCTAGGAATCCTACATCAAATTGTTTCATCACCTCAGCTTTGATCTTTTCATACATATCAGGCCTCATGCGACGAACCTTTTGTTTCATGGGAGGACAGTCTTCTTTTGTTGGAAGACGATGAACTATGACGTCGGTATCCAACCCAGGCATATCTTCATAAGACCAAGCAAATACTTCCATATAATCACAACATCTGGACCAACCTGCTCTTGACAATATCTTCTAAGTTAGCACCGATCTTGATTTCCTTCTTATCTGACTCAGTACCCAGATTGATGACTTCAACTGACTCTTTGTGCAGTTGAATAGCTTTTTCCTCTTGTAATAGAAGTCTGGCTAGTTCTCCCGGTATTTCACAATCTTTCTTGCCTTCGTCTTCGGCTTGGTTGATTGTACATTCGAAATCATAGTCGGCAATAGTAGAGTCATTGGCAATAAAATCCAGAGTGGATGAGGACCTGCAAGAATGTTTGTGTGTGTGTGTGTGTGTGTGTGTGTGTGTGTGTGTGTGTGTGTGTGTGTGTGTGTGTGCATGTAAGATACATGGCTATTTTCTTGAAAATGTATTTTAAAGAAAGGAAAGACAATGAACACAAATATTTGAATGCAAAAGAGTCCAATGTAATGAATGATCATATGATTAGATGAACATAAATAAAACCCTTGACAAATGGACCAAAGTGCCCCGGGCCAGGCACATGGCTTAAAAGTCATTGTTAAAATATTACAGACAACAAGTTCTTGAATTGAAAGAAAAGTAATAACAATTAGATTACTCCTCAATGAAGGAGATGGGCATAAATTCCTTTGCATGCCAATTCTTCAGCTTCGTTGTAGTTGGATACACCCAATCTTCAAATGCAGCTTCTTCATCAGAATCAACAACAACATTAACCTCATGGCTTCCAATGCAGAGAGGTGGCTTTCCTGCAAGTGCACGCCTCACTTCCTTCTGAGCTTTGACGGTGAAGCCTAAACCAAACTTGTCTGCTTTTAATGGGATATCGAGGAGTTTCCCCAAGTATCACAGTTTCCTTCTTCAATTGCCACACGGGCATCCTTGACTGAAACCATCTTCGGCATGGCCTTAACAGCTTTAGACTCATCAGAAGAACATTTGGTAGCAACAATCATCGGTGGCATGACTTCAAAGGCTTGACATGGGGTTTCAATGAATTCCACATCCATCTCTACGTATTTGAACGAGTTAAGGTGACTTACCATAAACTCTTCTTCTCCACAGACGATGACTATTCTTCCCTTAACTAGATATTTGAGTTTCTGATGGAGAGTTGAGGTTACTGCCCCAGCTTTATGGATCCACAGGAGACCTAACAGATAAGAATAGGCAGGATGAATATCCATAATATAGAAGGTGGAGTTGAAGGCTTAGGAGCCCACTTTGATTGGAAGATCTACTTCCCCATGAACGGTCCTCTTTGATCCGTCAAATTCCCTTACAATGATATCGCTTGGCTTCAAGACTAAACCTTCACAGTCTAGACGGTCTAATGCCCCCTTGGGTAATACATTTAGAGAAGAACCAATATCGACTAGCACATGTGCTAGGGTAGTCCCTTTGCACTCGACAGAAACATGTAAAGTTTTATTGTGATTTTTCCCAAGGGGTGTTAAGTCAGCATCTGAAAATCCTAGACCATTATAAGTTGTTAGGCTAGCCACATAATTGTCAAATTGGTCCATTGTTGTCTCATGGGGGACATGAGCTTTTTTTAGGAATTTTATTAATGTCCGAGCGTGGGCATTGGAACAAAGTAGAAATGACAACATTGAAATCTTAGAAGGGGTTTTCCCCAACTGTTCTATAATCTAGAAGTCGCTTCTTTTTATGATCTTCAAGGTCTCGTCCATCTCGCGAGCGGAGGGATCTCCATCAGCAACATCCTTGGAGGGTAATTCAATCACATCAGGCTCAACAACCTTTTCCTTCCCTCTTGTATCGGTACTTGGCTTGGTAGCAGTAATGCGGATGGGCGTATTTGTAACAACTGGTGGTGAGATATTGGGTGAAAATATTCTCCCAGTTCTAGTTATTTTGCTCGAGCCAGCTATGTTACTGATATTGTCATCTTTTTCTTCTTCGATCCAAGCGTCTTGTTTAATCCCATGATAGAACACCTCAGCACCATAATTCCATGGTATTGCCTTGTTTGAAGAGTATGGAATTGGTCCGAGATTGGTAATTATTAATGGAGCAACAGTGGGTTCATTTGAAATCCTAATAGGACCTTTGGAGGTGATCCTAAGAGGCTTGTTCGAGATGGTAATAATGGAGAGGTATTCACATTTGTTAATCAAACTCTTGGCAAGTGGAGTCTTCTCAAATAGAATTTTGTGGCTATCCATCAGGTGTTGTATTCCTTTCTTCAACCCTTCACATCCATTGAGTTGTCTTGTACAGTACACACAGTCTTTTACACATCCAGGGAAGATCCCAGCTTTCAACGGATTGTTTTGGATTATATTCAGTGGAGTAGCCAATTCTTCAATAGAGGCAACAAAATTGTATCTTCAACAGCATTAACACTCTTGTCATGATTCGGCATCAGAGCGGTAATTACATTCGGCATTGGAGGAGGATCAAACTAAATAGTCTTGTTGTCAATCAAATCCTGTATTTTGTTCTTCAAGGCCCAGCACTGGTCAGTCTCGTGCCCGGGGCTGCTCGAGTGGTGAGCACACTTAGCGTTTGGATTATACTTCGGTGACGAGGTATCACGGGGTGCGAGAGGATCGCACAATGTCACTAAATTAGCCTTGAGCATGTGTTGTAAGACTTGAGACAATGACATGCCTAACCTCGTAAATTGTCTTCTCGGAGTTTCAAAACATTGATGATTTGCAGATGGTCTTGGAGTAGGAGTTGGATTGGAGATTCAGACGGTATTTACATTCGGATGATCATTCTTCTTGGTACGAGCCCTTGCCCCGTACATAGAATTGACTTCCTTTTTTGCAGCAAAAGGTTTCTTAATAGGATTGGAAGTGGAGGTAGACGCCACAAAGATTTTCCCACTTTTTATGCCACTTTCAACTCTTTCACCGGTTAAGATTAATTCGGTTAAACCAGAAGAAGAGCAGCCAACCAACAAATTAAAGAAGGGACCAGATAAAGTACCCATGAACATGTCGATGTGCTCCATATCAATCAAGGGCGGTTGGACCCTACTAGCAAGGTCTCTCAACTTTTTTGCATATTGCTTAAATCCTTCATTCATTCCCATGGTCATATCTTGTAATTGAACCCTTGTTGGCACCAAGTCGGCGTTGTACTGATACTGATAGTAGAATGCAGTAGCTAAATCCTCCCAAGTAATGATTTGGGATCCATCCAACTGATAAAACCATTCAACTTGTGTTCCAGCCAAGCTCTCTTGGAAAAAGTGAACCCAAAGCTTCTTATCGGCAGTGTGCGGCTGTATCTTGCGCACATAAGATTTTAGATGGAGTTTTGGACAAGAAACTCCATCGTATTTTACAAAGATTGGTATTTTGAATTTGTAGGGGATGATTACCCCAAAGATCAAACCCAAATCGTCAAAATCTAAGCTGGGGATGGCCTAGATTTCAACAACTTTCAATTTGTCTTCTAACTACTTATGTTTGATATCAGCGGGTGGATACTGCTCGTCGAAATAATCATCATCAGATACTTGATCATTTGCACAGTCTACCTGAGTACTCTTGACCTCACCAATTTGGTTTTCTTCCTCTTTAGATGAGTCTCCTCCTACTGGAATTTGACGGACTGTCTCCTTAAACCTTCTACCCATGTTGAGTAGAGATTTCTTCTTGAGCTTCTTCTTTACTGCCAAAAAAGCCATCATGTCTTACTGCCCCTTGGCTAGGGCTAGTAGAGTTTCTTGGAACTGAGAATTTTGGGCCTGGAGATCCTTTACAGTTTTCTCTAGATCTATCTTGCTGAAATAAACAGTGGAAAGATAAGGAAACCTGGAATGGTATGATGCATGGAATATGTACATGCAAATGATTTCAAGGATTAATGAGATTTAAATATGTATACACAAAAGAATGAACAAACGTTAATTTTCATTAAACAAGACAAGAAATATTACATCATGCCTCTTGGGCTTACAAAATAAATTTCAAAGATAAAAAGACTGAACGCATCCTCTTCGACGCAAGGTAGGCGTTCACACTTTTCTCTTCTTGTAGCTGCTTCATAAGCTCCAAGATCTTCTTCTCACTAGCATATAATTGAGCTTCGAAAGTATCTCGTTCTTCCTTATGCGGAATCCATCCTTTTTGCAAGTCTTCGAGAGAAGTTGGCATGTCGGGGTGTAGGATAGTGTATGGAATATCTCCTTCAACCATAGGTTCCATGATGACTGATCAGATGGAAAGATAAGGCATCACAAGTTTCTGAGCACGAGTTCGCACCTATTTAAAGTAAGGATCGAGGGGAATGGAATTTGTGTTTCCTAGTGTCTTTCTATCCACCTTGTTCAACATCCTCCAAGCTCGGATAAACCTCTGACAGTAACCTTCATTGTCATTCTCGTAGTCGAATACCACTCCTTGGATAAGCATCTCATGTGGACCATCCCTTCGGGCGCAACCAAACTGTCGTAAGGCCAAGCAGGGGTTGTAAGTGATACCTCCTCTAATGCCAAGTAATGGGACATTAGGGAATTCTCCATAACGGTCAACGATAGTAACATTCTCCAAAGATCGGGAACACCGATGAATATCTGAATGTCTGAGCATCATCAACCTATGGGACCACCTTGAACCTTGCTCATTTTTCAATACAGATTGGGGAAGATGCAAAATAAACCATCTTGCCAAGATAAGAGTGTAACACATGAGGATACCTCTCTCCCTCATAGTGCGAGAGTGAAAAGAATGTAAGATGTCTCCTAACAAAGTGGGCACCGAGTTACGAGACATGAAGATTTTGAAGGAGTTTACATCTATGAGTTGATCAGGATTTGGAAACAAAACCATCCCATAGATTAGAATGACCACAATTTCCTCAAAAGCTTTCAAATCCAAGGAGTTCCAACACTCATGAGCCTTCTCAAACAAGAACTTGGGCAAAAAACCTTTGACACCACTCCTTGTTTCCCAATTAGTTGTGACATCAGATTGTTGCAAGTGTAGGGCTTGAGAAATCTCTTCAAGTTTTGGATCTCATTCCGTACCATTGAAGGGTAGTTGATTGAGAATGGGAATCCTCAAGAGTTGGGAGAATTCTTCCAAAGTTGACACAAGTTGATAATTGGGAAAAGTGAAGCAATGGTGTAGAGGATCAAAGAATTGGAAGAGCACTTTCATCATATCTTCATCAGTGTTGGAGGTAACCAAGTTTAAAAGGCGACTGTGTCTTTCAGTAAATGGAGAATTATCAGGAACCCTTGATGCTAACTCTTTGAGTTGATGAGGGATCCTTACGAGATTGACTTGAATGGTTTTCCTGCGAATAAAATCCATGCCCTACAAAACAGAACAAAGATAAATCCCAAAAATCCTTGAAATGGTTAGTGAGTATGAATATGATGTTATGTACAAGTAAATATATACAAACAAAACAAATAAGTCCTTAGGTTAAGGCTTGCATGGAGTCTCATAGGTAAGTACCCTCTTGAAGTTTAGTTGGTTAAAATCTGTCCTAGAAATAGTAATCGGGTTCTAAGGGAGCTCAATATCATTGGTTTATCTTCTCGGGCATTGTTTTAGCGTAAGCCTCTTTAATTTCGACCGAAATATCCCAAAAAACCAAACCTCAATGAGTGTAGTATCGAGTATCTACCAACTTTAGATTATACCAAAGTCGATCATCTCACTACGTCCTAATGGCCAAGTTTGTCAAGTAAAGGTTCTAGAAGTCAGTTAGTGCTTCATGACATCACTCAGCGGTCCCGTATTCTCCTTGACTACTCAAGGGCTACCGATACCCACAAATATGTCACACTAATGTATCTATTTCTTAGACCATGTCGGTATACCCCGCACAGTTTCCACAACGTATTGCTACTTACCTATAAGGTATCCCAAATCCGGGTAGAGGATTTAAACTAAAACAAAGAACCAAAATATAAAGCATACAAGTCAAGAAATGAAAGCAAGTAGAAGTGATCTAGCCCTAAGGTAACCCCACTTTTAAGTTTATCCCCAGCAGAGTCGCCAATTCTGTGATACAGTGGGATAACTGATTTGGTTGTTTTGCATTTTATCGCAAATGTTGCGGTTAGCAAGAGTCGCCACCGACTTTTCTTTTATCCGAAAGGAAAGGCTGAAAAGAAAAAGAAAGACCTTTGAGATTTTTTCTTGAGTTCGGGGGGTAGATTATGAAAAGGGAAGGTATTAGCACCCTTTTCATCCATAGTTATTGTTGTACCCCAAAATTTTCCCTCCCATTTCATCAATATTTTCTCACCACAAGACCCTTGGAGCTCAAGATCAAGCTAGGGTTTGCCCTGCTCAAGACTTCTCCTTGCACTGTTTACCCAAATTAGGGTTTGAGTTTGCACAAAGATGTTTTGACCTAAAAATGCCCAATATGACTTTCTTGCTTCATGTTGGACTCACAAGTTTATCCATACCAAGTTTCAAGCCTTGATTCCAATCTTTGCCCAATCAATTGGACAGTTGACCTAGAAATCAGCTGCATTGGGGAAAAAGTCAATTGTGGTCAATTGACAGTCAAACCTCATGAAATTTGACCCACATCAACATTATGAACTCATATGGACCATTTGATCAAGTTTGGATCACAATTCCACAAGAAATTTGATCAGATCACCAAAAGGGCAAAATAGTCATTTTTAGGGTTTTGACTGCACAAAGGCAATTTTTTGACTTTTTGACCTAGCCAATGGCAAACCAAGCTCACATATGTACTCAAGGACTCAATGGAATTGTCTTGACATGTTCAACAAGTTCAAAAGATCCCAAATGCACAAGATTGACAGATGAATTTTCCAGTCAACTGAGCAAAATTTGACTGTATACTGAAAAGTCAAACTTTGACTTTTTGGTCAAAATCAAGTGTCAAGATTCATTTTTCATCAAGACATGTCAAATTATGAAACTTGTTCATCAAGAAATCAAGAATTACAAAATTAGGGTTTGAAATGAAGAATTTTGATAACTTAGAATTTTTCTAAGTTATGAAAATTCCTAATTTTTTCCTAACTTTGTCCCTTTTTTTCATCAAGATACATTTGGATTCAAGGAAAACTCAAAACATGAAAGTTATAGTCCATTGCAAAATCTACAACTTTTATTCACAAAGTTTCCTCAAAAGAAGCTTGTAGCTCAAGTTATGATTTTTGGAACAAGGGTGCAAAACATTCTTAACTTAGAAATTTTTTGACCTATTTTAGGCAAGATTTTTGCCTAACTTCATGGCCACTTTTCTCATGCTTCCACTTGGAATTTCAACTTGTATTACAAAGATGGATTTTAGTACACATTCCAAGCTTTCCAAATTGTCCAATAACTTCTCAAACACCCTTGTGGTTAGGGAGAATCGAATTTGTGAAGATGGGCAAAAGTCACTTTGTTCATGAGCCATGTACATGTTCATAACTTGTGCATTTTTGAAATCAGCATGTGCAAGCTAGTTACAGGCCTCTAATCTCATTTACACTCAATAATTAAATGCCAATCCATTGTGTTCTAGCATTATTTGGTGCATTTGGTCATTACATGAAGAATTAATCCATAAATGGAAAAAGCAAGTTATCCATTCTTGTAAAGCATGACTTTATGTCAAACACAAATCCAAGAAGTACAATGCAAATCTCTGAGGCACAAGTTATTGAACTAATCCCACTGATCAAGGCTAACTTTGCAGCATGTTTAGGGGGCCTGCATAAGCTTGTAACTCAACTTGGCATTTAGGACTTAAGATAGAAGCAACTTTGCAAACACAACAACAACACACATTGCTGCAACAACTAGCCAAAAAAGACTTTGCAAACCCTTTTCCCTTGATCCAACTAACCTAAAACACGAATCAATCAAGTTTCAAACCTTTTCATTCATCAAAACACAGTTTTGTGGCAAAACAGGGCACCTGCTGCAGATTGAGGTCCACAACTCAATCCACTCGTGGGCCTTGGCCAAAAGCAGTTCATACACACTCCATAACATCCATACAAACTATTCCAAGCATTGAACTGGAACTTTAACAACCATAGCCAAGTGTGCCATTTTCATTTTTCATCTGTGCAGGTTAACTTCTGTAGCTCGATTCAGCAAGATTCAAAGCAAGCTAAGCATAGAGGAAGCATCCCTGGACCTCAAGCAAGCTATACAAGTCCTCACATTGCATTGAAAGTGCCTCCATTGCTGCACACGATTCAAGCTGAATAGGTAAAAGTTTGAACTTCTATCTCTCTATCTAGGCATAGTTAGGTTTAAGTTTGTGAAGAAAACATGTTCTAATCATAGCCCTGAAGCCATCCATATAGTTACTTTTCATTTATATTGTGTGTGCTAAGAGTATTTTGAATCTGAACATCTGAAAAAAACTAGGTCAGAAATTGGGGGAGAAGAAATTCTCTATCATTTCTGAGAGTTAGATTAACTTTTTTATATGTTTAGAATCGTGGCTTCAAGCTCTACAAGTTTCATGTTTTAAGATTTGTCAAAGGATCAAAGAATCAGGAGTTAGGGAGATGAACAAGAAGGCGCGCGTTTTTTGTTTGAATCTGGCCAGAGGTTGAAGACAAAGTTCTTCTGGGCTGGGCCTGTTTCATCTTTCTATTTGCACCACTTTTCCACACTTGCACCCCCTTAGCCCATTGTGTTTATTTTTATCATTCTTTTGACTTTTTCTTTTTGTTTCTGACTTATTATTTTTTTGCCAAAATATAAAAAAATATTAAAAACATTTTTTCAACCATTTTTGCATTTTATTTGGATTTTTGTTTGTTTTATTTGAATTTATACATATAAATAACATATATATCCTTTTATTTAAAATACTAAAATAATACAAATACATTTTTATTTTCTGATTTTTATTTTATTTGATCTTTTGAAAACATTTCCTAAAAAATATACTTTTTTTGTAAATAATAAATATTTTTATTTTTTGTACATATTTAATATATTTATTAAAATACTTATATATTTATTAGAATATTTAGGGAAAAAACATAAAAATAATACATTTTTATTTTTATTAATATTTAACCTCAAAAATACTTTTTACAATATACTTTCTTTTTATTTATTTTTTGTACATAATTAATAAATTTTGTATATATTAAATAATTAATACATTTTATTTGGCAAATTAGGGTTTGCCCTAAAAACATAAAAATACCCAAAAATTAACCTCTTTATTTTTTTTTATTTGACACATAAAAAATACTTTTACATACATATAAAAATCATTTTTGCATCTTGCATATTTTGTTTTATTTTATTTAATTATTGTACAATTAAGTACCTTGTAAATTCCATATGAATTGTAATAGCTTAGATTTAAATTTCTTGCTAAATATCCCCATTTGAACATTTGTACCCCCCATCCCATAATTGTGTTGTAATAATTTAGGATTTTATTTTTCGCATTTAAAAGCTTTCTAAATATGCCATGATAGACTTAGGGTTTGTATGCAAATAAAAAACAACATATAGTTTGACCTAATTCAAAGATAACAAAGCATGAAAATGGACAACACCAATCACACTTGCACCCCTAGGGTTATTACACTTGTTGCCTTCAATAATGGGCCATGTTGCATGTTAGGTGTCTTTGGCAAAACAAAACAATTCAAATGATCATAGTCCCTCGATGACGCTTTCAAAAGTTGCCTAAAAAATGATCAAGTCCCTTAAAGAAAAATTGCCCAAAGACACTTGGCACCATTGCAATCATGGTCTAAACGATGACCCACGCCCGTCCCGTTCACATCCTAACACAAGATTGTCAACCAAATACAATGGTGGAACAAAATTGTTAAAAGGGTTAAAAATATAGGAAAAATCTTTGAGAAATTTAGGGTAGATAACTCTTGGTTACTTGCCAACTTGCAAAACAAAAACACTTGCCTATTTTTTCAAAACCACACATCACAACACCCTTTCAAAACAACTTTCAAAAAACATTGAAAACTTTTCAAAAGATATACACCTTTGTATACATCCAAACATGGGTCATTACAAAGGTTGCCATAACAAATGGCCTCTTTTCAAAACATTTTCAAACCCACACACAAAGCACCATTTCAAACAATTGAAAATCAAGGCAAGTGATCTAAGCAAGTAACTAAGAGCCCATGGATAACCATGGATAGAAAGGGTGCTAAGACCTTCCCTTTCTATAACCTACTCCCCGAACCCAAGAAAACATCTCAAAGGTTTTTGCTGTGCTTTTTAACCTTTCCTTAGGATAAAATAAAAAGTCGGTGGCGACTCTTGCTCAACCAAAACATTTGCGAAAACAAACGCAAAACCTCAAGTCAGTTCTCCCACCGTATCACAGTTATCTATGGGCTCTTAGTTGCTTGCTAGATCACTTGTTTTTGTTTGAAAATGTGCTTTGTGTGTTTTTTTGAAAGTATTTTGAAAAGGCGTCATTGTTTAGGCAAACTTTGTAATAGTTCTCGTTCGTAAGAACGTATACAAAGTGTTGAGCTTTTGAAAATGTTTCAAGTTTGGAAAATGTTTTGAAAGTATTTTTTGAAAGTGTTGGTGTTTGTTTTGAAAATAAGCAAGAATGTTTGATTTGAAATTGAGCAAGCAACTAGGAACAATCTACCTACTCAAAAATCCTAGTTCATTTCTTCCTTTCCTTTGATATTGTTATCTTACCATTGATTTGGTAAGAAACCCTATTTTTAGATGTAAAGGGACGAGCGTGAGTCATCGTATAGCCATGATAGCAATGTTGGGAAATATCTTAGCAATTCTCTTTGAGGGATTTAGATCATTTTGAAAAGGCAACTTTGATAGCGTCATCGAGGGACTATGATCTTGTATTTTTTTATTGTTTTTTCTAAGATACCCCACATGCCTAACATGACCATTTTTACAAGGCAACAAAGTGGATTTACACTAAGGGTGTAAGTGTGCAGGTGTGTTGATTTACATGTATTGTTTTGTCTTGATTTAGGGTTTTCTAACTTGTTGATTTTAATCTTTTCATTCAAACCCTAATTTACTAGCATTTATATATAAAGCATTTAATTGCGGAAAAATAAGAATACTAAGCTATTACATCATTAGGGAGGGGTATAAAAAATAAAAAATGGGGAGATTTGCAAGAAAATTAAATCTAATTAACTATTACAACCATTTTGAATAAATATACAAAATTGAAGATAAAATGCAAGAATGCAAAATGGAAAAAGAAATGATTTTTATTTGATTTTTATGAAGGGTTTTAATCTTGACCTAATTAAGAAAATAATTAATGGAAACTAACTAAAAATTAACTTAAACTAATTAAGAAAATAATTAATGGAAACTAACTAAAAATTAACTTAAACTAATTAAGAAAATAAAATAATTCAAAAGGTTTTTTTCAGGGTTTTATGAAAAAGGTTTTAAATAATGAAAAATAACAGGAGAATTAATTAATTAATTAGAAGGAAACCTAAGTTCTAAATTATTTTAATTTACAAGAAAATAATATGATAATTAACCTAAGTTTAAACATTAATTATTATTAAAAAAGGAATTAATTTGTTTAAAGAACATATTTTGGTCTTTTTGTTTTATGGAGGAAAAAATAAAATATTAATGCACATTTTTTAAATATGTAAATAAATAAATGAAAATATATTTTTGGGTTTTTGGTAATAAAAATGATAATAATATTAATAATAATAATAATAAAAATAATAATAATAATAATTATTATTATTATAAAAATAATAAATGAATTAAAAATATAAAAGAAAGAAAATGGGGCAGGATGTATGAAAATGAAACAGGGAGTATGAAATGAGTAAAATACCAAGCCCAATAAGGGGAGCCCAGCGCCCGCAAACAAGGAAAAAAAGAGAGAAAATATGAAAAAGAACCAAAAGGGTACCACTGGGGCTCGAACCCAGGTCCCTCAAGTTACAGGCGCGTGCTTTAACCATTGGGGTGGTGATACATCCGTTAACTTGTGCACAACAATAAATACATAATATAAATTTTGCCATGAATGTACTTCATCTTCAACCTCCAGCCAAAGCATCTGTAACTTGCTCATTCCTCAACCATTTTCAAAAATGTAAACATGAAACTTGTGCATTTTTCCACCATGAATCCAACCATGTAACTAATTTAAGCTAACATTCAAAGATAAGGATGAATTTATGAAAGTACCAAATGTTTACCTAAATGTTTCAGCAAGTTCAAACTCAAAATTCTCCATGCTCAAATAACATAAATGAAATCTATGGACATGTATAGTTTCAGGGCAATGATACCTACATTCTATCTTCATAAATGCAAGCCTAACAATGCCTAAATAATGAGATAGAAGTTCAAGAAAAATACCTCAAAACTGAAATCGTGAAATGAGTTTGAGCTTGTTTCAAGTGATGGTGATGATCAGTTTAGCTTCCTTGGACCTCTAGGAAGCTTAATGCAATGGCTGGCTTGAACTGAAGGTGGTTGGAATGGTCTGGAGATGTTCTACTTTGATGCTCTGTTTTTGAACTTAGAAGTGGGTGAATATGTTGTTACAATCGTGTAACAGGGACAGGGATGGCTTATGTATGATGTTTGGAAGCTTTTGTAAGCAAAAGGTCAAGAAACGCACGAGTAGTTTTTGATTTTGGGATTTCTTGCCAGAATATGCAACAATGGAAGTCTGTTGTGCAAATCTGACTTTGGGGAGATTTAGAGCTTGTGTCTTCGTGTCCTTGATTGTGAATAATTTGTATAACTATAAGGAAAAGGTTTTGAGGCTTGAGAGGGTCAGAATCACACAAGTACAAGTTATGGGATTTTGCTTGTTTTTGAAGCAAGCTTGCAACATCTTGTTCCAATGTCAAGTACAAAGCTTGTAGGGTGGCTGTAACCTTTAAACATGCTTGTTCTGATTGTGTAGGGAATGCTTGTGCAGAAAGGACAAGTTCAATGCTCAAGACAAAACTAATTTTGTGGTTAAAGCAACTTTACTAGAATGGAATGGTTACTTTCTTCCTAAAATGGAATTAAGCATGAGTAATGCATTGAATGCTTGGATTGAAGCTTCTAACAGTTGTGTAGGCATTTAATTATGGAGTGAAAGGCAAGTTAGGAGCCTGTAAAGTTGGATTTGTACAGCATGGACTTGGATTTGAATTCTTGTTCATCATGGAAATGACCTATAATTCAAGAATGAAATGCCAACTTCATGCCTTCAATTATCCTTGCTCAAACATGATTTCAATGAGTTCTTGGACATTTTGGAAAGCTTGTAATATCCTCTACAACCTCTATGTTGGTCACTTTTTAAAATTCCCCTTGGAACTATGTGAAAAATTTCCATGAAGTTAGGTCAAAATCCTACTTAAACTAGGGCAAAATTTCACTAAGTTTACAAGTTTCATGAACATGTATTCACAAAATCATAACATGAAATCCATACATTTATAGGAGGAGTTGTGTTAAGAAATGTTTTATATCTCATTGAGATCTACAAATTTCATGTTTAAAGTTTCCTTTGAATCATCTTGCATCATGGTGAAAAATTGGCTCAAAGTTGTGAAAAAATATGAAATTTCCAACACTTAGAAAAATTTCCAAGTTTAGAAATTTTGACTTTTCAAAATGAAATCTTGACTTTTTGATTTCTTGATGAATAAGTTTCATATTTTGACTTTTTTTGATGAATTGTGATCTTTGATACTTGATTTTGACCAAAAAGTCAAAGTTTGACTTTCAGTGTATAGTTGACTTTTGATAAGTTGACTGAAAATCAACTATCAATCAATTGATCTTGAAGGAAGTTTTGAGTCATGCCATTAGGTAAAAATTATGCAATTGAATCCTTGAGATCATGTCTCTAACCAATCAAACAGTTGCTAGGTCAAAAATAAGAAATTGCCCTTTCCTAGTCAAAACCCTAATTTTGACCATTTTTCCCTTTTGATGATCTGATCAAATTTCTTGAGGAATTGTAGTCCAAACTTGATCAAATGACATATATGAGTTAATAATTTTGATATGATCAAAAATCATGAAGTTTGATTGTAAATTGACCACAGTTGACTTTTTCCCCAATATAGTTGATTTTAGGTAAACTGATCAATTGACTGGGCAAAAATGTGATCCAAGACTTGAAACTTGACATGAGCAATCTTGAGGGTCCAAAATAATCCATTAAAGTCATATGAGACATTAAAAGTTCAATTTTCCTTGTGCAATCTCAAACCCTAATTTTCATTCATCAGTGCTTAAGGAGGTGTCTTGAGCTGATCAACCCTAGTACAGTCTTGAACCAAAGGAGATTTTGTGAGAGATTACTGGATAAATGAGAGGGGAAATTTTGGGATACAACAGGGTCGAAACGGATCAACTTCCAAAAGAAATTCCAAATGAAGATTAGGCGTTATGTGAGAAGATCAGGGCGAGACTGTAGCTTCTAAAAGAGAGTACCAACTAGAAATTGGCTGGTGTTGGAGAAGATCAAAGCAAGACCGTAATCTCTGGAAAATACGGCGTACAGCCGTGTTGAGGATGATACCAAGATAACAAACCAGATGCGGGAATCAAAACCCTCGTTGGGAAACTTCCGTTAAAAAGTCATCTACTGTTTGCCAAAGATTAACAAAAATCTTAATTAATTGACCAGCAACCACTACATTGAGGATAAGGAAAGATCTTTAAATAAGGATGCCCCAAGCAACCAATTAGCTGGGAAATGAGAGATCAGGACGAGTAACCCCTAATTGGCAACTCGGCTAGGGAGTTGAAACTTCTTCAGACTTTGAATTCTCATCTATGCAACTCCACTGGGGACATGAGACATCTTCAAACTTGAAGTCTCAGGATGAAGCCTTCCTCTTGAAAAAGATTTATGGGCAACAAAACTCTATTGAGGAAACAAAACTCCAATGAGGATACAAAACTCTGTCGGGGACTATTTTGCTGGGGATTCCAGAACCTTCAGTATGCACCCATAAAAAAAGACCATGACGATAGTTAAACAATATTGACTTTACTGGGGATATGGAAATCTCAGCCAACATCAACCCTACTGATGATAACAAATTCTTTTAATAAAGAAATTCCCTAAGTCACAACTCAGGTGGGAAAATGAGAATTGCTGAATGCAAACTTCAATGATAATTCAAATTGGAAGGTAAACCCCACTGGGAATAGTCCTTATTAAGAAACGAGATAATGCTCATCCATAATTGGTTGGGGAATGAAGGTGTCCAAAGACCTTATCCACCTCGAGAATCCCTCATATGAAAATGCTGGGGAGAAACAACTTTACGGGGAATTCCCTATTCCAAAGTTCAAAAGTTAGAGATAACGCTTCTTGCATGGGTGCTGACAAGTTGCAACTTACAGAGCGAACAACAATTCCTCGAGAGAACTTCATGGGATTCGTACCATCATTGATATTCTGCCACAGAGTAGTGGAACTTTGAGAGATCGATCCTCCACTTAACTGCCCCAGATTGGTGAAACGAAAAGACCAATAACCACAGACCGAACCCTGATAAGACTTGCAAAAATAAATTGCAAATTCCGCTAGAAAAGATTAGATCAAAATTGACTTTTGTTTGATAACTTGTCAACTTCTCACTGGGGATAACTTCTTGGGGAGAAAACTGCAAAAATAAATTGCAGTGCAGAAGAAATCTTGACCTATGTACCACCTCTTGACCTTTTGGGGATGAGATCCAATATCACCTTCCACAGATAAAGGGAATGTTGCTGGGAGCTAGGACCTTCTGATGTAAGTCTTTAATGAAAGCGAATTCGACTGGAGAATTGTAGAAATTCTTAGACAAAAGAATTCGAACCAGTCCAACCTGTGGATACAACCGCTGGGGAGTAACAATCTTTACTCGGGGAAGAGGAGGGTATCTTGGAACCATAAGCTTGAGGTTCAGAACTCCACTGAGGAAATATTTCAGCAATATTCAATTACTAGCAATAAGGAGTCCTTATACTGCCAAGGATATGAAGATCCATGTTGGGGTAAGCGACCTTACAAAAAGAACTCTTGTCAGGAATGAGAGATTATTTGTATGACAAACTGAACAAAATATGTTACTGCTGGAAATACGAGAATCTTCAGCTCTACTGGGGAATAAGAATTTGCTTCAACTAGAACAAAATCCTGCTATGATGCTTTATCCTGAGGCTACCAACCACAATAGCATACTCTTTTGGAGAAGTAACACTTATCAATATCCAGGATTGAGACCTACTGAAAAAAGAAAGAATTTGTGAATAAATGCTTTCGATGAAATGACTCCATTTGGAGAAATGAGAATTCCTGAATAGGAGATTTCTTTATAAGACAACTTCATAGGGGAGATGAGGATTTCTGAATAAGAAATATCCGAAGGCAGTTTCGCTAGGGAAAGGAGAAATTTTGCATAAGAGATCTTAGACAGTGGTCTTTATCGGAGAGATAAAATAAACCTCAACACAAATTAGTTGGGGGAATGAAAATTCCTGAGAGCGAGATCTCCAATAAAGAAGCTCCATTGGGAAATGAGAAATCTTGGACAAGAGATCCTCATTAACAACCTCCTCTTAGGAAGGGAGATGATGCTCTCATGACTTCGCTAAGAAACAGAACAGACTTGAATAGTCTTTACTGGGGATGATAAAAGATTCTTAGCATAATGAACTTCAAACCATGCTTCTTCTATGGAGGAAAATAGAAAATTCTTGAATAAGAAATTTTCATGAAGTGACTTCATCGGGGAATAGGAGAAATTTCTGAAGGAACTCTCGACTTCAGCTGGGGATGAGAACACTCTACTTTTATTAGGTGATATTGGGAAGACGAAACTTCAAGCACTTGGAGGATAAGACTCTCTTAATCCAAAATTCCAATTAGTTAATCTTTAAAATTTCTCGGCTTTGGGAGATTCATTGGGGAGAAATAGAAACTTCATATCTCTGTAGAAACCAACGATTAATATCAAATAGATATGGTCTTCATTAAGTGACTTCACTAGGGAATAAGAAGATATTCGACCAAATCTTCAGTCCGGGTAAAGATGCTCTACTCCGGGGAATAGATATTATCTTACGAACACGAACATGTTAGATTTACCGAGAATTGGAAATTCCATATCAAAAGATCACAATTGTCAATCAAAAGACTTTCTCCTAGGTGATAATGGGCGACAAAGCTTTATGAATCCAGATAACGAGACTCTTTTAATCCAGAATTCCAGTTGGTCAATCTTAAAATTTCTCAATTGAGAAGACTTACTTGGTAGAAGTAGAAACTTCAATGTTGCTTGGAGGAAACGACCCAAGTTATGGACACTTTAATTATCTTGACAAATGTTGCTCTGGTAATAGAGAATTACACAGATAAGTCAAATAAATGATAACTTATGCGAAACATATCACTGAACGTGCCCCAAGCATAGTGTGACAACTTTGCTGGAGAGGGTCCTTTTGAATTGAGATAATTTGACCCAGATTATTTAAGCTCTGAGTAATTCTCTGACACAACAAGTCCACGAAGAGATTCGTCGAATTTCGACATCACTGCTTCAGGTTGACTAGCTTTTGAAGAGATTCACCTCGAGAGGACTTCTTGAGATCTGTGCTGAGGATAACACTCCTGACTTCTGGTTATGCTCTTCAAATTTACAAGTTGTTTAGCCTGCGACTGGACATAACTTGGTCAACTCTGAGGTGGAGCAATGCCCATATATAATGTCTTGCCCCAGTCTGTAGGGCCTTTGAAAAAAACAGCCTCGTGAGGACATCATGAGATCTGTATCATCCAGATAAATTTCCCCAGTGTTACAAAATTTGAAACACTACCTCCAACTAATCAATATTAGAAGTGGCTTCAATAAATCTTGGGTAATGTACCTTGATCACTCGGCACTTTGAGAGATTTGTCGAATCTCGACATAACTGCCCCAAATTGATGAAACTTTGAGAGACAATGGATCTTGACTTGATTTCCCCATATTAGCATAATCTTGGCAAACCATTTCCTTTGCTCATGCTCCCAGTGGAATGAGAAGTTCACGGAGTTTGGAAGATAACACCTCCTCAGGATAATTGACTTACGTCTTCAAAACAAGCTAATACACAGTCGTACTTTTCAACTCAAACCGTTTCACATTCAAGCAAATGCTTGAAGAAAGTTGTCCTTCGGGACCAACTGGAAACGATACACCATTGCTAAAAAGAGATTTGGGGTCAGAAAAAACTTCCTCATAATCATTAAACAAATAGTTCTTGATCAATCTCTCAAACTAGTCTTCTTCAATTCAAAGGAGTAGCTAGAAAGCATGCCCCAGATCAAAATCATTCTTTTCAACAGATTCCTGAAGCAATTCGTCCCCCAGGATAATCAAACTCTTCATTTGATGCTCATTATGCAAGCTCGCTTGATTTTTTAAGCACCTTTTCATATGCAAAGAATGTTTTATCCTATGAATGATAAATCTAATGCAAATCATATAATTGTCTTGAAGTTAGAAAACTTTTATTGAAAAGATGCCGAAACATCGAAAAAAAATTTTGTACAAAGAAAATAAAAGAGGGAATGATACCAACTCAAAAGTTTTTAACAAGTCTCCTAGGAGTCAGGTTACCTTATTCTCGTAAGGGTTTTGCTTTCTAATTAACCCATGCTTCAATTAGGACTTTTAAGGGTTGTGCTGTGTCCTGGTTCACGTTTTTTTAGAAAAAAGGATTTAAGGATCAAATTTTTTAGTGCCCACCCATTCTCCATGATATTCTCCAGTCCTACATTCAGTTAATTTGACACGAGCATTCATCTCTCAAAAGAGTTTATGATGGTTGATGAACCTCAACGATATGTTGGACACGACAATCACTTAACCTTTGGTTTTTGGGTGTTCGATCACACGACTTTTCTTTTGATGAGGATTTTTATTGAATAATCCTTTTCTGCCTTTCGGGCTTTTCAAATTTATTTTCGCTTTCCCTAAATTTTGCATGGACAAATTCTTTTGAATTTCAATTTGGGAGTCCAGTGGGATGCCCTAACTTTTGCCTAAGCGACTTGTTTTCAAGTTTCGACTTACCGGGGATTTTTGTTTCTTTTTATTCATATTTTCCATTTTGAACAAGTCGTGTGACCCTAAGTTTTTGAAATTTTTGGAGGAAAGTGACTGCCTCATTCCTTGGTCGGCGAGGGGTAACCATTGTTTTATCGATTCGATCTCGACCTCAGGTTTTTTTTGTTTTTTTTTCACTGGGGAAATAACTATTGTTGTTTTGATATTTTCCCGACCTTATAATGCGAGGGATAAAATGTGGTGATCCTTAAATGGGACACTTCTTCTGAAATTTGAATGCTCGATCAAATTATCTGAACATCTACCCTGCCCCGGGTTAAAAAATAAGGGTTTTTTTTTTCGAACAGAAAAGAAACTCCTACTTTGAAGGCTCAGAGGGGTTAACAAGGGTATATCTCCCTTATATATCTAGTGTTTGGGGATTGAAACAAGGCTTGTACATCTTCAGCAAGGTTTTTACTCGAAAGCATACCATTTGAGTTTCCAGGCAAATTTTTGTCATCCTCCCTCCAAAGTCATTGTTTTATTAACAAGAGTTCAATATCAAAAACATAGTAAAACAAATAATAGTGATAACGAATGGATTAGTTCAAGACAAACATATTCAATGTGTTATGATTAATCATTCCAAAAGATGAGCAAGTTTGCATATAAGAAAGTACTGAACAAAACAATTAAGATTGCAAATGAAAATGCAAATGAAATTTGAAATTTCCATGTTGAGGAGACTTGACTCCGTATGGACTGATTGCTTCGAACGATCTTCAGCAGCCTCAAGGCTCACTTGGTTAACAGATTCCCCTCTTATATGGACACAACAATCCCTGAATTGATCCAAGTTTGGACTTTGTCTCTGGATGACAAACCATCTTTAACTTGAATATTTGAGTGCCCCAAAGTAATGTTCACTAAATATTCTATCAAAAGAGAGAGTGAACGCTATACCAAGCGAAAAGTTCGAAATTGTTTGTCACTTTAGAAATTGGACTTTGAGAGAGACGCCAGGAAGGAGTTGGACTTTGGTTAATCCTCTTTCAATTTTAAACATCACGGCCAAATGCCCCGGAATGGGAGACACACTTAGCAATTGCATCGGGAGAGAAAATAATCAACTGAATAGTCTCCAAAGTACGAAGCTTAATCAACTGAATTCGCAATAGACGAGGAAGTTCCAGGATGTAAGGCATTGAGATGGTATCAACATACTTCTCAGGCTTCTTCTATCTTTGATTAAAAGCTTTGCCCCATGGGTTCACTTGGGGGAACAAACACTGATTGTTGACGAGAAGATCAGGGAGCTCAAAGTTGTGGAGAGTGCCCATGATTTGAATAGTCGGGTACCCCGGTATGGTAACCACATATGACGTTGATAACAGGATTTGGAAAGAGATTTGTAAACGGTACTAAAGCGCGAAGCTTAACCCACTGAAGCTCACTCGAGTGTGGAAACAAATGAGAATAAAGCACTAGGATGGGATCAAAATTGTTCTCTAAGCTTCTTCAGTTCTTGCTGGTAAATCAAACCTCTTGAATTTAACTGGTAATTGGGAACCATCTGTTGATAAGATGTTCCAAGCACTCAAGATAGTGGACGAAATCCACAAGTTACTCCATGTTTTGAAAGAAACTCCCAAATGAAGATAAGAGAATAACTCATGTTGCAACAGTCAGTGTAGGATTTCTAACACTATCATCAAGACTTCCCTGACCTGTCTCAACTTGGTCTTCAACTGATTATCTTCCTTCTCGAATAGTTCCCAATTACGGGCCAAGGCTTGTGTGTATACCACAAACAACCACATTTGAATCTTCATCCTGACAAATACCCCACAAAGTCATTCCATAACTGATATCTGAACATGTGACAGCAAGAGTTCAAGTTTATAACTCTGAAGAGAGCACCAAATCCGAATAAGAATTCCCAACTTTGAGCACTTGTTATGAATGCATGAATATGCATGATGTGCATGAGTGGATACAATTCCATGTTCCATCATTTCTAAGGAACTCTCATGCTTTTAATGTTGATTTTAAACCAGTAAAAGGTGGAGAAGTGCAACACAGAGCTCACAAGTATGGCTCCTTGGAAATGGAAAGAACATGTGTGTCAAAATGATGTTAACAAATTATGTGTGCAAGAACACGAGATCAAGGTTCCATAAACACGGGGAATGGTTGCATTGTCTCTAAAATGAATGATGAATATCACCGGATCAAAGGTATGTCATCATCTCGGAACACAAAAAAAAACCAAGTACCAAGTGGATCAACAACTGCATTAGACCAAAATCTCCCTGTCATAAAAGATAACTGTAGAACTGCCGAAATAAACGGCCATCACAAGGTGAGAAGTTTGAAGAAAAATCGAGGGAACACACAGTCACCGACAGTATCAAGTCACCATAAAAAACAAACAGTAACTATCAGAACATGGTCACCAACAGAACTCAAGTCAGCAACATAACCAAAGTCACCGTCAGAACTAGAGTCACCATTTGTACCTGTAAGAATCAATCATCCCTCCCCACTTACGGGTGAAACTAGGTCAGGGTAAGGCAAGGGTAACTCAGAATCATGGGTACGCCTGAAGACACTATCGGTGAAACACCTATGTGAAATGATAGCGCCTCATTTGTAATCTCATCTGAGCATGGACGACATGAGCACACTAGCAAACCAAAGTCGACTAGCCGTTAATGTTCCACTATATTCATAAGGTTCTTATGATTGTCACTTGGCCTGGGTATTGGGCCTTTTACCTCTTGTAGCACCCACCCAATCATGAAAATAGAGCCAGCACGGTAGTATCACAAATATATGGAAAGCGATAAAATGCATGCACAAACATATGCAAGCAGTGTATATAAAGCTGTAAATAACTGGAAGTAAATGAACACCTAAAGTAGTAAACAAACAATAGCTAGGATCGACTCTGGGATGGACCAGTAATATATCATCATTTACCCAGTGAAGTCGCTAGCTAAAACAACCGGCTGAACCGTCATTCGATATATGAAATATCAATCAATGAAGTCGCCATCAAACGTCTTTTATCCCATCGAAAGGAAAAGGTAAACATCGAGAAAACTTGAAGAGGGTGAAATCACGGTCTTGCAACCGAGAGATCGGTTAAGGGAGTCTGTTACACGAGGGAAAGGTATTAGCACCCCACATGCCCATAGTACTCTACAGTATCCACTCTTGTTGTTCTAATCTAATGGGTGTGCAAAAATCTATATCTAAGTTGTTCCGGGAATGCATGCAAAAGAAAGGAATAAAGAATGTAAGGAAAATAAAAGTTGTGCTCGCTTGGGTCCTACCCCAATGCCTACGTATCCCTTTTATGGAATCAGAGCAGCCGTAGTTTGACTTATATATTTTGGTTGGTTTGCGTTTTTTAGTTAAGGAAATAAAAGCAACAGACAAGATGGCAAAACATCAGATAGAACAACAGAAATGTCAACAATGATGATAAAATAGAAAAAATAGATGACAAGACATCGCATGGAAACACAAACTCAGATAAGGTGGTAAAACGCCAGCATGATAGCAAAATATCAGATAAGACGATGAAACATTACACCTAACAATGATAATGAAAATCAAAGTAGGATAACAAACATGTGCGATGGCGAAACACCGGCTAAAAGAATGTGCGATGGCGAAACATCGGCTAAGAGATAGAAAGATAACATGGCAAAGATGACGAAACATCAATAAACTAGAGAACAAAACATCACACCCAAAAATGATATTGAGAATCAAGGTAGGATAACAAACATGTGCGACGGAGAAACATCGGCTAAAGAATGTGCGATGGTGAAACATCGGCTAAGAAAAAGGAAGATAACATGGCAGAGATGGCGAAACATCAATAAACTAGATGACAAACCATCACACCTAACAATGATAAGAAGGATCAAAGTAGGATAACAAACATGTGTGATGGAGAAACATCGGCTAAAAGATTGTGCGATGGTGAAACATTGACAAAGAAAAAGGAAGATAACATGGCAAAGATGGCGAAACATCAATAAACCAGATGACAAAACATCACACCTAACAATGATATCGAGGATCAAAGTAGGATAACAAAAATGTGCGATGACGAAAAATCGGCTAAAAGAATGTGTGATGGCGAAGTATCGGCTAAGAAAAAGGAAAATAACATGGCAAAGATGGCAAAACATCAATAAACCAGATGATAAAACATCACACCTAACAATGATATCGAGGATCAAAGTAGGATAAAAAACATGTGCGATGGCGAAACATCGGCTAAAAGAATGTGCGATGGCGATACATCGGCTAAAAGATAACAAAAAGTCATGGCAAGGATGGCAAAACATTAATCTGACAAGATTTAAAACAAAAGCCAAGAGGCGCACGAAGGGATAAGATTGGGTTGTATTTTTTACCTTAAAGAAGGGTTTAAGTTCATTAGAGGTGTTTTATGATTTTCCAAGAAGAGATTTTATTTTTAAAATGCAATATGCAAAGAAAAGAGAAATAACTAAGGGAGACTAGCCTAACAATATCCCTAATGTTATCATACAAAGATTAATCCTAAGGTTGGGGATGAAAGAGAGAAATGTCTACCCTATGTTAGCATACATGGATTCCTATCCTAAGGTCTAGCTCGAGGAATAACCCTACACGAGCAATCCTAAGAGAGCATGGTAAAAATGTCACAATGATAAAAAAGCAAGCAAGCAAATGGAGAAACATCTGGACAATCAACAGCTCGAGCATCACTCAAATATCAAACACATACAAGGCGCAGGCCTAGTAGTAGAAAGGGAGGTCCCTCCATAGACAAGCAACCAAGAATCATACTAGGGGTCAAGCCATAGCCAAGGGGAGAGTATCACCCGAGTCAACAAGCCATAGGAGTATAGGAGTGCAAAAAGGGTCCTTAACCGTGATATCAATTATCAGGGAAAGAAAGATCTGGGGGGAAGACATAGTGCATGTGTACACTAAGCATCAGTGTTAGTCAACACGAGCTAAAGAAAGTGTGGGGATCCGATTGCAGGAACCCTTTTTACTTGCCTTTAAAGGACTTAAATTCATTCGGATCTTGGGCACATGTTCAGAGCATCTACTTATAGAAAGTGAGCGTAGGAACAACATGGACTGAAATATGCGGGGGTCGATTACAAACCCTTTCCGCTCATCTTCTTTTGAGGACTTTTCACCTGTAATACAACACGGGCAGAAATGTAAACACATGTGTAGAATACCTACTTCAAATGTAGGATTTTAAACAAACACAGATAGCATACAGAAAGTGGTGCCTGCTACAAGAATTTAAACAGCGACTTCGAGCACACGCTCTTTATTTCCTGCTTCCTACTTCACATGATTTCTAAAAAGCAATAAACGCCCCTACTATACATGATCTCTAGAAAGCAGTAAAGTGTGAAATGAGATAAACAAGAGAAAATACAAAATGAATATTAATCTGTAGCAGAGCGTATTAAAATAAACAAATTCGATGATCTTCGGGAAAGCTTCACGAATAATCAACCGGACTAATCCTTAAGCGCTCAATATCACAAACCAAACTCTTACCACGAACTCATGGAAATAAAGTAATAACAAAGTGGGTATTAACATGGAAAGAATAATTTGGAAACATCAATTAAATTCTAAAGTCTTAAAAAATCAACTCTAAAAATATTCTATCGTTTTTGTATCATTTTTATCATCAAACTAATAAAAAGAAAATTCCATGAGAAAATAAATGACAAAGCTCTAAGCAACTAGGGGTGTATATTGGATCCAGATGTGTATGAATCAAAAGTTAGGTGCTAGGCCCATCTGAAAAATGACCCATGAAGCCCTTTGGTTGGTATTTATTGACTTGAAAAAGAACTAACGGGCTCGGGGCCCAGCCACCACCTTAGTTTGAATTCACGTCTTATTCCAACAATTATCCAATTAGGTTCTATTTAGCAAAAATTAAAATCATAAAACAAAATTGATCAAATTTTATGAATAATAAAAAAAAGGGATAAGAGTTCACAGTTCTAATGGTGGTTCAACTTCTAACCTGAGACTCTTCCAGCGTTGTAATGCAAATCCTTTCGCCTTCTTCGATTTGCCTCAAACTTGCAATATCAACCTTCTTCGATTGGCCTCAACCTTGCTGCAGTAACCTTCTTCGATTGGCCTCAACCTGCAACAGTAGCATCCTTCTTCGATTGGCTTCAACCTACAGTAGAAACCTTCTTCGTTTAGCTTCAACCTGCAGCAGTAGTATCCTTCTTGGTTTGGCTTCAACCTGCAGTAGCAATCTTCTTCGATTAGCTTCAATTCTGCCTTCATCGAACGAAGTTTCAATTCTTCAAACGAAGCTTCAACCTTCTTCGGACGAAGCTCTAACCTTCTTCGAACAAAGCTCTAACCTTATTTAAACGAAGCTCCTTCCTTCTTCGAACGAAGCTCCAACCTTCTTCGAACGAAGCTTTAACCTTATTTAAACGAAGCTCCTACCTTCTTCGAACGAATCTCTAACCTTCTTCGAACGACGCTTCAACCTTATTTTAACAAAGCTTCAACCTTATTCAAACGAAGCTCCTCAGGCTCTGGATTTTGAAGCTTCGACTCAATCTCATTCAAACGAATCTTTACTGACTTTGGATTTTAAAGCTTCGACTCAACCTGATTCAAACAAAGCTTTACTGACTTTGGATTTCAATGCTTTGACTCAATCTCATTCAAACAAAGATCCTCAGGCTCTAGATTTCGAAGCTATCATCCTTCAAAGCTTCATAAATTCTGGACTTCGAAGCTTCACAGACTCTAACCTTCAGCACAAATGAAACTTCCGCAAAAACTCAATGCAAGGGCTCATGCTCAGATTATTCAAACGAACTTAATTCTCCATTAGATTTAGTAAAATAAAATGCAATCGAAATCTAGAAAAACACTCTACATCAAGAAACTCAAATCATCTCAAATTATTATCTACGGATCAAGAGCAAAACTCATGAAAACTCAAAGAAAATCACATGAACACATAATTTCAAAAACTCCACCATTCGATTTAAGCATCAAACAAAGACAAATAATTACATCAGACCTATAATTCGGTTAGCTAAAACACAATGCACAAGAGCTACATCACTAATTCAAGTTGAATCACACAAATCGAAGGCCAAGAAAACTCACCTTGATGCAAAATCTGGAAACTCAGATCTGCTACTCCATATGCAAACCAATACTTCCACTATGATGTACTCACTTCACTGAAGATGAATCAACAAGAAAATGGAAGAATAGTCCAGAGAAATGAGAGAATTCGAGAACTGAATTTCCTGAGAGAAAAATGAACTTCAGATCTGAAATTCTTGACCAATATTGCTCCCTTTCGACTGAGGATTTAGGATTGAGGAGAAGAAGTTACTTCAAGTTCTTGATGACAATGAAGATTTGTGATGTTATTGACGATTTGCAAGGAGATGAAGATGATGTTTATGTTGTTGTAGATTTGCAAGGAGAATGATGATGGTTTTGGAGGTCGAAGATTCAGTCGGAGAACTGATGAATATTTGAGAAGGTTGAATATTTGATGAAGATTGGAGGAGAAAGAAGAGAGAAAGAGAGAGCATTTTTTTGGTGATTCCTTTAACGACTCCCATCATGAATCAGATTGAAAGAGAAAGTTTGTTATATAGCAGCAAAAGTTTGTTATAGTTGAAGCAATCTTGGCCTTTGAATCAGAAAATCCAGCTGGAAAATGGATGGTGAAGATCAAAGTAATACTGAAGTTCGTTTGAGATATTTTTGGTTTTCCCTGTTTTCATCCAAAATCCAAAAAGTGGAAATTGAATTTTTTCCCTTGCAGCTCCTTAATGACCTGCATTTTGATCAACAGAGGGTAAGTGGAAATGAGAGGAAATATGTGTGAATGTTGAGGTGTTCAACTGATGCACATGGAATATGTGATATTTTAGAGAGAAAGTTGCCAAAATGGCAAGGCACGAGGGAAGTGAGGTGAGGCATGGTGTGTAAGAATTTTTAGCCAAATGAGATAAGAAGTCAGGTGGGAGCTGAGTGGACATGTGAGACACTCATGTGTGATGAAATCATTTGAAACCAAATCACAAAAATGCATTTTATGTCAAATATGGAGCTGATATGTAGTTGGCTCGGCCATGCCTTGAATCTTGTGTTCCATGCCCGATCATTTGAGGATGCCCACTTTCAGCATTCATAACTTGATCAATCACTAACTAACTCCAATAATTCTTCTCACAATGGAAAGACAACATGTAATATTTCTAATTAAACCCAAAATCAAATAAAACCTAGCTTGAGTTACAAGAAAATGGATTGCACATTTGGTGTTCCACCTGCTCGATGAAATGCCTAGGTGAGATGCCTCAAGATGGTCGTGTGGCTTGCCCATGATGCCCAACATTTGACCAACTTTCCCAGAACTTCTAAGGTCAATAACTTTTGATTTTGAGTAAGAAGTGTATTTTTTGTCTGTTGTGGGCCCTTGTAGATCTTTTTCCCCTCTTCAATTGGAAAAAAGAACAACCAAAATCCCCTAAAAAATGAGAAAGTTATGCCCTTGTAAAGTCAGGCCTAAATCAAGAATACTTAGTGAAATTTTCAATCACCAAGATAACTTCAAATCTAAGTGTGATATGGTGGGAGAACTGACTTGAGGTTTTGCGTTTGTTTTCGCAAATGTTTCGATTGAGCAAGAGTCGCCACCGACTTTTTATTTATCCTAAGGAAAGGTTAAAAAGCACAGGAAAAACCTTTGAGATGTTTTCTTGGGTTCGGGGAGTAGATTATAGAAAGGGAAGGTATTAGCACCCTTTCTATCCATGGTTATCCATGGTCTCTTAGTTACTTGCTTAGATCACTTGCCTTGTTTTTCGATTGCTTGAAATGGTGTTTTGTGTGTGGTGGTTTTTGAAAATGTTTTGAAAAAGATGCCTTGTCTAGGCAACCATTGTAACAATTCTTTACTCGGATGTTTTACAAAGGTGTTTGTCTTTTTGAAAAGATGTTTCAATGTTTTTGAAAGTTTGTTTGGAAATTGTGTTGTGATGTGTGTTTTGAAAATGGCAAGTGTGTTTTGCAAGTTTGATCAAGTAACTAAGAGCTATCTACCCTAATTTACTCAAAGATTTTTCCTATGTTTTAACCCTTTTAACAGTATTGTTTCACCATTGTATTTGGTGAACGACCTTGTGTTAGGATGTTAATGGGAAGGGCGCGGGTCATCGTTTAGACCATGAATGCAATAGTGTCAAGTATTTTGGCAATTTTCTTGAGGGACTTGATCATTTTAGGCAATTTGATAGCGTCATCGAGGGACTATGATCATTTGTTTTATTTTTGTTTTGCCAAAGTACTTGACATGCAAACATGGGCCATTTTTGAAGGCAACAAGTGGAGTAACCCTAAGGGTGCAAGTGTGCATTGTGTTTGTTTTTTCATGCATGTTTATCTTGGATTAAGGTCAAACTACTTGTTGATTTTATTTGCATACAAACCCTAAGTCTAAGCATGGCATAATTGAAAGCTTTTAAATGCGAAAATTTAAATGCTAAGCTATTACAACATGATATAGGGAGGGGGGGTACAAATTTGGATTTGGGGGATATTTGACAAGGAAATAAAATCTAAATTATTACAACCATATCGAATATACAAATATTTAACATTTAACTAAATACAATTTAAATAAAATATCAAAATGCAATGTATTATGCACAAAAGATTTTGTTATGTATGTAAAAAAGGGTTTTCATGTTTGTAGTATAAAAAAAATAAAAAAAGTCATATTTTTGATTATTTTTGTCGTTTAGGGCAAAACCCTAATTTTGAATAAATAGTATTTATTTATTAATTATGTACAATGTATTATTGATTTATACAAAAATAATAAAAAAAGTATATTGTAGAAAAAGTATTTTTGATGTCAAATATTAAATAAAAATAAAAAGTATTATTTTTGTATTTTTACCCTAAATATTTAATAAAATATGTACAAGTATATATTATATATATTTAATATGCTAAATATGTACAAAAATAAAATATTGATTATTTACAAAAATGTATGTTTTTAGAAAATGTTTTCAAAATGTAAATAAAAAAAATAATAACTGAAAAATACATATTTTTTGTATTATTTTCAGGGTTTTAAAAATAAAAAGGAAATATATTTATTTACATATATATACCTAATAAAGAAAATAAATATCAAGTAAATATGAAAAAAATGTGGAAAAATATTTTTGGTGTTTTTTATGTTTGAGCAAAAAATATAAAGTCAGAAATAAAAATAAAAACACAAAAAATGACAAGTATTCAACATTTGGGCCAGGGGGGTGCAAAAACTAAAAAAGGGGTGCAAAAAGTAAGGATGGCTCAGGCCCAGCCCAAACCATCATCTTCAACCTTCAGCCTCCTGTTTGAAACAGAAAACGCGCGCCTCTTTGATCAAACACCAACTCCTGATTCTTTGATTTTTTTGCAAAACTCATAACACAAACATTATAGAGCATCAAATCACGAGTTCAAAAATGTAAAAAACTTGGATTAACACTCAAAGGCCAGAGTGAATTTCTCTGGCCCTAAATTTTAACCTAATTTTTCCCTCATGTTCATGGCTAAAATTCTCACAGCACGCTTAACATAAATGAAAAGTAACCATATATATGGCTTCAGGGCTATGAGTAGGACATGTTTCATTCACAAACCTAAGCCTAACTCTTCCTAGATTGAGAGATAGAAGTCCATGGATTACCTGTTTCAGCTTGAATCGTGTACAGCAATGTGGCCAACTTCAATGGAGTTTGAGCTCCTGTATAGCTTGCCTGAGGTCCAAGGAAGCTTTTCCCACACCTAGCTTGCTTTGAATCAACCTGTATCGTGCTATAGAAGTCCACCTGCAAAACTGAAAAGTGAAAATGGCAAGTGAGGTTAGGGGTGTTACAGCTTGTGTTTAGGGCTTGGAATAGTTTAGGTGGATGGAAAGGAATGTGTTGGAACTTGTTTGGACAAAAACGCACGAGTGGATAATGCTAGGAAAGTCAAACTGCATGGATGCCCTGTTTTTGCAGCAAAATAGTGTTTTGGGGTATTAGGGGGTATGAGGGATGGTTGAGTCGTGTTTCAGGCTTGGTTTGATGTATGGAAAATGTTCACAAGGTTTGCTTAAGCTCTAGTTTGCAGGAAGTGAGAGTTTGTTCTATTTTGCAAAGTTGCTTCTTTTTGAAGTAAGAAGGTTCAAGTTGACAATGCAGGCCTGTGAACCCTATCCTCTATGCTGCAGCATTGGTCCTTGATAAGTGGGATATGTGTATAAAGTTTGTCCTCAAAGATCTTCCTTTGCCTCAAAGATTTGGAACTTGACATAAAGTATCACTTTACAAAAATGGCAATTTTGCTTTTTCCAAATAAGGGTTAATTCTATGTGTAATGCCCAAATGGATGAAATAATGCTTTAACACAATGGATAGGAATTAAATTATGGAGTGTAAACTTGGTCTTGAGGCCTGCAAGCTAGCAATACACAAACGGATTTGAAAATGCAAGTGTTATGAACAAGCCTTGGCCATGAACAAAAGTGTGTTTTGGCCAACTTTGCAAATTCGATTCTCTCTAACCACAAGGGTGTTTGAGAAGTTCTTGGACAATTTGGAAATCTTGGAATGTGTACTATAATCCATATTTGTAATGCAAATTGAAACTCCAAGTGAAACCATGTGAAAAATGGCCAAGAAGTTGGACAAAAATCCTGCCTAGAATAGGGCAAAATTTCTAAGTTAAAAATGTTTTGCACCCTTGTTCCAAAAATCATAACTTGAGATACAAGCTTCCTTTGAGAAAACTTTGTGAATCAAAGTTGTATATTTTGAAATGGACTACAACTTTCATGTTTCAAGTTTTCTTTGAATCCATTTGCATCTTGGTGAAAAAATGGGACAAAGTTAGGAAAAAATAAGAAAATTTCATAACTTAGAAAATTTCTAAGTTATGAAATTTCTTCATTTTAAACCCTAATTTGCAATTTTGGGTTTCTTGATGAACAAGTTTCATAATTTGACATGTCTTGATGAAAAATGAACATTGGCACTTGATCTTGACCAAAAATTCAAAGTTTGACTTTTCAGTATACAGTCAAATTTTGATCAGTTGACTGGAAAATTCATCTGTCAATCCTATGCATTTGAGATCTTTTGAACTTGTTGAATGGGTCAAGACAATGCCATTGAGTCTTTGAGTCCATATGTGAGCTTGGTTTGCCATTGGTTAGGTCAAACAGTCAAAAATTGCCTTTGTGCAGTCAAAACCCTAAAAATGACCATTTTGCCCTTTTGGTGTTCTGATCAAATTTCTTGTGGAATTGTGATCCAAACTTGACCAAATAGTTAATATGAGTTCATTATGTTGATGTGGGTCAAAAATCATGAGGTTTGACTGTCAATTGGCCACATTTGACTTTTTCCCCAATACAGCTGATTTCTAGGTCAACTGTCCAATTTACTGGGCAAAGATTGGAATCAAGGCTTGAAACTTGGTATGGATAAACTTGTAAATCCAACATGAAGCATGAAATACACTTTGGGCCTTTTAGGTCAAAACATCCCTGTGCAAACTCAAACCCTAATTTGGGTCAACAGTGCAAGGAGGGGTCTTGAGCAGAGCAAACCCTAACTTGATCTTGAGTTCCAAGAGTCTTGTGATGAGAAAATGTTGATGAAATGAGAGGGAAAATTTTGGGGTACAACAGTTGCCCCTGTTCAATCTTTTTGAACCTGAAAAGTTAGATTGGCAAGCTTGCCTTTCGCGTCTCGAAGGTAAAAGGAGATTGGACACTAGAGTGCCCGTAAATTTGCACTCGTCAAAGCATAGGTGCGGGAATGGGCGTAAAGATGCCATTTGGAGATGGGATTAAAGATGCCATCTAGAGATGTGACAGAATCTTGTCGGGGGACGGGCTTAAAGATGCCATCTGGAATGTATGTTGAACTATTATGTTGTTGGTGAAAGAAATGAGTATCAGAAAGGTGTCCATGTTTTGGAACATCTCTGAGTTGGGGGTCTGAATAAGAAATAGATTGACATCCGTATTTGGAAGCATCCGTAAACTATTTTCAGAAATTGAGTCTGAACAAGCGATAAATTGACATCCATATCTGGAAGCACCCGTAAACTGTTTTCAGAAGTTGAGTCTGAACAAGCGATAGATTGACATCCATATCTGGAAGCACCCGTAAACTATTTTCAGAAGTTGAGTCTGAACAAGCGATAGATTGACATCCATATCTGGAAGGACCCGTAAACTGTTTTCAGAAGTTGAGTCTGAACAAGCGATAGATTGACATCCATATCTGGAAGCACCCGTAAACTGTTTTCAGAAGTTGAGTCTGAACAAGCGATAGATTGACATCCATATCTGGAAGCACCCGTAAACTGTTTTCAGAAGTTGAGTCTGAACAAGCGATAGATTGACATCCATATCTGGAAGCACCCGTAAACTGTTTTCAGAAGTTGAGTCTGAACAAGCGATAGATTGACATCCATATCTGGAAGCACCCGTAAACTGTTTTCATAAGTTGAGTCTGAACAAGCGATAGATTGACATCCATATCTGGAAGCACCCGTAAACTGTTTTCATAAGTTGAGTCTGAACAAGCGATAGATTGACATCCATATCTGGAAGCACCCGTAAACTGTTTTCAGAAGTTGAGTCTGAACAAGCGATAGATTGACATCCATATCTGGAAGCACCCGTAAACTGTTTTCAGAAGTTGAGTCTGAACAAGCGATAGATTGACATCCATATCTGGAAGCACCCGTAAACTGTTTTCAGAAGTTGAGTCTGAACAAGCGATAGATTGACATCCATATCTGGAAGCACCCGTAAACTGTTTTCAGAAGTTGAGTCTGAACAAGCGATAGATTGACATCCATATCTGGAAGCACCCGTAAACTGTTTTCCTAAGTTGAGTCTGAACAAGCGATAGATTGACATCCATATCTGGAAGCACCCGTAAACTGTTTTCATAAGTTGAGTCTGAACAAGCGATAGATTGACATCCATATCTGGAAGCACCCGTAAACTGTTTTCAGAAGTTGAATCTGAACAAGCGATAGATTGACATCCATATCTGGAAGCACCCGTAAACTGTTTTCAGAAGTTGAGTCTGAACAAGCGATAGATTGACATCCATATCTGGAAGCACCCGTAAACTGTTTTCAGAAGTTGAGTCTGAACAAGCGATAGATTGACATCCATATCTGGAAGCACCCGTAAACTGTTTTCAGAAGTTGAGTCTGAACAAGCGATAGATTGACATCCATATCTGGAAGCACCCGTAAACTGTTTTCAGAAGTTGAGTCTGAACAAGCGATAGATTGACATCCATATCTGGAAGCACCCGTAAACTGTTTTCAGAAGTTGAGTCTGAACAAGCGATAGATTGACATCCATATCTGGAAGCACCCGTAAACTGTTTTCAGAAGTTGAGTCTGAACAAGCGATAGATTGACATCCATATCTGGAAGCACCCGTAAACTGTTTTCAGAAGTTGAGTCTGAACAAGCGATAGATTGACATCCATATCTGGAAGCACCCGTAAACTGTTTTCAGAAGTTGAGTCTGAACAAGCGATAGATTGACATCCATATCTGGAAGCACCCGTAAACTGTTTTCAGAAGTTGAGTCTGAACAAGCGATAGATTGACATCCATATCTGGAAGCACCCGTAAACTGTTTTCAGAAGTTGAGTCTGAACAAGCGATAGATTGACATCCATATCTGGAAGCACCCGTAAACTGTTTTCAGAAGTTGAGTCTGAACAAGCGATAGATTGACATCCATATCTGGAAGCACCCGTAAACTGTTTTCAGAAGTTGAGCTCGAACAAGCGATAGATTGACATCCATATCTGGAAGCACACGTAAACTGTTTTCAGAAGTTGAGTCTGAACAAGCGATATATTGACATCCATATCTGGAAGCACCCGTAAACTGTTTTCAGAAGTTGAGTCTGAACAAGCGATAGATTGACATCCATATCTGGAAGCACCCGTAAACTGTTTTCAGAAGTTGAGTCTGAACAAGCGATAGATTGACATCCATATCTGGAAGCACCCGTAAACTGTTTTCAGAAGTTGAGTCTGAACAAGCGATAGATTGACATCCATATCTGGAAGCACCCGTAAACTGTTTTCAGAAGTTGAGTCTGAACAAGCGATAGATTGACATCCATATCTGGAAGCACCCGTAAACTGTTTTCAGAAGTTGAGTCTGAACAAGCGATAGATTGACATCCATATCTGGAAGCACCCGTAAACTGTTTTCAGAAGTTGAGTCTGAACAAGCGATAGATTGACATCCATATCTGGAAGCACCCGTAAACTGTTTTCAGAAGTTGAGTCTGAACAAGCGATAGATTGACATCCATATCTGGAAGCACCCGTAAACTGTTTTCAGAAGTTGAGTCTGAACAAGCGATAGATTGACATCCATATCTGGAAGCACCCGTAAACTGTTTTCAGAAGTTGAGTCTGAACAAGCGATAGATTGACATCCATATCTGGAAGCACCCGTAAACTGTTTTCAGAAGTTGAGTCTGAGCAAGCGATAGATTGACATCTTTATCTGGAAGCACCCGTAAACTGTTTTCAGAAGTTGAGTCTGAACAAGCGATAGATTGACATCCATATCTGGAAGCACCCGTAAACTGTTTTTAGAAGTTGAGTCTGAACAAGCGATAGATTAACATCCATATCTGGAGAACCCGTAAACTGTTTTCAGAAGTTGAGTCTGAACAAGCGATAGATTGACATCCATATCTGGAAGCACCCGTAAACTGTTTTCAGAAGTTGAGTCTGAACAAGCGATAGATTGACATCCATATCTGGAAGCACCCGTAAACTGTTTTCAGAAGTTGAGTCTGAACAAGCGATAAATTGACATCCATATCTGGAAGCACCCGTAAACTATTTTCAGAAGTTGAGTCTGAACAAGCGATAGATTGACATCCATATCTGGAAGCACCCGTAAACTGTTTTCAGAAGTTGAGTCTGAACAAGCGATAGATTGACATTTGTATCTGGAAGCACCCGTAAACTGTTTTCAGAAGTCGAAGCTTATTAATCTTATCATGTAAAGGGTAAAATATTAGCTGAAACACAAAGTTATGTTGCATGAAATGTATGATGCAATATATATGTTATATCAATGTTTATGATATATGAATGTAATGAATGCGCATGTAAGCTGAGTAGTTGTCTTGCTGAGGATGGATGGATCCTGGATAGCCGGAGATGATAGAATCTTGACTGTTGCCGGGGAAAGTGAATCCTTGACTGCTGCAGGGGATTGCAGGAATCTTTGATTGCTGAAGCTGAGACATCCTTATTGACTGCAGACTGCTTGGGGAACAAGATCTTCAGTTGTTGAGGGATCTTAGGACCACTGCTGGGGATTGAAAATCCTTGGTGACTTGTGGGGAATGAGAATTCTGATGATCTCTACTGGGGAGTCCAGAACCTGGTAGACTTATGTTGGAGAAGTGAGACTGAGAATCTTCAATCTGATGGGAAGTATCTCTGTGGGAGAATGTTCACTAATCTGGTTCCGCTGGGGATTGATAGTTGGAAGTTTTACCTCCGCTGGGGATTAACAGTTTTTGGCTCCACTGGGGACTTTGAAACTTAACTCTGAGGGGAATTAAGTTCTGGAAGGCTCTCTTAGCTGGGGAAATCAGCTTTGAGAAAGCTTTTGCTCTGCTGAGGACCCTGAAGTTTTAACTCTGTTGGGGAAGTATATTCCGGACTTTAACTTTGTTGAGGAACTTGTAGTTTAATTCCGCTGGGGACTTCTTCTGAAAGGGTATCAAGATATCTACCTATACCTTCAACCTATCAGCAATCCTCTTTTCTTGATTTGTAAGCAAATTATTATGTTCAAATGCATATGCCTATTTAACAAAACATTGGACGTTTCTCAAATAAAACATAAGTGTAAAAAGCAAAAGGAAGACAAAGCAAATTTCTGTATTTGGAAAAGTGTTTGTATTAACTTTTTATGAGTATCTTTGTACAAAGGAGACAGGCATCCTAGTAAGAGGATGTTGTCGTAAAAAATTGAAAATTTTATACAAAAGAAAAATTGCTATGTGTAACAATTCCATGGGATTCCATTCTGTTATAGCCTTCACAACTCTGAATATCTTGTCCATTCAATGCTTCGTCCACCGATGATTGGATTGATCATAAGCCCGGAGCTTGTTGATGAAGAGATTGTTCTTTAAAGTGATCCGACGAGACATAGTCATACGCTTTAATTCCCTAACTTTTGCCTGGATCGCCCTTTCGGGTTTTCAATCCACCGGGAAACCCTTTTTTGCCCAAGTCGTCCTTTCGGGTTTTCAACTTGCCGGGTGTACAGATTTTTTTTTGTTTTATCCCTAATTTTTGCTGGAACCGCCCTTTCGGGTTTTCGGTTCACCGGGATGCCCATTTTTTCCCAAGTCACCCTTTCAGGTTTTCGACTTGTCGGGTTATTTTATGCGTAGTATCTTTTGACTATGTCTGCGTTCACAGGGTGTGGCAAATCGTCGCTGTCCATGGTGGTCAGAATCATTGCACCACCGGAAAATATGCTCTTGATCACAAATGGTCCTTCGTAAGTAGGAGTCCATTTTCCCCTGGGATCACTTTGTGGCAAGATGATCCGCTTAATAACAAGATCTCCGACTTGATATACTTGACGTCTGAATTTCTTGTTGAAAGCATTGATCATCTGTTTTTGGTACGTCTGACCATGGCAAACAGCAGTGAGTCGCTTCTCATCGATCAAATTGAGTTGATCAAGTCGGGTCTGAATCCAATCGTCTTCACTTAAACCAGAGTCCTTCATAATCCTTAAAGAAGGAATCTGAACTTCCATGGGTAGGACAACTTCAATGCCATATACCAAAGAAAATGGGGTTGCCCCTGTTGAAGTACGTGCCATGGTACGGTACCCATGCAGAGCAAACGGTAACATCTCATGCCAGTCTTTGTAAGTAACTGTCATTTTCCAAATGATCTTCTTGATGTTTTTGTTCGCAGCTTCAACAGCACCGTTCATCTTCGGCCGATAGGGAGATGAATTGTGATGATAAATCTTGAACTGTTCGCATAGAGCGGTGATCATAGTATTGTTCAGATTTGTACCGTTGTCTGTGATGATCCTGTCGGGGACACCATACCGGCATATGAGGTTCTGCTTGATGAAGCAGGCAACCACATTTTTCGTAACGGAGGCAAAGGAAGCTGCTTCAACCCACTTGGTGAAATAGTCAATAGTGACCAGGATGAAGCGATGTCCATTGGACGCTGTGGGTTTGATATCTCCAATCATGTCAATGCCCCACATTGCGAATAGCCAAGGAGCTGTCAGAACGTTGAGAGGAACAGGAGGAATATGAGTCTTGTCGGCGTAGACTTGACATTTTTGGCAAGTACGGGAATGTTGATGGAAATCAGCTTCCATGGTAGACCAGTAATAGCCTGCCCTTAGAATCTTCTTAGCCATCGTATGTCCGCTCAAGTGGGTGCCAAATGTGCCACTGTGTATCTCAGTCATGATTAACTATGCTTCAGCTTTGTCTACACATCGGAGTAAAACACAATCATGGCTGCGCTTATAAAGGATGCCATTGCTTAGGAAGAACTTGGTCGCAAATCTCCTTAAGAACTTTTTGTCATTGACGGAAGCTTCTTCGGGATATTCTCTAGTCTGGAGATACCTTTTGATTTCATGAAACCAGGGTTGTTCCACTACTTCATCGGTATTAATCTCATGATAATGTGCAGGTTCATCCATTCGCTCGATGGTGATTTGGGGAGCCTCGTTATCCTAGTTGAGTTTAAACATGGAAGACATTGTAGCCAAAGCATCTGCTAGCTGATTTTCTTCTCGCAGGAAATGCTCGAAGGTGATCTGCTCGAAATGAGGCAGCAACGTCAGGACATGTTCTTTGTATGGGATAAGATTAGGATGTTTGGTATCCCATTCTCCTTTGATTTGACTGATAATCAAAGCCGAGTCCCCAAATACGATCAAAGATTTGATCCCCAAGTCTATAGCAGCCTTGAGACCAAAGATGCAAGCTTCATATTCGACCATGTTGTTGGTACAGCTGAAACAAAGTCGGGCAGTGAAAGGTGTATGGCAACCTTCTGGGGAAATGAGTACCACACCGATACCGTTTCTGAGTGCATTTGAAGCACCATTAAAGTACAGGGTCCATCGGGATCCACTTTCAGTTCCGTCATACCGTCTGTTACCTTCAATGTTGTCCAAAGTCATGATGTCCTCGTCCGGGAAGTCGAATCTCATGGATTGATAATCTTCGATAGCTTGATGAGCTAGATGGTCAGCTAGTACACTCCCTTTTATAGATTTTTGGGTAGTATACTGGATGTCATATTCAGTCAGGATCATTTGCCATCTAGCAATTCTTCCAGATAAATCAGGCTTCTCGAAGATATACTTGATAGGATCCATTTTGGAAATCAGCAAAGTGGTATGAGTCAACATATACTGCCTTAGTCGGCGAGCAGCACATACCAAAGCGCAGCAAGTTTTCTCGAGCAGTGAGTAGCGAGTCTCATAGTCGGTAAACTTTTTGCTAAGGTAATAAATGGCATGCTCTTTTCGACTAGACTCATCATGTTGGCCCAGTACGCACCCCATTGAGTTGTCCAAAACGGTCAGATACATGATCAGCGGCCTTCCTTCGACGAGTGGCATCAGAATTGGAGGTTCTAGCAAATACTCCTTGATCTTATCAAAAGTAATTTGACAATCATCGTTCCATTCAACTACCTGATCTTTCTTGAATAGTTTGAAAATTGGCTCACAGGTAGACGTTAGATGAGAGATGAATCTGGCAATATAGTTCAAGCGTCCCAGAAATCCCCTAACCTCCTTTTCAGTACGGGGGGCAGGCATTTCTTGTATATCCTTTACTTTTGCTGGATCGACCTCAATGCCTTTGTTGCTGACAATAAATCCCAGAATTTTACCAGACCTAACTCCAAAAGTGCACTTACTTGGATTCAGTCTGAGTTTGTATTCCTTAAACTTGGCAAACAGCTTCTGCAAATGTTTGAGGTGCTCTTCTTCCGTTTGTGATCGAGCTATCATGTCGTCTACGTAAACTTAAATCTCATGATGTATCATATCATGAAACAAAGCTACCATGGCGCGTTGATAAGTTGCCCCTGCGTTCTTCAGTATGAACGGCATCACCTTGTAACAGAAGGTACCCCATTGTGTAACAAAGGTTGTTTTCTCCATGTCCTCGGGGGCCATCTTGATTTGGTTGTAGCCCGAGAATCCGTCCAGGAAAGAAAATACTTTGTGCTGAGTCGTGTTGTCAATCAAGATGTTGATATGTGGCAGCGGAAAATCATCTTTAGGGCTAGCCCTGTTCAAATCCCGGTAGTCCACACACATTCTGACCTTGCCGTCTTTTTTGGGAACAAGCACAATGTTAGCAACCCATTGTGGATAGGATGTAACAGCCAGAAAACCAGCGTTGAATTGCTTCATTACTTCAGCTTTAATCTTCTCAGACATGTCGGGCCTCATTCGGCAGACTTTTTGCTTGATCAGTGGACAGTCTTCTCTTGTAGGGAGACGATGAACCATGATATCTGTGTCTAACCCCGGCATGTCCTCATAAGACCAGGCAAAGATTTCAACGTATTCATTCAACAACTGTATTAGGCGTTCTTTGACACTTGGTTCCAGATTGGCACCCACTTTGACTTCTTTCCTGTTTTCCTCTGTTCCTAAGTTGACGGTTTCCAACAACTCTTCATGAGGTAAGATGGCCCTCTCTTCCTGTTGTAGAAGTCTGGCTAACTCTCCTGGTACTTCACAATCTTCGTCATCTTCGTACTCAACCTGATTGACCAAATCTTCAGAGTTATTGAAGGATACAACAGAATAGTAACCCATGGAATCCGGAGTGGATGGGTACCTGCATTTGTGAGTGTGGGTGTGTGTAAGGGATAGCCATCCTTAAACAAACAAAAATGCAAAAGGAAAGAAAATGAACACAGCAGTTTATAAATGAAAAACGTCTAATGATTCATTAAACATGACATATGATTATGAAGAGAATCAAGCCCTTACAAATGGACCTACATGCCCCGGGAAAGGCATGAGGTGAAAAAGTGTGCAGATTGTTTTAGTAATTATTACAGACCAACAGGAAATGTTCGAAAGATAAATTAATGATTGATGAAAGTAATGGGAACGAAGTCTTTCACCTCCCAGTTGTGCAGTCCCCCTTCAATGGTTGGGAAGATCCAATCTTCAACGTTACCCTCTTCGTCTTCGTCTTCTAAAGCATTGATTCCATGAGGAGAAATCCATATGGGTGTCCTTTCAATTTTGGAGCGACGCATAGCCTTTTTCCCCGCAGCGGTAAACCCCAACCCAAACTTGTATGTCTTGTGGGGAAAGTCAGGCAACTGACCCCACACTGTGCTCTTCCCTTTCTTTATAGCATCCTTTGCGTCTTTCAGAGATGCCATCCTGGCCACCTGCTTGGGTACCTCAGCTACTGCCTTTGCTACTGCCACCTCGGGAGAAACTTCCTCAAAGTGTTGAAAGGGTGTTTCGATGAATTCGCCATCCACTTCCACATACCGAAAGGAATTCAGATGACTGATCATGTACTCCTCCTTACCGTGTACAGTTATGATTTTACCCTTAACAGGGTATTTCAGCATCTGATGTAGAGAGGAAGTGATTGCCCCAGCACTATGAATCCACGGCCTTCCTAGCAAGCAAGAGTATGATGGGTGGATGTCCATCACATAGAATGTGGAGTTGAACACCTCATTGCCTACCTTGATGGGAATTTCGACCTCCCCATGCACCATTATTTTAGACCCGTCAAAGGCCCTGACAATGATATTACTCGGTTTCAGCTCCAAGCCTTCACAATCCAACCGGTCCAGAGCTTTCTTAGGCAGCACGTTTAGGGAAGAACCAGTATCGACCAAGACATGGGCGAGAGTGGTTCCTCGGCATTCAACTGACACATGCAGTGCGTCATTATGCTTTCTTCCCTTAGGAGTCAGGTCAGCATCAGAGAAACCAAGGTCGTTATCGGCGGTAAGGCTGGCTACACAATCCTAGAATTGATCGGCTGAGGTTTCTTAGGGCACATGGGCTGTCTTCAAAAACCTTATCAAGGCTTTGGCATGAGCCTCCGAACAAAGCAGCAAACCTTATCACTTAGCGCCTACTCCCATTATTTAAGGGGAGGCGCCATCTCACTTGGCGCCTAGGTGCTTAGGGCATGCCCTAAGCCAAGTGATATTGCGCCTAAGTGCAATTCTAGGGCAAATTTCACGTTTTTTCTGGTCCGGTGCATTGCGTATTGGATATAGGATCAACAAAATTGACTTTTTATTATAAAAAAAACAATTATATCCATATGTATTACATTAATTAAACAGATAAAAAAACAGATAAATCAGTGATCCCCCGGAACCCAGTAATGACCCCCGGTTCCGCATCCCCGTCCTCTCCTTTCCCGTGCTGGGTGTCGTCGCGTTTCCTGCTGTGGCAGGGTCGATGGCCCAGCGAAGTCAATGCATTCTGGATCCATGAAATCAATCAGATCTCCATATCTAGAAGATCCACTTTGGTACAGTCGATTACCCATACCCTCAAAGTTTGGTCGTGTTGGTGGTGGGTGGGGTTCCATGGTGGGTCTATAGCATTGATCATCTGAGTACGGGGGGTAGAAAGGAAATGGATCTTGGGGTGTTTAGTATTGAGGATGTTGGGTGGTTTGGTGATACTGTGGTTGATGGTAAGTTGGGTCGGTTGGTTCGTAATATTCCGACATTCCCAGATCAGGGCTAAGGCTGGATGTTGAGGGGCCCATATTGGGATATACGGAAGACTGAAATTGTGTGTGGGGTATGCGGGTGTGTTGGTATTGTGATTGGTATTGCGGTTCGGTGTGAGGCATATGGGGGTATTGGTACTGAGGTGGTGATTGTGGTTTGTTGTGGGGCATTTGAGTGTAATTATGTTGTGGTGGGGACTGTGGTTGGGTGTTTGTGATTCTGTTTCGTCTGGGGGGTTGGTGGGAAGTTGATGTGTGTTGGGTTTGTTGGTGGGGAAACGAGGGTTGTGCCCATTGTGTTCGTGGGTCATCCAAATACCTTGGATGAGACACGTTCATTTCAGGGTTACTAACCGACCTGTACCAATATAAATATTGATCTGTGTGTCGCATATTACCATGATTGAGGAAAACCGGGAATTGCAAGACATATCGGTGACGCCTCTGCCACATCTTACACCATTCTGGAGCAAAGTCTTTCCAGTTGGTAAGACCCCACTACGCGTCGACGCTTTTGAGATGCCACGGGGACAAACAAGTCGGATCACTTGGTATCTCTTGATGCATTCGGAACTGCATCTTCACACGGTTGCTGTGGTGCATCTCCATAATATCGAACCGTATGATTGCAGTCTTGGCGCTCCAAATTGCTGCATCCTCGAGGTTTGGTTCATGGCCCAAACCCAAATATGCTCTCCAGACAAACTGCGAAAAAAATTAAATCAGGTTAATGAAAACGTGATATATAAATAATTTAAATGAAGAAAAGTTTAAAGGTACGACGTACATCATCCGGGCCTAGGTGATCCAACAGATTGAGGTATAGTGCGACATTGAATCTTGGATTCTTGCCATAAACCATACCCCTCACGCAATACCTAAAGCAAATGAAAAACATTTTATTTTTAGCATATATTTGGTGAAGAGATGAATAGTAATAAATGATATAACTTGATGACTTACTTTGTTGCGTACGGGAAAATGAAAGTGTTGTTGTTGACGGGGTTTAAGGACTCCATCCTCCACCAACCCCAGGCTTGTAGTAAAAAAGCGCAGCCATAAAATGTATATTTTACCTTGACTGCATTTTTGCACAAGGAACTATATAGGTGGGCTAAAACTGCAGAACCCCAACTATACTTTCTTGTTTTTTCAAAATCTCTAAGTAAATGTAAATACATAAAATTTACACTATTTCCTGTACTTTCGGGAAATAAAAAGGTTCCAAATAGTATCATTAGATAAGTTATGGCTTTTACTACCCTGTCTTGCTCGAAGGAATTTTAGTTTAATTTCAAACTTGCATAATGACTTTTAGGCTCAGTGAGTAGTATACCCTGACCTCTCGCACCACCACCTTTAACCATGTCCCTGCCCAACAATTCTTCACACTGAGAATTGGGTTGTTGAACTGACCCGTTAACGGCCTTACCGTCGACAGGGAGACCTAGTAACATGTACACATCCTCTAGCGTGACGGTACATTCACCTATTGGTAGGTGAAATGTATGGGTCTCTGGTCTCTACCTTTCCAACATTTCAAGAATGAACTTCGAATCAATTGTGCAGTTGGAGATCTTTATAACATGTCTGAAACCAGCGTATTCCAGATATGGTACGATAAATGCGTCGGGAGCCAGGTAGTTGTGAGACCGGATCCTGAATCTATTGGTATCCTGAGTTAATAATGTAAAAGGTGTAAGATTAAGTAATATGAACAAAGCATTACCTGAAGTATAAAAAATGTATAACCAAAATAGAAACTTACAAATGCGACAATATTGTCCCTTGTGCCTCTGTGAGAATCGCCCATTGTTAGAAGAGCCATTGTTGTAAATGCCTGAGATTATGAAAGACTTAGAAAGTGTAAGAGATTATGAAAGACTTCGTAGAAGAGAGTGAGACGAGTGTGGGTGTGAGAGAACTATGATATGGTCTGTATTTATAGGCAAAAAAATTTCATACAGTAAGTGAGGTGGTAGATGGTGCATGCATGCATGAGAAGTGTCACTCTTGCAGAGTAGGCGCAGGCTAGGTGGCAGCCTAGGGGGTTACATATCTGCATGCATGTAACACGATTGGACATTAAGGGAGGCGCCATTGGACTTGGCGAAAGAGTAGAAAAATGAAAGGTGTCGCCATCCCCATTGGCGAATAAGAGGTGTCATTGGTTGCAGAGTAGGCGCAGGCTATGTGACAGCCTTTGGGATACCATGCCTGAATGCATGTAACACTATTGGAGGTGATGGGAGGAGACTTACAAGTTACAGTGTAGATGCAGAGTAGGCGCAGGCTAGGTGGCAGCCTAGGGGGTTACATATCTGCATGCATGTAACACGATTGGACATTAAGGGAGGCTCCATTGGACTTGGCGAAAGAGTACAAAAATGAAAGGTGTCGCCATCCCCATTAGAGAATAAGAGGTGTCATGGGTTTCAGAGTAGGCGCAGGCTACGTGATAGCCTTTGGGATGCCATGCCTGAATGCATGTAACACTATTGGAGGTGATGGGAGGAGACTTACAAGTTACAGTGTAGGTGCAGAGTAGGCGCAGTCTAGGTGGCAGCCTAGGGGGTTACATATCTGCATGCATGTAACACGATTGGACATTAAGGGAGGCGCCATTGGACTTGGCGAAAGAGTACAAAAATGAAATGTGTCGCCATCCCCATTGGCGAATAGGAGGTTTCATGGGTTTCAGAGTAGGCGCAGGCTACGTGACAGCCTTTGGGATGCCATGCCTGAATGCATGTAACACTATTGGAGGTGATGGGAGGAGACTTACAAGTTACAGTGTAGGTGCAGAGTAGCACAGGCTAGGTGGCAGCCTAGGGGGTTACATATCTGCATGCATGTAACACGATTGGACATTAAGGGAGGCGTCATTGGACTTGGCGAAAGATTACAAAAATTAAAGGTGTCGCCATCCCCATTGGCGAATAAGAGGTGTCATGGGTTGCAGAATAGGCGCAGGCTACATGACAGCCTTTGGGATGCCATATCTGCATGCATGTAACACTATTGGCAGCCTTGGGGGTTACATCCTTACTTAATTCAAATTCATTATGACCTATTTAGTCTTACGTTTATCATAACACTGATTCACTTAATCTGTCAAACCTTCCAACCTTCAAACATTCATACAATCAAACCTTCAAACAATCAAACATACAAACCTTCGAATAACTCATAACTTCAAACATTCAAACCTTCAAATAACTCATAAACTTCAAACATTAAAACCTTCAAACCTTACTACCTTCAAACCTTCATACAATCAATAAACTTCAAACATACAAACCTTCAAATAACTCATAAACTTCAAACATTCCAACCTTCAAACCTTCAAACAATCCTACGTAATGGCCTTTGCACCCCAATATGTCATCAATGCATATTTCAACAGTGAGACATACATTTGTCCCACCTCTGGGTTTTTGTTTAGAGACACATATAACATCCGATTTCTTTTAAACGGGAAAGCCAATTTCTCGTACTTCAAAAAACGGTTGGAGGCCAAACTTGGACGAGGCCCGGTGACACATATATTTTATCAGAATCCAGTTTTTTTGGAAACAACCAAATAATTTTTTATAAGGTTGAGGTTCAAGATAACGAGGATCTCCAGAATATGTTTTCCAGCCATGTGTATTCTGGGTACGACTCTATTGAGTTGTACATTATGCTGCGAGAGCCTCAGGTGACATAAGTGGTTGATCCTTTGGAGAACGAACAAGATGAGGTAGATGCAGTTGATGAAGAAGAAGAAGAAGATGACGAGTTAGATTTTGATGAAATGGTGAATGATGATTCCGACGATGATGGCATACCTAGTATTCCTGCAAACGAGATCTACACACAACCTCCGCACATGACAAACTTCAACATGGGCAGAGATGAACCATCTACTGATTTATTTTTCAATCCGTATATGCAGTCGGATGAAAACTTAAAAGAGAATGACAAGTTTCTTAACAGAGAGGAATGCATCAGAGCCATAAAAAATTCCACATGCTCAACTCGGTCGATTTTAAGGTGGACCGTGTCAACCCAGAAAGGTACAAGATCAAGTGTGTCCACCCTGACTGTATGTTCAAGCTCACTGCATCATACAAATTAAGAGGTGATTGCTGGGTCATAGGTTCCATGACTACCCACACTTGTGTAAGTTCTACCCAATTACAGGACCACCGAAAACTTAATTACGATCTCATCTGTCAAGAAATCCTACCACTGGTCAGAAATGACCCATCTTTGAAGGTGAAAACAATTATCTCCCACACCACCACGATATTTAACTATACTCAATCTTACCGTAAGGCATGGTTAGCAAAGACTAAGGTGATTGAAAAGGTGTACGGAAACTGGAAGGAGTCATGCCATGAACTTCCTCGCTACCTGAATACACTCAAGACTTATTCTCCGGGTACTGTTTACGTTCTGGAAATAGTGCCAGCATACGCCCAAGATGGTAGTCAACTAAACGGCAACAGAATATTCAGTCGAGTGTTTTGGGAATTTCAACCTTGCATCATAGGGTTTGCATCATGCAAACCAATTATACAAATTGATGGGACTTGCTTGTATGGGAAATACAAAGGCACGCTACTGATGGAAGTTGCACAAGATGGCAACAATAACATTTTCCCCATTTCCTTTGCCCTAGTCGAGGGGGAGACCGATGGTGCATGGAGATTTTTTCTGAAAAACCTGCGAACACACGTCGCTCCTTAACCAAATATCTGTTTGATCTCGGACAGACATGCCTCCATTGAAAGTGCCTACAATAATCTTGCAAACAGTTGGCATGACCCTCCTTCTATGCATGTCTATTGCGTTAGGCATATCGTCCAGAATTTCATGAGGGAGATCAAGGACAAAACACTAAGGAAAGCGGTTATGAATGCGGGATATGCATTGACACAACCCACGTTCAAATATTACCGCAACGAGATCCCTTTGTCAAATCCGGAAGCCGGTAGGTGGATCGACAATATTCTGGTGGAAAAATGGACGAGGTCATACGACAATGGCCAAAGATGGGGGCACATGACAACGAATCTTATTGAATCGATGAATGGGGTATTCAAAGGCATGCGAAACCTCCCGATCACTGCATTGGTAAAATCTACGTATTTTAGGATGGCTTCGTTGTTTGCCAAAAGAGGTGAAATGTGGAATGCGGTGTTGCAATCTGGACAACTATGGAGTGGAAGCTGCATGAAGTACATTAAGGCAGAAAGTGCGAAAGCCAACACTCATATGGTTATACGGTTTGACCGACACAGCCACAACTTCATTGTGAAAGAAACAATCGACCACAACGAAGGCCTGCCAAGACAAGAATATAGGGTCATACTACCTTCTCGTTGGTGCGATTGTGGCGGGTTTCAAGCATTTCATATGCCTTGCTCTCATGTCATTGCTCCTTGTGCTTATACCCATCAAGACGCGCTGCAACTTCTGTCACACATTTACAAATCTGAAACGTTTCTCAACGTTTACAACAACAACTTTCCTTTGGTAGCAAAACCAGATTATTGGCCTGCATACGACATCGAAATAGTGTGGCACAATGACCAAATGCGAAGGAACAAGAAGGGTTGTCCCAAAAGTAAGCGCATCACAACAGAAATGGACGAACTTAACAAGCTAGAAAGAAAGTGTGGTTTATGCCGTTAGGTCGGACACAATCGCAAAAATTGTCCGAATCGGGCGTCTACCTCGACCACATAAAAATTGTAATACATAAAATATTTACTTAATTATGTTGTAAACATTAGGGTTTTTCGTTAACAGTATTTGCTACAATAAATATTTTTGCGTCTACGAAATTACAACTGTTAACACAATTTCATCTGACCCATGCATCATCAATATTACATCACTGTCTGTTTTTACTTCCTCCAACCATACATTAGGTCTTCCTGTCGCATGTGAGGTTGTTGTTCGTCTTTGGTGGATCCTTCTAATTTTTCCCCCTCCGCAATTTCTCCATCTAGCCATCGCATCAACTCCCGCTTCAGACGCTCCATGGAGTGAATGTGCCAGAATTTCATTTTCATCGCAGGTTTCGTGGCGGAGAAGATAACGTAACCATCTCTGGTAAAAATCATGGGCGATGTCATGATGCAAATAATAGAGTAGAAAATAACAACACAGTGCGAGAAAGTGTGAGAAATGACGGAGAAACGGACGAATTATTTATAAAACAACATTTTGCCCTAGTTTTGCCATAGGAGCCAAGTGAGATGGCGCCTCCTCTCACTTTTAAAGTGCATGCGCCATCTCACTTGGCTAAAAGAGAGAGGAGGCGCCAAGTGATATGGCGCCTAGGGAAAAACCCTAGGTGGAGGCGCCAAGTGAGATGGCTCCTCCTTTGGGGAGTCATCCGAAACATGGTTATTTGCGTAATTTTTTCCGAAACGTGGTTATTTGCGATTTTTTTTAATACCTGATTATTGTTAAAAAAATTCTATTTTGTCATCCATTGAGATTAAACAGTTCCGATTTTAAATCAAATTTTAACTTTCTCCATATTTAAAATAAAAAATTATAGATTATGCTAAAGTTAAAATAGATCTAGATTACAAATGAAAGAAAACACAAACAAACTTTTGATCTTTCATAATCTCAACTTTAGAAAATTCCACTGAAACTCAAAGTTTTCTAACTTAATAAGCTAAGGTCACTTTTGAAAAGACAAATAACAATTAAGAAATAATAGACACTAGATGTAATTTCTAATATACCTCCATTAATACTAATAAAATTCCCTAAGTCAATTAGACTTTTTAATCTTTCTTTTGGGCTTAAACGATGCTCTAAATGGTTAATAGGTTGTGATGGAGATTGGGTGCAAGGGAAAACGAGATCCCATGTTGGGGGTAGTTTCATCGTGTGGTTGAGAAGGATGTTGGGAATTAGATATTGGGATCATGTGGCTTAGGTGTGTTTGGATAGGTTGGGGCATGCAATATAGGTGGTACACTGGTTGGGGAAACACACGTTAAATGATGGTTGGCAAACTTTGGTTTATATGTGATATGTTGGAGTTGATTATGGGGGAGTGGTGGGGATGAGAGGGATGATAGAGGTTATTTCTATATTTTGAATGAGTGTTTGAGATTTAAGGCTCGTTTTTGGGGGGAGATTTATTGGGTGGTGTGTAGAGGAAGTGCATAAGAAGGAATGTGTTTTTATGCATATATGTAAGGCATGTGGGAATAATGGTAGGATGGGTGATAGGTGCGTTAGGGTATGAGGAGAGGTGGACTCATGTTAGGTTGGTCATGTAGTTGTTGGGGACGTGTGACACGATGAAGAGCGCTTGATTGTTGCTTAGATAATTGACTTTTAGAGGTGTGGGATCATTGGATAATTGACTCAGATAGAGATGAATTACTTCCCTGAAGTTCATTCTGTTCAGAGCTTTTGATGCACCTCCTTCAGTCTTCATCAGGTTTTTGTTCCTGTTTTGCTTTCAGAAGAAAAAAACGAGAAGTTATGATATTCAAAATGTTTGAGACTTTGTCTCGATATACTGTTATTGAAAATATCTTACGTTCTCCCCCTTTTTGTCAGGAATCAAAAAGCAACATAAACACTAATAGTCATAGTAAAAAAGATGAGTTATATTAAACTTGATTGCAATAACACTTTCAGAGCCAAATAAAACAAGATAAATGAATGCAGAAAACAAGTTATAAAAAAACTAAGATTAAGGAGGGGAAGTCGTGTGAACAACGCTTTCAGCAAGCTCTTAATCTGAATGCTCGATTCCTCTTGTTTTCCCAGCATTTCCTTGATTTCTTTGCTCGTATCTTCTTGCTTGTCCAATCTTTCTTTAATCACTATATTCTCTTTCTTTAACTCTTCCAGAGTTTTCATAACTAAAGATGAAGCTGGTGTATCCACATAAGATGCAAGTTTCTCAGAATACTTTGTAGTAGTTTCTGATTCAGTAGCTTCTTCAGTTGCTTTGCCTTTGTCTTGAATAATAGCCAGAGGAAGATTTTCATAGCATGGTTCAATAACTTCTGAAGGTTGGTGCTCTTTCCTTGGAGGATTGTCCAACAGAAGAATAGATTTCCTTTCCCAATGACTCAGAACTTAATCCTTGAAGGCATTCAGTTGATCACAAAAGTTATGTTAGGCCAGTTCATAGCTTAATTCCTTGAGTTTTTGAGATTATGAGTTGAACCATCTTTTGAACCGGTTCTAGTGAGAATCAGAAGCAGCAGGATTTGGATTTTCTAAACTTGCTTGCTTCAAAGAGTTAACCCATTCAATTATTTCTGTTTCAAAAATCAATAGATTTCTACCAACATCGGCTTTGGTGATAATTGGTTTTGGTTTGGAAATGGAAATTTTGTGAGAGGTTGAGGCAAGGTGATCCATCGCTTCTAAGTCTATTAATGTTCTAAGTTGATCTTCTGGAGGATTAATAGGAGAGAGAGTATGAGAATTAGAAATGATAATTGGTGATGGAGGTGCGTTTGGTGGAGTGGAATGGTAAGGTGAGGGAATTTCTGGAATGTCTTGGATGGAGAGAGGTTGTCGAACCATGAGGGGTTCTATTATTCCAGGAATTAGTGTGGTGGTATCAAAGTCTGTGTATGGATTTTCTGGTTGGTAAGCGGTAGCGTTTGGATTTTCAGGGTGAGTGCTTTAGAAGTATGGATTTTCTGTTTGAGGAGCTTGAAAATATGGATCAAATTGATCAATATTAGAAAGAACTCTAGCAAGTTCTGGCTGATTTTGTTCAAGATGTGGATTTGGAGAGTGAGGTTCGCTTAGTATATTTTTTAGAGTTACTGAGGGGTCAAATTCTATATCAAAATCTTCAAATGTTTGAGGTGAGGGATCTTCTATTGGTTTTGAAGAGGAGGGTGTTTCAGATGTTGGAAAAACTATTGATTCTACAACAGAAATAAAAGAAGAGTTACCTTTCTTCTTAACAGCTTTTGGTGTCTTTTGAGAAGATCCTTCTCCTACAGCTTTTCTTTTTCTGGACTTCTTTAGGACAACATCTGGAGCTTGATGATGCAGATCACGAATGTTTAACTCTGGAGCAGTTCCATCCTTCTTGCATGCTTCTAAATATCTGACAATAATTTTTGGTGAAGCATCAATTTCAGAAAATAGAGGAAAATCTTTCAGAGGGATTCTTCTTGATGTGATGACTTATTTTGTAGAAATGGTTGGATCCTTCTTAATTTTGTCAACGATCTTTATCTTTTTCGGGTTCTTGGCATTAAGAGGTTTTCCAGCACATACCTCCAGCGTGCTTATCTGCTGAGCTTCAGTCAGATGCTCTATTAACATATTCTCAGTTAGAATATCTGAAATTAGCCTGCCCAGAGGTATCCAATCCCTCTTGGTTCTTTCATCTTCTCTTGTTTCCTTCACGCTTGTTCTCAGATGATTGAAAAGCAAGTGAGGAAGGTTTATTTTCGTCTTCTTCGCAATGAAGTATAACAAAAACCGTTGGTCAATATTTATGTAATCAGGAGAGCTTGTTGGCTTCCTGTGGTTGATACAGCCCAGAATGATCTTTGCCCAGATTTTCAAGTAGTCCTTCAGATATTTAATCTTGTTGGATGGCTGCCCAGAAGTGAAGATTACTCTTGATATGGCTGTTAGGTCAGAATATTTCGCATCCATGTCGCTACAACGGATTCCTCCGCCATTATAACCAATCAGCTTTGCAATCAGATCTTCAATGATTACAATTTTCTTCCCCATTACATAAGACGTTACTTGGTGTTGTACCCCAAAATTTTCCCTCCCATATTTCTCAAAACAATTCAAGAAAGATTCCCAAGTTGATCAAGGAAGTCCAAGGGTTGACCAGACAAGCTCTCTCCTAAGGCAGTATACCCCAAATTAGGGTTTCAGTTTGCATCAAGATGTTTGAATCAAAAGGGTCCCAAATTCTCACCAATGTCCTAATATGTTCTCAAGATCATCCATGTCAAGTTTCAAGCCCTACAGAGAAAGTTTGCTCAGTCAATTGCTCAAAGGCCTGAAAATCGACTTTGCTAGGGCAAAAGTCAACTGTGGCCCACATACAGTTAAACTTCAATATTTTTGGTCAACATACTCATTTTGAAGTATTATTCATCATTTTATCAAGGGTTGATCATGATTCATAAAGGATTGCTCATAATTCATCAAGACTCAAAAGTTTCTAAATTAGGGTTTTGTAGGAAAAGTCAACTCAACTTTGACCAAGCATAACTTTCTCATACTTTATGATAAATGACCCATCCAAAGCTCATTTTTAATAGGATGCAATTCCTTACAATCCATATTCATCTCTCAAGTTCAAAATATGCACTCACAAGAAGTTATGAATTTGGACATTATAGGTCATTTTGAAAAGTCAACAAGAACACCTTTTTTGTCAAAGCTTCATACATGATAATGGAATATCAAATTGATATGAAACCAAATATGTTTCTTAGGGGACATCCTAATCTTTCTAAAAAGTCCAAGAACAGCCTCATAAGATTAAAATTGAGAGATATATGCATTGTCAAAGTTGGACAATTTTTAAAAAAATGCATGAAGAAAATATTGACCAAACTTGGATTTTTTCCTAATGGGCCTATCTTTTCAAGTTTGAAACTCATTCCTAACATGGTCCACGACCTCTAAGCCCATCCATACATTTTTCTACTATTTATGCTATTTATTTTGATATTTTATTCATTAAAATTCAGAATTAAATAAATAAATAATAGAAATAATATAAATTTTGATGTGAATCCATTTTGGGAAAGTTTTATGCTGGTTTATGTCAATTGATTTCGTGCAATAACTCTTCAAATATGTCCAGGTTCTTCCACATGTGAAAATGGCATAAAATCATCAAATATGACATTTTTTTCAAATTTTGATCATGGTCTTAAAACGCAACATTATGAGGGAGATTCTTTCCATGATTTCTTGTCTCCTCATTCTCCTCTATAAATATCGAGCCATACAAGCTTTAAAGGGACGAAAATCCTCTCTAAAAAGCTCTGAAAAAGCTCTTCAAAAATCTCTCTAAAAGCTCTTCAAAAAGCTCTCCATAAATCAAATAATTGGTGCAAGTCATATCTCGAGGTTCCGGTCTCTCTCAATTGACATCAAAAGCCTCAAACCATTCTCTTGAAGTCCTCAAGAGCCTTACAAGGCCCAAGAGAAATCCATCACACGCCTAGCACGGCCCCCATTTGACAACATCGGTTTGGTAAAATTTTAAACTTTGAATCCCTAATTTTAATCACATTTTATGGTATGCTAACGTTTGTTTGAGTTTATATAGAACAATTATGGATGGTTGAATCATAGGTTCCATACAAGAATAAAAAAACACCATATTTAGAGCATGAAGCTTTCGAAGATTCGGGCCTAGGGAATTCTGATGATTGCACCCCCTGTTTACTTTTGCTACTTGGCCCATCTTTATTTTCATGTTTTATTCGTTTTGTTTATTTCTTTTAATCCCTTTTATTTTTTTATCAATAAACAAATATAAAAATCACATAAAAATAGATTTAGGATTTTTTCTTAATTAAATTTTAATTTTAGGTAAAACTTTAATTTCTTTTTATAAATAACTTAAAAATAATTAGAATAAATAGGTTTTATTACTAACTTAATTATATTTTATTTTTTCCTAAAATAACCAAAGAAACCAAAATAGGTCATGTAATTATTTTTATTAATTAATTTAAATAACTAATTAATTGCATATTTAATTTAGAAAACTTATTTCTTTTATTAAAAACAACAAAAAACAATTTTTCTTTTAATTAGGTTAGAAGGGTCAAAACCTTAAATTCTCGTCGATCTTAATTCTTCTCGCGCGTTTATTTTTATTATTTACCATATTGATGTAACTGTCTACAGTTTGTAATAGTTTAATTAGGACGTTTATTTACATTTATCGCTTTATTTTCAAAGGGTTTGTTTTTGGCTATGTAAATACCTGAAGCCTTGTAATATTGTAGTTTAAATTCCGCACTTTAAATTTTGCAAATTATTAACTGTTAGATGTATGATATAGGGATGCATGACAAGAATGTATGATTAATTTTAAAACAGTTAGATCACCTAAATGTGCAAAGATAAATAAACTGAAATTGAATTATTCGCACATGCACACTCCTAGGGTACACTCCCACTTGGCTGCCTTCAGTAAATGGTCATTGAGTATAGGATGCTTTAGTGGTTGTCCTTTTGTCTAAACAAAGATCAAAGTCCCGATTCGGAAAAGTTGCCTCAGAATTGTTGCCTCGAATAATTGATCTAAGACATTAGGGTTATTACTAAGACGTCCTAACATTGCTTTAGTGACCGTACATCCCTTTCGAATTGACCCTCAAAACTCCAACGACGGTGCTACCTACTCACTAATAGTGGGATAGCATTGTCTAAAGGAAACGAACATAGAACGATTCTTTTTTCGAGTAGGTAGATTAGTTCTTAAGTACTTGCTCATTCCAAACAAAATTTTCACGTTTACACTCCTTTACAAACAAAGTTTTCAAAAACACTTCATTACACTCTTGAAGACAGAAGCAAGAGTTAAATCGAAGTTAAAACAAATTTTTTTTCAAAACCCACAAACACAAAGAAATTGCTTTTGAAAATGATGAGCAAGTACCTAAGAGCCCGTAGATAACTACAGATAGAAAGGGTGCTAATACCTTCCCTTTCTATAATCTACCCCCCGTACTCAGAAATATCTCGAAAAAGGAATTTTTCTGTGCTCTTTTCCTTTCCTTGTTGGATAAAATAAAAGACGGTGGTGACTCTTGCTTACCGCGACATTTTGCGAAAACAAACGCAAAATGCAAACCATCAATTTCTTTAATGAAATAGGGAAACCACGTCCCGGTTCTGGCCACCGTATCACAGAACTGGCGACTCTGCTGGGGAATTAATAAGTGGGGTGTACCTTAGGAATAGTTCATCATATTTTTTTGAGTTGTTTGATTTGTTTGCTTTATTTTGTGGGCTTTGTATCGGAGTTACTATAGATCCTAAACCGGATCTAAGGGATACCTTTTAGGTAAGTAGCAATAGACTGTGAGGGAACTGTACGGCGTAGACTGATACGGTTGAAGCAGTAGCTACGTTGGTGTGACGCATTAGTTGGTACCGATATCCCTTGTGGAGGAACAAGGAGAGTATGGGGCTGTTAATGGGTCATTAAGCATCAACTGACCTTAGAACCTATAATTGACCAACTTGGCCATAGAAAAGTAGCAGTATGCTACACTCATTGAGACCATACTCTCGTGATGATTCTGGCTGCAAGAAAAGGTTGCTAAACTGGAATTATGACCGATCAAGGATGGTCAGTGATGTTGAGAACCTCTAGAACACGGTTACTATTACTAGGACAGGTTGAACCAACTAAACTGAAAGAGGGTAATACCTAAACTCCATGCCAACCTAAAATTTAAGGGCTATTGTGTGACTTGTGTGCTTTCAACTTGAACTACTTGCACATGTTTGTTACCTAACAACTAGAGTTCCTTGCAGGTTTTGTTTACAGTCCTTATCCAATACCTTGGATTTCTTGCCGGATTTACTTGTTTACATTACCTCGTACTTTTGCTTAAACGCATAACATACACATCATAACATCATGCCTTAACATTTCATTAACCATTTCAAGGATCTCAAAGGTTTGTGATGCAGGTTATGGTAAATCCAATGTCTAGCAAGGGGCAAAGGGGATTTATTTTCCTCTAGCCAATGTCATCTAGAGATCAAAACACGATAATTTGAGTCGGTGGCTATGACCCACTCGATATGGTGAGCTTGACTCTTGAAAAAGGACTCTTGATGACACGAAGTTTCTTCAATCAAAGCTGCAAAATTCAAATTCTAACAGTTTCTTGTTTACCCTGCGAGATCCTTGAAAACATTGCATACATATATCATACATATCATTGCATAACAGGTCTCCCAATACAGGTCTCTCATGTTCTCATTGTTTATTTTAGCAATGACTCTCCAACAAGACACCAGAGATCTTCAAGAAACTCAGTTCAGGGAAATATTCCTAAACCTGTCCATGGGGCAAGAAGAGTTGAAAACACTCCTCGTTGGGGACTTGGTCAAGAAAAGTCCTGAAGATAATAAGGACGAACGGCTAGAACAACTGCAAGCTGAGGTAGATGAAATAAGAACCCAAATGCTGGGGCAGACGGCCCTTATCCAAAGCTTAGCCTGGGAACAAGAAGAGCTGAGAATCATAATCAACCAGCTTCATCAAGACAAATACAACAGTATGAAGCAAACAGTCGAGGCTGGGGACCAAGTCATTTATCAGCCTCCAAGAAGACAAGGGTTTGGTTTGGTGAAGGGTGGACCTTTCCAAATTGCTACTACATCACGGGTCCAACGACAACCTCGCCAAAAGCAACGAGTCAATTAGAGTAAGCCAGATACACCCAAAAGGCAGTTTACCGAGCTCAACATGTCGCTGTCTCAAGATTTACAACACTTGTTGAGATTGAATCTGGTGACGTAAAGGGACCCTCCTCAGAATCCCCACATAGCCTCCCCAAACTACAATCCTGATGCAAGGTGTGCATACCATTCCAACATCCCGGGGCATGATACTGATGACTGCTGGGCATTGAAAAACAAAATTCAAGACTTGATCGATAAAAGAGCGTTGGAATTCACACAAGATGGTCAACTTGAATGTTTTTGTCAATCCTCTAAGGCTCACCATTTGAAGTGACAAGTCCTGAGACGAGAAGACTTTTTGTTCATTAGAATTTTCAATTTGTAATTTTCTTTTGATTGTTCAAACATTTAGTTATGTTAAAACTTTATTACTTTATCAATGCATTGCATATGTCTGTTTTGAATCAATCCATTTGTATTCACTATATTCAAATTGCTTTCACTTTTGTGATGTTAAACTCTCGATTAAAAAACTCTAAGCCTTTAGAGGGAGGATGACAAAATGATATCAAAATCTCTATAGTATGCTTTTGAATAGACCCCGCTGACGATGTACAGGCGTTGTTTCAAATCCTAAATAGTGGAGTTATAAGGAAGATAATCCCTAGTCAACCCCTTTGATCCAAAGAAGTTGGAGTTTTTCTTTTCACACAAATTAAAACCCTTAATCACAACCTGGGGCAGGGTAGTTTTCTCAGTTAATCCAGGTGCGCAATGAATGGCATCAAAGACATTCTCCCAAACTAAAAGGCAGTGATGGTTCCCTATAATCGTCAGGACAGGCAGTCGTTATCCCTCCAAATAAAAATTAAGTTAAAACCTATGAAAGGGACTTAAGAAAAAAACTGGGGCATCCCGCTGACTGTAATCACAAGAAAGAAACAGTTCAGGCAAAAAGACAGGGATAACGAAATCAAAAAGAAAGAGGTCCTACAAACTCTCAACAAAATGACTGTCTATTCAAAATAATATGTCAGTATCTGAACCATCACTGGAATATCATAGCAAAGACTCAAAACGGGGTCTAAATGCACAATTAGCTGAGTTTAGGATCGAAGAACATCACGAAGAACGGGTGGGTACAAATAAAATTTGAGCCTTTATCCTTTGTTTCTTGAACCGTGAACCAGACCACGTTATAACCCTTAAAAGTCCTAGCTGAGGCATGGGTTAGTTTGAAAGCATAATGTTACAAAAGGTATCCTGACTCCTGTAGGGCTTGCTGTAAATCCTGAGTTGACATCACATTTTACAAAAATTCGCTTGTTTTATTGAAAACTGCATTTTCAAAGAACTTCAAAACAGACATAAGCTTTGCATTCTTAAAGTAACATTGTTTGCATATGACTATTTGTTCAACAGCAGAGAAATTCGCACGGCGAATATCTAGTGAACAAAAACCTTTTCAATAAAAAGGGTCACCTCAAGTGGAAAAAACACTTCCAACCAAGGGGCACGGCATGAGCATTGTCTATTATCTGGTGCAGTCAAGTCAAAATTCAATGAGTCTCTCAAAGATTCCAAATAGCCAGGGGCAGATCTCTATCTGAATCACTTGGGGAATTGGACATGAATTCCAGCAACGAATCTTGTATGATCAAACGAACATCTTCTGGTAGTATGGCAACACAACACTACCGACAATGACAACCCCCTACACCCTGAGAGCATGGACATAGTCAGAAAATACTGCGCATGTACAAAGACCCGCTAGGTTGACAGGGCTAGGCAAAAATAAGGGCATCCCGACGCACCAAAAGGGTTCGGGCAAAAATTAGGGATAAAAACAAAAAAAGATTTGTACACCCGGCAAGTCAAAAACCTGAAAAGGCGGCTTGGGAAAGAAAGGGTATCCCGGTGGACTGAAAATATGAAAAGACAATCCAGGAAAAATTTAGTGATTAAAGCGTACGACTATGTCCCGTCATCTCGTCACTTGCCTACCAGAAGAAGATTTGTCATTTCAATCGGCAATTACCAAGCACCTCATAGGTTGGAATAATACTCGATCCATAAGGCCTCCGCAAGCACCTTCTCCCGTAGATACAGGGGCAGAAAAGTCTCGATGCAAAGTCATTGTCATATCCTCAGCCCGCGTCCTAGTAACATCTACACTCCCCGCAGAGTAAGAAAAGGACAGTGGTGTTAATTCTCCCCAGCTGAGGCTCGCAACCACGAATGGGTCAGTAAGATTCTCCCCAAGCAGAGTTTATCTATCACCAGCACTGGAAGATTATCCCCAGTGGAGTCTGGAAGGTTATCCCAAGTAGAGTCTAAAATATTATCCCTAGTGAAGTCTCCATTGGAAAATCATCCCCAGCAGAGTTCATTCCTTTCATAGGCAGAAATTCAATCCCCAACAGGGTTCACTGTCACCAGCAACAATAATTCATCCCCAGCTGAGTTTTATTTCTCCAAATCAGCAGACCTTCTAGCAGAGTATATACTCCCCACAGAGTCATTTCCTCGTCAATCCATTCCCCATCGGAGTTATTCTCTCCTGCAGAATTATTCTCTCAATCATCTTCGGTCGTTATCTCCAGTGAGCGAAACTCTTTATTCTCCAACAATAGTCAGGGATTTATTTTCCCAAACTCGGACATACCACAATAGCATTTCATGTTCATATATCATGACGTGCACATACATTTTGCATACAGTATAATTTCATTTATTTTGAGAACATCATCATACAATGCATGTCATGCATCATATACGATTAATCATGTACCTTTTCAGGAAAGATGGTTATCATCAACAACTTCCAGCAAGTTCAAGATTAACTCTGGAAACTAAACAGAGTAATTATCTGCACGAACAAATGCAGCTTTACACGAGTTCGTCACAAAGAAATCTTACACGGGTTTCTCCTAAATGCAGCTTCAACCGAGTTTATCCTGAAAAATCTTACACGAGTCCTTTCTCATATATTTCTGAATAAAGTTTTACACGAACTTATCACAAAGTAACCTTACCCAGGTTCCTCCTGAAGTTTTACACGAACTTATCACAAAGTAACCTTACCCAGGTTCCTCCTGAAGTTTTACACAAACTTATCACAAAGTAACCTTACCCAGGTTCCTCCTGAAGTTTTACACGAACTTAAATTATCACAAGGTGACCTTACCCAGGTTCCTCCTGAAGTTTTACATAGACTTATCCCAAAGCAACCTTACCCTGGTTCCTTCTCGGTCCCGATGTAGTTTCACCCAGACTCCTCATGAAGCAGCCTTACCTAGGTTTCTTCCCGGTTCAGATGCAGTTTTACCTAAACCCATCATGGAGAAACCATACCTAGTTTCCTTCTCAGTTCAGATGTAGTTTTACCTAAACCCATCATGGAGCAACCTTACCTAGGTTCCTTCTCAGTTCATATGTAGTTTCACCTAAACCCATCATGGAGCAACCTTACCTAGGTTCCTTCTCTTTCCCGATGTAGTTTCACCTAGACTCATCCTGGAGCAACCTTACCTAGGTTCCTTCTCTTTCCTGATGTAGTTTCACATAGACTCATCCTAGAGCAACCTTACCTAGGTTCCTTCTCTTTCCAGATGTAGTTTCACCCAGACTCATCCTGAAGCAACCTTACCCAGGTTCCTCCTTACAATTTCCCGATGTAGTTTTACCCAAACTCCTCGCAAAGCAGCCTTACCCAGGTTCCTTCTCGGTTCAGATGCAGTTTTACCCAAACTCCTCGCAAAGCAACCTTACCCAGGTCCCTTCTCGGTTCATATGCAGTTTTACCCAAACTCCTCACAAAGCAACCTTACCCAGGTTCCTTCTCGTTTCAGATGCAGTTTTACCCAAACTCCTCGCAAAATAACTTTACCCAGGTTCCTTCTCGGTTCAGATGCAGTTTTACCCAAAATCCTTGCAAAGCAACCTTACCCAGGTTCCTTCTCAGTTCAGATGCAGTTTTACTCAAACTCCTCGCAAAGCAACCTTACCCAGGTTCCTTCTCGGTTCAGATGCAGTTTTACCCAAACTCCTCGCAAAGCAACCTTACCCAGGTTCCTTCTCGGTTCAGATGCAGTTGTACCCAAACTCCTCGCAAAACAAACTTACCCAGGTTCCTTCTTGGTTCAAATGCAGTTTTACCCAAACTCCTCGCAAAGCAACCTTACCCAGGTTCCTTCTCGGTTCAGATGCAGTTTTACCCAAACTCCTCATAAAGCAACCTTACCCAGGTTCCTTCTCGGTTCAGATGCAGTTTTATCCAAACTCCTCACGAAGCAACCTTACCCAGGTTCCTTCCCATAAGCCCTACTATCCAGGTTCCTTCTCATAACATTACCATCCAAGTTTCTTTTCTCTTATCTCCAGACAACAGTCCACAACACTGTAAGACCTGGACCTGATCAAACACGATCGGTTTCACCTTTCCCCAGTAGGTCGCGATGCAGCCTATATACGACCAGATAGCAGTTCATTTTCACCTCCCTGACTAAGAGATGTTTCCTCAGTAGAATACGGACGACCGAAGTTCCTAAAATTCAACAGAGATGTTTCCTCAGTAGAATACGGACGACCGAAGTTCCTAAAATTCAACAGAGATGATTCCTCAATAGAATACGGACGACCGAAGTTCCTAAAATTCAACAGAGATGTTTTCTCAGTAGAATACGGACGACCAAAGTTCCTAAAATTCAACAGAGATGGTTCCTCAGTAGAATACGGACGATCGAAGTTCCTAAATTTCAACAAAGATGATACCCCAGTAGAATAACGGATGACTGAAGCTCCTAAAATCTATTTCTCTCAAGACATAGATTAGTATTCCCCAGCGGAATCTCCCTCAACAAACAGGTATACAAACTCTCGCTAAGGAATCTCTTATGCGATCTACGCTCCTTCGGGTGGAATCTTTAAGCCCATCCCTCGTCAGCAATTTCCAAATGGCATCTATAAGCCCGTTCCCGACATCACAATATGGACACCACATCATGCGAGTGCAAATTTTTGGGCACTCTAAGTGTTCAATCCTCTTCCACCTTCGAATCACGAAAGGCCAGCAAGCCAATCTACATCCTCAGGTTTAAGAAGATTTAACAGGGGAAGCTGTTGTACCCCAAAATTTTCCCTCCCATATTGCTCAAAACATTTCAAGAAATATTCCCAAGTTGATCGAGGAAGTCCAAGGGTTGACCAGACAAGCTCTCTCCTAAGGTAGTCTACCCCAAATTAGGGTTTCAGTTTTCATCAAGATGTTTGAATCAAAAGGGTCCCAAATGCTCACCAATGTCCTAATATGTTCTCAAGATCATCCATGTCAAGTTTCAAGCCCTACAGAGAAAGTTTGCTCAGTCAATTGCTCAAAGGCCTGAAAATCGACTATGCTAGGGCAAAAGTCAACTGTGGCCCACATACAGTCAAACTTCAATATTTTTGGTCAACATACTCATTTTGAAATAGTATTCATCATTTGATCAAGTGTTGATCATGATTCATCAAGGATTGCTCATAATTCATCAAGACTCAAAAGTTGCTAAATTAGGGTTTTGTAGGAAAAGTCAACTCAACTTTGACCAAGCATAACTTTCTCATACTTTATGAGAAATGACCCATACAAAGCTCATTTTGAAGAGGATGTAATTACTTACAATCCATCTTCAGCTCCCAAGTTCAAAATATGCACTCACAAGAAGTTATGAATTTGGACATTATAGGTCATTTTGAAAAGTCAACAAAAACACCTTTTTTGTCAAAGCTTCATACATGAGAATGGAATATCAAATTGATATGAAACAAAATATGTTTCTCAGGGGACATCCTAAGCTTTCTAAAAAGTCCAAGAACACCCTCATAAGGTTAAAATTGAGAGAGATATGCATTGTCAAAGTTGGACAATTTTTGAAATAATGCATGAAGCAAATATTGACCAAACATGGATTTTTTCCAAATGGGCCTATCTTTTCAAATTTGAAACTAATTCCTAACATGGTCCACGACCTCTAAGCCCACCCATACATTTTTCTACTATTTATGCTATTTATTTTGATATTTTATTCATTAAAATTCAGAATTAAATAAATAAATAATATAAATAATATAAATTTTGATGTGAATCCATTTTGGGAAAGTTTTATGCTGGTTTATGTCAATTGATTTCGTGCAATAACTCTTCAAATATGTCCAGGTTCATCCACATGTGAAAATGGCATAAAATCATCAAATATGGCATTTTTTTTCAAATTTTGATCATGGTCTTAAAACACAACATTATGAGGGAGATTCTTTCCATTCTTTCTTGTCTCCTCATTCTCCTCTATAAATATAGATCCATACAAGCTTGAAAGGGACGGAAATCCTCTCTAAAAAGCTCTCTAAAAGCTCTTCAAAAAGCTCTCCAGAAATCAAAGAATTGGTGTAAGTCATATCTCGAGGTTCCGGTCTCTCTCAATTAACATCAAGCCTCAAACCATCCTCTTGAAGTCCTCAAGAGTCTTACAAGGCCCAAGAGTAATCCATCACACGCCTAACACGCCCCACATTTGACAACACCGGTTTGGTAAAATTTTAAACTTTGAATCTCTAATTTTAATCACATTTTATAGTATGATAACGTTTGTTTGAGTTTATATAGAACAGTTATGGATGGTTGAATCATAAGTTCCACGCAAGAATTAAAAAACACCATAGTTAGAGAATGAAGCTTTCGAAGATTCGGGCCTAGGGATTTCTGATGATTGCACCTCCTGTTTACTTTTGCTACTAGGTCCATCTTTATTTTCATGTTTTATTCGTTTTGTTTATTTCTTTCAATCCCTTTTATTTTTTTTATCAATAAACAAATATAAAAATCACATAAAAATAAATTAATTATTAGAATAAATAGGTTTTATTACTAACTTAATTATATTTTATTTTTTCCTAAAATAACCAAAGAAACCAAAATAGGTCATGTAATTATTTTTATTAATTAATTTAATTAACTAATTAATTTCATATTTAATTTAGAAAACTTATTTCTTTTATTAAAAACAACAAAAAATAATTTTTCTTTTAATTAGGTTAGAAGGGTCAAAACCTTAAATTCTCGTCGATCTTAATTCTTCTCGCGCGCTTTATTTTTATTATTTACCATATTGATGTAACTTCCTACGTTTTGTAATAGTTTAATTAGGACGTTTATTTACATTTAACACTTTATTTTCAAAGGGTTTGTGTTTGGCTATGTAAATACCCGAAGCCTTGTAATAGCGTAGTTTAAATTCCGCACTTTAAATTCCGCAAATTATTAACTGTTAGATGTATGATATAAGGATGCATGACAAGAATGTATGATTAATTTTAAAACAGTTAGATCACCCTAAATGTGCAAAGATAAATAAACTTAAATTGAATCATGCGCACATGCGCACTCCTAGGGTACACTCCCACTTGGTTGCCTTCGGTAAATGGTCATTGAGTATAGGATGCTTTAGTGGTCGTCATTTTGTCTAAACAAAGATCAAAGTCCCGATTCGGAAAAGTTTCCTCGGAATTGTTGCCTCGAATAATTGATCTAAGACATTAGGGTTATTACTAAGACGTCCTAACATTGCTTTAGTGACCATACGTCCCTTTCGAATTGACCCTCAAAACTCCAATGACGGTGCTACCTACTAACTAATAGTTGGATAGCATTGTCTAAAGGAAACGAACATAGAACAATTCTTTTTTCGAGTAGGTAGATTAGTTCTTAAGTACTTGCTCATTCCAAACAAATTTTTCACATTTACACTCCTTTACAAACAAAGTTTTCAAAAACACTTCATTACACTCTTGAAGACAGAAGAAAGAGTTATATCGAAGTTAAAACAAAAACTTTTTCAAAACCCACAAACACAAAGAATTTTTTTTTGAAAATGATGAGCAAGTACCTAAGAGCCCGTAGATAACTACGGATAGAAAGGGTGCTAATACCTTCCCTTTCTATAATCTACCCCCCGTACTCAGAAATATCTCGAAAAAGGAATTTTTCTGTGCTTTTTTCCTTTCCTTGTTGGATAAAATAAAAGACGGTGGCGACTCTTGCTTACCGCAAAATTTTGCGAAAACAAACGCAAAACGCAAACGAGCAATTTCCTTAACGAAATAGGGAAACCACGTCCCTGTTCTGGCCAGCGTATCACACTTGGTGATTAGAGGAGGTTGCATGAATCCAGAATTCCTTTACCAAAATTGGAAACACTGGACCTAGAAGACGATTAAAATACACGTTCCAACCTTGAATAGCTACATCTGCAGTAAGATCAAACTCATTTTCATTCATGCTTTCAAAATCAATGATAATCTCACAGAGAACCTCAAGAGAATCAATTGGAGTAAGTAAGTTTCTTGACGATTCTTCGAATTATTCTGTAGTTGATGAAGATGAACCAGGAGCACATTGAAGATTCTTAGCGCTTGAAGATGAAGCCATTGTTCAGACTGACTGTTTGAGATTTCTAAAAAAGGGTTTTTGCAAACGAAAACTAGAAAGGAAATAGAAGCAAGAAGAAGTGAGAGTGAGAGTGAATGTGTATTTATAACCAATTTGAAAACTTAATCAACAAGAAAGAGAAAAATATTAATGATTACACAGCAATTATGAGTCCTGGAAATAGGGGATGGCGTGGAGATATGAAACAGTTACCAATGACATGCGTCTCAATGCACCCAATCAAAGCTTTAGACCCTTCAGAATTTGAACGCGTGTTTAACCTTAGAAGGACGCTTGTGAGAGGATAATATATGTTGATAATGTGAAATGCGCGCTTCTATCTTTGAAATGAACCGTTCAGGTCTTCTTAGATAGATTCTGATGCAACTGTCCTTCTAACTTCTGAAGAATTGTTGATCAGATGTTCACAAAGAAAACATAAAATTCTGAGGGTTAATGAATATATAAATAAAACTCTTATTTTGGACATAATTTCATGCTGAGATGTTTCAGAATGAAATTAAACCTATCTTTAGAAAGTGGTTTAGTAAAAACGTCAGCCCATTGATGGTATGTGTCAATAAATTTGAAGGAAAGGATTCCTTTCTGAATATAGTCCCTAATAAAGTGATGTTTAATTTCTATATTCTTAGCCCTATATGTAAAATAGGATTCCTAGATAAACAAATTGCATAAGTGTTATCACAAAATATAGGAATGTTACTCTCAAATATATTGAAGTCTTCAAGCTGACTCTTCATCCAGAGCATCTGTGTGCTGCATCCAGCATCTGTTATATATTCAGCTTCGGTTGTTGACAAAGCATTTGTGGATTGCCTTTTGTTGGTCCATGAGATAATATTTTCTCCCAGAAACTGGCAGCTTCCATAAGTGATTTTTCTTTCTACTCTATCTCCAGCGAAGTCAGCATCACAGTACCCTACTAAATTGTATTCACTGGTTTTTCTATAAAACAAACCAAGATTAGTAGTACCTTTCAGATACTTGAAAATTCGCTTAACAACTGTTAAGTGAGATTCTTTAGGATCTGATTGGAATCTGGAATATAAACATACATTGTATAGAATGTCAGGTCTTGAAGTTGTAATATATAAGAGAGAACCAAGCACACCTCTGTAGATCTTATGTTCTACCTTTTTACTTACCTCTTCCTTTTCCAGAATGCATGTGGGATGCATTGGAGTCTTAGATGGCTTACACTCTGATAAGTCAAATTTCTTTAGAAGTTCTTTGACGTATTTGCTCTGGTGTATGTAGGTTCCTTATGGAGTTTGATTGATCTGAATGCCTAGAAAGAATTTGAGTTCTCCCATCAAGCTCATTTCAAACTCTGCCTGCATAGACTTAGCAAATTCTCTTTCCAGAGAAGCTTTAGTAGATCCAAAAATTATATCATCTACATAAATTTGACAAACTAGAATTTCATTCTTAAATTACTTACAGAATAAGATTGTGTCCACTTTCCCTCTGGTGAATTCCTTTTCTAATAGAAAGCTACTTAGTCTTTCATACCAAGCTCTGGGAGCTTATTTCAGACCATGTAGTGATTTCTTTAGTTTGAATACATATTCTGGATGTTTGGAATTTTCAAAACCAGGGGGTTGGTGCACATAAACTTATTCATTATTGTATCCAATTAAGAATTCACTTTTGACATCCATCTGATAGAGAGTGATGCCATTATTCACAGCGAAGGAAATTAAGAGTCTGATAGATTCTAACCTGGCGATTGAAGTAAAGGTTTCTGTATAGTCTATCCCCTTTTGTTGACTATAACCTCGTGCAACCATCCGTGCTTTATTTATGATGACTTCTCCTTGTTCATTCTACTTGTTTCTGAATACCCATTTTGTTCCAATGGCGTTGAACCCTTTAGGTTTGGGAACCAGATCCCATACGTCATTTATGGTGAATTGATTTAATTCCTCCTGCATAGCTAGTATCCAGTCATTATCCAGAAGAGCTTCATCAATGAAAGTTGGCTTAATCATAGATACCAATTCCATGAGAGATTCTTCAGAATTTCTGAATGTGGATCTTGTTCTGATTGGATCTTCCTTCTTTCACATAATTTTGTCTTCAGGATGGTCTAGGCTGCTTCTGGATAGTCTTTTATGGAGAGGTTCTTCAGATGTTGCTGTAGTGTTTGTGATATTTCCTTCTGGTGTTATTTGTGAATCTTTGTTGGGAACTTTTGATGTATTACCGATAGTTCCAGGGCCAATGATCTTCCCTTTCTGATTGCCTCCAAAACCCACGTAGCCTCCAGATTTAAGTTCCAGGGTTTGGAACATATGTTTTCTTCCTGTCATGTGTCGAGAGCGTCCAAATTCCAGGTACCATGATTGGTGTTTCAGTCTTGGTATCAAAGATATCTGTTACATATACAATTTTATCCTTAGGTACCCATATCTTTTTGGGTCCTTATTTGTTAGTGTTACCAAAATTTTGTTTGAATTTTGGTTTAGCAGAGAAATTATTACTGGTATATTTTAAGTCATGTGTATGCCCATAGGTAAAGCGAGATTTTAAAGGAGTACGTTTAATAACTAAGTCCTTGACTTTCTTAGGTTGGGATACTATACCTTTGTATCCTATACCTTTTCTATCATTTCTGCTAACTCCATAGATTATTGAAGCCATCTTGCTTTTATCTATGTTTTTAGCAAGGAAATTCTTAAAGCTATGATCATATTCCTTTGCCAATGAGGTTTCACCACTCGTCCATCATCCAAATGCATGTGATTAACTGCCCGCACAAAAACATCATCTTGACAACACGCGCCCACCGAGAGAAAGCCTAATGGTATTGCCTACATGGCACCAATAAAGGTGAGTTTAGTCGCGCTATAACATTGCCTACATGGAGTTACAATCCCACCATAACAAGCACACCAATATGATCCCCGTAAGTATGGAAATGCCCTATCATATCGGCCCACAACTGCACATTGTAATGGTAGCTCCGATGCTTTTGACATACCGAGCATGCAGATGTGATCACATCAAGTGTGGAAATGCCATATCATATCGTCCCACAATTGCATATCTCAATAGTATAATTGACACACAAGGTCTAGGTCATGAGTGATTTACATCCTAGCATTCGGGCCTACTCCAATTTAAGCATACATCAAAACCACCATGTGTATCAAGCCACATAGGCACACATCTATCCACACAATGCACAACACTGAATGTTCAACCGGAACGACTGTAAAACACCATTATTCATGAAATTATCATGTATCACATATATGCATTGATCATAGATAATTGACATTTAAATAATATGGGGTAACCAAAGTATTAAGCACATTCTTCATCATATAGAAATTAGGAAACATTGCATTCATACATAGAATGGATTTTCACTTAAGGGAAAATAGTTCCATGCGTTTCTAGTATATTGACCATAAAAATGCATTAGAAAAAGTGATTCCTAAAAAGACTATTTTTGTTCCATTCTATGCTCATAGAGGTGTTGTAACTGGTTTTAAATTGAGAGTCGCCACTACTAGTTTTTATCCTAAGAAAGGGAATCTAATAGGAAAACTTAATTTTGTAGACAAATATTCTAGGTTCTTATTTCGTTTAGACGAAGGGAAGGTGTTAGGTACCCCCCACCTACCTTGTTCGCAAGGATACTAGGGTTTAGGTTTTAAAGGTTTAGGGTAAGGGTTTTAATTTTTTAATAGTGGAACTCTCCACAATTTTAGTCATATGCTTATGTATCCTCTTATGAGGAACCAGAGTCTCAATTTGTAGTTCGTAGTTGGTTTGTGTTTTTTATGGATTATGAAGATATTTTAATTCTCCTTGTGCTTAGCCTAAGTGTGTGAATAGCGGAGATTTTGGATGAAGGCCCAGTTAATTAAAATATATTTGTAATTCTTTTTGAAAATTAATTGTTGAGTTAATTTAATTATGAAAAATGATTTGGTGTTGGTTAAATGTTTTTTATGTATTAATTATAGAAAATATCTTATTTATATGCATGATTAAAATAATTTAGTGCAATAAATAAAGTAGGTATTTAGATGCAATTTTAGAAATATATTTAATTTTATAATAGTAATAATAATATAATATAACATTACAATTATAAATATATTAAAATAATAATAAAAATATATATAATTGTAATACGGTGGGAGAACTGACTTGTTTAGCGTTTTATCGCAAATATTGCGGATAGCAAGAGTCGCCATCGACTTTTCTTTTATCCAATGAGGAAAGGTGAAAAGAACAGGAAAGACCTTTGATAGTTTTTGAGTTTGGGGGGTAAGTTATGAAAAGTAATGGTGTTAGCATCCTTTTCATCTGTAGTTATCTACGGGCTCTTAATTGCCCAGCTCACTTCAAACTTGCTTTGTGTGTGTATACTTTGAAAATATTTTGAATGCTAATTATGAGGCATACTTTGTAATAATTCTTGTATCAGTCCTCGAGAATGTTTACAAAGTGTTTTTTTAATATTTGTTTTGAAACGTGAGGTGTAAAAATGAATTTGTTTGTTTGAAACTGTTATGAGCGAGCAATTTGTTGAGTCTTACCCACTAAAGGTCGTTCTTGTTATTTTCCTTCTCCGTTAGAGATAATACTATCCACGCCATTAGTTGGTAGGTAGCTCTATCTATTGGATGTGAAGGGACGGACGTAGGGTCGTCGTATGGTCATAGAAGGAAACATGTAAGAATACTTTTAGCAATTCGAAGGGACTAGCATCATTTTTCTCGTAGGGTCATCGAAGGGACTAGATCATTTTGTAGGGAACTCGAAGGTTCATCGAGGAATTATGATCTTTATTCAAAAGGGACCATGATGATATTGTTTAACTAATGGTCTTTGCTAAAGTATTCCCGTTTTCATGGGACGTGACCATTAGTATCGCAAGACAACGAAGAGAGGTTACCTTAGAGGTGAAGTGTGCAAAGTGTATTGGTTTCAGTTATGTTATCTTGAAAATTAAGGTAATCTATGTTTGATTTTATTCTTATCATACAAGCCTATTTACTAGCAGTTATATATAAATATATATATACAAACATATAAAGGCAAAAGATAAAGCGAAAATGTAAATCTACGCTATTACATGCTTTGGGAGAGTTACATAATTAGAAAAATACGGGGATGTAAATCTAAACTATTACATTAAACTGTGCGACCTATACAATTGTCTAAGAAAATAAATAGCAAAAAGAATAAGAAAATGTTGGAAAAAAGTTTAAATGCCCTAAAAATCTAAGTTCATATTTTTGGTGTTTTTATGAAAATGATTTAAGTGTTAATTAATAATAATTAAAATCCTAATTGTAATTGATTTTAATTAATAAAAAGCGTAAAATCTAATTGTCCAAAAAATTAATTAATTAATTTACACCCTAAAACAAATTATTTGTTGATTTTATTATATGGCTTCTTTATTAATTTTTTATGTATAAATTTTGATTAAATAAAAGTTAATTAACAAAAAAATAACTAATAAAAAGAAAGGGGAAATGAAGAAAGTAAAGCAAAAAAGGTTTTAGCATCACTGGGGTTCGAACCCCCTCCCTTCTCTTCACACGCTTGGTTCTAACCTATTCTACATTTCTTGTTTAACACATCTGGACATATGAAACTTATTAATAACACAAGGATTAAGAAATTTGAAATTATAAAATCCTTACCATCAGTGTGATTGAAGGGAGGTGTTCTGGGCACGGTTGAGCATGGTTATGGACTTGAGGAGATTTTTGGGGATGTCAGGATGATGATTCGAAGCTTCGTTTCAGTTGAGAATGGCTGGAAAACTGGGATACGATTTGCACCTTCTTTGAAAATTGTGTTTGAGAACTTGTTTCTATGGCATCCAATTCATGTCCTTGTCTTATTGAGCGTGTCCTCTATTTATAATGGATGATTGTTTAAGTTAACATTCCTGAAAGGAAACATGTGCAATCAAAGTCATTATTTGTTTCCAAAACAATTGCAAAACTTTCCAAAACATGAAGATCTCTTTACTTCTTCATCCCTCATGGTTTTGTTATGCTGGATATGTGATCTTGGGCTTCAAAATGATCCAAAACAAAAGCCTGCATGCCTTGTACATTTATTTAATATTTATTTAATTTAATTTTGAATTTAAATCAATAAAATCAAAATAAATGAAATAAAAAATTAAAATAATGCATGAATGGACTTAGATGTCCCTAAACATGTCATAAACACGTTTAAACTTCAAAAGCTAGGCTTATTAGCCTAAAAGTCCAAAATTGCATAATTATGGTTTCATGCATTTTCTCAAAATTGCTCAATTTTCACTAATCATAAATCTCTCAAATTTTGTCATATGAAGGTTATCTTAGACTTTTTGGAAAGCTTAAGATGTCCCCTACAAATCTCATGTTGGTCAATTTTTCATTTGGTGTCTTTAAGTTGATGTAAATTACTTTGACAAAAGATGTCTTTTTGTTGACTTTTAAAATGACTTGTAACGTTTTGGCCTATATCTCTCAAATGAAGCATTTTTGGCCTTGAGCTTAGAGAGACAGAGTTGTAGAGAGTTTAATTTACTTCAAGATAGGCTTTGGTTGAGGAATTTCTGATGAAGCATGTGAAAGTTATGCTTGGTCAAAGTTTAGTTGACTTCTCCTTAAGAAAACTCTAATTTGGTAACTTTTGTCTTTTGATGAATCTCGAGTTTTCTTGATGAATCATGATCAACCCTCAATAAAATGATGAATGTGACTTTAAATTATTGATATTGACCAAAAACCTTGAAGTTTAACTGTATGTTGACCACAATTGACTTTTTATCCAATATAGTTTATTTTCAATCATCTGAGCAATTGATTGAGCAAACTTGTGATGCAAGGCTTGAAACTTGTCATGAGGGTACCTTAAAGCATATGAGAAACCATGAAACTCACTTGAGGCATTAGGAGCCCAATTTTCCTTGAGAAAACCAAAACCATAATTGTAGGCCATTGCTTAGGAGAACTGCTTGTATGCTCAAACCCTTGAGTATTCTTAAGCAATTGAGAACCCTAGGAGCATGAGGAGGTTTCTTGAATCAATTATCTTCACAAATGAGAGGGTAAATTTTGGGGTACAATAATAATAAAATAATAAAGAAAATAAATTAAGAAAACACAGGGGGTGTAAATTACATTAAGGTAGTAAAATAAGGGTATTAACAGTAGGGCCCTGAATTCAGATATTGAATTCAGGCCCAAAAGACAGGGGGTGTAGGTTTGAATTATGCAGTAAAATGGAGGGTGCAGGGAGCCAGGGCCCAAGTTTAGATTTTGGACTTGGCCCATTAAGACTGGGGGTATGTTTTTATGATGATTAGTGAAAACAAAAACGCAATGGAGTGCGTTTAGATATAGGCCAAGCACAAAACGACAAGTGATGGGGAGGAGGTCCATTTCGACCTCATATGGGAATGTGTATGGAGCTTATGCTAGGCGCGCATCTCTGGTCATTTGATGGAAATCATGTTGTTTAGATGGAGGATGAGTGATAACGATCATAGGATGGCATGCACGAGATCGTTGGACATATTATGTTTTCATTTTACAAAACTATTATTTCAATTTATTATTTTCTTCTCTCTCTCATACCCGTTTCCTCTCTTCTCACACCCAAACAGAAAATAAACCCTAACCCTGTTAAACCCCAATTTGTGACGACATTGTCCCTCTCTCTCTCTCTCTCTCTCTCTGATAGCACAATAAAACCTGATAACCCACAAACCCCAACCCCAAATCAACCCAACAACAAAAAACTTTTTAATCTAAATAGTTACCTCATCGTGTTTATTTTTTGAGTTCCGATCTATCTTCACTAATCCCTTCCTCCTTCTGTTTGTAGGCGCGACGACGATGAGGATGATGTAGCGGCAGTGCTTTAAAGAGAGCTAGGGTTTCATATTGAAACCCTAAGCTGGAGCGGTGGATTTGAAGTTGACAACAAGCACTATCGGAGCAAGCTCTCTCACCGTTCTTCCAACTTCTTCACCTTCTTTTGTAAAATTTCCTTTTTAATTTTTCTCTTTAATAATTTTTCCTCCTTCATTTTGTTTTGTTCTTTGCTTTTTATAGTGTTTTTAGGGTTTATAGATTAATAAATATTTTAATGAGGTTCGTTACTCCTTGATTGAATTAGATAATTAGGAAATTTTCTGATTCTGTTGTAATTTTGGATTTGTATAAGTTTGATACGATTCGATTTAGTTTCTGATTCAGTTCTGTTTTAGTTTTGTTTTTGTAAAGACTTGATTTGGTTGTATTTGATTGATTCCGCATTGATTGTGATTGTGTAAAGCTTTGATGATAAAAGACATGTTTCTGTTTTTAATTTGAACAACACTTGTTTCTCTCTAAAGCATGTGTTATTTTCTAGTTAATCTGTACAGTGCACGTTATGGTTAAGCACTTTTTTTTGTCTTTGGATCTGGCCTGAAATATTTGGGCTTGTAATCAGTAAAGGGCTTTCAATTTTTTAGTCATTTTTTTTCCAAATAATCAAAACTGATATAATAATACTTTTAATAATAACAATAATTTCGTTAGTTATAATTATGAAACTAATTAAATGTTTAAATATAATAATAAGAAAATCATAACCAAATTTTAATTAAGATAAAAATGATTAAATGAAATAATAATTATGTTTAATAAAAAAAATAATAACTAATTATATAAATAATGTAGTGTAATTTGAATAGTAAAAAGTCAAAATTTGACTTCTCCTTAACAAAAATGATGGGCCAGACAAAAAAACTCTTATGGGCCATTTTGATATAGAAGGCCCATGAACCCTTTAATTAACACACCCCTTTTATCAATATTTAAAATGGGCTGGAATTCTTACATGGGCCTTTCTGATTTAGAAAAGCCCAAAAATTCTTAATGAGATGTAATCTTCAAGATTTGAAATGGGCTGGGAGCGAAACAATACATTGCCGCATATAGACTAATACAATAAATTATGTCGCTGATAAATATAACTTATTGCTGCTTCGAGATTAACACAATGAGCCAAAGATTTTCGTATATCTACCATAGTCTAGAGGATATATAATACGAGCTTGAAACTAGATATTTGGAACTTCGAAAGACAATGTCGGTTGTGTCAGTCCTCAACCAAGACTCGATAACCAAATGAAATATGTTAGGTTTGAAGCGATGAAACCCAAAATTCCCTGATGATGTCAGTTGTGTCATCCTCAACCATGACTATCAGTCATGAAAGATAAACCCCAAATTCATCGATGATGTCGGTTGTGTCGCCCTCAACCAAGACTATTAACATGAAGAAAGGTAACCCCAAATTCATCGAAGATGTCGGTTGTGTCGTCCTCAACAATGACTATCAACATGAAGAAAATAAACCCCAAATTCATCGTAGATGTCAGTTGTGTCACCCTCAACCATGACTATCAACATGAAGAAAATAAACCCTAAATTCATCGAAAATGTCGGTTGTGTCGTCCTTAACCATGATTATCAACATGAAGAAAATAAACACCAAATTCATCGAAGATGTCGACTGTGTTGTCCTCAACCATGACTATCAACATGAAGAAGATAAACCCCAAATTCATCGAAGATGTCGATTGTGTCGTCCTCAACCATGACTATTAACATGATGAAAATAAACACCAAATTCACCGAAGATGTCATATGTGTCGTCCTCAACCATGACTATCAAGATGAAGAAAATAAACCCCAAATATCTTAAGGTTTGAACTATTTAGTTCGCCCAGATAAGCTTGCTAATGACGAACCCCAAGAAAAATCATATATTAACCAAAGTAGTTTCACAAAATGCCATGCGTGATGCATATGCATAATACCTTAATTGATGTGTTACCTAAGTGTGATATATGCCCCAAATGTTTTAAATGCTCATGTAGCAAAATGCTTATGTGTATATATGCCCCCAAATATCTTCATATGTACCAAATGTGTATATGCCCCAAGTGTTTAATATTTGTATGCCCCAAGTATTTTTCATATGTTTTTTGATATTTCTCCTTTGTTAAAACGCCTGGTTCTCGTAGTCACCAACTTCCCTAATGTTATTTGTTGCTATTCGTATCTCTAAGTTGATTTGAATTTTGATGTTGCTTTGTTATATCTCCAAGTTGATTTGAATTTTGATAAAGCATGGTGAACAGTGTCAATGTGTCATAGGTAATTTGTATCGCATGTGTAGGTGTGGGCATGGACATAGACGTGGATTTTCCTTCGATGTTTTTCTAGACAAAAATGTTTTTGATGCTTTTATCAAGTGCTTTTATTTGTATGTCAAATCCCTAAAATGATTTCAACACAATATTCACAAAAATGATCGTAGTATTTTGTAAAAAAGTCTGAAAAGAAAAAAACGCAATTGAAAGATTCGAAAAAGCTCAATGTTTTATTGACTATATGTGCCTCTGAATAGGCAAGCATACAACATGCAATTAATTGAAAGAGGTAATTACAAAAAGTTTTAAAACTGGAAATGGCAATGAAAATGATAATTGCTACTGTTTTTTCCACAATGTCCTTTGATAGTTCTAATCTCCTTTTCTTCCGAGTCAAATGATTTAGACCCATCTCTCCTTTGTGGTTTGTAGTCTTAGTTTGTAGATCACAATCTTTTTGTTCTTTATTTCTTTGAATAAGATCCCTAACTTATGCCTGGATTTCCCTTTCGGGTTTTCAGTCCACTAGGATAATTTTTTTTGTGTATGCCCCTTATTTTTTCCTGGATCACCCTTTAAGGTTTTCAATCCAATGGGACGCTCCTTTTTTCCTTACTTTCCCGTTTAGGGTTCGAACTTAACGAGCTTTCTTATACATAGTATTTTTTTACTGCGTCTGAATTTTCCGAATGTGGTAGTTTTTCCACATCCATTGTCGTGAGGATGAGACCACCACTGAAGAATGCTATTTTTACCATAAATGGACCTTCGTAGTCGGGTGTCCATTTAGCGTGTGAGCCGAGGCGAGGTAACAGAATCTTCTTGAACACCAAATCTCCTTCTTTGAATACTTGAGGTCGAACCTTTTTTCTGAATGCTTTCTTCATCCGATTTTGATATAATTGATTGTGGCACAAAGTTGTCAAGTATTTTTTCTTCAATGTGGTTAAGCTGATCAATGAATACTCAATAATTTTCCTGACCTGATACTAAATGATATTGTTCAGATTCAACCTCAGTTTGAACTTTTGCAGATTCTCGAATAACTTTTGTAAATGTATGATGTGATCCTCCTCTGTATGAGATTTAGAGATCATATCATCTACGTATACCTCAAATTTTTTGTGAATTATGAAATAGCGTGACCATAGCCTGTTGATGAGTTTCCCGTATGTTCTCCAGACTGAACAACATTACTTTATAACAGAAAGTCCCCCATGGTGTCATGAAAGTGGTCTTCTCCATATCTTCATGTTCCATTTTGATTTGATTTTAGTAAAAGAATCCGTCCATGAACGAGAATACTGAAGCTTGAGTTGTATTGTCCACCAAAACATCTATGTGAGGTAACGGGAAATCGTCTTTAGGACTTGCTTTATTTAGATCCCAATAATTCACACACATGCGTACTTTACCGTCCTTCTTGGGTACTGGCACGATGTTAGCTATCCAAGGTGGATAATCTACCACCGCTTAGAACCATGTGTCATATTGTTTAAGGACCTCTTCTCGGATCTTGTTGAACATGTATGAACGAGTTCTTCTGAGCTTCTACCTAACAGAAGAGCAACCTTCCTTGAGAGGTAGTCTGTGCATCATGATATCTGTATCCAATCCTGGCATATCTCTATAAGACCAGGTAAATATATTCACATATTCATGTAACAACTTGATCAGCCTTTCTTTGACACTTTTCTCCAATGTTGCCCCCAACTTGATCTCTTTCGGTTCTTCCTTTGTGCCAAGGTTAAGGGTTTTAATAGATTCCTAGTATGGTTGTATATTGTCAGCTTTTTGCTCTATTTCCCTCGCTAATTCTTTAGAAAGTTCAAGATCTTCGTCATCTTCCTCTTCAGCTTGGTTGATGGGTCGATCAAAATTATATCGGATATCAGCAGTGACATTATCAGTGATTTTAGGAATGGATCTGCATATTTATCATGTTTTGGTGCAGTTTTTGGTGTGCGAATTTGGAAAATGCATATTGTAATACGGTGGGAGAACTGACTTGGTTGTTTTGCGTTTGATCGCAATTATTATGGATAGTAAGAGTCGCCGCCGACTTTTCTTTTATCTAACAAAGGAAAGGTTGAAAAGAACAGGAAAGACCTTTAGAGATTATTTCTTGAGTTCGGGGGGTAGGTTTTGAAAAGGGAAGGTATTAGCACCCTTTTCATCCGTAGTTATCCACGGGCTCTTAGTTGCTTGCTAGATCACTTGCTTTTGTTTGAAAATGTGCTTTGTGAGGTGGGTTTGAAAATAGTTTGAAAATGTCTTTGTAATGATTCTCGTCTCTATAAGAATGTGTACAAAGTGTTGGTTTTGAAAATAGTTCAAAAAGGTATTTCTTTGTGGAATATGTTTTTGAAAGTGATTTTGAATAATGCCTTTGTAATGATTCTCGTCTCTATAAGAACGCGTACAAAGAGCTTTGTCTTTTGAAAATGTTTCAATTGAAAGTGTTAGTGTGGAAATGGTTTTTTAGTTGTGAGCAAGCAAGCAACTACGAGCATCCTACCTACTCGAAAGGTCTTTTTTCTTTTCCTCCTCCTTTATATGTTGATATCTTACCATTGATTGATAAGAAGCCCCGTCGTTGTACGTGAAGGGACGGGCGTGGGTCGTTTGTATAGTTATAGAAGGAAACCTATGAGACATTTTAGAATTTCGTATAGGGACTAGATCGTTTACCGAAGGCAACATCGAGGGTCATCGAGGGACTACGATATTTTATCGAGGGTCTTTGCTAGAACGCCCATATTCGAGGGACATGATAATTTTTCGAGGCAACAAGTGAGATTATCCTAGAGGTGCACGTGTGCAATGTGTGTTTGATTCCATGCATTTTTGTATTTGATTAGGGTTGTCTACTTGTTGGTTTTATCTTGCCATACACCCTAATTAGTAGCATTTGTATAAAGCAATAAAAATGCAGAAAATAAATATCCTACACTATTACAACCATATTGAATAGCAAGAAAATATAAATACAAAACAAAAATAAAATAAGGGAACATAAGTTCTTCAATTCAGGAAGAATGAACCCTTCGATTCCGCTCTTCCTGGCTTCTTTCGATTTGGGCTTAGCAGTCTGCGTGAGATGCACCCTTCAATTCACACTCCTTCTGCTTCTTTCGATTGACCTGGAAGTCAGCGTGAGTGTACACTCTTTGTTTCAACCTCCTTGCTGCCTCCTTTCGTTTGGGGCCTGGAAGTCAGTGTGGGGTGAAGCCTAAGGCTTCGATTCACACAAAACTCTTTGTTTTATTTATTTGTTTGATTCTGTATAGGTTAGTTCTACCATATATTTGGACAAGAAAAACAAATGAAAAGGGCAAAAATGAAAAGTAAACAAATGTCATTTACATGCTTGAAACGAACGGGTTAAGGTCAGGGGACTTATCTTGCTTCTGAAGTTGGTGCTTCTGGACCTTGAGTGATTGGACTGGATGCTCCTGGATTCGAAGGAAAGAAACAAGTGTGGTATTTCTTTGACTGGATTCGAAGGTCAAGAAGAGTGGGGGTTGTGTTTGTTATTTCTGGATTCCAAGGAAAAGAAACAGGTGTAGTGTTTCTTTTTGTTGGATTCGAAAGAAAGAAAAAAGTACGGGGTTTCTCCTGGATTCGAAAGGGAAAAGAAACATGTTTTATGTTTCTAGTGTTGGATTCGAAAGGAACAGAAACAAGGGTGTGGTCTTTTGCTTCTGGGTTTGAGAATGTGTTAAGTTTTTGATGATTTTCACATAATTAAAGTTTCTCCAGGTATCAAAAGCCTTTGGATGTGTTGTCCATCCCCTTATATGTGTTATGGAGCCTCTTATTTATAGATGAAGTTGTCTGAGGTTTAGGAGGGAAAACAAAAGAATTTGAACAAATTTAGTATGCTGTTTTTGTAGCTTTCGAGGTGCAGTCTTGTATGCCATTTTGGTGCAAGAATAGGGGCAGCATTGCAGGATTGCTATGTAATAGTTTTGGAGCGTTGTGGCCAGTGTAGCAGGCTTGGACTTGCAGCACAAACATCTTTGAATATTTCCAACCTTTCCTTTTGACTTCATAAGTCCAACCTTCGACCATATCCTCTCTTTATACAACAATACTTGTTTCTAAACATTATGCGTCTTTCGAATGAGCCCTTTTTGTGCATCCTTCAAAGGGGCTAAACATAGGCCCCTTGAATGGGTCACAAAAATATGTCCTTAGAATGTTACATCCAGGTATGTCTTGCATGTCCTTCAAATGGGCCACCAAATATGTCCTTCGAATGTAACAACAATTGTGTGTCATAGTGTAGAAATTGTATGTTGAAGATTTTCAAGGGTGGAATCAAAGCAAGCTATTTCACAGGGAGATATTGTCCATTCGAAGCTAGTATGAAAATAGCCAATGTATGAGGGAAGTTCCTGCCTTGTGATTTGAAAAAAGCAGGAAAGAAACCTTTGCTTCCTTAATCAAAACAAACACTGCAAGGGGCCATTGCTTTGTGAATCAAAGCAAACATGTAAGGGGTCATTTCTTCAATTGAAGCTTGCATGTAGGAGGCCACTTGCTTTGTGGGTGCTAGCATGAAGGGAAGCCATTGTCTTGTGCGGACAGGCATGCATGAGGCCATTGCCTTGTGCATCATGTAGGACGCCAATGTTGAAGGTGGATTCGAAGCAGACATGAAGGTGAATTCGAAGCAAGCACAGGGGGAGTTATTTGTCCAATCAAAGCTTGTCCAATTGAAATAGGCACGCGGGCATCAAATGTCCAATCGAAACAGGCATGCAGGCAACCACTTATCCAATCGAAACTTGTCCAATCGAGCAAACATGCAGGCGTCAAATATCCAATCGAAGCAGGCAGCCATTTATCCAATTGAAGCAAGGGAAATTGAAGCAAACTTGTTGTTCCTTAAAATAATCACTTTTATCTGTTTTTCCTTTTTTTGACAGTTTCCTCTTTAACTTGATGTTGGAAAATCCAATTGTACTTGTGCAACCTTGACCCAGTAGGAATTTTATGAGAAAAATCTTAAGAAATGAGAGGGCAAATTTTAGGGTACAACAGATGCCCCTGTTCAATCTTCTTAAACCTGAAGAGTTAGATTGGCGAGTCCGCCATTCGTTACTTGAAGGTGGAAGATGATTGAACACTAGAGTGTCCAGAAATTTGCACTCGATGATGTGGTGGTTGATTGTGTATGGAATGGGCTTAAAGATTCCATTTGGAGATATGATGGAGGCTTTTTAGAGATGGGCTTACATATGCCATCCAAAGGTGATTATTGACAAAAATTAGACTAAGTCTAAGCTTGACTTCAACTGGAAAAGAATTAGAATAAATCTTCGGTCGATTTAAACTGAACCAGCAGAGGTCTTGAATAATATTTAATTGGAAAAGAAATAGAATAAATATTTGGAGCGATTTAACTGAACCAGAGAAAGTGTTTACTGGGACGGAATCAAGATAAACCATTGATCGATTTAAACTAAACCAACAAAGGTCTTGAATAATCTTTAACCAGAAAAGAATCAGAATAAATCTTTGGCATGATTTATCTGAACCAGAGAAAGTGTCTATCGGAACGGAATCAAGATAAACCATTGATCGATTTAAACTGAACCAGCAGAAGTCTTGAATAATCTTTTACTGGAAAAGAATCAGAATAAATCTTTGGAGCGATTTAAACTGAACCAGAGAAAGTGTCTACCAAGACGGAATCAGGATAAACCATTGATCAATTTAAACTGGACCAGTAAAGGTCTTGATTAATATTTAATCGGAAACAAATCAGAATAAATGTTTGGCGCGATTTATCTGAACCAGAGAAAATGTCTACTAGAACGGAATCAAGATAAACCATTGATCGATTTAAACTAAACCAGAGAAAGTGTCTACCGGAACGGAATCAGGATAAACCATTGATCCATTTAAACTGAACTAGCAGAAGTCTTGAATAGTGTTTGTTGTGTGGATAGTCACCCTATCCTGTTTCGAGAATTGATCTATAATCAATTTGTTCAAAGATAGTTGCCCTATCTTGTTTTAGGTATTAATTTGGAACTTGTTTTTGTTGGTAAGTGTGAAGCTTGATTGTGACAGATAGTGAAGGAATCTTGGACGATTACTAACTCAACAGATAATGAAGGAATCTTGGACGATTACTACCTCAACAGATAATGAAGGAATCTTGAACGATTACTACCTAAATAGATAATGAAGGAATTTGGGACGATTACTACCTCAACAGATAATGAAGGAATCTTGGACGATTACTACCTCAACAGATAATGATGGAATTTGGGACGATTACTACTCTAAAAGGTAATGAAGGAATCTGTGACGATTACTACTCCAAAAGGTAATGAGGGAATCTTTAACGACTACTACTCCAAAAGGTAATGAAGGAATCTTTGACGACTGCTACTCCAAAAGGTAACGAAGGAATCTTGGATGATTACTACCTCAACAGATAATGAAGGAATCTGGGACGATTACTACTCCAAAATGTAATGAAGGAATCTTTGACGACTGCTACTCCAAAAGGTAATGAAGGAATCTTGGATGATTACTACCTCAATAGATAATGAAGGAATCTGAGATGATTACTACTCCAAAAGGTAATAAAGGAATCTTGGATGATTACTACCTCAACAAATAATGAAGGAATCTTGGACGATTACTACCTCAACAAATAATGAAAGAATCTGGGACGATTACTACTCCAAAAGGTAATGAAGGAATATGGGACGGTTACTACTCCAAAAGGTAATGAAGGAATCTAAGCTTGATTTTGTCTTTGAGAAGTTTACAGATAGTTAATGACACTTATCTGTTGATTGATCTTTTCCTGAAAGGTAAAAAGTTAGTTGTATGCAATGTCATGATGTATGCATTGTGTAATGATGTTCTCAAAATAAATGAGATTGTGTTGTATGCATTTATCATGTGTATATGCTATGAATATTGTTGAAATGTAACTTTGTCTTGGAAAATAAATCTTTGACAAATGTTGGGGAGTTTTGGGAAGTTAAATCCCGGGCTGCCGTTGGGGATGGAGAGCATGCACACCTTTAGACCTTGTTTTGGAATGTTTCTACTAGGGATTCCTGTTTTGTTGTTTGAGGAGAAATCCACTAGGGAAGATTAGCTTTGGCTTGAGAAATATTTGTGGAGAATGTTGATTTTTGCTTGGGGAAAAGAGTTCAGGAGTTTTAGTTGTCCGTTGCTCTACTGGGGAGTTATCTCTTGATGGAAGAGAAAGGAAGTTAACAAATTGTTGGGGATAAAGAAGTTAATTGTTATCTGGTTGTCTCCCAGGTTTTATAGAAACTCACTGAGGATTGTAGGAAAGTCTACTGGGGAAGAGGGGTTGTGTTCCCTTGATATGTTAGCCTGAGGGGCAAATTTAAGTTGGGGAATCTGTAGTTTGTTAGGGAAGTGAACCCTGTTACCAATCTGCTGGAGAGGTGTCTCCTTTTGGCAGAACTTCCTTAAGGATTCTTCTTGAGATCAACTCAGCTGGGAAGAAGGTTTTTTGGAGATTAAAACTCTGGCTGGGAATTGCCTGGATCCAACTTTGTGGGAATATCCATGAATTTGGCCTTGAGGGGTTTGTACCCTTATTCGTGAAGATTATTCTGTAGGGATAACCTTATGGAGATGACTCTATGGAGACTTGACTGGGGATCACTTTATGAAAAGGACTTTGTGGATATTTGTCACTGCCCCAAGTAGTAGGTGTTGTAGTAGTGCCAGAAAATGTTTGCTTGACCGTACGTAACCCTTTGCTGGAATTCACGTTCAATTCCCCAAGTAATTCAGATACAGACCTGCCCCTGGTTATTCAGCATTTCATGGGAGATTTCTTGGAATCTTGACTTGACTTCCCCTAGACGAGTTGGACAGTGATATGTCATGCCCCCTTGCTTATAGGAGATTTGTCATTGGAAGTTTCATCCCATTTGAAGTGGTTTTGTTCACTGGGAGAGTTTTTATTCACTGGATATTCATCGTGTGAATTTCTCTGCTGTCAAACAATTAGCCATATGCAACCAGTGATATTCAAATAATGAAAATTTATGCTTGTCTTGAAGTTTGGAAAATGAGTTTTAGCAAATAAAGAGTTTTGTAAGAATGTGAATTCAATTCAAGATTTGCAGTAAGCCTTACAGGAGTTAGGATACCTTTGGTAACAGTATGTTTTTGAACTAACCCATGCTTCAATTAGGACTTTTGAAGGGTTGTATCGTGGCCTCGTTCACAGTTTAATAAACAAAGGATAAGGTTCAAATTGTATTTGTACCCGCCCGCTCTTCGTGATGTTCTTCAGTCCTAAACTTAGTTAATTGTACGTTTGAACTCCAATTGAGTCTGGAATAACATTTTAGTGATGGTTCGAACAAGTTAAGTTTGTTGGAAGGAAGTCATTTTTGCAACGTTTTTCATGTTGCCGAGGACTTGTAGTGCCCTCTTTTCTTTGATTTATCATCCCTGACTTTTGCCTGACTGTTCTCGTTTAGAGATTACAGCCAACGGGATGCCCCAGTTTCCTTAAGTCTCCTTCATAGGTTTTGAATCAGGGGCTTTTCTTTTAAGAGATAATGACTGCCTATTTATGGGGAACCATCATCGTCTTTGGACTCAGCAGGATGTTCTGGATGTCACATGTTGTGTACAAAGCGAAAGCTTGTGACTGAACGCGTATTTAAATTAACTGAGAGACTACCCTGCCCCAGGTTATGATTAAAGGTTTCAATTTGTATAAAAAAGAAAACTCCTACTTCTTAGGCTCAAAGGGGGTTGACTAGGGATTATCTTCCTTATAACTTCAGTGTTTAGGGTTTGAAAGGAACGCATGTACATCGTCAACAAGGTCTGTTCAAAAGCATAGTGTATGAGATTATGACATTGTTTTCGTCATCCTCCCTCTAAAGGCTTGAAACTTTTAAAACAAGAGTTGAATATCATAAAGGGAGTAAAAAGCATAGTTTAAAAATGAATGGATTAATTCAAGACAAACATATTTAATACATTTATGAGAATAACCAAAGTCTGACATAAATATAAGTGTTTAAGCAAACAAAAAAATTACAACTGAAAATTCGAATAAACAGAAACTTCCTCCGCCAGGACCATCACTTCATATGGATGCCCTTGAGGGGTAATAGAAGAGTTCCAGTTGATCGTCTTGTGTAAACTCCAACATTCCTTCGTTGATTAGGTCTTGAATTTTGTTCTTCAGAGCCCAGCAACCACTCGTATCATGCTCAGGACTATCAAAATGGTATGCACACCTCTCATTGGAATGGTAACTAGGAGCAGTAGCATTAGGATTCCAGGGAGGAGCCTTTAATGTAATTAGCTCTGCCTTCAACATGTGTTGTAACTCCTGAGCCAGCGACATGCTAATCCTGGTGAATTATCTCTTAGGTGCGACCTCCTTGCGTTGATTCCCCTGTCGTTGTTGGCAACGTTGTTGTTGGGCTCGCAATGTGGCAGCAATTTGGAAATGTCCACTCTCCATCAAACCGGCTTCTTGTCTCATGGGAGGTTGAATAATGACCTGATCCTCAATCTCGATTGTTTGTTTCATATGGTTGCATCCGTCTTGATGAAGTTTGTTGACGAGGGCCCTTAGCTCTTCTTATCCATGAACCAAGTTTTAGATAAGAGCCATCGACCCACCATCTGTCCCATCATTTGGATCTTCATTGTGGCTATGTCAGTTTGTAGTCGTTCCAACTGGTCATCCTGGTTGTCCTCAGGATTATTCATGGCCATGCCCCTAGTGAGGAGTTCTTTCACTTCTTCTTGCCCCTTGGATAGGTTCAAGAACATTTCTTGAAGTTGATCATTTTGAGTATGAATGTCCTTGATAGTCTATTCTAGAGCCATCTCTACTAAAATAAACAGTAAGTATATGAGAGACTTGTGTGGGGAAAGCTTGTCATGATATGATGCATGGTATGTGGATGTAATGTTTTCAAGGACTTAGAAGATTTAAATTTGTTTTAGACAAAAAAGGGAGCAAACATCAATTGTATTAATAAGTTTAAATTTATTACAACCATGACTCTTGCGCTTACAATGGAGGAAATAAAGCAAAATAAACTCCTAAGACAAAATGGTCGAACGCATCCTCTTTGGCACTATGTAGGCGTTCAAATTTCGCTCTTCATGAAGCTATCTCGTAAGCTCCAAAACCTTATTTTCACTTGCGTAGAACTGGGCTTCGAAGGTGTCTCACTCTTCTATCAGCTGGACCCAAGCTCAATGAAAATATTTAAGGGAAGTAGGCATTGTAGGATGAAGGACAGTATACGGAACATCTCCTTCAACAACTGGCTCCATGATGATAGGTAAAATGTTAGGGTATGGCATACCAATACTTTGAGTATGAGTTCGTACCCACTTAAGATAATGCTCCAAAGGAATGGAGTTCTTACGCCCCAATGTCTTGCTATCCACCTTGTTTACCATTCTCCAAGCTCATCTGAACCTTTGACGGTAGCCTTGGTTGTCGCCCTCATAGTCGAATACCAAACCTTGGATGAGTGCATTGTGAGGACCATCTCTTCGTGCATACCCAAATTTATGTAATGCAAGAGAAGGTTTATAGGTGATACTTCCCCTAACTCCTAAGAGTGGGACATAAGGGAATTCCCCACAATGATCAATGATGGTAGTGTCCTCCAAGGATCGAGAACACCAATAAATGTCAGAGTGTATGAGGGACATCATCCTTTGAGACCATGTCAAGCCTGGCTCGTTCTTTATCATTGATCGAGGTAGGTGTGAAGTAAAACACCTAGAGAGTAAGGGAATGCAACACAAGAGAGAACCTCTTTTCTTCATGGTGCAAGTGTGGAAACAATGTAACATGTCTCCAAGCAAAGTAGGTATAACATTACGGGAGAGGAAAACCTTAATGGCATTCACATCTATGAATTGGTGCGAATTGGGAAATAGAACCAAACCATAAATTAGGAGGGCCAAGATATCTTCAAAAGCTTGAAAATCCATATCCTCCCAAAAAGAACGAGCCTTCTCCAACATAAACTTAGCTAGGAAACCCTTAACTCCGCTTCTGGTCTCCCAATTTGTTATAATATCGACTCTCTTCAAAAGTAAAGCTTCGGAAATAACTTCAAGTTTTGGAGTCTCCTCTAAACCAGTGAACGATATTTGATCCAACACAGGCACTCATAATAGTTGAGAGAACTTTTCTTATGTAGGCACCAATTGATAGTCTGGAAAGGTGAAGCAATGATGCATGGGATCAAAGAATTGGAAGAGTACACACATAATTTCTTCTTGGAAATTTGAGGTAGACAAGCTGAGAAGTCGACCATATTTATTGGTGAAGGGAGAATCTCCAGGCACCCTTGATGCTAATTATTGAAGTTGAGGATGTGCTTTCATGAAGCTGACTCAGATGGTATTCCTCTGAATAAGAGTCATGGACTACAAAACAAAAACAAAGATAAATTCCTAAATCCATGAAATGGTTAGTGAGAATGCTTATGATGTTATGATGTTTATGATGTTATGTACACGTGAATAAAGAAAACAAATATTTATGTATAAATAATCATATACGCACAAAGCAGACAAGTCCTTAGGTTTAGGCTTGCAATGGGGTTTGTAGGTAAGTACCCTCTTGAAGTTTAGTTGGCTTAATCTGTTGTGATACAGTGGCAGAATTGACTGTTTAATATTGGTTTTGCGTTTTGTATTCGCAAATTTTGTGGTAAGTAAGAGTCGCCAACGAATTTTCTTTTATCCAAGTTAAGGAAAGGGTGAAAAGAACAGAAAAAGACCTTTTTGAGATTTTTTGAGTAAGGGGGTAGATTATGGAAAGGGAAGGTGTTAACACCCTTTCCTTCCGTAGTTATCTACGGGATCTTGGAGGTTTTGTCATTTTAAAATACCTTTGTGCTTTGTGCATTTGAAAATGTTTGGAAAATTCCTTAGTGCGGCGATTTGCTTTGCGTTTAACTCTTGTATCAGTCCTCAAGAGTGTTAACAAAGCAAATGTTTTTGAAAATTGTTTTTGAAAAGTAGTATTTGTGTAAGTGCAAAAAGTGTTTTTGAGAAAACTTCTAACAGCTATCTACTTTTATACTTGAAAAGGGTCGTTCTTTTCCTCCTATCCTTTAGACAATGCTATCCTACTATTAGTGAGTAGGTAGCCCTATCGTTGGGTGTTTGAGGGACATCGAAGGGACGTTTACAGTCACGCAGGCAACTTGTGGAGATGCTTTAGCAATTTTCTTTAGGGACTAGATAATTTACCGAAAAGGCAACTGTAGGATCATTGAGGGACTATGATCTTTTTATTTATGGGTCTTTGCTAAAGCGTTCATGCCTCATGATTGTTTTATTTCTTAAAGGCAATCAAAGTGGGGTACCCTATAGGTGTATGTGTGCAAGTGTGTTATGTTCAGTTATTTTTGTCTTTTTGTTAAGTTTTTTAACATTTTGGGGAGAGGGATATTTACAATGTACAAAACATGGGAGAAAAAAAAAGAAAAGCGGTAAAAAATCCTAATTTAATCTATTACATACTGTCAGTAGATACAATAATGTAAAAATGCGAAAAATAAATAATGCGCGAAATACTGAAACATCGTAAAAAAAGAAAGACTAATAAGAAAAATCCTTTTTTGTTGTTTTTTTTTATTTAAGAAAAATAGTCAATTATCCTAAAGTCTATATAATAAAATTAAATTAAGAAAAATAAACTAATTTCTTTTTTTTTTATTATTATAAAAAGAAAGTAATTAGTCCTAAATTCTAATTCATTTTTAATTAAGAAAAAGGTTAAAGTTTCAATTAATTAATTAACTAAAGAACATAATTTTTTTAATTAAGAAATTTAAACCTAATTTTTTTAGTGAGCTTTTTCTTTTATATTTGGTTAATTAAACAACATACAACAATAATAAAAAGAAATATCAGAAATAATACAAAAAGAAAAATGCCAAATGGGATTAGGCATGCAAAATAGAAAATGAGAAGTGAGTCTTTTGATTCAATGGGGAAATATGTGCTTTCGATTCATCTCTTCTTTGGCCTCTTTCGATTGGGCTGGGAAGTTGGCGTGAGCAGCCTTCGATTGGACTCTCCTGGTCTCCTTCGATTATGCCGGGAAGCAGTATGGGGATCCTTCGTTTGGACTCTTTTCTGCCTAGTTCGTTTGGACTGTGAAGGGACGTGGACCTGCAAAACAATCATGAAGGTGCCTCTTTCGTTTGCAGAAGTCAGGCAATGAGGGGCGAAGCCTAAGGCTTTGTTTCACACTAGTCCTTTTCTATTCGTTTGAGTATGTACAAGGGTTAGTTCTAACATGTATATTTAGACAAGAAAAACATGCAATCAAAAAGGACAGAAATAAAAGGTGAATATATGTTATTTACATGTCATGCTGAAACGGAAGGTACAAGGTCAAGGGGACTTACCTTGCTGGAAAATTGAACTTGTGTGGGGACTAGAGTTTCTGGATACTCTTGGATTATTTTTTGATAACTATGGTGGGTTTATGGGGAGCGTGTCTCCAACGTGTGCGTGTTTTTGGCTTGCAAGCATGATGCTTATATAGAATAAGAGGGAGGGGACAAGAAGACAAAAGTTTAACTTCCATAAATAAACTTTTTCAAGGCCATGGATGAAGTTTTGTAACTGTGGCAAAAAACATGGGATCTTATCCTCTTTTGAAATTTGAGTGAATGTGAATAAATTGGCTCCTTCGAATGCATTCAATCCTTGCCCTTCGATTGGACCTCTTGCATGCTTCTTCAAATGGCTCTGATTCAGCTTCTTCGAATGTCCAGCAATATACGTCCTTCGAATGCCTTCAATCCTTTCCCTTCGATTGGACCTCTTGCATGCTTCTTCGAATGGCTCTGATTCAGCTTCTTCGAATGGCCAGCAATATGTGTCCTTCAAATGGACTTTTGGAATGCCATAGTGTAGAAATTGGGCTGTCAAAACATAGCATGAGGGAAGTTCCTGCCTTGTGCAGGCAGGCATGTACCAGGTGTTTGCCTTGTAGGTATGAAGAAAATTCCCACCTTGTGCAGGCAGGCATGCAGGCCATTTGTCCAAATGGGCCTGTGTGAAAGAAACCAAAGGTACTTCAAATGAAGGAGGCCCAAATATGCTCCAAACGAAAGAAGCCAGAGGTGCTTCAAACGAATGAGGCCCAGAGATGCTCCAAACGAAGGAAGCCAGAGGTGCATCAAATTAAGGAAGCCAAAAGGAGCTCCCCTTCTTTTTGAATCAAAGGGAACCATTTCAAATAAAAACAAAGCTCAATTGTAGACTTGTTGTTAAATGCCCAATCGAAGACTAGTGATTCAAGCTTGTATCGAAGGATTTTAAGAGCTCGGACGAAACTTGTTGTTATGCCAATCGAATGACATTATTTAACTGTCAACCAAAGGACATTGTTGAACTGCAAATCGAAAGACACTTTGCTAATATTAAAAAAAATTCTCCTTCTTTAACCAAGTATTTATAACCACCATGTAAGGGAAAAATCTTGGGAAAATATGAGAGGGAAAATTTTGGGGTTCAACAGTTGCCCCTGTTCAATCTTCTTAAACCTGAGGATTTAGATTGGATTGTCTGCCTTTCATGATCTGAAGGTGGAAGATGATTGAACACTAGAGTTCCCAAAAATTTGCACTCGCATGAAGTAATATTGATGTTTGATGACTTCAGGAATGGGCTTACAGATGCCATTTTGAGAGGATGACTGAAAGTTGTCGGAGATGGGCTTAAAGATGCCATCCAGAGAATATGAAGGGGAGTCGTCGGAGATGGGCTTAAAGATGCCATCCAGAGTAGATGTTGACTTCATAAGAGGTCTCTTTATGGGGATTCCTATTCCTGTTGTCTGAGGAGGAGTCCACTGGGGAATGCTGATTTTTGTTCTTTTCCTGTTTAAGGAATACTTTGTGGGGGAATAGAGTCTAGGAACTTCATTTGTCCATGGCTCTACTAAAGGGTTATCTCTGGATTGGAAGATGAAAGTTTTTTGTTTTTTGGTTGAAATCCAGGATTTGCAGTAATTTATTGGGGAGAATGAAATTAACTTCTATCTGGAAATGTATTAGAAGAAACTTTTGTAGGGCTGTTTCAAGATGAGTCCGGGTAAGACTTCATCTGGAAGTGTATGAGAAGGAACCTGGGTAGGTATGTTTTATGAGATATATGAGAGGGAGCCTGGGTAGGGCAGCTTCAGGATGAGTTCGAGTAAAACTGCATCTGGAAATTGTGAGAAGGAACCTGGGTAGGGTTACCTCAGGATGAGTCAGTGTAAAACTGCACCTGGAAATTCAAGAGAAGGAACCTGGGTAGGGTTGCCTCAGGATGAGTCTGTGTAAAACTGCATTTGGAAATTGTGAGAAGGAACCTGGGTAGGGTTGCCTCAGGATGAGTCAGTGTAAAACTGCATCTGGAGATTGTGAGAAGGAACCTGGGTAGGGTTGCTTCAGGCTGAGTCTGTGTAAAACTGCATCTAGAAATTGTGAGAAGGAACCTGGTTAGGGTTGCCTCAGGATGAGTCAGTGTAAAACTGCATCTAGAAATTTAAGAGAAGGAACCTGGGTAAGGTTACCTCAGGATGAGTCCGTGTAAAACTGCATCTGGAAATTCAAGAGAAAGAACCTAGGTAGGGTTGCCTCAGGATGAGTTCATGTAAAACTGCATCTGGAGATTGTGAGAAGGAACCTGGGTAGGGTTGCTTCAGGATGAGTGCGTGTAAAACTACATCTGGAAATTGTAAGAAGGAACCTGGGTAGGGTTGCCTCAGGATGAGTCCGTGTAAAACTACATCTGGAGATTGTGAGAAGGAACCTGGATAGGGTTGCTTCAGGTTGAGTCCATGTAAAACTTCAGAAGGAGGGAGAAGGAACCCGTGTAAGATTGCTTCATGAAGAGCCCATATAAAGTTGTATTTCGAAGTCAGAAGAAACTCGTGTAAGATTGCTTCATGAAGAGCTCGTATAAAGCTATATTTGGAAGTCAGAAGAAACCCGTGTAAGATTGCTTCATGTTGAGCACGTGCATAGCTGTATTTGGAAGTCAAAAGAAACCCGTGTAAGATTCATTTATGTTGAGCCCGTGTAAAGCTATATTTGGAAGTCAGAAGAAACCTGTGTAAGATTGCTTCATGATGAGCCCATGTAAAGATGTATTTGGTCGCACAAATAATTACTCTGTTTTGTTTCAAGAGCTAATACTAGACCTGTTGAAAATTGTTGATGATAAATATATGTTGATTGATCTTTCCTGAAAAGGTAAAGTGTTAGCTGTATGCAACGTCATGATTTAAGGAATGCATTGTGTAATGGTGTTCTCAAAATAAATAAGATTGGGATGCATGCATTTATACTGCAGATGTTATCACGTTTGTAGAATGATGTATGAATGCAATATGTGAATGTATCAGTTGTTCTATTGTAGCGCTGTTGAATTAGGGAAAATAGATCCCTGATTGCAGCTGGCAATGAAGAATGTAGATCTTCATATTTTGTTGAAGCTGAACTGATGGGAGATAATATTCCGTTGTTAGAGAAATTAACTCTTTTGGGGAAGGAAAGCTCTGTGCACTGTCTGAGGATTTTGTGAAATCCTATTGGGGAATCCTGAGAAGTTTGGCGACTTCACTGGAGAAAACCTGATGTCGGAGCAATAGTTGGAAACTCCTGTTCAGCCGGGGATACAAGAACACCTGACATCACTAGGTTGTAAGCTAAGGATATAGAAGCGACTTTTTAGTAAGATGCCCCTGCCTTTGTTCCTACTGGAGAAAGTACCTGCGGATACTTTGTATATGGTTTTAGTGTCATCCCAACTCCTAGGGTGCTTGGTAAATGTTAATTAGGATGATAAGTCTTCTACTGATAAACAGGTGACAAGATAACAGGACATAGTCGTAAATTTTTAATCCCTAACTTTTGCTTGGACCGCCCTTTAGGGTTTTCAGTCCACCAGGATACCCTTTTTTGCTTAACCTCCTTTTCAGGTTTTCGACTTGCCGGGTGTACAATTTTTTTGTATATATCCCTATTTTTTTCCCGAACTCTTTTAGTTCGCCGGGATGCCCTTAGTTTTGCCAAGGCTTGCCAACCTAGCGGGTCTTTTTCATGTGTAGTATTTTTTGACTATGTCTGCTGTTATACCCCAAAATTTTCCCTCTCATTTTATTCAACACATGCCCATTGAGGTCCCTAACTTGCCCTAGGATGACTAAGAATTGACCAGACAAATTCTCCTCCTAAGGAAATGAACCCCCAACTAGGATTTAAATTTTCATCAATATGGTTAAGCTCCAAGGATCCCAAATGTTCTCCATTGTCCTAATATATCCTTAAGATCATCCATGCCAAATTTCATGCCTTGAACAACAAGTTTGCTCAGTCAATTGCTCAAGTATTGGAAAATCAATTGTGCTAGGTCAAAAGTCAACTATAGCTCATGTCCAGTGAAACTTCAAGATTTTTGGTCAACATCAACATTTTGAAGTGATATCCATAATTTGATCAAGGGTTAATCATGATTCCTCAAGAAATGCTCCTAACCTATCAAAAGTCAAAAATGGCAAATTAGGGGTTCTATAGGAAAAGTCAACCAAAATTTGACCAAGCATAACTTTCTCATACTTTATCAGAAATTTTCTAACCAAAGCTCATTTTGAAGAGAATCCAATTCCCTACAATTTCTCTTCATCTCTCAAGTTCAATAAATGCACCATTTTAAATATACAAGTTCATACATTACAGGTCATTTTTAGAAAGTCAATAAAAGCCACTTTTGTCCAAGACCTTTAACATCAAGATAACATCTTGAAATGCAAAATTGATAAAAAGAGAGATTGAAGTAGATATCTTGGGCTTTACAAAAAGTCAAGGATCATCATGATGAGATAAAAATTAAGTAAGTTATGGCTTTCCCAAGTTGGGAAAATTTGGGAAATTTCAAGAAATATGCATTGAGCAAATTTGAGTTTTTAAGGCAATGACTCATTTTCTTGGACTTCAAACATCTTCCTAAGAGTATAGAGGACTCATAAAACCATTTTTGCATAGTCTTGATTTTATTTGCATTTTATATTAATTTTATTAAATTAAAAATTAAATAAATCAAGATTATTACAAATTATATGGTTAAGGCTTGTTTTAATGCATGGAGAGGTCCCAAATTTCGTGTGAAGTAAGACCAGCCTGTCTACATTCATGGAAAATTCAAAAATGGACAAAATCCCATAACTTTGGCCAAGGTTACAAATGGATATTCATGGAATTCAAGCAACCGATTATGACTGTTATAAACTTGTTTTTTCGTGTCTCCTCATCACTCTCTATATAAACAAACACCCAACAAGCATCAGGGCACGCGCACAGAGCCTGGGGAACCCCTGGAAGTTTTGCAAAAAAAACAAATTTGTCAACTTAGAATTTCAAGTTCTAGCCTCCCTTAGTCCAAACTAAGGATCCTAATCACTTCCTGGAGGATCCCTGAAGCTGTCCTAACCATTACCAAGCCTTTAAGCCTCGCCAAACGCATTAACAAATTCACACGGTTTGTATTTTCTTCCAATTTCATTTTGCTTGATTCATGTAACATAAATGCATTTTGATCATACATTGCTGATTATTGGAGTGTTTTTATGCTTTTTGCATAATTGGATTGAAGTTTGAGTGCAGGTATAATAGGTTGCCATGGCTAGGGTTTGAACCTCCAAATTGGGGTTTTTGTATTGGCCAAAATTAGCCCAAACCAAGGGCACCATCTTGATCAGGAGGTTGAGAGAAATCAACCCATGGTCTCAAAATTCATTTTCGTTGCATATTATTAGTTTTACATGTTGCATGTGCTATAGTGACAGACCAAAACTGTCACTATAGGCATTATAATCTAAGACGACGGAGGAACAAAGAAGACGAAGCGTGGCATTGTACCTTTCAAATAGAGCGCGCATTTTTTAATTATAATATATCTGACCATTTTTCTTATATTATATTATTATTCTATTTTATGTAACGAATGGTAAGGCAACTCAGTTGGTGAGGAGGCGTGTGTATAAAGGAAAGGACTTGGGTTCGAGTCCCAAGTCCAACATTTTATTTTTCTAACATTGTCAACTGCAGATTCAGTACATGTTAGATAAGCTAGTCCAACATGCACCTCCAATTGACCATCATTGGATCTTGTTTGATCTAAATCAAATGGTTCCCACATGCAGGTGCCTCATGAGCTATCACAAGCGTTCCTTATTGGATCCCAATACAAAATACTGATTTGGGCCAAGCATTTTTGACAACAACACCCCCCATTTTTGCTTTTGATGACGAGGCCCATTTTGTTTTTTTTTGTATTATTTTATTTCTTTTTTTTTATTTTATTTTTATTTATTTATTTTTATTTATTTAATTTATCAAATAATTAAAAAAATCACAAAAAATTAGTATTAGATTTTTTATTAAATAATTAATTTCTTGAATTAATTAATAACTATTTTAACCATTTTTTTCTTCTCTTTAATTAAAATTGAATTAGAACTTAGGATTTAATTTAGGTTTAATCATTTTCTTTTCATAATAAAAACTAAAAAGAACTTAGATCATATTTCTTAATTAAATTTATTTTTCTAATTAAACTTTAGGATAGTTTAATTATTTTCTTAAATAAAACAAATACAAAAAAAATGTTAGGTTTTGTTTAGAATTTAAATTTGATCAATAAATTTCTTTTATTTTAGTTAATTAAATATAGGTTTAATTTAATTTAGTATTTTCCTAAATAAACAAAAAAAAACAATCAAAAGATTTTCACTTAGCATTTTCTTAGTTTCTTCTTTCAGACGTACTTTCATCTTTTCGCGCGTTTATTTCCTTTCGCATTGTTTATATTATTGTAATTGATGTATGGGATGTAATAGATGATAAATAGACTCTTTTTATTGCTTTATTTTCTTTTCCCCAATTGCTTTGGAATGTAAATCCCCCTCCCCGAATCCATGTAATAGTCTAGATTTATACTTTCCGTATTTTATTTTTCTGTATATACAATTGCTAGTAACTTACGCGTGCATGACAAGATAAAGTCAATTAATCATTAGATCACTAACCTCAAGATAATATAACTGGAAAAAACACTTCTCACACTTGCATCCTTAGGGTATTCCTCACTTGGTTTCCTCGGAAATGGTCATGACCCTCGAACATAGGGATATCTTAGCAAAGACCCTCAAATTTAAAGTCATCATAAATATCATGGTCCATTAACGTCCCTCGAGTTGCATATGAGAAAATGATCTTGTCCCTCGATGTTGCCTATACGATGACAGTCCCTTCGAATGCTAAGATATCCTTACATGTTGCCTTCAATGACCATAGCGTCCCTTTCGATAGTCCCTCAACATCCGACGATAGGCCTACCTACTCACTAATAGTAGGATTGTACTATCTAAAAGAAAGGAGGAAAAGAATGTCCCTTTTCGAGTAGGTATATGGTTCTTAAGTACTTGCTCAAAAACAACTCTTTTCACACTTACACACTTTTCAAAAAAACTTCTTTTCAAAAACGCTTTATCACACTCTTGAGGACTGATATAAAAGTTACCATAAAGCAAACAAAAATCTTTCAAAACACACAAACACAAACAATTTTCAAAAAATGAGAAAGTACCTAAGAGCCCGTGGAAAACCACGAATGGAAAGGGTGTTAATACCTTCCCTTTTCATAATCTATCCCCCTTACTTAGAAAATCTCGAAAAAGATCTTTTTCTATTCTTTTCACCCTTTCCTTTGTTGGATAAAAGAAAAGTCGGTGGCGACTCTTGCTTACCGCGACATTTACGAACAAAAAATGCAAAACCAGTATTAAATAGTCGGTTCTGCCACCGTATCACATCCGCGTTCGTAGGATGTGGAGAGTTGTCACAGTCTATAAATTCCAGAAAATGTTTATGTGATCGCATGTGCCCTTTCATATGTGGTAGCCTGTATGGGGATGCTTCAAGATGAATCTGGTACACCTGATGTTTGATCAAGTTTCTGATAGTCTTTAATTTCCTAGGTATATTTTCTAATAACTGTCATGGAAGGATTCAAAGACATGATGCTGACACCATCTAATACTACTGGCACAAATAAGCAATTTGGTGGTACCAAAGATTCAAATTTCACAGTGATTTTCTGCTGGAATCCCCGATCAATGTAACAGCCATCGAGTGATTGAGATGGAGATCTTCCCCTGGCTATTCAGCATTTTTGGAGAGATTCTTTGCATATTGGCTTAACTTCCCTAGATTAATTAGACACCATGTCATGCCCCTTGATTATTAAAGGCTTGTTATTGGGAATGTTTTTTCCGTCTGAGGTGATTCTGTCCATTGAGGGGGTCTTCATTCACTGAATATTCGTTGTATGAATTTCTATGCCATTTGAACAATTAACCATATGCAAACAATGTCATTTAAAGAATGCAAAGCTTATGCCTGTCTTGAAATTTTTTGAAAATGCGTTTTTTGTAGTAAAATAAAATTTGCAAGAATGTGATATCAACTCATGATTTATAGCAAACCTTACAGGAGTCAGGATACCCTCGTAACAATATACTCTCGAACTAAGCCATGCTTCAGCTAGGACTTTAAAGGGTTTTAACGTGGCCTGCTGCATGGTTTAAGAAACAAAGGATAAATGCTCAAAATTTATTTGTATCCACCCGTTCTTCGTGATGTTCTTAAGCCCTATGCTCAATTAATTGTGAATTTCAAATCCCAGTTGAGTTCTGGAATGTTGGCCCCGATATTCCCGTGATGGTTCAGAAATTGAACGTTTGTTTGAGAAGGAAGTCATTTTTGTGACCTTTTCCTTTTGTTGAGGATTTGTAGGACCTCTTTCTTTTTTGATTTTGCTATCCCTGTCTTTTTCCTAAAATATTTCTTTTGTGATTACAGCCAGCGGGATGCCCCTGTTTTTTCTCAAGTCTCCTTCATAGGTTTTGACTTAATGGGCTTTTATTTTGAGAGATAATGACTGTCTGTTCCTAATGATTATATGGAACCATCACCATATTTTTGGAGAGTATCTTGTACACTATTTGTCGTGTATGAAGGGAAAGCTTGCAACTGAATACACATCGGAATTAACTGAGAAAACTACCATGCCCCCGGTTATGGTTAAGGGTTTTAATTTGTGTGAAAAGAAAACTCCTACTTCTTAGGCTCAAAGGGGTTGACTAGGGATTATCTTACTTATAACTCCACTGTTTAGGATTTGAAACAATGCATGTACATCATCAGCGAGGTCTATTCAAAATCATACTGTAGAGATTATGGTATCATTCTCGTCATCCTCCCTCTAAAGGCTTAGAGCTTTTAATCAAGAGTTGAATATCACAAAAAGGAAGTAAGAAAGCAGTTTAAGCATAATGAAAACAAATTAATTCAAGTCAAACATATGCAATGCATTAATGAAATAAAAAAGTTTGACATGACAATAATTTTTTAAACAAACAAAGAAAATACAACTTGAGAGTTCAAATGAACAAAAATGCTCTCAATCCTGGCCATGATTTGGCATGGGAGAAGTGATCACATTGGGAGTCTCAGGAGGGTAGAGCTCAATCTCCTTGGCGTCAATCATATTTTGAATCTTGTATTTCAGTGCCCAACAATCGTTAGTATCGTGCCCAGGACTGCCAGAATTGAAGGCACACCTTGCATCAGGATTATAGTTAGGAGAAGAAGTCTTAGGATTTGGATGACGTCCTATCAACGTAATAAAATTCATCCTCAACATATGTTATAATGCTTAAGATACTGGCATGTTGATCTTGGTAAAATGTCTCTTAGGCTCGTCTTGCCTTCGTTGATTACCCCAATATTGTGGCTGTTGCACGCGTTCCGAATTAGAGATCAACATTGCCCCTACAGATTGGTGGTAGTCTTCCTTATTATGCACCTTCTGGCCATACACAACATTGGCTTCCCTCTTACCAGCAAATGGCTTCTTCTCAGCATTAGAAGATGCAGCCATCGGGATCTTCTCACTCTTGATACCACTTTCGATCCTTTCTCCAGTCAGAACCATCTCTGTGAACCCGAATGAGGAACTCCCAATCATCAGATTAAATAACGGTCCTGTCAAAGTGCCCATGAACATGTCTACCATTTCCCTATCATTTAGAGGAGGTTGTACGCTGCCAAATTGATCCCTCCATTTCTATGCATATTCCTTGAACCCTTCTCTTGAGCTAATGGATATATTCTATAGTTGCACTCGAGTTTGTGCCAGGTCAACATTGTATTGGTACTGCTTGTAGAAAGAAGCAACCAAGTCTTCCCAGGTATGGATTTCAGTTTCTTCTGGATGATAGAACCAATCCAATTGAGTGCCAACCAAACTTATTGGAAGAAATCGACCCATAGCTTCCGGTCAGCAGTGTGAGGCTAGATCTTTTTGACATATGACCTCAAGTGAAGCTTGGGATAGGAAACACCGTCATATTTTGCAAAGATATGGACCTTGAACTTAGGTGGCATGACCACCCCTGCAACCAAATCCAATTCTTCAAAATCCAGACCGGGCACCCTTTGGATCTCCATGGCATTGAGCCGATCCTCTAGCTGTTTGTATTTATCATCAGCAGGGGGTATTTCTCCTCAGAATAGTCAGGTTCATCTTCTTTAGACGCTGGATTGTTGTCTCCTTCCTCTGATTCATCGTCATCTTCCTCTTGATTATCCCCTCTTATTGATGGGGTTGCGAAATCTAGAGCTCGGTTAGTTGGTCTTCTTTTTCCCACACTCAAAACACGAACTGGTTTCTTTGCCTTCTTAGTCTTCTTTTTGATGACGAGAGCTTTCAGGTCTTCTTTCCCCTGGGTTAGAGTCAGGAACATTTGTTGGAACTGAGCGTTTTGAGCCTGAAGGTCTTTGATTGTTTGTTCAAGAGCCATTTCTTCTTGTTGAAATAAACAACGAAGGGATAAGTAGCTTGTACTAGAAGACCTGTTATGAAATGGCACACATGCAATGTTTTCAAGGATCTCACGGGGTAAACAAGAAAATGTTAGAAGTTGAAATTTGCAGCTTTGATTGAAGAACTTTGTATCGTTGAGTGTCCTTCTACGAGAGTCAAGCTCACCATATCAACTGGGTCATAGCCCCTGACTCAAGTTGTTGAGTTTTGATCTTTTGACGGTATTGTCTAGAGGAAAATAAATCCCTTTGCCCCTTGCTAGACGTCTGATTTATCATAACCTACATCACAAACTCTTGAGATCCTTGAAATGGTTAAGGAAATACTGTGGCATGATGTTATGATGTGTATGCTATGCGTTAAGAAAAAGTGTAAGGTGATGAGGAAAAGTGAGTCTAAGAAGTCCAGGTTACTGGATAATGACTGTAAACAAATCCTGCAAGGAAATCATGTCGTTAGATGATAAAACCCTGCAAGTAGTCCAAGTTAAAAGCAAACAAGTCACACAAGCAGCCTTAGGTTTAGGCTTGCATGGGGTTTGTAGGTAAGTACCCTCTTGAAGTTTAGTTGGCTCAACTTGTCTTAGTAATAGTAACCGGGTTTTAAGGAGTCTCATATCACTGACCTTTCTTTTAGGCATTGTTCTAGCTCAAGCACCAAAGTATTGCGGCCAGAGTATCCCAAAAGTCTAGTCTCAATGAGTGTAGTATCGAGTATCTGTAAGTCTAAGAGTGCCTAAGAGGGGGGGAATGAATTAGGTGTATAAAAATTTATTCGGTTTTATGAGAATACTTGTAGTAATTTTTGGTAAGTGTTTGAAGGTTTTGATTATATCTTATCTTTTCTTGATTATGGTGATGAAAGCGATAAAAGCGGAAAAGTAAAGAACACGGTGATATATCCTGGTTTTCCTCAAAATCCGAGAGTACTCCAGTCCCCTTTCCAACACGAAAGAGATTTCACTATAGTTAGAATGATTGTACAACCTATGCTTACTATCTAACCTATAGGGTGACCAAAGGTTCTTAACACCTTTAAGATCAAACAAACACTAATGTGAATAAAGAACAATCCTCTTCAAATCACAACACTTACTTCCAACAATCCTGGATAATAAGGGAATAATTTCTTTTGTAATACAATGATTAATTTGAAATAGATGGAGAGCACTATCAATCTTCAATTGATCTTCTTCTTCAAGATAGAAACAATTCTCAAGCAATGATTATAAATGTTCACAATGTATGTATGAAACTTGTAATGATTTTTAATGAAAATGTATATGGCAAGTTTCACAAAATTTATGAACACATGAAAGTTTATATGCAAATTTGAATTAATGAAAATTGTTAATATGAAGAAGGTTTATTGTTATTGTCTCTCTTATTTGAAAATCTGAAAATCTGCACATTTTATAATGTCACAAATACCTCTTCATTCATGCCATTTGATATGAAAAGATGCAATGCATTCATGAAAGAATACCATTTGAAAAAATGTTCAAAAACCAAAAGAAAAGCTGCACTGGTTCGCTGGGAACCGGTTCCGACACAGGCAAAACCCGGTTCTTAGTGAATGTTATAACTCAGAATTCAAAAAATATTACGTAGGAACCGGTTCCCCTATTGGTACAACCCGGTTCCTGGTACAAATTCCAGGGATGTGTTTTTTGAACAAGTTTGGGACCCGGTTCCCTGTTAGGGAGGAACCGGTTCCTGAAAGATTATTTTCAAAAATTCTTTTTGAAAAAGATTTTAAACATAGTTTTTCTTAACATTAAAAATGTGAGATATGTATATGATTATGAATGCATATTTGTGAACATCTATATTCAAGTTTAAGAATTATTTATACCATTTGACATTTGTTGAGTCTTTAATAATTCTTCTTCTAATCTTCAAGACTTGTATATGATATTGATAAGCTTTTTGCACATCCTTTGAATGTTGATATCCATGTTGTCTTCATCAAAACAAATGCTTTAAATATGACTTGAGAAGCTTGCAATTACATTCTCCCCCTTTTTGATGATGACAACCAAGTCTTGAAAACAATTCTTGAAATGTTTATGTTGTTTTGTGTAGCAAACATGTTAAGCAAATGCAAGGCTCCCTCTAAATTGTATGCTCCCCCTAAGTCCATGATTCTTTGAATTTTGGAGTGAGTGCCTGCAATTTCTTTGAAACAAAACAACACATATGCATATTCTTCTCCCCCATTGTTAACATAAAAAAGGATGGGGAAAAAGAGTGAAACAAATTCATTTAAAAAATTAAGATGTAAAAACTTATAAAAGAAGGAGTAGAAGCAGAGTGTACTAAAAGAAAAATTTAAGACGTGCATCTCATGAGAAACATTTTAGAGATCACCATCATCCAAAATACCAAGTTCTCTTCGGATTTTGAAGAAAGGTTATCGAGCAAGCGATTTTGTGAAGATATCTGCGAGTTGGTTATGAGTATCCACAAAAGTGACTTCGACATCTCCTTTAAGTACATGATCACGGGGAAAATGATGTCGAATGTCTATATGTTTGGTTCTTGAGTTCATGACCGGATTCTTTGTAATATTGATAGCACTTGTATTGTCGCATCGAAGAGGAATGCATCAGAGATCAAGTCCGTAATCACGGAGTTGTTGCTTGAGCCAAAGAATTTGTGCACAACAACTACCCGCTTCTATGTATTCTGCTTCGGTCGTGCTAAGAGCAACACATGCTTGCTTTTTACAAGCCCATGATACTAATGCATTTCCAATAATGTGACAAGTACCACTTGTGCTTTTACGATCAGCTTTACAACCTGCATAATCCGCGTCAGAATAACCAATTAAAGTGCAAATACTACCTTTTGGATACCATAAGCCGACATTGGTTGTTCCTTTAAGATACTTCATGATCCTTTTAACTGCCATGAGGTGTGATTCCTTTGGATTTGCTTGAAAGCAAGCACAAAGACAAACACTAAACATGATGTCAGGACGGCTTGCCGTCAAATACAATAAGGAACCAATCATACCTCGGTATTTTGTAATATCAATTGGAGTACCGGATTCATCTTGATCAACATATGTACCGGAGCCCATTGGAGTATTCATTGCTTTACAATTTTCCATATCAAACTTTTTCAATAATTCTTTGCAATACTTAGATTGGTTGATAAAGATTCCATCTTTTAGTTGCTTGATTTGTAGTCCAAGAAAGTAGTTCATCTTTCCCATCATAGACATCTCAAATTCTCCTTGCATCATCAATGAGAATTCCTCACACATTTCTTTGTTAGTCGATCCAAAAATGATATCATCAACATAGACTTGAACCAATAAAGTGTTACTTTTGATTTTCTTAATGAACAAAGTTTTATCAACCTTACCCTTTTCGAAACCTTTTTCACACAAAAAATTGCTAAGTCTATCATACCATGCTCTTGGTGCTTGCTTTAAGCTATAAAGAGCCTTTCTCAACTTAAAGACATGTGTAGGATGTTTGAAGTCTTCAAATCCCGGAGGTTGTTTGACATAGACTTCTTCATTGATGTATCCATTCAAGAATGCGCTTTTGACATCCATTTGAAAAAGCTGAAAATTTAATGAACAAGCATAAGCAAGTAAAAGATGTATAGCTTCTAACCTTGCAACCGGAGCAAATGTTTCTTCAAAGTCGATTCCTTCCTCTTGATTGTAGCCTTGGGCAACCAACCTTGCTTTGTTTCGAACAATTAGACCATTCTCGTCAAGTTTGTTCTTAAACACCCATCGGGTACCTATGATGTGTTTATCACTTGGTCTAGGAACAAGTTCCCAAACTTGATTTCTCTCGAATTGATTTAATTCTTCTTGCATAGCAATAATCCATTGATCATCTCCTAAGGCTTCATCAACTTTGGTAGGTTCAATTTGAGAAACAAACTCCATGTTTAAGCAAGCATCTTTTAGATTCAATCTTGTTGATACTCCTTGGCTAATGTCACCAATAATTTTGTCAATAGGATGGTCTCTATGAGTTCTCCATTCTTTTGGTAGATCATTGATGTTTGAATCTTGTTGTTCAATGTTTTCTTGATTTTCCGGTGATTTCACAACTTGATCATTTGAAAGATCTTCCGGGGGTAAATCTATAGGATCATCATCATTACACACAACTACTTCCTCTTTAGAGGTGTTAGTTTCATAAAAAGATACATGCATAGATTCTTCAATAGTTAAAGTTCTTTTATTATAAATTCTATATTCTTTACTAGAAAGAGAATAACCAAGAAATATACCTTCGTCGGATTTCTCGTCAAACTTACCGAGATTGTCTTTGTCATTGTTAAGAACAAAACACTTGCATCCAAAAATGTGGAAGTGAGCAATATTTGGCTTTCTTCCTTTGAAGAGTTCATATGGAGTCTTCTTTATTATAGGTCTAATGATAACTCTATTTCCAACATAACATGCCGTACTAACTGCATCCGCCCAAAAATATTTAGGAAGATTTGCATCACTAAGCATTGTTCTTGCAAGTTCCACTAGAAACCTATTCTTTCTTTCAACTACTCCATTTTGTTGTGGAGTTCTTGGTGCTGAAAAATTATGAGAGATACCATGTTCTTCACAAAATTCTTCAAATTGTGCATTTTGGAATTCTCCACCATGATCACTTCTTATGGATACAATCTTTAGTGATTTTTCATTTTGGATTTGCTTAGCATACTTCTTAAAAGCTTTAAAAGCATCACTTTTCTGCAAAAGAAACAAAGTCCAAGAATATCTAGAAAAATCATCAATGATAACCAAAGCGTATACATTACCTCCGAAGCTTTTTGTTCTTGATGGACCAAAAAGATCCATGTGTAACAATTGTAGTGGTCTTATAGTAGACACCACATTCTTAGATTTGAAAGTTGATTTGGTCTGTTTGCCCTTTTGGCATGCGCTACATAATTTGTCTTTGATGAACTTCATATTTGGTAGACCAATAACTAAGTCATGCTTAACCAATTTGTTCAAGTGCTCCATGTGAATGTGAGCAATCCTCTTGTGCCATAACCAAGCGTCATTGTTGTTTACCATAAGACATTGTACCTTCATAGAAAAATCATCTAAAGTAATCATAAAAATATTGTTAGATCTTATACCTTTTAGTTTTACCTCATTGGTTGCCTCATCCATAACAAGGCATTCTTCTTTATTGAATTTGATCTTGAACCCTCTATCGCAAAGTTGACTTATGCTAAGAAGGTTGTGCTTTAATCCTTCAACATAGAGAACATCCTCAATTTGAATGGATGGAGGTGTGCCAACTATTCCAACGCCAAGAATCTTTCCTTTGGTGTTGTCTCCATAGGTGACATACCCTTTGGCTTTATGTACTAGATATGAAAATTGGTGTACATCTCCTGACATATGCTTTGAACATCCACTATCAAGATACCAAACATTTGATGTGGATTTCAAGCATACCTACAAAAACAAATTATTTCTTGTTAGGTACCCAAGTTGCCTTGGGTCCTTCATAGTTAGTTCCCTTTTTCACCCACACATAATTCCCACTTGCCATACTAAAGTTTCTAACATAACAAGCATTAGGTGTATGGCCTTTAATACCACAATAAAAACAAGTAGGTTCAAAGTTACTTCTATATATAGAAGGATAAGATTTCTTCTTAGGAAATGTTTTCTTTTTGGATATATTAGCCTTTTTCTTTTGATGATTATGAACAACTTGCTTCTTTTCTACTTTCTTGGGATTGGAACTATTACTGGCCTTTACAAAAACAGTGGGATTGTTACTTGGTTTCTTAGTATTCACATAACCAAGACCTCTTTTATCATTTGGATAACGTTGTTGGCTTAGTAATCCTTCCAATCATATTTGTCCTTTTTCATATCGTTCAATGACTCTTTTCAATTGAACAATTTTAATGACATTTGATTCACACTTGGAGCATGCAAAGTTTTCCTTTTCTTTAATAAAATTTTGTTTTTGAAGATCAAAATCTTTAGTCATGGTGTCAATTTTTTCTAGACAAATTAGAAGTTCTTTTTCTTGATTTGACACCTTTTTGTATAAACTTTTTCATTCTTACAAGAGTTCATCAATAGCACCTTGAACATCATCATCAAAAAGATTAAATTCATTACTAACCTCTTCTTCATCGTCGGAGTGATGTGAATCCATCAATGCTAGATTTGCACATTCGTCGCTTTCCGAATCGGATGAAGAACTTGTCTCATTATCTTCCCATGCAACATAAGCCTTTTTGTTCTTGAACTCCTTTTTGCCTTTGAATCCATTTTTCTTGGAGTGTTTTGGACAATCTGGCTTTATGTGACCTTGCTTTCCACATTCATAGCATGTGACATCTTGTGTTGATGTGGAGGCTTCTTTATCTTTATGCTTATAGAATTTCTTTCTTTTGACAAAGTTAGCATTATGAAGATTATTTTTATGACCAAAATATTTTCCTAACCTTTTTACAAGAAGCAAGAGATTTTCATCTTCTTCTGATGCATCTTTATCTTGAATTTCTTTTGAATCAACTTTCAAAGCAATGCCTTTGGATTTCTTCTCATGATTCTCATGTTTTTCAAGCCTTCCAAGTTTCGTCTCATATTCTTGAAGCTTTCCGAAAAGTGTTGTGGAAGTCATAGTTGCTAGGCTTTTCTTTTCGGATATTGCTGTCACTTTTGGTTGCCATTCCCTCGTTAAAGACCTAAGCACTTTAAGATTTAATTCATCGTTAGTTAAAGTCTTACCAAGTGCCTTCAAATGGTTTGTCAAGTGAACGAATCTCTTTTGCAAGTCAAGGATGGATTCTCCGGGCAGCATTCTGAATAATTCATATTCTTGACTCAAAGTGTTCAATCTAGACCTTTTGACTTCGGCGGTTCCTTCATGAGTTTCTACAAGAGTATCCCAAATTTCCTTTGCCGTTGTACATGCCGATACTCGGAAAAATTCATCCATACTAAGAGCACTTTGGAGAATATTGATTGCCTTTTTGTCAAAGAGAACTTTTTTCTTGTCATCGTCATCCCATGATGCTTTAGGCTTTGAAGACCCAATACCATTGACAACACACACCGGAGTAAATGGACCATTCTCAACAGCATTCCATATTTCTTCTCCCTGCGCTTCAAGATGAGCCTTCATTCCAATTTTCCAAAAGTCAAAGTATTCACCACAAAATAATGGAGGCTTGTTGTTACTACCACCATCTTTGAAAACCGGATTTGGATTTGCGGAAGCCATTCTGGATCTTTAGGAACAAGTTACCTATAACTTTCTCTGATGCCAATTGTAAGTCTAAGAGTGCCTAAGAGGGGGGGGGGGGGGTGAATTAGGTGTATAAAAATTTATTCGGTTTTATGAGAATACTTGTAGTAATTTTTGGTAAGTGTTTGAAGGTTTTGATTATATCTTATCTTTTCTTGATTATGGTGATGAAAGCGATAAAAGCGGAAAAGTAAAGAACACGGTGATATATCCTGGTTCCCCTCACAATCCGAGAGTACTCCAGTCCCCTTTCCAACACGAAAGAGATTTCACTATAGTTAGAATGATTGTACAGCCTATGCTTACTATATAACCTATAGGGTGACCAAAGGTTCTTAACACCTTTAAGATCAAACAAACACTAATGTGAATGAAGAACAATCCTCTTCAAATCACAACACTTACTTCTAACAATCCTGGATAGTAAGGGAATAATTTCTTTTGTAATACAATGATTAATTTGAAATAGATGGAGAGCACTATCAATCTTCAATTGATCTTCTTCTTCAAGATAGAAACAATTCTCAAGCAATGATTATAAATGTTCACAATGTATGTATGAAACTTGTAATGATTTTTAATGAAAATGTATATGGCAAGTTTCACAAAATTTATGAACACATGAAAGTTTATATGCAAATTTGAATGAATGAAAATTGTTAATATGAAGAAGGTTTATTGTTATAGTCTCTCTTATTTGAAAATCTGAAAATCTGCACATTTTATAATGTCACAAATACCTCTTCATTCATGCCATTTGATATGAAAAGATGAAATGCATTCATGAAAGAATACCATTTGAAAAAATGTTCAAAAACCAAAAGAAAAGCTGCACTGGTTCGCTGGGAACCGGTTCCGACACAGGCAGAACCCGGTTCTTAGTGAACGTTATAACTCAGAATTCAAAAAATATTACGCAGGAACCGGTTCCCCTATTGGTACAACCCGGTTCCTGGTACAAATTCCAGGGACGTGTTTTTTGAACAAGTTTGGAACCCGGTTCCCTGTTAGGGAGGAACCGGTTCCTGAAAGATTATTTTCAAAAATTCTTTTTGAAAAAGATTTTAAACATAGTTTTTCTTAACATTAAAAATGTGAGATATGTATATGATTATGAATGCATATTTGTGAACATCTATATTCAAGTTTAAGAATTATTTATACCATTTGACATTTGTTGATTCTTTAATAATTCTTCTTCTAATCTTCAAGACTTGTATATGATATTGATAAGCTTTTTGCACATCCTTTGAATGTTGATATCCATGTTGTCTTCATCAAAACAAATGCTTTAAATATGACTTGAGAAGCTTGCAATTACAGTATCAACCAATCTTTGGTTGGAACCAAAGTTGAACATCTCACTACTTACTAATGGCTTAGGATGAGTCAATTTAAAGTTCTAAAGGTTAGTTATCACTTAATGACACTAAGGAAGCCTAATGTTATTCTTGACTGACTCAAGGAACATCAGTACAAACCAAAGTATCACGCTAACATAGCTATCACTTTGTCCATATTGGTCTATGTCGTACAACTTCCATGATTTATTTCTACTTACCTAATAAGGTGGCTCAAATCCGGGTGTAGGATCTATAGTAACAACTCAAACAAGCCCTCAAAAGATAAAGCACAAAAAGCAAGCAATTAAAATAGTTTTAAAATGAACTAGCTCTAAGGTAAACCCCACCTATATTATTTTACCTAGCAGAGTCGTCAATTCTGTGATACGGTGGCAGAACCGACTATTTAATACTGATTTTGTATTTTGTATTCGCAAATGTTATGATAAGCAAAAGTAGCCATCGACTTTTCTTTTATCCAAGTTAAGGAAAGGGTGAAAAGAACAGAAAAAGACTTTTTCGAGATTTTCTGAGTAAGGGGGGTATATTATCGAAAGGGAAGCTGTTAGCACCCTTTCCATCCATAGTTATCTACGGGCTCTTAGAGGTTTTCTCATTTTTAAATACCTCTGTGCTTTGTGCGTTTGAAAATGTTTGGGAAATGCCTTAGTGCGGCAATTTGCTATGCGTTTAACTCTTGTATCAGTCCTCAAGAGTGTTAACAAAGAAAATGTTTTTGAAAAATAGTATTTGTGTAAGTGCAAAAAGTGTTTTTGAGCAAACTTCTAACATCTATCTACTTTTATACTCGAAAAGGGTCGTTATTTTCCTCCTATCCTTTAGACAATGCTATCCTACTATTAGTGAGTAGGTAGCCCTATCGTTGGATGTTTGAGGGACATCGAAGGGACGTTTACAGTGACGAAGGCAACTTGTGGAGACACTTTAGCAATGTTTTTTTAGGTACTAGATCATTTATCGAAAAGGCAATTGTAGGGTCATCGAGGGACTATGATCTTTTTATTTATGGGTCTTTGCTAAAGCATTCATGCCTTATGACTGTTTTATTTCTTAAAGGAAATCAAAGTGGGGTACCCTAGATGTGTATATGTGCAAGTGTGTTATGTTAAATTATTTTTGTCTTTTTGTTAAGTTTGCTAACATTTTGATTTCAGTCTTTTCATACACGCCTAGTTACAAGCAGTTAATATATATACAGGAAAATGTAAAGTGCGAAAAATAAACCATACTCTATTACATGGCTTTGGGGAGAGGGATATTTACAATGTACAAAACTTGGGAGAAGAAAAAATAAGGAAAGCAGTAAAAATCCTAATTTAATCTATTACATACTGTCAGCAGATACAATAATGTAAAAATGCAAAAAATAAATAACGCGCGAAAGACTGAAAGTTCGTAAAAAAAGAAAGACTAATAATAAAAATCCTTTTTTTTTATTTAAGAAAAATTGTCAATTATCCTAAAGTATATATAATAAAATTAAATTAAGAAAAATAAACTAATTTATTTTTAGTTTTTTTTATTATTATGAAAATAAAATAATTAGTCCTAAATTCTAATTCATTTTTAATTAAGAAAAATGTTAAAGTTTAAATTAATTAATTAACTAAAGAACTTAATTTTTTAATTAAGAAATTTAAACCAAATTTCTTTAGTGAGCTTTTTCTTTTATATTTGGTTAGTTAAACAACAGAAAACAATATTAAAAAGAAATATAAGAAATAATAAAAAAGAAAAATGACAAATGGGCTTAGGCATGCAGAAGAGAAAAGGGGAAGTGAGTCTTTCGATTCAAGGGGGAAAGATGTGCTTTCGATTCATCCCTTCTTTGGCCTCTTTCAATTGGGCTGGGAAGCTGGCGTGAGCAGCCTTCGATTGGACTCTCCTGGCTTCCTTCGATTGTGTTGGGTAGCAGTATGAGGATCCTTCATTTGGACTCTTTTCTGCCTAGTTCATTTGGACTATGAATGGACGTGGACCTGCAAAACAATCATGAAGGTGCCTCTTTTGTTTGGGGCAGTAAGGCAATGAGGGGTGAAGCCTAAGGCTTTGTTTCACACTAGTCCTTTTTTGTTTGTTTGATTCTGTACAAGGGTTAGTTTTAACATGTATATTTAGACAAGAAAAACATGCAACCGAAAAGGACAGAAATAAAAGGTGAATAGATGTTATTTACATGCCATGCTGAAATGAAAGGTACAAGGTCAAGGGGACTTACCTTGCTGGAAAATTGAACTTGTGTGGGGACTAGAGTTGCTGGATACTCTTGGATTATTTTTTGATAACTATGGTGGGTTTATGGGCAACATATCTCCAACATGTGTATGTTTTTGGCTTGCAAGCATGATGCTTATATAGAATAGGAGGGAGGGGGAAAGAAGACAAAAGTTTAACTGCCATAAACAAATGTTTTCAAGGCCATGAATGAAGTTTTGTAACTGTGGCAAAAAATATGGGATCTTGTCCTCTTTTGAAATTTGAGTGAACATGGACAAATTGACTCCTTTGAATGCCTTCATTCCTTTCCCTTCGATCGGACCTCTTGCATGCTTCTTCGAATGGCTCTGATTCAGCTTCTTCGAATGACCAGCAATATGCGTCCTTCGAATGCCTTCAATCTCTGCCCTTCGATTGGACCTCTTGCATGCTTCTTTGAATGGCTCTGATTCAGCTTCTTCGATTGGCCAGCAATATGCGTCCTTCAAATGGAATTTTGGAATGCCATGGCGTAGAAATTGGGCTGTCAAAACTTAGCATGAGGGAAGTTCCTGCCTTGTGCAGGAAGGCATGTACCAGGTGTTTTCCTTGTAGGTATGAAGAAAATTCCTGCCTTGTGTAGGCAGGCATGCAGGCCATTTGTCCAAATGGGCTTGTGTGAAAGAAACCAAAGGTGCTTCAAACGAAGGAGGCCCATAGAATGTCCAAACGAAAGAAGCTAGAGGTGCTTCAAATGAAGGAGTCCCAGAGATGCTCCAAACGAAAGAAGCCAAAGGTGCTTCAAACGAAGGAGGCCTAGAGATGATCCAAACGAAAGAAGCTAGAGGTGCTTCAAATGAAGGAATCCAAAAGCAACTCCTCTTATTTTTGAATCGAAGGGAACCATTTAAAAGGAAAAAAAAATCTCAATCGTAGACTTGCGGACCAAAGCTTGATCGAAGGATGTTAAATTCCCAATCGAAGACTAGTGAGTCAAGCTTGTATTGAAGGATTTTAAGAGCTCGGTCGAAACTTGTTGTTATGCCAATAGAAGGGCATTGTTTAACTGCCAATCGAAGGACATGTTGAACTACCAATCGAAAGACACTTTGCTAATATTCAAAAATTTCCTCTTTCTTTAACTAAGTGTTTGTAACCACCATGTAAGGGAAAAATCTTGGGAAAATATGAGAGGGCAAATTTTGGGATACAACACCTGTCCTAGAAATTAACTGGGTCCTAGGGGATCTCAATATCACTGACCTTTCTTTTAGGCATTATCTCAACACAATCAATCATTTCTTGCATCTGAGATATCCCAAAAGTACGATCTCAATGAGTGTAGCATCGAGTATCATCCAATCTTCAGCTTTACACCAAATTCGGCTATCTCACTACTTCCTAATGGCCAAGTTGTTCAATTAAGGTTCTAAGGTCAGTTAGTGCTTTATGAAGCCGCTAAGCGGCCCCGTATTCTCCTCAATTCAATATAAGGGATACCGTTACCAACAAATGCATTACCCTAACGTAGCTATTGCTTCAACCATATCGGTCTATGCCATACAGTTTCCACAATCTATTGCTACTTACCTAAAAGGTGCCCCAGATCCGGGTGGAGGATAAAAAAAAAGCCAAAAAACAAGGAACCATAATGTAAAACAAGCAAGTCAAACAAAAAAGCAAGTAAAGGTGATCTAGCCCTAAGGTAACCCCACTTTTAAGTTCTCCCTAATAGAGTCGCCAGTTCTATAATACGGTGGGAGAACTTACTTGGTTGTTTTGCGTTTGATCGCAATTATTGCGGATAGAAAGAGTCGCCACCAAATTTTCTTTTATCAAACAAATGAAAGGTTGAAAAGAACATGAAAGACCTTTAGAGATTATTTCTTGAGTTCGGGGGGTAGGTTATGAAAAGGGAAGGTATTAGCACCTTTTTCATCCGTAGTTATCTACGGGCTCTTAGTTGCTTGCTAGATCACTTGCTTTTGTTTGAAAATGTGATTTGTGAGGTGGGTTTGAAAATATTTTAAAAACGTCTTTGTAATGATTCTCGTATCTATAAGAATGCGTACAAAGTATTGGTTTTGAAAATTGTTCAAAGAGGTGTTTGTTTGTGGAAGATGTTTTTGAAAGTGATTTTGAAAAGTTCCTTTGTAATGATTCACGTCTCTATAAGAATGCGTACAAAGAGCTTTGTCTTTTGAAAAAATTTCAATTGAAAGTGTTGGTGTGGAAATGGTTTTTTAGTTATGAGCAAGCAAGCAACTACGAGCATCCTACCTACTCGAAAGCTATTTGTTCTTTTCCTCCTCCTTTAGATGTTGCTATCTTACCATTGATTGATAAG